>OZ038388.1:41149611-42381333 GCA_964036045.1 Eutreptiella sp. 'Long Island Sound 2002'
CGGCCCCTGCACAGGACGTGTTGAGGGGGCAGTTCTTACCGGGGCTGAAGGAGCGGCCCCTGCACAGGACGTGTTGAGGAGGCAGTTCTTACCGGGGCTGAAGGAGCGGCCCCTGCACAGGACGTGTTGAGGGGGCAGTTCTTACCGGGGCTGAAGGAGCGGCCCCTGCACAGGACGTGTTGAGGGGGCAGTTCTTACCGGGGCTGAAGGAGCGGCCCCTGCACAGGACGTGTTGAGGGGGCAGTTCTTACCGGGGCTGAAGGAGCGGCCCCTGCACAGGACGTGTTGAGGGGGCAGTTCTTACCGGGGCTGGAGGAGCGGCCCCTGCACAGGACGTGTTGAGGGGGCAGTTCTTACCGGGGCTGGAGGAGCGGCCCCTGCATAGGACGTGTTGAGGGGGCATTTCTTACCGGGGCTGGAGGAGCGGCCCCTGCACAGGACGTGTTGAGGGGGCAGTTCTTACTGGGGCTGGAGGAGCGGCCCCTGCACAGGACGTGTTGAGGGGGCAGTTCTTACCGGGGCTGAAGGAGCGGCCCCTGCTCAGGACGTGTTGAGGGGGCAGTTCTTACCGGGGCTGGGGGAGCGGCCCCTGCACAGGACGTGTTGAGGGGGCAGTTCTTACCGGGGCTGAAGGAGCGGCCCCTGCACAGGGTGTGTTGAGGGGGCAGTTCTTACCGGGGCTGGAGGAGCGGCCCCTGCACAGGACGTGTTGAGGGGGCAGTTCTTACCGGGGCTGAAGGAGCGGCCCCTGCACAGGACGTGTTGAGGGGGCAGTTCTTACCGGGGCTGGAGGAGCGGCCCCTGCACAGGACGTGTTGAGGGGGCAGTTCTTACCGGGGCTGAAGGAGCGGCCCCTGCACAGGACGTGTTGAGGGGGCAGTTCTTACCGGGGCTGAAGGAGCGGCCCCTGCACAGGACGTGTTGAGGGGGCAGTTCTTACCGGGGCTGGAGGAGCGGCCCCTGCACAGGACGTGTTGAGGGGGCAGTTCTTACCGGGGCTGGAGGAGCGGCCCCTGCACAGGACGTGTTGAGGGGGCAGTTCTTACCGGGGCAGGAGGAGCGGCCCCTGCACAGGACGTGTTGAGGGGGCAGTTCTTACCGGGGCTGAAGGAGCGGCCCCTGCACAGGACGTGTTGAGGGGGCAGTTCTTACCGGGGCTGAAGGAGCGGCCCCTGCACAGGACGTGTTGAGGGGGCAGTTCTTACCGGGGCTGGAGGACCGGCCCCTGCACAGGACGTGTTGAGGGGGCAGTTCTTACCGGGGCTGAAGGAGCGGCCCCTGCACAAGACGTGTTGAGGGGGCAGTTCTTACCGGGGCGCTGGAGGAGCGGCCCCTGCACAGGACGTGTTGAGGGGGCAGTTCTTACCGGGGCTGAAGGAGCGGCCCCTGCACAGGACGTGTTGAGGGGGCAGTTCTTACCGGGGCTGAAGGAGCGGCCCCTGCACAGGACGTGTTGAGGGGGCAGTTCTTACCGGGGCTGAAGGAGCGGCCCCTGCACAGGACGTGTTGAGGGGGCAGTTCTTACCGGGGCTGAAGGAGCGGCCCCTGCACAGGACGTGTTGAGGGGGCAGTTCTTACCGGGGCTGGAGGAGCGGCCCCTGCACAGGACGTGTTGAGGGGGCAGTTCTTACCGGGGCTGGAGGAGCGGCCCCTGCATAGGACGTGTTGAGGGGGCAGTTCTTACCGGGGCTGGAGGAGCGGCCCCTGCACAGGACGTGTTGAGGGGGCAGTTCTTACTGGGGCTGGAGGAGCGGCCCCTGCACAGGACGTGTTGAGGGGGCAGTTCTTACCGGGGCTGAAGGAGCGGCCCCTGCACAGGACGTGTTGAGGGGGCAGTTCTTACCGGGGCTGGGGGAGCGGCCCCTGCACAGGACGTGTTGAGGGGGCAGTTCTTACCGGGGCTGAAGGAGCGGCCCCTGCACACGGTGTGTTGAGGGGGCAGTTCTTACCGGGGCTGGAGGAGCGGCCCCTGCACAGGACGTGTTGAGGGGGCAGTTCTTACCGGGGCTGAAGGAGCGGCCCCTGCACAGGACGTGTTGAGGGGGCAGTTCTTACCGGGGCTGGAGGAGCGGCCCCTGCACAGGACGTGTTGAGGGGGCAGTTCTTACCGGGGCTGAAGGAGCGGCCCCTGCACAGGACGTGTTGAGGGGGCAGTTCTTACCGGGGCTGAAGGAGCGGCCCATGCACAGGACGTGTTGAGGGGGCAGTTCTTACCGGGGCTGGAGGAGCGGCCCCTGCACAGGACGTGTTGAGGGGGCAGTTCTTACCGGGGCTGAAGGAGCGGCCCCTGCACAGGACGTGTTGAGGGGGCAGTTCTTACCGGGGCTGAAGGAGCGGCCCCTGCACAGGACGTGTTGAGGGGGCAGTTCTTACCGGGGCTGAAGGAGCGGCCCCTGCACAGGACGTGTTGAGGGGGCAGTTCTTACCGGGGCTGAAGGAGCGGCCCATGCACAGGACGTGTTGAGGGGGCAGTTCTTACCGGGGCTGGAGGAGCGGCCCCTGCACAGGACGTGTTGAGGGGGCAGTTCTTACCGGAGCTGAAGGAGCGGCCCCTGCACAGGACGTGTTGAGGGGGCAGTTCTTACCGGGGCTGAAGGAGCGGCCCCTGCACAGGACGTGTTGGGGGGGCAGTTCTTACCGGGGCTGAAGGAGCGGCCCCTGCACAGGACGTGTTGAGGGGGCAGTTCTTACCGGGGCTGGAGGAGCGGCCCCTGCACAGGACGTGTTGAGGGGGCAGTTCTTACCGGGGCTGAAGGAGCGGCCCCTGCACAGGACGTGTTGAGGGGGCAGTTCTTACCGGGGCTGAAGGAGCGGCCCCTGCACAGGACGTGTTGAGGGGGCAGTTCTTACCGGGGCTGGAGGAGCGGCCCCTGCACAGGACGTGTTGAGGGGGCAATTCTTACCGGGGCTGGAGGAGCGGCCCCTGCACAGGACGTGTTGAGGGGGCAATTCTTACCGGGGCTGAAGGAGCGGCCCCTGCACAGGACGTGTTGAGGGGGCAGTTCTTACCGGGGCTGAAGGAGCCGCCCCTGCACAGGACGTGTTGAGGGGGCAGTTCTTACCGGGGCTGAAGGAGCGGCCCCTGCACAGGACGTGTTGAGGGGGCAGTTCTTACCGGGGCTGAAGGAGCGGCCCCTGCACAGGACGTGTTGAGGGGGCAGTTCTTACCGGGGCTGAAGGAGCGGCCCCTGCACAGGACGTGTTGAGGGGGCAGTTCTTACCGGGGCTGGAGGAGCGGCCCCTGCACAGGACGTGTTGAGGGGGCAGTTCTTACCGGGGCTGGAGGAGCGGCCCCTGCACAGGACGTGTTGAGGGGGCAGTTCTTACCGGGGCTGGAGGAGCGGCCCCTGCACAGGACGTGTTGAGGGGGCAGTTCTTACCGGGGCTGAAGGAGCGGCCCCTGCACAGGACGTGTTGAGGGGGCAGTTCTTACCGGGGCTGAAGGAGCGGCCCCTGCACAGGACGTGTTGAGGGGGCAGTTCTTACCGGGGCTGAAGGAGCGGGCCCTGCACAGGACGTGTTGAGGGGGCAGTTCTTACCGGGGCTGAAGGAGCGGCCCCTGCACAGGACGTGTTGAGGGGGCAGTTCTTACCGGGGCTGAAGGAGCGGCCCCTGCACAGGACGTGTTGAGGGGGCAGTTCTTACTGGGGCTGGAGGAGCGGCCCCTGCACAGGACGTGTTGAGGGGGCAGTTCTTACCGGGGCCGGAGGAGCGGCCCCTGCACAGGACGTGTTGAGGGGGCAGTTCTTACCGGGGCTGAAGGAGCGGCCCCTGCACAGGACTTGTTGAGGGGGCAGTTCTTACCGGGGCTGGAGGAGCGGCCCCTGCACAGGACGTGTTGAGGGGGCAGTTCTTACCAGGGCTGGAGGAGCGGCCCCTGCACAGGACGTGTTGAGGGGGCAGTTCTTACCGGGGCTGAAGGAGCGGCCCCTGCACAGGACGTGTTGAGGGGGCAGTTCTTACCGGGGCTGGAGGAGCGGCCCCTGCACAGGACGTGTTGAGGGAGCAGTTCTTACCGGGGCTGAAGGAGCGGCCCCTGCACAAGACGTGTTGAGGGGGCAGTTCTTACCGGGGCGCTGGAGGAGCGGCCCCTGCACAGGACGTGTTGAGGGGGCAGTTCTTACCGGGGCTGAAGGAGCGGCCCCTGCACAGGACGTGTTGAGGGGGCAGTTCTTACCGGGGCTGGAGGAGCGGCCCCTGCACAGGACGTGTTGAGGGGGCAGTTCTTACCGGGGCTGGAGGAGCGGCCCCTGCACAGGACGTGTTGAGGGGGCAGTTCTTACCGGGGCTGAAGGAGCGGCCCCTGCACAGGACGTGTTGAGGGGGCAGTTCTTACCGGGGCTGGAGGACCGGCCCCTGCACAGGACTTGTTGAGGGGGCAGTTCTCACCGGGGCTGAAGGAGCGGCCCCTGCACAAGACGTGTTGAGGGGGCAGTTCTTACCGGGGCGCTGGAGGAGCGGCCCCTGCACAGGACGTGTTGAGGGGGCAGTTCTTACCGGGGCTGAAGGAGCGGCCCCTGCACAGGACGTGTTGAGGGGGCAGTTCTTACCAAGGCTGAAGGAGCGGCCCCTGCACAGGACGTGTTGAGGGGGCAGTTCTTACCGGGGCTGAAGGAGCGGCCCCTGCACAGGACGTGTTGAGGGGGCAGTTCTTACCGGGGCTGAAGGAGCGGCCCCTGCACAGGACGTGTTGAGGGGGCAGTTCTTACCGGGGCTGGAGGAGCGGCCCCTGCACAGGACGTGTTGAGGGGGCAGTTTTTACCGGGGCTGGAGGAGCGGCCCCTGCATAGGACGTGTTGAGGGGGCAGTTCTTACCGGGGCTGGAGGAGCGGCCCCTGCACAGGACGTGTTGAGGGGGCAGTTCTTACTGGGGCTGGAGGAGCGGCCCCTGCACAGGACGTGTTGAGGGGGCAGTTCTTACCGGGGCTGAAGGAGCGGCCCCTGCACAGGACGTGTTGAGGGGGCAGTTCTTACCGGGGCTGGGGGAGCGGCCCCTGCACAGGACGTGTTGAGGGGGCAGTTCTTACCGGGGCTGGAGGAGCGGCCCCTGCACAGGACGTGTTGAGGGGGCAGTTCTTACAGGGGCTGAAGGAGCGGCCCCTGCACAGGACGTGTTGAGGGGGCAGTTCTTACCGGGGCTGAAGGAGCGGCCCCTGCACAGGACGTGTTGAGGGGGCAGTTCTTACCGGGGCTGAAGGAGCGGCCCCTGCACAGGACGTGTTGAGGGGGCAGTTCTTACCGGGGCTGAAGGAGCGGCCCCTGCACAGGACGTGTTGAGGGGGCAGTTCTTACCGGGGCTGGAGGAGCGGCCCCTGCACAGGACGTGTTGAGGGGGCAGTTCTTACCAGGGCTGAAGGAGCGGCCCGTGCACAGGACGTGTTGAGGGGGCAGTTCTTACCGGGGCTGAAGGAGCGGCCCCTGCACAGGACGTGTTGAGGGGGCAGTTCTTACCGGGGCTGAAGGAGCGGCCCCTGCACAGGACGTGTTGAGGGGGCAGTTCTTACCGGGGCTGAAGGAGCGGCCCCTGCACAGGACGTGTTGAGGGGGCAGTTCTTACCGGGGCTGAAGGAGCGGCCCCTGCACAGGACGTGTTGAGGGGGCAGTTCTTACCGGGGCTGGAGGAGCGGCCCCTGCACAGGACGTGTTGAGGGGGCAATTCTTACCGGGGCTGGAGGAGCGGCCCCTGCACAGGACGTGTTGAGGGGGCAATTCTTACCGGGGCTGAAGGAGCGGCCCCTGCACAGGACGTGTTGAGGGGGCAGTTCTTACCGGGGCTGAAGGAGCGGCCCCTGCACAGGACGTGTTGAGGGGGCAGTTCTTACCGGGGCTGAAGGAGCGGCCCCTGCACAGGACGTGTTGAGCAGGCAGTTCTTACCGGGGCTGAAGGAGCGGCCCCTGCACCGGACGTGTTGAGGGGGCAGTTCTTACCGGGGCTGAAGGAGCGGCCCCTGCACAGGACGTGTTGAGGGGGCAGTTCTTACCGGGGCTGGAGGAGCGGCCCCTGCACAGGACGTGTTGAGGGGGCAGTTCTTACCAGGGCTGAAGGAGCGGCCCGTGCACAGGACGTGTTGAGGGGGCAGTTCTTACCGGGGCTGAAGGAGCGGCCCCTGCACAGGACGTGTTGAGGGGGCAGTTCTTACCGGGGCTGAAGGAGCGGCCCCTGCACAGGACGTGTTGAGGGGGCAGTTCTTACCGGGGCTGAAGGAGCGGCCCCTGCACAGGACGTGTTGAGGGGGCAGTTCTTACCGGGGCTGAAGGAGCGGCCCCTGCACAGGACGTGTTGAGGGGGCAGTTCTTACCGGGGCTGGAGGAGCGGCCCCTGCACAGGACGTGTTGAGGGGGCAATTCTTACCGGGGCTGGAGGAGCGGCCCCTGCACAGGACGTGTTGAGGGGGCAATTCTTACCGGGGCTGAAGGAGCGGCCCCTGCACAGGACGTGTTGAGGGGGCAGTTCTTACCGGGGCTGGAGGAGCGGCCCCTGCACAGGACGTGTTGAGGGGGCAGTTCTTACCGGGGCTGAAGGAGCGGCCCCTGCACAGGACGTGTTGAGGGGGCAGTTCTTACCGGGGCTGAAGGAGCGGCCCCTGCACAGGACGTGTTGAGGGGGCAGTTCTTACCGGGGCTGAAGGAGCGGCCCCTGCACAGGACGTGTTGAGGGGGCAGTTCTTACCGGGGCTGAAGGAGCGGCCCCTGCACAGGACGTGTTCAGGGGGCAGTTCTTACCGGGGCTGGAGGAGCGGCCCCTGCACAGGACGTGTTGAGGGGGCAGTTCTTACCGGGGCTGGAGGAGCGGCCCCTGCACAGGACGTGTTGAGGGGGCAGTTCTTACCGGGGCTGAAGGAGTGGCCCCTGCACAGGACGTGTTGAGGGGGCAGTTCTTACCGGGGCTGAAGGAGCGGCCCCTGCACAGGACGTGTTGAGGGGGCAGTTCTTACCGGGGCTGAAGGAGCGGCCCCTGCACAGGACGTGTTGAGGGGGCAGTTCTTACCGGGGCTGAAGGAGCGGCCCCTGCACAGGACGTGTTGAGGGGGCAGTTCTTACCGGGGCTGAAGGAGCGGCCCCTGCACAGGACGTGTTGAGGGGGCAGTTCTTACCGGGGCTGGAGGAGCGGCCCCTGCACAGGACGTGTTGAGGGGGCAGTTCTTACCAGGGCTGAAGGAGCGGCCCGTGCACAGGACGTGTTGAGGGGGCAGTTCTTACCGGGGCTGAAGGAGCGGCCCCTGCACAGGACGTGTTGAGGGGGCAGTTCTTACCGGGGCTGAAGGAGCGGCCCCTGCACAGGACGTGTTGAGGGGGCAGTTCTTACCGGGGCTGAAGGAGCGGCCCCTGCACAGGACGTGTTGAGGGGGCAGTTCTTACCGGGGCTGAAGGAGCGGCCCCTGCACAGGACGTGTTGAGGGGGCAGTTCTTACCGGGGCTGGAGGAGCGGCCCCTGCACAGGACGTGTTGAGGGGGCAATTCTTACCGGGGCTGGAGGAGCGGCCCCTGCACAGGACGTGTTGAGGGGGCAATTCTTACCGGGGCTGAAGGAGCGGCCCCTGCACAGGACGTGTTGAGGGGGCAGTTCTTACCGGGGCTGGAGGAGCGGCCCCTGCACAGGACGTGTTGAGGGGGCAGTTCTTACCGGGGCTGAAGGAGCGGCCCCTGCACAGGACGTGTTGAGGGGGCAGTTCTTACCGGGGCTGAAGGAGCGGCCCCTGCACAGGACGTGTTGAGGGGGCAGTTCTTACCGGGGCTGAAGGAGCGGCCCCTGCACAGGACGTGTTGAGGGGGCAGTTCTTACCGGGGCTGAAGGAGCGGCCCCTGCACAGGACGTGTTGAGGGGGCAGTTCTTACCGGGGCTGGAGGAGCGGCCCCTGCACAGGACGTGTTGAGGGGGCAGTTCTTACCGGGGCTGGAGGAGCGGCCCCTGCACAGGACGTGTTGAGGGGGCAGTTCTTACCGGGGCTGAAGGAGTGGCCCCTGCACAGGACGTGTTGAGGGGGCAGTTCTTACCGGGGCTGAAGGAGCGGCCCCTGCACAGGACGTGTTGAGGGGGCAGTTCTTACCGGGGCTGAAGGAGCGGCCCCTGCACAGGACGTGTTGAGGGGGCAGTTCTTACCGGGGCTGAAGGAGCGGCCCCTGCACAGGACGTGTTGAGGGGGCAGTTCTTACCGGGGCTGAAGGAGCGGCCCCTGCACAGGACGTGTTGAGGGGGCAGTTCTTACTGGGGCTGAAGGAGCGGCCCCTGCACAGGACGTGTTGAGGGGGCAGTTCTTACCGGGGCCGGAGGAGCGGCCCCTGCACAGGACGTGTTGAGGGGGCAGTTCTTACCGGGGCTGGAGGAGCGGCCCCTGCACAGGACTTGTTGAGGGGGCAGTTCTTACCGGGGCTGGAGGAGCGGCCCCTGCACAGGACGTGTTGAGGGGGCAGTTCTTACCAGGGCTGGAGGAGCGGCCCCTGCACAGGACGTGTTGAGGGGGCAGTTCTTACCGGGGCTGAAGGAGCGGCCCCTGCACAGGACGTGTTGAGGGGGCAGTTCTTACCGGGGCTGGAGGAGCGGCCCCTGCACAGGACGTGTTGAGGGAGCAGTTCTTACCGGGGCTGAAGGAGCGGCCCCTGCACAAGACGTGTTGAGGGGGCAGTTCTTACCGGGGCGCTGGAGGAGCGGCCCCTGCACAGGACGTGTTGAGGGGGCAGTTCTTACCGGGGCTGAAGGAGCGGCCCCTGCACAGGACGTGTTGAGGGGGCAGTTCTTGCCGGGGCTGAAGGAGCGGCCCCTGCACAGGACGTGTTGAGGGGGCAGTTCTTACCGGGGCTGAAGGAGCGGCCCCTGCACAGGACGTGTTGAGGGGGCCGTTCTTACCGGGGCTGAAGGAGCGGCCCCTGCACAGGACGTGTTGAGGGGGCAGTTCTTACCGGGGCTGGAGGAGCGGCCCCTGCACAGGACGTGTTGAGGGGGCAGTTCTTACCGGGGCTGGAGGAGCGGCCCCTGTACAGGACGTGTTGAGGGGGCAGTTCTTACCGGGGCTGGAGGAGCGGCCGCTGCACGGGACGTGTTGAGGGGGCAGTTCTTACCGGGGCTGGAGGAGCGGCCCCTGCACAGGACGTGTTGAGGGGGCAGTTCTTACCGGGGCCGGAGGAGCGGCCCCTGCACACGACATGTTGAGGGGGCAGTTCTTACCGGGGCTGAAGGAGCGGCCCCTGCACAGGACGTGTTGAGGGGGCAGTTCTTACCGGGGCTGGAGGAGCGGCCCCTGCACAGGACGTGTTGAGGGGGCAGTTCTTACCGGGGCTGAAGGAGCGGCCCCTGCACAGGACGTGTTGAGGGGGCAGTTCTTACCGGGGCTGGAGGAGCGGCCCCTGGACAGGACGTGTTGAGGGGGCAGTTCTTACCGGGGCTGAAGGAGCGGCCCCTGCACAGGACGTGTTGAGGGGGCAGTTCTTACCGGGGCTGAAGGAGCGGCCCCTGCACAGGACGTGTTGAGGGGGCAGTTCTTACCGGGGCTGGAGGAGCGGCCCCTGCACAGGACGTGTTGAGGGGGCAGTTCTTACCGGGGCTGAAGGAGCGGCCCCTGCACAGGACGTGTTGAGGGGGCAGTTCTTACCGGGGCTGAAGGAGCGGGCCCTGCACAGGACGTGCTGAGGGGACAGTTCTTACCGGGGCTGGAGGAGCGGCCCCTGCACAGGACGTGTTGAGAGGGCAGTTCTTACCGGGATTGGAGGAGCGGCCCCTGCACAGAACGTGTTGAGGGGGCAGTTCTTACCGGGGCTGAAGGAGCGGCCCCTGCACAGGACGTGTTGAGGGGGCAGTTCTTACCGGGGCTGGAGGAGCGGCCCCTGCACAGGACGTGTTGAGGGGGCAGTTCTTACCGGGGCTGAAGGAGCGGCCCCCGCACAGGACGTGTCGAGGGGGCAGTTCTTACCGGGGCTGAAGGAGCGGGCCCTGCACAGGACGTGCTGAGGGGACAGTTCTTACCGGGGCCGGAGGAGCGGCCCCTGCACAGGACGTGTTGAGAGGGCAGTTCTTACCGGGATTGGAGGAGCGGCCCCTGCACAGAACGTGTTGAGGGGGCAGTTCTTACCGGGGCTGAAGGAGCGGCCCCTGCACAGGACGTGTTGAGGGGGCAGTTCTTACCGGGGCTGGAGGAGCGGCCCCTGCACAGGACGTGTTGAGGGGGCAGTTCTTACCGGGGCTGAAGGAGCGGCCCCCGCACAGGACGTGTCGAGGGGGCAGTTCTTACCGGGATTGGAGGAGCGGCCCCTGCACAGGACGTGTTGAGGGGGCAGTTCTTACCGGGGCTGAAGGAGCGGCCCCTGCACAGGACGTGTTGAGGGGGCAGTTCTTACCGGGGCTGAAGGAGCGGCCCCTGCACAGGACGTGTTGAGGGGGCAGTTCTTACCGGGGCTGGAGGAGCGGCCCCTGCACAGGACGTGTTGAGGGGGCAGTTCTTACCGGGGCTGGAGGAGCGGCCCCTGCACAGGACGTGTTGAGGGGGCAGTTCTTACCGGGGCTGGAGGAGCGGCCCCTGCACAGGACGTGTTGAGGGGGCAGTTCTTACCGGGGCTGAAGGAGCGGCCCCTGCACAGAACGTGTTGAGGGGGCAGTTCTTACCGGGGCTGAAGGAGCGGCCCCTGCACAGGACGTGTTGAGGGGGCAGTTCTTACCGGGGCTGGAGGAGCGGCCCCTGCACAGGACGTGTTGAGGGGGCAGTTCTTACCGGGGCTGAAGGAGCGGCCCCCGCACAGGACGTGTCGAGGGGGCAGTTCTTACCGGGATTGGAGGAGCGGCCCCTGCACAGGACGTGTTGAGGGGGCAGTTCTTACCGGGGCTGAAGGAGCGGCCCCTGCACAGGACGTGTTGAGGGGGCAGTTCTTACCGGGGCTGAAGGAGCGGCCCCTGCACAGGACGTGTTGAGGGGGCAGTTCTTACCGGGGCTGGAGGAGCGGCCCCTGCACAGGACGTGTTGAGGGGGCAGTTCTTACCGGGGCTGGAGGAGCGGCCCCTGCACAGGACGTGTTGAGGGGGCAGTTCTTACCGGGGCTGGAGGAGCGGCCCCTGCACAGGACGTGTTGAGGGGGCAGTTCTTACCGGGGCTGAAGGAGCGGCCCCTGCACAGGACGTGTTGAGGGGGTAGTTCTTACCGGGGCTGGAGGAGCGGCCCCTGCACAGGACGTGTTGAGGGGGCAGTTCTTACCGGGGCTGAAGGAGCGGCCCCTGCACAGGACGTGTTGAGGGGGCAGTTCTTACCGGGGCTGGAGGAGCGGCCCCTGCACAGGACGTGTTGAGGGGGCAGTTCTTACCGGGGCTGAAGGAGCGGCCCCTGCACAGGACGTGTTGAGGAGGCAGTTCTTACCGGGGCTGAAGGAGCGGCCCCTGCACAGGACGTGTTGAGGGGGCAGTTCTTACCGGGGCTGAAGGAGCGGCCCGTGCACAGGACGTGTTGAGGGGGCAGTTCTTACCGGGGCTGAAGGAGCGGCCCCTGCACAGGACGTGTTGAGGGGGCAGTTCTTACCGGGGCTGAAGGAGCGGCCCCTGCACAGGACGTGTTGAGGGGGCAGTTCTTACCGGCGCTGAAGGAGCGGCCCCTGCACAGGACGTGTTGAGGGGGCAGTTCTTACCGGGGCTGAAGGAGCGGCCCCTGCACAGGACGTGTTGAGGGGGCAGTTCTTACCGGGGCTGGAGGAGCGGCCCCTGCACAGGACGTGTTGAGGGGGCAATTCTTACCGGGGCTGGAGGAGCGGCCCCTGCACAGGACGTGTTGAGGGGGCAATTCTTACCGGGGCTGAAGGAGCGGCCCCTGCACAGGACGTGTTGAGGGGGCAGTTCTTACCGGGGCTGGAGGAGCGGCCCCTGCACAGGACGTGTTGAGGGGGCAGTTCTTACCGGGGCTGAAGGAGCGGCCCCTGCACAGGACGTGTTGAGGGGGCAGTTCTTACCGGGGCTGAAGGAGCGGCCCCTGCACAGGACGTGTTGAGCAGGCAGTTCTTACCGGGGCTGAAGGAGCGGCCCCTGCACCGGACGTGTTGAGGGGGCAGTTCTTACCGGGGCTGAAGGAGCGGCCCCTGCACAGGACGTGTTGAGGGGGCAGTTCTTACCGGGGCTGGAGAAGCGGCCCCTGCACAGGACGTGTTGAGGGGGCAGTTCTTACCAGGGCTGAAGGAGCGGCCCGTGCACAGGACGTGTTGAGGGGGCAGTTCTTACCGGGGCTGGAGGAGCGGCCCCTGCACACGACATGTTGAGGGGGCAGTTCTTACCGGGGCTGAAGGAGCGGCCCCTGCACAGGACGTGTTGAGGGGGCAGTTCTTACCGGGGCTGGAGGAGCGGCCCCTGCACAGGACGTGTTGAGGGGGCAGTTCTTACCGGGGCTGAAGGAGCGGCCCCTGCACAGGACGTGTTGAGGGGGCAGTTCTTACCGGGGCTGGAGGAGCGGCCCCTGCACAGGACGTGTTGAGGGGGCAGTTCTTACCGGGGCTGAAGGAGCGGCCCCTGCACAGGACGTGTTGAGGGGGCAGTTCTTACCGGGGCTGAAGGAGCGGCCCCTGCACAGGACGTGTTGAGGGGGCAGTTCTTACCGGGGCTGGAGGAGCGGCCCCTGCACAGGACGTGTTGAGGGGGCAGTTCTTACCGGGGCTGAAGGAGCGGCCCCTGCACAGGACGTGTTGAGGGGGCAGTTCTTACCGGGGCTGAAGGAGCGGGCCCTGCACAGGACGTGCTGAGGGGACAGTTCTTACCGGGGCTGGAGGAGCGGCCCCTGCACAGGACGTGTTGAGAGGGCAGTTCTTACCGGGATTGGAGGAGCGGCCCCTGCACAGAACGTGTTGAGGGGGCAGTTCTTACCGGGGCTGAAGGAGCGGCCCCTGCACAGGACGTGTTGAGGGGGCAGTTCTTACCGGGGCTGGAGGAGCGGCCCCTGCACAGGACGTGTTGAGGGGGCAGTTCTTACCGGGGCTGAAGGAGCGGCCCCTGCACAGGACGTGTCGAGGGGGCAGTTCTTACTGGGGCAGAAGGAGCGGCCCCTGCACAGGACGTGTTGAGGGGGCAGTTCTTACCGGGGCTGAAGGAGCGGCCCCTGCACAGGACGTGTTGAGGGGGCAGTTCTTACCGGGGCTGAAGGAGCGGCTCCTGCACAGGACGTGTTGAGGGGGCAGTTCTTACCGGGGCTGAAGGAGCGGGCCCTGCACAGGACGTGCTGAGGGGACAGTTCTTACCGGGGCTGGAGGAGCGGCCCCTGCACAGGACGTGTTGAGAGGGCAGTTCTTACCGGGATTGGAGGAGCGGCCCCTGCACAGAACGTGTTGAGGGGGCAGTTCTTACCGGGGCTGAAGGAGCGGCCCCTGCACAGGACGTGTTGAGGGGGCAGTTCTTACCGGGGCTGGAGGAGCGGCCCCTGCACAGGACGTGTTGAGGGGGCAGTTCTTACCGGGGCTGAAGGAGCGGCCCCTGCACAGGACGTGTCGAGGGGGCAGTTCTTACTGGGGCAGAAGGAGCGGCCCCTGCACAGGACGTGTTGAGGGGGCAGTTCTTACCGGGGCTGAAGGAGCGGCACCTGCACAGGACGTGTTGAGGGGGCAGTTCTTACCGGGGCTGAAGGAGCGGCCCCTGCACAGGACGTGTTGAGGGGGCAGTTCTTACCGGGGCTGGAGGAGCGGCCCCTGCACAGGACGTGTTGAGGGGGCAGTTCTTACCGGGGCTGGAGGAGCGGCCCCTGCACAGGACGTGTTGAGGGGGCAGTTCTTACCGGGGCTGGAGGAGCGGCCCCTGCACAGGACGTGTTGAGGGGGCAGTTCTTACCGGGGCTGAAGGAGCGGCCCCTGCACAGGACGTGTTGAGGGGGTAGTTCTTACCGGGGCTGGAGGAGCGGCCCCTGCACAGGACGTGTTGAGGGGGCAGTTCTTACCGGGGCTGAAGGAGCGGCCCCTGCACAGGACGTGTTGAGGGGGCAGTTCTTACCGGGGCTGGAGGAGCGGCCCCTGCACAGGACGTGTTGAGGGGGCAGTTCTTACCGGGGCTGAAGGAGCGGCCCCTGCACAGGACGTGTTGAGGGGGCAGTTCTTACCGGGGCTGAAGGAGCGGCCCCTGCACAGGACGTGTTGAGGGGGCAGTTCTTACCGGGGCTGAAGGAGCGGCCCGTGCACAGGACGTGTTGAGGGGGCAGTTCTTACCGGGGCTGAAGGAGCGGCCCCTGCACAGGACGTGTTGAGGGGGCAGTTCTTACCGGGGCTGAAGGAGCGGCCCCTGCACAGGACGTGTTGAGGGGGCAGTTCTTACCGGGGCTGAAGGAGCGGCCCCTGCACAGGACGTGTTGAGGGGGCAGTTCTGACCGGGGCTGAAGGAGCGGCCCCTGCACAGGACGTGTTGAGGGGGCAGTTCTTACCGGGGCTGGAGGAGCGGCCCCTGCACAGGACGTGTTGAGGGGGCAATTCTTACCGGGGCTGGAGGAGCGGCCTCTGCACAGGACGTGTTGAGGGGGCAATTCTTACCGGGGCTGAAGGAGCGGCCCCTGCACAGGACGTGTTGAGGGGGCAGTTCTTACCGGGGCTGGAGGAGCGGCCCCTGCACAGGACGTGTTGAGGGGGCAGTTCTTACCGGGGCTGAAGGAGCGGCCCCTGCACAGGACGTGTTGAGGGGGCAGTTCTTACCGGGGCTGAAGGAGCGGCCCCTGCACAGGACGTGTTGAGCAGGCAGTTCTTACCGGGGCTGAAGGAGCGGCCCCTGCACCGGACGTGTTGAGGGGGCAGTTCTTACCGGGGCTGAAGGAGCGGCCCCTGCACAGGACGTGTTGAGGGGGCAGTTCTTACCGGGGCTGGAGGAGCGGCCCCTGCACAGGACGTGTTGAGGGGGCAGTTCTTACCAGGGCTGAAGGAGCGGCCCGTGCACAGGACGTGTTGAGGGGGCAGTTCTTACCGGGGCTGGAGGAGCGGCCCCTGCACACGACATGTTGAGGGAGCAGTTCTTACCGGGGCTGAAGGAGCGGCCCCTGCACAGGACGTGTTGAGGGGGCAGTTCTTACCGGGGCTGGAGGAGCGGCCCCTGCACAGGACGTGTTGAGGGGGCAGTTCTTACCGGGGCTGAAGGAGCGGCCCCTGCACAGGACGTGTTGAGGGGGCAGTTCTTACCGGGGCTGGAGGAGCGGCCCCTGCACAGGACGTGTTGAGGGGGCAGTTCTTACCGGGGCTGAAGGAGCGGCCCCTGCACAGGACGTGTTGAGGGGGCAGTTCTTACCGGGGCTGAAGGAGCGGCCCCTGCACAGGACGTGTTGAGGGGGCAGTTCTTACCGGGGCTGGAGGAGCGGCCCCTGCACAGGACGTGTTGAGGGGGCAGTTCTTACCGGGGCTGAAGGAGCGGCCCCTGCACAGGACGTGTTGAGGGGGCAGTTCTTACCGGGGCTGAAGGAGCGGGCCCTGCACAGGACGTGCTGAGGGGACAGTTCTTACCGGGGCTGGAGGAGCGGCCCCTGCACAGGACGTGTTGAGAGGGCAGTTCTTACCGGGATTGGAGGAGCGGCCCCTGCACAGGACGTGTTGAGGGGGCAGTTCTTACCGGGGCTGAAGGAGCGGCCCCTGCACAGGACGTGTTGAGGGGGCAGTTCTTACCGGGGCTGGAGGAGCGGCCCCTGCACAGGACGTGTTGAGGGGGCAGTTCTTACCGGGGCTGAAGGAGCGGCCCCTGCACAGGACGTGTTGAGGGGGCAGTTCTTACCGGGGCTGGAGGAGCGGCCCCTGCACAGGACGTGTTGAGGGGGCAGTTCTTACCGGGGCTGAAGGAGCGGCCCCTGCACAGGACGTGTTGAGGGGGCAGTCCCTACCGGGGCTGAAGGAGCGGCCCCTGCACAGGACGTGTTGAGGGGGCAGTTCTTACCGGGGCTGGAGGAGCGGCCCCTGCACAGGACGTGTTGAGGGGGCAGTTCTTACCGGGGCTGAAGGAGCGGCCCCTGCACAAGACGTGTTGAGAAGGCAGTTCTTACCGGGGCTGAAGGAGCGGCCCCTGCACAGGACGTGTTGAGGGGGCAGTCCTTACCGGGGCTGGAGGAGCGGCCCCTGCACAGGACGTGTTGAGGGGGCAGTTCTTACCGGGGCTGGAGGAGCGGCCCCTGCACAGGACGTGTTGAGGGGGCAGTTCTTACCGGGGCTGAAGGAGCGGCCCCTGCACAAGACGTGTTGAGGGGGCAGTTCTTACCGGGGCTGGAGGAGTGGCCCCTGCACAGGACCCGTTGAGGGGGCAGTTCTTAGCGGGGCTGAAGGAGCGGCCCCTGCACAGGACGTGTTGAGGGGGCAGTTCTTACCGGGGCCGAAGGAGCGGCCCCTGCACAGGACGTGTTGAGGGGGCAGTTCTTACCGGGGCTGAAGGAGCGGCCCCTGCACAGGACGTGTTGAGGGGGCAGTTCTTACCGGGGCTGGAGGAGCGGCCCTTGCACAGGACGTGTTGAGGGGGCAGTTCTTACCGGGGCTGAAGGAGTGGCCCCTGCACAGGACGTGTTGAGGGGGCAGTTCTTACCGGGGCTGGAGGAGCGGCCCCTGCACAGGACGTGTTGAGGGGGCAGTTCTTACCGGGGCTGGAGGAGCGGCCCCTGCACAGGACGTGTTGAGGGGGCAGTTCTTACCGGGGCTGAAGGAGCGGCCCCTGCACAGGACGTGTTGAGGGGGCAGTTCTTACCGGGGCTGGAGGAGCGGCCCCTGCACAGGACGTGTTGAGGGGGCAGTTCTTACCGGGGCTGAAGGAGCGGCCCCTGCACAGGACGTGTTGAGGGGGCAGTTCCTACCGGGGCTGGAGGAGCGGCCCCTGCATAGGACGTGTTGAGGGGGCAGTTCTTACCGGGGCTGAAGGAGCGGCCCCTGCACAGGACGTGTTGAGGGTGCAGTTCTTACCGGGGCTGAAGGAGCGGCCCCTGCACAGGACGTGTTGAGGGGGCAGTTCTTACCGGGGCTGGAGGAGCGGCCCCTGCACAGGACGTGTTGAGGGGGCAGTTCTTACCGGGGCTGGAGGAGCGGCCCCTGCACAGGACGTGTTGAGGGGGCAGTTCTTACCGGGGCTGAAGGAGCGGCCCCTGCACAGGACGTGTTGAGGGGGCAGTTCTTACCGGGGCTGAAGGAGTGGCCCCTGCACAGGACGTGTTGAGGGGGCAGTTCTTACCGGGGCTGGAGGAGCGGCCCCTGCACAGGACGTGTTGAGGGGGCAGTTCTTACCGGGGCTGGAGGAGCGGCCCCTGCACAGGACGTGTTGAGGGGGCAGTTCTTACCGGGGCTGAAGGAGCGGCCCCTGCACAGGACGTGTTGAGGGGGCAGTTCTTACCGGGGCTGGAGGAGCGGCCCCTGCACAGGACGTGTTGAGGGGGCAGTTCTTACCGGGGCCGAAGGAGCGGCCCCTGCACAGGACGTGTTGAGGGGGCAGTTCTTACCGGGGCTGGAGGAGCGGCCCCTGCATAGGACGTGTTGAGGGGGCAGTTCTTACCGGGGCTGAAGGAGCGGCCCCTGCACAGGACGTGTTGAGGGTGCAGTTCTTACCGGGGCTGAAGGAGCGGCCCCTGCACAGGACGTGTTGAGGGGGCAGTTCTTACCGGGGCTGGAGGAGCGGCCCCTGCACAGGACATGTTGAGGGGGCAGTTCTTACCGGGGCTGGAGGAGCGGCCCCTGCACAGGACGTGTTGAGGGGGCAGTTCTTACCGGGGCTGAAGGAGCGGCCCCTGCACAGGACGTGTTGAGGGGGCAGTTCTTACCGGGGCTGGAGGAGCGGCCCCTGCATAGGACGTGTTGAGGGGGCAGTTCTTACCGGGGCTGAAGGAGCGGCCCCTGCACAGGACGTGTTGAGGGTGCAGTTCTTACCGGGGCTGAAGGAGCGGCCCCTGCACAGGACGTGTTGAGGTAGCAGTTCTTACCGGGGCTGGAGGAGCGGCCCCTGCACAGGACGTGTTGAGGGGGCAGTTCTTACCGGGGCTGGAGGAGCGGCCCCTGCACAGGACGTGTTGAGGGGGCAGTTCTTACCGGGGCTGAAGGAGCGGCCCCTGCACAGGACGTGTTGAGGGGGCAGTTCTTACCGGGGTTGGAGGAGCAGCCCCTGCACAGGACGTGTTAAGGGGGCAGTTCTTACCGGGGCTGAAAAAGCGGCCCCTGCACAGGACGTGTTGAGGGGGCAGTTCTTACCGGGGCTGAAGGAGCGGCCCCTGCACAGGACGTGTTGAGGGGGCAGTTCTTACCGGGGCTGGAGGAGCGGCCCCTGCACAGGACGTGTTGAGGGGGCAGTTCTTACCGGGGCTGAAGGAGCGGCCCCTGCACAGGACGTGTTGAGGGGGCAGTTCTTACCGGGGCTGGAGGAGCGGCCCCTACACAGGACGTGTTGAGGGGGCAGTTCTTACCGGGGCTGGAGGAGCGGCCCCTGCACAGGACGTGTTGAGGGGGCAGTTCTTACCGGGGCTGAAGGAGCGGCCCCTGCACAGGACGTGTTGGGGGGGCAGTTCTTACCGGGGCTGGAGGAGTGGCCCCTGCACAGGACGTGTTGAGGGGGCAGTTCTTGCCAGGGCTGAAGGAGCGGCCCCTGCACAGGACGTGTTGAGGGGGCAGTTCTTACCAGGGCTGAAGGAGCGGCCCCTGCACAGGACGTGTTGAGGGGGCAGTTCTTACCAGGGCTGGAGGAGCGGCCCCTGCACAGGACGTGTTGAGGGGGCAGTTCTTACCGGGGCTGAAGGAGCGGCCCCTGCACAGGACGTGTTGAGGGGGCAGTTCTTACCGGGGCTGAAGGAGCGGCCCCTGCACAGGACGTGTTGAGGGGGCAGTTCTTACCAGGGCTGGAGGAGCGGCCCCTGCACAGGACGTGTTGAGGGGGCAGTTCTTACCAGGGCTGGAGGAGCGGCCCCTGCACAGGACGTGTTGAGGGGGCAGTTCTTACCGGGGCTGGAGGAGTGGCCCCTGCACAGGACGTGTTGAGGGGGCAGTTCTTGCCAGGGCTGAAGGAGCGGCCCCTGCACAGGACGTGTTGAGGGGGCAGTTCTTACCGGGGCTGAAGGAGCGGCCCCTGCACAGGACGTGTTGAGGGGGCAGTTCTTACCAGGGCTGGAGGAGCGGCCCCTGCACAGGAAGTGTTGAGGGGGCAGTTCTTACCGGGGCTGAAGGAGCGGCCCCTGCACAGGACGTGTTGGGGGGGGAGTTCTTACCGGGGCTGGAGGAGTGGCCCCTGCACAGGACGTGTTGAGGGGGCAGTTCTTACCAGGGCTGAAGGAGCGGCCCCTGCACAGGACGTGTTGAGGGGGCAGTTCTTACCGGGGCTGAAGGAGCGGCCCCTGCACAGGACGTGTTGAGGGGGCAGTTCTTACCGGGGCTGAAGGAGCGGCCCCTGCACAAGACGTGTTGAGGGGGCAGTTCTTACCGGGGCTGAAGGAGCGGCCCCTGCACAGGACGTGTTGAGGGGGCAGTTCTTACCGGGGCTGAAGGAGCGGCCCCTGCACAGGACGTGTTGAGGGGGCAGTTCTTACCAGGGCTGGAGGAGCGGCCCCTGCACAGGAAGTGTTGAGGGGGCAGTTCTTACCAGGGTTGAAGGAGCGGCCCCTGCACAGGACGTGTTGAGGGGGCAGTTCTTACCGGGGCTGGAGGAGTGGCCCCTGCACAGGACGTGTTGAGGGGGCAGTTCTTACCAGGGCTGAAGGAGCGGCCCCTGCACAGGACGTGTTGAGGGGGCAGTTCTTACCAGGGCTGGAGGAGCGGCCCCTGCACAGGACGTGTTGAGGGGGCAGTTCTTACCGGGGCTGGAGGAGTGGCCCCTGCACAGGACGTGTTGAGGGGGCAGTTCTTGCCAGGGCTGAAGGAGCGGCCCCTGCACAGGACGTGTTGAGGGGGCAGTTCTTACCGGGGCTGAAGGAGCGGCCCCTGCACAGGACGTGTTGAGGGGGCAGTTCTTACCAGGGCTGGAGGAGCGGCCCCTGCACAGGAAGTGTTGAGGGGGCAGTTCTTACCGGGGCTGAAGGAGCGGCCCCTGCACAGGACGTGTTGGGGGGGGAGTTCTTACCGGGGCTGGAGGAGTGGCCCCTGCACAGGACGTGTTGAGGGGGCAGTTCTTACCAGGGCTGAAGGAGCGGCCCCTGCACAGGACGTGTTGAGGGGGCAGTTCTTACCGGGGCTGAAGGAGCGGCCCCTGCACAGGACGTGTTGAGGGGGCAGTTCTTACCGGGGCTGAAGGAGCGGCCCCTGCACAAGACGTGTTGAGGGGGCAGTTCTTACCGGGGCTGAAGGAGCGGCCCCTGCACAGGACGTGTTGAGGGGGCAGTTCTTACCGGGGCTGAAGGAGCGGCCCCTGCACAGGACGTGTTGAGGGGGCAGTTCTTACCAGGGCTGGAGGAGCGGCCCCTGCACAGGAAGTGTTGAGGGGGCAGTTCTTACCAGGGTTGAAGGAGCGGCCCCTGCACAGGACGTGTTGAGGGGGCAGTTCTTACCGGGGCTGGAGGAGTGGCCCCTGCACAGGACGTGTTGAGGGGGCAGTTCTTACCAGGGCTGAAGGAGCGGCCCCTGCACAGGACGTGTTGAGGGGGCAGTTCTTACCGGGGCTGAAGGAGCGGCCCCTGCACAGGACGTGTTGAGGGGGCAGTTCTTACCGGGGCTGAAGGAGCGGCCCCTGCACTCGACGTGTTGAGGGGGCAGTTCTTACCAGGGCTGGAGGAGCGGCCCCTGCACAGGACGTGTTGAGGGGGCAGTTCTTACCGGGGCTGAAGGAGCGGCCCCTGCACAGGACGTGTTGAGGGGGCAGTTCTTACCGGGGCTGGAGGAGCGGCCCCTGCACAGGACGTGTTGAGGGGGCAGTTCTTACCGGGGCTGAAGGAGCGGCCCCTGCACAGGACGTGTTGAGGGGGCAGTTCTTACCGGGGCTGGAGGAGCGGCCCCTGCACAGGACGTGTTGAGGGGGCAGTTCTTACCGGGGCTGGAGGAGCGGCCCCTGCACAGGACGTGTTGAGGGGGCAGTTCTTACCGGGGCTGAAGGAGCGGCCCCTGCACAGGACGTGTTGGGGGGGCAGTTCTTACCGGGGCTGGAGGAGTGGCCCCTGCACAGGACGTGTTGAGGGGGCAGTTCTTGCCAGGGCTGAAGGAGCGGCCCCTGCACAGGACGTGTTGAGGGGGCAGTTCTTACCAGGGCTGAAGGAGCGGCCCCTGCACAGGACGTGTTGAGGGGGCAGTTCTTACCAGGGCTGGAGGAGCGGCCCCTGCACAGGACGTGTTGAGGGGGCAGTTCTTACCGGGGCTGAAGGAGCGGCCCCTGCACAGGACGTGTTGAGGGGGCAGTTCTTACCGGGGCTGAAGGAGCGGCCCCTGCACAGGACGTGTTGAGGGGGCAGTTCTTACCAGGGCTGGAGGAGCGGCCCCTGCACAGGACGTGTTGAGGGGGCAGTTCTTACCAGGGCTGGAGGAGCGGCCCCTGCACAGGACGTGTTGAGGGGGCAGTTCTTACCGGGGCTGGAGGAGTGGCCCCTGCACAGGACGTGTTGAGGGGGCAGTTCTTGCCAGGGCTGAAGGAGCGGCCCCTGCACAGGACGTGTTGAGGGGGCAGTTCTTACCGGGGCTGAAGGAGCGGCCCCTGCACAGGACGTGTTGAGGGGGCAGTTCTTACCAGGGCTGGAGGAGCGGCCCCTGCACAGGAAGTGTTGAGGGGGCAGTTCTTACCGGGGCTGAAGGAGCGGCCCCTGCACAGGACGTGTTGGGGGGGGAGTTCTTACCGGGGCTGGAGGAGTGGCCCCTGCACAGGACGTGTTGAGGGGGCAGTTCTTACCAGGGCTGAAGGAGCGGCCCCTGCACAGGACGTGTTGAGGGGGCAGTTCTTACCGGGGCTGAAGGAGCGGCCCCTGCACAGGACGTGTTGAGGGGGCAGTTCTTACCGGGGCTGAAGGAGCGGCCCCTGCACAAGACGTGTTGAGGGGGCAGTTCTTACCGGGGCTGAAGGAGCGGCCCCTGCACAGGACGTGTTGAGGGGGCAGTTCTTACCGGGGCTGAAGGAGCGGCCCCTGCACAGGACGTGTTGAGGGGGCAGTTCTTACCAGGGCTGGAGGAGCGGCCCCTGCACAGGAAGTGTTGAGGGGGCAGTTCTTACCAGGGTTGAAGGAGCGGCCCCTGCACAGGACGTGTTGAGGGGGCAGTTCTTACCGGGGCTGGAGGAGTGGCCCCTGCACAGGACGTGTTGAGGGGGCAGTTCTTACCAGGGCTGAAGGAGCGGCCCCTGCACAGGACGTGTTGAGGGGGCAGTTCTTACCGGGGCTGAAGGAGCGGCCCCTGCACAGGACGTGTTGAGGGGGCAGTTCTTACCGGGGCTGAAGGAGCGGCCCCTGCACTCGACGTGTTGAGGGGGCAGTTCTTACCAGGGCTGGAGGAGCGGCCCCTGCACAGGACGTGTTGAGGGGGCAGTTCTTACCGGGGCTGAAGGAGCGGCCCCTTCACAGGACGTGTTGAGGGGGCAGTTCTTACCGGGGCTGGAGGAGCGGCCCCTGCACAGGACGTGTTGAGGGGGCAGTTCTTACCGGGGCTGGAGGAGCGGCCCCTGCACAGGACGTGTTGAGGGGGCAGTTCTTACCGGGGCTGAAGGAGCGGCCCCTGCACAAGACGTGTTGAGGGGGCAGTTCTTACTGGGGCTGAAGGAGCGGCCCCTGCACAGGACGTGTTGAGGGGGCAGTACTTACCGGGGCTGGAGGAGCGGCCCCTGCACAGAACGTGTTGAGGGGGCAGTTCTTACCGGGGCTGGAGGAGCGGCCCCTGCACAGGACGTGTTGAGGGGGCAGTTCTTACCGGGGCTGGAGGAGCGGCCCCTGCACAGGACGTGTTGAGGGGGCAGTTCTTACCGGGGCTGAAGGAGCGGCCCCTGCACAGGACGTGTTGAGGGGGCAGTTCTTACCGGGGCTGGAGGAGCGGCCCTTGCACACGACGTGTTGAGGGGGCAGTTCTTACCGGGGCTGAAGGAGCGACCCCTGCACAGGACGTGTTGAGGGGGCAGTTCTTACCGGGGCTGAAGGAGCGGCCCCTGCACAGGACGTGTTGAGGGGGCAGTTCTTACCGGGGCTGAAGGAGCGGCCCCTGCACAGGACGTGTTGAGGGGGCAGTTCTTACCGGGGCTGGAGGAGCGGCCGCTGCACAGGACGTGTTGAGGGGGCAGTTCTTACCGGGGCTGAAGGAGCGGCCCCTGCACAGGACGTGTTGAGGGGGCAGTTCTTACCGGGGCTGAAGGAGCGGCCCCTGCACAGGACGTGTTGAGGGGGCAGTTCTTACCGGGGCTGGAGGAGCGGCCCCTGCACAGGACGTGTTGAGGGGGCAGTTCTTACCGGGGCTGGAGGAGCGGCCCCTGCACAGGACGTGTTGAGGGGGCAGTTCTTACCGGGGCTGAAGGAGCGGCCCCTGCACAGGACGTGTTGAGGGGGCAGTTCTTACCGGGGCTGGAGGAGCGGCCCCTGCACAGGACGTGTTGAGGGGGCAGTTCTTACCAGGGCTGAAGGAGCGGCCCCTGCACAGGACGTGTTGAGGGGGCAGTTCTTACCGGGGCTGAAGGAGCGGCCCCTGCACAGGACGTGTTGAGGGGGCAGTTCTTACCAGGGCTGGAGGAGCGGCCCCTGCACAGGAAGTGTTGAGGGGGCAGTTCTTACCGGGGCTGAAGGAGCGGCCCCTGCACAGGACGTGTTGAGGGGGCAGTTCTTACCGGGGCTGGAGGAGTGGCCCCTGCACAGGACGTGTTGAGGGGGCAGTTCTTACCAGGGCTGAAGGAGCGGCCCCTGCACAGGACGTGTTGAGGGGGCAGTTCTTACCGGGGCTGAAGGAGCGGCCCCTGCACAGGACGTGTTGAGGGGGCAGTTCTTACCGGGGCTGAAGGAGCGGCCCCTGCACAGGACGTGTTGAGGGGGCAGTTCTTACCGGGGCTGGAGGAGCGGCCCTTGCACACGACGTGTTGAGGGGGCAGTTCTTACCGGGGCTGAAGGAGCGACCCCTGCACAGGACGTGTTGAGGGGGCAGTTCTTACCGGGGCTGAAGGAGCGGCCCCTGCACAGGACGTGTTGAGGGGGCAGTTCTTACCGGGGCTGAAGGAGCGGCCCCTGCACAGGACGTGTTGAGGGGGCAGTTCTTACCGGGGCTGGAGGAGCGGCCCCTGCACAGGACGTGTTGAGGGGGCAGTTCTTACCGGGGCTGAAGGAGCGGCCCCTGCACAGGACGTGTTGAGGGGGCAGTTCTTACCGGGGCTGAAGGAGCGGCCCCTGCACAGGACGTGTTGAGGGGGCAGTTCTTACCGGGGCTGGAGGAGCGGCCCCTGCACAGGACGTGTTGAGGGGGCAGTTCTTACCGGGGCTGAAGGAGCGGCCCCTGCACAGGACGTGTTGAGGGGGCAGTTCTTACCGGGGCTGGAGGAGCGGCCCCTGCACAGGACGTGTTGAGGGGGCAGTTCTTACCAGGGCTGAAGGAGCGGCCCCTGCACAGGACGTGTTGAGGGGGCAGTTCTTACCGGGGCTGAAGGAGCGGCCCCTGCACAGGACGTGTTGAGGGGGCAGTTCTTACCAGGGCTGGAGGAGCGGCCCCTGCACAGGAAGTGTTGAGGGGGCGGTTCTTACCGGGGCTGAAGGAGCGGCCCCTGCACAGGACGTGTTGAGGGGGCAGTTCTTACCGGGGCTGGAGGAGTGGCCCCTGCACAGGACGTGTTGAGGGGGCAGTTCTTACCAGGGCTGAAGGAGCGGCCCCTGCACAGGACGTGTTGAGGGGGCAGTTCTTACCGGGGCTGAAGGAGCGGCCCCTGCACAGGACGTGTTGAGGGGGCAGTTCTTACCGGGGCTGAAGGAGCGGCCCCTGCACAGGACGTGTTGAGGGGGCAGTTCTTACCGGGGCTGAAGGAGCGGCCCCTGCACAGGACGTGTTGAGGGGGCAGTTCTTACCGGGGCTGAAGGAGCGGCCCCTGCACAGGACGTGTGGAGGGGGCAGTTCTTACCGGGGCTGGAGGAGTGGCCCCTGCACAGGACGTGTTGAGGGGGCAGTTCTTACCAGGGCTGAAGGAGCGGCCCCTGCACAGGACGTGTTGAGGGGGCAGTTCTTACCGGGGCTGAAGGAGCGGCCCCTGCACAGGACGTGTTGAGGGGGCAGTTCTTACCGGGGCTGAAGGAGCGGCCCCTGCACAGGACGTGTTGAGGGGGCAGTTCTTACCAGGGCTCGAGGAGCGGCCCCTGCACAGGACGTGTTGAGGGGGCAGTTCTTACCGGGGCTGAAGGAGCGGCCCCTGCACAAGACGTGTTGAGGGGGCAGTTCTTACTGGGGCTGAAGGAGCGGCCCCTGCACAGGACGTGTTGAGGGGGCAGTTCTTACCGGGGCTGGAGGAGCGGCCCCTGCACAGGACGTGTTGAGGGGGCAGTTCTTACCGGGGCTGGAGGAGCGGCCCCTGCACAGGACGTGTTGAGGGGGCAGTTCTTACCGGGGCTGGAGGAGCGGCCCCTGCACAGGACGTGTTGAGGTGGCAGTTCTTACCGGGGCTGAAGGAGCGGCCCCTGCACAGGACGTGTTGAGGGGGCAGTTCTTACCGGGGCTGGAGGAGCGGCCCTTGCACACGACGTGTTGAGGGGGCAGTTCTTACCGGGGCTGAAGGAGCGGCCCCTGCACAGGACGTGTTGAGGGGGCAGTTCTTACCGGGGCTGAAGGAGCGGCCCCTGCACAGGACGTGTTGAGGGGGCAGTTTTTACCGGGGCTGAAGGAGCGGCCCCTGCACAGGACGTGTTGAGGGGGCAGTTCTTACCGGGGCTGGAGGAGCGGCCCCTGCACAGGACGTGTTGAGGGGGCAGTTCTTACCGGGGCTGAAGGAGCGGCCCCTGCACAGGACGTGTTGAGGGGGCAGTTCTTACCGGGGCTGGGGGAGCGGCCCCTGCACAGGACGTGTTGAGGGGGCAGTTCTTACCGGGGCTGGAGGAGCGGCCCCTGCACAGGACGTGTTGAGGGGGCAGTTCTTACCGGGGCTGGAGGAGCGGCCCCTGCACAGGACGTGTTGAGGGGGCAGTTCTTACCGGGGCTGAAGGAGCGGCCTCTGCACAGGACGTGTTGAGGGGGCAGTTCTTACCGGGGCTGGAGGAGCGGCCCCTGCACAGGACGTGTTGAGGGGGCAGTTCTTACCGGGGCTGAAGGAGCGGCCCCTGCACAGGACATGTTGAGGGGGCAGTTCTTACCGGGGTTGAAGGAGCGGCCCCTGCACAGGACGTGTTGAGGGGGCAGTTCTTACCGGGGCTGGAGGAGCGGCCCCTGCACAGGACGTGTTGAGGGGGCAGTTCTTACCGGGGCTGGAGGAGCGGCCCCTGCACAGGACGTGTTGAGGGGGCAGTTCTTACCAGGGCTGGAGGAGTGGCCCCTGCACAGGACGTGTTGAGGAGGCAGTTCTTACCCGGGCTGAAGGAGCGGCCCCTGCACAGGACGTGTTGAGGAGGCAGTTCTTACCCGGGCTGAAGGAGCGGCCCCTGCACAGGACGTGTTGAGGGGGCAGTTCTTACCGGGGCTGGAGGAGCGGCCCCTGCACAGGACGTGTTGAGGGGGCAGTTCTTACCGGGGCTGGAGGAGCGGCCCCTGCACAGGACGTGTTGAGGGGGCAGTTCTTACCGGGGCTGAAGGAGCGGCCCCTGCACAGGACGTGTTGAGGGGGCAGTTCTTACCGGGGCTGGAGGAGCGGCCCTTGCACACGACGTGTTGAGGGGGCAGTTCTTACCGGGGCTGAAGGAGCGGCCCCTGCACAGGACGTGTTGAGGGGGCAGTTCTTACCGGGGCTGAAGGAGCGGCCCCTGCACAGGACGTGTTGAGGGGGCAGCTCTTACCGGGGCTGAAGGAGCGGCCCCTGCACAGGACGTGTTGAGGGGGCAGTTCTTACCGGGGCTGGAGGAGCGGCCCCTGCACAGGACGTGTTGAGGGGGCAGTTCTTACCGGGGCTGAAGGAGCGGCCCCTGCACAGGACGTGTTGAGGGGGCAGTTCTTACCGGGGCTGAAGGAGCGGCCCCTGCACAGGACGTGTTGAGGGGGCAGTTCTTACCGGGGCTGGAGGAGCGGCCCCTGCACAGGACGTGTTGAGGGGGCAGTTCTTACCGGGGCTGAAGGAGCGGCCCCTGCACAGGACGTGTTGAGGGGGCAGTTCTTACCGGGGCTGGAGGAGCGGCCCCTGCACAGGACGTGTTGAGGGGGCAGTTCTTACCGGGGCTGAAGGAGCGGCCCCTGCACAGGACATGTTGAGGGGGCAGTTCTTACCGGGGCTGAAGGAGCGGCCCCTGCACAGGACGTGTTGAGGGGGCAGTTCTTACCGGGGTTGAAGGAGCGGCCCCTGCACAGGACGTGTTGAGGGGGCAGTTCTTACCGGGGCTGGAGGAGCGGCCCCTGCACAGGACGTGTTGAGGGGGCAGTTCTTACCGGGGCTGAAGGAGCGGCCCCTGCACAGGACGTGTTGAGGGGGCAGTTCTTACCGGGGCTGGAGGAGTGGCCCCTGCACAGGACGTGTTGAGGAGGCAGTTCTTACCCGGGCTGAAGGAGCGGCCCCTGCACAGGACGTGTTGAGGGGGCAGTTCTTACCGGGGCTGAAGGAGCGGCCCCTGCACAGGACGTGTTGAGGGGGCAGTTCTTACCGGGGCTGAAGGAGCGGCCCCTGCACAGGACGTGTTGAGGGGGCAGTTCTTACCGGGGTTGAAGGAGCGGCCCCTGCACAGGACGTGTTGAGGGGGCAGCTCTTACCGGGGCTGGAGGAGCGGCCCCTGCACAGGACGTGTTGAGGGGGCAGTTCTTACCGGGGCTGAAGGAGCGGCCCCTGCACAGGACGTGTTGAGGGGGCAGTGCTTACCGGGGCTGAAGGAGCGGCCCTTGCACAGGACGTGTTGAGGGGGCAGTTCTTACCGGGGCTGAAGGAGCGGCCCCTGCACAGGACGTGTTGAGGGGGCAGTTCTTACCGGGGCTGGAGGAGCGGCCCCTGCACAGGACGTGTTGAAGGGGCAGTTCTTACCGGGGCTGAAGGAGCGGCCCCTGCACAGGACGTGTTGAGGGGGCAGTTCTTACCGGGGCTGAAGGAGCGGCCCCTGCACAGGACGTGTTGAGGGGGCAGTTCTTACCGGGGCTGGAGGAGCGGCCCCTGCACAGGACGTGTTGAGGGGGCAGTTCTTACCGGGGCTGGAGGAGCGGCCCCTGCACAGGACGTGTTGAGGGGGCAGTTCTTACCGGGGCTGAAGGAGCGGCCCCTGCACAGGACGTGTTGAGGGGGCAGTTCTTACCGGGGCTGAAGGAGCGGCCCCTGCACAAGACGTGTTGAGGGGGCAGTTCTTACCGGGGCTGGAGGAGCGGCCCCTGCACAGGACGTGTTAAGGGGGCAGTTCTTACCGGGGCTGAAGGAGCGGCCCCTGCACAGGACGTGTTGAGGGGGCAGTTCTTACCGGGGCTGGAGGAGCGGCCCCTGCACAGGACGTGTTGAGGGGGCAGTTCTTACCGGGGCTGAAGGAGCGGACCCTGCACAGGACGTGTTGAGGGGGCAGTTCTTACCGGGGCTGGAGGAGCGGCCCCTGCACAGGACGTGTTAAGGGGGCAGTTCTTACCGGGGCTGAAGGAGCGGCCCCTGCACAGGACGTGTTGAGGGGGCAGTTCTTACTCGGGCTGGAGGAGCGGCCCCTGCACAGGACGTGTTGAGGGGGCAGTTCTTACCGGGGCTGGAGGAGCGGCCCCTGCACAGGACGTGTTGAGGAGGCAGTTCTTACCGGGGCTGAAGGAGCAGCCCCTGCACAGGACGTGTTGAGGGGGCAGTTCTTACCGGGGCCGAAGGAGCGGCCCCTGCACAGGACGTGTTGAGGGGGCAGTTCTTACCGGGGCTGAAGGAGCGGCCCCTACACAGGACGTGTTGAGGGGGCAGTTCTTACCGGGGCTGGAGGAGCGGCCCCTGCACAGGACGTGTTGAGGGGGCGGTTCTTACCGGGGCTGGAGGAGCGGCCCCTGCACAGGACGTGTTGAGGGGGCAGTTCTTACCGGGGCTGGAGGAGCGGCCCCTGCACAGGAAGTGTTGAGGGGGCAGTTCTTACCGGGGCTGGAGGAGCGGCCCCTGCACAGGACGTGTTAAGGGGGCAGTTCTTACCGGGGCTGAAGGAGCGGCCCCTGCACAGGACGTGTTGAGGGGGCAGTTCTTACCGGGGCTGGAGGAGTGGCCCCTGCACAGGACGTGCTGAAGGAGCGGCCCCTGCACAGGACGTGTTGAGGGGGCAGTTCTTACCGGGGCTGAAGGGGCGGCCCCTGCACAGGACGTGTTGAGGGGGCAGTTCTTACCGGGGCTGGAGGAGCGGCCCCTGCACGGGACGTGTTGAGGGGGCAGTTCTTACCGGGGCTGGAGAAGCGGCCCCTGCACAGGACGTGTTGAGGGGGGAGTTCTTACCGGGGCTGGAGGAGCGGCCCCTGCACAGGACGTGTTGAGGGGGCAGTTCTTACCGGGGCTGAAGGAGCGGCCCCTGCACAGGACGTGTTGAGGGGGCAGTTCTTACCGGGGCTGAAGGAGCGGCCCCTGCACAGGACGTGTTGAGGGGGCAGTTCTTACCGGGGCTGTAGGAGCGGCCCCTGCACAGGACGTGTTGAGGGGGCAGTTCTTACCGGGGCTGAAGGAGCGGCCCCTGCACAGGACGTGTTGAGGGGGCAGTTCTTACCGGGGCTAGAGGAGCGGCCCTTGCACAGGACGTGTTGAGGGGGCAGTTCTTACCGGGGCTGAAGGAGCGGCCCCTTGCACAGGACGTGTTGAGGGGGCAGTTCTTACCGGGGCTGGAGGAGCGGCCCCTGCACAGGACGTGTTGAGGGGGCAGTTCTTACCGGGGCTGGAGGAGCGGCCCCTGCACAGGACGTGTTGAGGGGGCAGTTCTTACCGGGGCTGGAGGAGCGGCCCCTGCACAGGACGTGTTGAGGGGGCAGTTCTTACCGGGGCTGGAGGAGCGGCCCCTGCACGGGACGTGTTGAGGGGGCAGTTCTTACCGGGGCTGGAGGAGCGGCCCTTGCACAGGACGTGTTGAGGGGGCAGTTCTTACCGGGGCTGGAGGAGCGGCCTCTGCACAGGACGTGTTGAGGGGGCAGTTCTTACCTGGGCTGAAGGAGCGGCCCCTGCACAGGACGTGTTGAGGGGGCAGTTCTTACCGGGGCTCAAGGAGCGGCCCCTGCACAGGACGTGTTGAGGGGGCAGTTCTTACCGGGGTTGGAGGAGCGGCCCCTGCACAGGACGTGTTGAGGGGGCAGTTCTTACCGGGGCTGAAGGAGCGGCCCCTGCACAGGACGTGTTGAGGGGGCAGTTCTTACCGGGGCGGGAGGAGTGGCCCCTGCACAGGACGTGTTGAGGGGGCAGTTCTTACCGGGGCTGAAGGAGCGGCCCCTGCACAGGACGTGTTGAGGGGGCAGTTCTTACCGGGGCTGGAGGAGCGGCCCCTGCACAGGACGTGTTGAGGGGGCAGTTCTTACCGGGGCTGGAGGAGCGGCCCCTGCACAGGACGTGTTGAGGGGGCAGTTCTTACCGGGGCTGGAGGAGCGGCCCCTGCACGGGACGTGTTGAGGGGGCAGTTCTTACCGGGGCTGGAGGAGCGGCCCTTGCACAGGACGTGTTGAGGGGGCAGTTCTTACCGGGGCTGGAGGAGCGGCCTCTGCACAGGACGTGTTGAGGGGGCAGTTCTTACCTGGGCTGAAGGAGCGGCCCCTGCACAGGACGTGTTGAGGGGGCAGTTCTTACCGGGGCTCAAGGAGCGGCCCCTGCACAGGACGTGTTGAGGGGGCAGTTCTTACCGGGGTTGGAGGCGCGGCCCCTGCACAGGACGTGTTGAGGGGGCAGTTCTTACCGGGGCTGAAGGAGCGGCCCCTGCACAGGACGTGTTGAGGGGGCAGTTCTTACCGGGGCGGGAGGAGTGGCCCCTGCACAGGACGTGTTGAGGGGGCAGTTCTTACCGGGGCTGAAGGAGCGGCCCCTGCACAGGACGTGTTGAGGGGGCAGTTCTTACCGGGGCTGGAGGAGCGGCCCCTGCACAGGACGTGTTGAGGGGGCAGTTCTTACCGGGGCTGGAGGAGCGGCCCCTGCACAGGACGTGTTGAGGGGGCAGTTCTTACCGGGGCTGAAGGAGCGGCCCCTGCACAGGACGTGTTGAGGGGGCAGTTCTTACCGGGGCTGGAGGAGCGGCCCCTGCACAGGACGTGTTGAGGGGGCAGTTCTTACCGGGGCTGAAGGAGCGGCCCCTGCACAGGACGTGTTGAGGGGGCAGTTCTTACCGGGGCTGCAGGAGCGGCCCCTGCACAGGACGTGTTGAGAGGGCAGTTCTTACCGGGGCTGAAGGAGCGGCCCCTGCACAGGACGTGTTGAGGGGGTAGTTCTTACCGGGGCTGGAGGAGCGGCCCCTGCACAGGACATGTTGAGGGGGCGGTTCTTACCGGGGCTCGAGGAGCGGCCCCTGCACAGGACGTGTTGAGGGGGCAGTTCTTACCGGGGCCCGAGGAGCGTCCCCTGCACAGGACGTGTTGAGAGGGCAGTTCTTACCGGGGCTGAAGGAGCGGCCCCTGCACAGGACGTGTTGAGGGGGTAGTTCTTACCGGGGCTGGAGGAGCGGCCCCTGCACAGGACGTGTTGAGAGGGCAGTTCTTACCGGGGCTGGAGGAGCGGCCCCTGCACAGGACGTGTCGAGGGGGCAGTTCTTACCGGGGCCCGAGGAGCGGCCCCTGCACAGGACGTGTTGAGGGGGCAGTTCTTACCGGGGCTGAAGGAGCGGCCCCTGCACAGCACGTGTTGAGGGGGCAGTTCTTACCGGGGCTGGAGGAGCGGCCCCTGCACAGGACGTGTTGAGGGGGCAGTTCTTACCGGGGCTGAAGGAGCGGCCCCTGCACAGGACGTGTTGAGGGGGCAGATCTTACCAGGGCTGGAGGAGCGGCCCCTGCACAGGACGTGTTGAGGGGGCAGTTCTTACCGGGGCTGGAGGAGTGGCCCCTGCACAGGACGTGTTGAGGGGGCAGTTCTTACCGGGGCTGGAGGAGCGGCCCCTGCACAGGACGTGTTGAGGGGGCAGTTCTTACCGGGGCTGGAGGAGCGGCCCCTGCACAGGACGTGTTGAGGGGGCAGTTCTTACCGGGGCTGAAGGAGCGGCCCCTGCACAGGACGTGTTGAGGGGGCAGTTCTTACCGGGGCTGAAGGAGCGGCCCTTGCACAGGACGTGTTGAGGGGGCAGTTCTTACCGGGGCTGAAGGAGCGGCCCCTGCATAGGACGTGTTGAGGGGGCAGTTCTTACCGGGGCTGAAGGAGGGGCCCCTGCACAGGACGTGTTGAGGGGGCAGTTCTTACCGGGGCTGGAGGAGCGGCCCCTACACAGGACGTGTTGAGGGGGCAGTTCTTACCGGGGCTGGAGGAGCGGCCCCTGCACAGGACGTGTTGAGGGGACAATTCTTACCGGGGCTGAAGGAGCGGCCCCTGCACAGGACGTGTTGAGGGGGCAGTTCTTACCGGGGCTGGAGGAGCGGCCCCTGCACAGGATGTGTTGAGGGGGCAGTTCTTACCGGGGCTGGAGGAGCGGCCCCTGCACAGGACGTGTTGAGGGGGCAGTTCTTACCGGGGCTGAAGGAGCGGCCCCTGCACAGGACGTGTTGAGGGGGCAGTTCTTACCGGGGCTGAAGGAGCGGCCCCTGCACAGAACGTGTTGAGGGGGCAGTTCTTACCGGGGCTGGAGGAGCGTGCACAGGACGTGTTGAGGGGGCAGTTCTTACCGGGGCTGGAGGAGCGGCCCTTGCACAGGACGTGTTGAGGGGGCAGTTCTTACCGGGGCTGAAGGTGCGGCCCCTGCACAGGACGTGTTGAGGGGGCAGTTCTTACCGGGGCTGAAGGAGCGGCCCCTGCACAGGACGTGTTGAGGGGGCAGTTCTTACCGGGGCTGAAGGAGCGGCCCCTGCACAGGACGTGTTGAGGGGGCAGTTCTTACCGGGGCTGGAGGAGCGGCCCCTGCACAGGACGTGTTGAGGGGGCAGTTCTTACCGGGGCTGGAGGAGCGGCCCTTGCACAGGACGTGTTGAGGGGGCAGTTCTTACCGGGGCTGAAGGAGCGGCCCCTGCACAGGACGTGTTGAGGGGGCAGTTCTTACCGGGGCTGGAGGAGCGGCCCCTGCACAGGACGTGTTGAGGGGGCAGTTGGTACCGGGGCTGGAGGAGCGGCCCCTGCACAGGACGTGTTGAGGGGGCAGTTCTTACCGGGGCTGAAGGAGCGGCCCCTGCACGGGACGTGTTGAGGGGGCAGTTCTTACCGGGGCTGAAGGTGCGGCCCCTGCACAGGACGTGTTGAGGGGGCAGTTCTTACCGGGGCTGAAGGAGCGGCCCCTGCACAGGACGTGTTGAGGGGGCAGTTCTTACCGGGGCTGAAGGAGCGGCCCCTGCACAGGACGTGTTGAGGGGGCAGTTCTTACCGGGGCTGGAGGAGCGGCCCCTGCACAGGACGTGTTGAGGGGGCAGTTCTTACCGGGGCTGGAGGAGCGGCCCCTGCACAGGACGTGTTGAGGGGGCAGTTCTTACCGGGGCTGGAGGAGCGGCCCCTGCACAGGCCGTGTTGAGGGGGTAGTTCTTACCGGGGCTGGAGGAGCGGCCCCTGCACAGGACGTGTTGAGGGGGCAGTTCTTACCGGGGCTGGAGGAGCGGCCCCTGCACAGGACGTGTTGAGGGGGCAGTTCTTACCGGGGCTGAAGAAGCGGCCCCTGCACAGGACGTGTTGAGGGGGCAGTTCTTACCGGGGCTGAAGGAGCGGCCCCTGCACAGGACGTGTTGAGGGGGCAGTTCTTACCGGGGCTGAAGGAGCGGCCCCTGCACAGGAGGTGTTGAGGGGGCAGTTCTTACCGGGGCTGAAGGAGCGGCCCCTGCACAGGACGTGTTGAGGGGGCAGTTCTTACCGGGGCTGAAGGAGCGGCCCCTGCACAGGACGTGTTGAGGGGGCAGTTCTTACCGGGGCTGGAGGAGCGGCCCCTGCACAGGACGTGTTGAGGGGGCAGTTCTTACCGGGGCTGAAGGAGCGGCACAGGACGTGTTGAGGGGGCAGTTCTTACCGGGGCTGGAGGAGCGGCCCCTGCACAGGACGTGTTGAGGGGGCAGTTCTTACCGGGGCTGGAGGAGCGGCCCCTGCACAGGACGTGTTGAGGGGGCAGTTCTTACCGGGGCTGAAGGAGCGGCCCCTGCACAGGACGTGTTGAGGGGGCAGTTCTTACCGGGGCTGGAGGAGCGGCCCCTGCACAGGACGTGTTGAGGGGGCAGTTCTTACCGGGGCTGGAGGAGCGGCCCCTGCACAGGACGTGTTGAGGGGGCAGTTCTTACCGGGGCTGGAGGAGCGGCCCCTGCACAGGACGTGTTGAGGGGGCAGTTCTTACCGGGGCTGAAGAAGCGGCCCCTGCACAGGACGTGTTGAGGGGGCAGTTCTTACCGGGGCTGAAGGAGCGGCCCCTGCACAGGACGTGTTGAGGGGGCAGTTCTTACCGGGGCTGGAGGAGCGGCCCCTGCACAGGACGTGTTGAGGGGGCAGTTCTTACCGGGGCTGAAGGAGCGGCCCCTGCACAGGACGTGTTGAGGGGGCAGTTCTTACCGGGGCTGAAGGAGCGGCCCCTGCACAGGACGTGTTGAGGGGGCAGTTCTTACCGGGGCTGAAGGAGCGGCCCCTGCAAAGGACGTGTTGAGGGGGCAGTTCTTACCGGGGCTGAAGGAGCGGCACAGGACGTGTTGAGGGGGCAGTTCTTACCGGGGCTGGAGGAGCGGCCCCTGCACAGGACGTGTTGAGGGGGCAGTTCTTACCGGGGCTGGAGGAGCGGCCCCTGCACAGGACGTGTTGAGGGGGCAGTTCTTACCGGGGCTGGAGGAGCGGCCCCTGCACAGGACGTGTTGAGGGGGCAGTTCTTACCGGGGCTGGAGGAGCGGCCCCTGCACAGGACGTGTTGAGGGGGCAGTTCTTACCGGGGCTGGAGGAGCGGCCCCTGCACAGGACGTGTTGAGGGGGCAGTTCTTACCGGGGCTGAAGAAGCGGCCCCTGCACAGGACGTGTTGAGGGGGCAGTTCTTACCGGGGCTGAAGGAGCGGCCCCTGCACAGGACGTGTTGAGGGGGCAGTTCTTACCGGGGCTGGAGGAGCGGCCCCTGCACAGGACGTGTTGAGGGGGCAGTTCTTACCGGGGCTGAAGGAGCGGCCCCTGCACAGGACGTGTTGAGGGGGCAGTTCTTACCGGGGCTGAAGGAGCGGCCCCTGCACAGGACGTGTTGAGGGGGCAGTTCTTACCGGGGCTGAAGGAGCGGCCCCTGCACAGGACGTGTTGAGGGGGCAGTTCTTACCGGGGCTGAAGGAGCGGCACAGGACGTGTTGAGGGGGCAGTTCTTACCGGGGCTGGAGGAGCGGCCCCTGCACAGGACGTGTTGAGGGGGCAGTTCTTACCGGGGCTGGAGGAGCGGCCCCTGCACAGGACGTGTTGAGGGGGCAGCTCTTACCGGGGCTGAAGGAACGGCCCCTGCACAGGACGTGTTGAGGGGGCAGTTTTTACCGGGGCTGGAGGAGCGGCCCCTGCACAGGACGTGTTGAGGGGGCAGTTCTTACCGGGGCTGGAGGAGCAGCCCCTGCACACGACGTGTTGAGGGGGCAGTTCTTACCGGGGCTGAAGGAGCGGCCCCTGCACAGGACGTGTTGAGGGGGCAGTTCTTACCGGGGCTGGAGGAGCGGCCCCTGCACAGGACGTGTTGAGGGGGCAGTTCTTACCGGGGCTGGAGGAGCGGGCCCTGCACAGGACGTGTTGAGGGGGCAGTTCTTAGCGGGGCTGGAGGAGCGGCCCCTGCACAGGACGTGTTGAGGGGGCAGTTCTTACCGGGGCTGAAGGAGCGGCCCCTGCACAGGACGTGTTGAGGGGGCAGTTCTTACCGGGGCTGGAGGAGCGGCCCCTGCACAGGACGTGTTGAGGGGGCAGTTCTTACCGGGGCTGAAGGAGCGGCCCCTGCACAAGACGTGTTGAGGGGGCAGTTCTTACCGGGGCTGGAGGAGCAGCCCCTGCACAGGACGTGTTGAGGGGGCAGTTCTTACCGGGGCTGAAGGAGCGGCCCCTGCACAGGACGTGTTGAGGGGGCAGTTCTTACCGGGGCTGGAGGAGCGGCCCCTGCACAGGACGTGTTGAGGGGGCAGTTCTTACCGGGGCTGGAGGAGCGGCCCCTGCACAGGACGTGTTGAGGGGGCAGTTCTTACCGGGGCTGGAGGAGAGGCCCCTGCACAGGACGTGTTGAGGGGGCAGTTCTTACCGGGGCTGAAGGAGCGGCCCCTGCACAGGACGTGTTGAGGGGGCAGTTCTTACCGGGGCTGGAGGAGCGGCCCCTGCACAGGACGTGTTGAGGGGGCAGTTCTTACCGGGGCTGAAGGAGCGGCCCCTGCACAGGCCGTGTTGAGGGGGCAGTTCTTACCGGGGCTGGAGGAGCGGCCCCTGCACAGGACGTGTTGAGGGGGCAGTTCTTACCGGGGCTGAAGGAGCGGCCCCTGCACAGGACGTGTTGAGGGGGCAGTTCTTACCGGGGCTGGAGGAGCGGCCCCTGCACAGGACGTGTTGAGGGGGCAGTTCTTACCGGGGCTGGAGGAGCGGCCCCTGCACAGGACGTGTTGAGGGGGCAGTTCTTACCGGGGCTGAAGAAGCGGCCCCTGCACAGGACGTGTTGAGGGGGCAGTTCTTACCGGGGCTGAAGGAGCGGCCCCTGCACAGGACGTGTTGAGGGGGCAGTTCTTACCGGGGCTGGAGGAGCGGCCCCTGCACAGGACGTGTTGAGGGGGCAGTTCTTACCGGGGCTGAAGGAGCGGCCCCTGCACAGGACGTGTTGAGGGGGCAGTTCTTACCGGGGCTGAAGGAGCGGCCCCTGCACAGGACGTGTTGAGGGGGCAGTTCTTACCGGGGCTGAAGGAGCGGCCCCTGCACAGGACGTGTTGAGGGGGCAGTTCTTACCGGGGCTGAAGGAGCGGCCCCTGCACAGGACGTGTTGAGGGGGCAGTTCTTACCGGGGCTGGAGGAGCGGCCCCTGCACAGGACGTGTTGAGGGGGCAGTTCTTACCGGGGCTGGAGGAGCGGCCCCTGCACAGGACGTGTTGAGGGGGCAGTTCTTACCGGGGCTGGAGGAGCGGCCCCTGCACAGGACGTGTTGAGGGGGCAGTTCTTACCGGGGCTGAAGAAGCGGCCCCTGCACAGGACGTGTTGAGGGGGCAGTTCTTACCGGGGCTGAAGGAGCGGCCCCTGCACAGGACGTGTTGAGGGGGCAGTTCTTACCGGGGCTGGAGGAGCGGCCCCTGCACAGGACGTGTTGAGGGGGCAGTTCTTACCGGGGCTGAAGGAGCGGCCCCTGCACAGGACGTGTTGAGGGGGCAGTTCTTACCGGGGCTGAAGGAGCGGCCCCTGCACAGGACGTGTTGAGGGGGCAGTTCTTACCGGGGCTGAAGGAGCGGCCCCTGCACAGGACGTGTTGAGGGGGCAGTTCTTACCGGGGCTGAAGGAGCGGCACAGGACGTGTTGAGGGGGCAGTTCTTACCGGGGCTGGAGGAGCGGCCCCTGCACAGGACGTGTTGAGGGGGCAGTTCTTACCGGGGCTGGAGGAGCGGCCCCTGCACAGGACGTGTTGAGGGGGCAGCTCTTACCGGGGCTGAAGGAGCGGCCCCTGCACAGGACGTGTTGAGGGGGCAGTTTTTACCGGGGCTGGAGGAGCGGCCCCTGCACAGGACGTGTTGAGGGGGCAGTTCTTACCGGGGCTGAAGGAGCGGCCCCTGCACAGGACGTGTTGAGGGGGCAGTTCTTACCGGGGCTGGAGGAGCAGCCCCTGCACACGACGTGTTGAGGGAGCAGTTCTTACCGGGGCTGAAGGAGCGGCCCCTGCACAGGACGTGTTGAGGGGGCAGTTCTTACCGGGGCTGGAGGAGCGGCCCCTGCACAGGACGTGTTGAGGGGGCAGTTCTTACCGGGGCTGGAGGAGCGGCCCCTGCACAGGACGTGTTGAGGGGGCAGTTCTTACCGGGGCTGGAGGAGCGGCCCCTGCACAGGACGTGTTGAGGGGGCAGTTCTTACCGGGGCTGAAGGAGCGGCCCCTGCACAGGACGTGTTGAGGGGGCAGTTCTTACCGGGGCTGGAGGAGCGGCCCCTGCACAGGACGTGTTGAGGGGGCAGTTCTTACCGGGGCTGAAGGAGCGGCCCCTGCACAGGACGTGTTGAGGGGGCAGTTCTTACCGGGGCTGGAGGAGCAGCCCCTGCACAGGACGTGTTGAGGGGGCAGTTCTTACCGGGGCTGAAGGAGCGGCCCCTGCACAGGACGTGTTGAGGGGGCAGTTCTTACCGGGGCTGGAGGAGCGGCCCCTGCACAGGACGTGTTGAGGGGGCAGTTCTTACCGGGGCTGGAGGAGCGGCCCCTGCACAGGACGTGTTGAGGGGGCAGTTCTTACAGGGGCCGGAGGAGAGGCCCCTGCACAGGACGTGTTGAGGGGGCAGTTCTTACCGGGGCTGAAGGAGCGGCCCCTGCACAGGACGTGTTGAGGGGGCAGTTCTTACCGGGGCTGGAGGAGCGGCCCCTGCACAGGACGTGTTGAGGGGGCAGTTCTTACCGGGGCTGAAGGAGCGGCCCCTGCACAGGCCGTGTTGAGGGGGCAGTTCTTACCGGGGCTGGAGGAGCGGCCCCTGCACAGGACGTGTTGAGGGGGCAGTTCTTACCGGGGCTGAAGGAGCGGCCCCTGCACAGGACGTGTTGAGGGGGCAGTTCTTACCGGGGCTGGAGGAGCGGCCCCTGCACAGGACGTGTTGAGGGGGCAGTTCTTACCGGGGCTGAAGGAGCGGCCCCTGCACAGGACGTGTTGAGGGGGCAGTTCTTACCGGGGCTGAAGGAGCGGCCCCTGCACAGGACGTGTTGAGGGGGCAGTTCTTACCGGGGCTGAAGGAGCGGCCCCTGCACAGGACGTGTTGAGGGGGCAGTTCTTACCGGGGCTGGAGGAGCGGCCCCTGCACAGGACGTGTTGAGGGGGCAGTTCTTACCGGGGCTGGAGGAGCGGCCCCTGCACAGGACGTGTTGAGGGGGCAGTTCTTACCGGGGCTGGAGGAGCGGCCCCTGCACAGGACGTGTTGAGGGGGCAGTTCTTACCGGGGCTGGAGGAGTGGCCCCTGCACAGGCCGTGTTGAGGGGGCAGTTCTTACCGGGGCTGGAGGAGCGGCCCCTGCACAGGACGTGTTGAGGGGGCAGTTCTTACCGGGGCTGAAGGAGCGGCCCCTGCACAGGACGTGTTGAGGGGGCAGTTCTTACCGGGGCTGAAGGAGCGGCCCCTGCACAGGACGTGTTGAGGGGGCAGTTCTTACCGGGGCTGGAGGAGCGGCCCCTGCACAGGACGTGTTGAGGGGGCAGTTCTTACCGGGGCTGAAGGAGCGGCCCCTGCACAGGACGTGTTGAGGGGGCAGTTCTTACCGGGGCTGAAGGAGCGGCCCCTGCACAGGACGTGTTGAGGGGGCAGTTCTTACCGGGGCTGAAGGAGCGGCCCCTGCACAGGACGTGTTGAGGGGGCAGTTCTTACCGGGGCTGGAGGAGCGGCCCCTGCACAGGACGTGTTGAGGGGGCAGTTCTTACCGGGGCTGGAGGAGCGGCCCCTGCACAGGACGTGTTGAGGGGGCAGTTCTTACCGGGGCTGAAGGAGCGGCCCCTGCACAGGACGTGTTGAGGGGGCAGTTTTTACCGGGGCTGGAGGAGCGGCCCCTGCACAGGACGTGTTGAGGGGGCAGTTCTTACCGGGGCTGAAGGAGCGGCCCCTACACAGGACGTGTTGAGGGGGCAGTTCTTACCGGGGCTGGAGGAGCGGCCCCTGCACAGGACGTGTTGAGGGAGCAGTTCTTACCGGGGCTGAAGGAGCGGCCCCTGCACAGGACGTGTTGAGGGGGCAGTTCTTACCGGGGCTGGAGGAGCGGCCCCTGCACAGGACGTGTTGAGGGGGCAGTTCTTACCGGGGCTGGAGGAGCGGCCCCTGCACAGGACGTGTTGAGGGGGCAGTTCTTACCGGGGCTGGAGGAGCGGCCCCTGCACAGGACGTGTTGAGGGGGCAGTTCTTACCGGGGCTGAAGAAGCGGCCCCTGCACAGGACGTGTTGAGGGGGCAGTTCTTACCGGGGCTGAAGGAGCGGCCCCTGCACAGGACGTGTTGAGGGGGCAGTTCTTACCGGGGCTGGAGGAGCGGCCCCTGCACAGGACGTGTTGAGGGGGCAGTTCTTACCGGGGCTGAAGGAGCGGCCCCTGCACAGGACGTGTTGAGGGGGCAGTTCTTACCGGGGCTGAAGGAGCGGCCCCTGCACAGGACGTGTTGAGGGGGCAGTTCTTACCGGGGCTGAAGGAGCGGCCCCTGCACAGGACGTGTTGAGGGGGCAGTTCTTACCGGGGCTGAAGGAGCGGCACAGGACGTGTTGAGGGGGCACTTCTTACCGGGGCTGGAGGAGCGGCCCCTGCACAGGACGTGTTGAGGGGGCAGTTCTTACCGGGGCTGGAGGAGCGGCCCCTGCACAGGACGTGTTGAGGGGGCAGCTCTTACCGGGGCTGAAGGAGCGGCCCCTGCACAGGACGTGTTGAGGGGGCAGTTTTTACCGGGGCTGGAGGAGCGGCCCCTGCACAGGACGTGTTGAGGGGGCAGTTCTTACCGGGGCTGAAGGAGCGGCCCCTGCACAGGACGTGTTGAGGGGGCAGTTCTTACCTGGGCTGGAGGAGCAGCCCCTGCACACGACGTGTTGAGGGAGCAGTTCTTACCGGGGCTGAAGGAGCGGCCCCTGCACAGGACGTGTTGAGGGGGCAGTTCTTACCGGGGCTGAAGGAGCGGCCCCTGCACAGGACGTGTTGAGGGGGCAGTTCTTACCGGGGCTGGAGGAGCGGCCCCTGCACAGGACGTGTTGAGGGGGCAGTTCTTACCGGGGCTGGAGGAGAGGCCCCTGCACAGGACGTGTTGAGGGGGCAGTTCTTACCGGGGCTGAAGGAGCGGCCCCTGCACAGGACGTGTTGAGGGGGCAGTTCTTACCGGGGCTGGAGGAGCGGCCCCTGCACAGGACGTGTTGAGGGGGCAGTTCTTACCGGGGCTGAAGGAGCGGCCCCTGCACAGGCCGTGTTGAGGGGGCAGTTCTTACCGGGGCTGGAGGAGCGGCCCCTGCACAGGACGTGTTGAGGGGGCAGTTCTTACCGGGGCTGAAGGAGCGGCCCCTGCACAGGACGTGTTGAGGGGGCAGTTCTTACCGGGGCTGGAGGAGCGGCCCCTGCACAGGACGTGTTGAGGGGGCAGTTCTTACCGGGGCTGAAGGAGCGGCCCCTGCACAGGACGTGTTGAGGGGGCAGTTCTTACCGGGGCTGAAGGAGCGGCCCCTGCACAGGACGTGTTGAGGGGGCAGTTCTTACCGGGGCTGAAGGAGCGGCCCCTGCACAGGACGTGTTGAGGGGGCAGTTCTTACCGGGGCTGGAGGAGCGGCCCCTGCACAGGACGTGTTGAGGGGGCAGTTCTTACCGGGGCTGGAGGAGCGGCCCCTGCACAGGACGTGTTGAGGGGGCAGTTCTTACCGGGGCTGAAGGAGCGGCCCCTGCACAGGACGTGTTGAGGGGGCAGTTCTTACCGGGGCTGGAGGAGCGGCCCCTGCACAGGACGTGTTGAGGGGGCAGTTCTTACCGGGGCTGGAGGAGTGGCCCCTGCACAGGCCGTGTTGAGGGGGCAGTTCTTACCGGGGCTGGAGGAGCGGCCCCTGCACAGGACGTGTTGAGGGGGCAGTTCTTACCGGGGCTGAAGGAGCGGCCCCTGCACAGGACGTGTTGAGGGGGCAGTTCTTACCGGGGCTGAAGGAGCGGCCCCTGCACAGGACGTGTTGAGGGGGCAGTTCTTACCGGGGCTGGAGGAGCGGCCCCTGCACAGGACGTGTTGAGGGGGCAGTTCTTACCGGGGCTGAAGGAGCGGCCCCTGCACAGGACGTGTTGAGGGGGCAGTTCTTACCGGGGCTGAAGGAGCGGCCCCTGCACAGGACGTGTTGAGGGGGCAGTTCTTACCGGGGCTGAAGGAGCGGCCCCTGCACAGGACGTGTTGAGGGGGCAGTTCTTACCGGGGCTGGAGGAGCGGCCCCTGCACAGGACGTGTTGAGGGGGCAGTTCTTACCGGGGCTGGAGGAGCGGCCCCTGCACAGGACGTGTTGAGGGGGCAGTTCTTACCGGGGCTGAAGGAGCGGCCCCTGCACAGGACGTGTTGAGGGGGCAGTTTTTACCGGGGCTGGAGGAGCGGCCCCTGCACAGGACGTGTTGAGGGGGCAGTTCTTACCGGGGCTGAAGGAGCGGCCCCTACACAGGACGTGTTGAGGGGGCAGTTCTTACCGGGGCTGGAGGAGCGGCCCCTGCACAGGACGTGTTGAGGGGGCAGTTCTTACCGGGGCTGAAGGAGTGGCCCCTGCACAGGACGTGTTGAGGGGGCAGTTCTTACCGGGGCTGGAGGAGCGGCCCCTGCACAGGACGTGTTGAGGGGGCAGTTCTTACCGGGGCTCGAGGAGCGGCCCCTGCACAGGACGTGTTGAGGGGGCAGTTCTTACCGGGGCTGGAGGAGCGGCCCCTGCACAGGACGTGTTGAGGGGGCAGTTCTTACCGGGGCTGAAGGAGCGGCCCCTGCACAGGACGAGTTGAGGGGGCAGTTCTTACCGGGGCTGGAGGAGCGGCCCCTGCACAGGACGTGTTGAGGGGGCAGTTCTTACCGGGGCTGGAGGAGCGGCCCCTGCACAGGACGTGTTGAGGGGGCAGTTCTTACCGGGGCTGAAGGAGCGGCCCCTGCACAGGACGTGTTGAGGGGGCAGTTCTTACCGGGGCTGGAGGAGCGGCCCCTGCACAGGACGTGTTGAGGGGGCAGTTCTTACCGGGGCTGGAGGAGTGGCCCCTGCACAGGCCGTGTTGAGGGGGCAGTTCTTACCGGGGCTGGAGGAGCGGCCCCTGCACAGGACGTGTTGAGGGGGCAGTTCTTACCGGGGCTGAAGGAGCGGCCCCTGCACAGGACGTGTTGAGGGGGCAGTTCTTACCGGGGCTGAAGGAGCGGCCCCTGCACAGGACGTGTTGAGGGGGCAGTTCTTACCGGGGCTGGAGGAGCGGCCCCTGCACAGGACGTGTTGAGGGGGCAGTTCTTACCGGGGCTGAAGGAGCGGCCCCTGCACAGGACGTGTTGAGGGGGCAGTTTTTACCGGGGCTGGAGGAGCGGCCCCTGCACAGGACGTGTTGAGGGGGCAGTTCTTACCGGGGCTGAAGGAGCGGCCCCTACACAGGACGTGTTGAGGGGGCAGTTCTTACCGGGGCTGGAGGAGCGGCCCCTGCACAGGACGTGTTGAGGGGGCAGTTCTTACCGGGGCTGAAGGAGCGGCCCCTGCACAGGACGTGTTGAGGGGGCAGTTCTTACCGGGGCTGGAGGAGCGGCCCCTGCACAGGACGTGTTGAGGGGGCAGTTCTTACCGGGGCTGGAGGAGCGGCCCCTGCACAGGACGTGTTGAGGGGGCAGTTCTTACCGGGGCTGGAGGAGCGGCCCCTGCACAGGACGTGTTGAGGGGGCAGTTCTTACCGGGGCTGAAGGAGCGGCCCCTGCACAGGACGAGTTGAGGGGGCAGTTCTTACCGGGGCTGGAGGAGCGGCCCCTGCACAGGACGTGTTGAGGGGGCAGTTCTTACCGGGGTTGAAGGAGCGGCCCCTGCACAGGCCGTGTTGAGGGGGCAGTTCTTACCGGGGCTGGAGGAGCGGCCCCTGCACAGGACGTGTTGAGGGGGCAGTTCTTACCGGGGCTGAAGGAGCGGCCCCTGCACAGGACGTGTTGAGGGGGCAGTTCTTACCGGGGCTGGAGGAGCGGCCCCTGCACAGGACGTGTTGAGGGGGCAGTTCTTACCGGGGCTGAAGGAGCGGCCCCTGCACAGGACGTGTTGAGGGGGCAGTTCTTACCGGGGCTGAAGGAGCGGCCCCTGCACAGGACGTGTTGAGGGGGCAGTTCTTACCGGGGCTGAAGGAGCGGCCCCTGCACAGGACGTGTTGAGGGGGCAGTTCTTACCGGGGCTGGAGGAGCGGCCCCTACACAGGACGTGTTGAGGGGGCAGTTCTTACCGGGGCTGGAGGAGCGGCCCCTGCACAGGACGTGTTGAGAGGGCAGTTCTTACCGGGGCTGGAGGAGCGGCCCCTGCACAGGACGTGTTGAGGGGGCAGTTCTTACCGGGGCTGGAGGAGCGGCCCCTGCACAGGACGTGTTGAGGAGGCAGTTCTTACCGGGGTTGGAGGAGCGGCCCCTGCACAGGACGTGTTGAGGGGGCAGTTCTTACCGGGGCTGAAGGAGCGGCCCCTGCACAGGACGAGTTGAGGGGGCAGTTCTTACCGGGGCTGGAGGAGCGGCCCCTGCACAGGACGTGTTGAGGGGGCAGTTCTTACCGGGGTTGAAGGAGCGGCCCCTGCACAGGCCGTGTTGAGGGGGCAGTTCTTACCGGGGCTGGAGGAGCGGCCCCTGCACAGGACGTGTTGAGGGGGCAGTTCTTACCGGGGCTGAAGGAGCGGCCCCTGCACAGGACGTGTTGAGGGGGCAGTTCTTACCGGGGCTGAAGGAGCGGCCCCTGCACAGGACGTGTTGAGGGGGCAGTTCTTACCGGGGCTGAAGGAGCGGCCCCTGCACAGGACGTGTTGAGGGGGCAGTTCTTACCGGGGCTGGAGGAGCGGCCCCTACACAGGACGTGTTGAGGGGGCAGTTCTTACCGGGGCTGGAGGAGCGGCCCCTGCACAGGACGTGTTGAGAGGGCAGTTCTTACCGGGGCTGGAGGAGCGGCCCCTGCACAGGACGTGTTGAGGGGGCAGTTCTTACCGGGGCTGGAGGAGCGGCCCCTGCACAGGACGTGTTGAGGAGGCAGTTCTTACCGGGGTTGGAGGAGCGGCCCCTGCACAGGACGTGTTGAGGGGGCAGTTCTTACCGGGGCTGAAGGAGCGGCCCCTGCACAGGACGAGTTGAGGGGGCAGTTCTTACCGGGGCTGGAGGAGCGGCCCCTGCACAGGACGTGTTGAGGGGGCAGTTCTTACCGGGGTTGAAGGAGCGGCCCCTGCACAGGCCGTGTTGAGGGGGCAGTTCTTACCGGGGCTGGAGGAGCGGCCCCTGCACAGGACGTGTTGAGGGGGCAGTTCTTACCGGGGCTGAAGGAGCGGCCCCTGCACAGGACGTGTTGAGGGGGCAGTTCTGACCGGGGCTGGAGGAGCGGCCCCTGCACAGGACGTGTTGAGGGGGCAGTTCTTACCGGGGCTGAAGGAGCGGCCCCTGCACAGGACGTGTTGAGGGGGCAGTTCTTACCGGGGCTGAAGGAGCGGCCCCTGCACAGGACGTGTTGAGGGGGCAGTTCTTACCGGGGCTGAAGGAGCGGCCCCTGCACAGGACGTGTTGAGGGGGCAGTTCTTACCGGGGCTGGAGGAGCGGCCCCTACACAGGACGTGTTGAGGGGGCAGTTCTTACCGGGGCTGGAGGAGCGGCCCCTGCACAGGACGTGTTGAGGGGGCAGTTCTTACCGGGGCTGGAGGAGCGGCCCCTGCACAGGACGTGTTGAGGGGGCAGTTCTTACCGGGGCTGGAGGAGCGGCCCCTGCACAGGACGTGTTGAGGAGGCAGTTCCTACCGGGGTTGGAGGAGCGGCCCCTGCACAGGACGTGTTGAGGGGGCAGTTCTTACCGGGGCTGAAGGAGCGGCCCCTGCACAGGACGAGTTGAGGGGGCAGTTCTTACCGGGGCTGGAGGAGCGGCCCCTGCACAGGACGTGTTGAGGGGGCAGTTCTTACCGGGGTTGAAGGAGCGGCCCCTGCACAGGCCGTGTTGAGGGGGCAGTTCTTACCGGGGCTGGAGGAGCGGCCCCTGCACAGGACGTGTTGAGGGGGCAGTTCTTACCGGGGCTGAAGGAGCGGCCCCTGCACAGGACGTGTTGAGGGGGCAGTTCTTACCGGGGCTGGAGGAGCGGCCCCTGCACAGGACGTGTTGAGGGGGCAGTTCTTACCGGGGCTGAAGGAGCGGCCCCTGCACAGGACGTGTTGAGGGGGCAGTTCTTACCGGGGCTGAAGGAGCGGCCCCTGCACAGGACGTGTTGAGGGGGCAGTTCTTACCGGGGCTGAAGAAGCGGCCCCTGCACAGGACGTGTTGAGGGGGCAGTTCTTACCGGGGCTGGAGGAGCGGCCCCTACACAGGACGTGTTGAGGGGGCAGTTCTTACCGGGGCTGGAGGAGCGGCCCCTGCACAGGACGTGTTGAGGGGGCAGTTCTTACCGGGGCTGAAGGAGCGGCCCCTGCACAGGACGTGTTGAGGGGGCAGTTCTTACCGGGGCTGGAGGAGTGGACCCTGCACAAGCCGTGTTGAGGGGGCAGTTCTTACCGGGGCTGAAGGAGCGGTCCCTGCACAGGACGTGTTGAGGGGGCAGTTCTTACCGGGGCTGAAGGACTGGCCCCTGCACAGGACGTGTTGAGAAGGCAGTTCTTACCGGGGCTGAAGGAGCGGCCCCTGCACAGGACGTGTTGAGGGGGCAGTTCTTACCGGGGCTGAAGGAGCGGCCCCTGCACAGGACGTGTTGAGGGGGCAGTTCTTACCGGGGCTGGAGGAGCGGCCCCTACACAGGACGTGTTGAGGGGGCAGTTCTTACCGGGGCTGGAGGAGCGGCCCCTGCACAGGACGTGTTGAGGGGGCAGTTCTTACCGGGGCTGAAGGAGCGGCCCCTGCACAGGACGTGTTGAGGGGGCAGTTCTTACCGGGGCTGGAGGAGCGGCCCCTGCACAGGACGTGTTGAGGGGGCAGTTCTTACCGGGGCTGGAGGAGCGGCCCCTGCACAGGACGTGTTGAGGGGGCAGTTCTTACCGGGGCTGGAGGAGTGGACCCTGCACAGGACGTGTTGAGGGAGCAGTTCTTACCGGGGCTGAAGGAGCGGCCCCTGCACAGGACGTGTTGAGGGGGCAGTTCTTACCAGGGCTGAAGGAGCGGTCCCTGCACAGGACGTGTTGAGGGGGCAGTTCTTACCGGGGCTGAAGGACCGGCCCCTGCACAGGACGTGTTGAGGGGGCAGTTCTTACCGGGGCTGGAGGAGCGGCCCCTGCACAGGACGTGTTGAGGGGGCAGTTCTTACCGGGGCTGGAGGAGCGGCCCCTGCACAGGACGTGTTGAGGGGGCAGTTCTTACCGGGGCTGGAGGAGTGGACCCTGCACAGGACGTGTTGAGGGAGCAGTTCTTACCGGGGCTGAAGGAGCGGCCCCTGCACAGGACGTGTTCAGGGGGCAGCTCTTACCGGGGCTGAAGGAGCGGCCCCTGCACAAGACGTGTTCAGGGGGCAGTTCTTACCAGGGCTGAAGGAGCGGCCCCTGCACAGGACGTGTTGAGGGGGCAGTTCTTACCGGGTCTGAAGGAGCGGCCCCTGCACAGGACGTGTTGAGGGGGCAGTTCTTACCGGGGCTGAAAGAGCGGCCCCTGCACACAACGTGTTGAGCAGGCAGTTCTTACCGGGGCTGAAGGAGCGGCCCCTGCACAGGACGTGTTGAGGGGGCAGTTCTTACCGGGGCTGGAGGAGCGGCTCCTGCACAGGACGTGTTGAGGGGGCAGCTCTTACCGGGGCTGAAGGAGCGGCCCCTGCACAGGACGTGTTGAGGGGGCAGTTCTTACCGGGGCTGGAGGAGCGGCCCCTGCACAAGACGTGTTGAGGGGGCAGTTCTTACCGGGGCTGGAGGATCGGCCCCTGCACAGGACGTGTTGAGGGGGCAGTTCTTACCGGGGCTGGAGGAGCGGCCCCTGCACAGGACGTGTTGAGGGGGCAGTTCTTACCGGGGCTGGAGGAGCGACCCTTGCACAGGACGTGTTGAGGGGGCAGTTCTTACCGGGGCTGAAGGAGCGGCCCCTGCACAGGACGTGTTGAGGGGGCAGTTCTTACCGGGGCTGAAGGAGCGGCCCCTGCACAGGACGTGTTGAGGGGGCAGTTCTTACCGGGGCTGAAGGAGCGGCCCCTGCACAGGACGTGTTGAGGGGGCAGTTCTTACCGGGGCTGAAGGAGCGGCCCCTGCACAGCACGTGTTGACCAGGCAGTTCTTACCGGGGCTGAAGGAGCGGCCCCTGCACAGGACGTGTTGAGGGGGCAGTTCTTACCGGGGGTGGAGGAGCGGCCCCTGCACAGGACGTGTTGAGGGGGCAGTTCTTACCGGGGTTGAAGGAGCGGCCCCTGCACAGGACGTGTTGAGGGGGCAGTTCTTACCGGGGCTGGAGGAGCGGCCCCTGCACAGGACGTGTTGAGGGGGCAGTTCTTACCGGGGCTGGAGGAGCGGCCCCTGCACAGGACGTGTTGGGGGGGCAGTTCTTACCGGGGCTGAAGGAGCGGCCCCTGCATAGGACGTGTTGAGGGGGCAGTTCTTACCGAGGGCTGGAGGAGCGGCCCCTGCACAGGACGTGTTGAGGGGGCAGTTCTTACTGGAGCTGAAGGAGCGGCCCCTGCACAGGACGTGTTGAGGGGGCAGTTCTTACCGGGGCTGAAGGAGCGGCCCCTGCACAGGACGTGTTGAGGGGGCACTTCTTACCGGGGCTGAAGGAGCGGCCCCTGCACAGGACGTGTTGAGGGGGCAGTTCTTACCGGGGCTGGAGGAGCGGCCCCTGCACAGGACGTGTTGAGGGGGCAGTTCTTACCGGGGCTGGAGGAGCGGCCCCTGCACAAGACGTGTTGAGGGGGCAGTTCTTACCGGGGCTGGAGGAGCGGCCCCTGCACAGGACGTGTTGAGGGGGCAGTTCTTACCGGGGCTGGAGGAGCGGCCCCTGCACAGGACGTGTTGAGGGGGCAGTTCTTACCGGGGCTGGAGGAGCGGCCCTTGCACAGGACGTGTTGAGGGGGCAGCTCTTACCGGGGCTGGAGGAGCGGCCCTTGCACAGGACGTGTTGAGGGGGCAGTTCTTACCGGGGCTGAAGGAGCGGCCCCTGCACAGGACGTGTTGAGGGGGCAGTTCTTACCGGGGCTGGAGGAGCGGCCCCTGCACAAGACGTGTTGAGGGGGCAGTTCTTACCGGGGCTGGAGGAGCGGCCCCTGCACAGGACGTGTTGGGGGGGCAGTTCTTACCGGGGCTGAAGGAGCGGCCCCTGCATAGGACGTGTTGAGGGGGCAGTTCTTACCGAGGGCTGGAGGAGCGGCCCCTGCACAGGACGTGTTGAGGGGGCAGTTCTTACTGGAGCTGAAGGAGCGGCCCCTGCACAGGACGTGTTGAGGGGGCAGTTCTTACCGGGGCTGAAGGAGCGGCCCCTGCACAGGACGTGTTGAGGGGGCACTTCTTACCGGGGCTGAAGGAGCGGCCCCTGCACAGGACGTGTTGAGGGGGCAGTTCTTACCGGGGCTGGAGGAGCGGCCCCTGCACAGGACGTGTTGAGGGGGCAGTTCTTACCGGGGCTGGAGGAGCGGCCCCTGCACAAGACGTGTTGAGGGGGCAGTTCTTACCGGGGCTGGAGGAGCGGCCCCTGCACAGGACGTGTTGAGGGGGCAGTTCTTACCGGGGCTGGAGGAGCGGCCCCTGCACAGGACGTGTTGAGGGGGCAGTTCTTACCGGGGCTGGAGGAGCGGCCCTTGCACAGGACGTGTTGAGGGGGCAGCTCTTACCGGGGCTGGAGGAGCGGCCCTTGCACAGGACGTGTTGAGGGGGCAGTTCTTACCGGGGCTGAAGGAGCGGCCCCTGCACAGGACGTGTTGAGGGGGCAGTTCTTACCGGGGCTGAAGGAGCGGCCCCTGCACAGGACGTGTTGAGGGGGCAGTTCTTACCGGGGCTGAAGGAGCGGCCCCTGCACAGGACGTGTTGAGGGGGCAGTTCTTACCGGGGCTGAAGGAGCGGCCCCTGCACAGCACGTGTTGACCAGGCAGTTCTTACCGGGGCTGAAGGAGCGGCCCCTGCACAGGACGTGTTGAGGGGGCAGTTCTTACCGGGGCTAGAGGAGCGGCCCCTGCACAGGACGTGTTGAGGGGGCAGTTCTTACCGGGGTTGAAGGAGCGGCCCCTGCACAGGACGTGTTGAGGGGGCAGTTCTTACCGGGGCTGGAGGAGCGGCCCCTGCACAGGACGTGTTGAGGGGGCAGTTCTTACCGGGGATGGAGGAGCGGCCCCTGCACAGGACGTGTTGAGGGGGCAGTTCTTACCGGGGCTGGAGGAGCGGCCCCTGCACAGGACGTGTTGAGGGGGCAGTTCTTACCGGGGCTGAAGGAGCGGCCCCTGCACAGGACGTGTTGAGGGGGCACTTCTTACCGGGGCTGAAGGAGCGGCCCCTGCACAGGACGTGTTGAGGGGGCAGTTCTTACCGGGGCTGGAGGAGCGGCCCCTGCACAGGACGTGTTGAGGGGGCAGTTCTTACCGGGGCTGGAGGAGCGGCCCCTGCACAAGACGTGTTGAGGGGGCAGTTCTTACCGGGGCTGGAGGAGCGGCCCCTGCACAGGACGTGTTGAGGGGGCAGTTCTTACCGGGGCTGGAGGAGCGGCCCCTGCACAGGACGTGTTGAGGGGGCAGTTCTTACCGGGGCTGAAGGAGCGGCCCCTGCACAGGACGTGTTGAGGGGGCAGTTCTTACCGGGGCTGGAGGAGCGGCCCCTGCACAGGACGTGTTGAGGGGGCAGTTCTTACCGGGGCTGAAGGAGCGGCCCCTGCACAGGACGTGTTGAGGGGGCAGTTCTTACCGGGGCTGAAGGAGCGGCCCCTGCACAGGACGTGTTGAGGGGGCAGTTCTTACCGGGGCTGAAGAAGCGGCCCCTGCACAGGACGTGTTGAGGGGGCAGTTCTTACCGGGGCTGGAGGAGCGGCCCCTACACAGGACGTGTTGAGGGGGCAGTTCTTACCGGGGCTGGAGGAGCGGCCCCTGCACAGGACGTGTTGAGGGGGCAGTTCTTACCGGGGCTGAAGGAGCGGCCCCTGCACAGGACGTGTTGAGGGGGCAGTTCTTACCGGGGCTGGAGGAGTGGACCCTGCACAAGCCGTGTTGAGGGGGCAGTTCTTACCGGGGCTGAAGGAGCGGTCCCTGCACAGGACGTGTTGAGGGGGCAGTTCTTACCGGGGCTGAAGGACTGGCCCCTGCACAGGACGTGTTGAGAAGGCAGTTCTTACCGGGGCTGAAGGAGCGGCCCCTGCACAGGACGTGTTGAGGGGGCAGTTCTTACCGGGGCTGAAGGAGCGGCCCCTGCACAGGACGTGTTGAGGGGGCAGTTCTTACCGGGGCTGGAGGAGCGGCCCCTACACAGGACGTGTTGAGGGGGCAGTTCTTACCGGGGCTGGAGGAGCGGCCCCTGCACAGGACGTGTTGAGGGGGCAGTTCTTACCGGGGCTGAAGGAGCGGCCCCTGCACAGGACGTGTTGAGGGGGCAGTTCTTACCGGGGCTGGAGGAGTGGCCCCTGCACAGGCCGTGTTGAGGGGGCAGTTCTTACCAGGGCTGAAGGAGCGGTCCCTGCACAGGACGTGTTGAGGGGGCAGTTCTTACCGGGGCTGAAGGACCGGCCCCTGCACAGGACGTGTTGAGGGGGCAGTTCTTACCGGGGCTGGAGGAGCGGCCCCTGCACAGGACGTGTTGAGGGGGCAGTTCTTACCGGGGCTGGAGGAGCGGCCCCTGCACAGGACGTGTTGAGGGGGCAGTTCTTACCGGGGCTGGAGGAGTGGACCCTGCACAGGACGTGTTGAGGGAGCAGTTCTTACCGGGGCTGAAGGAGCGGCCCCTGCACAGGACGTGTTCAGGGGGCAGCTCTTACCGGGGCTGAAGGAGCGGCCCCTGCACAAGACGTGTTCAGGGGGCAGTTCTTACCAGGGCTGAAGGAGCGGCCCCTGCACAGGACGTGTTGAGGGGGCAGTTCTTACCGGGTCTGAAGGAGCGGCCCCTGCACAGGACGTGTTGAGGGGGCAGTTCTTACCGGGGCTGAAAGAGCGGCCCCTGCACACAACGTGTTGAGCAGGCAGTTCTTACCGGGGCTGAAGGAGCGGCCCCTGCACAGGACGTGTTGAGGGGGCAGTTCTTACCGGGGCTGGAGGAGCGGCCCCTGCACAGGACGTGTTGAGGGGGCAGCTCTTACCGGGGCTGAAGGAGCGGCCCCTGCACAGGACGTGTTGAGGGGGCAGTTCTTACCGGGGCTGGAGGAGCGGCCCCTGCACAAGACGTGTTGAGGGGGCAGTTCTTACCGGGGCTGGAGGATCGGCCCCTGCACAGGACGTGTTGAGGGGGCAGTTCTTACCGGGGCTGGAGGAGCGGCCCCTGCACAGGACGTGTTGAGGGGGCAGTTCTTACCGGGGCTGGAGGAGCGGCCCTTGCACAGGACGTGTTGAGGGGGCAGTTCTTACCGGGGCTGAAGGAGCGGCCCCTGCACAGGACGTGTTGAGGGGGCAGTTCTTACCGGGGCTGAAGGAGCGGCCCCTGCACAGGACGTGTTGAGGGGGCAGTTCTTACCGGGGCTGAAGGAGCGGCCCCTGCACAGGACGTGTTGAGGGGGCAGTTCTTACCGGGGCTGAAGGAGCGGCCCCTGCACAGCACGTGTTGACCAGGCAGTTCTTACCGGGGCTGAAGGAGCGGCCCCTGCACAGGACGTGTTGAGGGGGCAGTTCTTACCGGGGGTGGAGGAGCGGCCCCTGCACAGGACGTGTTGAGGGGGCAGTTCTTACCGGGGTTGAAGGAGCGGCCCCTGCACAGGACGTGTTGAGGGGGCAGTTCTTACCGGGGCTGGAGGAGCGGCCCCTGCACAGGACGTGTTGAGGGGGCAGTTCTTACCGGGGCTGGAGGAGCGGCCCCTGCACAGGACGTGTTGGGGGGGCAGTTCTTACCGGGGCTGAAGGAGCGGCCCCTGCATAGGACGTGTTGAGGGGGCAGTTCTTACCGAGGGCTGGAGGAGCGGCCCCTGCACAGGACGTGTTGAGGGGGCAGTTCTTACTGGAGCTGAAGGAGCGGCCCCTGCACAGGACGTGTTGAGGGGGCAGTTCTTACCGGGGCTGAAGGAGCGGCCCCTGCACAGGACGTGTTGAGGGGGCACTTCTTACCGGGGCTGAAGGAGCGGCCCCTGCACAGGACGTGTTGAGGGGGCAGTTCTTACCGGGGCTGGAGGAGCGGCCCCTGCACAGGACGTGTTGAGGGGGCAGTTCTTACCGGGGCTGGAGGAGCGGCCCCTGCACAAGACGTGTTGAGGGGGCAGTTCTTACCGGGGCTGGAGGAGCGGCCCCTGCACAGGACGTGTTGAGGGGGCAGTTCTTACCGGGGCTGGAGGAGCGGCCCCTGCACAGGACGTGTTGAGGGGGCAATTCTTACCGGGGCTGGAGGAGCGGCCCTTGCACAGGACGTGTTGAGGGGGCAGCTCTTACCGGGGCTGGAGGAGCGGCCCTTGCACAGGACGTGTTGAGGGGGCAGTTCTTACCGGGGCTGAAGGAGCGGCCCCTGCACAGGACGTGTTGAGGGGGCAGTTCTTACCGGGGCTGGAGGAGCGGCCCCTGCACAGGACGTGTTGAGGGGGCAGTTCTTACCGGGGCTGGAGGAGCGGCCCCTGCACAGGACGTGTTGGGGGGGCAGTTCTTACCGGGGCTGAAGGAGCGGCCCCTGCATAGGACGTGTTGAGGGGGCAGTTCTTACCGAGGGCTGGAGGAGCGGCCCCTGCACAGGACGTGTTGAGGGGGCAGTTCTTACTGGAGCTGAAGGAGCGGCCCCTGCACAGGACGTGTTGAGGGGGCAGTTCTTACCGGGGCTGAAGGAGCGGCCCCTGCACAGGACGTGTTGAGGGGGCACTTCTTACCGGGGCTGAAGGAGCGGCCCCTGCACAGGACGTGTTGAGGGGGCAGTTCTTACCGGGGCTGGAGGAGCGGCCCCTGCACAGGACGTGTTGAGGGGGCAGTTCTTACCGGGGCTGGAGGAGCGGCCCCTGCACAAGACGTGTTGAGGGGGCAGTTCTTACCGGGGCTGGAGGAGCGGCCCCTGCACAGGACGTGTTGAGGGGGCAGTTCTTACCGGGGCTGGAGGAGCGGCCCCTGCACAGGACGTGTTGAGGGGGCAGTTCTTACCGGGGCTGGAGGAGCGGCCCTTGCACAGGACGTGTTGAGGGGGCAGCTCTTACCGGGGCTGGAGGAGCGGCCCTTGCACAGGACGTGTTGAGGGGGCAGTTCTTACCGGGGCTGAAGGAGCGGCCCCTGCACAGGACGTGTTGAGGGGGCAGTTCTTACCGGGGCTGAAGGAGCGGCCCCTGCACAGGACGTGTTGAGGGGGCAGTTCTTACCGGGGCTGAAGGAGCGGCCCCTGCACAGGACGTGTTGAGGGGGCAGTTCTTACCGGGGCTGAAGGAGCGGCCCCTGCACAGCACGTGTTGACCAGGCAGTTCTTACCGGGGCTGAAGGAGCGGCCCCTGCACAGGACGTGTTGAGGGGGCAGTTCTTACCGGGGCTAGAGGAGCGGCCCCTGCACAGGACGTGTTGAGGGGGCAGTTCTTACCGGGGTTGAAGGAGCGGCCCCTGCACAGGACGTGTTGAGGGGGCAGTTCTTACCGGGGCTGGAGGAGCGGCCCCTGCACAGGACGTGTTGAGGGGGCAGTTCTTACCGGGGATGGAGGAGCGGCCCCTGCACAGGACGTGTTGAGGGGGCAGTTCTTACCGGGGCTGGAGGAGCGGCCCCTGCACAGGACGTGTTGAGGGGGCAGTTCTTACCGGGGCTGAAGGAGCGGCCCCTGCACAGGACGTGTTGAGGGGGCACTTCTTACCGGGGCTGAAGGAGCGGCCCCTGCACAGGACGTGTTGAGGGGGCAGTTCTTACCGGGGCTGGAGGAGCGGCCCCTGCACAGGACGTGTTGAGGGGGCAGTTCTTACCGGGGCTGGAGGAGCGGCCCCTGCACAAGACGTGTTGAGGGGGCAGTTCTTACCGGGGCTGGAGGAGCGGCCCCTGCACAGGACGTGTTGAGGGGGCAGTTCTTACCGGGGCTGGAGGAGCGGCCCCTGCACAGGACGTGTTGAGGGGGCAGTTCTTACCGGGGCTGGAGGAGCGGCCCTTGCACAGGACGTGTTGAGGGGGCAGCTCTTACCGGGGCTGGAGGAGCGGCCCTTGCACAGGACGTGTTGAGGGGGCAGTTCTTACCGGGGCTGAAGGAGCGGCCCCTGCACAGGACGTGTTGAGGGGGCAGTTCTTACCGGGGCTGAAGGAGCGGCCCCTGCACAGGACGTGTTGAGGGGGCAGTTCTTACCGGGGCTGAAGGAGCGGCCCCTGCACAGGACGTGTTGAGGGGGCAGTTCTTACCGGGGCTGAAGGAGCGGCCCCTGCACAGCACGTGTTGACCAGGCAGTTCTTACCGGGGCTGAAGGAGCGGCCCCTGCACAGGACGTGTTGAGGGGGCAGTTCTTACCGGGGCTAGAGGAGCGGCCCCTGCACAGGACGTGTTGAGGGGGCAGTTCTTACCGGGGTTGAAGGAGCGGCCCCTGCACAGGACGTGTTGAGGGGGCAGTTCTTACCGGGGCTGGAGGAGCGGCCCCTGCACAGGACGTGTTGAGGGGGCAGTTCTTACCGGGGATGGAGGAGCGGCCCCTGCACAGGACGTGTTGAGGGGGCAGTTCTTACCGGGGCTGGAGGAGCGGCCCCTGCACAGGACGTGTTGAGGGGGCAGTTCTTACCGGGGCTGAAGGAGCGGCCCCTGCACAGGACGTGTTGAGGGGGCAGTTCTTACCGGGGCTGAAGGAGCGGCCCCTGCACAGGACGTGTTGGGGGGGCAGTTCTTACCGAGGGCTGGAGGAGCGGCCCCTGCACAGGACGTGTTGAGGGGGCAGTTCTTACCGGAGCTGAAGGAGCGGCCCCTGCACAGGACGTGTTGAGGGGGCAGTTCTTACCGGGGCTGAAGGAGCGGCCCCTGCACAGGACGTGTTGAGGGGGCACTTCTTACCGGGGCTGAAGGAGCGGCCCCTGCACAGGACGTGTTGAGGGGGCAGTTCTTACCGGGGCTGAAGGAGCGGCCCCTGCACAGGACGTGTTGAGGGGGCAGTTCTTACCGGGGCTGAAGGAGCGGCCCCTGCACAGGACGTGTTGAGGGGGCAGTTCTTACCGGGGCTGAAGGAGCGGCCCCTGCACAGGACGTGTTGAGGGGGCAGTTCTTACCGGGGCTGGAGGAGCGGCCCCTGCACAGGACGTATTGAGGGGGCAGTTCTTACCGGGGCTGGAGGAGCGGCCCCTGCACAGGACGTGTTGAGGGGGCAGTTCTTACCGGGGCTGAAGGAGCGGCCCCTGCACAGGACGTGTTGAGGGGGCAGTTCTTACCGGGGCTGGAGGAGCGGCCCCTGCACAAGACGTGTTGAGGGGGCAGTTCTTACCGGGGCTGGAGGAGCGGCCCCTGCACAGGACGTGTTGAGGGGGCAGTTCTTACCGGGGCTGGACGAGCGGCCCCTGCACAGGACGTGTTGAGGGGGCAGTTCTTACCGGGGCTGGAGGAGCGGCCCTTGCACAGGACGTGTTGAGGGGGCAGTTCTTACCGGGGCTGAAGGAGCGGCCCCTGCACAGGACGTGTTGAGGGGGCAGTTCTTACCGGGGCTGAAGGAGCGGCCCCTGCACAGGACGTGTTGAGGGGGCAGTTCTTACCGGGGCTGAAGGAGCGGCCCCTGCACAGGACGTGTTGAGGGGGCAGTTCTTACCGGGGCTGAAGGACCAGCCCCTGCACAGGACGTGTTGAGCAGGCAGTTCTTACCGGGGCTGAAGGAGCGGCCCCTGCACAGGACGTGTTGAGGGGGCAGTTCTTACCGGGGCTGGAGGAGCGGCCCCTGCACAGGACGTGTGGAGGGGGCAGTTCTTACCGGGGCTGAAGGAGCGGCCCCTGCACAGGACGTGTTGAGGGGGCAGTTCTTACCGGGGCTGGAGGAGCGGCCCCTGCACAAGACGTGTTGAGGGGGCAGTTCTTACCGGGGCTGGAGGAGCGGCCCCTGCACAGGACGTGTTGAGGGGGCAGTTCTTACCGGGGCTGGAGGAGCGGCCCCTGCACAGGACGTGTTGAGGGGGTAGTTCTTACCGGGGCTGGAGGAGCGGCCCTTGCACAGGACGTGTTGAGGGGGCAGTTCTTACCGGGGCTGAAGGAGCAGCCCCTGCACAGGACGTGTTGAGGGGGCAGTTCTTACCGGGGCTGAAGGAGCGGCCCCTGCACAGGACGTGTTGAGGGGGCAGTTCTTACCGGGGCTGGAGGAGCGGCCCCTGCACAGGACGTGTTGAGGGGGCAGTTCTTACCGGGGCTGAAGGAGCGGCCCCTGCACAGGACGTGTTGAGGGGGCAGTTCTTACCGGGGCTGAAGGAGCGGCCCCTACACAGGACGTGTTGAGGGGGCAGTTCTTACCGGGGCTGAAGGAGCGGCCCCTGCACAGGACGTGTTGAGCAGGCAGTTCTTACCGGGGCTGGAGGAGCGGCCCCTGCACAGGACGTGTTGAGGGGGCAGTTCTTACCGGGGTTGAAGGAGCGGCCCCTGCACAGGACGTGTTGAGGGGGCAGTTCTTACCGGGGCTGGAGGAGCGGCCCCTGCACAGGACGTGTTGAGGGGGCAGTTCTTACCGGGGATTGAGGAGCGGCCCTTGCACAGGACGTGTTGAGGGGGCAGTTCTTACCGGGGCTGAAGGAGCGGCCCCTGCACAGGACGTGTTGAGGGGGCAGTTCTTACCGGGGCTGAAGGAGCGGCCCCTGCACAGGACGTGTTGAGGGGGCAGTTCTTACCGGGGCTGAAGGAGCGGCCCTTGCACAGGACGTGTTGAGGGGGCAGTTCTTACCGGGGCTGGAGGAGCGGCCCCTGCACAGGACGTGTTAAAGTGGCAATTCTTACCGGGGCTGGAGGAGCGGCCCCTGCACAGGACGTGTTAAAGTGGCAATTCTTACCGGGGCTGAAGGAGCGGGCCCTGCACAGGACGTGTTGAGGGGGCAATTCTTACCGGGGCTGGAGGAGCGGCCCCTGCACAGGACGTGTTGAGGGGGCAGTTCTTACCGGGGCTGGAGGAGCGGCCCCTGCACAGGACGTGTTGAGGGGGCAGTTCTTACCGGGGCTGAAGGAGCGGCCCCTGCACAGGACGTGTTGAGGGGGCAGTTCTTACCGGGGCTGGAGGAGCGGCCCCTGCACAGGAGGTGTTGAGGGGGCAGTTCTTACCGGGGCTGAAGGAGCGGCCCCTGCACAGGACGTGTTGAGGGGGCAGTTCTTACCGGGGCTGGAGGAGCGGCCCTTGCACAGGACGTGTTGAGGGGGCAGTTCTTACCGGGGCTGCAGGAGCGGCCCCTGCACAGGACGTGTTGAGGGGGCAGTTCTTACCGGGGCTGAAGGAGCGGCCCCTGCACAGGACGTGTTGAGGGGGCAGTTCTTACCGGGGCTGAAGGAGCGGCCCCTGCACAGGACGTGTTGAGGGGGCAGTTCTTACCGGGGCTGAAGGAGCGGCCCCTGCACAAGACGTGTTGAGCAGGCAGTTCTTACCGGGGCTGAAGGAGCGGCCCCTGCACAGGACGTGTTGAGGGGGCAGTTCTTACCGGGGCTGAAGGAGCGGCCCCTACACAGGACGTGTTGAGGGGGCAGTTCTTACCGGGGCTGAAGGAGCGGCCCCTGCACAGGACGTGTTGAGCAGGCAGTTCTTACCGGGGCTGGAGGAGCGGCCCCTGCACAGGACGTGTTGAGGGGGCAGTTCTTACCGGGGTTGAAGGAGCGGCCCCTGCACAGGACGTGTTGAGGGGGCAGTTCTTACCGGGGCTGGAGGAGCGGCCCCTGCACAGGACGTGTTGAGGGGGCAGTTCTTACCGGGGATTGAGGAGCGGCCCTTGCACAGGACGTGTTGAGGGGGCAGTTCTTACCGGGGCTGAAGGAGCGGCCCCTGCACAGGACGTGTTGAGGGGGCAGTTCTTACCGGGGCTGAAGGAGCGGCCCCTGCACAGGACGTGTTGAGGGGGCAGTTCTTACCGGGGCTGAAGGAGCGGCCCTTGCACAGGACGTGTTGAGGGGGCAGTTCTTACCGGGGCTGGAGGAGCGGCCCCTGCACAGGACGTGTTAAAGTGGCAATTCTTACCGGGGCTGAAGGAGCGGGCCCTGCACAGGACGTGTTGAGGGGGCAGTTCTTACCGGGGCTGGAGGAGCGGCCCCTGCACAGGACGTGTTGAGGGGGCAGTTCTTACCGGGGCTGAAGGAGCGGCCCCTGCACAGGACGTGTTGAGGGGGCAGTTCTTACCGGGGCTGGAGGAGCGGCCCCTGCACAGGACGTGTTGAGGGGGCAGTTCTTACCGGGGCTGAAGGAGCGGCCCCTGCACAGGACGTGTTGAGGGGGCAGTTCTTACCGGGGCTGGAGGAGCGGCCCCTGCACAGGAGGTGTTGAGGGGGCAGTTCTTACCGGGGCTGAAGGAGTGGCCCCTGCACAGGACGTGTTAAAGTGGCAATTCTTACCGGGGCTGAAGGAGCGGGCCCTGCACAGGACGTGTTGAGGGGGCAGTTCTTACCGGGGCTGGAGGAGCGGCCCCTGCACAGGACGTGTTGAGGGGGCAGTTCTTACCGGGGCTGAAGGAGCGGCCCCTGCACAGGACGTGTTGAGGGGGCAGTTCTTACCGGGGCTGGAGGAGCGGCCCCTGCACAGGACGTGTTGAGGGGGCAGTTCTTACCGGGGCTGAAGGAGCGGCCCCTGCACAGGACGTGTTGAGGGGGCAGTTCTTACCGGGGCTGGAGGAGCGGCCCCTGCACAGGAGGTGTTGAGGGGGCAGTTCTTACCGGGGCTGAAGGAGCGGCCCCTGCACAGGACGTGTTGAGGGGGCAGTTCTTACCGGGGCTGGAGGAGCGGCCCTTGCACAGGACGTGTTGAGGGGGCAGTTCTTACCGGGGCTGCAGGAGCGGCCCCTGCACAGGACGTGTTGAGGGGGCAGTTCTTACCGGGGCTGAAGGAGCGGCCCCTGCACAGGACGTGTTGAGGGGGCAGTTCTTACCGGGGCTGAAGGAGCGGCCCCTGCACAGGACGTGTTGAGGGGGCAGTTCTTACCGGGGCTGAAGGAGCGGCCCCTGCACAGGACGTGTTGAGCAGGCAGTTCTTACCGGGGCTGGAGGAGCGGCCCCTGCACAGGACGTGTTGAGGGGGCAGTTCTTACCGGGGCTGGAGGAGCGGCCCCTGCACAGGACGTGTTGAGGGGGCAGTTCTTACCGGGGCTGAAGGAGCGGCCCCTGCACAGGACGTGTTGAGGGGGCAGTTCTTACCGGGGCTGGAGGAGCGGCCCCTGCACAGGACGTGTTGAGGGGGCAGTTCTTACCGGGGATGGAGGAGCGGCCCCTGCACAGGACGTGTTGAGGGGGCAGTTCTTACCGGGGCTGGAGGAGCGGCCCCTGCACAGGACGTGTTGAGGGGGCAGTTCTTACCGGGGCTGGAGGAGCGGCCCCTGCACAGGACGTGTTGAGGGGGCAGTTCTTACCGGGGCTGAAGGAGCGGCCCCTGCACAGGACGTGTTGAGGGGCAGTTCTTACCGGGGCTGGAGGAGCGGCCCCTGCACAGGACGTGTTAAGGGGGCAGTTCTTACCGGGGCTGAAGGAGCGGCCCCTGCACAGGACGTGTTGAGGGGGCAGTTCTTACCGGGGCTGGAGGAGCGGCCCCTGCACAGGACGTGTTGAGGGGGCAGTTCTTACCGGGGCTGGAGGAGCGGCCCCTGCACAGGACGTGTTGAGGGGGCAGTTCTTACCGGGGCTGGAGGAGCGGCCCTTGCACAGGACGTGTTGAGGGGGCAGTTCTTACCGGGGCTGCAGGAGCGGCCCCTGCACAGGACGTGTTGAGGGGGCAGTTCTTACCGGGGCTGAAGGAGCGGCCCCTGCACAGGACGTGTTGAGGGGGCAGTTCTTACCGGGGCTGAAGGAGCGGCCCCTGCACAGGACGTGTTGAGGGGGCAGTTCTTACCGGGGCTGAAGGAGCGGCCCCTGCACAGGACGTGTTGAGCAGGCAGTTCTTACCGGGGCTGGAGGAGCGGCCCCTGCACAGGACGTGTTGAGGGGGCAGTTCTTACCGGGGCTGGAGGAGCGGCCCCTGCACAGGACGTGTTGAGGGGGCAGTTCTTACCGGGGCTGAAGGAGCGGCCCCTGCACAGGACGTGTTGAGGGGGCAGTTCTTACCGGGGCTGGAGGAGCGGCCCCTGCACAGGACGTGTTGAGGGGGCAGTTCTTACCGGGGATGGAGGAGCGGCCCCTGCACAGGACGTGTTGAGGGGGCAGTTCTTACCGGGGCTGGAGGAGCGGCCCCTGCACAGGACGTGTTGAGGGGGCAGTTCTTACCAGGGCTGGAGGAGCGGCCCCTGCACAGGACGTGTTGAGGGGGCAGTTCTTACCGGGGCTGAAGGAGCGGCCCCTGCACAGGACGTGTTGAGGTGGCAGTTCTTACCGGGGCTGGAGGAGCGGCCCCTGCACCGGACGTTTTGAGGGGGCAGTTCTTACCGGGGCTGGAGGAGCGGCCCCTGCACAGGACGTGTTGAGGGGGCAGTTCTTACCGGGGCTGGAGGAGCGGCCCCTGCACAGGACGTGTTGAGGGGGCAGTTCTTACCGGGGCTGAAGGAGCGGCCCCTGCACAGGACGTGTTGAGGGGGCAGTTCTTACCGGGGCTGAAGGAGCGGCCCCTGCACAGGACGTGTTGAGGGGGCAGTTCTTACCGGGGCTGGAGGAGCGGCCCCTGCAAAGGACGTGTTGAGGGGACAGTTCTTACCGGGGCTGAAGGAGCGGCCCCTGCACAGGACGTGTTGAGGGGGCAGTTCTTACCGGGGCTGAAGGAGCGTCCCCTGCACAGGACGTGTTGAGGGGGCAGTTCTTACCGGGGCTGGAGGAGCGGCCCCTGCACAGGACGTGTTGAGGGGGCAGTTCTTACCGGGGCTGAAGGAGCGGCCCCTGCACAGGACGTGTTGAGGGGGCAGTTCTTACCAGGGCTGGAGGAGCGGCCCCTGCACAGGACGTGTTGAGGGGGCAGTTCTTACCGGGGCTGAAGGAGCGGCCCCTGCACAGGACGTGTTGAGGGGGCAGTTCTTACCGGGGCTGAAGGAGCGGCCCCTGCACAGGACGTGTTGAGGGGGCAGTTCTTACCGGGGCTGGAGGAGCGGCCCCTGCACAGGACGTGTTGAGGGGGCAGTTCTTACCGGGGCTGAAGGAGCGGCCTCTGCACAGGATGTGTACAGGGGGCAGTTCTTACCGGGGCTGGAGGAGCGGCCCCTGCACAGGACGTGTTGAGGGGGCAGTTCTTACCGGGGCTGGAGGAGCGGCCCCTGCACAGGACGTGTTGAGGGGGCAGTTCTTACCGGGGCTGAAGGAGCGGCCCCTGCACAGGACGTGTTGAGGGGGCAGTTCTTACCGGGGCTGGAGGAGCGGCCCCTGCACAGGACGTGTTGAAGGGGCAGTTCTTACCGGGGCTGAAGGAGCGGCCCCTGCACAGGACGTGTTGAGGGGGCAGTTCTTACCGGGGCTGAAGGAGCGGCCCCTGCACAGGACGTGTTGAGGGGGCGGTTCTTACCGGGGCTGAAGGAGCGGCCCCTGCACAGGACGTGTTGAGGGGGCAGTTTTTACCGGGGGTGGAGGAGCGGCCCCTGCACAGGACGTGTTGAGGGGGCAGTTCTTACCGGGGCTGAAGGAGCGGCCCCTGCACAGGACGTGTTGAGGGGGCAGTTCTTACCGGGGCTGAAGGAGCGGCCCCTGCACAGGACGTGTTGAGGGGGCAGTTCTTACCGGGGCTGAAGGAGCGGCCCCTGCACAGGACGTGTTGAGGGGGCAGTTCTTACCGGGGCTGAAGGAGCGGCCCCTGCACAGGACGTGTTGAGGGGGCAGTTCTTACCGGGGCTGAAGGAGCGGCCCCTACACAGGACGTGTTAAGGGGGCAGTTCTTACCGGGGCTGAAGGAGCGGCCCCTGCACAGGACGTGTTGAGGGGGCAGTTCTTACCGGGGCTGAAGGAGCGGCCCCTGCACAGGACGTGTTGAGGGGGCAGTTCTTACCGGGGCTGAAGGAGCGGCCCCTGCACAGGACGTGTTGAGGGGGCAGTTCTTACCGGGGCTGAAGGAGCGGCCCCTGCACAGGATGTGTTGAGGGGGCGGTTCTTACCGGGGCTAGAGGAGCGGCCCCTGCACAGGTCGTGTTGAGGGGGCAGTTCTTACTGGGGCTGGAGGAGCGGCCCCTGCACAGGACGTGTTGAGGGGGCAGTTCTTACCGGGGCTGAAGGAGCGGCCCCTGCACAGGACGTGTTGAGGGGGCAGTTCTTACCGGGGCTGAAGGAGCGGCCCCTGCACAGGACGTGCTGAGGGGGCAGTTCTTACCGGGGCTGAAGGAGCGGCCCCTGCACAGGACGTGTTAAGGGGGCAGTTCTTACCGGGGCTGGAGGAGCGGCCCCTGCACAGGACGTGTTGAGGGGGCAGTTCTTACCGGGGCTGAAGGAGCGGCCCCTGCACAGGACGTGTTGAGGGGGCAGTTCTTACCGGGGCTGAAGGAGCGGCCCCTGCACAGGACGTGTTGAGGGGGCAGTTCTTACCGGGGCTGAAGGAGCGGCCCCTGCACAGGACGTGTTGAGGGGGCAGTTCTTACTGGGGCTGAAGGAGCGGCCCCTGCACAGGACGTGTTGAGGGGGCAAATCTTACCGGGGCTGGAGGAGCGCCCCCTGCACAGGACGTGTTGAGGGGGCACTTCTTACCGGGGCTGGAGGAGCGGCCCCTGCACAGGACGTGTTGAGGGGGCAGTTCTTACCGGGGCTGAAGGAGCGGCCCCTGCACAGGACGTGTTGAGGGGGCAGTTCTTACCGGGGCTGGAGGAGCGGCCCCTGCACAGGACGTGTTGAGGGGGCAGTTCTTACCGGGGCTGAAGGAGCGGCCCCTGCACAGGACGTGTTGAGGGGGCAGTTCTTACCGGGGCTGAAGGAGCGGCCCCTGCACAGGATGTGTTGAGGGGGCGGTTCTTACCGGGGCTAGAGGAGCGGCCCCTGCACAGGTCGTGTTGAGGGGGCAGTTCTTACTGGGGCTGGAGGAGCGGCCCCTGCACAGGACGTGTTGAGGGGGCAGTTCTTACCGGGGCTGAAGGAGCGGCCCCTGCACAGGACGTGTTGAGGGGGCAGTTCTTACCGGGGCTGAAGGAGCGGCCCCTGCACAGGACGTGCTGAGGGGGCAGTTCTTACCGGGGCTGAAGGAGCGGCCCCTGCACAGGACGTGTTAAGGGGGCAGTTCTTACCGGGGCTGGAGGAGCGGCCCCTGCACAGGACGTGTTGAGGGGGCAGTTCTTACCGGGGCTGAAGGAGCGGCCCCTGCACAGGACGTGTTGAGGGGGCAGTTCTTACCGGGGCTGAAGGAGCGGCCCCTGCACAGGACGTGTTGAGGGGGCAGTTCTTACCGGGGCTGAAGGAGCGGCCCCTGCACAGGACGTGTTGAGGGGGCAGTTCTTACTGGGGCTGAAGGAGCGGCCCCTGCACAGGACGTGTTGAGGGGGCAAATCTTACCGGGGCTGGAGGAGCGCCCCCTGCACAGGACGTGTTGAGGGGGCAGTTCTTACCGGGGCTGGAGGAGCGGCCCCTGCACAGGACGTGTTGAGGGGGCAGTTCTTACCGGGGCTGAAGGAGCGGCCCCTGCACAGGACGTGTTGAGGGGGCAGTTCTTACCGGGGCTGGAGGAGCGGCCCCTGCACAAGACGTGTTGAGGGGGCAGTTCTTACCGGGGCTGGAGGAGCGGCCCCTGCACAGGACGTGTTGAGGGGGCAGTTCTTACCGGGGCTGAAGGAGCGGCCCCTGCACAGGACGTGTTGAGGGGGCAGTTCTTACCGGGGCTGAAGGAGCGGCCCCTGCACAGGACGTGTTGAGGGGGCAGTGCTTACCGGGGCTGAAGGAGCGGCCCCTGCACAGGACGTGTTGAGGGGGCAGTTCTTACCGGGGCTGAAGGAGCAGCCCCTGCACAGGACGTGTTGAGGGGGCAGTTCTTACCGGGGCTGGAGGAGCGGCCCCTGCACAGGACGTGTTGAGGGGGCAGTTCTTACCGGGGCTGAAGGAGCGGCCCCTGCACAGGACGTGTTGAGGGGGCAGGTCTTACCGGGGCTGAAGGAGCGGCCCCTGCACAGGACGTGTTGAGGGGGCAGTTCTTACCGGGGCTGAAGGAGCGGCCCCTGCACAGGACGTGTTGAGGGGGCAGTTCTTACCGGGGCTGAAGGAGCGGCCCCTGCACAGGACGTGTTGAGCAGGCAGTTCTTACCGGGGCCGAAGGAGCGGCCCCTGCACAGGACGTGTTGAGGGGGCAGTTCTTACCGGGGCTGGAGGAGCGGCCCCTGCACAGGACGTGTTGAGGGGGCAGTTCTTACCGGGGCTGAAGGAGCGGCCCCTGCACAGGACGTGTTGAGGGGGCACTTCTTACCGGGGCTGGAGGAGCGGCCCCTGCACAGGACGTGTTGAGGGGGCAGTTCTTACCGGGGATGGAGGAGCGGCCCCTGCACAGGACGTGTTGAGGGGGCAGTTCTTACCGGGGCTGGAGGAGCGGCCCCTGCACAAGACGTGTTGAGGGGGCAGTTCTTACCGGGGCTGGAGGAGCGGCCCCTGCACAGGACGTGTTGAGGGGGCAGGAGCGGCCCCTGCACAGGACGTGTTGAGGGGGCAGTTCTTACCGGGGCTGAAGGAGCGACCCCTGCACAGGACGTGTTGAGGGGGCAGTTCTTACCGGGGCTGAAGGAGCGGCCCCTGCACAGGACGTGTTGAGGGGGCAGTTCTTACCGGGGCTGAAGGAGCGGCCCCTGCACAGGACGTGTTGAGCAGGCAGTTCTTACCGGGGCTGAAGGAGCGGCCCCTGCACAGGACGTGTTGAGGGGGCAGTTCTTACCGGGGCTGGAGGAGCGGCCCCTGCACAGGACGTGTTGAGGGGGCAGTTCTTACCGGGGCTGAAGGAGCGGCCCCTGCACAGGACGTGTTGAGGGGGCACTTCTTACCGGGGCTGGAGGAGCGGCCCCTGCACAGGACGTGTTGAGGGGGCAGTTCTTACCGGGAATGGAGGAGCGGCCCCTGCACAGGACGTGTTGAGGGGGCAGGAGCGGCCCCTGCACAGGACGTGTTGAGGGGGCAGTTCTTACCGGGGCTGGAGGAGCGGCCCCTGCACAAGACGTGTTGAGGGGGCAGTTCTTACCGGGGCTGGAGGAGCGGCCCCTGCACAGGACGTGTTGAGGGGGCAGGAGCGGCCCCTGCACAGGACGTGTTGAGGGGGCAGTTCTTACCGGGGCTGAAGGAGCGACCCCTGCACAGGACGTGTTGAGGGGGCAGTTCTTACCGGGGCTGAAGGAGCGGCCCCTGCACAGGACGTGTTGAGGGGGCAGTTCTTACCGGGGCTGAAGGAGCAGCCCCTGCACAGGACGTGTTGAGGGGGCAGTTCTTACCGGGGCTGAAGGAGCGGCCCCTGCACAGGACGTGTTGAGGGGGCAGTTGTTACCGGGGCTGAAGGAGCGGCCCCTTCACAGGACGTGTTGAGGTGGCAGTTCTTACCGGGGCTGGAGGAGCGGCCCCTGCACAGGACGTGTTGAGGGGGCAGTTCTTACCGGGGCTGGAGGAGCGGCCCCTGCACAGGACGTGTTGAGGGGGCAGTTCTTACCGGGGCTGGAGGAGCGGCCCCTGCACAGGACGTGTTGAGGGGGCAGTTCTTACCGGGGCTGAGGGAGCGGCCCCTGCACAAGACACGTTGAGGGGGCAGTTCTTACCGGGGCTGAAGGAGCGGCCCCTGCACAGGACGTGTTGAGGGGGCAGTTCTTACCGGGGCTGGAGGAGCGGCCCCTGCACAGGACGTGTTGAGGGGGCAGTTCTTACCGGGGCTGAAGGAGCGGCCCCTGCACAGGACGTGTTGAGGGGGCAATTCTTACCGGGGCTGGAGGAGCGGCCCCTGCACAGGACGTGTTGAGGGGGCAGTTCTTACCGGGGCTGAAGGAGCGGCCCCTGCACAGGACGTGTTGAGGGGGCAGTTCTTACCGGGGCTGAAGGAGCGGCCCCTGCACAGGACGTGTTGAGGGAGCAGTTCTTACCGGGGCTGGAGGAGCGGCCCCTGCACAGGACGTGTTGAGGGGGCAGTTCTTACCGGGGCTGGAGGAGCGGCCCCTGCACAGGACGTGTTGAGGGGGCTGTTCTTACCGGGGCTGAAGGAGCGGCCCCTGCACAGGACGTGTTGAGGGGGCTGTTCTTACCGGGGCTGAAGGAGCGGCCCCTGCACAGGACGTGTTGAGGGGGCTGTTCTTACCGGGGCTGAAGGAGCGGCCCCTGCACAGGACGTGTTGAGGGAGCAGTTCTTACCGGGGCTGAAGGAGCGGCCCCTGCACAGGACGTGTTGAGGGGGCAGTTCTTACCGGGGCTGGAGGAGCGGCCCCTGCACAGGACGTGTTGAGGGGGCAGTTCTTACCGGGGCTGAAGGAGCGGCCCCTGCACAGGGCGTGTTGAGGGGGCAGTTCTTACCGGGGCTGAAGGAGCGGCCCCTGCACAGGACGTGTTGAGGGGGCAGTTCTTACCGGGGCTGAAGGAGCGGCCCCCGCACAGGACGTGTTGAGGGGGCAGTTCTTACCGGGGCTGAAGGAGCGGCCCCTGCACAAGACGTGTTGAGGGGGCAGTTCTTACCGGGGCTGAAGGAGGGGCCCCTGCACAGGACGTGTTGAGGGGGCAGTTCTTACCGGGGCTGGAGGAGCGGCCCCTGCACAGGACGTGTTGAGGGGGCAGTTCTTACCGGGGCTGGAGGAGCGGCCCCTGCACAGGACGTGTTGAGGGGGCAGTTCTTACCGGGGCTGGAGCAGCGGCCCCTGCACAGGACGTGTTGAGGGGGCAGTTCTTACCGGGGCTGGAGGAGCGGCCCCTGCACAGGACGTGTTGAGGGGGCAGTTCTTACCGGGGCTGAAGGAGCGGCCCCTGCACACGACGTGTTGAGGGGGCAGTTCTTACCGGGGCTGAAGGAGCGGCCCCTGCACAGGACGTGTTGAGGGGGCAGTTCTTACCGGGGCTGAAGGAGCGGCCCCTGCACAGGACGTGTTGAGGGGGCAGTTTTTACCGGGGCTGGAGGAGCGGCCCCTGCACAGGACGTGTTGAGGGGGCAGTTCTTACCGGGGCTGAAGGAGCGGCCCCTGCACAGGACGTGTTGAGGGGGCAGTTCTTACCGGGGCTGGAGGAGCGGCCCCTGCACAGGACGTGTTGAGGGGGCAGTTCTTACCGGGGCTAAAGGAGCTGCCCCTGCACAGGACGTGTTGAGGGGGCAGTTCTTACCGGGGCTGAAGGAGCGGCCCCTGCACAGGACGTGTTGAGGGGGCAGTTCTTACCGGGGCCGAAGGAGCGGCCCCTGCACAGGACGTGTTGAGGGGGCAGTTCTTACCGGGGCCGAAGGAGCGGCCCCTGCACAGGACGTGTTGAGGGGGCAGTTCTTACCGGGGCCGAAGGAGCGGCCCCTGCACAGGACGTGTTGAGGGGGCAGTTCTTACCGGGGCTGAAGGAGCGGCCCCTGCACAGGACGTGTTGAGGGGGCAGTTCTTACCGGGGCTGAAGGAGCGGCCCCTGCACAGGACGTGTTGAGGGGGCAGTTCTTACCGGGGCTGGAGGAGCGGCCCCTGCACAGGACGTGTTGAGGGGGCAGTTCTTACCGGGGCTGAAGGAGCGGCCCCTGCACAAGACGTGTTGAGGGGGCAGTTCTTACCGGGGCTGGAGGAGCGGCCCCTACACAGGACGTGTCGAGGGGGCAGTTCTTACCGGGGCTGGAGGAGCGGCCCCTGCACAGGACGTGTTGAGGGGGCAGTTCTTACCGGGGCTGAAGGAGCGGCCCCTGCACAGGACGTGTTGTGGGGGCAGTTCTTACCGGGGCTGAAGGAGCGGCCCCTGCACAGGACGTGTTGAGGGGGCAGTTCTTACCGGGGCTGGAGGAGCGGCCCTTGCACAGGACGTGTTGAGGGGGCAGTTCTTACCGGGGCTGGAGGAGCGGCCCCTGCACAGGACGTGTTGAGGGGGCAGTTCTTACCGGGGCTGAAGGAGCGGCCCCTGCACAGGACGTGCTGAGGGGGCAGTTCTTACCGGGGCTGAAGGAGCGGCCCCTGCATAGGACGTGTTGAGGGGGCAGTTCTTACCGGGGCCGGAGGAGCGGCCCCTGCACAGGACGTGTTGAGGGGGCAGTTCTTACCGGGGCTGAAGGAGCGGCCCCTGCACAGGACGTGTTGAGGGGGCAGTTCTTACCGGGGCTGAAGGAGCGGCCCCTGCACAGGACGTGTTGAGGGGGCAGTTCTTACCGGGGCTGGAGGAGCGGCCCCTGCACAGGACGTGTTGAGGGGGCAGTTCTTACCGGGGCTGAAGGAGCGGGCCCTACACAGGACGTGTTGAGGGGGCAGTTCTTACCGGGGCTGGAGGAGCGGCCCCTGCACAGGACGTGTCGAGGGGGCAGTTCTTACCGGGGCTGGAGGAGCGGCCCCTGCACAGGACGTGTTGAGGGGGCAGTTCTTACCGGGGCTGAAGGAGCGGCCCCTGCACAGGACGTGTTGAGGGGGCAGTTCTTACCGGGGTTGAAGGAGCGGCCCCTGCACAGGACGTGTTGAGGGGGCAGTTCTTACCGGGGCTGGAGGAGCGGCCCTTGCACAGGACGTGTTGAGGGGGCAGTTCTTACCGGGGCTGGAGGAGCGGCCCCTGCACAGGACGTGTTGAGGGGGCAGTTCTTACCGGAGCTGAAGGAGCGGCCCCTGCACAGGACGTGTTGAGGGGGCAGTTCTTACCGGGGCGGAAGGAGCGGCCCCTGCACAGGACGTGTTGAGGGGGCAGTTCTTACCGGGGCTGAAGGAGCGGCCCCTGCACAGGACGTGTTGAGGGGGCAGATCTTACCGGGGCTGAAGGAGCGGCCCCTGCATAGGACGTGTTGAGGGGGCAGTTCTTACCGGGGCCGGAGGAGCGGCCCCTGCACAGGACGTGTTGAGGGGGCAGTTCTTACCGGGGCTGAAGGAGCGGCCCCTGCACAGGACGCGTTGAGGGGGCAGTTCTTACCGGGGCTGAAGGAGCGGCCCGTGCACAGGACGTGTTGAGGGGGCAGTTCTTACCGGGGCTGGAGGAGCGGCCCCTGCACAGGACGTGTTGAGGGGGCAGTTCTTACCGGGGCTGGAGGAGCGGCCCCTGCACAGGACGTGTTGAGGGGGCAGTTCTTACCGGGGCTGCAGGAGCGGCCCCTGCACAGGACGTGTTGAGGGGGCAGTTCTTACCGGGGCTGGAGGAGCGGCCCCTGCACAGGACGTGTTGAGGGGGCAGTTCTTACCGGGGCTGAAGGAGCGGCCCCTGCAGAGGACGTGTTGAGGGGGCAGTTCTTACCGGGGCTGGAGGAGCGGCCCCTGCACAGGACGTGTTGAGGGGGCAGTTCTTACCGGGGCTGAAGGAGCGGCCCCTGCACAGGACGTGTTGAGGGGGCAGTTCTTACCGGGGCTGAAGGAGCGGCCCCTGCACAGGACGTGTTGAGGGGGCAGTTCTTACCGGGGCTGAAGGAGCGGCCCCTGCACAGGACGTGTTGAGGGGGCAGTTCTTACCGGGGCTGAAGGAGCGGCCCCTGCACAGGACGTGTTGAGGGGGCAGTTCTTACCGGGGCTGAAGGAGCGGCCCCTGCACAGGACGTGTTGAGGGGGCAGTTCTTACCGGGGCTGGAGGAGCGGCCCCTGCACAGGACGTGTTGAGGGGGCAGTTCTTACCGGGGCTGAAGGAGCGGCCCCTGCACAGGACGTGTTGAGGGGGCAGTTCTTACCGGGGCTGAAGGAGCGGCCCCTGCATAGGACGTGTTGAGGGGGCAGTTCTTACCGGGGCTGGAGGAGCGGCCCCTGCACAGGACGTGTTGAGGGGGCAGTTCTTACCGGGGCTGGAGGAGCGGCCCCTGCACAGGACGTGTTGAGGGGGCAGTTCTTACCGGGGCTGGAGGAGCGGCCCCTGCACAGGACGTGTTGAGGGGGCAGTTCTTACCGGGGCTGGAGGAGCGGCCCCTGCACAGGACGTGTTGAGGGGGCAGTTCTTACCGGGGCCGGAGGAGCGGCCCCTGCACAAGACGTGTTGAGGGGGCAGTTCTTACCGGGGCTGAAGGAGCGGCCCCTGCACAGGACGTGTTGAGGGGGCAGTTCTTACCGGGGCTGGAGGAGCGGCCCCTGCACAGGACGTGTTGAGGGGGCAGTTCTTACCGGGGCTGAAGGAGCGGCCCCTGCACAGGACGTGTTGAGGGGGCAGTTCTTACCGGGGCTGAAGGAGCGGCCCCTGCACAGGACGTGTTGAGGGGGCAGTTCTTACCGGGGCTGAAGGAGCGGCCCCTGCACAGGACGTGTTGAGGGGGCGATTCTTACCGGGGCTGGAGGAGCGGCCCCTGCACAGGACGTGTTGAGGGGGCAGTTCTTACCGGGGCTGAAGGAGCGGCCCCTGCACAGGACGTGTTGAGGGGGCAGTTCTTACCGGGGCTGGAGGAGCTGCCCCTGCACAGGACGTGTTGAGGGGGCAGCTCTTACCGGGGCTGGAGGAGCGGCCCCTGCACAGGACGTGTTGAGGGGGCAGTTTTTACCGGGGCTGGAGGAGCGGCCCCTGCACAGGACGTGTTGAGGGGGCAGTTCTTACCGGGGCTGAAGGAGCGGCCCCTGCACAGGACGTGTTGAGGGGGCAGTTCTTACCGGGGCTGGAGGAGCGGCCCCTGCACAGGACGTGTTGAGGGGGCACTTCTTACCGGGGCTAAAGGAGCGGCCCCTGCACAGGACGTGTTGAGGGGGCAGTTCTTACCGGGGCTGAAGGAGCGGCCCCTGCACAGGACGTGTTGAGGGGGCAGTTCTTACCGGGGCTGAAGGAGCGGCCCCTGCACAGGACGTGTTGAGGGGGCAGTTCTTACCGGCGCCGAAGGAGCGGCCCCTGCACAGGACGTGTTGAGGGGGCAGTTCTTACCGGGGCTGAAGGAGCGGCCCCTGCACAGGACGTGTTGAGGGGGCAGTTCTTACCGGGGCTGAAGGAGCGGCCCCTGCACAGGACGTGTTGAGGGGGCAGTTCTTACCGGGGCTGAAGGAGCGGCCCCTGCACAGGACGTGTTGAGGGGGCAGTTCTTACCGGGGCTGGAGGAGCGGCCCCTGCACAGGACGTGTTGAGGGGGCAGTTCTTACCGGGGCTGAAGGAGCGGCCCCTGAACAGGACGTGTTGAGGGGGCAGTTCTTACCGGGGCTGGAGGAGCGGCCCCTACACAGGACGTGTTGAGGGGGCAGTTCTTACCGGGGCTGGAGGAGCGGCCCCTGCACAGGACGTGTTGAGGGGGCAGTTCTTACCGGGGCTGAAGGAGCGGCCCCTGCACAGGACGTGTTGAGGGGGCAGTTCTTACCGGGGCTGGAGGAGCGGCCCCTGCACAGGACGTGTCGAGGGGGCAGTTCTTACCGGGGCTGGAGGAGCGGCCCCTGCACAGGACGTGTTGAGGGGGCAGTTCTTACCGGGGCTGAAGGAGCGGCCCCTGCACAGGACGTGTTGAGGGGGCAGTTCTTACCGGGGTTGAAGGAGCGGCCCCTGCACAGGACGTGTTGAGGGGGCAGTTCTTACCGGGGCTGGAGGAGCGGCCCTTGCACAGGACGTGTTGAGGGGGCAGTTCTTACCGGGGCTGGAGGAGCGGCCCCTGCACAGGACGTGTTGAGGGGGCAGTTCTTACCGGAGCTGAAGGAGCGGCCCCTGCACAGGACGTGTTGAGGGGGCAGTTCTTACCGGGGCGGAAGGAGCGGCCCCTGCACAGGACGTGTTGAGGGGGCAGTTCTTACCGGGGCTGAAGGAGCGGCCCCTGCACAGGACGTGTTGAGGGGGCAGATCTTACCGGGGCTGAAGGAGCGGCCCCTGCATAGGACGTGTTGAGGGGGCAGTTCTTACCGGGGCCGGAGGAGCGGCCCCTGCACAGGACGTGTTGAGGGGGCAGTTCTTACCGGGGCTGAAGGAGCGGCCCCTGCACAGGACGCGTTGAGGGGGCAGTTCTTACCGGGGCTGAAGGAGCGGCCCGTGCACAGGACGTGTTGAGGGGGCAGTTCTTACCGGGGCTGGAGGAGCGGCCCCTGCACAGGACGTGTTGAGGGGGCAGTTCTTACCGGGGCTGGAGGAGCGGCCCCTGCACAGGACGTGTTGAGGGGGCAGTTCTTACCGGGGCTGGAGGAGCGGCCCCTGCACAGGACGTGTTGAGGGGGCAGTTCTTACCGGGGCTGGAGGAGCGGCCCCTGCACAGGACGTGTTGAGGGGGCAGTTCTTACCGGGACTGAAGGAGCGGCCCCTGCAGAGGACGTGTTGAGGGGGCAGTTCTTACCGGGGCTGGAGGAGCGGCCCCTGCACAGGACGTGTTGAGGGGGCAGTTCTTACCGGGGCTGAAGGAGCGGCCCCTGCACAGGACGTGTTGAGGGGGCAGTTCTTACCGGGGCTGAAGGAGCGGCCCCTGCACAGGACGTGTTGAGGGGGCAGTTCTTACCGGGGCTGAAGGAGCGGCCCCTGCACAGGACGTGTTGAGGGGGCAGTTCTTACCGGGGCTGAAGGAGCGGCCCCTGCACAGGACGTGTTGAGGGGGCAGTTCTTACCGGGGCTGAAGGAGCGGCCCCTGCACAGGACGTGTTGAGGGGGCAGTTCTTACCGGGGCTGGAGGAGCGGCCCCTGCACAGGACGTGTTGAGGGGGCAGTTCTTACCGGGGCTGAAGGAGCGGCCCCTGCACAGGACGTGTTGAGGGGGCAGTTCTTACCGGGGCTGAAGGAGCGGCCCCTGCATAGGACGTGTTGAGGGGGCAGTTCTTACCGGGGCTGGAGGAGCGGCCCCTGCACAGGACGTGTTGAGGGGGCAGTTCTTACCGGGGCTGGAGGAGCGGCCCCTGCACAGGACGTGTTGAGGGGGCAGTTCTTACCGGGGCTGGAGGAGCGGCCCCTGCACAGGACGTGTTGAGGGGGCAGTTCTTACCGGGGCTGGAGGAGCGGCCCCTGCACAGGACGTGTTGAGGGGGCAGTTCTTACCGGGGCCGGAGGAGCGGCCCCTGCACAAGACGTGTTGAGGGGGCAGTTCTTACCGGGGCTGAAGGAGCGGCCCCTGCACAGGACGTGTTGAGGGGGCAGTTCTTACCGGGGCTGGAGGAGCGGCCCCTGCACAGGACGTGTTGAGGGGGCAGTTCTTACCGGGGCTGAAGGAGCGGCCCCTGCACAGGACGTGTTGAGGGGGCAGTTCTTACCGGGGCTGGAGGAGCGGCCCCTGCACAGGACGTGTTGAGGGGGCAGTTCTTACCGGGGCTGAAGGAGCGGCCCCTGCACAGGACGTGTTGAGGGGGCGATTCTTACCGGGGCTGGAGGAGCGGCCCCTGCACAGGACGTGTTGAGGGGGCAGTTCTTACCGGGGCTGAAGGAGCGGCCCCTGCACAGGACGTGTTGAGGGGGCAGTTCTTACCGGGGCTGGAGGAGCTGCCCCTGCACAGGACGTGTTGAGGGGGCAGCTCTTACCGGGGCTGGAGGAGCGGCCCCTGCACAGGACGTGTTGAGGGGGCAGTTTTTACCGGGGCTGGAGGAGCGGCCCCTGCACAGGACGTGTTGAGGGGGCAGTTCTTACCGGGGCTGAAGGAGCGGCCCCTGCACAGGACGTGTTGAGGGGGCAGTTCTTACCGGGGCTGGAGGAGCGGCCCCTGCACAGGACGTGTTGAGGGGGCACTTCTTACCGGGGCTAAAGGAGCGGCCCCTGCACAGGACGTGTTGAGGGGGCAGTTCTTACCGGGGCTGAAGGAGCGGCCCCTGCACAGGACGTGTTGAGGGGGCAGTTCTTACCGGGGCTGAAGGAGCGGCCCCTGCACAGGACGTGTTGAGGGGGCAGTTCTTACCGGCGCCGAAGGAGCGGCCCCTGCACAGGACGTGTTGAGGGGGCAGTTCTTACCGGGGCTGAAGGAGCGGCCCCTGCACAGGACGTGTTGAGGGGGCAGTTCTTACCGGGGCTGAAGGAGCGGCCCCTGCACAGGACGTGTTGAGGGGGCAGTTCTTACCGGGGCTGAAGGAGCGGCCCCTGCACAGGACGTGTTGAGGGGGCAGTTCTTACCGGGGCTGGAGGAGCGGCCCCTGCACAGGACGTGTTGAGGGGGCAGTTCTTACCGGGGCTGAAGGAGCGGCCCCTGAACAGGACGTGTTGAGGGGGCAGTTCTTACCGGGGCTGGAGGAGCGGCCCCTACACAGGACGTGTTGAGGGGGCAGTTCTTACCGGGGCTGGAGGAGCGGCCCCTGCACAGGACGTGTTGAGGGGGCAGTTCTTACCGGGGCTGAAGGAGCGGCCCCTGCACAGGACGTGTTGAGGGGGCAGTTCTTACCGGGGCTGAAGGAGCGGCCCCTGCACAGGACGTGTTGAGGGAGCAGTTCTTACCGGGGCTGGAGGAGCGGCCCTTGCACAGGACGTGTTGAGGGGGCAGTTCTTACCGGGGCTGGAGGAGCGGCCCCTGCACAGGACGTGTTGAGGGGGCAGTTCTTACCGGGGCTGAAGGAGCGGCCCCTGCACAGGACGTGTTGAGGGGGCAGTTCTTACCGGGGCGGAAGGAGCGGCCCCTGCACAGGACGTGTTGAGGGGGCAGTTCTTACCGGGGCTGAAGGAGCGGCCCCTGCACAGGACGTGTTGAGGGGGCAGTTCTTACCGGGGCTGAAGGAGCGGCCCCTGCACAAGACGTGTTGAGGGGGCAGTTCTTACCGGGGCTGGAGGAGCGGCCCCTGCACAGGACGTGTTGAGGGGGCAGTTCTTACCGGGGCTGAAGGAGCGGCCCCTGCACAGGACGTGTTGAGGGGGCAGTTCTTACCGGGGCTGAAGGAGCGGCCCGTGCACAGGACGTGTTGAGGGGGCAGTTCTTACCGGGGCTGGAGGAGCGGCCCCTGCACAGGACGTGTTGAGGGGGCAGTTCTTACCGGGGCTGGAGGAGCGGCCCCTGCACAGGACGTGTTGAGGGGGCAGTTCTTACCGGGGCTGGAGGAGCGGCCCCTGCACAGGACGTGTTGAGGGGGCAGTTCTTACCGGGGCTGGAGGAGCGGCCCCTGCACAGGACGTGTTGAGGGGGCAGTTCTTACCGGGGCTGGAGGAGCGGCCCCTGCACAGGACGTGTTGAGGGGGCAGTTCTTACCGGGGCTGAAGGAGCGGCCCCTGCAGAGGACGTGTTGAGGGGGCAGTTCTTACCGGGGCTGGAGGAGCGGCCCCTGCACAGGACGTGTTGAGGGGGCAGTTCTTACCGGGGCTGAAGGAGCGGCCCCTGCACAGGACGTGTTGAGGGGGCAGTTCTTACCGGGGCTGAAGGAGCGGCCCCTGCACAGGACGTGTTGAGGGGGCAGTTCTTACCGGGGCTGAAGGAGCGGCCCCTGCACAGGACGTGTTGAGGGGGCAGTTCTTACCGGGGCTGAAGGAGCGGCCCCTGCACAGGACGTGTTGAGGGGGCAGTTCTTACCGGGGCTGAAGGAGCGGCCCCTGCACAGGACGTGTTGAGGGGGCAGTTCTTACCGGGGCTGGAGGAGCGGCCCCTGCACAGGACGTGTTGAGGGGGCAGTTCTTACCGGGGCTGAAGGAGCGGCCCCTGCACAGGACGTGTTGAGGGGGCAGTTCTTACCGGGGCTGAAGGAGCGGCCCCTGCATAGGACGTGTTGAGGGGGCAGTTCTTACCGGGGATGGAGGAGCGGCCCCTGCACAGGACGTGTTGAGGGGGCAGTTCTTACCGGGGCTGGAGGAGCGGCCCGTGCACAGGACGTGTTGAGGGGGCAGTTCTTACCGGGGCTGGAGGAGCGGCCCCTGCACAGGACGTGTTGAGGGGGCAGTTCTTACCGGGGCTGGAGGAGCGGCCCCTGCACAGGACGTGTTGAGGGGGCAGTTCTTACCGGGGCCGGAGGAGCGGCCCCTGCACAAGACGTGTTGAGGGGGCAGTTCTTACCGGGGCTGAAGGAGCGGCCCCTGCACAGGACGTGTTGAGGGGGCAGTTCTTACCGGGGCTGGAGGAGCGGCCCCTGCACAGGACGTGTTGAGGGGGCAGTTCTTACCGGGGCTGAAGGAGCGGCCCCTGCACAGGACGTGTTGAGGGGGCAGTTCTTACCGGGGCTGAAGGAGCGGCCCCTGCACAGGACGTGTTGAGGGGGCAGTTCTTACCGGGGCTGAAGGAGCGGCCCCTGCACAGGACGTGTTGAGGGGGCGATTCTTACCGGGGCTGGAGGAGCGGCCCCTGCACAGGACGTGTTGAGGGGGCAGTTCTTACCGGGGCTGAAGGAGCGGCCCCTGAACAGGACGTGTTGAGGGGGCAGTTCTTACCGGGGCTGGAGGAGCGGCCCCTACACAGGACGTGTTGAGGGGGCAGTTCTTACCGGGGCTGGAGGAGCGGCCCCTGCACAGGACGTGTTGAGGGGGCAGTTCTTACCGGGGCTGAAGGAGCGGCCCCTGCACAGGACGTGTTGAGGGGGCAGTTCTTACCGGGGCTGAAGGAGCGGCCCCTGCACAGGACGTGTTGAGGGAGCAGTTCTTACCGGGGCTGGAGGAGCGGCCCTTGCACAGGACGTGTTGAGGGGGCAGTTCTTACCGGGGCTGGAGGAGCGGCCCCTGCACAGGACGTGTTGAGGGGGCAGTTCTTACCGGGGCTGAAGGAGCGGCCCCTGCACAGGACGTGTTGAGGGGGCAGTTCTTACCGGGGCGGAAGGAGCGGCCCCTGCACAGGACGTGTTGAGGGGGCAGTTCTTACCGGGGCTGAAGGAGCGGCCCCTGCACAAGACGTGTTGAGGGGGCAGTTCTTACCGGGGCTGGAGGAGCGGCCCCTGCACAGGACGTGTTGAGGGGGCAGTTCTTACCGGGGCTGAAGGAGCGGCCCCTGCACAGGACGTGTTGAGGGGGCAGTTCTTACCGGGGCTGAAGGAGCGGCCCGTGCACAGGACGTGTTGAGGGGGCAGTTCTTACCGGGGCTGGAGGAGCGGCCCCTGCACAGGACGTGTTGAGGGGGCAGTTCTTACCGGGGCTGGAGGAGCGGCCCCTGCACAGGACGTGTTGAGGGGGCAGTTCTTACCGGGGCTGGAGGAGCGGCCCCTGCACAGGACGTGTTGAGGGGGCAGTTCTTACCGGGGCTGGAGGAGCGGCCCCTGCACAGGACGTGTTGAGGGGGCAGTTCTTACCGGGGCTGGAGGAGCGGCCCCTGCACAGGACGTGTTGAGGGGGCAGTTCTTACCGGGGCTGAAGGAGCGGCCCCTGCAGAGGACGTGTTGAGGGGGCAGTTCTTACCGGGGCTGGAGGAGCGGCCCCTGCACAGGACGTGTTGAGGGGGCAGTTCTTACCGGGGCTGAAGGAGCGGCCCCTGCACAGGACGTGTTGAGGGGGCAGTTCTTACCGGGGCTGAAGGAGCGGCCCCTGCACAGGACGTGTTGAGGGGGCAGTTCTTACCGGGGCTGAAGGAGCGGCCCCTGCACAGGACGTGTTGAGGGGGCAGTTCTTACCGGGGCTGAAGGAGCGGCCCTTGCACAGGACGTGTTGAGGGGGCAGTTCTTACCGGGGCTGAAGGAGCGGCCCCTGCACAGGACGTGTTGAGGGGGCAGTTCTTACCGGGGCTGGAGGAGCGGCCCCTGCACAGGACGTGTTGAGGGGGCAGTTCTTACCGGGGCTGAAGGAGCGGCCCCTGCACAGGACGTGTTGAGGGGGCAGTTCTTACCGGGGCTGAAGGAGCGGCCCCTGCATAGGACGTGTTGAGGGGGCAGTTCTTACCGGGGATGGAGGAGCGGCCCCTGCACAGGACGTGTTGAGGGGGCAGTTCTTACCGGGGCTGGAGGAGCGGCCCGTGCACAGGACGTGTTGAGGGGGCAGTTCTTACCGGGGCTGGAGGAGCGGCCCCTGCACAGGACGTGTTGAGGGGGCAGTTCTTACCGGGGCTGGAGGAGCGGCCCCTGCACAGGACGTGTTGAGGGGGCAGTTCTTACCGGGGCCGGAGGAGCGGCCCCTGCACAAGACGTGTTGAGGGGGCAGTTCTTACCGGGGCTGAAGGAGCGGCCCCTGCACAGGACGTGTTGAGGGGGCAGTTCTTACCGGGGCTGGAGGAGCGGCCCCTGCACAGGACGTGTTGAGGGGGCAGTTCTTACCGGGGCTGAAGGAGCGGCCCCTGCACAGGACGTGTTGAGGGGGCAGTTCTTACCGGGGCTGAAGGAGCGGCCCCTGCACAGGACGTGTTGAGGGGGCAGTTCTTACCGGGGCTGAAGGAGCGGCCCCTGCACAGGACGTGTTGAGGGGGCGATTCTTACCGGGGCTGGAGGAGCGGCCCCTGCACAGGACGTGTTGAGGGGGCAGTTCTTACCGGGGCTGAAGGAGCGGCCCCTGCACAGTACGTGTTGAGGGGGCAGTTCTTACCGGGGCTGGAGGAGCGGCCCCCGCACAAGACGTGTTGAGGGGGCAGCTCTTACCGGGGCTGGAGGAGCGGCCCCTGCACAGGACGTGTTGAGGGGGCAGTTCTTACCGGGGCTGAAGGAGCGGCCCCTGCACAGGACGTGTTGAGGGGGCAGTTCTTACCGGGGCTGAAGGAGCGGCCCCTGCACAGGACGTGTTGAGGGGGCAGTTCTTACCGGGGGTGAAGGAGCGGCCCCTGCACAGGACGTGTTGAGGGGGCAGTTCTTACCGGGGCCGGAGGAGCGGCCCCTGCACAGGACGTGTTGAGGGGGCAGTTCTTACCGGGGCTGAAGGAGCGGCCCCTGCACAGGACGTGTTGAGGGGGCAGTTCTTACCGGGGCTGAAAGAGCGGCCCCTGCACAGGACGTGTTGAGGGGGCAGTTCTTACCGGGGCTGAAGGAGCGGCCCCTGCACAGGACGTGTTGAGGGGGGCAGTTCTAACCGGGGCTGAAGGAGCGGCCCCTGCACAGGACGTGTTGAGGGGGCACTTCTTACCGGGGCTGAAGGAGCGGCCCCTGCACAGGACGTGTTAAGGGGGCAGTTCTTACCGGGGCTGGAGGATCGGCCCCTGCACAGGACGTGTTGAGGGGGCAGTTCTTACCGGGGGTGAAGGAGCGGCCCCTGCACAGGACGTGTTGAGGGGGCAGTTCTTACCGGGGCTGAAGGAGCGGCCCCTGCACAGGACGTGTTGAGGGGGCAGTTCTTACCGGGGCTGAAGGAGCGGCCCCTGCACAGGACGTGTTGAGGGGGCAGATCTTACCGGGGCTGGAGGAGCGGCCCCTGCACAGGACGTGTTGAGGGGGCAGTTCTTACCGGGGCTGAAGGAGCGGCCCCTGCACAGGACGTGTTGAGGGGGCAGTTCTTACCGGGGCTGAAGGAGCAGCCCCTGCACAGGACGTGTTGAGGGGGCAGTTCTTACCGGGGGTGAAGGAGCGGCCCCTGCACAGGACGTGTTGAGGGGGCAGTTCTTACCGGGGCTGGAGGAGCGGCCCCTGCACAGGACGTGTTGAGGGGGCAGTTCTTACCGGGGCTGAAGGAGCGGCCCCTGCACAGGACGTGTTGAGGGGGCAGTTCTTACCGGGGCTGAAGGAGCGGCCCCTGCACAGGACGTGTTGAGGGGGCAGTTTTTATTGGGGCTGAAGGAGCGGCCCCTGCACAGGACGTGTTGAGGGGGCAGTTCTAACCGGGGCTGAAGGAGCGGCCCCTGCACAGGACGTGTTGAGGGGGCAGTTCTTACCGGGGCTGAAGGAGCGGCCCCTGCACAAGACGTGTTAAGGGGGCAGTTCTTACCGGGGCTGGAGGATCGGCCCCTGCACAGGACGTGTTGAGGGGGCAGTTCTTACCGGGGCTGAAGGAGCGGCCCCTGCACAGGACGTGTTGAGGGGGCAGTTCTTACCGGGGCTGGAGGAGCGGCCCCTGCACAGGACGTGTTGAGGGGGCAGTTCTTACCGGGGCTGAAGGAGCGGCCCCTGCACAGGACGTGTTGAGGGGGCAGTTCTAACCGGGGCTGAAGGAGCGGCCCCTGCACAGGACGTGTTGAGGGGGCAGTTCTTACCGGGGCTGGAGGAGTGGCCCCTGCACAGGATGTGTTGAGGGGGCAGTTCTTACCGGGGCTGAAGGAGCGGCCCCTGCACAGGACGTGTTGAGGGGGCAGTTCTTACCGGGGCTGAAGGAGCGGCCCCTGCACAGGACGTGTTGAGGGGGCAGTTCTTACCGGGGCTGGAGGAGCGGCCCCTGCACAGGACGTGTTGAGGGGGCAGTTCTTACCGGGGCTGGAGGAGTGGCCCCTGGACAGGACGTGTTGAGGGGGCAGTTCTTACCGGGCCTGAAGGAGCGGCCCCTGCACAGGACGTGTTGAGGGGGCAGTTCTTACCGGGGCTGAAGGAGCGGCCCCTGCACAGGAGATGTTGAGGGGGCAGTTCTTACCGGGGCTGGAGGAGCGGCCCCTGCACAGGACGTGTTGAGGGGGCAGTTCTTACCAGGGCTGGAGGAGCGGCCCCTGCACAGGACGTGTTGAGGGGGCAGTTCATACCGGGGCTGGAGGAGCGGCCCCTGCACAGGACGTGTTGAGGGGGCAGTTCTTACCGGGGCTGAAGGAGCGGCCCCTGCACAGGACGTGTTAAGGGGGCAGTTCTTACCGGGGCTGAAGGAGTGGCCCCTGCACAGGACGTGTTGAGGGGGCAGTTCTTACCGGGGCTGGAGGAGCGGCCCCTGCACAGGACGTGTTGAGGAGGCAGTTCTTACCGGGGCTGGAGGAGTGGCCCCTGCACAGGACGTGTTGAGGGGGCAGTTCTTGCCGGGGCTGAAGGAGCGGCCCCTGCACAGGACGTGTTGAGGGGGCAGTTCTTACCGGGGCTGGAGGAGCGGCCCCTGCACAGGACGTGTTGAGGGGGCAGTTCTTACCGGGGCTGGAGGAGCGGCCCCTGCACGGGACGTGTTGAGGGGGCAGTTCTTACCGGGGCTGAAGGAGCGGCCCCTGCATAGGACGTGTTAAGGGGGCAGTTCTTACCGGGGCTGGAGGATCGGCCCCTGCACAGGACGTGTTGAGGGGGCAGTTCTTACCGGGGCTGAAGGAGCGGCCCCTGCACAGGACGTGTTGAGGGGGCAGTTCTTACCGGGGCTGAAGGAGCGGCCCCTGCACAGGACGTGTTGAGGGGGCAGTTCTTACCGGGGCTGAAGGAGCGGCCCCTGCACAGGACGTGTTGAGGGGGCAGTTCTTACCGGGGCTGGAGGAGTGGCCCCTGCACAGGACGTGTTGAGGGGGCAGTTCTTACCGGGGCTCAAGGAGCGGCCCCTGCACAAGACGTGTTGAGGGGGCAGTTCTTACCGGGGCTGAAGGAGCGGCCCCTGCACAGGACGTGTTGAGGGGGCAGTTCTTACCGGGGCTGGAGTAGCGGCCCCTGCACAGGACGTGTTGAGGGGGCAGTTCTTATCGGGGCTGGAGGAGTGGCCCCTGCACAGGACGTGTTGAGGGGGCAGTTCTTACCGGGGCTGAAGGAGCGGCCCCTGCACAGGACGTGTTGAGGGGGCAGTTCTTACCGGGGCTGAAGGAGCGGCCCCTGCACAGGACGTGTTGAGGGGGCAGTTCTTACCGGGGCTGGAGGAGCGGCCCCTGCACAGGACGTGTTGAGGGGGCAGTTCTTACCGGGGCTGGAGGAGCGGCCCCTGCACAGGACGTGTTGAGGGGGCAGTTCTTACCGGGGCTGGAGGAGCGGCCCCTGCACAGGACGTGTTGAGGGGGCAGTTCTTACCGGGGCTGGAGGAGCGGCCCCTGCACAGGACGTGTTGAGGGGGCAGTTCTTACCGGGGCTGAAGGAGCGGCCCCTGCACAGGACGTGTTGAGGGGGCAGTTCTTACCGGGGCTGGAGGAGCGGCCCCTGCACAGGACGTGTTGAGGGGGCAGTTCTTACCGGGGCTGAAGGAGCGGCCCCTGCACAGGACGTGTTGAGGGGGCAGTTCTTACCGGGGCTGGAGGAGCGGCCCCTGCACAGGACGTGTTGAGGAGGCAGTTCTTACCGGGGCTGGAGGAGTGGCCCCTGCACAGGACGTGTTGAGGAGGCAGTTCTTACCGGGGCTGGAGGAGTGGCCCCTGCACAGGACGTGTTGAGGGGGCAGTTCTTGCCGGGGCTGAAGGAGCGGCCCCTGCACAGGACGTGTTGAGGGGGCAGTTCTTACCGGGGCTGGAGGAGCGGCCCCTGCACAGGACGTGTTGAGGGGGCAGTTCTTACCGGGGCTGGAGGAGCGGCCCCTGCACAGGACGTGTTGAGGGGGCAGTTCTTACCGGGGCTGAAGGAGCGGCCCCTGCACAGGACGTGTTAAGGGGGCAGTTCTTACCGGGGCTGGAGGATCGGCCCCTGCACAGGACGTGTTGAGGGGGCAGTTCTCACCGGGGCTGGAGGAGCGGCCCCTGCACAGGACGTGTTGAGGGGGCAGTTCTTACCGGGGCTGGAGGAGCGGCCCCTGCACAGGACGTGTTGAGGGGGCAGTTCTTACCGGGGCTGGAGGAGCGGCCCCTGCACAGGACGTGTTGAGGGGGCAGTTCTTACCGGGGCTGAAGGAGCGGCCCCTGCACAGGACGTGTTAAGGGGGCAGTTCTTACCGGGGTTGGAGGAGCGGCCCCTGCACAGGACGTGTTGAGGGGGCAGTTCTTACCGGGGCTGAAGGAGCGGCCCCTGCACAGGACGTGTTGAGGGGGCAGTTCTTACCGGGGCTTAAGGAGCGGCCCCTGCACAGGACGTGTTGAGGGGGCAGTTCTTACCGGGGCTGGTGGAGCGGCCCCTGCACAGGACGTGTTGAGGGGGCAGTTCTTACCGGGGCTGAAGGAGCGGCCCCTGCACAGGACGTGTTGAGGGGGCAGTTCTTACCGGGGCTGGAGGAGCGGCCCCTGCACAGGACGTGTTGAGGGGGCAGTTCTTACCGGGGCTGAAGGAGCGGCCCCTGCACAGGACGTGTTGAGGGGGCAGTTCTTACCGGGGCTGGAGGAGCGGCCCCTGCACAGGACGTGTTGAGGGGGCAGTTCTTACCGGGGCTGAAGGAGCGGCCCCTGCACAGGACGTGTTGAGGGGGCAGTTCTTACCGGGGCTGGAGTAGCGGCCCCTGCACAGGACGTGTTGAGGGGGCAGTTCTTATCGGGGCTGGAGGAGTGGCCCCTGCACAGGACGTGTTGAGGGGGCAGTTCTTACCGGGGCTGAAGGAGCGGCCCCTGCACAGGACGTGTTGAGGGGGCAGTTCTTACCGGGGCTGAAGGAGCGGCCCCTGCACAGGACGTGTTGAGGGGGCAGTTCTTACCGGGGCTGGAGGAGCGGCCCCTGCACAGGACGTGTTGAGGGGGCAGTTCTTACCGGGGCTGGAGGAGCGGCCCCTGCACAGGACGTGTTGAGGGGGCAGTTCTTACCGGGGCTGGAGGAGCGGCCCCTGCACAGGACGTGTTGAGGGGGCAGTTCTTACCGGGGCTGAAGGAGCGGCCCCTGCACAGGACGTGTTGAGGGGGCAGTTCTTACCGGGGCTGGAGGAGCGGCCCCTGCACAGGACGTGTTGAGGGGGCAGTTCTTACCGGGGCTGAAGGAGCGGCCCCTGCACAAGACGTGTTGAGGGGGCAGTTCTTACCGGGGCTGGAGGAGCGGCCCCTGCACAGGACGTGTTGAGGAGGCAGTTCTTACCGGGGCTGGAGGAGTGGCCCCTGCACAGGACGTGTTGAGTAGGCAGTTCTTACCGGGGCTGGAGGACTGGCCCCTGCACAGGACGTGTTGAGGGGGCAGTTCTTGCCGGGGCTGAAGGAGCGGCCCCTGCACAGGACGTGTTGAGGGGGCAGTTCTTACCGGGGCTGGAGGAGCGGCCCCTGCACAGGACGTGTTGAGGGGGCAGTTCTTACCGGGGCTGGAGGAGCGGCCCCTGCACAGGACGTGTTGAGGGGGCAGTTCTTACCGGGGCTGGAGGAGCGGCCCCTGCACAGGACGTGTTGAGGGGGCAGTTCTTACCGGGGCTGGAGGAGCGGCCCCTGCACAGGACGTGTTGAGGGGGCAGTTCTTACCGGGGCTGGAGGAGCGGCCCCTGCACAGGACGTGTTGAGGGGGCAGTTCTTACCGGGGCTGAAGGAGCGGCCCCTGCACAGGACGTGTTAAGGGGGCAGTTCTTACCGGGGTTGGAGGAGCGGCCCCTGCACAGGACGTGTTGAGGGGGCAGTTCTTACCGGGGCTGAAGGAGCGGCCCCTGCACAGGACGTGTTGAGGGGGCAGTTCTTACCGGGGCTGGAGGAGCGGCCCCTGCACAGGACGTGTTGAGGAGGCAGTTCTTACCGGGGCTAGAGGAGTGGCCCCTGCACAGGACGTGTTGAGGGGGCAGTTCTTGCCGGGGCTTAAGGAGCGGCCCCTGCACAGGACGTGTTGAGGGGGCAGTTCTTACCGGGGCTGGAGGAGCGGCCCCTGCACAGGACGTGTTGAGGGGGCAGTTCTTACCGGGGCTGAAGGAGCGGCCCCTGCACAGGACGTGTTAAGGGGGCAGTTCTTACCGGGGCTGGAGGATCGGCCCCTGCACAGGACGTGATGAGGGGGCAGTTCTTACCGGGGCTGAAGGAGCGGCCCCTGCACAGGACGTGTTGAGGGGGCAGTTCTTACCGGGGCTGGAGGAGCGGCCCCTGCACAGGACGTGTTGAGGGGGCAGTTCTTACCGGGGCTGGAGGAGCGGCCCCTGCACAGGACGTGTTGAGGGGGCAGTTCTTACCGGGGCTGGAGGAGCGGCCCCTGCACAGGACGTGTTGAGGGGGCAGTTCTTACCGGGGCTGGAGGAGCGGCCCCTGCACAGGACGTGTTGAGGGGGCAGTTCTTACCGGGGCTGAAGGAGCGGCCCCTGCACAGGACGTGTTAAGGGGGCAGTTCTTACCGGGGTTGGAGGAGCGGCCCCTGCACAGGACGTGTTGAGGGGGCAGTTCTTACCGGGGCTGAAGGAGCGGCCCCTGCACAGGACGTGTTGAGGGGGCAGTTCTTACCGGGGCTGGAGGAGCGGCCCCTGCACAGGACGTGTTGAGGAGGCAGTTCTTACCGGGGCTAGAGGAGTGGCCCCTGCACAGGACGTGTTGAGGGGGCAGTTCTTGCCGGGGCTTAAGGAGCGGCCCCTGCACAGGACGTGTTGAGGGGGCAGTTCTTACCGGGGCTGGAGGAGCGGCCCCTGCACAGGACGTGTTGAGGGGGCAGTTCTTACCGGGGCTGAAGGAGCGGCCCCTGCACAGGACGTGTTAAGGGGGCAGTTCTTACCGGGGCTGGAGGATCGGCCCCTGCACAGGACGTGATGAGGGGGCAGTTCTTACCGGGGCTGAAGGAGCGGCCCCTGCACAGGACGTGTTGAGGGGGCAGTTCTTACCGGGGCTGAAGGAGCGGCCCCTGCACAGGACGTGTTGAGGGGGCATTTCTTACCGGGGCTGAAGGAGTGGCCCCTGCACAGGACGTGTTGAGGGGGCAGTTCTTACCGGGGCTGGAGGAGCGGCCCCTGCACAGGACGTGTTGAGGGGGCAGTTCTTACCGGGGCTGGAGGAGCGGCCCCTGCACAGGACGTGTTGAGGGGGCAGTTCTTACCGGGGCTGAAGGAGCGGCCCCTGCACAGGACGTGTTAAGGGGGCAGTTCTTACCGGGGTTGGAGGAGCGGCCCCTGCACAGGACGTGTTGAGGGGGCAGTTCTTACCGGGGCTGAAGGAGCGGCCCCTGCACAGGACGTGTTGAGGGGGCAGTTCTTACCGGGGCTGGAGGAGCGGCCCCTGCACAGGACGTGTTGAGGAGGCAGTTCTTACCGGGGCTAGAGGAGTGGCCCCTGCACAGGACGTGTTGAGGGGGCAGTTCTTGCCGGGGCTTAAGGAGCGGCCCCTGCACAGGACGTGTTGAGGGGGCAGTTCTTACCGGGGCTGGAGGAGCGGCCCCTGCACAGGACGTGTTGAGGGGGCAGTTCTTACCGGGGCTGAAGGAGCGGCCCCTGCACAGGACGTGTTAAGGGGGCAGTTCTTACCGGGGCTGGAGGATCGGCCCCTGCACAGGACGTGATGAGGGGGCAGTTCTTACCGGGGCTGAAGGAGCGGCCCCTGCACAGGACGTGTTGAGGGGGCAGTTCTTACCGGGGCTGAAGGAGCGGCCCCTGCACAGGACGTGTTGAGGGGGCATTTCTTACCGGGGCTGAAGGAGTGGCCCCTGCACAGGACGTGTTGAGGGGGCAGTTCTTACCGGGGCTGGAGGAGTGGCCCCTGCACAGGACGTGTTGAGGGGGCAGTTCTTACCGGGGCTGAAGGAGCGGCCCCTGCACAGGACGTGTTGAGGGGGCAGTTCTTACCGGGGCTGAAGGAGCGGCCCCTGCACAGGACGTGTTGAGGGGGCAGTTCTTACCGGGGCTGGAGTAGCGGCCCCTGCACAGGACGTGTTGAGGGGGCAGTTCTTATCGGGGCTGGAGGAGTGGCCCCTGCACAGGACGTGTTGAGGGGGCAGTTCTTACCGGGGCTGAAGGAGCGGCCCCTGCACAGGACGTGTTGAGGGGGCAGTTCTTACCGGGGCTGAAGGAGCGGCCCCTGCACAGGACGTGTTGAGGGGGCAGTTCTTACCGGGGCTGGAGGAGCGGCCCCTGCACAGGACGTGTTGAGGGGGCAGTTCTTACCGGGGCTGGAGGAGCGGCCCCTGCACAGGGCGTGTTGAGGGGGCAGTTCTTACCGGGGCTGGAGGAGCGGCCCCTGCACAGGACGTGTTGAGGGGGTAGTTCTTACCGGGGCTGGAGGAGCGGCCCCTGCACAGGACGTGTTGAGGGGGCAGTTCTTACCGGGGCTGGAGGAGCGGCCCCTGCACAGGACGTGTTGAGGGGGCAGTTCTTACCGGGGCTGAAGGTGCGGCCCCTGCACAGGACGTGTTAAGGGGGCAGTTCTTACCGGGGTTGGAGGAGCGGCCCCTGCACAGGACGTGTTGAGGGGGCAGTTCTTACCGGGGCTGAAGGAGCGGCCCCTGCACAGGACGTGTTGAGGGGGCAGTTCTTACCGGGGCTGGAGGAGCGGCCCCTGCACAGGACGTGTTGAGGAGGCAGTTCTTACCGGGGCTAGAGGAGTGGCCCCTGCACAGGACGTGTTGAGGGGGCAGTTCTTGCCGGGGCTTAAGGAGCGGCCCCTGCACAGGACGTGTTGAGGGGGCAGTTCTTACCGGGGCTGGAGGAGCGGCCCCTGCACAGGACGTGTTGAGGGGGAAGTTCTTACCGGGGCTGAAGGAGCGGCCCCTGCACAGGACGTGTTGAGGGGGCAGTTCTTACCGGGGCTGAAGGAGCGGCCCCTGCACAGGACGTGTTGAGGGGGCAGTTCTTACCGGGGCTGAAGGAGCGGCCCCTGCACAGGACGTGTTGAGGGGGCATTTCTTACCGGGGCTGAAGGAGTGGCCCCTGCACAGGACGTGTTGAGGGGGCAGTTCTTACCGGGGCTGGAGGAGTGGCCCCTGCACAGGACGTGTTGAGGGGGCAGTTCTTACCGGGGCTGAAGGAGCGGCCCCTGCACAGGACGTGTTGAGGGGGCAGTTCTTACCGGGGCTGAAGGAGCGGCCCCTGCACAGGACGTGTTGAGGGGGCAGTTCTTACCGGGGCTGGAGTAGCGGCCCCTGCACAGGACGTGTTGAGGGGGCAGTTCTTACCGGGGCTGAAGGAGCGGCCCCTGCACAGGACGTGTTGAGGGGGCAGTTCTTACCGGGGCTGGAGGAGCGGCCCCTGCACAGGACGTGTTGAGGGGGCAGTTCTTACCGGGGCTTGAGGAGCGGCCCCTGCACAGGGCGTGTTGAGGGGGCAGTTCTTACCGGGGCTGGAGGAGCGGCCCCTGCACAGGACGTGTTGAGGGGGCAGTTCTTACCGGGGCTGAAGGAGCGGCCCCTGCACAGGACGTGTTAAGGGGGCAGTTCTTACCGGGGCTGGAGGAGCGGCCCCTGCACAGGACGTGTTGAGGGGGCAGTTCTTACCGGGGCTGAAGGAGTGGCCCCTGCACAGGACGTGTTGAGGGGGCCGTTCTTACCGGGGCTGGAGGAGCGGCCCCTGCACAGGACGTGTTGAGGGGGCAGTTCTTACCGGGGCTGGAGGAGCGGCCCCTGCACAGGACGTGTTGAGGGGGCAGTTCTTACCGGGGCTGGAGTAGCGGCCCCTGCACAGGACGTGTTGAGGGGGCAGTTCTTACCGGGGCTGGAGGAGTGGCCCCTGCACAGGACGTGTTGAGGGGGCAGTTCTTACCGGGGCTGAAGGAGCGGCCCCTGCACAGGACGTGTTGAGGGGGCAGTTCTTACCGGGGCTGAAGGAGCGGCCCCTGCACAGGACGTGTTGAGGGGGCATTTCTTACCGGGGCTGGAGGAGCGGCCCCTGCACAGGACGTGTTGAGGGGGCAGTTCTTACCGGGGCTGGAGGAGCGGCCCCTGCACAGGACGTGTTGAGGGGGCAGTTCTTACCGGGGCTGGAGGAGCGGCCCCTGCACAGGACGTGTTGAGGGGGCAGTTCTTACCGGGGCTGGAGGAGCGGCCCCTGCACAGGACATGTTGAGGGGGCAGTTCTTACCGGGGCTGAAGGAGCGGCCCCTGCACAGGACGTGTTAAGGGGGCAGTTCTTACCGGGGCTGGAGGAGCGGCCCCTGCACAGGACGTGTTGAGGGGGCCGTTCTTACCGGGGCTGGAGCAGCGGCCCCTGCACAGGACGTGTTGAGGGGGCAGCTCTTACCGGGGCTGGAGGAGCGGCCCCTGCACAGGACGTGTTGAGGGGGCAGTTCTTACCGGGGCTGGAGTAGCGGCCCCTGCACAGGACGTGTTGAGGGGGCAGTTCTTACCGGGGCCGGAGGAGTGGCCCCTGCACAGGACGTGTTGAGGGGGCAGTTCTTACCGGGGCTGAAGGAGCGGCCCCTGCACAGGACGTGTTGAGGGGGCAGTTCTTACCGGGGCTGAAGGAGCGGCCCCTGCACAGGACGTGTTGAGGGGGCAGTTCTTACCGGGGCTGGAGGAGCGGCCCCTGCACAGGACGTGTTGAGGGGGCAGTTCTTACCGGGGCTGGAGGAGCGGCCCCTGCACAGGACGTGTTGAGGGGGCAGTTCTTACCGGGGCTGGAGGAGCGGCCCCTGCACAGGACGTGTTGAGGGGGCAGTTCTTACCGGGGCTGAAGGAGCGGCCCCTGCACAGGACGTGTTAAGGGGGCAGTTCTTACCGGGGCTGGAGGAGCGGCCCCTGCACAGGACGTGTTGAGGGGGCAGTTCTTACCGGGGCTGAAGGAGTGGCCCCTGCACAGGACGTGTTGAGGGGGCCGTTCTTACCGGGGCTGGAGGAGCGGCCCCTGCACAGGACGTGTTGAGGGGGCAGTTCTTACCGGGGCTGGAGGAGCGGCCCCTGCACAGGACGTGTTGAGGGGGCAGTTCTTACCGGGGCTGGAGGAGCGGCCCCTGCACAAGACGTGTTGAGGGGGCAGTTCTTACCGGGGCTGAAGGAGCGGCCCCTGCACAGGACGTGTTGAGGGGGCAGTTCTTACCGGGGCTGGAGGAGCGGCCCCTGCACAGGACGTGTTGAGGGGGCAGTTCTTACCGGGGCTGGAGGAGTGGCCCCTGCACAGGACGTGTTGAGGGGGCAGTTCTTGCCGGGGCTGAAGGAGCGGCCCCTGCACAGGACGTGTTGAGGGGGCAGTTCTTACCGGGGCTGGAGGAGCGGCCCCTGCACAGGACGTGTTGAGGGGGCAGTTCTTACCAGGGCTGGAGGAGCGGCCCCTGCACAGGACGTGTTGAGGGGGCAGTTCTTACCGGGGCTGGAGGAGCGGCCCCTGCACAGGACGTGTTGAGGGAGCAGTTCTTACCGGGGCTGAAGGAGCGGCCCCTGCACAGGACGTGTTCAGGGGGCAGTTCTTACCGGGGCTGAAGGAGCGGCCCCTGCACAGGACGTGTTGAGGGGGCAGTTCTTACCGGGGCTGGAGGAGCGGCCCCTGCACAGGACGTGTTGAGGGGGCAGTTCTTACCGGGGCTGGAGGAGGGGCCCCTGCACAGGACGTGTTGAGGGGGCAGTTCTTACCGGGGCTGGAGGAGCGGCCCCTGCACAGGACGTGTTGAGGGGGCAGTTCTTACCGGGGCTGAAGGAGCGGCCCCTGCACAGGACGTGTTAAGGGGGCAGTTCTTACCGGGGCTGGAGGAGCGGGCCCTGCACAGGACGTGTTGAGGGGGCAGTTCTTACCGGGGCTGAAGGAGTGGCCCCTGCACAGGACGTGTTGAGGGGGCCGTTCTTACCGGGGCTGGAGGAGCGGCCCCTGCACAGGACGTGTTGAGGGGGCAGTTCTTACCGGGGCTGGAGGAGCGGCCCCTGCACAGGACGTGTTGAGGGGGCAGTTCTTACCGGGGCTGGAGGAGCGGCCCCTGCACAAGACGTGTTGAGGGGGCAGTTCTTACCGGGGCTGAAGGAGCGGCCCCTGCACAGGACGTGTTGAGGGGGCAGTTCTTACCGGGGCTGGAGGAGCGGCCCCTGCACAGGACGTGTTGAGGGGGCAGTTCTTACCGGGGCTGGAGGAGCGGCCCCTGCACAGGACGTGTTGAGGGGGCAGTTCTTACCGGGGCTGGAGGAGTGGCCCCTGCACAGGACGTGTTGAGGGGGCAGTTCTTGCCGGGGCTGAAGGAGCGGCCCCTGCACAGGACGTGTTGAGGGGGCAGTTCTTACCGGGGCTGGAGGAGCGGCCCCTGCACAGGACGTGTTGAGGGGGCAGTTCTTACCGGGGCTGGAGGAGCGGCCCCTGCACAGGACGTGTTGAGGGGGCAGTTCTTACCGGGGCTGGAGGAGCGGCCCCTGCACAGGACGTGTTGAGGGAGCAGTTCTTACCGGGGCTGAGGGAGCGGCCCCTGCACAGGACGTGTTCAGGGGGCAGTTCTTACCGGGGCTGAAGGAGCGGCCCCTGCACAGGACGTGTTGAGGGGGCAGTTCTTACCGGGGCTGGAGGAGCGGCCCCTGCATAGGACGTGTTGAGGGGGCAGTTCTTACCGGGGCCGGAGGAGCGGCCCCTGCACAGGACGTGTTGAGGGGGCAGTTCTTACCGGGGCTGAAGGAGCGGCCCGTGCACAGGACGTGTTGAGGGGGCAGTTCTTACCGGGGCTGAAGGAGCGGCCCCTGCACAGGACGTGTTGAGGGGGCAGTTCTTACCGGGGCTGGAGGAGCGGCCCCTGCACAGGACGTGTTGAGGGGGCAGTTCTTACCGGGGCTGAAGGAGGGGCCCCTGCACAGGACGTGTTGAGGGGGCAGTTCTTACCGGGGCTGGAGGAGTGGCCCCTGCACAGGACGTGTTGAGGGGGCAGTTCTTGCCGGGGCTGAAGGAGCGGCCCCTGCACAGGACGTGTTGAGGGGGCAGTTCTTACCGGGGCTGGAGGAGCGGCCCCTGCACAGGACGTGTTGAGGGGGCAGTTCTTACCGGGGCTGGAGGAGCGGCCCCTGCACAGGACGTGTTGAGGGGGCAGTTCTTACCGGGGCTGGAGGAGCGGCCCCTGCACAGGACGTGTTGAGGGAGCAGTTCTTACCGGGGCTGAAGGAGCGGCCCCTGCACAGGACGTGTTCAGGGGGCAGTTCTTACCGGGGCTGAAGGAGCGGCCCCTGCACAGGACGTGTTGAGGGGGCAGTTGTTACCGGGGCTGGAGGAGGCGCCCGCAACGGGACGTGTTGAGGGGGCAGTTCTTACCGGGGCCGGAGGAGCGGCCCCTGCACAGGACGTGTTGAGGGGGCAGTTCTTACCGGGGCTGAAGGAGCGGCCCCTGCACAGGACGTGTTGAGGGGGCAGTTCTTACCGGGGCTGAAGGAGCGGCCCCTGCACAGGACGTGTTGAGGGGGCAGTTCTTACCGGGGCTGGAGGAGCGGCCCCTGCACAGGACGTGTTGAGGGGGCAGTTCTTACCGGGGCTGAAGGAGGGGCCCCTGCACAGGACGTGTTGAATGGGCAGTTCTTACCGGGGCTGAAGGAGCGGCCCCTGCACAGGACGTGTTGAGGGGGCAGTTCTTACCGGGGCTGAAGGAGCGGCCCCTGCACAGGACGTGTTGAGGGGGCAGTTCTTACCGGGGCTGAAGGAGCGGCCCCTGCACAGGACGTGTTGAGGGGGCAGTTCTTACCGGGGCTGAAGGAGCGGCCCCTGCACAGGACGTGTTGAGGGGGCAGTTCTTACCGGGGCTGAAGGAGCGGCCCCTGCACAGGACGTGTTGAGGGGGCAGTTCTTACCGGGGCTGAAGGAGCGGCCCCTGCACAGGACGTGTTGAGGGGGCAGTTCTTACCGGGGCTGAAGGAGCGGCCCCTGCACAGGACGTGTTGAGGGGGCAGTTCTTACCGGGGCTGAAGGAGCGGCCCCTGCATAGGACGTGTTAAGGGGGCAGTTCTTACCGGGGCTCAAGGAGCGGCCCCTGCACAGGACGTGTTGAGGGGGCAGTTCTTACCGGGGCTGAAGGAGCGGCCCCTGCACAGGACGTGTTGAGGGGGCAGTTCTTACCGGGGCTGAAGGAGCGGCCCCTGCACAGGACGTGTTGAGGGGGCAGTTCTTACCGGGGCTGAAGGAGCGGCCCCTGCACAGGACGTGTTGAGGGGGCAGTTCTTACCGGGGCTGGAGGAGCGGCCCCTGCACAGGACGTGTTGAGGGGGCGGTTCTTACCGGGGCACAAGGAGCGGCCCCTGCATAGGACGTGTTGAGGGGGCAGTTCTTACCGGGGCTGGAGGAGCGGCCCCTGCACAGGACGTGTTGAGGGGGCATTTCTTACCGGGGCTGAAGGAGCGGCCCCTGCACAGGACGTGTTGAGGGGGCAGTTCTTACCGGGGCTGAAGGAGCGGCCCCTGCACAGGACGTGTTGAGGGGGCAGTTCTTACCGGGGCTGAAGGAGCGGCCCCTGCACAGGACGTGTTGAGGGGGCAGTTCTTACCGGGGCTGAAGGAGCGGCCCCTGCACAGGACGTGTTGAGGGGGCAGTTCTTACCGGGGCCGGAGGAGCGGCCCCTGCACAGGACGTGTTGAGGGGGAAGTTCTTACCGGGGCTGAAGGAGCGGCCATGCACAGGACGTGTTGAGGGGGCAGTTCTTACCGGGGCTGAAGGAGCGGCCCCTGCACAGGACGTGTTGAGGGGGCAGTTCTTACCGGGGCTGAAGGAGCGGCCCCTGCACAGGACGTGTTGAGGGGGCAGTTCTTACCGGGGCTGGAGGAGCGGCCCCTGCACAGAACGTGTTGAGGGGGCAGTTCTTACCGGGGCTGAAGGAGCGGCCCCTGCACAGGACGTGTTGAGGGGGCAGTTCTTACCGGGGCTGAAGGAGCGGCCCCTGCACAGGACGTGTTGAGGGGGCAGTTCTTACCGGGGCTGAAGGAGCGGCCCCTGCACAGGACGTGTTGAGGGGGCGGTTCTTACGGGGGCCGAAGGAGCGGCCCCTGCACAGGACGTGTTGAGGGGGCAGTTCTTACCGGGGCTGAAGGAGCGGCCCCTGCACAGGACGTGTTGAGGGGGCAGTTCTTACCGGGGCTGAAGGAGCGGCCCCTGCACAGGACGTGTTGAGGGGGCAGTTCTTACCGGGGCTGAAGGAGCGGCCCCTGCACAGGACGTGTTGAGGGGGCAGTTCTTACTGGGGCTGAAGGAGCGGCCCCTGCACAGGACGTGTTGAGGGGGCAGTTCTTACGGGGGCTGAAGGAGCGGCCCCTGCACAGGACGTGTTGAGGGGGCAGTTCTTACCGGGGCTGGAGGAGCGGCCCCTGCACAGGACGTGTTGAGGGGGCAGTTCTTACCGGGGCTGGAGGAGCGGCCCCTGCACAGGACGTGTTGAGGGGGCAGTTCTTACCGGGGCTGGAAGAGCGGCCCCTGCACAGGACGTGTTGAGGGGGCAGTTCTTACCGGGGCTGAAGGAGCGGCCCCTGCACAGGACGTGTTGAGGGGGCAGTTCTTACCGGGGCTGGAGGAGCGGCCCCTGCACAGGACGTGTTGAGGGGGCAGTTCTTACCGGGGCTGAAGGAGCGGCCCCTGCACAGGACGTGTTGAGGGGGCAGTTCTTACCGGGGCTGAAGGAGCGGCCCCTGCACAGGACGTGTTGAGGGGGCAGTTCTTACCGGGGCTGGAGGACGGCCCCTGCACAGGACGTGTTGAGGGGGAAGTTCTTACCGGGGCTGAAGGAGCGGCCCCTGCACAGGACGTGTTGAGGGGGCAGTTCTTACCGGGGCTGAAGGAGCGGCCCCTACACAGGACGTGTTGAGGGGGCAGTTCTTACCGGGGCTGAAGGAGCGGCCCCTGCACAGGACGTGTTGAGGGGGCAGTTCTTACCGGGGCTGGAGGAGCGGCCCCTGCACAGAACGTGTTGAGGGGGCAGTTCTTACCGGGGCTGAAGGAGCGGCCCCTGCACAGGACGTGTTGAGGGGGCAGTTCTTACCGGGGCCGAAGAAGCGGCCCCTGCACAGGACGTGTTGAGGGGGCAGTTCTTACCGGGGCTGAAGGAGCGGCCCCTGCACAGGACGTGTTGAGGGGGCAGTTCTTACCGGGGCTGAAGGAGCGGCCCCTGCACAGGACGTGTTGAGGGGGCAGTTCTTACCGGGGCTGAAGGAGCGGCCCCTGCACAGGACGTGTTGAGGGGGCAGTTCTTACCGGGGCTGAAGGAGCGGCCCCTGCACAGGACGTGTTGAGGGGGCAGTTCTTACCAGGGCTGAAGGAGCGGCCCCTGCACAGGACGTGTTGAGGGGGCAGTTCTTACCGGGGCTGGAGGAGCGGCCCCTGCACAGGACGTGTTGAGGGGGCAGTTCTTACCGGGGCTGAAGGAGCGGCCCCTGCACAGGACGTGTTGAGGGGGCAGTTCTTACCAGGGCTGAAGGAGCGGCCCCTGCACAGGACGTGTTGAGGGGGCAGTTCTTACCGGGGCTGGAGGACGGCCCCTGCACAGGACGTGTTGAGGGGGAAGTTCTTACCGGGGCTGAAGGAGCGGCCCCTGCACAGGACGTGTTGAGGGGGCAGTTCTTACCGGGGCTGAAGGAGCGGCCCCTACACAGGACGTGTTGAGGGGGCAGTTCTTACCGGGGCTGAAGGAGCGGCCCCTGCACAGGACGTGTTGAGGGGGCAGTTCTTATCGGGGCTGGAGGAGCGGCCCCTGCACAGAACGTGTTGAGGGGGCAGTTCTTACCGGGGCTGAAGGAGCGGCCCCTGCACAGGACGTGTTGAGGGGGCAGTTCTTACCGGGGCCGAAGAAGCGGCCCCTGCACAGGACGTGTTGAGGGGGCAGTTCTTACCGGGGCTGAAGGAGCGGCCCCTGCACAGGACGTGTTGAGGGGGCAGTTCTTACCGGGGCTGAAGGAGCGGCCCCTGCACAGGACGTGTTGAGGGGGCAGTTCTTACCGGGGCTGAAGGAGCGGCCCCTGCACAGGACGTGTTGAGGGGGCAGTTCTTACCGGGGCTGAAGGAGCGGCCCCTGCACAGGACGTGTTGAGGGGGCAGTTCTTACCGGGGCTGAAGGAGCGGCCCCTGCACAGAACGTGTTGAGGGGGCAGTTCTTACCGGGGCTGGAGGAGCGGCCCCTGCACAGGACGTGTTGAGGGGGCAGTTCTTACCGGGGCTGAAGGAGCGGCCCCTGCACAGGACGTGTTGAGGGGGCAGTTCTTACCGGGGCTGAAGGAGCGGCCCCTGCACAGGACGTGTTGAGGGGGCAGATCTTACCGGGGCTGAAGGAGCGGCCCCTGCACAGGACGTGTTGAGGGGGCAGTTCTTACCGGGGCTGGAGGAGCGGCTCCTGCACAGGACGTGTTGAGGGGGCAGTTCTTACCGGGGCTGGAGGAGCGGCCCCTGCACAGGACGTGTTGAGGGGGCAGTTCTTACCGGGGCTGAAGGAGCGGCCCCTGCACAGGACGTGTTGAGGGGGCAGTTCTTACCGGGGCTGGAGGAGCGGCCCTTGCACAGGACGTGTTGAGGGGGCATTTCTTACCGGGGCTGAAGGAGCGGCCCCTGCACAGGACGTGTTGAGGGGGCAGTTCTTACCGGGGCTGAAGGAGCGGCCCCTGCACAGGACGTGTTGAGGGGGCAGTTCTTACCGGGGCTGAAGGAGCGGCCCCTGCACAGGACGTGTTGAGGGGGCAGTTCTTACCGGGGCTGAAGGAGCGGCCCCTGCACAGGACGTGTTGAGGGGGCAGTTCTTACCGGGGCCGAAGGAGCGGCCCCTGCACAGGACGTGTTGAGGGGGCAGTTCTTACCGGGGTTGAAGTAGCGGCCCCTGCACAGGACGTGTTGAGGGGGCAGTTCTTACCGGGGCTGAAGGAGCGGCCCCTGCACAGGACGTGTTGAGGGGGCAGTTCTTACCGGGGCTGGAGGAGCGGCCCCTGCACAGGACGTGTTGAGGGGGCAGTTGTTACCGGGGCTGAAGGAGCGGCCCCTGCACAGGACGTGTTGAGGGGGCAGTTCTTACCGGGGCTGAAGGAGCGGCCCCTGCACAGGACGTGTTGAGGGGGCAGTTCTTACCGGGGCTGGAGGAGCGGCACCTGCACAGGACGTGTTGAGGGGGCAGTTCTTACCGGGGCTGAAGGAGCGGCCCCTGCACAGGACGTGTTGAGGGGGCATTTCTTACCGGGGCTGAAGGAGCGGCCCCTGCACAAGACGTGTTGAGGGGGCAGTTCTTACCGGGGCTGGAGGAGCGGCCCCCGCACAGGACGTGTTGAGGGGGCAGTTCTTACCGGGGCTGAAGGAGCGGCCCCTGGACAGGACGTGTTGAGGGGGCAGTTCTGACCGGGGCTGGAGGAGCGGCCCCTGCACAGGACGTGTTGAGGGGGCAGTTCTTACCGGGGCTGAAGGAGCGGCCCCTGCACAGGACGTGTTGAGGGGGCAGTTCTTACCGGGGATGAAGGAGCGGCCCCTGCACAGGACGTGTTGAGGGGGCAGTTTTTACCGGGGCTGAAGGAGCGACCCCTGCACAGGACGTGTTGAGGGGGCAGTTCTTACCGGGGCTGAAGGAGCGGCCCCTGCACAGGACGTGTTGAGGGGGCAGTTCTTACCGGGGCTGAAGGAGCGGCCCCTGCACAGGACGTGTTGAGGGGGCAGTTCTTACCGGGGCTGAAGGAGCGGCCCCTGCACAGGACGTGTTGAGGGGGCAGTTCTTACCGGGGCTGAAGGAGCGGCCCCTGCACAGGACGTGTTGAGGGGGCAGTTCTTACCGGGGCTGGAGGAGCAGCCCCTGCACAGGACGTGTTGAGGGGGCAGTTCTTACCGGGGCCGAAGGAGCGGCCCCTGCACGGGACGTGTTGAGGAGGCAGTTCTTACCGGGGCTGAAGGAGCGGCCCCTGCACAGGACGTGTTGAGGGGGCAGTTCTTACCGGGGCTGAAGGAGCGGCCCCTGCACAGGACGTGTTGAGGGGGCAGTTCTTACCGGGGCTGAAGGAGCGGCCCCTGCACAGGACGTGTTGAGGGGGCAGTTCTTACCGGGGCTGGAGGAGCAGCCCCTGCACAGGACGTGTTGAGGGGGCAGTTCTTACCGGGGCCGAAGGAGCGGCCCCTGCACGGGACGTGTTGAGGAGGCAGTTCTTACCGGGGCTGAAGGAGCGGCCCCTGCACAGGACGTGTTGAGGGGGCAGTTCTTACCGGGGCTGAAGGAGCGGCCCCTGCACAGGACGTGTTGAGGGGGCAGTTCTTACCGGGGCTGAAGGAGCGGCCCCTGCACAGGACGTGTTGAGGGGGCAGTTCTTACCGGGGCTGAAGGAGCGGCCCCTGCACAGGACGTGTTGAGGGGGCAGTTCTTACCGGGGCCGAAGGAGCGGCCCCTGCACAGGACGTGTTGAGGGGGCAGTTCTTACCGGGGTTGAAGTAGCGGCCCCTGCACAGGACGTGTTGAGGGGGCAGTTCTTACCGGGGCTGAAGGAGCGGCCCCTGCACAGGACGTGTTGAGGGGGCAGTTCTTACCGGGGCTGGAGGAGCGGCCCCTGCACAGGACGTGTTGAGGGGGCAGTTGTTACCGGGGCTGAAGGAGCGGCCCCTGCACAGGACGTGTTGAGGGGGCAGTTCTTACCGGGGCTGAAGGAGCGGCCCCTGCACAGGACGTGTTGAGGGGGCAGTTCTTACCGGGGCTGGAGGAGCGGCCCCTGCACAGGACGTGTTGAGGGGGCAGTTCTTACCGGGGCTGAAGGAGCGGCCCCTGCACAGGACGTGTTGAGGGGGCATTTCTTACCGGGGCTGAAGGAGCGGCCCCTGCACAAGACGTGTTGAGGGGGCAGTTCTTACCGGGGCTGGAGGAGCGGCCCCTGCACAGGACGTGTTGAGGGGGCAGTTCTTACCGGGGCTGAAGGAGCGGCCCCTGGACAGGACGTGTTGAGGGGGCAGTTCTGACCGGGGCTGGAGGAGCGGCCCCTGCACAGGACGTGTTGAGGGGGCAGTTCTTACCGGGGCCGGAGGAGCGGCCCCTGCACAGGACGTGTTGAGGGGGCAGTTCTTACCGGGGCTGAAGGAGCGGCCCCTGCACAGGACGTGTTGAGGGGGCAGTTCTTACCGGGGATGAAGGAGCGGCCCCTGCACAGGACGTGTTGAGGGGGCAGTTTTTACCGGGGCTGAAGGAGCGACCCCTGCACAGGACGTGTTGAGGGGGCAGTTCTTACCGGGGCTGAAGGAGCGGCCCCTGCACAGGACGTGTTGAGGGGGCAGTTCTTACCGGGGCTGAAGGAGCGGCCCCTGCACAGGACGTGTTGAGGGGGCAGTTCTTACCGGGGCCGAAGGAGCGGCCCCTGCACGGGACGTGTTGAGGAGGCAGTTCTTACCGGGGCTGAAGGAGCGGCCCCTGCACAGGACGTGTTGAGGGGGCAGTTCTTACCGGGGCTGAAGGAGCGGCCCCTGCACAGGACGTGTTGAGGGGGCACTTCTTACCGGGGCTGAAGGAGCGGCCCCTCAACAGGACGTGTTGAGGGGGCAGTTCTTACCGGAGCTGAAGGAGCGGCCCCTGCACAGGACGTGTTGAGGGGGCAGTTTTTACCGGGGCTGAAGGAGCGGCCCCTGCACAGGACGTGTTGAGGGGGCAGTTCTTACCGGGGCTGAAGGAGCGGCCCCTGCACAGGACGTGTTGAGGGGGCAGTTCTTACCGGGGCTGGAGGAGCGGCCCCTGCACAGGACGTGTTGAGGGGGCAGTTCTTACCGGGGCTGAAGGAGCGGCCCCTGCACAGGACGTGTTGAGGAGGCAGTTCTTACCGGGGCTGAAGGAGCGGCCCCTGCACAGGACGTGTTGAGGGGGCAGTTCTTACCGGGGCTGAAGGAGCGGCCCCTGCACAGGACGTGTTGAGGGGGCAATTCTTACCGGGGCTGGAGGAGCGGCCCCTGCACAGGACGTGTTGAGGGGGCAGTTCTTACCGGGGCTGAGGAGCGGCCCCTGCACAGGGCGTGTTGAGGGGGCAGTTCTTACCGGGGCTGAAGGAGCGGCCCCTGCACAGGACGTGTTGAGGGGGCAGTTCTTACCGGGGCTGAAGGAGCGGCCCCTGCACAGGACGTGTTGAGGGGGCAGTTCTTACCGGGGCTGAAGGAGCGGCCCCTGCACAGGACGTGTTGAGGGGGCAGTTCTTACCGGGGCTGGAGGAGCGGCCCCTGCACAGGACGTGTTGAGGGGGCAGTTCTTACCGGGGCTGAGGAGCGGCCCCTGCACAGGACGTGTTGAGGGGGCAGTTCTTACCGGGGCTGAAGGAGCGGCCCCTTCACAGGACGTGTTGAGGGGGCAGTTCTTACCGGGGCTGAAGGAGCGGCCCCTGCACAGGACGTGTTGAGGGGGCAGTTCTTACCGGGGCTGGAGGAGCAGCCCCTGCACAGGACGTGTTGAGGGGGCAGTTCTTACCGGGGCTGAAGGAGCGGCCCCTGCACAGGACGTGTTGAGGAGGCAGTTCTTACCGGGGCTGAAGGAGCGGCCCCTGCACAGGACGTGTTGAGGGGGCAGTTCTTACCGGGGCTGAAGGAGCGGCCCCTGCACAGGACGTGTTGAGGGGGCAGTTCTTACCGGGGCTGAAGGAGCGGCCCCTCCACAGGACGTGTTGAGGGGGCAGTTCTTACCGGAGCTGAAGGAGCGGCCCCTGCACAGGACGTGTTGAGGGGGCAGTTTTTACCGGGGCTGAAGGAGCGGCCCCTGCACAGGACGTGTTGAGGGGGCAGTTCTTACCGGGGCTGAAGGAGCGGCCCCTGCACAGGACGTGTTGAGGGGGCAGTTCTTACCGGGGCTGAAGGAGCGGCCCCTGCACAGGACGTGTTGAGGGGGCAATTCTTACCGGGGCTGGAGGAGCGGCCCCTGCACAGGACGTGTTGAGGGGGCAGTTCTTACCGGGGCTGAGGAGCGGCCCCTGCACAGGACGTGTTGAGGGGGCAGTTCTTACCGGGGCTGAAGGAGCGGCCCCTGCACAGGACGTGTTGAGGGGGCAGTTCTTACCGGGGCTGAAGGAGCGGCCCCTGCACAGGACGTGTTGAGGGGGCAGTTCTTACCGGGGCTGGAGGAGCAGCCCCTGCACAGGACGTGTTGAGGGGGCAGTTCTTACCGGGGCTGGAGGAGCGGCCCCTGCACAGGACGTGTTGAGGGGGCAGTTCTTACCGGGGCTGAGGAGCGGCCCCTGCACAGGACGTGTTGAGGGGGCAGTTCTTACCGGGGCTGAAGGAGCGGCCCCTGCACAGGACGTGTTGAGGGGGCAGTTCTTACCGGGGCTGAAGGAGCGGCCCCTGCACAGGACGTGTTGAGGGGGCAGTTCTTACCGGGGCTGGAGGAGCAGCCCCTGCACAGGACGTGTTGAGGGGGCAGTTCTTACCGGGGCTGAAGGAGCGGCCCCTGCACAGGACGTGTTGAGGAGGCAGTTCTTACCGGGGCTGAAGGAGCGGCCCCTGCACAGGACGTGTTGAGGGGGCAGTTCTTACCGGGGCTGAAGGAGCGGCCCCTGCACAGGACGTGTTGAGGGGGCAGTTCTTACCGGGGCTGAAGGAGCGGCCCCTCCACAGGACGTGTTGAGGGGGCAGTTCTTACCGGAGCTGAAGGAGCGGCCCCTGCACAGGACGTGTTGAGGGGGCAGTTGTTACCGGGGCTGAAGGAGCGGCCCCTGCACAGGACGTGTTGAGGGGGCAGTTCTTACCGGGGCTGAAGGAGCGGCCCCTGCACAGGACGTGTTGAGGGGGCAGTTCTTACCGGGGCTGGAGGAGCGGCCCCTGCACAGGACGTGTTGAGGGGGCAGTTCTTACCGGGGCTGAAGGAGCGGCCCCTGCACAGGACGTGTTGAGGGGGCATTTCTTACCGGGGCTGAAGGAGCGGCCCCTGCACAAGACGTGTTGAGGGGGCAGTTCTTACCGGGGCTGGAGGAGCGGCCCCTGCACAGGACGTGTTGAGGGGGCAGTTCTTACCGGGGCTGAAGGAGCGGCCCCTGGACAGGACGTGTTGAGGGGGCAGTTCTGACCGGGGCTGGAGGAGCGGCCCCTGCACAGGACGTGTTGAGGGGGCAGTTCTTACCGGGGCCGGAGGAGCGGCCCCTGCACAGGACGTGTTGAGGGGGCAGTTCTTACCGGGGCTGAAGGAGCGGCCCCTGCACAGGACGTGTTGAGGGGGCAGTTCTTACCGGGGATGAAGGAGCGGCCCCTGCACAGGACGTGTTGAGGGGGCAGTTTTTACCGGGGCTGAAGGAGCGACCCCTGCACAGGACGTGTTGAGGGGGCAGTTCTTACCGGGGCTGAAGGAGCGGCCCCTGCACAGGACGTGTTGAGGGGGCAGTTCTTACCGGGGCTGAAGGAGCGGCCCCTGCACAGGACGTGTTGAGGGGGCAGTTCTTACCGGGGCCGAAGGAGCGGCCCCTGCACGGGACGTGTTGAGGAGGCAGTTCTTACCGGGGCTGAAGGAGCGGCCCCTGCACAGGACGTGTTGAGGGGGCAGTTCTTACCGGGGCTGAAGGAGCGGCCCCTGCACAGGACGTGTTGAGGGGGCACTTCTTACCGGGGCTGAAGGAGCGGCCCCTCAACAGGACGTGTTGAGGGGGCAGTTCTTACCGGAGCTGAAGGAGCGGCCCCTGCACAGGACGTGTTGAGGGGGCAGTTTTTACCGGGGCTGAAGGAGCGGCCCCTGCACAGGACGTGTTGAGGGGGCAGTTCTTACCGGGGCTGAAGGAGCGGCCCCTGCACAGGACGTGTTGAGGGGGCAGTTCTTACCGGGGCTGGAGGAGCGGCCCCTGCACAGGACGTGTTGAGGGGGCAGTTCTTACCGGGGCTGAAGGAGCGGCCCCTGCACAGGACGTGTTGAGGAGGCAGTTCTTACCGGGGCTGAAGGAGCGGCCCCTGCACAGGACGTGTTGAGGGGGCAGTTCTTACCGGGGCTGAAGGAGCGGCCCCTGCACAGGACGTGTTGAGGGGGCAATTCTTACCGGGGCTGGAGGAGCGGCCCCTGCACAGGACGTGTTGAGGGGGCAGTTCTTACCGGGGCTGAGGAGCGGCCCCTGCACAGGGCGTGTTGAGGGGGCAGTTCTTACCGGGGCTGAAGGAGCGGCCCCTGCACAGGACGTGTTGAGGGGGCAGTTCTTACCGGGGCTGAAGGAGCGGCCCCTGCACAGGACGTGTTGAGGGGGCAGTTCTTACCGGGGCTGAAGGAGCGGCCCCTGCACAGGACGTGTTGAGGGGGCAGTTCTTACCGGGGCTGGAGGAGCGGCCCCTGCACAGGACGTGTTGAGGGGGCAGTTCTTACCGGGGCTGAGGAGCGGCCCCTGCACAGGACGTGTTGAGGGGGCAGTTCTTACCGGGGCTGAAGGAGCGGCCCCTTCACAGGACGTGTTGAGGGGGCAGTTCTTACCGGGGCTGAAGGAGCGGCCCCTGCACAGGACGTGTTGAGGGGGCAGTTCTTACCGGGGCTGGAGGAGCAGCCCCTGCACAGGACGTGTTGAGGGGGCAGTTCTTACCGGGGCTGAAGGAGCGGCCCCTGCACAGGACGTGTTGAGGAGGCAGTTCTTACCGGGGCTGAAGGAGCGGCCCCTGCACAGGACGTGTTGAGGGGGCAGTTCTTACCGGGGCTGAAGGAGCGGCCCCTGCACAGGACGTGTTGAGGGGGCAGTTCTTACCGGGGCTGAAGGAGCGGCCCCTCCACAGGACGTGTTGAGGGGGCAGTTCTTACCGGAGCTGAAGGAGCGGCCCCTGCACAGGACGTGTTGAGGGGGCAGTTTTTACCGGGGCTGAAGGAGCGGCCCCTGCACAGGACGTGTTGAGGGGGCAGTTCTTACCGGGGCTGAAGGAGCGGCCCCTGCACAGGACGTGTTGAGGGGGCAGTTCTTACCGGGGCTGAAGGAGCGGCCCCTGCACAGGACGTGTTGAGGGGGCAATTCTTACCGGGGCTGGAGGAGCGGCCCCTGCACAGGACGTGTTGAGGGGGCAGTTCTTACCGGGGCTGAGGAGCGGCCCCTGCACAGGACGTGTTGAGGGGGCAGTTCTTACCGGGGCTGAAGGAGCGGCCCCTGCACAGGACGTGTTGAGGGGGCAGTTCTTACCGGGGCTGAAGGAGCGGCCCCTGCACAGGACGTGTTGAGGGGGCAGTTCTTACCGGGGCTGGAGGAGCAGCCCCTGCACAGGACGTGTTGAGGGGGCAGTTCTTACCGGGGCTGGAGGAGCGGCCCCTGCACAGGACGTGTTGAGGGGGCAGTTCTTACCGGGGCTGAGGAGCGGCCCCTGCACAGGACGTGTTGAGGGGGCAGTTCTTACCGGGGCTGAAGGAGCGGCCCCTGCACAGGACGTGTTGAGGGGGCAGTTCTTACCGGGGCTGAAGGAGCGGCCCCTGCACAGGACGTGTTGAGGGGGCAGTTCTTACCGGGGCTGGAGGAGCAGCCCCTGCACAGGACGTGTTGAGGGGGCAGTTCTTACCGGGGCTGAAGGAGCGGCCCCTGCACAGGACGTGTTGAGGAGGCAGTTCTTACCGGGGCTGAAGGAGCGGCCCCTGCACAGGACGTGTTGAGGGGGCAGTTCTTACCGGGGCTGAAGGAGCGGCCCCTGCACAGGACGTGTTGAGGGGGCAGTTCTTACCGGGGCTGAAGGAGCGGCCCCTCCACAGGACGTGTTGAGGGGGCAGTTCTTACCGGAGCTGAAGGAGCGGCCCCTGCACAGGACGTGTTGAGGGGGCAGTTTTTACCGGGGCTGAAGGAGCGGCCCCTGCACAGGACGTGTTGAGGGGGCAGTTCTTACCGGGGCTGAAGGAGCGGCCCCTGCACAGGACGTGTTGAGGGGGCAGTTCTTACCGGGGCTGGAGGAGCGGCCCCTGCACAGGACGTGTTGAGGGGGCAGTTCTTACCGGGGCTGAAGGAGCGGCCCCTGCACAGGACGTGTTGAGGAGGCAGTTCTTACCGGGGCTGAAGGAGCGGCCCCTGCACAGGACGTGTTGAGGGGGCAGTTCTTACCGGGGCTGAAGGAGCGGCCCCTGCACAGGACGTGTTGAGGGGGCAATTATTACCGTGGCTGGAGGAGCGGCCCCTGCACAGGACGTGTAGAGGGGGCAGTTCTTACCGGGGCTGAGGAGCGGCCCCTGCACAGGACGTGTTGAGGGGGCAGTTCTTACCGGGGCTAGAGGAGCGGCCCCTGCACAGGACGTGTTGAGGGGGCAGTTCTTACCGGGGCTGAAGGAGCGGCCCCTACACAGGACGTGTTGAGGGGGCAGTTCTTACCGGGGCTGGAGGAGCGGCCCCTGCACAGGACGTGTTGAGGGGGCAGTTCTTACCGGGGCTGGAGGAGCGGCCCCTGCACAGGACGTGTTAGGGGGGCAGTTCTTACCGGGGCTGAAGGAGCGGCCCCTGCACAAGACGTGTTGAGGGGGCAGTTCTTACCGGGGCTGAAGGAGCGGCCCCTGCACAGGACGTGTTGAGGGGGCAGTTCTTACCGGGGCTGAAGGAGCGGCGCCTGCACAGGACGTGTTGAGGGGGCATTTCTTACCGGGGCTGAAGGAGCGGCCCCTACACAGGACGTGTTGAGGGGGCAGTTCTTACCGGGGCTGAAGGAGCGGCCCCTGCACATGACGTGTTGAGGGGGCAGTTCTTACCGGGGCTGGAGGAGCGGCCCCTGCACAGGACGTGTTGAGGGGGCAGTTCTTACCGGGGCTGAAGGAGCGGCCCCTGCACAAGACGAGTTGAGGGGGCAGTTCTTACCGGGGCTGAAGGAGCGGCCCCTGCACAGGACGTGTTGAGGGGGCAGTTCTTACCGGGGCTGGAGGAGCGGCCCCTGCACACGAGGTGTTGAGGGCGCAGTTCTTACCGGGGCTGAAGGAGCGGCCCCTGCACAGGACGTGTTGAGGGGGCAGTTCTTACCGGGGCTGAAGGAGCGGCCCCTGCACAGGACGTGTTGAGGGGGCGGTTCTTACCGGGGCTGGAGGAGCGGCCCCTGCACAGGACGTGTTGAGGGGGCAGTTCTTACCGGGGCTGAAGGAGCGGCCCCTGCACAGGACGTGTTGAGGGGGCAGTTCTTACCGGGGCTGAAGGAGCGGCCCCTGCACAGGACGTGTTGAGGGGGCAGTTCTTACCGGGGCTGGAGGAGCGGCCCCTGCACAGGACGTGTTGAGGGGGCAGTTCTTACCGGGGCTGAAGGAGCGGCCCCTGCACAGGACGTGTTGAGGGGGCAGTTCTTACCGGGGCTGAAGGAGCGGCCCCTGCACAGGACGTGTTGAGGGGGCAGTTCTTACCGGGGCTGAAGGAGCGGCCCCTGCACAGGACATGTTGAGGGGGCAGTTCTTACCGGGGCTGAAGGAGCGGCCCCTGCACAAGACGTGTTGAGGGGGCAGTTGTTACCGGGGCTGAAGGAGCGGCCCCTGCACAGGACGTGTTGAGGGGGCAGTTCTTACCGGGGCTGAAGGAGCGGCCCCTACACAGGACGTGTTGAGGGGGCAGTTCTTACCGGGGCTGAAGGAGCGGCCCCTGCACAAGACGTGTTGAGGGGGCAGTTCTTACCGGGGCTGAAGGAGCGGCCCCTGCACAGGACGTGTTGAGGGGGCAGTTCTTACCGGGGCTGAAGGAGCGGCCCCTGCACAGGACGTGTTGAGGGGGCAGTTCTTACCGGGGCTGAAGGAGCGGCCCCTGCACAGGACGTGTTGAGGGGGCAGTTCTTACCGGGGCTGGAGGAGCGGCCCCTGCACAGGACGTGTTGAGGGGGCAGTTCTTACCGGGGCTGAGGAGCGGCCCCTGCACAGGACGTGTTGAGGGGGCAGTTCTTACCGGGGCTAGAGGAGCGGCCCTTGCACAGGACGTGTTGAGGGGGCAGTTCTTACCGGGGCTGAAGGAGCGGCCCCTGCACGGGACGTGTTGAGGGGGCAGTTCTTACCGGGGCTGGAGGAGCGGCCCCTGCACAGGACGTGTTGAGGGGGCAGTTCTTACCGGGGCTGAAGGAGCGGCCCCTGCACAGGACGTGTTGAGGGGGCAGCTCTTACCGAGGCTGAAGGAGCGGCCCCTGCACAGGACGTGATGAGGGGGCAGTTCTTACCGGGGCTGAAGGAGCGGCCCCTGCACAGGACGTGTTGAGGGGGCAGTTCTTACCGGGGCTGGAGGAGCGGCCCCTGCACAGGACGTGTTAAGGGGGCAGTTCTTACCGGGGCTGAAGGAGCGGCCCCTGCACAAGACGTGTTGAGGGGGCGGTTCTTACCGGGGCTGAAGGAGCGGCCCCTGCACAGGACGTGTTGAGGGGGCAGTTCTTACCGGGGCTGAAGGAGCGGCCCCTGCACAGGACGTGTTGAGGGGGCAGTTCTTACCGGGGCTGAAGGAGCGGCCCCTACACAGGACGTGTTGAGGGGGCAGTTCTTACCGGGGCTGAAGGAGCGGCCCCTGCACAGGACGTGTTGAGGGGGCAGTTCTTACCGGGGCTGGAGGAGCGGCCCCTGCACAGGACGTGTTGAGGGGGCAGTTCTTACCGGGGCTGAAGGAGCGGCCCCTGCACAAGACGTGTTGAGGGGGCAGTTCTTACCGGGGCTGAAGGAGCGGCCCCTGCATAGGACGTGTTGAGGGGGCAGTTCTTACCGGGGCTGGAGGAGCGGCCCCTGCACACGAGGTGTTGAGGGCGCAGTTCTTACCGGGGCTGAAGGAGCGGCCCCTGCACAGGACGTGTTGAGGGGGCAGTTCTTACCGGGGCTGGAGGAGCGGCCCCTGCACAGGACGTGTTGAGGGGGCAGTTCTTACCGGGGCTGAAGGAGCGGCCCCTGCACAGGACGTGTTGAGGGGGCAGTTCTTACCGGGGCTGAAGGAGCGGCCCCTGCACAGGACGTGTTGAGGGGGCAGTTCTTACCGGGGCTGAAGGAGCGGCCCCTGCACAGGACGTGTTGAGGGGGCAGTTCTTACCGGGGCTGAAGGAGCGGCCCCTGCACAGGACGTGTTGAGGGGGCAGTTCTTACCGGGGCTGGAGGAGCGGCCCGTGCACAGGACGTGTTGAGGGGGCAGTTCTTACCGGGGCTGAAGGAGCGGCCCCTGCACAGGACGTGTTGAGGGGGCAGTTCTTACCGGGGCTGAAGGAGCGGCCCCTGCACAGGACGTGTTGAGGGGGCAGTTCTTACCGGGGCTGGAGGAGCGGCCCCTGCACAGGACGTGTTGAGGGGGCAGTTCTTACCGGGGCTGAAGGAGCGGCCCCTGCACAAGACGTGTTGAGGGAGCAGTTCTTACCGGGGCTGAAGGAGCGGCCCCTGCACAGGACGTGTTGAGGGGGCAGTTCTTACCGGGGCTGAAGGAGCGGCCCCTGCACAGGACGTGTTGAGGGGGCAGTTCTTACCGGGGCTGAAGGAGCGGCCCCTACACAGGACGTGTTGAGGGGGCAGTTCTTACCGGGGCTGAAGGAGCGGCCCCTGCACAGGACGTGTTGAGGGGGCAGTTCTTACCGGGGCTGGAGGAGCGGCCCCTGCACAGGACGTGTTGAGGGGGCAGTTCTTACCGGGGCTGAAGGAGCGGCCCCTGCACAAGACGTGTTGAGGGGGCAGTTCTTACCGGGGCTGAAGGAGCGGCCCCTGCACAGGACGTGTTGAGGGGGCAGTTCTTACCGGGGCTGGAGGAGCGGCCCCTGCACACGAGGTGTTGAGGGCGCAGTTCTTACCGGGGCTGAAGGAGCGGCCCCTGCACAGGACGTGTTGAGGGGGCAGTTCTTACCGGGGCTGGAGGAGCGGCCCCTGCACAGGACGTGTTGAGGGGGCAGTTCTTACCGGGGCTGAAGGAGCGGCCCCTGCACAGGACGTGTTGAGGGGGCAGTTCTTACCGGGGCTGAAGGAGCGGCCCCTGCACAGGACGTGTTGAGGGGGCAGTTCTTACCGGGGCTGAAGGAGCGGCCCCTGCACAGGACGTGTTGAGGGGGCAGTTCTTACCGGGGGGTAAAGGAGCGGCCCCTGCACAGGACGTGTTGAGGGGGCAGTTCTTACCGGGGCTGGAGGAGCGGCCCCTGCACAGGACGTGTTGAGGGGGCAGTTCTTACCGGGGCTGAAGGAGCGGCCCCTGCACAGGACGTGTTGAGGGGGCAGTTCTTACCGGGGCTGAAGGAGCGGCCCCTGCACAGGACGTGTTGAGGGGGCAGTTCTTACCGGAGCTGAAGGAGCGGCCCCTGCACAGGACGTGTTGAGGGGGCAGTTCTTACCGGGGCTGAAGGAGCGGCCCCTGCACAGGACGTGTTGAGGGGGCAGTTCTTACCGGGGCTGAAGGAGCGGCCCCTGCACAGGACGTGTTGAGGGGGCAGTTCTTACCGGGGCTGAAGGAGCGGCCCCTGCACAGAACGTGTTGAGGGGGCAGTTCTTACCGGGGCTGAAGGAGCGGCCCCTTCACAGGACGTGTTGAGGGGGCAGTTCTTACCGGGGCTGAAGGAGCGGCCCCTGCACAGGACGTGTTGAGGGGGCAGTTCTTACCGGGGCTGAAGGAGCGGCCCCTGCACAGGACGTGTTGAGGGGGCAGTTCTTACCGGGGCTGGAGGAGCGGCCCCTGCACAGGACGTGTTGAGGGGGCAGTTCTTACCGGGGCTGAAGGAGCGGCCCCTGCACAGGACGTGTTGAGGGGGCAGTTCTTAACGGGGCTGGAGGAGCGGCCCCTGCACAGGACGTGTTGAGGGGGCAGGTCTTACCGGGGCTGAAGGAGCGGCCCCTGCACAGGACGTGTTGAGGGGGCAGTTCTTACCGGGGCTGAAGGAGCGGCCTCTGCACAGGACGTGTTGAGGGGGCAGTTCTTACCGGGGCTAAAGGAGCGGCCCCTGCACAGGACGTGTTGAGGGGGCAGTTCTTACCGGGGCTGAAGGAGCGGCCCCTGCACAGGACGTGTTGAGGAGGCAGTTCTTACCGGGGCTGGAGGAGCGGCCCCTGCACAGGACGTGTTGAGGGGGCAGTTCTTACCGGGGCTGGAGGAGCGGCCCCTGCACAGGACGTGTTGAGGGGGCAGTTCTTACCGGGGCTGAAGGAGCGGCCCCTGCACAGGACGTGTTGAGGGGGCAGTTCTTACCGGGGCTGAAGGAGCGGCCCCTGCACAGGACGTGTTGAGGGGGCAGTTCTTACCGGGGCTGTAGGAGCGGCCCCTGCACAGGACGTGTTGAGGGGGCAATTCTTACCGGGGCTGAAGGAGCGGCCCCTGCACAGGACGTGTTGAGGGGGCAGTTCTTACCGGGGCTGAAGGAGCGGCCCCTGCACAGGACGTGTTGAGGGGGCAGTTCTTACCGGGGCTGGAGGAGCGGCCCCTGCACAGGACGTGTTGAGGGGGCAGTTCTTACCGGGGCTGAAGGAGCGGCCCCTGCACGGGACGTGTTGAGGGGGCAGTTCTTACCGGGGCTGAAGGAGCGGCCCCTGCACAGGACGTGTTGAGGGGGCAGTTCTTACCGGGGCTGAAGGAGCGGCCCCTGCACAGGACGTGTTGAGGGGGCAGTTCTTACCGGGGCTGGAGGAGCGGCCCCTGCACAGGACGTGTTGAGGGGGCAGTTCTTACCGGGGCTGAAGGAGCGGCCCCTGCACAGGACGTGTTGAGGGGGCAGTTCTTACCGGGGCTGAAGGAGCGGCCCCTGCACAGGACGTGTTGAGGGGGCAGTTCTTACCGGGGCTGGAGGAGCGGCCCCTGCACAGGACGTGTTGAGGGGGCAGTTCTTACCGGGGCTGGAGCAGCGGCCCCTGCACAGGACGTGTTGAGGGGGCAGTTCTTACCGGGGCTGGAGGAGCGGCCCCTGCACAGGACGTGTTAAGGGGGCTGTTCTTACCGGGGCTGGAGGAGCGGCCCCTGCACAGGACGTGTTGAGGGGGCAGTTCTTACCGGGGCTGGAGGAGCGGCCCCTGCACAGGACGTGTTGAGGGGGCAGTTCTTACCGGGGCTGGAGGAGCGGCCCCTGCACAGGACGTGTTGAGGGGGCAGTTCTTACCGGGGCTGGAGGAGCGGCCCCTGCACAGGACGTGTTGAGGGGGCAGTTCTTACCGGGGGTGAAGGAGCGGCCCCTGCACAGGACGTGTTGAGGGGGCAGTTCTTACCGGAGCTGAAGGAGCGGCCCCTGCACAGGACGTGTTGAGGGGGCAGTTCTTACCGGGGCTGAAGGAGCGGCCCCTGCACAGGACATGTTGAGGGGGCAGTTCTTACCGGGGCTGGAGGAGCGGCCCCTGCACAGGACGTGTTGAGGGGGCAGTTCTTACCGGGGCTGGAGGAGCGGCCCCTGCACAGGACGTGTTGAGGGGGCAGTTCTTACCGGGGCTGAAGGAGCGGCCCCTGCACAGGACGTGTTGAGGGGGCAGTTCTTACCGGGGCTGGAGGAGCGGCCCCTGCACAGGACGTGTTGACGGGGCAGTTTTTACCGGGCCTGGAGGAGCGGCCCCTGCACAGGACGTGTTGAGGGGGCAGTTCTTACCGGGGCTGGAGGAGCGGCCCCTGCACAGGACGTGTTGAGGGGGCAGTTCTTACCGGGGCTGGAGGAGCGGCCCCTGCACAGGACGTGTTGAGGGGGCAGTTCTTACCGGGGCTGGAGGAGCGGCCCCTGCACAGGACGTGTTGAGGGGGCAGTTCTTACCGGGGGTGAAGGAGCGGCCCCTGCACAGGACGTGTTGAGGGGGCAGTTCTTACCGGGGCTGGAGGAGCGGCCCCTGCACAGGACGTGTTGAGGGGGCAATTCTTACCGGGGCTGAAGGAGCGGCCCTGCACAGGACGTGTTGAGGGGGCAGTTCTTACCGGGGCTGAAGGAGCGGCCCCTGCACAGGACGTGTTGAGGGGGCAGTTCTTACCGGGGCTGAAGGAGCGGCCCCTGCACAGGACGTGTTGAGGGGGCAGTTCTTACCGGGGCTGAAGGAGCGGCCCCTGCACAGGACATGTTGAGGGGGCAGTTCTTACCGGGGCTGGAGGAGCGGCCCCTGCACAGGACGTGTTGAGGGGGCAGTTCTTACCGGGGCTGGAGGAGCGGCCCCTGCACAGGACGTGTTGAGGGGGCAGTTCTTACCGGGGCTGAAGGAGCGGCCCCTGCACAGGACGTGTTGAGGGGGCAGTTCTTACCGGGGCTGAAGGAGCGGCCCCTGCACAGGACGTGTTGAGGGGGCAGTTCTTACCGGGGCTGGAGGAGCGGCCCCTGCACAGGACGTGTTGAGGGGGCAGTTCTTACCGGGGCTGGAGGAGCGGCCCCTGCACAGGACGTGTTGAGGGGGCAGTTCTTACCGGGGCTGGAGGAGCGGCCCCTGCACAGGACGTGTTGAGGGGGCAGTTCTTACCGGGGCTGGAGGAGCGGCCCCTGCACAGGACGTGTTGAGGGGGCAGTTCTTACCGGGGCTGGAGGAGCGGCCCCTGCACAGGACGTGTTGAGGGGGCAGTTCGTACCGGGGCTGGAGGAGCGGCGCCTGCACAGGACGTGTTGAGGGGGCAGTTTCTACCGGGGCTGGAGGAGCGGCCCCTGCAAAGGACGTGTTGAGGGGGCAGTTCTTACCGGGGCTAAAGGAGCGGCCCCTGCACAGGACGTGTTGAGGGGGCAGTTCTTACCGGGGCTGGAGGAGCGGCCCCTGCACAGGACGTGTTGAGGGGGCAGTTCTTACCGGGGCTGAAGGAGCGGCCCCTGCACAGGACGTGTTGAGGGGGCAGTTCTTACCGGGGCTGGAGGAGCGGCCCCTGCACAGGACGTGTTGAGGGGGCGGTTCTTACCGGGGCTGGAGGAGCGGCCCCTGCACAGGACGTGTTGAGGGGGCAGTTTTTACCGGGGCTGGAGGAGCGGCCCCTGCACAGGACGTGTTGAGGGGGCAGTTCTTACCGGGGCTGGAGGAGCGGCCCCTGCACAGGACGTGTTGAGGGGGCAGTTTTTACCGGGCCTGGAGGAGCGGCCCCTGCACAGGACGTGTTGAGGGGGCAGTTCTTACCGGGACTGGAGGAGCGGCCCCTGCACAGGACGTGTTGAGGGGGCAGTTCTTACCGGGGCTGGAGGAGCGGCCCCTGCACAAGACGTGTTGAGGGGGCAGTTTTTACCGGGGCTGGAGGAGCGGCCCCTGCACAGGACGTGTTGAGGGGGCAGTTCTTACCGGGGCTGAAGGAGCGGCCCCTGCACAGGACGTGTTGAGGGGGCAGTTCTTACCGGGGCTGGAGGAGCGGCCCCTGCACAGGACGTGTTGAGGGGGCATTTCTTACCGGGGCTGAAGGAGCGGCCCCTGCACAGGACGTGTTGAGGGGGCAGTTCTTACCGGGGCTGAAGGAGCGGCCCCTGCACAGGACGTGTTGAGGGGGCAGTTCTTACCGGGGCCGGAGGAGCGGCCCCTGCATAGGACGTGTTGAGGGGGCAGTTCTTACCGGGGCTGAAGGAGCGGCCCCTGCACAGGATGTGTTGAGGGGGCAGTTCTTACCGGGGCTGAAGGAGCGGCCCCTGCACAGGACGTGTTGAGGGGGCAGTTCTTACCGGGGCTGAAGGAGCGGCCCCTGCACAGGACGTGTTGAGGGGGCAGTTCTTACCGGGGCTCAAGGAGCGGCCCGTGCACAGGACATGTTCAGGGGGCAGTTCTTACCAGGGCTGGAGGAGCGGCCCCTGCACAGGACGTGTTGAGGGGGCAGTTCTTACCGGGGCTGGAGGAGCGGCCCCTGCACAGGACGTGTTGAGGGGGCAGTTCTTACCGGGGCTGAAGGAGCGGCCCCTGCACAGGACGTGATGAGGGGGCAGTTCCTACCGGGGCTGGAGGAGCGGCCCCTGCACAGGACTTGTTGAGGGGGCAGTTCTTACCGGGGCTGGAGGAGCGGCCCCTGCACAGGACGTGTTAAGGGGGCAGTTCTTACCGGGGCTGAAGGAGCGGCCCCTGCACAGGACGTGTTAAGGGGGCAGTTCTTACCAGGGATGGAGGAGCGGCCCCTGCACAGGACGTGTTGAGGGGGCAGTTCTTACCGGGGCTGAAGGAGCGGCCCCTGCACAGGACGTGTTAAGGGGGCAGTTCTTACCAGGGCTGGAGGAGCGGCCCCTGCACAGGACGTGTTGAGGGGGCAGTTCTTGACGGGGCTGGAGGAGCGGCCCCTGCACAGGACGTGTTGAGGGGGTAGTTCTTACCGGGGCTGGAGGAGCGGCCCCTGCACAGGACGTGTTGAGGGGGCAGTTCTTACCGGGGCTGGAGGAGCGGCCCCTGCACAGGACGTGTTGAGGGGGCAGTTCATACCGGGGCTGAAGGAGCGGCCCCTGCACAGGACGTGTTGAGGGGGCAGTTCTTACCGGGGCTGGAGGAGCGGCCCCTGCACAGGACGTGTTGAGAAGGCAATTCTTACCGGGGCTGAAGGAGCGGCCCCTGCACAGGACGTGTTGAGCAGGCAGTTCTTACCGGGGCTGAAGGAGCGGCCCCTGCACAGGACGTGTTGAGGGGGCAGTTCTTACCGGGGCTGAAGGAGCGGCCCCTGCACAGGACGTGTTGAGGGGGCAGTTCTTACCGGGGCTGAAGGAGCGGCCCCTGCACAGGACGTGTTGAGGGGGCAGTTCTTACCGGGGCTGGAGGAGCGGCCCCTGCACAGGACGTGTTGAGGGGGCAGTTCTTACCGGGGCTGGAAGAGCGGCCCCTGCACAGGACGTGTTGAGGGGGCAGTTCTTACCGGGGCTGGAGGAGCGGCCCCTGCATAGGACGTGTTGAGGGGGCAGTTCTTACCGGGGCTGGAGGAGCGGCCCCTGAGTAGGACGTGTTGAGGGGGCAGTTCTTACCGGGGCTGGAGGAGCGGCCCCTGCACAAGACGTGTTGAGGGGGCAGTTCTTATTGGGGCTGAAGGAGCGGCCCCTGCACAGGACGTGTTGAGGGGGCAGTTCTTACCGGGGCTGGAGGAGCGGCCCCTGCACAGGACGTGTTGAGGGGGCAGTTCTTACCGGGGCTGAAGGAGCGGCCCCTGCACAGGACGTGTTAAGGGGGCAGTTCTTACCGGGGCTGAAGGAGCGGCCCCTGCACAGGACGTGTTGAGGGGGCAGTTCTTACCGGGGCTGGAGGAGCGGCCCCTGCACAGGACGTGTTGAGGGGGCAGTTCTTACCGGGGCTGGAGGAGCAGCCCCTGCACAGGACGTGTTGAGGGGGCAGTTCTTACCGGGGCTGAAGGAGCGGCCCCTGCACAGGACGTGTTAAGGGGGCAGTTCTTACCGGGGCTGAAGGAGCGGCCCCTGCACAGGACGTGTTGAGGGGGCAGTTCTTACCGGGGCTGGAGGAGCGGCCCCTGCACAGGACGTGTTGAGGGGGCAGTTCTTACCGGGGCTGGAGGAGCAGCCCCTGCACAGGACGTGTTGAGGGGGCAGTTCTTACCGGGGCTGGAGGAGCGGCCCCTGCACAGGACGTGTTAAGGGGGCAGTTCTTACCGGGGCTGAAGGAGCGGCCCCTGCACAGGACGTGTTGAGGGGGCAGTTCTTACCGGGGCTGGAGGAGCGGCCCCTGCACAGGACGTGTTGAGGGGGCAGTTCTTACCGGGGCTGGAGGAGCGGCCCCTGCACAGGACGTGTTGAGGGGGCAGTTCTTACCGGGGCTGGAGGAGCGGCCCCTGCACAGGACGTGTTGAGGAGGCAGTTCTTACCGGGGCTCGAGGAGCGGCCCCTGCACGGGACGTGTTGAGGGGGCAGTTCTTACCGGGGCTGGAGGAGCGGCCCCTGCACAGGACGTGTTGAGGGGGCAGTTCTTACCGGGGCTGAAGGAGCGGCCCCTGCACAGGACGTGTTGAGGGGGCAGTTCTTACCGGGGCTGAAGGAGCGGCCCCTGCACAGGACGTGTTGAGGGGGCAGTTCTTACCGGGGCTGAAGGAGCGGCCCCTGCACAGGACGTGTTGAGGGGGCAGTTCTTACCGGGGCTGAAGGAGCGGCCCCTGCACAGGACGTGTTGAGGGGGCAGTTCTTACCGGGGCTGGAGGAGCGGCCCCTGCACAGGACGTGTTGAGGGGGCAGTTCTTACCGGGGCTGGAGGAGCGGCCCCTGCACAGGACGTGTTGAGGGGGCAGTTCTTACCGGGGCTGGAGGAGCGGCCCCTGCACAGGACGTGTTGAGGGGGCAGTTCTTACCGGGGCTGAAGGAGTGGCCCCTGCACAGGACGTGTTGAGGGGGCAGTTCTTACCGGGGCTGAAGGAGCGGCCCCTGCACAGGACGTGTTGAGGGGGCAGTTCTTACCGGGGCTGGAGGAGCGGCCCCTGCACAGGACGTGTTGAGGGGGCAGTTCTTACCGGGGCTGAAGGAGCGGCCCCTGCACAGGACGTGTTGAGGGGGCAGTTCTTACCGGGGCTGGAGGAGCGGCCCCTGCACAGGACGTGTTGAGGGGGCAGTTCTTACCGGGGCTGAAGGAGCGGCCCCTGCACACGACGTGTTGAGGGGGCAGTTCTTACCGGGGCTGAAGGAGCGGCCCTTGCACAGGACGTGTTGAGGGGGCAGTTCTTACCGGGGCTGAAGGAGCGGCCCCTGCACAGGACGTGTTGAGGGGGCAGTTCTTACCGGGGCTGAAGGAGCGGCCCCTGCACAGGACGTGTTGAGGGGGCAGTTCTTACCGGGGCTGGAGGAGCGGCCCCTGCACAGGACGTGTTAAGGGGGCAGTTCTTACCGGGGCTGAAGGAGCGGCCCCTGCACAGGACGTGTTAAGGGGGCAGTTCTTACCGGGGCTGAAGGAGCGGCCCCTGCACAGGACGTGTTGAGGGGGCAGTTCTTACCGGGGCTGGAGGAGCGGCCCCTGCACAGGACGTGTTGAGGGGGCAGTTCTTACCAGGGCTGAAGGAGCGGCCCCTGCACAGGACGTGTTGAGGGGGCAGTTCTTACCGGGGCTGAAGGAGCGGCCCCTGCACAGGACGTGTTGAGGGGGCAGTTCTTACCGGGGCTGGAGGAGCGGCCCCTGCACAGGACGTGTTGAGGGGGCAGTTCTTACCGGGGCTGAAGGAGCGGCCCCTGCACAGGACGTGTTGAGGGGGCAGTTCTTACCGGGGCTGAAGGAGCGGCCCCTGCACAGGACGTGTTGAGGGGGCAGTTCTTACCGGGGCTGGAGGAGCGGCCGCTGCACAGGACGTGTTGAGGGGGCAGTTCTTACCGGGGCTGGAGGAGCGGCCCCTGCACAGGACGTGGTGAGGGGGCAGTTCTTACCGGGGCTGGAGGAGCGGCCCCTGCACAGGACGTGTTGAGGGGGCAGTTCTTACCGGGGCTGAAGGAGTGGCCCCTGCACAGGACGTGTTGAGGGGGCAGTTCTTACCGGGGCTGAAGGAGCGGCCCCTGCACAGGACGTGTTGAGGGGGCAGTTCTTACCGGGGCTGGAGGAGCGGCCCCTGCACAGGACGTGTTGAGGGGGCAGTTCTTACCGGGGCTGAAGGAGCGGCCCCTGCACAGGACGTGTTGAGGGGGCAGTTCTTACCGGGGCTGGAGGAGCGGCCCCTGCACAGGACGTGTTGAGGAGGCAGTTCTTACCGGGGTTCGAGGGGCGGCCCCTGCACGGGACGTGTTGAGGGGGCAGTTCTTACCGGGGCTGGAGGAGCGGCCCCTGCACAGGACGTGTTGAGGGGGCAGTTCTTACCGGGGCTGAAGGAGCGGCCCCTGCACAGGACGTGTTGAGGGGGCAGTTCTTACCGGGGCTGAAGGAGCGGCCCCTGCACAGGACGTGTTGAGGGGGCAGTTCTTACCGGGGCTGAAGGAGCGGCCCATGCACAGGACGTGTTGAGGGGGCAGTTCTTACCGGGGCTGGAGGAGCGGCCCCTGCACAGGACGTGTTGAGGGGGCAGTTCTTACCGGGGCTGGAGGAGCGGCCCCTGCACAGGACGTGTTGAGGGGGCAGTTCTTACCGGGGCTGAAGGAGTGGCGCCTGCACAGGACGTGTTGAGGGGGCAGTTCTTACCGGGGCTGAAGGAGCGGCCCCTGCACAGGACGTGTTGAGGGGGCAGTTCTTACCGGGGCTGGAGGAGCGGCCCCTGCACAGGACGTGTTGAGGGGGCAGTTCTTACCGGGGCTGAAGGAGCGGCCCCTGCACAGGACGTGTTGAGGGGGCAGTTCTTACCGGGGCTGGAGGAGCGGCCCCTGCACAGGACGTGTTGAGGGGGCAGTTCTTACCGGGGCTGAAGGAGCGGCCCCTGCACAGGACGTGTTGAGGGGGCAGTTCTTACCGGGGCTGGAGGAGCGGCCCCTGCACAGGACGTGTTGAGGGGGCAGTTCTTACCGGGGCTGAAGGAGTGGCCCCTGCACAGGACGTGTTGAGGGGGCAGTTCTTACCGGGGCTGAAGGAGCGGCCCCTGCACAGGACGTGTTGAGGGGGCAGTTCTCACCGGGGCTGGAGGAGCGGCCCCTGCACAGGACGTGTTGAGGGGGCAGTTCTTACCGGGGCTGAAGGAGCGGCCCCTGCACAGGACGTGTTGAGGGGGCAGTTCTTACCGGGGCTGAAGGAGCGGCCCCTGCACAGGACGTGTTGAGGGGGCAGTTCTTACCGGGGCTGAAGGAGCGGCCCATGCACAGGACGTGTTGAGGGGGCAGTTCTTACCGGGGCTGGAGGAGCGGCCCCTGCACAGGACGTGTTGAGGGGGCAGTTCTTACCGGGGCTGGAGGAGCGGCCCCTGCACAGGACGTGTTGAGGGGGCAGTTCTTACCGGGGCTGGAGGAGCGGCCCCTGCACAGGACGTGTTGAGGGGGCAGTTCTTACCGGGGCTGAAGGAGTGGCCCCTGCACAGGACGTGTTGAGGGGGCAGTTCTTACCGGGGCTGAAGGAGCGGCCCCTGCACAGGACGTGTTGAGGGGGCAGTTCTTACCGGGGCTGGAGGAGCGGCCCCTGCACAGGACGTGTTGAGGGGGCAGTTCTTACCGGGGCTGAAGGAGCGGCCCCTGCACAGGACGTGTTGAGGGGGCAGTTCTTACCGAGGCTGGAGGAGCGGCCCCTGCACAGGACGTGTTGAGGGGGCAGTTCTTACCGGGGCTGAAGGAGCGGCCCCTGCACACGACGTGTTGAGGGGGCAGTTCTTACCGGGGCTGAAGGAGCGGCCCTTGCACAGGACATGTTGAGGGGGCAGTTCTTACCGGGGCTGAAGGAGCGGCCCCTGCACAGGACGTGTTGAGGGGGCAGTTCTTACCGGGGCTGAAGGAGCGGCCCCTGCACAGGACGTGTTGAGGGGGCAGTTCTTACCGGGGCTGGAGGAGCGGCCCCTGCACAGGACGTGTTAAGGGGGCAGTTCTTACCGGGGCTGAAGGAGCGGCCCCTGCACAGGACGTGTTAAGGGGGCAGTTCTTACCGGGGCTGAAGGAGCGGCCCCTGCACAGGACGTGTTGAGGGGGCAGTTCTTACCGGGGCTGGAGGAGCGGCCCCTGCACAGGACGTGTTGAGGGGGCAGTTCTTACCAGGGCTGAAGGAGCGGCCCCTGCACAGGACGTGTTGAGGGGGCAGTTCTTACCGGGGCTGAAGGAGCGGCCCCTGCACAGGACGTGTTGAGGGGGCAGTTCTTACCGGGGCTGGAGGAGCGGCCCCTGCACAGGACGTGTTGAGGGGGCAGTTCTTACCGGGGCTGAAGGAGCGGCCCCTGCACAGGACGTGTTGAGGGGGCAGTTCTTACCGGGGCTGGAGGAGCGGCCCCTGCACAGGACGTGTTGAGGGGGCAGTTCTTACCGGGGCTGAAGGAGTGGCCCCTGCACAGGACGTGTTGAGGGGGCAGTTCTTACCGGGGCTGAAGGAGCGGCCCCTGCACAGGACGTGTTGAGGGGGCAGTTCTTACCGGGGCTGGAGGAGCGGCCCCTGCACAGGACGTGTTGAGGGGGCAGTTCTTGCCGGGGCTGAAGGAGCGGCCCCTGCACAGGACGTGTTGAGGGGGCAGTTCTTACCGGGGCTGAAGGAGCGGCCCCTGCACAGGACGTGTTGAGGGGGCAGTTCTTACCGGGGCTGGAGGAGCGGCCCCTGCACAGGACGTGTTAAGGGGGCAGTTCTTACCGGGGCTGAAGGAGCGGCCCCTGCACAGGACGTGTTAAGGGGGCAGTTCTTACCGGGGCTGAAGGAGCGGCCCCTGCACAGGACGTGTTGAGGGGGCAGTTCTTACCGGGGCTGGAGGAGCGGCCCCTGCACAGGACGTGTTGAGGGGGCAGTTCTTACCAGGGCTGAAGGAGCGGCCCCTGCACAGGACGTGTTGAGGGGGCAGTTCTTACCGGGGCTGAAGGAGCGGCCCCTGCACAGGACGTGTTGAGGGGGCAGTTCTTACCGGGGCTGGAGGAGCGGCCCCTGCACAGGACGTGTTGAGGGGGCAGTTCTTACCGGGGCTGAAGGAGCGGCCCCTGCACAGGACGTGTTGAGGGGGCAGTTCTTACCGGGGCTGGAGGAGCGGCCCCTGCACAGGACGTGTTGAGGGGGCAGTTCTTACCGGGGCTGAAGGAGTGGCCCCTGCACAGGACGTGTTGAGGGGGCAGTTCTTACCGGGGCTGAAGGAGCGGCCCCTGCACAGGACGTGTTGAGGGGGCAGTTCTTACCGGGGCTGGAGGAGCGGCCCCTGCACAGGACGTGTTGAGGGGGCAGTTCTTACCGGGGCTGAAGGAGCGGCCCCTGCACAGGACGTGTTGAGGGGGCAGTTCTTACCGGGGCTGAAGGAGCGGCCCCTGCACAGGACGTGTTGAGGGGGCAGTTCTTACCGGGGCTGAAGGAGCGGCCCATGCACAGGACGTGTTGAGGGGGCAGTTCTTACCGGGGCTGGAGGAGCGGCCCCTGCACAGGACGTGTTGAGGGGGCAGTTCTTACCGGGGCTGGAGGAGCGGCCCCTGCACAGGACGTGTTGAGGGGGCAGTTCTTACCGGGGCTGGAGGAGCGGCCCCTGCACAGGACGTGTTGAGGGGGCAGTTCTTACCGGGGCTGAAGGAGTGGCCCCTGCACAGGACGTGTTGAGGGGGCAGTTCTTACCGGGGCTGAAGGAGCGGCCCCTGCACAGGACGTGTTGAGGGGGCAGTTCTTACCGGGGCTGGAGGAGCGGCCCCTGCACAGGACGTGTTGAGGGGGCAGTTCTTACCGGGGCTGAAGGAGCGGCCCCTGCACAGGACGTGTTGAGGGGGCAGTTCTTACCGGGGCTGGAGGAGCGGCCCCTGCACAGGACGTGTTGAGGGGGCAGTTCTTACCGGGGCTGAAGGAGCGGCCCCTGCACACGACGTGTTGAGGGGGCAGTTCTTACCGGGGCTGAAGGAGCGGCCCTTGCACAGGACGTGTTGAGGGGGCAGTTCTTACCGGGGCTGAAGGAGCGGCCCCTGCACAGGACGTGTTGAGGGGGCAGTTCTTACCGGGGCTGAAGGAGCGGCCCCTGCACAGGACGTGTTGAGGGGGCAGTTCTTACCGGGGCTGGAGGAGCGGCCCCTGCACAGGACGTGTTAAGGGGGCAGTTCTTACCGGGGCTGAAGGAGCGGCCCCTGCACAGGACGTGTTAAGGGGGCAGTTCTTACCGGGGCTGAAGGAGCGGCCCCTGCACAGGACGTGTTGAGGGGGCAGTTCTTACCGGGGCTGGAGGAGCGGCCCCTGCACAGGACGTGTTGAGGGGGCAGTTCTTACCAGGGCTGAAGGAGCGGCCCCTGCACAGGACGTGTTGAGGGGGCAGTTCTTACCGGGGCTGGAGGAGCGGCCCCTGCACAGGACGTGTTAAGGGGGCAGTTCTTACCGGGGCTGAAGGAGCGGCCCCTGCACAGGACGTGTTGAGGGGGCAGTTCTTACCGGGGCTGGAGGAGCGGCCCCTGCACAGGACGTGTTGAGGGGGCAGTTCTTACCAGGGCTGAAGGAGCGGCCCCTGCACAGGACGTGTTGAGGGGGCAGTTCTTGCCGGGGCTGAAGGAGCGGCCCCTGCACAGGACGTGTTGAGGGGGCAGTTCTTACCGGGGCTGGAGGAGCGGCCCCTGCACAGGACGTGTTGAGGGGGCAGTTCTTACCGGGGCTGAAGGAGCGGCCCCTGCACAGGACGTGTTGAGGGGGCAGTTCTTACCGGGGCTGAAGGAGCGGCCCCTGCACAGGACGTGTTAAGGGGGCAGTTCTTACCGGGGCTGGAGGAGCGGCCCCTGCACAGGACGTGTTGAGGGGGCAGTTCTTACCGGGGCCGAAGGAGCGGCCCCTGCACAGGACGTGTTAAGGGGGCAGTTCTTACCGGGGCTGGAGGAGCGGCCCCTGCACAGGACGTGTTGAGGGGGCAGTTCTTACCGGGGCTGAAGGAGCGGCCCCTGCACAGGACGTGTTGAGGGGGCAGTTCTTACCGGGGCTGGAGGAGCGGCCCCTGCACAGGACGTGTTGAGGGGGCAGTTCTTACCGGGGCTGGAGGAGCGGCCCCTGCACAGGACGTGTTGAGGGGGCAGTTCTTACCGGGGCTGGAGGAGCGGCCCCTGCACAGGACGTGTTGAGGGGGCAATTCTTACCGGGGCTGAAGGAGCGGCCCCTGCACAGGACGTGTTAAGGGGGCAGTTCTTACCGGGGCTGGAGGAGCGGCCCCTGCACAGGACGTGTTGAGGAGGCAGTTCTTACCGGGGCTGAAGGAGCGGCCCCTGCACAGGACGTGTTGAGGGGGCAGTTCTTACCGGGGCTGAAGGAGCGGCCCCTGCACAGGACGTGTTAAGGGGGCAGTTCTTACCGGGGCTGGAGGAGCGGCCCCTGCACAGGACGTGTTGAGGGGGCAGTTCTTACCGGGGCTGAAGGAGCGGCCCCTGCACAGGACGTGTTGAGGGGGCAGTTCTTACCGGGGCTGGAGGAGCGGCCCCTGCACAGGACGTGTTGAGAGGGCAGTTCTTACCGGGGCTGGAGGAGCGGCCCCTGCACAGGAGGTGTTGAGGGGGCAGTTCTTACCGGGGCTGGAGGAGCGGCCCCTGCACAGGACGTGTTGAGGGGGCAGTTCTTACCGGGGCTGAAGGAGCGGCCCCTGCACAGGACGTGTTGAGGGGGCAGTTCTTACTGGGGCTGAAGGAGCGGCCCCTGCACAGGACGTGTTGAGGGGGCAGTTCTTACCGGGGCTGGAGGAGCGGCCCCTGCACAGGACGTGTTGAGGGGGCAGTTCTTACTGGGGCTGAAGGAGCGGCCCCTGCACAGGACGTGTTGAGGGGGCAGTTCTTACCGGGGCTGAAGGAGCGGCCCCTGCACAGGACGTGTTGAGGGGGCAGTTCTTACCGGGGCTGAAGGAGCGGCCCCTGCACAGGACGTGTTGAGGGGGCAGTTCTTACCGGGGCTGAAGGAGCGGCCCCTGCACAGGACGTGTTGAGGGGGCAGTTCTTACCGGGGCTGGAGGAGCGGCCCCTGCACAGGACGTGTTAAGAGGGCAGTTCTTACCGGGGCTGAAGGAGCGGCCCCTGCACGGGACGTGTTGAGGGGGCAGTTCTTACCGGGGCTGAAGGAGCGGCCCCTGCACAGGACGTGTTGAGGGGGCAGTTCTTACCGGGGCTGGAGGAGCGGCCCCTGCACAGGACGTGTTGAGGGGGCAGTTCTTACCAGGGCTGAAGGAGCGGCCCCTGCACAGGACGTGTTGAGGGGGCAGTTCTTACCGGGGCTGAAGGAGCGGCCCCTGCACAGGACGTGTTGAGGGGGCAGTTCTTACCGGGGCTGAAGGAGCGGCCCCTGCACAGGACGTGTTGAGGGGGCAGTTCTTACCGGGGCTGAAGGAGCGGCCCCTGCACAGGACGTGTTGAGGGGGCAGTTCTTACCGGGGCTGAAGGAGCGGCCCCTGCACGGGACGTGTTGAGGGGGCAGTTCTTACCGGGGCTGAAGGAGCGGCCCCTGCACAGGACGTGTTGAGGGGGCAGTTCTTACCGGGGCTGAAGGAGCGGCCCCTGCACAGGACGTGTTGAGGGGGCAGTTCTTACCGGGGCTGAAGGAGCGGCCCCTGCACAGGACGTGTTGAGGGGGCAGTTCTTACCGGGGCTGGAGGAGCGGCCCCTGCACAGGACGTGTTAAGAGGGCAGTTCTTACCGGGGCTGAAGGAGCGGCCCCTGCACGGGACGTGTTGAGGGGGCAGTTCTTACCGGGGCTGAAGGAGCGGCCCCTGCACAGGACGTGTTGAGGGGGCAGTTCTTACCGGGGCTGGAGGAGCGGCCCCTGCACAGGACGTGTTGAGGGGGCAGTTCTTACCAGGGCTGAAGGAGCGGCCCCTGCACAGGACGTGTTGAGGGGGCAGTTCTTACCGGGGCTGAAGGAGCGGCCCCTGCACAGGACGTGTTGAGGGGGCAGTTCTTACCGGGGCTGAAGGAGCGGCCCCTGCACAGGACGTGTTGAGGGGGCAGTTCTTACCGGGGCTGAAGGAGCGGCCCCTGCACAGGACGTGTTGAGGGGGCAGTTCTTACCGGGGCTGAAGGAGCGGCCCCTGCACGGGACGTGTTGAGGGGGCAGTTCTTACCGGGGCTGGAGGAGCGGCCCCTGCACAGGACGTGTTAAGGGGGCAGTTCTTACCAGGGCTGAAGGAGCGGCCCCTGCACAGGACGTGTTAAGGGGGCAGTTCTTACCGGGGCTGAAGGAGCGGCCCCTGCACAGGACGTGTTGAGGGGGCAGTTCTTACCGGGGCTGGAGGAGCGGCCCCTGCACAGGACGTGTTGAGGGGGCAGTTCTTACCAGGGCTGAAGGAGCGGCCCCTGCACAGGACGTGTTGAGGGGGCAGTTCTTACCGGGGCTGAAGGAGCGGCCCCTGCACAGGACGTGTTGAGGGGGCAGTTCTTACCGGGGCTGAAGGAGCGGCCCCTGCACAGGACGTGTTAAGGGGGCAGTTCTTACCGGGGCTGGAGGAGCGGCCCCTGCACAGGACGTGTTGAGGGGGCAGTTCTTACCGGGGCTGAAGGAGCGGCCCCTGCACAGGACGTGTTGAGGGGGCAGTTCTTACCGGGGCTGGAGGAGCGGCCCCTGCACAGGACGTGTTGAGAGGGCAGTTCTTACCGGGGCTGGAGGAGCGGCCCCTGCACAGGAGGTGTTGAGGGGGCAGTTCTTACCGGGGCTGGAGGAGCGGCCCCTGCACAGGACGTGTTGAGGGGGCAGTTCTTACCGGGGCTGAAGGAGCGGCCCCTGCACAGGACGTGTTGAGGGGGCAGTTCTTACTGGGGCTGAAGGAGCGGCCCCTGCACAGGACGTGTTGAGGGGGCAGTTCTTACCGGGGCTGGAGGAGCGGCCCCTGCACAGGACGTGTTGAGGGGGCAGTTCTTACTGGGGCTGAAGGAGCGGCCCCTGCACAGGACGTGTTGAGGGGGCAGTTCTTACCGGGGCTGGAGGAGCGGCCCCTGCACAGGACGTGTTAAGGGGGCAGTTCTTACCAGGGCTGAAGGAGCGGCCCCTGCACAGGACGTGTTAAGGGGGCAGTTCTTACCGGGGCTGAAGGAGCGGCCCCTGCACAGGACGTGTTGAGGGGGCAGTTCTTACCGGGGCTGGAGGAGCGGCCCCTGCACAGGACGTGTTGAGGGGGCAGTTCTTACCAGGGCTGAAGGAGCGGCCCCTGCACAGGACGTGTTGAGGGGGCAGTTCTTACCGGGGCTGAAGGAGCGGCCCCTGCACAGGACGTGTTGAGGGGGCAGTTCTTACCGGGGCTGGAGGAGCGGCCCCTGCACAGGACCTGTTGAGGGGGCAATTCTTACCGGGGCTGAAGGAGCGGCCCCTGCACAGGACGTGTTAAGGGGGCAGTTCTTACCGGGGCTGGAGGAGCGGCCCCTGCACAGGACGTGTTGAGGGGGCAGTTCTTACCGGGGCTGAAGGAGCGGCCCCTGCACAGGACGTGTTGAGGGGGCAGTTCTTACCGGGGCTGAAGGAGCGGCCCCTGCACAGGACGTGTTAAGGGGGCAGTTCTTACCGGGGCTGGAGGAGCGGCCCCTGCACAGGACGTGTTGAGGGGACAGTTCTTACCGGGGCTGAAGGAGCGGCCCCTGCACAGGACGTGTTGAGGGGGCAGTTCTTACCGGGGCTGGAGGAGCGGCCCCTGCACAGGACGTGTTGAGGGGGCAGTTCTTACCGGGGCTGGAGGAGCGGCCCCTGCACAGGACGTGTTGAGGGGGCAGTTCTTACTGGGGCTGGAGGAGCGGCCCCTGCACAGGACGTGTTGTGGGGGCAGTTCTTACCGGGGCTGAAGGAGCGGCCCCTGCACAGGACGTGTTGAGGGGGCAGTTCTTACCGGGGCTGAAGGAGCGGCCCCTGCACAGGACGTGTTGAGGGGGCAGTTCTTACCGGGGCTGGAGGAGCGGCCCCTGCACAGGACGTGTTGAGGGGGCAGTTCTTACCGGGGCTGAAGGAGCGGCCCCTGCACAGGACGTGTTGAGGGGGCAGTTCTTACTGGGGCTGAAGGAGCGGCCCCTGCACAGGACGTGTTGAGGGGGCAGTTCTTACCGGGGCTGGAGGAGCGGCCCCTGCACAGGACGTGTTGAGGGGGCAGTTCTTACCGGGGCTGAAGGAGCGGCCCCTGCACAGGACGTGTTGAGGGGGCAGTTCTTACCGGGGCTGAAGGAGCGGCCCCTGCACAGGACGTGTTGAGGGGGCAGTTCTTACCGGGGCTGAAGGAGCGGCCCCTGCACAGGACGTGTTGAGGGGGCAGTTCTTACCGGGGCTGAAGGAGCGGCCCCTGCACAGGACGTGTTGAGGGGGCAGTTCTTACCGGGGCTGGAGGAGCGGCCCCTGCACAGGACGTGTTGAGGGGGCAGTTCTTACCGGGGCTGAAGGAGCGGCCCCTGCACAGGACGTGTTGAGGGGGCAGTTCTTACTGGGGCTGAAGGAGCGGCCCCTGCACAGGACGTGTTGAGGGGGCAGTTCTTACCGGGGCTGGAGGAGCGGCCCCTGCACAGGACGTGTTGAGGGGGCAGTTCTTACTGGGGCTGAAGGAGCGGCCCCTGCACAGGACGTGTTGAGGGGGCAGTTCTTACCGGGGCTGAAGGAGCGGCCCCTGCACAGGACGTGTTGAGGGGGCAGTTCTTACCGGGGCTGAAGGAGCGGCCCCTGCACAAGACGTGTTGAGGGGGCAGTTCTTACCGGGGCTGAAGGAGCGGCCCCTGCACAGGACGTGTTGAGGGGGCAGCTCTTACCGGGGCTGGAGGAGCGGCCCCTGCACAGGACGTGTTAAGGGGGCAGTTCTTACCGGGGCTGAAGGAGCGGCCCCTGCACAGGACGTGTTGAGGGGGCAGTTCTTACCGGGGCTGAAGGAGCGGCCCCTGCACAGGACGTGTTGAGGGGGCAGTTCTTACCGGAGCTGGAGGAGCGGCCCCTGCACAGGACGTGTTGAGGGGGCAGTTCTTACCGGGGCTGAAGGAGCGGCCCCTGCACAGGACGTGTTGAGGGGGCAGTTCTTACCGGGGCTGAAGGAGCGGCCCCTGCACAGGACGTGTTGAGGGGGCAGTTCTTACCGGGGCTGAAGGAGCGGCCCCTGCACAGGACGTGTTGAGGGGGCAGTTCTTACCGGGGCTGAAGGAGCGGCCCCTGCACGGGACGTGTTGAGGGGGCAGTTCTTACCGGGGCTGGAGGAGCGGCCCCTGCACAGGACGTGTTAAGGGGGCAGTTCTTACCGGGGCTGAAGGAGCGGCCCCTGCACAGGACGTGTTAAGGGGGCAGTTCTTACCGGGGCTGAAGGAGCGGCCCCTGCACAGGACGTGTTGCGGGGGCAGTTCTTACCGGGGCTGGAGGAGCGGCCCCTGCACAGGACGTGTTGAGGGGGCAGTTCTTACCAGGGCTGAAGGAGCGGCCCCTGCACAGGACGTGTTGAGGGGGCAGTTCTTACCGGGGCTGAAGGAGCGGCCCCTGCACAGGACGTGTTGAGGGGGCAGTTCTTACCGGGGCTGGAGGAGCGGCCCCTGCACAGGACGTGTTGAGGGGGCAATTCTTACCGGGGCTGAAGGAGCGGCCCCTGCACAGGACGTGTTAAGGGGGCAGTTCTTACCGGGGCTGGAGGAGCGGCCCCTGCACAGGACGTGTTGAGGGGGCAGTTCTTACCGGGGCTGAAGGAGCGGCCCCTGCACAGGACGTGTTGAGGGGGCAGTTCTTACCGGGGCTGAAGGAGCGGCCCCTGCACAGGACGTGTTAAGGGGGCAGTTCTTACCGGGGCTGGAGGAGCGGCCCCTGCACAGGACGTGTTGAGGGGGCAGTTCTTACCGGGGCTGAAGGAGCGGCCCCTGCACAGGACGTGTTGAGGGGGCAGTTCTTACCGGGGCTGGAGGAGCGGCCCCTGCACAGGACGTGTTGAGGGGGCAGTTCTTACCGGGGCTGGAGGAGCGGCCCCTGCACAGGACGTGTTGAGGGGGCAGTTCTTACCGGGGCTGGAGGAGCGGCCGCTGCACAGGACGTGTTGAGGGGGCACTTCTTACCGGGGCTGAAGGAGCGGCCCCTGCACAGGACGTGTTGAGGGGGCAGTTCTTACCGGGGCTGGAGGAGCGGCCCCTACACAGGACGTGTTGAGGGGGCAGTTCTTACTGGGGCTGAAGGAGCGGCCCCTGCACAGGACGTGTTGAGGGGGCAGTTCTTACCGGGGCTGAAGGAGCGGCCCCTGCACAGGACGTGTTGAGGGGGCAGTTCTTACCGGGGCTGAAGGAGCGGCCCCTGCACAGGACGTGTTGAGGGGGCAGTTCTTACCGGGGCTGGAGGAGCGGCCCCTGCACAGGACGTGTTAAGGGGGCAGTTCTTACCGGGGCTGAAGGAGCGGCCCCTGCACAGGACGTGTTGAGGGGGCAGTTCTTACCGGGGCTGAAGGAGCGGCCCCTGCACAGGACGTGTTGAGGGGGCAGTTCTTACCGGGGCTGGAGGAGCGGCCCCTGCACAGGACGTGTTGAGGGGGCAGTTCTTACCAGGGCTGAAGGAGCGGCCCCTGCACAGGACGTGTTGAGGGCGCAGTTCTTACCGGGGCTGAAGGAGCGGCCCCTGCACAGGACGTGTTGAGGGGGCAGTTCTTACCGGGGCTGAAGGAGCGGCCCCTGCACAGGACGTGTTGAGGGGGCAGCTCTTACCGGGGCTGGAGGAGCGGCCCCTGCACAAGACGTGTTGAGGGGGCAGTTCTTACCGGGGCCGAAGGAGCGGCCCCTGCACAGGACGTGTTGAGGGGGCAGTTCTTACCGGGGCTGAAGGAGCGGCCCCTGCACAGGACGTGTTGAGGGGGCAGTTCTTACCGGGGCTGAAGGAGCGGCCCCTGCACAGGACCTGTTGAGGGGGCAGTTCTTACCGGGGCTGAAGGAGCGGCCCCTGCACAGGACGTGTTGAGGGGGCAGTTCTTACCGGGGCTGCGGGAGCGGCCCCTGCACAGGACGTGTTGAGGGGGCAGTTCTTACCGGGGCTGGAGGGGCGGCCCCTGCACAGGACGTGTTGAGGGGGCAGTTCTTACCGGGGCTGAAGGAGCGGCCCCTGCACAGGACGTGTTGAGGGGGCAGTTCTTACCGGGGCTGGAGGAGCGGCCCCTGCACAGGACGTGTTGAGGGGGCAATTCTTACCGGGGCTGAAGGAGCGGCCCCTGCACAGGACGTGTTAAGGGGGCAGTTCTTACCGGGGCTGGAGGAGCGGCCCCTGCACAGGACGTGTTGAGGGGGCAGTTCTTACCGGGGCTGAAGGAGCGGCCCCTGCACAGGACGTGTTGAGGGGGCAGTTCTTACCGGGGCTGAAGGAGCGGCCCCTGCACAGGACGTGTTAAGGGGGCAGTTCTTACCGGGGCTGGAGGAGCGGCCCCTGCACAGGACGTGTTGAGGGGGCAGTTCTTACCGGGGCTGAAGGAGCGGCCCCTGCACAGGACGTGTTGAGGGGGCAGTTCTTACCGGGGCTGGAGGAGCGGCCCCTGCACAGGACGTGTTGAGGGGGCAGTTCTTACCGGGGCTGGAGGAGCGGCCCCTGCACAGGACGTGTTGAGGGGGCAGTTCTTACCGGGGCTGGAGGAGCGGCCCCTGCACAGGACGTGTTGAGGGGGCACTTCTTACCGGGGCTGAAGGAGCGGCCCCTGCACAGGACGTGTTGAGGGGGCAGTTCTTACCGGGGCTGGAGGAGCGGCCCCTACACAGGACGTGTTGAGGGGGCAGTTCTTACTGGGGCTGAAGGAGCGGCCCCTGCACAGGACGTGTTGAGGGGGCAGTTCTTACCGGGGCTGAAGGAGCGGCCCCTGCACAGGACGTGTTGAGGGGGCAGTTCTTACCGGGGCTGAAGGAGCGGCCCCTGCACAGGACGTGTTGAGGGGGCAGTTCTTACCGGGGCTGGAGGAGCGGCCCCTGCACAGGACGTGTTAAGGGGGCAGTTCTTACCGGGGCTGAAGGAGCGGCCCCTGCACGGGACGTGTTGAGGGGGCAGTTCTTACCGGGGCTGAAGGAGCGGCCCCTGCACAGGACGTGTTGAGGGGGCAGTTCTTACCGGGGCTGGAGGAGCGGCCCCTGCACAGGACGTGTTGAGGGGGCAGTTCTTACCAGGGCTGAAGGAGCGGCCCCTGCACAGGACGTGTTGAGGGCGCAGTTCTTACCGGGGCTGAAGGAGCGGCCCCTGCACAGGACGTGTTGAGGGGGCAGTTCTTACCGGGGCTGAAGGAGCGGCCCCTGCACAGGACGTGTTGAGGGGGCAGCTCTTACCGGGGCTGGAGGAGCGGCCCCTGCACAAGACGTGTTGAGGGGGCAGTTCTTACCGGGGCCGAAGGAGCGGCCCCTGCACAGGACGTGTTGAGGGGGCAGTTCTTACCGGGGCTGAAGGAGCGGCCCCTGCACAGGACGTGTTGAGGGGGCAGTTCTTACCGGGGCTGAAGGAGCGGCCCCTGCACAGGACCTGTTGAGGGGGCAGTTCTTACCGGGGCTGAAGGAGCGGCCCCTGCACAGGACGTGTTGAGGGGGCAGTTCTTACCGGGGCTGCGGGAGCGGCCCCTGCACAGGACGTGTTGAGGGGGCAGTTCTTACCGGGGCTGGAGGGGCGGCCCCTGCACAGGACGTGTTGAGGGGGCAGTTCTTACCGGGGCTGAAGGAGCGGCCCCTGCACAGGACGTGTTGAGGGGGCAGTTCTTACCGGGGCTGGAGGAGCGGCCCCTGCACAGGACGTGTTGAGGGGGCAGTTCTTACCGGGGCTGAAGGAGCGGCCCCTGCACAGGACGTGTTGAGGGGGCAGTTCTTACCGGGGCTGAAGGAGCGGCCCCTGCACAGGACGTGTTGAGGGGGCAGTTCTTACCGGGGCTGAAGGAGCGGGCCCTGCACAGGACGTGTTGAGGGGGCAGTTCTTACCGGGGCTGGAGGAGCGGCCCCTGCACAGGACGTGTTGAGGGGGCAGTTCTTACCAGGGCTGAAGGAGCGGCCCCTGCACAGGACGTGTTGAGGGCGCAGTTCTTACCGGGGCTGAAGGAGCGGCCCCTGCACAGGACGTGTTGAGGGGGCAGTTCTTACCGGGGCTGAAGGAGCGGCCCCTGCACAGGACGTGTTGAGGGGGCAGCTCTTACCGGGGCTGGAGGAGCGGCCCCTGCACAAGACGTGTTGAGGGGGCAGTTCTTACCGGGGCCGAAGGAGCGGCCCCTGCACAGGACGTGTTGAGGGGGCAGTTCTTACCGGGGCTGAAGGAGCGGCCCCTGCACAGGACGTGTTGAGGGGGCAGTTCTTACCGGGGCTGAAGGAGCGGCCCCTGCACAGGACGTGTTGAGGGGGCAGTTCTTACTGGGGCTGAAGGAGCGGCCCCTGCACAGGACGTGTTGAGGGGGCAGTTCTTACCGGGGCTGGAGGAGCGGCCCCTGCACAGGACGTGTTGAGGGGGCAGTTCTTACCAGGGCTGAAGGAGCGGCCCCTGCACAGGACGTGTTGAGGGCGCAGTTCTTACCGGGGCTGAAGGAGCGGCCCCTGCACAGGACGGGTTGAGGGGGCAGTTCTTACCGGGGCTGAAGGAGCGGCCCCTGCACAGGACGTGTTGAGGGGGCAGCTCTTACCGGGGCTGGAGGAGCGGCCCCTGCACAAGACGTGTTGAGGGGGCAGTTCTTACCGGGGCCGAAGGAGCGGCCCCTGCACAGGACGTGTTGAGGGGGCAGTTCTTACCGGGGCTGAAGGAGCGGCCCCTGCACAGGACGTGTTGAGGGGGCAGTTCTTACCGGGGCTGAAGGAGCGGCCCCTGCACAGGACGTGTTGAGGGGGCAGTTCTTACCGGGGCTGAAGGAGCGGCCCCTGCACAGGACGTGTTGAGGGGGCAGTTCTTACCGGGGCTGCGGGAGCGGCCCCTGCACAGGACGTGTTGAGGGGGCAGTTCTTACCGGGGCTGGAGGGGCGGCCCCTGCACAGGACGTGTTGAGGGGGCAGTTCTTACCGGGGCTGAAGGAGCGGCCCCTGCACAGGACGTGTTGAGGGGGCAGTTCTTACCGGGGCTGGAGGAGCGGCCCCTGCACAGGACGTGTTGAGGGGGCAGTTCTTACAGGGGCTGAAGGAGCGGCCCCTGCACAGGACGTGTTGAGGGGGCAGTTCTTACCGGGGCTGAAGGAGCGGCCCCTGCACAGGACGTGTTGAGGGGGCAGTTCTTACCGGGGCTGAAGGAGCGGCCCCTGCACAGGACGTGTTGAGGGAGCAGTTCTTGCCGGGGCTGGAGGAGCGGCCCCTGCATAGGACGTGTTAAGGGGGCAGTTCTTACCGGGGCTGAAGGAGCGGCCCCTGCACAGGACGTGTTGAGGGGGCAGTTCTTACCCGGGCTGGAGGAGCGGCCCCTGCACAGGACGTGTTGAGGGGGCAGTTCTTACCGGGGCTGGAGGAGCGGCCCCTGCACAGGACGTGTTGAGGGGGCAGTTCTTACCGGGGCTGAAGGAGCGGCCCCTGCACAGGACGTGTTGAGGGGGCAGTTCTTACCGGGGCTGGAGGAGCGGCCCCTGCACAGGACGTGTTGAGGGGGCAGTTCTTACCGGGGCTGGAGGAGCAGCCCCTGCACAGGACGTGTTGAGGGGGCAGTTCTTACCGGGGCTGGAGGAGCGGCCCCTGCACAGGACGTGTTGAGGGGGCAGTTCTTACCGGGGCTGAAGGAGCGGCCCCTGCACAGGACGTGTTGAGGGGGCAGTTCTTACCGGGGCTGGAGGAGCGGCCCCTGCACAGGACGTGTTGAGGGGGCAGTTCTTACCGGGGCTGAAGGAGCGGCCCCTGCACAGGATGTGTTGAGGGAGCAGTTCTTGCCGGGGCTGGAGGAGCGGCCCCTGCATAGGACGTGTTAAGGGGGCAGTTCTTACCGGGGCTGAAGGAGCGGCCCCTGCACAGGACGTGTTGAGGGGGCAGTTCTTACCCGGGCTGGAGGAGCGGCCCCTGCACAGGACGTGTTGAGGGGGCAGTTCTTACCGGGGCTGGAGGAGCGGCCCCTGCACAGGACGTGTTGAGGGGGCAGTTCTTACCGGGGCTGAAGGAGCGGCCCCTGCACAGGACGTGTTGAGGGGGCAGTTCTTGGCGGGGCGGAAGGAGCGGCCCCGGCACAGGACGTGTTGAGGGGGCAGTTCTTACCGGGGCTGGAGGAGCGGCCCCTGCACAGGACGTGTTGAGGGGGCAGTTCTTACCGGGGCTGGAGGAGCAGCCCCTGCACAGGACGTGTTGAGGGGGCAGTTCTTACCGGGGCTGGAGGAGCGGCCCCTGCACAGGACGTGTTGAGGGGGCAGTTCTTACCGGGGCTGAAGGAGCGGCCCCTGCACAGGACGTGTTGAGGGGGCAGTTCTTACCGGGGCTGGAGGAGCGGCCCCTGCACAGGACGTGTTGAGGGGGCAGTTCTTACCGGGGCGGAAGGAGCGGCCCCGGCACAGGACGTGTTAAGGGGGCAGTTCTTACCGGGGCTGAAGGAGCGGCCCCTGCACAGGACGTGTTGAGGGGGCAGTTCTTACCGGGGCTGGAGGAGCAGCCCCTGCACAGGACGTGTTGAGGGGGCAGTTCTTACCGGGGCTGGAGGAGCGGCCCCTGCACAGGACGTGTTGAGGGGGCAGTTCTTACCGGGGCTGAAGGAGCGGCCCCTGCACAGGACGTGTTGAGGGGGCAGTTCTTACCGGGGCCGAAGGAGCGGCCCCTGCACAGGACGTGTTGAGGGGGCAGTTCTTACCGGGGCTGAAGGAGCGGCCCCTGCACAGGACGTGTTGAGGGGGCAGTTCTTACCGGGGCTGAAGGAGCGGCCCCTGCACAGGACGTGTTGAGGGGTCAGTTCTTACCGGGGCTGAAGGAGCGGCCCCTGCACAGGACGTGTTGAGGGGGCAGCTCTTACCGGGGCTGGAGGAGCGGCCCCTGCACAGGACGTGTTGAGGGGGCAGTTCTTACCGGGGCTGAAGGAGCGGCCCCTGCACAGGACGTGTTGAGGGGGCAGTTCTTACCGGGGCTGAAGGAGCGGCCCCTGCACAGGACGTGTTGAGGGGGCAGTTCTTACCGGGGCTGAAGGAGCGGCCCCTGCACAGGACGTGTTGAGGGGGCAGTTCTTACCGGGGCTGAAGGAGCGGCCCCTGCACAGGACGTGTTGAGGGGGCAGTTCTTACCGGGGCTGGAGGAGCGGCCCCTGCACAGGACGTGTTGAGGGGGCAGTTCTTACCGGGGCTGAAGGAGCGGCCCCTGCACAGGACGTGTTGAGGGGGCAGCTCTTACCGGGGCTGGAGGAGCGGCCCCTGCACAGGACGTGTTGAGGGGGCAGTTCTTACCGGGGCTGAAGGAGCGGCCCCTGCACAGGACGTGTTGAGGGGGCAGTTCTTACCGGGGCTGAAGGAGCGGCCCCTGCACAGGACGTGTTGAGGGGGCAGTTCTTACTGGGGCTGAAGGAGCGGCCCCTGCACAGGACGTGTTGAGGGGGCAGTTCTTACCGGGGCTGAAGGAGCGGCCCCTGCACAGGACGTGTTGAGGGGGCAGTTCTTACCGGGGCTGAAGGAGCGGCCCCTGCACAGGACGTGTTGAGGGGGCAGTTGTTACCGGGGCTGGAGGGGCGGCCCCTGCACAGGACGTGTTGAGGGGGCAGTTCTTACCGGGGCTGAAGGAGCGGCCCCTGCACAGGACGTGTTGAGGGGGCAGTTCTTACCGGGGCTGGAGGAGCGGCCCCTGCACAGGACGTGTTGAGGGGGCAGTTCTTACCGGGGCTGAAGGAGCGGCCCCTGCACAGGACGTGTTGAGGGGGCAGTTCTTACCGGGGCTGAAGGAGCGGCCCCTGCACAGGACGTGTTGAGGGGGCAGTTCTTACCGGGGCTGAAGGAGCGGCCCCTGCACAGGACGTGTTGAGGGGGCAGTTCTTACCGGGGCTGGAGGAGCGGCCCCTGCACAGGACGTGTTGAGGGAGCAGTTCTTACCGGGGCTGAAGGAGCGGCCCCTGCATAGGACGTGTTAAGGGGGCAGTTCTTACCGGGGCTGAAGGAGCGGCCCCTGCACAGGACGTGTTGAGGGGGCAGTTCTTACCGGGGCTGGAGGAGTGGCCCCTGCACAGGACGTGTTGAGGGGGCAGTTCTTACCGGGGCTGGAGGAGCGGCCCCTGCACAGGACGTGTTGAGGGGGCAGTTCTTACCGGGGCTGAAGGAGAGGCCCCTGCACAGGACGTGTTGAGGGGGCAGTTCTTACCGGGGCTGAAGGAGCGGCCCCGGCACAGGACGTGTTGAGGGGGCAGTTCTTACCGGGGCTGGAGGAGCGGCCCCTGCACAGGACGTGTTAAGGGGGCAGTTCTTACCGGGGCTGAAGGAGCGGCCCCTGCACAGGACGTGTTGAGGGGGCAGTTCTTACCGGGGCTGGAGGAGCAGCCCCTGCACAGGACGTGTTGAGGGGGCAGTTCTTACCGGGGCTGGAGGAGCGGCCCCTGCACAGGACGTGTTGAGGGGGCAGTTCCTACCGGGGCTGGAGGAGCGGCCCCTGCACAGGACGTGTTGAGGGGGCAGTTCTTACCGGGGCTGGAGGAGCGGCCCCTGCACAGGACGTGTTGAGGGGGCAGTTCTTACCGGGGCTGAAGGAGCGGCCCCTGCACAGGACGTGTTGAGGGGGCAGTTCTTACCGGGGCTGAAGGAGCGGCCCCTGCACAGGACGTGTTGAGGGGTCAGTTCTTACCGGGGCTGAAGGAGCGGCCCCTGCACAGGACGTGTTGAGGAGGCAGTTCTTACCGGGGCTGAAGGAGCGGCCCCTGCACAGGACGTGTTGAGGGGGCAGTTCTTACCGGGGCTGGAGGAGCGGCCCCTGCACAGGACGTGTTAAGGGGGCAGTTCTTACCGGGGCTGAAGGAGCGGCCCCTGCACAGGACGTGTTGAGGGGGCAGTTCTTACCGGGGCTGAAGGAGCGGCCCCTGCACAGGACGTGTTGAGGGGGCAGTTCTTACCGGGGCTGAAGGAGCGGCCCCTGCACAGGACGTGTTGAGGGGGCAGTTCTTACCAGGGCTGAAGGAGCGGCCCCTGCACAGGACGTGTTGAGGGGGCAGTTCTTACCGGGGCTGGAGGAGCGGCCCCTGCACAGGACGTGTTGAGGGGGCAGTTCTTACCGGGGCTGAAGGAGCGGCCCCTGCACAGGACGTGTTGAGGGGGCAGCTCTTACCGGGGCTGGAGGAGCGGCCCCTGCACAGGACGTGTTGAGGGGGCAGTTCTTACCGGGGCTGAAGGAGCTGCCCCTGCACAGGACGTGTTGAGGGGGCAGTTCTTACCGGGGTTGAAGGAGCGGCCCCTGCACAGGACGTGTTGAGGGGGCAGTTCTTACCGGGGCTGAAGGAGCGGCCCCTGCACAGGACGTGTTGAGGGGGCAGTTCTTACCGGGGCTGGAGGAGCGGCCCCTGCACAGGACGTGTTGAGGGGGCAGTTCTTACCGGGGCTGAAGGAGCGGCCCCTGCACAGGACGTGTTGAGGGGGCAGTTCTTACCGGGGCTGAAGGAGCGGCCCCGGCACAGGACGTGTTGAGGGGGCAGTTCTTACTGGGGCTGGAGGAGCGGCCCCTGCACAGGACGTGTTGAGGGGGCAGTTCTTACCGGGGCTGGGGGAGCAGCCCCTGCACAGGACGTGTTGAGGGGTCAGTTCTTACCGGGGCTGAAGGAGCGGCCCCTGCACAGGACGTGTTGAGGGGGCAGTTCTTACCGGGGCTGAAGGAGCGGCCCCTGCACAGGACGTGTTGAGGGGGCAGTTCTTACCGGGGCTGGAGGAGCGGCCCCTGCACAGGACGTGTTAAGGGGGCAGTTCTTACCGGGGCTGAAGGAGCGGCCCCTGCACAGGACGTGTTGAGGGGGCAGTTCTTACCGGGGCTGAAGGAGCGGCCCCTGCACAGGACGTGTTGAGGGGGCAGTTCTTACCGGGGCTGAAGGAGCGGCCCCTGGACAGGACGTGTTGAGGGGGCAGTTCTTACCAGGGCTGAAGGAGCGGCCCCTGCACAGGACGTGTTGAGGGGGCAGTTCTTACCGGGGCTGAAGGAGCGGCCCCTGCACAGGACGTGTTGAGGGGGCAGCTCTTACCGGGGCTGGAGGAGCGGCCCCTGCACAGGACGTGTTGAGGGGGCAGTTCTTACCGGGGCTGAAGGAGCTGCCCCTGCACAGGACGTGTTGAGGGGGCAGTTCTTACCGGGGCTGAAGGAGCGGCCCCTGCACAGGACGTGTTGAGGGGGCAGTTCTTACCGGGGCTGAAGGAGCGGCCCCTGCACAGGACGTGTTGAGGGGGCAGTTCTTACCGGGGCTGGAGGAGCGGCCCCTGCACAGGACGTGTTGAGGGGGCAGTTCTTACCGGGGCTGAAGGAGCGGCCCCTGCACAGGACGTGTTGAGGGGGCAGTTCTTACCGGGGCTGAAGGAGCGGCCCCTGCACAGGACGTGTTGAGGGGGCAGCTCTTACCGGGGCTGAAGGAGCGGCCCCTGCACAGGACGTGTTGAGGGGGCAGTTCTTACCGGGGCTGAAGGAACGGCCCCTGCACAGGACGTGTTGAGGGGGCAGTTCTTGCCGGGGCTGGAGGAGCGGCCCCTGCATAGGACGTGTTAAGGGGGCAGTTCTTACCGGGGCTGAAGGAGCGGCCCCTGCACAGGCTGTGTTGAGGGGGCAGTTCTTACCGGGGCTGGAGGAGCGGCCCCTGCACAGGACGTGTTGAGGGGGCAGTTCTTACCGGGGCTGGAGGAGCGGCCCCTGCACAGGACGTGTTGAGGGGGCAGTTCTTACCGGGGCTGAAGGAGCGGCCCCTGCACAGGACGTGTTGAGGGGGCAGTTCTTACCGGGGCTGAAGGAGCGGCCCCTGCACAGGACGTGTTGAGGGGGCAGTTCTTACCGGGGCTGAAGGAGCGGCCCCTGCACAGGACGTGTTGAGGGGTCAGTTCTTACCGGGGCCGAAGGAGCGGCCCCTGCACAGGACGTGTTGAGGGGGCAGTTCTTACCGGGGCTGAAGGAGCGGCCCCTGCACAGGACGTGTTGAGGGGGCAGTTCTTACCGGGGCTGGAGGAGCGGCCCCTGCACAGGACGTGTTAAGGGGGCAGTTCTTACCGGGGCTGAAGGAGCGGCCCCTGCACAGGACGTGTTGAGGGGGCAGTTCTTACCGGGGCTGGAGGAGCGGCCCCTGCACAGGACGTGTTGAGGGGGCAGTTCTTACCGGGGCTGAAGGAGCGGCCCCTGCACAGGACGTGTTGAGGGGGCAGTTCTTACCGGGGCTGAAGGAGCGGCCCCTGCACAGGACGTGTTGAGGGGGCAGTTCTTACCAGGGCTGAAGGAGCGGCCCCTGCACAGGACGTGTTGAGGGGGCAGTTCTTACCGGGGCTGAAGGAGCGGCCCCTGCACAGGACGTGTTGAGGGGGCAGTTCTTACCGGGGCTGAAGGAGCGGCCCCTGCACAGGACGTGTTGAGGGGGCAGTTCTTACCGGGGCTGGAGGAGCGGCCCCTGCACAGGACGTGTTGAGGGGGCAGTTCTTACCGGGGCTGAAGGAGCTGCCCCTGCACAGGACGTGTTGAGGGGGCAGTTCTTACCGGGGCTGAAGGAGCGGCCCCTGCACAGGACGTGTTGAGGGGGCAGTTCTTACCGGGGCTGAAGGAGCGGCCCCTGCACAGGACGTGTTGAGGGGGCAGTTCTTACCGGGGCTGGAGGAGCGGCCCCTGCACAGGACGTGTTGAGGGGGCAGTTCTTACCGGGGCTGAAGGAGCGGCCCCTGCACAGGACGTGTTGAGGGGGCAGTTCTTACCGGGGCTGAAGGAGCGGCCCCTGCACAGGACGTGTTGAGGGGGCAGCTCTTACCGGGGCTGAAGGAGCGGCCCCTGCACAGGACGTGTTGAGGGGGCAGTTCTTACCGGGGCTGAAGGAACGGCCCCTGCACAGGACGTGTTGAGGGGGCAGTTCTTGCCGGGGCTGGAGGAGCGGCCCCTGCATAGGACGTGTTAAGGGGGCAGTTCTTACCGGGGCTGAAGGAGCGGCCCCTGCACAGGCTGTGTTGAGGGGGCAGTTCTTACCGGGGCTGGAGGAGCGGCCCCTGCACAGGACGTGTTGAGGGGGCAGTTCTTACCGGGGCTGGAGGAGCGGCCCCTGCACAGGACGTGTTGAGGGGGCAGTTCTTACCGGGGCTGAAGGAGCGGCCCCTGCACAGGACGTGTTGAGGGGGCAGTTCTTACCGGGGCTGAAGGAGCGGCCCCGGCACAGGACGTGTTGAGGGGGCAGTTCTTACCGGGGCTGGAGGAGCGGCCCCTGCACAGGACGTGTTAAGGGGGCAGTTCTTACCGGGGCTGAAGGAGCGGCCCCTGCACAGGACGTGTTGAGGGGGCAGTTCTTACCGGGGCTGGAGGAGCAGCCCCTGCACAGGACGTGTTGAGGGGGCAGTTCTTACCGGGGCTGGAGGAGCGGCCCCTGCACAGGACGTGTTGAGGGGGCAGTTCTTACCGGGGCTGGAGGAGCGGCCCCTGCACAGGACGTGTTGAGGGGGCAGTTCTTACCGGGGCTGAAGGAGCGGCCCCTGCACAGGACGTGTTGAGGGGGCAGTTCTTACCGGGGCTGGAGGAGCGGCCCCTGCACAGGACGTGTTGAGGGGGCAGTTCTTACCGGGGCTGAAGGAGCGGCCCCTGCACAGGACGTGTTGAGGGGGCAGTTCTTACCGGGGCTGAAGGAGCGGCCCCTGCACAGGACGTGTTGAGGGGTCAGTTCTTACCGGGGCTGAAGGAGCGGCCCCTGCACAGGACGTGTTGAGGGGGCAGTTCTTACCGGGGCTGAAGGAGCGGCCCCTGCACAGGACGTGTTGAGGGGGCAGTTCTTACCGGGGCTGGAGGAGCGGCCCCTGCACAGGACGTGTTAAGGGGGCAGTTCTTACCGGGGCTGAAGGAGCGGCCCCTGCACAGGACGTGTTGAGGGGGCAGTTCTTACCGGGGCTGAAGGAGCGGCCCCTGCACAGGACGTGTTGAGGGGGCAGTTCTTACCGGGGCTGAAGGAGCGGCCCCTGCACAGGACGTGTTGAGGGGGCAGTTCTTACCAGGGCTGAAGGAGCGGCCCCTGCACAGGACGTGTTGAGGGGGCAGTTCTTACCGGGGCTGAAGGAGCGGCCCCTGCACAGGACGTGTTGAGGGGGCAGTTCTTACCGGGGCTGAAGGAGCGGCCCCTGCACAGGACGTGTTGAGGGGGCAGTTCTTACCGGGGCTGGAGGAGCGGCCCCTGCACAGGACGTGTTGAGGGGGCAGTTCTTACCGGGGCTGAAGGAGCTGCCCCTGCACAGGACGTGTTGAGGGGGCAGTTCTTACCGGGGCTGAAGGAGCGGCCCCTGCACAGGACGTGTTGAGGGGGCAGTTCTTACCGGGGCTGAAGGAGCGGCCCCTGCACAGGACGTGTTGAGGGGGCAGTTCTTACCGGGGCTGGAGGAGCGGCCCCTGCACAGGACGTGTTGAGGGGGCAGTTCTTACCGGGGCTGAAGGAGCGGCCCCTGCACAGGACGTGTTGAGGGGGCAGTTCTTACCGGGGCTGAAGGAGCGGCCCCTGCACAGGACGTGTTGAGGGGGCAGCTCTTACCGGGGCTGAAGGAGCGGCCCCTGCACAGGACGTGTTGAGGGGGCAGTTCTTACCGGGGCTGAAGGAACGGCCCCTGCACAGGACGTGTTGAGGGGGCAGTTCTTGCCGGGGCTGGAGGAGCGGCCCCTGCATAGGACGTGTTAAGGGGGCAGTTCTTACCGGGGCTGAAGGAGCGGCCCCTGCACAGGCTGTGTTGAGGGGGCAGTTCTTACCGGGGCTGGAGGAGCGGCCCCTGCACAGGACGTGTTGAGGGGGCAGTTCTTACCGGGGCTGGAGGAGCGGCCCCTGCACAGGACGTGTTGAGGGGGCAGTTCTTACCGGGGCTGAAGGAGCGGCCCCTGCACAGGACGTGTTGAGGGGGCAGTTCTTACCGGGGCCGAAGGAGCGGCCCCGGCACAGGACGTGTTGAGGGGGCAGTTCTTACCGGGGCTGGAGGAGCGGCCCCTGCACAGGACGTGTTAAGGGGGCAGTTCTTACCGGGGCTGAAGGAGCGGCCCCTGCACAGGACGTGTTGAGGGGGCAGTTCTTACCGGGGCTGGAGGAGCAGCCCCTGCACAGGACGTGTTGAGGGGGCAGTTCTTACCGGGGCTGGAGGAGCGGCCCCTGCACAGGACGTGTTGAGGGGGCAGTTCTTACCGGGGCTGGAGGAGCGGCCCCTGCACAGGACGTGTTGAGGGGGCAGTTCTTACCGGGGCTGGAGGAGCGGCCCCTGCACAGGACGTGTTGAGGGGGCAGTTCTTACCGGGGCTGGAGGAGCGGCCCCTGCACAGGACGTGTTGAGGGGGCACTTCTTACCGGGGCTGAAGGAGCGGCCCCTGCACAGGACGTGTTGAGGGGGCAATTCTTACCGGGGCTGAAGGAGCGGCCCCTGCATAGGACGTGTTGAGGGGGCAGTTCTTACCGGGGCTGGAGGAGGGGCCCCTGCACAGGACGTGTTGAGGGGGCAGTTCTTACCGGGGCTAAAGGAGCGGCCCCTGCACAGGACGTGTTGAGGGGGCAGTTCTTACCGGGGCTGAAGGAGCGGCCCCTGCACAGGACGTGTTGAGGGGGCAGTTCTTACCGGGGCTGAAGGAGCGGCCCACAGGACGTGTTGAGGGGGCAGTTCTTACCGGGGCTGGAGGAGCGGCCCCTGCACAGGACGTGTTGAGGGGGCAGTTCTTACCGGGGCTGGAGGAGCGGCCCCTGCACAGGACGTGTTGAGGGGGCAGTTCTTACCGGGGCTGGAGGAGCGGCCCCTGCACAGGACGTGTTGAGGGGGCAGTTCTTACCGGGGCTGAAGGAGCGGCCCCTGCACAGGACGTGTTGAGGGGGCAGTTCTTACCGGGGCTGAAGGAGCGGCCCCTGCACAAGACATGTTGAGGGGGCAGTTCTTACCGGGGCTGAAGGAGCGGCCCCTGCACAGGACGTGTTGAGGGGGCAGTTCTTACCGGGGCTGAAGGAGCGCCCCCTGCACAGGACGTGTTGAGGGGGCAGTTCTTACCGGGGCTGAAGGAGCGGCCCCTGCACAGGACGTGTTGAGGGGGCAGTTCTTACCGGGGCTGAAGGAGCGGCCCCTGCACAGGACGTGTTGAGGGGGCAGTTCTTACCGGGGCTGAAGGAGCGGCCCCTGCACAGGACGTGTTGAGGGGGCAGTTCTTACCGGGGCTGGAGGAGCGGCCCCTGCACAGGACGTGTTGAGGGGGCAGTTCTTACCGGGGCTGAAGGAGCGGCCCCTGCACAGGACGTGTTGAGGGGGCAGTTCTTACCGGGGCTGGAGGAGCGGCCCCTGCACAGGACGTGTTGAGGGGGCAGTTCTTACCGGGGCTGAAGGAGCGGCCCCTGCACAGGACGTGTTGAGGGGGCAGTTCTTACCGGGGCTGAAGGAGCGGCCCCTGCACAGGACGTGTTGAGGGGGCAGTTCTTACCGGGGCTGAAGGAGCGGCCCCTGCACAGGACGTGTTGAGGGGGCAGTTCTTACCGGGGCTGAAGGAGCGGCCCCTGCACAGGACGTGTTGAGGGGGCAGTTCTTACCGGGGCTGAAGGAGCGGCCCCCGCACAGGACGTGTTGAGGGGGCAGTTCTTACCGGGGCTGGAGGAGCGGCCCCTGCACAGGACGTGTTGAGGGGGCAGTTCTTACCGGGGCTGGAGGAGCGGCCCCTGCACAGGACGTGTTGAGGGGGCAGTTCTTACCGGGGCTGGAGGAGCGGCCCCTGCACAGGACGTGTTGAGGGGGCAGTTCTTACCGGGGCTGAAGGAGCGGCCCCGGCACAGGACGTGTTGAGGTGGCAGTTCTTACCTGGGCTGGAGGAGCGGCCCCTGCACAGGACGTGTTAAGGGGGCAGTTCTTACCGGGGCTGAAGGAGCGGCCCCTGCACAGGACGTGTTGAGGGGGCAGTTCTTACCGGGGCTGGAGGAGCGGCCCCTGCACAGGACGTGTTGAGGGGGCAGTTCTTACCGGGGCTGGAGGAGCGGCCCCTGCACAGGACGTGTTGAGGGGGCAGTTCTTACCGGGGCTGGAGGAGCGGCCCCTGCACAGGACGTGTTGAGGGGGCAGTTCTTACCGGGGCTGGAGGAGCGGCCCATGCACAGGACGTGTTGAGGGGGCAGTTCTTACCGGGGCTGAAGGAGCGGCCCCTGCACAGGACGTGTTGAGGGGGCAGTTCTTACCGGGGCTGAAGGAGCGGCCCCTGCACAGGACGTGTTGAGGGAGCAGTTCTTACCGGGGCTGAAGGAGCGGCCCCTGCACAGGACGTGTTGAGGGGGCAGTTCTTACCGGGGCTGAAGGAGCGGCCGCTGCACAGGACGTGTTGAGGGGGCAGTTCTTACCGGGGCTGGAGGAGCGGCCCCTGCACAGGACGTGTTGAGGGGGCAGTTCTTACCGGGGCTGGAGGAGCGGCCCCTGCACAGGACGTGTTGAGGGGGCAGTTCTTACCGGGGCTGGAGGAGCGGCCCCTGCACAGGACGTGTTGAGGGGGCAGTTCTTACCGGGGCTGAAGGAGCGGCCCCTGCACAGGACGTGTTGAGGGGGCAGTTCTTACCGGGGCTGGAGGAGCGGCCCCTGCACAAGACGTGTTGAGGGGGCAGTTCTTACCGGGGCTGAAGGAGCGGCCCCTGCACAGGACGTGTTGAGGAGGCAGTTCTTACCGGGGCTGAAGGAGCGGCCCCTGCACAGGACGTGTTGAGGGGGCAGTTCTTACCGGGGCTGAAGGAGCGGCCCTTGCACAGGACGTGTTGAGGGGGCAGTTCTTACCGGGGCCGGAGGAGCGGCCCCTGCACAGGACGTGTTGAGGGGGCAGTTCTTACCGGGGCTGAAGGAGCGGCCCCTGCACAGGACGTGTTGAGGGGGCAGTTCTTACCGGGGCTGAAGGAGCGGCCCCTGCACAGGACGTGTTGAGGAGGCAGTTCTTACCGGGGCTGAAGGAGCAGCCCCTGCACAGGACGTGTTGAGGGGGCAGTTCTTACCGGGGCTGAAGGAGCGGCCCCTGCACAGGACGTGTTGAGGGGGCAGTTCTTACCGGGGCTGGAGGAGCGGCCCCTGCACAGGACCTGTTGAGGGGGCAGTTCTTACCGGGGCTGGAGGAGCGGCCCCTGCACAGGACGTGTTGAGGGGGCAGTTCTTACCGGGGCTGGAGGAGCGGCCCCTGCACAGGACGTGTTGAGGGGGCAGTTCTTACCGGGGCTGGAGGAGCGGCCCCTGCACAGGACGTGTTGAGGGGGCAGTTCTTACCGGGGCTGAAGGAGCGGCCCCTGCATAGGACGTGTTGAGGGGGCAGTTCTTACCGGGGCTGAAGGAGCGGCCCCTGCACAGGACGTGTTGAGGAAGCAGTTCTTACCGGGGCTGAAGGAGCGGCCCCTGCACAGGACGTGTTGAGGGGGCAGTTCTTACCGGGGCTGGAGGAGCGGCCCCTGCACAGGACGTGTTGAGGAAGCAGTTCTTACCGGGGCTGGAGGAGCGGCCCCTGCACAGGACGTGTTGAGGGGGCAGTTCTTACCGGGGCTGAAGGAGGGGCCCCTGCACAGGACGTGTTGAGGGGGCAGTTCTTACCGGGGCTGGAGGAGCGGCCCCTGCACAGGACGTGTTGAGGGGGCAGTTCTTACCGGGGCTGAAGGAGCGGCCCCTGCACAGGACGTGTTGAGGGGGCAGTTCTTACCGGGGCTGGAGGAGCGGCCCCTGCACAGGACGTGTTGAGGGGGCAGTTCTTACCGGGGCTGGAGGAGCGGCCCCTGCACAGGACGTGTTGAGGGGGCAGTTCTTACCGGGGCTGGAGGAGCGGCCCCTGCACAGGACGTGTTGAGGGAGCAGTTCTTACCGGGGCTGAAGGAGCGGCCCCTGCACAGGACGTGTTGAGGGGGCAGTTCTTACCGGGGCCGGAGGAGCGGCCCCTGCACAGGACGTGTTGAGGGGGCAGTTCTTACCGGGGCTGGAGGAGCGGCCCCTGCACAGGACGTGTTAAGGGGGCAGTTCTTACCGGGGCTGAAGGAGCGGCCCCTGCACAGGACGTGTTGAGGGGGCAGTTCTTACCGGGGCTGAAGGAGCGGCCCCTGCACAGGACGTGTTGAGGGGGCAGTTCTTACCGGGGCTGGAGGAGCGGCCCCTGCACAGGACGTGTTGAGGGGGCAGTTCTTACCAGGGCTGAAGGAGCGGCCCCTGCACAGGACGTGTTGAGGGGGCAGTTCTTACCGGGGCTGAAGGAGCGGCCCCTGCAAAGGACGTGTTGAGGGGGAAGTTCTTACCGGGGCTGGAGGAGCGGCCCCTGCACAGGACGCGTTGAGGGGGCAGTTCTTACCGGGGCTGGAGGAGCGGCCCCTGCACAGGACGTGTTGAGGGGGCAGTTCTTACCGGGGCTGGAGGAGCGGCCCCTGCACAGGACGTGTTGAGGGGGCAGTTCTTACCGGGGCTGAAGGAGCGGCCCCTGCATAGCACGTGTTGAGGGGGCAGTTCTTACCGGGGCTGAAGGAGCGGCCCCTGCACAGGACGTGTTGAGGGGGCAGTTCTTACCGGGGCTGAAGGAGCGGCCCCTGCACAGGACGTGTTGAGGGGGCAGTTCTTACCGGGGCCGGAGGAGCGGCCCCTGCACAGGACGTGTTGAGGGGGCAGTTCTTACCGGGGCTGAAGGAGCGGCCCCTGCACAGGACGTGTTGAGGGGGCAGTTCTTACCGGGGCTGAAGGAGCGGCCCCTGCACAGGACGTGTTGAGGAGGCAGTTCTTACCGGGGCTGAAGGAGCAGCCCCTGCACAGGACGTGTTGAGGGGGCAGTTCTTACCGGGGCTGAAGGAGCGGCCCCTGCACAGGACGTGTTGAGGGGGCAGTTCTTACCGGGGCTGGAGGAGCGGCCCCTGCACAGGACCTGTTGAGGGGGCAGTTCTTACCGGGGCTGGAGGAGCGGCCCCTGCACAGGACGTGTTGAGGGGGCAGTTCTTACCGGGGCTGGAGGAGCGGCCCCTGCACAGGACGTGTTGAGGGGGCAGTTCTTACCGGGGCTGGAGGAGCGGCCCCTGCACAGGACGTGTCGAGGGGGCAGTTCTTACCGGGGCTGAAGGAGCGGCCCCTGCATAGGACGTGTTGAGGGGGCAGTTCTTACCGGGGCTGAAGGAGCGGCCCCTGCACAGGACGTGTTGAGGGGGCAGTTCTTACCGGGGCTGAAGGAGCGGCCCCTGCACAGGACGTGTTGAGGGGGCAGTTCTTACCGGGGCTGGAGGAGCGGCCCCTGCACAGGACGTGTTGAGGAAGCAGTTCTTACCGGGGCTGGAGGAGCGGCCCCTGCACAGGACGTGTTGAGGGGGCAGTTCTTACCGGGGCTGAAGGAGGGGCCCCTGCACAGGACGTGTTGAGGGGGCAGTTCTTACCGGGGCTGGAGGAGCGGCCCCTGCACAGGACGTGTTGAGGGGGCAGTTCTTACCGGGGCTGAAGGAGCGGCCCCTGCACAGGACGTGTTGAGGGGGCAGTTCTTACCGGGGCTGGAGGAGCGGCCCCTGCACAGGACGTGTTGAGGGGGCAGTTCTTACCGGGGCTGGAGGAGCGGCCCCTGCACAGGACGTGTTGAGGGGGCAGTTCTTACCGGGGCTGGAGGAGCGGCCCCTGCACAGGACGTGTTGAGGGAGCAGTTCTTACAGGGGCTGAAGGAGCGGCCCCTGCACAGGACGTGTTGAGGGGGCAGTTTTTACCGGGGCTGGAGGAGCGGCCCCTGCACAGGACGTGTTAAGGGGGCAGTTCTTACCGGGGCTGAAGGAGCGGCCCCTGCACAGGACGTGTTGAGGGGGCAGTTCTTACCGGGGCTGAAGGAGCGGCCCCTGCACAGGACGTGTTGAGGGGGCAGTTCTTACCGGGGCTGGAGGAGCGGCCCCTGCACAGGACGTGTTGAGGGGGCAGTTCTTACCAGGGCTGAAGGAGCGGCCCCTGCACAGGACGTGTTGAGGGGGCAGTTCTTACCGGGGCTGAAGGAGCGGCCCCTGCAAAGGACGTGTTGAGGGGGAAGTTCTTACCGGGGCTGGAGGAGCGGCCCCTGCACAGGACGCGTTGAGGGGGCAGTTCTTACCGGGGCTGGAGGAGCGGCCCCTGCACAGGACGTGTTGAGGGGGCAGTTCTTACCGGGGCTGGAGGAGCGGCCCCTGCACAGGACGTGTTGAGGGGGCAGTTCTTACCGGGGCTGAAGGAGCGGCCCCTGCATAGCACGTGTTGAGGGGGCAGTTCTTACCGGGGCTGAAGGAGCGGCCCCTGCACATGACGTGTTGAGGGGGCAGTTCTTACCGGGGCTGAAGGAGCGGCCCCTGCACAGGACGTGTTGAGGGGGCAGTTCTTACCGGGGCTGGAGGAGCGGCCCCTGCACAGGACGTGTTGAGGGGGCAGTTCTTACCGGGGCTGGAGGAGCGGCCCCTGCACAGGGCGTGTTGAGGGGGCAGTTCTTACCGGGGCTGAAGGAGGGGCCCCTGCACAGGACGTGTTGAGGGGGCAGTTCTTACCGGGGCTGGAGGAGCGGCCCCTGCACAGGACGTGTTGAGGGGGCAGTTCTTACCGGGGCTGAAGGAGCGGCCCCTGCACAGGACGTGTTGAGGGGGCAGTTCTTACCAGGGCTGGAGGAGCGGCCCCTGCACAGGACGTGTTGAGGGGGCAGTTCTTACCGGGGCTGGAGGAGCGGCCCCTGCACAGGACGTGTTGAGGGGGCAGTTCTTACCGGGGCTGGAGGAGCGGCCCCTGCACAGGACGTGTTGAGGGGGCAGTTCTTACCGGGGCTGAAGGAGCGGCCCCTGCACAGGACGTGTTGAGGGGGCAGTTCTTACCGGGGCTGGAGGAGCGGCCCCTGCACAGGACGTGTTGAGGGGGCAGTCCTTACCGGGGCTGGAGGAGCGGCCCCTGCACAGGACGTGTTGAGGGGGCAGTTCTTACCGGGGCTGGAGGAGCGGCCCTTGCACAGGACGTGTTTAGGGGGCAGTTCTTACCGGGGCTGAAGGAGCGGCCCCTGCACAGGACGTGTTGAGGGGGCAGTTCTTACCGGGGCTGAAGGAGCGGCCCCTGCACAGGACGTGTTGAGGGGGCAGTTCTTACCGGGGCTGAAGGAGCGGCCCCTGCAAAGGACGTGCTGAGGGGGCAGTTCTTACCGGGGCTGAAGGAGCGGCCCTTGCACAGGACGTGTTGAGGGGGCAGTTCTTACCGGGGCTGAAGGAGCGGCCCCTGCACAGGACGTGTTGAGGGGGCAGTTCTTACCGGGGCTGAAGGAGCGGCCCCTGCACAGGACGTGTTGAGGGGGCAGTTCTTACCGGAGCCGGAGGAGTGGCCCCTGCACAGGACGTGTTGAGGGGGCAGTTCTTACCGGGGCTGGAGGAGCGGCCCCTGCACAGGACGTGTTGAGGGGGCAGTCCTTACCGGGGCTGAAGGAGCGGCCCCTGCACAGGACGTGTTGAGGGGGCAGTTCTTACCGGGGCTGGAGGAGCGGCCCCTGCACAGGACGTGTTGAGGGGGCAGTTCTTACCGGGGCTCAAGGAGCGGCCCCTGCACAGGACGTGTTGAGGGGGCAATTCTTACCAGGGCTGAAGGAGCGGCCCCTGCACAGGACGTGGTGAGGGGGCAGTTCTTACCGGGGCTGAAGGAGCGGCCCCTGCACAGGACGTGTTGAGGGGGCAGTTCTTACCGGGGCTGGAGGAGCGGCCCCTGCACAGGACGTGTTGAGGGGGCAGTCCTTACCGGGGCTGGGGGAGCGGCGCCTGCACAGGACGTGTTGAGGGGGCAGTTCTTACCGGGGCTGGAGGAGCGGCCCCTGCACAGGACGTGTTGAGGGGGCAGTTCTTACCGGGGCTGGGGGAGCGGCGCCTGCACAGGACGTGTTGAGGGGGCAGTTCTTACCGGGGCTTAAGGAGCGGCCCCTGCACAGGACGTGTTGAGGGGGCAGTTCTTACCGGGGCTTAAGAAGCGGCCCCTGCACAGGACGTGTTGAGGGGGCAGTTCTTACCGGGGCCGAAGGAGCGGCCCCTGCACAGGACGTGTTGAGGGGGCAGTTCTTACCGGGGCTGAAGGAGCGGCCCCTGCACAGGACGTGTTGAGGGGGCAGTTCTTACCGGGGCTGAAGGAGCGGCCCCTGCACAGGACGTGTTGAGGGGGCAGTTCTTACCGGGGCTGAAGGAGCGGCCCCTGCACAGGACGTGTTGAGGGGGCAGTTCTTACCGGGGCTGAAGGAGCGGCCCCTGCACAGGACGTGTTGAGGGGGCAGTTCTTACCGGGGCTGAAGGAGCGGCCCCCGAACAGGACGTGTTGAGGGGGCAGTTCTTACCGGGGCTGGAGGAGCGGCCCCTGCACAGGACGTGTTGAGGGGGCAGTTCTTACCGGGGCTGAAGGAGCGGCCCCTGCACGGGACGTGTTGAGGGGGCAGTTCTTACCGGGGCTGAAGGAGCGGCCCCTGCACAGGACGTGTTGAGGGGGCAGTTCTTACCGGGGCTGGAGGAGCGGCCCCTGCACAGGACGTGTTGAGGAGGCAGTTCTTACCGGGGCTCAAGGAGCGGCCCCTGCACAGGACGTGTTGAGGGGGCAATTCTTACCGGGGCTGAAGGAGCGGCCCCTGCACAGGACGTGTTGAGGGGGCAGTTCTTACCGGGGCTGGAGGAGCGGCCCCTGCACAGGACGTGTTGAGGGGGCAGTTCTTACCAGGGCTGAAGGAGCGGCCCCTGCACAGGACGTGGTGAGGGGGCAGTTCTTACCGGGGCTGAAGGAGCGGCCCCTGCACAGGACGTGTTGAGGGGGCAGTTCTTACCGGGGCTGGAGGAGCGGCCCCTGCACAGGACGTGTTGAGGGGGCAGTTCTTACCGGGGCTGGAGGAGCGGCCCCTGCACAGGACGTGTTGAGGGGGCAGTTCTTACCGGGGCTGGGGGAGCGGCCCCTGCACAGGACGTGTTGAGGGGGCAGTTCTTACCGGGGCTTAAGGAGCGGCCCCTGCACAGGACGTGTTGAGCGGGCAGTTCTTACCGGGGCTGAAGGAGCGGCCCCTGCACAGGACGTGTTGAGGGGGCAGTTCTTACCGGGGCCGAAGGAGCGGCCCCTGCACAGGACGTGTTGAGGGGGCAGTTCTTACCGGGGCTGAAGGAGCGGCCCCTGCACAGGACGTGTTGAGGGGGCAGCTCTTACCGGGGCTGGAGGAGCGGCCCCTGCATAGGACGTGTTGAGGGGGCAGTTCTTACCGGGGCTGAAGGAGCGGCCCCTGCACAGGACGTGTTGAGGGGGCAGTTCTTACCGGGGCTGAAGGAGCGGCCCCTGCACAGGACGTGTTGAGGGGGCAGTTCTTACCGGGGCTGAAGGAGCGGCCCCTGCACAGGACGTGTTGAGGGGGCAGTTCTTACCGGGGCTGGAGGAGCGGCCCCTGCACAGGACGTGTTGAGGGGGCAGTTCTTACCGGGGCTGGAGGAGCGGCCCCTGCATAGCACGTGTTGAGGGGGCAGTTCTTACCGGGGCTGAAGGAGCGGCCCCTGCACAGGACGTGTTGAGGGGGCAGTTCTTACCGGGGCTGAAGGAGCGGCCCCTGCACAGGACGTGTTGAGGGGGCAGTTCTTACCGGGGCTGGAGGAGCGGCCCCTGCACAGGACGTGTTGAGGGGGCAGTTCTTACCGGGGCTGAAGGAGGGGCCCCTGCACAGGACGTGTTGAGGGGGCAGTTCTTACCGGGGCTGAAGGAGCGGCCCCTGCACAGGACGTGTTGAGGGGGCAGTTCTTACCGGGGCTGAAGGAGCAGCCCCTGCACAGGACGTGTTGAGGGGGCAGTTCTTACCGGGGCTGGAGGAGCGGCCCCTGCACAGGACGTGTTGAGGGGGCAGTTCTTACCGGGGCTGGAGGAGCGGCCCCTGCACAGGACGTTTTGAGGGGGCAGTTCTTACCGGGGCTGGAGGAGCGGCCCCTGCACAGGACGTGTTGAGGGGGCAGTTCTTACCGGGGCTGAAGTAGCGGCCCCTGCACAGGACGTGTTGAGGGGGCAGTTCTTACCGGGGCTGAAGGAGCGGCCCCTGCACAGGACGTGTTGAGGGGGCAGTTCTTACCGGGGCTGGAGGAGCGGCCCCTGCACAGGACGTGTTGAGGAGGCAGTTCTTACCGGGCCTGGAGGAGCGGCCCCTGCACAGGACGTGTTGAGGGGGCAGTTCTTACCGGGGCTGGAGGAGCGGCCCCTGCACAGGACGTGTTGAGGGGGCAGTTCTTACCGGGGCTGAAGGAGCGGCCCCTGCACAAGACGTGTTGAGGAGGCAGTTCTTACCGGGGCTGAAGGAGCGGCCCCTGCACAGGACGTGTTGAGGGGGCAGTTCTTACCGGGGCTGAAGGAGCGGCCCCTGCACAGGACGTGTTGAGGGGGCAGTTCTTACCGGGGCTGGAGGAGCGGCCCCTGCACAGGACGTGTTGAGGGGGCAGTTCTTACCGGGGCTGGAGGAGCGGCCCCTGCATAGGACGTGTTGAGGGGGCAGTTCTTACCGGGGCTGAAGGAGCGGCCCCTGCACAGGACGTGTTGAGGGGGCAGTTCTTACCGGGGCTGAAGGAGCGGCCCCTGCACAGGACGTGTTGAGGGGGCAGTTCTTACCGGGGCTGAAGGAGCGGCCCCTGCACGGGACGTGTTGAGGGGGCAGTTCTTACCGGGGCTGGAGGAGCGGCCCCTGCACAGGACGTGTTGAGGGGGCAGTTCTTACCGGGGCTGGAGGAGCGGCCCCTGCATAGGACGTGTTGAAGGGGCAGTTCTTACCGGGGCTCGAGGAGCGGCCCCTGCACAGGACATGTTGAGGGGGCAGTTCTTACCGGGGCTGAAGGAGCGGCCCCTGCACAGGACGTGTTCAGGGGGCAGTTCTTACTGGGGCTGAAGGAGCGGCCCCTGCACAGGACGTGTTGTGGGGGCAGTTCTTACCGGGGCTGAAGAAGGGGCCCCTGCACAGGACGTGTTGAGGGGGCAGTTCTTACCGGGGCTGAAGGAGCGGCCCCTGCACAGGACGTGTTGAGGGGGCAGTTCTTACCGGGGCTGGAGGAGCGGCCCCTGCACAGGACGTGTTGAGGCGGCAGTTCTTACCGGGGCTGGAGGAGCGGCCCCTGCACAGGACGTGTTGAGGGGGCAGTTCTTACCGGGGCTGGAGGAGCGGCCCCTGCATAGGACGTGTTGAGGGGGCAGTTCTTACCGGGGCTGAAGGAGCGGCCCCTGCACAGGACGTGGTGAGGGGGCAGTTCTTACCGGGGCTGAAGGAGCGGCCCCTGCACAGGACGTGTTGAGGGGGCAGTTCTTACCGGGGCTGGAGGAGCGGCCCCTACACAGGACGTGTTAAGGGGGCAGTTCTTACCGGGGCTGAAGGAGCGGCCCCTGCACAGGACGTGTTGAGGTGGCAGTTCTTACCGGGGCTGAAGGAGCGGCCCCTGCACAGGACGTGTTGAGGGGGCACTTCTTACCGGGGCTGAAGGAGCGGCCCCTGCACAGGACGTGTTGAGGGGGCAGTTCTTACCGGCGCTGGAGGAGCGGCCCCTGCACAGGACGTGTTGAGGGGGCAGTTCTTACCGGGGCTGAAGGAGCAGCCCCTGCAGAGGACGTGTTGAGGGGGCAGTTCTTACCGGGGCTGGAGGAGCGGCCCCTGCACAGGACGTGTTGAGGGGGCAGTTCTTACCGGGGCTGGAGGAGCGGCCCCTGCACAGGACGTGTTGAGGGGGAAGTTCTTACCGGGGCTGAAGGAGCGGCCCCTGCACAGGACGTGTTGAGGGGGCAGTTCTTACCGGGGCTGGAGGAGCGGCCCCTGCACAGGACGTGTTGATGGGGCAGTTCTTACCGGGGCTGGAGGAGCGGCCCCTGCACAGGACGTGTTGAGGGGGCAGTTCTTACCGGGGCTGAAGGAGCGGCCCCTGCACAGGACGTGTTGAGGGGGCAGTTCTTACCGGGGCTGGAGGAGCGGCCCCTGCACAGGACGTGTTGAGGGGGCAGTTCTTACCGGGGCTGGAGGAGCGGCCCCTGCACAGGACGTGTTGAGGGGGCAGTTCTTACCGGGGCTGAAGGAGCGGCCCCTGCACAGGACGTGTTGAGGGGGCAGTTCTTACCGGGGCTGAAGGAGCGGCCCCTGCACAGGACGTGTTGAGGGGGCAGTTCTTACCGGGGCTGAAGGAGCGGCCCCTGCACAGGACGTGTTGAGGGGGCAGTTCTTACCGGGGCTGAAGGAGCGGCCCCTGCACAGGACGTGTTGAGGGGGCAGTTCTTACCGGGGCTGAAGGAGCGGCCCCTGCACAGGACGTGTTGAGGGGGCAGTTCTTACCGGGGCTGAAGGAGCGGCCCCTGCACAGGACGTGTTGAGGGGGCAGTTCTTACCGGGGCTGGAGGAGCGGCCCCTGCACAGGACGTGTTGAGGGGGCAGTTCTTACCGGGGCTGGAGGAGGGGCCCCTGCACAGGACGTGTTGAGGGGGCAGTTCTTACCGGGGCTGAAGGAGCGGCCCCTGCACAGGACGTGTTGAGGGGGCAGTTCTTACCGGGGCTGAAGGAGCGGCCCCTGCACAGGACGTGTTGAGGGGGCAGTTCTTACCGGGGCTGGAGGAGCGGCCCCTGCACAGGACGTGTTGAGGGGGCAGTTCTTACCGGGGTTGAAGGAGCGGCCCCTGCACAGGACGTGTTGAGGGGGCAGTTCTTACCGGGGCTGAAGGAGCGACCCCTGCACAGGACGTGTTGAGGGGGCAGTTCTTACCGGGGCTGGAGGAGCGGCCCCTGCACAGGACGTGTTGAGGGGGCAGTTCTTACCGGGGCTGGAGGAGCGGCCCCTGCACAGGACGTGTTGAGGGGGCAGTTCTTACCGGGGCTGAAGGAGCGGCCCCTGCACAGGACGTGTTGAGGGGGCAGGTCTTACCGGGGCTGGAGGAGCGGCCCCTGCACAGGACGTGTTGAGGGGGCAATTCTTACCGGGGCTGGAGGAGCGGCCCCTGCACAGGACGTGTTGAGGGGGCAGTTCTTACCGGGGATGAAGGAGCGGCCCCTGCACAGGACGTGTTGAGGGGGCAGTTCTTACCGGGGCTGGAGGAGCGGCCCCTGCACAGGACGTGTTGAGGGGGCAGTTCTTACCGGGGCTGGAGGAGCGGCCCCTGCACAGGACGTGTTGAGGAGGCAGTTCTTACCGGGGCTGAAGGAGCGGCCCCTGCACAGGACGTGTTAAGGGGGCAGTTCTTACCGGGGCTGGAGGAGCGGCCCCTGCACAGGACGTGTTGAGGGGGCAGTTCTTACCGGGGCTGGAGGAGCGGCCCCTGCACAGGACGTGTTGAGGGGGCAGTTCTTACCGGGGCTGGAGGAGCGGCCCCTGCACAGGACGTGTTAAGGGGGCAGTTCTTACCGGGGCTGAAGGAGCGGCCCCTGCACAGGACGTGTTGAGGGGGCAGTTCTTACCGGGGCTGAAGGAGCGGCCCCTGCACAGGACGTGTTAAGGGGGCAGTTCTTACCGGGGCTAAAGGAGCGGCCCCTGCACAAGACGTGTTGAGGGGGCAGTTCTTACCGGGGCTTAAGGAGCGGCCCCTGCACAGGACGTGTTGAGGGGGCAGTTCTTACCGGGGCTGGAGGAGCGGCCCCTGCACAGGACGTGTTAAGGGGGCAGTTCTTACCGGGGCTGAAGGAGCGGCCCCTGCACAGGCCGTGTTAAGGGGGCATTTCTTACCGGGGCTGAAGGAGCGGCCCCTGCACAGGACGTGTTGAGGGGGCAGTTCTTACCGGGGCTAGAGGAGCGGCCCCTGCACAGGACGTGTTGAGGGGCCAGTTCTTACCGGGGCTGGAGGAGCGGCCCCTGCACAGGACGTGTTGAGGGGGCAGTTCTTACCGGGGCTGAGGGAGCGGCCCCTGCAAAGGACGTGTTGAGGGGGCAGTTCTTACCGGGGCTGGAGGAGCGGCCCCTGCACAGGACGTGTTGAGGGGGCAGTTCTTACCGGGGCTGAAGGAGCGGCCCGTGCACAGGACGTGTTGAGGGGGCAGTTCTTACCGGGGCTGAAGGAGCGGCCCCTGCACAGGACGTGTTGAGGGGGCAGTTCTTACCGGGGCCGAAGGAGCGGCCCCTGCACAGGACGTGTTGAGGGGGCTGTTCTTACCGGGGCTGGAGGAGCGGCCCCTGCACAGGACGTGTTGAGGGGGCAGTTCTTACCGGGGCTGGAGGAGCGGCCCCTGCACAGGACGTGTTGAGGGGGCAGTTCTTACCGGGGCTGAAGGAGCGGCCCGTGCACAGGACGTGTTGAGGGGGCAGTTCTTACCGGGGCTGAAGGAGCGGCCCCTGCACAGGACGTGTTGAGGGGGCAGTTCTTGCCGGGGCTGGAGGAGCGGCCCCTGCACAGGACGTGTTGAGGGGGCAGTTCTTACCGGGGCTGGAGGAGCGGCCCCTGCACAGGACGTGTTCAGGGGGCCGTTCTTACCGGGGCTGAAGGAGCGGCCCCTGCACAGAACGTGTTGAGGGGGCAGTTCTTACCGGGGCTGAAGGAGCGGCCCCTGCACAGGACGTGTTGAGGGGGCAGTTCTTACCGGGGCTGGAGGAGCGGCCCTTGCACAGGACGTGTTGAGGGGGCAGTTCTTACCGGGGCTGAAGGAGCGGCCCCTGCACAGGACGTGTTAAGGGGGCAGTTCTTACCGGGGCTGAAGGAGCGGCCCCTGCACAGGACGTGTTGAGGGGGCAGTTCTTACCGGGGCTGGAGGAGCGGCCCCTGCACAGGACGTGTTGAGGGGGCAGTTCTTACCGGGGCTGAAGGAGCGGCCCCTGCACAGGACGTGTTAAGGGGGCAGTTCTTACCGGGGCTGAAGGAGCGGCCCCTGCACAGGACGTGTTGAGGGGGCAGTTCTTACCGGGGCTGGAGGAGCGGCCCTTGCACAGCACGTGTTGAGGGGGCAGTTCTTACCGGGGCTGAAGGAGCGGCCCCTGCACAGGACGTGTTAAGGGGGCAGTTCTTACCGGGGCTGAAGGAGCGGCCCCTGCACAGGACGTGTTGAGGGGGCAGTTCTTACCGGGGCTGGAGGAGCGGCCCCTGCACAGGACGTGTTGAGGGGGCAGTTCTTACCGGGGCTGAAGGAGCGGCCCCTGCACAGGACGTGTTAAGGGGGCAGTTCTTACCGGGGCTGAAGGAGCGGCCCCTGCACAGGATGTGTTGAGGGGGCAGTTCTTTTTTTTTTTTTTGTAATACAAGTCCAAAGTCACTGCTCGAGAGTCCTCAGGAGGCCAGCCCATCATACAGAGTATCACCCACATCCCCGGTCACGGTCAGTGGGTGGGGCAGCAGGGAGGAGAAGGGAGCTGTGGACAGTGGGTTTGCGTTTGTGCAGAATAATTGAACATGTGGATAACACAGAAGTGGTCGCCCCGCACTCCACACCCGGGGGTGGTGGCAGTGTGATAGGGGGTACTGTCCGCGCGGGTGCCAATCCAGGGCATTTCCCCAGGAGAGAGAATCAGGAGGGATTCGGGCCGGTGGCCGGGAGGAGGGAGAGAGTGGCATTCCACTCACACGACAGTGATGTGGGCGTGTAAGGGCCATGTGAGGGCCAACCTGCCAAAGGTTGGTGAAAAAATAGTGACGTTGCAAGCAAAAACACAGAGACAGGGTACAGGGGACAGGTTGAAAAAGAAATGACAGTGCAGATAAAGACACAGGGGCAGGGCATGGGGGAATTGCTCAGGTCGATCAGGCTGAACGCGGCCGCCCGGGGTGTAGTCAAGGACTCAGGGGGGGGGGGGGGGTTCCACCGTGTACTGGCCTTCGGAGCAGGGCAACGCAAAGCAAGGACTGAATCAGGATGAGGGCCCAGAATACAGACAGTGAAGGTCGCCTGTGATCTGTATGTACAGGCCATGAGGGCACGACCAAGTTAGATTAACGAGTTCGTCAGCGAAATGCCTCGAATCGACGTTCCCTGTGAAGGAGAGCGAGGGCAGGGGAAGGGGGTGGTCACAGTGGCAGTGGGCCTGTCCAGTCTGCAGAGAAGAAGGGGTTGGGTCTGTTGGGGGGGGCGTTTCGGGACGGCGTGTTCTAAGACCGCAGTGACAGAATCCAGCACCTTGTTTTGATAGTGCCCTACTTCCTTTCGGACAGCTCGAAGTCCACCTAGGTGTGCTCGGAGGTATCTATATAGGGACCGCGGGACTGCCAGTCGGCCTACAATGCGGAGGTCTTTGCGGCAGGCAGCCTGGCGCCATGTCTTGACGAGGTTACTGGCAGTCCAGCTGGACAGCCACGCGCAGACCAGGGGGTGGGAGGGGGTGCAGTAAGCGAGGACACCATGCAGACTGAGATTGTGACGGCGGTGGCAGTGTGGGCAGTCTGCCTTGCCCGGGGCATCATTCCAGAAGGTGGCATAGTGGGCATACCCCATGCGGGATTGCAAGCCGAAAAGCCACTTGTGCCACGCCAAGCGCCTGAATCGCAGTGGCCGCCAGGAGAGTGGGTGGAAGGAATCGTGGGAGTGAGAGGGAATGGAATCGTGGGACCACACTTTATGGGGGGGTAGCAGGCGCTCACCGTGCCGGATTACATCCCAAGGGTGCTGTCGACGCAGGGGGGCAGGGAGGGGGAGGACTGTGCCGATTTTGGCATACTCATCGGCCGCCTCATTGTGGGTGTCACCCGTGTGGCCTTCGACCCACTCAAGGGTTTGCCCTTTTGAGGAGAGGGACGAGCGCACCTCTTGTACCCAGTGAGCTTGGCGTACCGGGCGTTTATGCCCTTGTGCAGAAGCAATAGCTCCCTTGCAGTCAAGGCGGATGTTCTCGTGTGCAGGGGAGAGGTGTGACCCCAGAAGGACGCCAATTAGCTCTGCTTTATAGGAGTTGGGAACTCCTGGCACTCAGCAAACTGCTATCCTGCCATCCCTGAGGACAACTGCGGCACCGGCCGAGGGTGGGCTTCCGAGTTTGCTGCCATCAGAGTAGGCCGATCCGGGGTGGAGGTGTGAGGGCACCAGGTAGACTGACAAGCCAGCAATATGGACAATCGCAGTGGCGTCGCGCATCAGCTTATTGGCGGCCCATGTGGTGGACACTGGGGGCTGTTGTGCCTCTGGACTGCGGTTCAGTAAGGCAATCGCTGCCTTAAATGTGTTGTATGGGGAGAGTGGGTGCTGGGATCGCGTGGACATGGTGTGGAGGTAAGGATTGCGGTGCACTGTGTCTAGAACTCTCGTGGGGTGGAGTACTGGGAAGTAACCCATGCCGAGGCCATGGCTTCTGTGGGTGTACAGAGTTTTCCTGGCAACGACGGAGGGCAGCCCTAGCACTCCGAAAATGAATTTTTCAATCAGCGAGAGGTGGCACCCCCTTTCTCCATTGTGCGGTTCCCCCCTACGCTGGACACACGTGATGTGCTGCTGTCAGCCGCTGCTTTCGGGCCGGTTGAAGACCACCAAATTTTTCAGCAATCGGGACTGGTCATGGTTAAATACCAAGCCACACAGTCCGCTGTTGCCTCATACGGCGCTACACTGCCTGGACCAATGTACTTCTCGTCGGGGGACACATCCAAAGATGTCAACATGTCCCTTGCCGATCGCCTGGAACAAGTTCGCCTCGCTCCCCTCCCGGATCCCTTTCTCAACGAGGCTAATCTTGCTGCCGCCACGAATGCGCTCAGCGAATTCCAAATGCCCGACATAAACTCCGCCCATACACCCTCTCCTGTACCCACAGCACCACCCTCCGTCTCCAACTCATCTTCTTTTCTCCAGCAACCATGATGATACACCCCGACAGACTCATCGCTGCATGAAGCTACCCTCGCTGGTTTCACAGTGCCAATGGTCCTCTACCTCGGCTTGCACGACATGCATGCTCATGAATTTGTTACGGCGACACTCCTTTGCCCTACACTACACTCATGTTGCTACTGCCATCTGCATAGCCACGCATCGCGTTCTCCACATGCACTACGCAATCGCAGTCAGTATTACAGGAATTTGTCTGATCAGAATGTGCCACCTACTACACCGTCACACACTGTGTCTCGCTGCCCCCCCACCACTGGCTCACGTTGTGACGTCTCCACCACTACAGGTCCCACCTGATGGGGCGGCTGATGTGACATACGTGAATCTGTCTACAGTGTGTCCTGTGCCTATCTCGAGAGGTAACAGTGCCCCCCTCCACAAAGTCATCGTTCCTTTCTGTAACATTAGTGCCGTCATATTTGCGCTCATTCGTTTAATCCTCATGCGCCAGGCTATCCTGCTCTATGCGCTTATAAGACACCCCCTATCCGCAGATTGTGGACGTCAGAGTGTTCCACCTTGCTACAATCCCGCTGCGCCGGTCTGCTCCATTTCCAAACAACATCAGGGAGTCCCACCCTGCACCTCACTGAATGGATGCTTCAGCCCCGGCTCTGATGATCCATCAAGTATGCACCAGCCCTTGGGCACACCACACACACCACACGCACGCACACTCACATATGACACACTGACATTCGGTTCACTCAATGTCGGCGGCGTGGAGGTGACGCCAAACAGATTGTGTCACGTACTATCCGGATTTACGCCATTGCCCCACACCTTTTCCCTCCAAGAGTTCAGGCCCAGCTCCACCTCAACGTTGCGGGATCACGAGCGTGTGGCGATGTACTGGGGGTACCATCTGCATGCCAGCTCCCCTACGTCTAAAGAAGGAGTAGCCCTCCTCATACACACTTCTATTGCACCAGCTCCTCCGACAATACGCGTTCACATCCCTGGTAGGCTGATCTCTGCCTCCATATCACTGGGAAGCGATCCCTCGATGCCCTCCCTGTCCATCGCCTCGTACTATGGGCCACACACGGCTGCCGCCAGGCTCCTGTGTGAAAAGGCCCTTGCGGGATTATCCCAGGAGTGTGCCATCATACTAGGAGATTATAACGCCGTAACTCACCCCAGCCACACTACAGCCCTCCGGGCGCCCATGTGGCCTTGGCTAGTGGCAAAGGAGCGCGCCGGCACCCTTGTTGAGCTCTTAACCCCGCACCACGATTCTGTCCCCTACACCAGAGTACGTCGGTATGGGGGCACCAAGAGCTATATTGACAGAGCCTATGGGTCCCGGCTGTTCCAGGCCCTCTATAAGACATCAGGGGCCCAGGTACCTGACTTCTCCGGTGTCGCCGGGATTCAGGACCATGACCCCATCCTCGTCCACACGGCGCCGTGGTCACAGCAAGTGCTCCCCGAAATGCGCTGTGCCATGTGGAACCGCCGTGATGTCACAGCATATAAAAAACGTATCGCAGCCCTGACTGCCGACATGCCTCCCCCAGTCTCTGCACATGACTGCGCGCTCACATACACACAGCTCACGTCGCACATGCTGACCGCCATGCGTGAGGTTAACGCGTCTAAGGCCCCGATCACCCCTGTTACCGAGGATCCAAGCGACTGGGCCTCTGTGATCCGGCAATTGGCCAAACAGGCCAAGCGAAGATCCAAGGTATTTTACCGCAGAGTTAAACACACCCTCTTATCGCCCCCCGCCCAATCAACACTCCCCACCCCCACACGAAAAATACAACGTATCCTCCAACGCAACACCCCATGGTCTGCGCACGCACTGTCGCACGTACCCCAGCGCCCCAGACATCAGGATGTGCCGCCCCCCACGCAAGCTGCACTGCGCGAACTGGCCCGCGCGTCACGCAAAAAATCCCCCGGTCCAGACAAAGTACCCCCGTACCTGCTCCACGTACTCCCCGATGAAACATTCTGTCTGGTACACGCCTGTGTCACCCTCTGTTACGACGAGGGCACCATCCCAGATGATTGGCTGGTTTCAGAGACCTTTTGTCTTTTTAAAGGGAAGGGTAAGTGGCAAGACCCGGACCGCTGGAGGCCCATCGCTATGAGTAATTCAATTTACCGGCTATTCATGCGATGGGTCTACTCACAGCTGTACCCCCTAATATCCCCACACCTGCACCACAGACAATTCGGCGGTAGGCAGGGTATATCCACGGCCCACGCCACACAAATTTTCCTCGATGACCTCGACAAACTAGGGCCGGTAGAGGCCATTCTGGCCTTTGATGTCTACCATGCCTTTGACAGCCCCCCGAAAATCCTGATCCGTGCCGTCCTTGACAAAATGGGAACTCCCCTGAAATTACTGCGCATAATCACCCTGGTAATGGAAAGGGGCTCCACTTTTCTCAGGGGGGCCGAACAGGAAATTTTCTGCACAACGCACGGGGTGAAACAAGGGTGTCCCCTCTCCTGTTTCCTCTTCGTCGTCGTTTTTGACATCCCCCTGCGCGTGCTCGACCAGCATGGCATCACCTTCTCTGCGTATGTTGATGACATATGCTCCCCGACCCCCCCCAAGCGCAGCCAGCATCAGGCACAACTTGTCCAGTATGCCCTCAGCCTCATCGCCTGTCAGCTGAATGTGGGCAAGAGCGAGTCCCTCCCTATGCTCCATTCCCCCACTGATCTGCCTCTCCTCCCGAAATATTTGCACCCGCCATGCGCGCTTCAGGCTTCCAATGAGTCGCTTTGGCAATCAGTCCCAGCCGAATTCCCGCCAGAATGGAGCTCACAGGTAAATCATCCTTTCGTCAGGGCCAGATATATCATGCATCTGGGCCATCCCCTGGCCCCGCGGCTCTGTGTCGACAGAGCGCTGTCTATCGTCCTAGAGGAACCGAGAAGCCAACTCACCGAGCTGCACTCACAACCGATCCAAGTCTTGGATAGGGTCCTCTTGGTAAACACCATGGTACTGCCACGCCTACTATACCGCACAGAATGCATACCCCTCACTGTCACACAGCTACACTCTGTTGGGGACGCCGCTTATCCAGGATTCTGTGATCGCATTGCATTGCTTCTTGTGGGCTTGTATTGCTACCTGTGGGTGTGAATTGAGGTCTTGAGGCTTCTTCCTGAACCATAGAGGGTATTTCAGCCAAAGGCATTTATTTTTCAAAAGTTCGCGAAAATTCTAGCGTTAGTGTGCGCAGACACACACATCATGTCGCCCAGATTTTCTATTTCTTGCACTGCAGGCTGTATGAGCATGGGGTCATGCACCATACCGAAAACGTCATACTTGTTGAGGAGTACAAGGAAGGCGAATTTGCGGAAAAGTGGGGGGTTCATTTCAATGGCACGGCGGACTTCATCCGAGGGGAACTTGCGTTTGCGTGCCGCACCCTTTTGAAAACGGGGCTGGTGTGTAATGATGATGGAGGACTCCTTGACGGAGCGATCAAGGAGTCCTATGGACACACCCATGTCCATGAGGGCGGGCTGTTCGTCATAAAAATTGCCCAAGACATTAAATGGGACGAAAAAATCAAAAAGGCGATAGCCATCAGGGGCGGAGTTGACAATTACGGGCCAAAATGATTTAGTTATCCTAGGTATGGTGAGCTCCTTTAATACTGTGGACGTGTCGTCGGGGTTGAGTCCATTGAGCATCAGCATCAGCGGCAATGAAAAATTAACCGATGAGATATTTGTTGCCCCTTCTCCTCGCACCAACCGAGTCGGCCAACCCGCCTTGTCCCCATCCCGTAGCTCTTCCTCACCAAGTGTAGGGCCAAGCAACACTTTGGAGAGCAATACGGAAGGAAATGAAGCGGAGAAAAAAAAGGCGGAAGAAAAAAACAATGAAAAAAAAGAAGATGGGAAAAAAAAGGCGGACCAAAACGAAGCGGAAACAAAAAAAATGGAAGAACAAAAAAAAGCCAAAGAAAAAAAAGCGGCCGAGAGAAAGGAACCACCGAAGAGGAGTGAAGACTCGTCTACTAGGAGCAATGCACCGTCTCTTCCTTCAACTCGTGCCTCCTCCGTTGTTCCTTCTTCAAAGGCTCACCATGGACGGGGTTCCACTTTGGGAGACGATGATGATGTGTCCATCGTTGACTTTCCCGACATAAGGCATGCCTTTACCTCTCCTTCCCCCAACAAGACACCCATCACACCTCAAAGATTGCCACACCAATCGGAACCCGGTGCACAAGATGACATGGAGATGCAAGCGTCGGTAGACCCTCTCCCCGCCCAACAAATGGCTTTGGAAAAAAATCCAATTCGGGCGCTTGCACAACGCAATTTTCGGCCAAACGGAGCCTTGCCAACCGGTTTCCCCGAGCCTCGCGACCTCACCAAGGATGTTCAAAAAAAATAAAAATTGAGGGGGCAGTTCTTACCAGGGCTGGAGGAGCGGCCCCTGCACAGGACGTGTTGAGGGGGCAGTTCTTACCGGGGCTGAAGGAGCGGCCCCTGCACAGGACGTGTTAAGGGGGCAGTTCTTACCGGGGCTGGAGGAGCGGCCCCTGCACAGGACGTGTTGAGGGGGCAGTTCTTACCGGGGCTGGAGGAGCGGCCCCTGCACAGGACGTGTTCAGGGGGCAGTTCTTACCGGGGCTGGAGGAGCGGCCCCTGCACAGGACGTGTTGAGGGGGCAGTTCTTACCGGGGCTGAAGGAGCGGCCCCTGCACAGGACGTGTTGAGGGGGCAGTTCTTACCGGGGCTGAAGGAGCGGCCCCTGCACAGGACGTGTTGAGGGGGCAGTTCTTACCGGGGCTGAAGGAGCGGCCCCTGCACAGGACGTGTTGAGGGGGCAATTCTTACCGGGGCTGAAGGAGCGGCCCCTGCACAGGACGTGTTGAGGGGGCAGTTCTTACCGGGACTGGAGGAGCGGTCCCTGCACAGGACGTGTTGAGGGGGCAGTTCTTACCGGGGCTGAAGGAGCGGCCCCTGCAGAGGACGTGTTAAGGGGGCAGTTCTTACCGGGGCCGGAGGAGCGGCCCCTGCACAGGACGTGTTGAGGGGGCAATTCTTACCGGGGCTGAAGGAGCGGCCCCTGCACAGGACGTGTTGAGGGGGCAGTTCTTACCGGGACTGGAGGAGCGGTCCCTGCACAGGACGTGTTGAGGGGGCAGTTCTTACCGGGGCTGAAGGAGCGGCCCCTGCAGAGGACGTGTTAAGGGGGCAGTTCTTACCGGGGCTGAAGGAGCGGCCCCTGCACAGGACGTGTTGAGGGGGCAGTTCTTACCGGGGCTGGAGGAGCGGCCCCTGCACAGGACGTGCTGAGGGGGCAGTTCTTACCGGGGCTGGAGGAGCGGCCCCTGCACAGGACGTGTTGAGGGGGCAGTTCTTACCGGGGCTGGAGGAGCGGCCCCTGCACAGGACGTGTTGAGGGGGCAGTTCTTACCGGGGCTGAAGGAGCGGCCCCTGCACAGGACGTGTTGAGGGGGTAGTTCTTACCGGGGCTGGAGGAGCGGCCCCTGCACAGGACGTGTTGAGGGGGCAGTTCTTACCGGGGCTGGAGGAGCGGCCCCTGCACAGGACGTGTTGAGGGGGCAGTTCTTACCGGGGCTGAAGGAGCGGCCCCTGCACAGGACGTGTTGAGGGGGCAGTTCTTACCGGGGCTGAAGGAGCGGCCCCTGCACAGGACGTGTTGAGGGGGCAGTTCTTACCGGGGCTGGAGGAGCGGCCCCTGCACAGGACGTGTTGAGGGGGCAGTTCTTACCGGGGCTGAAGGAGCGGCCCCTGCACAGGACGTGTTGAGGGGGCAGTTCTTACCGGGGCTGAAGGAGCGGCCCCTGCACAGGACGTGTTGAGGGGGCAGTTCTTACCGGGGCTGGAGGAGCGGCCCCTGCACAGGACGTGTTGAGGGGGCAATTCTTACCGGGGCTGAAGGAGCGGCCCTTGCACAGGACGTGTTGAGGGGGCAGTTCTTACCGGGGCTGGAGGAGCGGCCCCTGCACAGGACGTGTTGAGGGGGCAGTTCTTACCGGGGCTGAAGGAGCGGCCCCTGCACAGGACGTGTTGAGGGGGCACTTCTTACCGGGGCTGAAGGAGCGGCCCCTGCACAAGACGTGTTGAGGGGGCAGTTCTTACCGGGGCTGGAGGAGCGGCCCCTGCACAGGACGTGTTGAGGGGGCAGTTCTTACCGGGGCTGGAGGAGCGGCCCCTGCACAGGACGTGTTGAGGGGGCAGTTCTTACCGGGGCTGAAGGAGCGGCCCCTGCACAGGACGTGTTGAGGGGGCAGTTCTTACCGGGGCTGAAGGAGCGGCCCCTGCACAGGACGTGTTGAGGGGGCAGTTCTTACCGGGGCTGGAGGAGCGGCCCCTGCACAGGACGTGTTGAGGGGGCAATTCTTACCGGGGCTGAAGGAGCGGCCCCTGCACAGGACGTGTTGAGGGGGCAGTTCTTACCGGGGCTGAAGGAGCGGCCCCTGCACAGGACGTGTTGAGGGGGCAGTTCTTACCGGGGCTGGAGGAGCGGCCCCTGCACAGGACGTGTTGAGGGGGCAGTTCTTACCGGGGCTGGAGGAGCGGCCCCTGCACAGGACGTGTTGAGGGGGCAGTTCTTACCGGGGCTGAAGGAGCGGCCCCTGCACAGGACGTGTTGAGGGGGCAGTTCTTACCGGGGCTGGAGGAGCGGCCCCTGCACAGGACGTGTTGAGGGGGCAGTTCTTACCGGGGCTGGAGGAGCGGCCCCTGCACAGGACGTGTTGAGGGGGCAGTTCTTACCGGGGCTGGAGGAGCGGCCCCTGCACAGGACGTGTTGAGGGGGCAGTTCTTACCGGGGCTGAAGGAGCGGCCCCTGCACAGGACGTGTTGAGGGGGCAGTTCTTACCGGGGCTGGAGGAGCGGCCCCTGCACAGGACGTGTTGAGGGGGCAGTTCTTACCGGGGCTGGAGGAGCGGCCCCTGCACAGGACGTGTGGAGGGGGCAGTTCTTACCGGGGCTGAAGGAGCGGCCCCTGCACAGGACGTGTTGAGGGGGCAGTTCTTACCGGGGCTGGAGGAGCGGCCCCTGCACAGGACGTGTTGAGGGGGCAGTTCTTACCGGGGCTGGAGGAGCGGCCCCTGCACAGGACGTGTTGAGGGGGCAGTTCTTACCGGGGCTGGAGGAGCGGCCCCTGCACAGGACGTGTTGAGGGGGCAGTTCTTACCGGGGCTGAAGGAGCGGCCCCTGCACAGGACGTGTTGAGGGGGCAGTTCTTACCGGGGCTGGAGGAGCGGCCCCTGCACAGGACGTGTTGAGGGGGCAGTTCTTACCGGGGCTGGAGGAGCGGCCCCTGCACAGGACGTGTTGAGGGGGCAGTTCTTACCGGGGCTGAAGGAGCGGCGTAGGACGTGTTGAGGGGGCAGTTCTTACCGGGGCTGGAGGAGCGGCCCCTGCACAGGACGTGTTGAGGGGGCAGTTCTTACCGGGGCTGGAGGAGCGGCCCCTGCACAGGACGTGTTGAGGGGGCAGTTCTTACCGGGGCTGGAGGAGCGGCCCCTACACAGGACGTGTTGAGGGGGCAGTTCTTACCGGGGCTGAAGGAGCGGCCCCTGCACAGGACGTGTTGAGGGGGCAGTTCTTACCAGGGCTGGAGGAGCGGCCCCTGCACAGGACGTGTTGAGGGGGCAATTCTTACCGGGGCTGAAGGAGCGGCCCCTGCACAGGACGTGTTGAGGGGGCAGTTCTTACCGGGGCTGGAGGAGCGGCCCCTGCACAGGACGTGTTGAGGGGGCAGTTCTTACCGGGACTGAAGGAGCGGCCCCTGCACAGGACGTGTTGAGGGGGCAGTTCTTACCGGGGCTGGAGGAGCGGCCCCTGCACAGGACGTGTTAAGGGGGCAGTTCTTACCGGGGCTGAAGGAGCGGCCCCTGCAGAGGACGTGTTAAGGGGGCAGTTCTTACCGGGGCTGAAGGAGCGGCCCCTGCACAGGACGTGTTGAGGGGGCAGTTCCTACCGGGGCTGGAGGAGCGGCCCCTGCACAAGACGTGTTGAGGGGGCAGTTCTTACCGGGGCTAAAGGAACGGCCCCTGCACAGGACGTGTTAAGGGGGCAGTTCTTACCGGGGCTGAAGGAGCGGCCCCTGCACAGGACGTGTTGAGGGGGCAGTTCTTACCGGGGCTGGAGGAGCAGCCCCTGCACAGGACGTGTTGAGGGGGCAGTTCTTACCGGGGCTGGAGGAGCGGCCCCTGCACTGGACGTGTTGAGGGGGCAGTTCTTACCGGGGCTGAAGGAGCGGCCCCTGCACAGGACGTGTTGAGGAGGGAGTTCTTACCGGGGCTGAAGGAGCGGCCCCTGCACAGGACGTGTTGAGGGGGTAGTTCTTACCGGGGCTGGAGGAGCGGCCCCTGCACAGGACGTGTTGAGGGGGCAGTTCTTACCGGGGCTGGAGGAGCGGCCCCTGCACAGGACGTGTGGAGGGGGCAGTTCTTACCGGGGCTGAAGGAGCGGTCCCTGCACAGGACATGTTGAGGGGGCAGTTCTTACCGGGGCTGGAGGAGCGGCCCCTGCACAGGACGTGTTGAGGGGGCAGTTCTTACCGGGGCTGGAGGAGCGGCCCCTGCACAGGACGTGTTGAGGGGGCAGTTCTTACCGGGGCTGAAGGAGCGGCCCCTGCACAGGACGTGTTGAGGGGGCAGTTCTTACCGGGGCTGAAGGAGCGGCCCCTGCACAGGACGTATTGAGGGGGCAGTTCTTACCGGGGCTGAAGGAGCGGCCCCTGCACAGGACGTGTTAAGGGGGCAGTTCTTACCGGGGCTGAAGGAGCGGCCCCTGCAAAGGACGTGTTGAGGGGGCAGTTCTTACCGGGGCTGCAGGAGCGGCCCCTGCACGGGACGTGTGGTGGGGGCAGTTCTTACCGGGGCTGAAGGAGCGGCCCCTGCACAGGACGTGTTAAGGGGGCAGTTCTTACCGGGGCTGAAGGAGCGGCCCCTGCACAAGACGTGTTGAGGGGGTAGTTCTTACCGGGGCTGGAGGAGCGGCCCCTGCACAGGACGTGTTGAGGGGGCAGTTCTTACCGGGGCTGGAGGAGCGGCCCCTGCACAGGACGTGTGGAGGGGGCAGTTCTTACCGGGGCTGAAGGAGCGGCCCCTGCACAGGACATGTTGAGGGGGCAGTTCTTACCGGGGTTGGAGGAGCGGCCCCTGCACAGGACGTGTTGAGGGGGCAGTTCTTACCGGGGCTGGAGGAGCGGCCCCTGCACAGGACGTGTTGAGGGGGCAGTTCTTACCGGGGCTGAAGGAGCGGCCCCTGCACAGGACGTGTTGAGGGGGCAGTTCTTACCGGGGCTGAAGGAGCGGCCCCTGCACAGGACGTATTGAGGGGGCAGTTCTTACCGGGGCTGAAGGAGCGGCCCCTGCACAGGACGTGTTAAGGGGGCAGTTCTTACCGGGGCTGAAGGAGCGGCCCCTGCAAAGGACGTGTTGAGGGGGCAGTTCTTACCGGGGCTGGAGGAGCGGCCCCTGCACGGGACGTGTGGTGGGGGCAGTTCTTACCGGGGCTGAAGGAGCGGCCCCTGCACAGGACGTGTTGAGGGGGCAGTTCTTACCGGGGCTGAAGGAGCGGCCCCTGCACAGGACGTGTTGAGGGGGCAGTTCTTACCGGGGCTGGAGGAGCGGCCCCTGCACAGGACGTGTTGAGGGGGCAGTTCTTACCGGGGCTGGAGGAGCGGCCCCTGCACAGGACGTGTTGAGGGGGCAGTTCTTACCGGGGCTGAAGGAGCGGCCCCTGCACAGGACGTGTTGAGGGGGCAGTTCTTACCGGGGCTGAAGGAGCGGCCCCTGCACAAGACGTATTGAGGGGGCAGTTCTTACCGGGGCTGAAGGAGCGGCCCCTGCACAGGACGTGTTAAGGGGGCAGTTCTTACCGGGGCTGAAGGAGCGGCCCCTGCAAAGGACGTGTTGAGGGGGCAGTTCTTACCGGGGCTGAAGGAGCGGCCCCTGCACAGGACGTGTTGAGGGGGCAGTTCTTACCGGGGCTGGAGGAGCGGCCCCTGCACAGGACGTGTTGAGGGGGCAGTTCTTACCGGGGCTGAAGGAGCGGCCCCTGCACAGGACGTGTTGAGGGGGTAGTTCTTACCGGGGCTGAAGGAGCGGCCCCTGCACAGGACGTGTTGAGGGGGCAGTTCTTACCGGGGCTGAAGGAGCGGCCCCTGCACAGGACGTGTTAAGGGGGCAGTTCTTACCGGGGCTGAAGGAGCGGCCCCTGCAAAGGACGTGTTGAGGGGGCAGTTCTTACCGGGGCTGGAGGAGCGGCCCCTGCACAGGACGTGTTGAGGGGGCAGTTCTTACCGGGGCTGGAGGAGCGGCCCCTGCACAGGACGTGTTGAGGGGGCAGTTCTTACCGGGGCTGGAGGAGCGGCCCCTGCACAGGACGTGTTGAGGGGGCAGTTCTTACCGGGGCTGAAGGAGCGGCCCCTGCACAGGACGTGTTGAGGGGGCAGTTCTTACCGGGGCTGGAGGAGCGGCCCCTGCACAGGACGTGTTGAGGGGGCAGTTCTTACCGGGGATGGAGGAGCGGCCCCTGCACAGGACGCGTTGAGGGGGCAGTTCTTACCGGGGCTGGAGGGGTGGCCCCTGCACAGGACGTGTTGAGGGGGCAGTTCTTACCGGGGCTGAAGGAGCGGCCCCTGCACAGGACGTGTTGAGGGGGCAGTTCTTACCGGGGATGGAGGAGCGGCCCCTGCACAGGACGTGTTGAGGGGGCACTTTTTACCGGGGCTGGAGGAGCGGCCCCTGCAGAGGACGCGTTGAGGGGGCAGTTCTTACCGGGGCTGAAGGAGCGGCCCCTGCACAGGACGCGTTGAGGGGGCAGTTCTTACCGGGGCTGGAGGAGCGGCCCCTGCACAGGACGTGTTGAGGGGGCAGTTCTTACCGGGGCTGAAGGAGCGGCCCCTGCACAGGACGTGTTGAGGGGGCAGTTCTTACCGGGGCTGGAGGAGCGGCCCCTGCACAGGACGTGTTGAGGGGGCAGTTCTTACCGGGGCTGAAGGAGCGGCCCCTGCACAGGACGTGTTGAGGGGGCAGTTCTTACCGGGGCTGGAGGAGTGGCCCCTGCACAGGACGTGTTGAGGGGGCAGTTCTTACCGGGGCTGAAGGAGCGGCCCCTGCACAGGACGTGTTGAGGGGGCAGTTCTTACCGGGGCTGGAGGAGTGGCCCGTGCACAGGACGTGTTGAGGGGGCAGTTCTTACCGGGGCTGGAGGAGCGGCCCCTGCACAGGACGTGTTGAGGGGGCAGTTCTTACCGGGGCTGGAGGAGCGGCCCCTGCACAGGACGTGTTGAGGGGGCAGTTCTTACCGGGGCTGAAGGAGCGGCCCCTGCACAGGACGTATTGAGGGGGCAGTTCTTACCGGGGCTGAAGGAGCGGCCCCTGCACAGGACGTGTTAAGGGGGCAGTTCTCACCGGGGCTGAAGGAGCGGCCCGTGCAAAGGACGTGTTGAGGGGGCAGTTCTTACCGGGGCTGGAGGAGCGGCCCCTGCACAAGACGTGTTGAGGGGGCAGTTCTTACCGGGGCTGGAGGAGCGGCCCCTGCACAGGACGTGTTGAGGGGGCAGTTCTTACCGGGGCTGGAGGAGCGGCCCCTGCACAGGACGTGTTGAGGGGGCAGTTCTTACCGGGGCTGAAGGAGCGGCCCCTGCACAGGACGTGTTGAGGGGGCAGTTCTTACCGGGGCTGGAGGAGCGGTCCCTGCACAGGACGTGTTGAGGGGGCAGTTCTTACCGGGGCTGGAGGAGCGGCCCCTGCACAGGACGTGTTGAGGGGGCAGTTCTTACCGGGGCTGGAGGAGCGGCCCCTGCACAGGACGCGTTGAGGGGGCAGTTCTTACCGGGGCTGAAGGAGCGGCCCCTGCACAGGACGCGTTGAGGGGGCAGTTCTTACCGGGGCTGGAGGAGCGGCCCCTGCACAGGACGTGTTGAGGGGGCAGTTCTTACCGGGGCTGAAGGAGCGGCCCCTGCACAGGACGTGTTGAGGGGGCAGTTCTTACCGGGGCTGGAGGAGCGGCCCCTGCACAGGACGTGTTGAGGGGACAATTCTTACCGGGGCTGAAGGAGCGGCCCCTGCCCAGGACGTGTTGAGGGGGCAGTTCTTACCGGGGCTGAAGGAGCGGCCCCTGCACAGGACGTGTTGAGGGGGCAGTTCTTACCGGGGCTGAAGGAGCGGCCCCTGCACAGGACGTGTTGAGGGGGCAGTTCTTACCGGGGCTGGAGGAGCGGCCCCTGCACAGGACGTGTTGAGGGGGCAGTTCTTACCGGGGCTGGAGGAGCGGCCCCTGCACAGGACGTGTTGAGGGGGCAGTTCTTACCGGAGCTGAAGGAGCGGCCCCTGCACAGGACGTGTTGCGGGGGCAGTTCTTACCGGGGCTGGAGGAGCGGCCCCTGCACAGGACCTGTTGAGGGGGCAGTTCTTACCGGGGCTGAAGGAGCGGCCCCTGCACAGGACGTGTTGAGGGGGCAGTTCTTACCGGGGCTGAAGGAGCGGCCCCTGCACAGGACGTGTTGAGGGGGCAGTTCTTACCGGGGCTGGAGGAGCGGCCCCTGCACAGGACGTGTTGAGGGGGCAGTTCTTACCGGGGCGGGAGGAGCGGCCCCTGCACAGGACGTATTGAGGGGGCAGTTCTTACCGGGGCTGAAGGAGCGGCCCCTGCACAGGACGTGTTAAGGGGGCAGTTCTTACCGGGGCTGAAGGAGCGGCCCCTGCAAAGGACGTGTTGAGGGGGCAGTTCTTACCGGGGCTGGAGGAGCGGCCCCTGCACAGGACGTGTTGAGGGGGCAGTTCTTACCGGGGCTGGAGGAGCGGCCCCTGCACAGGACGTGTTAAGGGGGCAGTTCTTACCGGGGCTGAAGGAGCGGCCCCTGCACAGGACGTGTTGAGGGGGCAGTTCTTACTGGGGCTGGAGGAGCGGCCCCTGCACAGGACGTGTTGAGGGGGCAGTTCTTACCGGGGCTGGAGGAGCGGCCCCTGCACAGGACGTGTTGAGGGGGCAGTTCTTACCGGGGCTGGAGGAGCGGCCCCTGCACAGGACGTATTGAGGGGGCAGTTCTTACCGGGGCTGAAGGAGCGGCCCCTGCACAGGACGTATTGAGGGGGCAGTTCTTACCGGGGCTGAAGGAGCGGCCCCTGCACAGGACGTGTTAAGGGGGCAGTTCTTACCGGGGCTGAAGGAGCGGCCCCTGCAAAGGACGTGTTGAGGGGGCAGTTCTTACCGGGGCTCGAGGAGCGGCCCCTGCACAGGACGTGTTGAGGGGGCAGTTCTTACCGGGGCTGGAGGAGCGGCCCCTGCACAGGACGTGTTGAGGGGGCAGTTCTTACCGGGGCTGGAGGAGCGGCCCCTGCACAGGACGTGTTGAGGGGGCAGTTCTTACCGGGGCTGAAGGAGCGGCCCCTGCACAGGACGTGTTGAGGGGGCAGTTCTTACCGGGGCTGGAGGAGCGGCCCCTGCACAGGACGTGTTGAGGGGGCAGTTCTTACCGGGGCTGGAGGAGCGGCCCCTGCACAGGACGTGTTGAGGGGGCAGTTCTTACCGGGGCTGAAGGAGCGGCCCCTGCACAGGACGTGTTGAGGGGGCAGTTCTTACCGGGGCTGGAGGAGCGGCCCCTGCACAGGACGTGTTGAGGGGGCAATTCTTACCGGGGCTGGAGGAGCGGCCCCTGCACAGGACGCGTTGAGGGGGCAGTTCTTACCGGGGCTGAAGGAGCGGCCCCTGCACAGGACGTGTTGAGGGGGCAGTTCTTACCGGGGCTGGAGGAGCGGCCCCTGCACAGGACGTGTTGAGGGGGCAGTTCTTACCGGGGCTGAAGGAGCGGCCCCTGCACAGGACGTGTTGAGGGGGCAGTTCTTACCGGGGCTGGAGGAGCGGCCCCTGCACAGGACGTGTTGAGGGGGCAATTCTTACCGGGGCTGAAGGAGCGGCCCCTGCCCAGGACGTGTTGAGGGGGCAGTTCTTACCGGGGCTGAAGGAGCGGCCCCTGCACAGGTTGTGTTGAGGGGGCAGTTCTTACCGGGGCTGGAGGAGCGGCCCCTGCACAGGACGTGTTGAGGGGGCAGTTCTTACCGGGGCTGAAGGAGCGGCCCCTGCACAGGACGTGTTGAGGGGGCAGTTCTTACCGGGGCTGGAGGAGCGGCCCCTGCACAGGACGTGTTGAGGGGGCAGTTCTTACCGGGGCTGGAGGAGCGGCCCCTGCACAGGACGTGTTGAGGGGGCAGTTCTTACCGGGGCTGGAGGAGCGGCCCCTGCACAGGACGTGTTGAGGGGGCAGTTCTTACCGGGGCTGAAGGAGCGGCCCCTGCACAGGACGCGTTGAGGGGGCAGTTCTTACCGGGGCTGGAGGAGCGGCCCCTGCACAGGACGTGTTGAGGGGGCAGTTCTTACCGGGGCTGAAGGAGCGGCCCCTGCACAGGACGTGTTGAGGGGGCAGTTCTTACCGGGGCTGGAGGAGCGGCCCCTGCACAGGACGTGTTGAGGGGACAATTCTTACCGGGGCTGAAGGAGCGGCCCCTGCCTAGGACGTGTTGAGGGAGCAGTTCTTACCGGGGCTGAAGGAGCGGCCCCTGCACAGGACGTGTTGAGGGGGCAGTTCTTACCGGGGCTGGAGGAGCGGCCCCTGCACAGGACGTGTTGAGGGGGCAGTTCTTACCGGGGCTGGAGGAGCGGCCCCTGCACAGGACGTGTTGCGGGGGCAGTTCTTACCGGGGCTGGAGGAGCGGCCCCTGCACAGGACCTGTTGAGGGGGCAGTTCTTACCGGGGCTGAAGGAGCGGCCCCTGCACAGGACGTGTTGAGGGGGCAGTTCTTACCGGGGCTGGAGGAGCGGCCCCTGCACAGGACGTGTTGAGGGGGCAGTTCTTACCGGCGCTGGAGGAGCGGCCCCTGCACAGGACGTGTTGAGGGGGCAGTTCTTACCGGGGCTGAAGGAGCGGCCCCTGCACAGGACGTGTTGCGGGGGCAGTTCTTACCGGGGCTGGAGGAGCGGCCCCTGCACACGACCTGTTGAGGGGGCAGTTCTTACCGGGGCTGAAGGAGCGGCCCCTGCACAGGACGTGTTGAGGGGGCAGTTCTTACCGGGGCTGGAGGAGCGGCGCCTGCACAGGACGTGTTGAGGGGGCAGTTCTTACCGGGGCTGGAGGAGCGGCCCCTGCACAGGACGTGTTGAGGGGGCAGTTCTTACCGGGGCGGGAGGAGCGGCCCCTGCACAGGACGTATTGAGGGGGCAGTTCTTACCGGGGCTGAAGGAGCGGCCCCTGCACAGGACGTGTTAAGGGGGCAGTTCTTACCGGGGCTGAAGGAGCGGCCGCTGCAAAGGACGTGTTGAGGGGGCAGTTCTTACCGGGGCTGGAGGAGCGGCCCCTGCACAGGACGTGTTGAGGGGGCAGTTCTTACCGGGGCTGGAGGAGCGGCCCCTGCACAGGACGTGTTGAGGGGGCAGTTCTTACCGGGGCGGGAGGAGCGGCCCCTGCACAGGACGTATTGAGGGGGCAGTTCTTACCGGGGCTGAAGGAGCGGCCCCTGCACAGGACGTGTTAAGGGGACAGTTCTTACCGGGGCTGAAGGGGCGGCCCCTGCAAAGGACGTGTTGAGGGGGCAGTTCTTACCGGGGCTGGAGGAGCGGCCCCTGCACAGGACGTGTTGAGGGGGCAGTTCTTACCGGGGCTGGAGGAGCGGCCCCTGCACAGGACGTGTTAAGGGGGCAGTTCTTACCGGGGCTGAAGGAGCGGCCCCTGCACAGGACGTGTTGAGGGGGCAGTTCTTACTGGGGCTGGAGGAGCGGCCCCTGCACAGGACGTGTTGAGGGGGCAGTTCTTACCGGGGCTGGAGGAGCGGCCCCTGCACAGGACGTGTTGAGGGGGCAGTTCTTACCGGGGCTGGGGGAGCGGCCCCTGCACAGGACGTATTGAGGGGGCAGTTCTTACCGGGGCTGAAGGAGCGGCCCCTGCACAGGACGTATTGAGGGGGCAGTTCTTACCGGGGCTGAAGGAGCGGCCCCTGCACAGGACGTGTTAAGGGGGCAGTTCTTACCGGGGCTGAAGGAGCGGCCCCTGCAAAGGACGTGTTGAGGGGGCAGTTCTTACCGGGGCTGGAGGAGCGGCCCCTGCACAGGACGTGTTGAGGGGGCAGTTCTTACCGGGGCTGGAGGAGCGGCCCCTGCACAGGACGTGTTGAGGGGGCAGTTCTTACCGGGGCTGGAGGAGCGGCCCCTGCACAGGACGTGTTGAGGGGGCAGTTCTTACCGGGGCTGAAGGAGCGGCCCCTGCACAGGATGTGTTGAGGGGGCAGTTCTTACCGGGGCTGGAGGAGCGGCCCCTGCACAGGACGTGTTGAGGGGGCAGTTCTTACCGGGGCTGGAGGAGCGGCCCCTGCACAGGACGTGTTGAGGGGGCAGTTCTTACCGGGGCGGGAGGAGCGGCCCCTGCACAGGACGTATTGAGGGGGCAGTTCTTACCGGGGCTGAAGGAGCGGCCCCTGCACAGGACGTGTTAAGGGGGCAGTTCTTACCGGGGCTGAAGGAGCGGCCCCTGCAAAGGACGTGTTGAGGGGGCAGTTCTTACCGGGGCTGGAGGAGCGGCCCCTGCACAGGACGTGTTGAGGGGGCAGTTCTTACCGGGGCTGGAGGAGCTGCCCCTGCACAGGACGTGTTGAGGGGGCAGTTCTTACCGGGGCTGAAGGAGCGGCCCCTGCATAGGACGTGTTGAGGGGGCAGTTCTTACTGGGGCTGGAGGAGCGGCCCCTGCACAGGACGTGTTGAGGGGGCAGTTCTTACCGGGGCTGGAGGAGCGGCCCCTGCACAGGACGTGTTGAGGGGGCAGTTCTTACCGGGGCTGGAGGAGCGGCCCCTGCACAGGACGTATTGAGGGGGCAGTTCTTACCGGGGCTGAAGGAGCGGCCCCTGCACAGGACGTATTGAGGGGGCAGTTCTTACCGGGGCTGAAGGAGCGGCCCCTGCACAGGACGTGTTAAGGGGGCAGTTCTTACCGGGGCTGAAGGAGCGGCCCCTGCAAAGGACGTGTTGAGGGGGCAGTTCTTACCGGGGCTGGAGGAGCGGCCCCTGCACAGGACGTGTTGAGGGGGCAGTTCTTACCGGGGCTGGAGGAGCGGCCCCTGCACAGGACGTGTTGAGGGGGCAGTTCTTACCGGGGCTGAAGGAGCGGCCCCTGCACAGGACGTGTTGAGGGGGCAGTTCTTACCGGGGCTGAAGGAGCGGCCCCTGCACAGGATGTGTTGAGGGGGCAGTTCTTACCGGGGCTGGAGGAGCGGCCCCTGCACAGGACGTATTGAGGGGGCAGTTCTTACCGGGGCTGGAGGAGCGGCCCCTGCACAGGACGTGTTGAGGGGGCAGTTCTTACCGGGGCTGAAGGAGCGGCCCCTGCACAGGACGTGTTGAGGGGGCAGTTCTTACCGGGGCTGGAGGAGCGGCCCCTGCACAGGACGTGTTGAGGGGGCAGTTCTTACCGGGGCTGGAGGAGCGGCCCCTGCACAGGACGCGTTGAGGGGGCAGTTCTTACCGGGGCTGAAGGAGCGGCCCCTGCACAGGACGTGTTGAGGGGGCAGTTCTTACCGGGGCTGGAGGAGCGGCCCCTGCACAGGACGTGTTGAGGGGGCAGTTCTTACCGGGGCTGAAGGAGCGGCCCCTGCACAGGACGTGTTGAGGGGGCAGTTCTTACCGGGGCTGGAGGAGCGGCCCCTGCACAGGACGTGTTGAGGGGGCAGTTCTTACCGGGGCTGAAGGAGCGGCCCCTGCACAGGACGTGTTGAGGGGGCAGTTCTTACCGGGGCTGAAGGAGCGGCCCCTGCACAGGACGTGTTGAGGGGGCAGTTCTTACCGGGGCTGAAGGAGCGGCCCCTGCACAGGACGTGTTGAGGGGACAGTTCTTACCGGGGCTGGAGGAGCGGCCCCTGCACAGGACGTGTTGAGGGGGCAGTTCTTGCCGGGGCTGGAGGAGCGGCCCCTGCACAGGACGTGTTGAGGGGGCAGTTCTTACCGGGGCTGAAGGAGCGGCCCCTGCACAGGACGTGTTGAGGGGGCAGTTCTTGCCGGGGCTGGAGGAGCGGCCCCTGCACAGGACCTGTTGAGGGGGCAGTTCTTACCGGGGCTGAAGGAGCGGCCCCTGCACAGGACGTGTTGAGGGGGCAGTTCTTACCGGGGCTGAAGGAGCGGCCCCTGCACAGGACGTGTTAAGGGGGCAGTTCTTACCGGGGCTGAAGGAGCGGCCCCTGCACAGGACGTGTTGAGGGGGCAGTTCTTACCGGGGCTGGAGGAGCGGCCCCTGCACAGGACGTGTTGAGGGGGCAGTTCTTACCGGGGCTGGAGGAGCAGCCCCTGCACAGGACGTGTTGAGGGGGCAGTTCTTACCGGGGCTGGAGGAGCGGCCCCTGCACAGGACGTGTTGAGGGGGCAGTTCTTACCGGGGCTGGAGGAGAGGCCCCTGCACAGGACGTGTTGAGGGGGCAGTTCTTACCAGGGCTGGAAGAGCGGCCCCTGCACAGGACGTGTTGAGGGGGCAGTTCTTACCGGGGCTGAAGGAGCGGCCCTTGCACAGGACGTGTTGAGGGGGCAGTTCTTACCGGGGCTGGAGGAGCGGCCCCTGCACAGGACGTGTTGAGGGGGCAGTTCTTACCGGGGCGGGAGGAGCGGCCCCTGCACAGGACGTGTTGAGGGGGCAATTCTTACCGGGGCTGAAGGAGCGGCCCCTGCACAGGACGTGTTGAGGGGGCAGTTCTTGCCGGGGCTGGAGGAGCGGCCCCTGCACAGGACCTGTTGAGGGGGCAGTTCTTACCGGGGCTGAAGGAGCGGCCCCTGCACAGGACGTGTTGAGGGGGCAGTTCATACCGGGGCTGAAGGAGCGGCCCCTGCACAGGACGTGTTAAGGGGGCAGTTCTTACCGGGGCTGAAGGAGCGGCCCCTGCACAGGACGTGTTGAGGGGGCAGTTCTTACCGGGGCTGGAGGAGCAGCCCCTGCACAGGACGTGTTGAGGGGGCAGTTCTTACCGGGGCTGGAGGAGCGGCCCCTGCACAGGACGTGTTGAGGGAGCAGTTCTTACCGGGGCTGGAGGAGAGGCCCCTGCACAGGACGTGTTGAGGGGGCAGTTCTTACCGGGGCTGGAGGAGCGGCCCCTGCACAGGACGTGTTGAGGGGGCAGTTCTTACCGGGGCTGAAGGAGCGGCCCTTGCACAGGACGTGTTGAGGGGGCAGTTCTTACCGGGGCTGGAGGAGCGGCCCCTGCACAGGACGTGTTGAGGGGGCAGTTCTTACCGGGGCGGGAGGAGCGGCCCCTGCACAGGACGTGTTGAGGGGGCAATTCTTACCGGGGCTGAAGGAGCGGCCCCTGCACAGGACGTGTTGAGGGGGCAGTTCTTACCGGGGCTGGAGGAGCGGCCCCTGCACAGGACGTGTTGAGGGGGCAATTCTTACCGGGGCTGAAGGAGCGACCCTGCACAGGACGTGTTGAGGGGGCAGTTCTTACCGGGGCTGGAGGAGCGGCCCCTGCACAGGACGTGTTAAGGGGGCAGTTCTTACCGGGGCTGAAGGAGCGGCCCCTGCACAGGACGTGTTGAGGGGGCAGTTCTTACCGGGGCTGGAGGAGCGGCCCCTGCACAGGACGTGTTAAGGGGGCAGTTCTTACCGGGGCTGGAGGAGCGGCCCCTGCGCAGGACGTGTTGAGGGGGCAGTTCTTACCGGGGCTGGAGGAGCGTCCCCTGCACAGGACGTGTTGAGGGGGCAGTTCTTACCGGGGCTGGAGGAGCGGCCCCTGCACAGGACGTGTTGAGGGGGCAGTTCTTACCGGGGCTGGAGGAGCGGCCCTTGCACAGGACGTGTTGAGGGGGCAGTTCTTACCGGGGCTGAAGGAGCGGCCCCTGCACAGGACGTGTTGAGGGGGCAGTTCTTACCGGGGCTGAAGGAGCGGCCCCTGCACAGGACGTGTTGAGGGGGCAGTCCTTACCGGGGCTGGAGGAGCGGCCCCTGCACAGGACGTGTTGAGGGGGCAGTTCTTACCGGGGCTGAAGGAGCGGCCCCTGCACAGGACGTGTTGAGGGGGCAGTTCTTACCGGGGCTGGAGGAGCGGCCCCTGCACAGGACGTGTTGAGGGGGCAGTTCTTAACGGGGCTGAAGGAGCGGCCCCTGCACAGGACGTGTTGAGGGGGCAGTTCTTACCGGGGCTGGAGGAGCGGCCCCTGCACAGGACGTGTTGAGGGGGCAGTTCTTACCGGGGCTGAAGGAGCGGCCCCTGCACAGGACGTGTTAAGGGGGCAGTTCTTACCGGGGCTGAAGGAGCGGCCCCTGCACAGGACGTGTTGAGGGGGCAGTTCTTACCGGGGCTGGAGGAGCGGCCCCTGCACAGGACGTGTTGAGGGGGCACTTCTTACCGGGGCTGGAGGAGCGGCCCCTGCACAGGACGTGTTGAGGGAGCAGTTCTTACCGGGGCTGAAGGAGCGGCCCCTGCACAGGACGTGTTGAGGGGGCAGTTCTTACTGGGGCTGGAGGAGCGGCTCCTGCACAGGACGTGTTGAGGGGGCAGTTCTTACCGGGGCTGGAGGAGCGGCCCCTGCACAGGACGTGTTGAGGGGGCAGTTCTTACCGGGGCTGGAGGAGCGGCCCCTGCACAGGACGTGTTGAGGGGGTAGTTTACCGGGGCTGAAGGAGCGGCCCCTGCACAGGACGTGTTGAGGGGGCAGTTCTTACCGGGGCTGAAGGAGTGGCCCCTGCACAGGACGTGTTGAGGGGGCAGTTCTTACCGGGGCTGAAGGAGCGGCCCCTGCACAGGACGTGTTGAGGGGGCAGTTCTTACCAGGGCTGAAGGAGCGGCCCCTGCACAGGACGTGTTGAGGGGGCAGTTCTTACCGGGGCTGGAGGAGCGGCCCCTGCACAGGACGTGTTGAGGGGGCAGTTCTTACCGGGGCTGAAGGAGCGGCCCCTGCACAGGACGTGTTGAGGGGGCAGTTCTTACCGGGGCTGGAGGAGCGGCCCCTGCACAGGACGTGTTGAGGGGGCAGTTCTTACCGGGGCTGAAGGAGCGGCCCCTGCACAGGACGTGTTAAGGGGGCAGTTCTTACCGGGGCTGAAGGAGCGGCCCCTGCACGGGACGTGTTGAGGGGGCAGTTCTTACCGGGGCTGGAGGAGCGTCCCCTGCACAGGACGTGTTGAGGGGGCAGTTCTTACCGGGGCTGGAGGAGCGGCCCCTGCACAGGACGTGTTGAGGGGGCAGTTCTTACCGGGGCTGAAGGAGCGGCCCCTGCACAGGACGTGTTGAGGGGGCAGTTCTTACCGGGGCTAGAGGAGCGGCCCCTGCACAGGACGTGTTGAGGGGGCAGTTCTTACCGGGGCTGGAGGAGCGGCCCCTGCACAGGACGTGTTGAGGGGGCAGTTCTTACCGGGGCTGGAGGAGCGGCCCCTGCACAGGACGTGTTGAGGGGGCAGTTCTTACCGGGGCTGAAGGAGCGGCCCCTGCACAAGACGTGTTGAGGGGGCAGTTCTTACCGGGGCTGAAGGAGCGGCCCGTGCACAGGACGTGTTGAGGGGGCAGTTCTTACCGGGGCTGGAGGAGCGGCCCCTGCACAGGACGTGTTGAGGGGGCAGTTCTTACCGGGGCTGGAGGAGCGGCCCCTGCACAGGACGTGTTGAGGGGGCAGTTCTTACCGGGGCTGGAGGAGCGGCCCCTGCACAGGACGTGTTAAGGGGGCAGTTCTTACCGGGGCTCAAGGAGCGGCCCCTACACAGGACGTGTTGAGGGGGTAGTTCTTACTGGGGCTGAAGGAGCGGCCCCTGCACAGGACGTGTTGAGGGGGCAGTTCTTACCGGGGCTGGAGGAGCGGCCCCTGCACAGGACGTGTTGAGGGGGCAGTTCTTACCGGGGCTGAAGGAGCGGCCCCTGCACAGGACGTGTTGAGGGGGCAGTTCTTACCGGGGCTGGAGGAGCGGCCCCTGCACAGGACATGTTGAGGGGGCAGTTCTTACCGGGGCTGAAGGAGCGGCCCCTGCACAGGACGTGCTGAGGGGGCAGTTCTTACCGGGGCTGAAGGAGCGGCCCCTGCACAAGACGTGTTGAGGGGGCAGTTCTTACCGGGGCTGGAGGAGCGGCCCCTGCACAGGACGTGTTGAGGGGGCAGTTCTTACCGGGGCTGGAGGAGCGGCCCCTGCACAGGACGTGTTGAGGGGGCAGTTCTTACCGGGGCTGAAGGAGCGGCCCCTGCACAGGACGTGTTGAGGGGGCAGTTCTTACCGGGGCTGAAGGAGCGGCCCCTGCACAGGACGTGTTGAGGGGGCAGTTCTTACCGGGGCTGGAGGGGCGGCCCCTGCACAGGACGTGTTGAGGGGGCAGTTCTTACCGGGGCTGAAGGAGCGGCCCCTGCACAGGACGTGTTGAGGGGGCAGTTCTTACCGGGGCTGGGGGAGCGGCACCTGCACAGGACGTGTTGAGGGGGCAGTTCTTACCGGGGCTGAAGGAGCAGCCCCTGCACAGGACGTGTTGAGGGGGCAGTTCTTACCGGGGCTGGAGGAGCGGCCCCTGCACAGGACGTGTTGAGGGGGCAGTTCTTACCGGGGCTGGAGGAGCGCCCCTGCACAGGACGTGTTGAGGGGGCAGTTCTTACCGGGGCTGAAGGAGCGGCCCCTGCACAGGACGTGTTGAGAAGGCAGTTCTTACCGGGGCTGAAGGAGCGGCCCCTGCACAGGACGTGTTGAGGGGGCAGTTCTTACCAGGGCTGGAGGAGCGGCCCCTGCACAGGACGTGTTGAGGGGGCAGTTCTTACTGGGGCTGGAGGAGCGGCCCCTGCACAGGAAGTGTTGAGGGGGCAGTTCTTACCGGGGCTGGAGGAGCGGCCCCTGCACAGGACGTGTTGAGGGGGCAGTTCTTACCGGGGCTGGAGGAGCGGCCCCTGCACAGGACGTGTTGAGGGGGCAGTTCTTACCGGGGCTGAAGGAGCGGCCCCTGCACAGGACGTGTTGAGGGGGCAGTTCTTACCGGGGCTGGAGGAGCGGCCCCTGCACAGGACGTGTTGAGGGGGCAGTTCTTACCGGGGCTGAAGGAGCGGCCCCTGCACAGGACGTGTTGAGGGGGCAGTTCTTACCGGGGCTGGAGGAGCGGCCCCTGCACAGGACGTGTTGAGGGGGCAGTTCTTACCGGGGCTGGAGGAGCGGCCCCTGCACAGGACGTGTTGAGGGGACAGTTCTTACCGGGGCTGAAGGAGCGGCCCCTGCACAGGACGTGTTGAGGGGGCAGTTCTTACCGGGGCTGAAGGAGCGGCCCCTGCACAGGACGTGTTGAGGGGGCAGTTCTTACCGGGGCTGAAGGAGCGGCCCCTGCACAGGACGTGTTGAGGGGGCAGTTCTTACCGGGGCTGAAGGAGCGGCCCCTGCACAGGACGTGTTGAGGGGGCAGTTCTTACCGGGGCTGAAGGAGCGGCCCCTGCACAGGACGTGTTAAGGGGGCAGTTCTTACCGGGGCTGGAGGAGCGGCCCCTGCACAGGACGTGTTGAGGGGGCAGTTCTTACCGGGGCTGAAGGAGCGGCCCCTGCACAGGACGTGTTGAGGGGGCAGTTCTTACCGGGGCTGGAGGAGCGGCCCCTGCACAGGACGTGTTGAGGGGGCAGTTCTTACCGGGGCTGGAGGAGCGGCCCCTGCACAGGACGTGTTGAGGGGGCAGTTCTTACCGGGGCTGAAGGAGCGGCCCCTGCACAGGACGTGTTGAGGGGGCAGTTCTTACCGGGGCTGGAGGAGCGGCCCCTGCACAGGACGTGTTGAGGGGGCAGTTCTTACCGGGGCTGGAGGAGCGGCCCCTGCACAGGACGTGTTGAGGGGGCAGTTCTTACCGGGGCTGGAGGAGCGGCCCCTGCACAAGATGTGTTGAGGGGGCAGTTCTTACCGGGGCTGAAGGAGCGGCCCCTACACAGGACGTGTTGAGGGGGCAGTTCTTACCGGGGCTGGAGGAGCGGCCCCTGCATAGGACGTGTTCAGGGGGCAGTTCTTACCAGGGCTGGAGGAGCGGCCCCTGCACAGGACGTGTTGAGGGGGCAGTTCTTACCGGGGCTGGAGGAGCGGCCCCTGCACAGGACGTGTTGAGGGGGCAGTTCTTACGGGGGCTGGAGGAGCGGCCCCTGCGCAGGACGTGTTGAGGGGGCAGTTCTTACCGGGGCTGGAGGAGCGGCCCCTGCACAGGACGTGTTGAGGGGGCAGTTCTTACCGGGGCTGAAGGAGCGGCCCCTGCACAGGACGTGTTGAGGGGGCAGTTCTTACCGGGGCTGAAGGAGCGGCCCCTGCACAGGACGTGTTGAGGGGGCAGTTCTTACCGGGGCTGGAGGAGCGGCCCCTGCACAGGACGTGTGGAGGGGGCAGTTCTTACCGGGGCTGGAGGAGCGGCCCCTGCACAGGACGTGTAGAGGGGGCAGTTCTTACCGGGGCTGAAGGAGCGGCCCCTGCACAGGACGTGTTGAGGAAGCAGTTCTTACCGGGGCTGAAGGAGCGGCCCCTGCACAGGACGTGTTGAGGGGGCAGTTCTTACCGGGGCTGAAGGAGCGGCCCCTGCACAGGACGTGTTAAGGGGGCAGTTCTTACCGGGGCTGGAGGAGCGGCCCCTGCACAGGACGTGTTGAGGGGGCAGTTCTTACCGGGGCTGAAGGAGCGGCCCCTGCACAGGACGTGTTGAGGGGGCAGTTCTTACCGGGGCTGGAGGAGCGGCCCCTGCACAGGACGTGTTGAGGGGGCAGTTCTTACCGGGGCTGGAGGAGCGGCCCCTGCACAGGACGTGTTGAGGGGGCAGTTCTTACCGGGGCTGAAGGAGCGGCCCCTGCACAGGACGTGTTGAGGGGGCAGTTCTTACCGGGGCTGGAGGAGCGGCCCCTGCACAGGACGTGTTGAGGGGGCAGTTCTTACCGGGGCTGGAGGTGCGGCCCCTGCACAAGATGTGTTGAGGGGGCAGTTCTTACCGGGGCTGAAGGAGCGGCCCCTGCACAGGACGTGTTGAGGGGGCAGTTCTTACCGGGGCTGGAGGAGCGGCCCCTGCATAGGACGTGTTCAGGGGGCAATTTTTACCGGGGCTAGAGGAGCGGCCCCTGCACAGGACGTGTTGAGGGGGCACTTCTTACCGGGGCTGAAGGAGCGGCCCCTGCACAGGACGTGTTAAGGGGGCAGTTCTTACCGGGGCTGGAGGAGTGGCCCCTGCACAGGACGTGTTGAGGGGGCAGTTCTTACCGGGGCTGAAGGAGCGGCCCCTGCACAGGACGTGTTGAGGGGGCAGTTCTTACCGGGGCTGGAGGAGCGGCCCCTGCACAGGACGTGTTGAGGGGGCAGTTCTTACCGGGGCTGAAGGAGCGGCCCCTGCACAGGACGTGTTGAGGGGCAGTTCTTACCGGGGCTGAAGGAGCGGCCCCTGCACAGGACGTGTTGAGGGGGCAGTTCTTACCGGGGCTGAAGGAGCGGCCCCTGCACAGGACGTGTTGAGGGGGCAGGTCTTACCGGGGCTGGAGGAGCGGCCCCTGCACAGGACGTGTTGAGGGGGCAGTTCTTACCGGGGCTGGAGGAGCGGCCCCTGCATAGGACGTGTTAAGGGGGCAGTTCTTACCGGGGCTGAAGGAGCGGCCCCTGCACAGGACGTGTTGAGGGGGCAGTTCTTACCGGGGCTGGAGGAGCGGCCCCTCCACAGGACGTGTTGAGGGGGCAGTTCTTACCGGGGCTGGAGGAGCGGCCCCTGCACAGGACGTGTGGAGGGGGCAGTTCTTACCGGGGCTGGAGGAGCGGCCCCTGCACAGGACGTGTTGAGGGGGCAGTTCTTACCGGGGCTGGAGGAGCGGCCCCTGCACAGGACGTGTTGAGGGGGCAGTTCTTACCAGGGCTGGAGGAGTGGCCCCTGCACAGGACGTGTTGAGGGGGCAGTTCTTACCGGGGCTGGAGGAGCGGCCCCTGCACAGGACGTGTTGAGGGGGCAGTTCTTACCGGGGCTGAAGGAGCGGCCCCTGCACAGGACGTGTTGAGGAGGCAGTTCTTACAGGGGCTGAAGGAGCGGCCCCTGCACAGGACGTGTTGAGGGGGCAGTTCTTACCGGGGCTGAAGGAGCGGCCCCTGCACAGGACGCGTTGAGGGGGCAGTTCTTACCGGGGCTGGAGGAGCGGCCCCTGCACAGGACGTGTTGAGGGGGCAGTTCTTACCGGGGCTGGAGGAGCGGCCCCTGCACAGGACGTGTTGAGGGGGCAGTTCTTACCGGGGCTGAAGGAGCGGCCCCTGCACAGGACGTGTTGAGGGGGCAGTTATTACCGGGGCTGAAGGAGCGGCCCCTGCACAGGACGTGTTGAGGGGGCAGTTCTTACCGGGGCTGGAGGAGCGGCCCCTGCACAGGACGTGTTGAGGGGGCAGTTCTTACCGGGGCTGGAGGAGCGGCCCCTGCACAGGACGTGTTGAGGGGGCAGTTCTTACCGGGGCTGAAGGAGCGGCCCCTGCACAGGACGTGTTGAGGGGGCAGTTCTTACCGGGGCTGAAGGAGCGGCCCCTGCACAGGACGTGTTGAGGGGGCAGTTCTTACCGGGGCTGGAGGAGCGGCCCCTGCACAGGACGTGTTGAGGGGGCAGTTCTTACCGGGGCTGGAGGAGCGGCCCCTGCACAGGACGTGTTGAGGGGGCAGTTCTTACCGGGGCTGGAGGAGCGGCCCCTGCACAGGACGTGTTGAGGGGGCAGTTCTTACCGGGGATGAAGGAGCGGCCCCTGCACAGGACGTGTTGAGGGGGCAGTTCTTACCGGGGCTGGAGGAGCGGCCCCTCCACCGCCGTGTTGAGGGGGCAGTTCTTACCGGGGCTGAAGGAGCGGCCCCTGCACAGGACGTGTTGAGGGGGCAGTTATTACCGGGGCTGAAGGAGCGGCCCCTGCACAGGACGTGTTGAGGGGGCAGTTCTTACCGGGGCCGAAGGAGCGGCCCCTGCACAAGACGTGTTGAGGGGGCAGTTCTTACCGGGGCTGAAGGAGCAGCCCCTGCACAGGACGTGTTGAGGGGGCAGTTCTTACCGGGGCTGGAGGAGCGGCCCCTGCATAGGACGTGTTGAGGGGGCAGTTCTTACCGGGGCTGAAGGAGCGGCCCCTGCACAGGACGTGTTAAGGGGGCAGTTCTTACCGGGGCTGAAGGAGCGGCCCCTGCACAGGACGTGTTGGGGGGGCAGTTCTTACGGGGGCTGAAGGAGCGGACCCTGCACAGGACGTGTTGAGGGGGCAGTTCTTACCGGGGCTGAAGGAGCGGCCCCTGCACAGGACGTGTTGAGGGGGCAGTTCTTGCCGGGGCTGAAGGAGCGGCCCCTGCACAGGACGTGTTGAGGGGGCAGTTCTTACCGGGGCTGAAGGAGCAGCCCCTGCACAGGACGTGTTAAGGGGGCAGTTCTTACCGGGGCTGAAGGAGCGGCCCCTGCACAGGACGTGTCGAGGGGGCAGTTCTTACCGGGGCTGAAGGAGCGGACCCTGCACAGGACGTGTTGAGGGGGCAGTTCTTACCGGGGCTGAAGGAGCGGCCCCTGCATAGGACGTGTTGAGGGGGCAGTTCTTACCGGGGCTGAAGGAGCGGCCCTTGCACAGGACGTGTTGAGGGGGCAGTTCTTACCGGGGCTGAAGGAGCGGCCCCTGCACAGGACGTGTTGAGGGGGCAGTTCTTACCGGGGCTGGAGGAGCGGCCCCTGCACAGGACGTGTTGAAGGGGCAGTTCTTACCGGGGCTGGAGGAGCGGCCCCTGCACAGGACGTGTTAAGGGGGCAGTTCTTACCGGGGCTGGAGGAGCGGCCCCTGCACAGGACGTGTTGAGGGGGCAGTTCTTACCGGGGCTGAAGGAGCGGCCCCTGCACAGGACGTGTTGAGGGGGCAGTTCTTACCGGGGCTGGAGGAGCGGCCCCTGCACAGGACGTGTTGAGGGGGCAGTTCTTACCGGGGCTGGAGGAGCGACCCCTGCACAGGACGTGTTGAGGGGGCAGTTCTGACCGGGGCTGAAGGAGCGGCCCCTGCACAGGACTTGTTGAGGGGGCAGTTCTTACCGGGGCTGGAGGAGCGGCCCCTGCACAGGACGTGTTGAGGGGGCAGTTCTTACCGGGGCTGGAGGAGCGGCCCCTGCACAGGACGTGTTGAGGGGGCAGTTCTTACCGGGGCTGAAGGAGCGGCCCCTGCACAGGACGTGTTGAGGGGGCAGTTCTTACCGGGGCTGAAGGAGCGGCCCCTGCACAGGACGTGTTGAGGGGGCAGTTCTTACCGGGGCTGAAGGAGCAGCCCCTGCACAGGACGTGTTGAGGGGGCAGTTCTTACCGGGGCTGGAGGAGCGGCCCCTGCACAGGACATGTTGAGGGGGCAGTTCTTACCGGGGCTGGAGGAGCGGCCCCTGCACAGCCGTGTTGAGGGGGCAGTTCTTACCGGGGCTGAAGGAGCAGCCCCTGCACAGGACGTGTTAAGGGGGCAGTTCTTACCGGGGCTGAAGGAGCGGCCCCTGCACAGGACGTGTTGAGGGGGCACTTCTTACCGGGGCTGAAGGAGCGGCCCCTGCACAGGACGTGTTGAGGGGGCAGTTCTTACCGGGGCTGGAGGAGCGGCCCCTGCACAGCCGTGTTGAGGGGGCAGTTCTTACCGGGGCTGAAGGAGCGGCCCCTGCACAGGACGTGTTGAGGGGGCAGTTCTTACCGGGGCTCAAGGAGCGGCCCCTGCACAGGACGTGTTGAGGGGGCAGTTCTTACCGGGGCTGAAGGAGCGGCCCCTGCACAGGACGTGTTGAGGGGGCAGTTCTTACCGGGGCTGAAGGAGCAGCCCCTGCACAGGACGTGTTGAGGGGGCAGTTCTTACCGGGGCTGGAGGAGCGGCCCCTGCATAGGACGTGTTGAGGGGGCAGTTCTTACCGGGGCTGAAGGAGCGGCCCCTGCACAGGACGTGTTAAGGGGGCAGTTCTTACCGGGGCTGAAGGAGCGGCCCCTGCACAGGACGTGTTGAGGGGGCAGTTCTTACCGGGGCTGAAGGAGCGGACCCTGCACAGGACGTGTTGAGGGGACAGTTCTTACCGGGGCTGAAGGAGCGGCCCCTGCACAGGACGTGTTGAGGGGGCAGTTCTTACCGGGGCTGAAGGAGCGGCCCCTGCACAGGACGTGTTGAGGGGGCAGTTCTTACCGGGGCTGAAGGAGCAGCCCCTGCACAGGACGTGTTGAGGGGGCAGTTCTTACCGGGGCTGGAGGAGCGGCCCCTGCATAGGACGTGTTGAGGGGGCAGTTCTTACCGGGGCTGAAGGAGCGGCCCCTGCACAGGACGTGTTAAGGGGGCAGTTCTTACCGGGGCTGAAGGAGCGGCCCCTGCACAGGACGTGTTGAGGGGGCATTTCTTACCGGGGCTGAAGGAGCGGACCCTGCACAGGACGTGTTGAGGGGGCAGTTCTTACCGGGGCTAAAGGAGCGGTCCCTGCATAGGACGTGTTGAGGGGGCAGTTCTTACCGGGGCTGGAGGAGCGGCCGCTGCACAGGACGTGTTGAGGGGGCAGTTCTTACCGGGGCTGAAGGAGCGGCCCCTGCACAGGATGTGTTGAGGGGGCAGTTCTTACCGGGGCTGAAGGAGCGGCCCCTGCACAGGACGTGTTGAGGGGGCAGTTCTTGCCGGGGCTGGAGGAGCGGCCCCTGCACAGGACGTGTTGAGGGGGCAGTTCTTACCGGGGCTGGAGGAGCGGCCCCTGCACAGGACGTGTTAAGGGGGCAGTTCTTACCGGGGCTGGAGGAGCGGCCCCTGCACAGGACGTGTTGAGGGGGCAGTTCTTACCGGGGCTGAAGGAGCGGCCCCTGCACAGGACGTGTTGAGGGGGCAGTTCTTACCGGGGCTGGAGGAGCGGCCCCTGCACAGGACGTGTTGAGGGGGCAGTTCTTACCGGGGCTGGAGGAGCGGCCCCTGCACAGGACGTGTTGAGGGGGCAGTTCTTACCGGGGCTGGAGGAGCGGCCCCTGCATAGGACGTGTTGAGGGGGCAGTTCTTACCGGGGCTGAAGGAGCGGCCCCTGCACAGGACGTGTTAAGGGGGCAGTTCTTACCGGGGCTGAAGGAGCGGCCCCTGCACAGGACGTGTTGAGGGGGCATTTCTTACCGGGGCTGAAGGAGCGGACCCTGCACAGGACGTGTTGAGGGGGCAGTTCTTACCGGGGCTAAAGGAGCGGTCCCTGCATAGGACGTGTTGAGGGGGCAGTTCTTACCGGGGCTGGAGGAGCGGCCGCTGCACAGGACGTGTTGAGGGGGCAGTTCTTACCGGGGCTGAAGGAGCGGCCCCTGCACAGGATGTGTTGAGGGGGCAGTTCTTACCGGGGCTGAAGGAGCGGCCCCTGCACAGGACGTGTTGAGGGGGCAGTTCTTGCCGGGGCTGGAGGAGCGGCCCCTGCACAGGACGTGTTGAGGGGGCAGTTCTTACCGGGGCTGGAGGAGCGGCCCCTGCACAGGACGTGTTAAGGGGGCAGTTCTTACCGGGGCTGGAGGAGCGGCCCCTGCACAGGACGTGTTGAGGGGGCAGTTCTTACCGGGGCTGAAGGAGCGGCCCCTGCACAGGACGTGTTGAGGGGGCAGTTCTTACCGGGGCTGGAGGAGCGGCCCCTGCACAGGACGTGTTGAGGGGGCAGTTCTTACCGGGGCTGGAGGAGCGGCCCCTGCACAGGACGTGTTGAGGGGGCAGTTCTTACCGGGGCTGGAGGAGCGGCCCCTGCACAGGACGTGTTGAGGGGGCAGTTCTTACCGGGGCTGGAGGAGCGGCCCCTGCACAGGACGTGTTGAGTGGGCAGTTCTTACCGGGGCTGGAGGAGCGGCCCCTGCACAGGACGTGTTGAGGGGGCAGTTCTTACCGGGGCTGAAGGAGCGGCCCCTGCACAGGACGTGTTGAGGGGGCAGTTCTTACCGGGGCTGAAGGAGCGGCCCTTGCGCAGGACGTGTTGAGGGGGCAGTTCTTACCGGGGCTGGAGGAGCGGCCCCTGCACAGCCGTGTTGAGGGGGCAGTTCTTACCGGGGCTGAAGGAGCGGCCCCTGCACAGGACGTGTTGAGGGGGCAGTTCTTACCGGGGCTGAAGGAGCGGCCCCTGCACAGGACGTGTTGAGGGGGCAGTTCTTACCGGGGCTGGAGGAGCGGCCCCTGCATAGGACGTGTTGAGGGGGCAGTTCTTACCGGGGCTGAAGGAGCGGCCCCTGCACAGGACGTGTTGAGGAGGCAGTTCTTACCGGGGCCGAAGGAGCGGCCCCTGCACAGGACGTGTTGAGGGGGCAGTTCTTACCGGGGCTGAAGGAGCGGCCCCTGCACAGGACGTGTTGAGGGGGCAGTTCTTACCGGGGCTGGAGGAGCGGCCCCTGCACAGGACGTGCTGAGGGGGCAGTTCTTACCGGGGCTGAAGGAGCGGCCCCTGCACAGGACGTGTTGAGGGGGCAGTTCTTACCTGGGCTGGAGGAGCGGCCCCTGCACAGGACGTGTTGAGGGGGCAGTTCTTACCGGGGCCGGAGGAGCGGCCCCTGCACAGGACGTGTTGAGGGGGCAGTTCTTACCGGGGCTGAAGGAGCGGCCCCTGCACAGGACGTGTTGAGGGGGCAGTTCTTACCAAGGATGGAGGAGCGGCCCCTGCACAGGACGTGTTGAGGGGGCAGTTCTTACCGGGGCTGGAGGAGCGGCCCCTGCACAAGACGTGTTGAGGGGGCAGTTCTTACCGGGGCTGAAGGAGCGGCCCCTGCACAGGACGTGTTGAGGGGGCAGTTCTTACCGGGGCTGAAGGAGCGGCCCCTGCACAGGACGTGTTGAGGGGGCAGTTCTTACCGGGGCTGAAGGAGTGGCCCCTGCACAGGACGTGTTGAGGGGGCAGTTCTTACCGGGGCTGGAGGAGCGGCCCCTGCACAGGACGTGTTGAGGGGGCAGTTCTTACCGGGGCTGAAGGAGCGGCCCCTGCACAGGACGTGTTGAGGGGGCAGTTCTTACCGGGGCTGGAGGAGCGGCCCCTACACAGGACGTGTTGAGGGGGCAGTTCTTACCGGGGCTGAAGGAGCGGCCCCTGCACAGGACGTGTTGAGGGGGTAGTTCTTACCGGGGCCGAAGGAGCGGCCCGTGCACAGGACGTGTTGAGGGGGCAGTTCTTACCGGGGCTGGAGGAGCGGCCCCTGCACAGGACGTGTTGAGGGGGCAGTTCTTACCGGGGCTGAAGGAGCAGCCCCTGCACAGGACGTGTTGAGGGGGCAGTTCTTACCGGGGCTGAAGGAGCGGCCCCTGCACAGGACGTGTTGAGGGGGCAGTTCTTATCGGGGCTGGAGGAGCGGCCCCTGCACAGGACGTGTTGAGGGGGCAGTTCACACCGGGGCTGAAGGAGCGGCCCCTGCACAGTACGTGTTGAGGGGGCAGTTCTTACCAGGGCTGAAGGAGCGGCCCCTGCACAGGACGTGTTGAGGGAGCAGTTCTTACCGGGGCTGGAGGAGCGGCCCCTGCACAGGACGTGTTGAGGGGGCAGTTCTTACCGGGGCTGGAGCAGCGGCCCCTGCACAGGACGTGTTGAGGGCGCAGTTCTTACCGGGGCTGAAGGAGCGGCCCCTGCACAGGACGTGTTGAGGGGGCAGTTCTTACCGGGGCTGAAGGAGCGGCCCCTGCACAGGACGTGTTGAGGGGGCAGTTCTTACCGGGGCTGAAGGAGCGGCCCCTGCACAGGACGTGTTGAGGGGGCAGTTCTTACCGGGGCTGGAGGAGCGGCCCCTGCACAGGACGTGTTGAGGGGGCAGTTCTTACCGGGGCTGGAGGAGCGGCCCCTGCACAGGACGTGTTGAGGGGGCAGTTCTTACCGGGGCTGAAGGAGCGGCCCCTGCACAGGACGTGTTGAGGGGGCAGTTCTTACCAGGGCTGGAGGAGCGGCCCCTGCACAGGACGTGTTGAGGGGGCAGTTCTTACCGGGGCTGAAGGAGCGGCCCCTGCACAGGACGTGTTGAGGGGGCAGTTCTTACCGGGGCTGGAGGAGCGGCCCCTGCACAGGACGTGTTGAGGGGGCACTTCTTACCGGGGCTGGAGGAGCGGCCCCTGCACAGGACGTGTTGAGGGGGCAGTTCTTACCGGGGCTGGAGGAGCGGCCCCTGCACAGGACGTGTTGAGGGGGCAGTTCTTACCGGGGCTGGAGGAGCGGCCCCTGCACAGGACGTGTTGAGGGGGCAGTTCTTACCGGGGCTGGAGGAGCGGCCCCTGCACAGGACGTGTTGAGGGGGCAGTTCTTACCGGGGCTGAAGGAGCGGCCCCTGCACAGGACGTGTTGAGGGGGCAGTTCTTACCGGGGCTGGAGGAGCGGCCCCTGCACAGGACGTGTTGAGGGGGCAGTTCTTACCGGGGCTGAAGGAGCGGCCCCTGCACAGGACGTGTTGAGGGGGCAGTTCTTACCGGGGCTGGAGGAGCGGCCCCTGCACAGGACGTGTTGAGGGGGCAGTTCTTACCGGGGCTGAAGGAGCGGCCCCTGCACAGGACGTGTTGAGGGGGTAGTTCTTACCGGGGCTGAAGGAGCGGCCCCTGCACAGGACGTGTTGAGGGGGCAGTTCTTACCGGGGCTGGAGGAGCGGCCCTTGCACAGGACGTCTTGAGGGGGCAGTTCTTACCGGGGCTGAAGGAGCGGCCCCTGCACAGGACGTGTTGAGGGGGCAGTTCTTACCGGGGCTGAAGGAGCGGCCCCTGCACAGGACGTGTTGAGGGGGCAGTTCTTACCGGGGCTGGAGGAGCGGCCCCTGCACAGGACGTGTTGAGGGGGCAGTTCTTACTGGGGCTGAAGGAGCAGCCCCTGCACAGGACGTGTTGAGGGGGCAGTTCTTACCGGGGCTGAAGGAGCGGCCCCTGCACAGGACGTGTTGAGGGAGCAGTTCTTACCGGGGCTGAAGGAGCGGCCCCTGCACAGGACGTGTTGAGGGGGCAGTTCTTACCGGGGCTGGAGGAGCGGCCCCTGCACAGGACGTGTTGAGGGGGCAGTTCTTACCGGGGCTGAAAGAGTGGCCCCTGCACATGACGTGTTGAGGGGGCAGTTCTTACCGGGGCTGGAGGAGCGGCCCCTGCACAGGACGTGTTGAGGGGGCAGTTCTTACCGGGGCTGGAGGAGCGGCCCCTGCACAGGACGTGTTGAGGGGGCAGTTCTTACCGGGGCTGAAGGAGCGGCCCCTGCACAGGACGTGTTGAGGGGGCAGTTCTTACCGGGGCTGGAGGAGCGGCCCCTGCACAGGACGTGTTGAGGGGGCAGTTCTTACCGGGGCTGGGGGAGCGGCCCCTGCACAGGACGTGTTGAGGGGGCAGTTCTTACCGGGGCTGAAGGAGCGGCCCCTGCACAGGACGTGTTGAGGGGGCAGTTCTTACCGGGGCTGGAGGAGCGGCCCCTGCACAGGACGTGTTGAGGGGGCAGTTCTTACCGGGGCTGAAGGAGCGGCCCCTGCACAGGACGTGTTGAGGGGGCAGTTCTTACCGGGGCTGAAGGAGCGGCCCCTGCACAGGACGTGTTGAGGGAGCAGTTCTTACCGGGGCTGAAGGAGCGGCCCCTGCACAGGACGTGTTGAGGGGGCAGTTCTTACCGGGGCTGGAGGAGCGGCCCCTGCACAGGACGTGTTGAGGGGGCAGTTCTTACCGGGGCTGAAAGAGTGGCCCCTGCACAGGACGTTTTGAGGGGGCAGTTCTTACCGGGGCTGGAGGAGCGGCCCCTGCACAGGACGTGTTGAGGGGGCAGTTCTTACCGGGGCCGAAGGAGCGGCCCCTGCACAGGACGTGTCGAGGGGGCAGTTCTTACCGGGGCTGGAGGAGCGGCCCCTGCACAGGACGTGTTGAGGGGGCAGTTCTTACCGGGGCTGAAGGAGCGGCCCCTGCACAGGACGTGTTGAGGGGGTAGTTCTTACCGGGGCTGAAGGAGCGGCCCCTGCACAGGACGTGTTGAGGGGGCAGTTCTTACCGGGGCCGGAGGAGCGGCCCCTGCACACGACGTGTTGAGGGGGCAGTTCTTACCGGGGCTGAAGGAGCGGCCCCTGCACAGGACGTGTTGAGGGGGCAGTTCTTACCGGGGCTGAAGGAGCGGCCCCTGCACAGGACGTGTTGAGGGGGCAGTTCTTACCGGGGCTGAAGGAGCGGCCCCTGCACAGGTTGTGTTGAGGGGGCAGTTCTTACCGGGGCTGGAGGAGCGGCCCCTGCACAGGACGTGTTGAGGGGGCACTTCTTACCGGGGCTGGAGGAGCGGCCCCTGCACAGGACGTGTTGAGGGGGCAGTTCTTACCGGGGCTGGAGGAGCGGCCCCTGCACAGGACGTGTTGAGGGGGCAGTTCTTACCGGGGCTGGAGGAGCGGCCCCTGCACAGGACGTGTTGAGGGGGCAGTTCTTACCGGGGCTGGAGGAGCGGCCCCTGCACAGGACGTGTTGAGGGGGCAGTTCTTACCGGGGCTGGAGGAGCGGCCTCTGCACAGGACGTGTTGAGGGGGCAGTTCTTACCGGGGCTGAAGGAGCGGCCCCTGCACAGGATGTGTTGAGGGGGCAGTTCTTACCGGGGCTGAAGGAGCGGCCCCTGCACAGGACGTGTTGAGGGGGCAGTTCTTACCGGGGCTGGAGGAGCGGCCCCTGCACAGGACGTGTTGAGGGGGCAGTTCTTACCGGGGCTGAAGGAGCGGCCCCTGCACAAGACGTGTTGAGGGGGTAGTTCTTACCGGGGCTGAAGGAGCGGCCCTTGCACGGGACGTGTTGAGGGGGCAGTTCTTACCGGGGCTGGAGGAGCGGCCCCTGCACAGGACGTGTTGAGGGGGCAGTTCTTACCGGGGCTGAAGGAGCGGCCCCTGCACAGGACGTGTTGAGGGGGCAGTTCTTACCGGGGCTGAAGGAGCGGCCCCTGCACAGGACGTGTTGAGGGGGCAGTTCTTACCGGGGCTGGAGCAGCGGCCCCTGCACAGGACGTGTTGAGGGGGCAGTTCTTACCGGGGCTGGAGGAGCGGCCCCTGAACAGGACGTGTTGAGGGGGCAGTTCTTACCGGGGCTGAAGGAGCGGCCCCTGCACAAGACGTGTTGAGGGAGCAGTTCTTACCGGGGCTGAAGGAGCGGCCCCTGCACAGGACGTGTTGAGGGGGCAGTTCTTACCGGGGCTGGAGGAGCGGCCCCTGCACAGGACGTGTTGAGGGGGCAGTTCTTACCGGGGCTGGAGGAGCGGCCCCTGCACAGGACGTGTTGAGGGGGCAGTTCTTACCGGGGCTGGAGGAGCGGCCCCTGCACAGGACGTGTTGAGGGGGCAGTTCTTACCGGGGCTGAAGGAGCGGCCCCTGCACAGGACGTGTTGAGGGGGCAGTTCTTACCGGGGCTGGAGGAGCGGCCCCTGCACAGGACGTGTTGAGGGGGCAGTTCTTACCGGGGCTGAAGGAGCGGCCCCTGCACAGGACGTGTTGAGGGGGCAGTTCTTACCGGGGCTGAAGGAGCGCCCCTTGCACAGGACGTGTTGAGGGGGCAGTTCTTACCGGGGCTGGAGGAGCGGCCCCTGCACAGGACGTGTTGAGGGGGCAGTTCTTACCGGGGCTGAAGGAGCGGCCCCTGCACAGGACGTGTTGAGGGGGCAGTTCTTACCGGGGCTGGAGGAGCGGCCCCTGCACAGGACGTGTTGAGGGGGCAGTTCACACCGGGGCTGAAGGAGCGGCCCCTGCACAGGACGTGTTGAGGGGGCAGTTCTTACCGGGGCTGAAGGAGCGGCCCCTGCACAGGACGTGTTGAGGGAGCAGTTCTTACCGGGGCTGGAGGAGCGGCCCCTGCACAGGACGTGTTGAGGGGGCAGTTCTTACCGGGGCTGGAAGAGCGGCCCCTGCACAGGACGTGTTGAGGGGGCAGTTCTTACCGGGGCTGAAGGAGCGGCCCCTGCACAGGACGTGTTGAGGGGGCAGTTCACACCGGGGCTGGAGGAGCGGCCCCTGCACAGGACGTGTTGAGGGGGCAGTTCTTACCAGGGCTGAAGGAGCGGCCCCTGCACAGGACGTGTTGAGAGAGCAGTTCTTACCGGGGCTGGAGGAGCGGCCCCTGCACAGGACGTGTTGAGGGGGCAGTTCTTACCGGGGCTCGAAGAGCGGCCCCTGCACAGGACGTGTTGAGGGGGCAGTTCTTACCGGGGCTGAAGGAGCGGCCCCTGCACAGGACGTGTTGAGGGGGCAGTTCTTACCGGGGCTGAAGGAGCGGCCCCTGCACAGGACGTGTTGAGGGGGCAGTTCTTACCGGGGCTGGAGGAGCGGCCCCTGCACAGGACGTGTTGAGGGGGCAGTTCTTACTGGGGCTGAAGGAGCGGCCCCTGCACAGGACGTGTTGAGGGGGCAGTTCTTACCGGGGCTGAAGGAGCGGCCCCTGCACAGGACGTGTTGAGGGGGCAGTTCTTACCGGGGCTGGAGGAGCGGCCCCTGCACAGGACGTGTTGAGGGGGCAGTTCTTACCGGGGCTGAAGGAGCGGCCCCTGCACAGGACGTGTTGAGGGGGCAGTTCTTACCGGGGCTGGAGGAGCGGCCCCTGCACAGGACGTGTTGAGGGGGCACTTCTTACCGGGGCTGGAGGAGCGGCCCCTGCACAGGACGTGTTGAGGGGGCAGTTCTTACTGGGGCTGGAGGAGCGGCCCCTGCACAGGACGTGTTGAGGGGGCAGTTCTTACCGGGGCTGGAGGAGCGGCCCCTGCACAGGACGTGTTGAGGGGGCAGTTCTTACCGGGGCTGGAGGAGCGGCCCCTGCATAGGACGTGTTGAGGGGGCAGTTCTTACCGGGGCTGGAGGAGCGGCCCCTGCACAGGACATGTTGAGGGGGCAGTTCTTACCGGGGCTGAAGGAGCGGCCCCTGCACAGGACGTGTTGAGGGGGCAGTTCTTACCGGGGCTGAAGGAGCGGGCCCTGCACAGGACGTGTTGAGGGGGCAATTCTTACCGGGGTTGGAGGAGCGGCCCCTGCACAGGAGGTGTTGAGGGGGCAGTTCTTACCGGGGCTGGAGGAGCGGCCCCTGCACAGGACGTGTTGAGGGGGCAGTTCTTACCGGGGCTGAAGGAGCGGCCCCTGCACAGGACGTGTTGAGGGGGCAGTTCTTACCGGGGCTGAAGGAGCGGCCCCTGCACATGACGTGTTGAGGGGGAGTTCTTACCGGGGCTGGAGGAGCGGCCCCTGCACAGGACGTGTTGAGGGGGCAGTTCTTACCGGGGCTGGAGGAGCGGCCCCTGCACAGGACGTGTTGAGGGGGCAGTTCTTACCGGGGCTGAAAGAGTGGCCCCTGCACAGGACGTGTTGAGGGGGCAGTTCTTACCGGGGCTGGAGGAGCGGCCCCTGCACAGGACGTGTTGAGGGGGCAGTTCTTACCGGGGCTGAAGGAGCGGCCCCTGCACAGGACGTGTTGAGGGGGCAGTTCTTACCGGGGCTGGAGGAGCGGCCCCTGCACAGGACGTGTTGAGGGGGCAGTTCTTACCGGGGCTGAAGGAGCGGCCCCTGCACAGGACGTGTTGAGGGGGCAGTTCTTACCGGGGCTGAAGGAGCGGCCCCTGCACAGGACGTGTTGAGGGAGCAGTTCTTACCGGGGCTGAAGGAGCGGCCCCTGCACAGGACGTGTTGAGGGGGCAGTTCTTACCGGGGCTGGAGGAGCGGCCCCTGCACAGGACGTGTTGAGGGGGCAGTTCTTACCGGGGCTGAAAGAGTGGCCCCTGCACAGGACGTTTTGAGGGGGCAGTTCTTACCGGGGCTGGAGGAGCGGCCCCTGCACAGGACGTGTTGAGGGGGCAGTTCTTACCGGGGCTGAAGGAGCGGCCCCTGCACAGGACGTGTTGAGGGGGCAGTTCTTACCGGGGCTGGAGGAGCGGCCCCTGCACAGGACGTGTTGAGGGGGCAGTTCTTACCGAGGCTGAAGGAGCGGCCCCTGCACAGGACGTGTTGAGGGGGTAGTTCTTACCGGGGCTGAAGGAGCGGCCCCTGCACAGGACGTGTTGAGGGGGCAGTTCTTACCGGGGCTGAAGGAGAGGGCCCTGCACAGGACGTGTTGAGGGGGCAATTCTTACCGGGGCTGGAGGAGCGGCCCCTGCACAGGAGGTGTTGAGGGGGCAGTTCTTACCGGGGCTGGAGGAGCGGCCCCTGCACAGGACGTGTTGAGGGGGCAGTTCTTACCGGGGCTGGAGGAGCGGCCCCTGCACAGGACGTGTTGAGGGGGCAGTTCTTACCGGGGCTGGAGGAGCGGCCCCTGCACAGGACGTGTTGAGGGGGCAGTTCTTACCGGGGCTGAAGGAGCGGCCCCTGCACAGGACGTGTTGAGGGGGCAGTTCTTACCGGGGCTGGAGGAGCGGCCCCTGCACAGGACGTGTTGAGGGGGCAGTTCTTACCGGGGCTGAAAGAGTGGCCCCTGCACAGGACGTGTTGAGGGGGCAGTTCTTACCGGGGCTGGAGGAGCGGCCCCTGCACAGGACGTGTTGAGGGGGCAGTTCTTACCGGGGCTGAAGGAGCGGCCCCTGCACAGGACGTGTTGAGGGGGCAGTTCTTACCGGGGCTGGAGGAGCGGCCCCTGCACAGGACGTGTTGAGGGGGCAGTTCTTACCGGGGCTGAAGGAGCGGCCCCTGCACAGGACGTGTTGAGGGGGCAGTTCTTACCGGGGCTGAAGGAGCGGCCCCTGCACAGGACGTGTTGAGGGAGCAGTTCTTACCGGGGCTGAAGGAGCGGCCCCTGCACAGGACGTGTTGAGGGGGCAGTTCTTACCGGGGCTGGAGGAGCGGCCCCTGCACAGGACGTGTTGAGGGGGCAGTTCTTACCGGGGCTGAAAGAGTGGCCCCTGCACAGGACGTTTTGAGGGGGCAGTTCTTACCGGGGCTGGAGGAGCGGCCCCTGCACAGGACGTGTTGAGGGGGCAGTTCTTACCGGGGCTGAAGGAGCGGCCCCTGCACAGGACGTGTTGAGGGGGCAGTTCTTACCGGGGCTGGAGGAGCGGCCCCTGCACAGGACGTGTTGAGGGGGCAGTTCTTACCGAGGCTGAAGGAGCGGCCCCTGCACAGGACGTGTTGAGGGGGTAGTTCTTACCGGGGCTGAAGGAGCGGCCCCTGCACAGGACGTGTTGAGGGGGCAGTTCTTACCGGGGCTGGAAGAGCGGCCCCTGCACAGGACGTGTTGAGGGGGCAGTTCTTACCGGGGCTGAAGGAGCGGCCCCTGCACAGGACGTTTTGAGGGGGCAGTTCTTACCGGGGCTGAAGGAGCGGCCCCTGCACAGGACGTGTTGAGGGGGCAGTTCTTACCGGGGCTGAAGGAGCGGCCCCTGCACAGGACGTGTTGAGGGGGCAGTTCCTACCGGGGCTGGAGGAGCGGCCCCTGCACAGGACGTGTTGAGGGGGCAGTTCTTACCGAGGCTGAAGGAGCGGCCCCTGCACAGGACGTGTTGAGGGGGTAGTTCTTACCGGGGCTGAAGGAGCGGCCCCTGCACAGGACGTGTTGAGGGGGCAGTTCTTACCGGGGCTGGAAGAGCGGCCCCTGCACAGGACGTGTTGAGGGGGCAGTTCTTACCGGGGCTGAAAGAGCGGCCCCTGCACAGGACGTTTTGAGGGGGCAGTTCTTACCGGGGCTGGAGGAGCGGCCCCTGCACAGGACGTGTTGAGGGGGCACTTCTTACCGGGGCTGAAGGAGCGGCCCCTGCACAGGACGTGTTGAGGGGGCAGTTCTTACCGGGGCTGGAGGAGCGGCCCCTGCAAAGGACGTGTTGAGGGGGCAGTTCTTACCGAGGCTGAAGGAGCGGCCCCTGCACAGGACGTGTTGAGGGGGTAGTTCTTACCGGGGCTGAAGGAGCGGGCCCTGCACAGGACGTGTTGAGGGGGCAATTCTTACCGGGGCTGGAGGAGCGGCCCCTGCACAGGAGGTGTTGAGGGGGCAGTTCTTACCGGGGCTGGAGGAGCGGCCCCTGCACAGGACGTGTTGAGGGGGCAGTTCTTACCGGGGCTGGAGGAGCGGCCCCTGCACAGGACGTGTTGAGGGGGCAGTTCTTACCGGGGCTGAAGGAGCGGCCCCTGCACAGGACGTGTTGAGGGGGCAGTTCTTACCGGGGCTGGAGGAGCGGCCCCTGCACAGGACGTGTTGAGGGGGCAGTTCTTACCGGGGCTGAAAGAGTGGCCCCTGCACAGGACGTGTTGAGGGGGCAGTTCTTACCGGGGCTGGAGGAGCGGCCCCTGCACAGGACGTGTTGAGGGGGCAGTTCTTACCGGGGCTGAAGGAGCGGCCCCTGCACAGGACGTGTTGAGGGGGCAGTTCTTACCGGGGCTGGAGGAGCGGCCCCTGCACAGGACGTGTTGAGGGGGCAGTTCTTACCGGGGCTGAAGGAGCGGCCCCTGCACAGGACGTGTTGAGGGGGCAGTTCTTACCGGGGCTGAAGGAGCGGCCCCTGCACAGGACGTGTTGAGGGAGCAGTTCTTACCGGGGCTGAAGGAGCGGCCCCTGCACAGGACGTGTTGAGGGGGCAGTTCTTACCGGGGCTGGAGGAGCGGCCCCTGCACAGGACGTGTTGAGGGGGCAGTTCTTACCGGGGCTGAAGGAGTGGCCCCTGCACAGGACGTGTTGAGGGGGCAGTTCTTCCCGGGGCTGAAGGAGCGGCCCCTGCACAGGACGTGTTGAGGGGGCAGTTCTTACCGGGGCTGGAGGAGCGGCCCCTGCACAGGACGTGTTGAGGGGGCAGTTCTTACCGGGGCTGAAGGAGCGGCCCCTGCACAGGACGTGTTGAGGGGGCAGTTCTTACCGGGGCTGAAGGAGCGCCCCCTGCACAGGACGTGTTGAGGGAGCAGTTCTTACCGGGGCTGAAGGAGCGGCCCCTGCACAGGACGTGTTGAGGGGGCAGTTCTTACCGGGGCTGGAGGAGCGGCCCCTGCACAGGACGTGTTGAGGGAGCAGTTCTTACCGGGGCTGAAAGAGTGGCCCCTGCACAGGACGTTTAGAGGGGGCAGTTCTTACCGGGGCTGGAGGAGCGGCCCCTGCACAGGACGTGTTGAGGGGGCAGTTCTTACCGGGGCTGAAGGAGCGGCCCCTGCACAGGACGTGTTGAGGGGGCAGTTCTTACCGGGGCTGGAGGAGCGGCCCCTGCACAGGACGTGTTGAGGGGGCAGTTCTTACCGAGGCTGAAGGAGCGGCCCCTGCACAGGACGTGTTGAGGGGGTAGTTCTTACCGGGGCTGAAGGAGCGGCCCCTGCACAGGACGTGTTGAGGGGGCAGTTCTTACCGGGGCTGGAAGAGCGGCCCCTGCACAGGACGTGTTGAGGGGGCAGTTCTTACCGGGGCTGAAGGAGCGGCCCCTGCACAGGACGTGTTGAGGGGGCAGTTCTTACCGGGGCTGAAGGAGCGGCCCCTGCACAGGACGTGTTGAGGGGGCAGTTCTTACCGGGGCTGGAGGAGCGGCCCCTGCACAGGACGTGTTGAGGGGGCAGTTCTTACCGGGGCTGAAGGAGCGGCCCCTGCACAGGACGTGTTGAGGGGGCAGTTCTTACCGGGGCTGAAGGAGCGGCCCCTGCACAGGACGTGTTGAGGGGGCAGTTCTTACCGGGGCTGAAGGAGCGGCCCCTGCACAGGACGTGTTGAGGGGGCAGTTCTTACCGGGGCTGAAGGAGCGGCCCCTGCACAGGACGTGTTGAGGGGGCAGTTCTTACCGGGGCTGGAGGAGCGGCCCCTGCACAGGACGTGTTGAGGGGGCAGTTCTTACCGGGGCTGGAGGAGCGGCCCCTGCACAGGACGTGTTGAGGGGGCAGTTCTTACCGGGGCTGGAGGAGCGGCCCCTGCACAGGACGTGATGAGGGGGCAGTTCTTACCGGGGCTGGAGGAGCGGCCCCTGCACAGGACGTGTTGAGGGGGCAGTTCTTACCGGGGCTGGAGGAGCGGCCCCTGCACAGGACGTGTTGAGGGGGCAGTTCTTACCGGGGCTGGAGGAGCGGCCCCTGCACAGGACGTGTTGAGGGGGCAGTTCTTACCGGGGCTGAAGGAGCGGCCCCTGCACACGACGTGTTGAGGGGGCAGTTCTTACCGGGGCTGAAGGAGCGGGCCCTGCACAGGACGTGTTGAGGGGGCAGTTCTTACCGGGGCTGGAGGAGCGGCCCCTGCACAGGACGTGTTGAGGGGGCAGTTCTTACCGGGGCTGGAGGAGCGGCCCCTGCACAGGACGTGTTGAGGGGGCAGTTCTTACCGGGGCTGAAGGAGCGGCCCCTGCACAGGACGTGTTGAGGGGGCAGTTCTTACCGGGGCTGAAGGAGCGGCCCCTGCACATGACGTGTTGAGGGGGCAGTTGTTACCGGGGCTGGAGGAGCGGCCCCTGCACAGGACGTGTTGAGGGGGCAGTTCTTACCGGGGCTGGAGGAGCGGCCCCTGCACAGGACGTGTTGAGGGGGCAGTTCTTACCGGGGCTGAAGGAGCGGCCCCTGCACAGGACGTGTTGAGGGGGCAGTTCTTACCGGGGCTGGAGGAGCGGCCCCTGCACAGGACGTGTTGAGGGGGCAGTTCTTACCGGGGCTGGAGGAGCGGCCCCTGCACAGGACGTGTTGAGGGGGCAGTTCTTACCGGGGCTGGAGGAGCGGCCCCTGCACAGGACGTGTTGAGGGGGCAGTTCTTACTGGGGCTGGAGGAGCGGCCCCTGCACAGGACGTGTTGAGGGGGCAGTTCTTACCGGGGCTGGAGGAGCGGCCCCTGCACAGGACGTGTTGAGGGGGCAGTTCTTACCGGGGCTGGAGGAGCGGCCCCTGCACAGGACGTGTTGAGGGGGCAGTTCTTACCGGGGCTGAAGGAGCGGCCCCTGCACAGGACGTGTTGAGGGGGCAGTTCTTACCGGGGCTGAAGGAGCGGGCCCTGCACAGGACGTGTTGAGGGAGCAGTTCTTACCGGGGCTGGAGGAGCGGCCCCTGCACAGGACGTGTTGAGGGGGCAGTTCTTACCGGGGCTGGAGGAGCGGCCCCTGCACAGGACGTGTTGAGGGGGCAGTTCTTACCGGGGCTGAAGGAGCGGCCCCTGCACAGGACGTGTTGAGGGGGCAGTTCTTACCAGGGCTGAAGGAGCGGCCCCTGCACAGGACATGTTGAGGGGGCAGTTCTTACCGGGGCTGGAGGAGCGGCCCCTGCACAGGACGTGTTGAGGGGGCAGTTCTTACCGGGGCTGAAGGAGCGGCCCCTGCACAGGACGTGTTGAGGGGGCAGTTCTTACCGGGGCTGAAGGAGCGGCCCCTGCACAGGACGTGTTGAGGGGGCAGTTCTTACCGGGGCTGGAGGAGCGGCCCCTGCACAGGACGTGTTGAGGGGGCAGTTCTTACCGGGGCTGGAGGAGCGGCCCCTGCACAGGACGTGTTGAGGGGGCAGTTCTTACCGGGGCTGGAGGAGCGGCCCCTGCACAGGACGTGTTGAGGGGGCAGTTCTTACCGGGGCTGGAGGAGCGGCCCCTGCACAGGACGTGTTGAGGGGGCAGTTCTTACCGGGGCTGGAGGAGCGGCCCCTGCACAGGACGTGTTGAGGGGGCAGTTCTTACCGGGGCTGAAGGAGCGGCCCCTGCACAGGACGTGTTGAGGGGGCAGTTCTTACCGGGGCTGAAGGAGCGGCCCCTGCACATGACGTGTTGAGGGGGCAGTTCTTACCGGGGCTGGAGGAGCGGCCCCTGCACAGGACGTGTTGAGGGGGCAGTTCTTACCGGGGCTGGAGGAGCGGCCCCTGCACAGGACGTGTTGAGGGGGCAGTTCTTACCGGGGCTGAAGGAGCGGCCCCTGCACAGGACGTGTTGAGGGGGCAGTTCTTACCGGGGCTGGAGGAGGGGCCCCTGCACAGGACGTGTTGAGGGGGCAGTTCTTACCGGGGCTGAAAGAGTGGCCCCTGCACAGGACGTGTTGAGGGGGCAGTTCTTACCGGGGCTGGAGGAGCGGCCCCTGCACAGGACGTGTTGAGGGGGCAGTTCTTACCGGGGCTGAAGGAGCGGCCCCTGCACAGGACGTGTTGAGGGGGCAGTTCTTACCGGGGCCCGAGGAGCGGCCCCTGCACAGGACGTGTTGAGGGGGCAGTTCTTACCGGGGCTGAAGGAGCGGCCCCTGCACAGGACGTGTTGAGGGGGCAGTTATTACCGGGGCTGAAGGAGCGGCCCCTGCACAGGACGTGTTGAGGGAGCAGTTCTTACCGGGGCTGAAGGAGCGGCCCCTGCACAGGACGTGTTGAGGGGGCAGTTCTTACCGGGGCTGGAGGAGCGGCCCCTGCACAGGACGTGTTGAGGGGGCAGTTCTTACCGGGGCTGAAAGAGTGGCCCCTGCACAGGACGTTTTGAGGGGGCAGTTCTTACCGGGGCTGGAGGAGCGGCCCCTGCACAGGACGTGTTGAGGGGGCAGTTCTTACCGGGGCTGAAGGAGCGGCCCCTGCACAGGACGTGTTGAGGGGGCAGTTCTTACCGGGGCTGGAGGAGCGGCCCCTGCACAGGACGTGTTGAGGGGGCAGTTCTTACCGGGGCTGAAGGAGCGGCCCCTGCACAGGACGTGTTGAGGGGGTAGTTCTTACCGGGGCTGAAGGAGCGGCCCCTGCACAGGACGTGTTGAGGGGGCAGTTCTTACCGGGGCCGGAGGAGCGGCCCCTGCACACGACGTGTTGAGGGGGCAGTTCTTACCGGGGCTGAAGGAGCGGCCCCTGCACAGGACGTGTTGAGGGGGCAGTTCTTACCGGGGCTGAAGGAGCGGCCCCTGCACAGGACGTGTTGAGGGGGCAGTTCTTACCGGGGCTGAAGGAGCGGCCCCTGCACAGGACGTGTTGAGGGGGCAGTTCTTACCGGGGCTGGAGGAGCGGCCCCTGCACAGGACGTGTTGAGGGGGCACTTCTTACCGGGGCTGGAGGAGCGGCCCCTGCACAGGACGTGTTGAGGGGGCAGTTCTTACCGGGGCTGGAGGAGCGGCCCCTGCACAGGACGTGTTGAGGGGGCAGTTCTTACCGGGGCTGGAGGAGCGGCCCCTGCACAGGACGTGTTGAGGGGGCAGTTCTTACCGGGGCTGGAGGAGCGGCCCCTGCACAGGACGTGTTGAGGGGGCAGTTCTTACCGGGGCTAGAGGAGCGGCCTCTGCACAGGACGTGTTGAGGGGGCAGTTCTTACCGGGGCTGAAGGAGCGGCCCCTGCACATGATGTGTTGAGGGGGCAGTTCTTACCGGGGCTGAAGGAGCGGCCCCTGCACAGGACGTGTTGAGGGGGCAGTTCTTACCGGGGCTGGAGGAGCGGCCCCTGCACAGGACGTGTTGAGGGGGCAGTTCTTACCGGGGCTGAAGGAGCGGCCCCTGCACAGGACGTGTTGAGGGGTAGTTCCTACCGGGGCTGAAGGAGCGGCCCTTGCACGGGACGTGTTGAGGGGGCAGTTCTTACCGGGGCTGGAGGAGCGGCCCCTGCACAGGACGTGTTGAGGGGGCAGTTCTTACCGGGGCTGAAGGAGCGGCCCCTGCACAGGACGTGTTGAGGGGGCAGTTCTTACCGGGGCTGAAGGAGCGGCCCCTGCACGGGACGTGTTGAGGGGGCAGTTCTTACCGGGGCTGGAGGAGCGGCCCCTGTCCAGGACGTGTTGAGGGGGCAGTTCTTACCAGGGCTGAAGGAGCGGCCCCTGCACAGGACGTGTTGAGGGGGCAGTTCTTACCGGGGCTGAAGGAGCGGCCCCTGCACAGGACGTGTTGAGGGAGCAGTTCTTACCGGGGCTGAAGGAGCGGCCCCTGCACACGACGTGTTGAGGGGGCAGTTCTTACCGGGGCTGGAGGAGCGGCCCCTGCACAGGACGTGTTGAGGGGGCAGTTCTTACCGGGGCTGAAGGAGCGGCCCCTGCACAGGACGTGTTGAGGGGGTAGTTCTTACCGGGGCTGAAGGAGCGGCCCTTGCACGGGACGTGTTGAGGGGGCAGTTCTTACCGGGGCTGGAGGAGCGGCCCCTGCACAGGACGTGTTGAGGGGGCAGTTCTTACCGGGGCTGAAGGAGCGGCCCCTGCACAGGACGTGTTGAGGGGGCAGTTCTTACCGGGGCTGGAGGAGCGGCCCCTGCACAGGACGTGTTGAGGGGGCAGTTCTTACCGGGGCTGAAGGAGCGGCCCCTGCACAGGACGTGTTGAGGGGGTAGTTCTTACCGGGGCTAAAGGAGCGCCCCTTGCACAGGACGTGTTGAGGGGGCAGTTCTTACCGGGGCTGGAGGAGCGGCCCCTGCACACGACGTGTTGAGGGGGCAGTTCTTACCGGGGCTGAAGGAGCGGCCCCTGCACAGGACGTGTTGAGGGGGCAGTTCTTACCGGGGCTGAAGGAGCGGCCCCTGCACAGGACGTGTTGAGGGGGCAGTTCTTACCGGGGCTGGAGGAGCGGCCCCTGCACAGGACGTGTTGAGGGGGCAGTTCACACCGGGGCTGAAGGAGCGGCCCCTGCACAGGACGTGTTGAGGGGGCGGTTCTTACCAGGGCTGAAGGAGCGGCCCCTGCACAGGACGTGTTGAGGGAGCAGTTCTTACCGGGGCTGGAGGAGCGGCCCCTGCACAGGACGTGTTGAGGGGGCAGTTCTTACCGGGGCTGGAGGAGCGGCCCCTGCACAGGACGTGTTGAGGGGGCAGTTCTTACCGGGGCTGAAGGAGCGGCCCCTGCACAGGACGTGTTGAGGGGGCAGTTCTTACCGGGGCTGAAGGAGCGGCCCCTGCACAGGACGTGTTGAGGGGGCAGTTCTTACCGGGGCTGGAGGAGCGGCCCCTGCACAGGACGTGTTGAGGGGGCAGTTCTTACCGGGGCTGAAGGAGCGGCCCCTGCACAGGACGTGTTGAGGGGGCAGTTCTTACCGGGGCTGAAGGAGCGGCCCCTGCACAGGACGTGTTGAGGGGGCAGTTCTTACCGGGGCTGGAGGAGCGGCCCCTGCACAGGACGTGTTGAGGGGGCAGTTCTTACCGGGGCTGAAGGAGCGGCCCCTGCACAGGACGTGTTGAGGGGGCAGTTCTTACCGGGGCTGGAGGAGCGGCCCCTGCACAGGACGTGTTGAGGGGGCACTTCTTACCGGGGCTGGAGGAGCGGCCCCTGCACAGGACGTGTTGAGGGGGCAGTTCTTACCGGGGCTGGAGGAGCGGCCCCTGCACAGGACGTGTTGAGGGGGCAGTTCTTACCGGGGCTGGAGGAGCGGCCCCTGCACAGGACGTGTTGAGGGGGCAGTTCTTACCGGGGCTGAAGGAGCGGCCCCTGCACAGGACGTGTTGAGGGGGCAGTTCTTACCGGGGCTGAAGGAGCGGCCCCTGCACAGGACGTGTTGAGGGGGCAGTTCTTACCGGGGCTGGAGGAGCGGCCCCTGCACAAAACGTGTTGAGGGGGCAGTTCTTACCGGGGCTGAAGGAGCGGCCCCCGCACAGGACGTGTTGAGGGGGTAGTTCTTACCGGGGCTGAAGGAGCGGCCCCTGCACAGGACGTGTTGAGGGGGCAGTTCTTACCGGGGCTGAAGGAGCGGCCCCTGCACAGGACGTGTTGAGGGGGCAGTTCTTACCGGGGCTGAAGGAGCGGCCCCTGCACAGGACGTGTTGAGGGGGCAGTTCTTACCGGGGCTGGAGGAGCGGCCCCTGCACAGGACGTGTTGAGGGGGCAGTTCTTACCGGGGCTGAAGGAGCGGCCCCTGCACAGGACGTGTTGAGGGGGCAGTTCTTACCGGGGCTGAAGGAGCGGCCCCTGCACAGGACGTGTTGAGGGAGCAGTTCTTACCGGGGCTGAAGGAGCGGCCCCTGCACAGGACGTGTTGAGGGGGCAGTTCTTACCGGGGCTGGAGGAGCGGCCCCTGCATAGGACGTGTTGAGGGGGCAGTTCTTACCGGGGCTGAAGGAGCGGCCCCTGCACAGGACGTGTTGAGGGAGCAGTTCTTACCGGGGCTGAAGGAGCGGCCCCTGCACAGGACGTGTTGAGGGGGCAGTTCTTACCGGGGCTGGAGGAGCGGCCCCTGCATAGGACGTGTTGAGGGGGCAGTTCTTACCGGGGCTGAAGGAGCGGCCCCTGCACAGGACGTGTTGAGGGGGCAGTTCTTACCGGGGCTGGAGGAGCGGCCCCTGCACAGGACGTGTTGAGGGGGCAGTTCTTACCGGGGCTGAAGGAGCGGCCCCTACACAGGACGTGTTGAGGGGGCAGTTCTTACCGGGGCTCAAGGAGCGGCCCCTGCACAGGTCGTGTTGAGGGGGCAGTTCTTACTGTGGCTGGAGGAGCGGCCCCTGCACAGGACGTGTTGAGGGGGCAGTTCTTACCGGGGCTGAAGGAGCGGCCCCTGCACAGGACGTGTTGAGGGGGCAGTTCTTACCGGGGCTAAAGGAGCGGCCCCTGCACAGGACGTGTTGAGGGGGCAGTTCTTACCGGGGCTGAAGGAGCGGCCCCTGCACAGGACGTGTTGAGGGGGCAGTTCTTACCGGGGCTGGAGGAGCGGCCCCTGCACAGGACGTGTTGAGGGGGCAGTTCTTACCGGGGCTGGAGGAGCGGCCCCTGCACAGGACGTGTTGAGGGGGCGGTACTTACCGGGGCTGAAGGAGCGGCCCCTACACAGGACGTGTTGAGGGGGCAGTTCTTACCGGGGCTGAAGGAGCGGCCCCTGCACAGGAGGTGTTGAGGGGGCAGTTCTTACCGGGGCTGGAGGAGCGGCCCCTGCTCAGGATGTGTTGAGGGGGCAGTTCTTACCGGGGCTGGAGGAGCGGCCCCTGCACATGACGTGTTGAGGGGGCAGTTCTTACTGGGGCTGGAGGAGCGGCCCCTGCACAGGACGTGTTGAGGGGGCACTTCTTACCGGGGCTGGAGGAGCGGCCCCTGCACAGGACGTGTTGAGGGGGCAGTTCTTACCGGGGCTGGAGGAGCGGCCCCTGCACAGGACGTGTTGAGGGGGCAGTTCTTACCGGGGCTGGAGGAGCGGCCCCTGCACAGGACGTGTTGAGGGGGCAGTTCTTACCGGGGCTGGAGGAGCGGCCCCTGCACAGGACGTGTTGAGGGGGCAGTTCTTACCGGGGCTGGAGGAGCAGCCCCTGCACAGGACGTGTTGAGGGGGCAGTTCTTACCGGGGCTGAAGGAGCGGCCCCTGCACAGGACGTGTTGAGGGGGCAGTTCTTACCGGGGCTGAAGGAGCGGCCCCTGCACAGGACGTGTTGAGGGGGCAGTTCTTACCGGGGCTGGAGGAGCGGCCCCTGCACAGGACGTGTTGAGGGGGCAGTTCTTACCGGGGCTGGAGGAGCGGCCCCTGCACAGGACGTGTTGAGGGGGCAGTTCTTACCGGGGCTGGAGGAGCGGCCCCTGCACAGGACGTGTTGAGGGGGCACTTCTTACCGGGGCTGGAGGAGCGGCCCCTGCACAGGACGTGTTGAGGAGGCAGTTCTTACCGGGGCTGGAGGAGCGGCCCCTGCACAGGACGTGTTGAGGGGGCAGTTTCTACCGGGGCTTGAGGAGCGGCCCCTGCACAGGACGTGTTGAGGGGGCAGTTCTTACCGGGGCTGGAGGAGCGGCCCCTGCACAGGACGTGTTGAGGGGGCAGTTCTTACCGGGGCTGGAGGAGCGGCCCCTGCACAGGACGTGTTGAGGGGGCAGTTCTTACCGGGGCTGAAGGAGCGGCCCCTGCAAAGGACGTGTTGAGGGGGCAGTTCTTACCGGGGCTGAAGGAGCGGCCCCTGCACAGGACGTGTTGAGGGGGCAGTTCTTACCGGGGCTGGAGGAGCGGCCCCTGCACAGGACGTGTTGAGGGGGCAGTTCTTACCGGGGCTGGAGGAGCGGCCCCTGCACAGGACGTGTTGAGGGGGCAGTTCTTACCGGGGCTGAAGGAGCGGCCCCTGCACAGGACGTGTTGAGGGGGCAGTTCTTACCGGGGCTGGAGGAGCGGCCCCTGCACAGGACGTGTTGAGGGGGCAGTTCTTACCGGGGCTGAAGGAGCGGCCCCTGCACAGGACGTGTTGAGGGGGCAGTTCTTACCGGGGCTGAAGGAGCGGCCCCTGCACAGGACGTGTTGAGGGGGCAGTTCTTACCGGGGCTGGAGGAGCGGCCCGTGCACAGGACGTGTTGAGGGGGCAGTTCTTACCGGGGCTGAAGGAGCGGCCCCTGCACAGGACGTGTTGAGGGGGCAGTTCTTACCGGGGCTGAAGGAGCGGCCCCTGCACAGGACGTGTTGAGGGAGCAGTTCTTACCGGGGCTGAAGGAGCGGCCCCTGCACAGGACGTGTTGAGGGGGCAGTTCTTACCGGGGCTGGAGGAGCGGCCCCTGCACAGGACGTGTTGAGGGGGCAGTTCTTACCGGGGCTGAAGGAGCGGCCCCTGCACAGGACGTGTTGAGGGGGCAGTTCTTACCGGGGCTGGAGGAGCGGCCCCTGCACAGGACGTGTTGAGGGGGCAGTTCTTACCGGGGCTGAAGGAGCGGCCCCTGCACAGGACGTGTTGAGGGGGCAGTTCTTACCGGGGCTGGAGGAGCGGCCCCTGCACAGGACGTGTTGAGGGGGCAGTTCTTACCGGGGCTGAAGGAGCGGCCCCTGCACAGGACGTGTTGAGGGGGCAGTTCTTACCGGGGCTGGAGGAGCGGCCCCTGCACAGGACGTGTTGAGGGGGCAGTTCTTACCGGGGCTGAAGGAGCGGCCCCTGCACAGGACGTGTTGAGGGGGCAGTTCTTACCGGGGCTGAAGGAGCGGCCCCTGCACAGGACGTGTTGAGGGGGCAGTTCTTACCGGGGCTGGAGGAGCGGCCCCTGCAAAGGACGTGTTGAGGGGGCAGTTCTTACCGGGGCTGAAGGAGCGGCCCCTGCACAGGACGTGTTGAGGGGGCAGTTCTTACCGGGGCTGGAGGAGCGGCCCCTGCACAGGACGTGTTGAGGGGGCAGTTCTTACCGGGGCTGGAGGAGCGGCCCCTGCACAGGACGTGTTGAGGGGGCAGTTCTTACCGGGGCTGGAGGAGCGGCCCCTGCACAGGACGTGTTGAGGGGGCAGTTCTTACCGGGGCTGAAGGAGCGGCCCCTGCACAGGACGTGTTGAGGGGGCAGTTCTTACCGGGGCTGGAGGAGCGGCCCCTGCACAGGACGTGTTGAGGGGGCAGTTCTTACCGGGGCTGAAGGAGCGGCCCCTGCACAGGACGTGTTGAGGGGGCAGTTCTTACCGGGGCTGGAGGAGCGGCCCCTGCACAGGACGTGTTGAGGGGGCAGTTCTTACCGGGGCTGAAGGAGCGGCCCCTGCACAGGACGTGTTGAGGGGGCAGTTCTTACCGGGGCTGAAGGAGCGGGCCCTGCACAGGACGTGTTGAGGGGGCAGTTCTTACCGGGGCTGGAGGAGCGGCCCCTGCACAGGACGTGTTGAGGGGGCAGTTCTTACCGGGGCTGGAGGAGCGGCCCCTGCACAGGACGTGTTGAGGGGGCAGTTCTTACCGGGGCTGAAGGAGCGGCCCCTGCACAGGACATGTTGAGGGGGCAGTTCTTACCGGGGCTGGAGGAGCGGGCCCTGCACAGGACGTGTTGAGGGGGCAGTTCTTACCGGGGCTGGAGGAGCGGCCCCTGCACAGGACGTGTTGAGGGGGCAGTTCTTACCGGGGCTGGAGGAGCGGCCCCTGCACAGGACGTGTTGAGGGGGCAGTTCTTACCGGGGCTGGAGGAGCGGCCCCTGCACAGGACGTGTTGAGGGGGCAGTTCTTACCGGGGCTGAAGGAGCGGCCCCTGCACAGGACGTGTTGAGGGGGCAGTTCTTACCGGGGCTGGAGGAGCGGGCCCTGCACAGGACGTGTTGAGGGGGCAGTTCTTACCGGGGCCGAAGGAGCGGCCCCTGCACAGGACGTGTTGAGGGGGCAGTTCTTACCGGGGCTGAAGGAGCGGCCCCTGCACAGGACGTGTTGAGGGGGCAGTTCTTACCGGGGCTGAAGGAGCGGCCCCTGCACAGGACGTGTTGAGGGGGCAGTTCTTACCGGGGCTGAAGGAGCGGCCCCTGCATAGGACGTGTTGAGGGGGCAGTTCTTACCGGGGCTGAAGGAGCGGCCCCTGCACAGGACGTGTTGAGGGGGCAGTTCTTACCGGGGCTGGAGGAGCGGCCCCTGCAAAGGACGTGTTGAGGGGGCAGTTCTTACCGGGGCTGAAGGAGCGGCCCCTGCACAGGACGTGTTGAGGGGGCAGTTCTTACCGGGGCTGGAGGAGCGGCCCCTGCACAGGACGTGTTGAGGGGGCAGTTCTTACCGGGGCTGAAGGAGCGGCCCCTGCACAGGACGTGTTGAGGGGGCAGTTCTTACCGGGGCTGGAGGAGCGGCCCCTGCACAGGACGTGTTGAGGGGGCAGTTCTTACCGGGGCTGAAGGAGCGGCCCCTGCACAGGACGTGTTGAGGGGGCAGTTCTTACCGGGGCTGGAGGAGCGGCCCCTGCACAGGACGTGTTGAGGGGGCAGTTCTTACCGGGGCTGAAGGAGCGGCCCCTGCACAGGACGTGTTGAGGGGGCAGTTCTTACCGGGGCTGAAGGAGCGGCCCCTGCACAGGACGTGTTGAGGGGGCAGTTCTTACCGGGGCTGAAGGAGCGGCCCCTGCACAGGACGTGTTGAGAGGGCAGTTCTTACCGGGGCTGAAGGAGCGGCCCCTGCACAGGACGTGTTGAGGGGGCAGTTCTTACCGGGGCTGGAGGAGCGGCCCCTGCACAGGACGTGTTGAGGGGGCATTTCTTACCGGGGCTGGAGGAGCGGCCCCTGCACAGGACGTGTTGAGGGGGCAGTTCTTACCGGGGCTGAAGGAGCGGCCCCTGCACAGGACATGTTGAGGGGGCAGTTCTTACCGGGGCTGGAGGAGCGGCCCCTGCACAGGACGTGTTGAGGGGGCAGTTCTTACCGGGGCTGGAGGAGCGGCCCCTGCACAGGACGTGTTGAGGGGGCAGTTCTTACCGGGGCTGAAGGAGCGGCCCCTGCACAGGACGTGTTGAGGGGGCAGTTCTTACCGGGGCTGGAGGAGCGGCCCCTGCACAGGACGTGTTGAGGGGGCAATTCTTACCGGGGCTGAAGGAGCGGCCCCTGCACAGGACGTGTTGAGGGGGCAGTTCTTACCGGGGCTGGAGGAGCGGCCCCTGCACAGGACGTGTTGAGGGGGCAGTTCTTACCGGGGCCGAAGGAGCGGCCCCTGCACAGGACGTGTTGAGGGGGCAGTTCTTACCGGGGCTGAAGGAGCGGCCCCTGCACAGGACGTGTTGAGGGGGCAGTTCTTACCGGGGCTGAAGGAGCGGCCCCTGCACAGGACGTGTTGAGGGGGCAGTTCTTACCGGGGCTGAAGGAGCGGCCCCTGCACAGGACGTGTTGAGGGGGCAGTTCTTATCGGGGCTGAAGGAGCGGCCCCTGCACAGGACCTGTTGAGGGGGCAGTTCTTACCGGGGCTGGAGGAGCGGCCTCTGCACAGGACGTGTTGAGGGGGCAGTTCTTACCGGAGCTGAAGTAGCGGCCCCTGCACAGGACGTGTTGAGGGGGCAGTTCTTACCGGGGCTGGAGGAGCGGCCCCTGCACAGGACGTGTTGAGGGGGCAGTTCTTACCGGGGCTGAAGGAGCGGCCCCTGCACAGGACGTGTTGAGGGGGCAGTTCTTACCGGGGCTGGAGGAGCGGCCCCTGCACAGGACGTGTTGAGGGGGCAGTTCTTACCGGGGCTGAAGGAGCGGCCCCTGCACAGGACGTGTTGAGGGGGCAGTTCTTACCGGGGCTGAAGGAGCGGCCCCTGCACAGGACGTGTTCAGGGGGCAGTTCTCACCGGGGCTGAAGGAGCGGCCCCTGCACAGGACGTGTTGAGGGGGCAGTTCTTACCGGGGCTGAAGGATCGGCCCCTGCACAGGACGTGTTGAGGGGGCAGTTCTTACCGGGGCTGAAGGAGCGGCCCCTGCACAGGACGTGTTGAGGGGGCAGTTCTTACCGGGGCTGGAGGAGCGGCCCCTGCACAGGACGTGTTGAGGGGGCAGTTCTTAGCGGGGCTGAAGGAGCGGCCCCTGCACAGGACGTGTTGAGGGGGCAGTTCTTACCGGGGCTGAAGGAGCGGCCCCTGCACAGGACGTGTTGAGGGGGCAGTTCTTACCGGGGCTGGAGGAGCGGCCCCTGCACAGGACGTGTTGAGGGGGCAGTTCTTACCGGGGCTGGAGGAGTGGCCCCGGCACAGGACGTGTTTAAGGGGCGGTTCTTACCGGGGCTGAAGGAGCGGCCCCTGCTCAGGACGTGTTGAGAAGGCAGTTCTTACCGGGGCTGAAGGAGCGGCCCCTGCAGAGGACGTGTTGAGGGGGCAGTTCTTACCGGGGCTGAAGGAGCGGCCCCTGCACAGGACGTGTTGAGGGGGCAGTTCTTACCGGGGCTGAAGGAGCGGCCCCTGCACAGGACGTGTTGAGGGGGCACTTCTTACCGGGGCTGAAGGAGCGGCCCCTGCACAGGACGTGCTGAGGGGGCAGTTCTTACTGGGGCTGAAGGAGCGGCCCCTGCACAGGATGTGTTGAGGGGGCAGTTCTTACCGGGGCTGAAGGAGCGGCCCTTGAACAGGACGTGTTGAGGGGGCAGTTCTTACCGGGGCTGAAGGAGCGGCCCCTGCACAGGACGTGTTGAGGGGGCAGTTCTTACCGGGGCTCAAGGAGCGGCCCCTGCACAGGACGTGTTGAGGGGGCAGTTCTTACCGGGGCTGGAGGAGCGGCCCCTGCACAGGACGTGTTGAGGGGGCAGTTCTTACCGGGGCTGGAGGAGCGGCCCCTGCACAGGACGTGTTGAGGGGGCAGTTCTTACCGGGGCTGAAGGAGCGGCCCCTGCATGGGAGGTGTTGAGGGGGCAGTTCTTACCGGGGCCGAAGGAGCGGCCCCTGCACAGGACGTGTTGAGGGGGCAGTTCTTACCGGGGCTGGAGGAGCGGCCCCTGCACAGGACGTGTTGAGGGGGCAGTTCTTACCGGGGCTGAAGGAGCGGCCCCTGCACAGGACGTGTTGAGGGGGCAATTCTTACCGGGGCTGAAGGAGCGGCCCCTGCACAGGACGTGTTGAGGGGGCAGTTCTTACCGGGGCTGAAGGAGCGGCCCCTGCACAGGACGTGTTGAGGGGGCAGTTCTTGCCGGGGCTGAAGGAGCGGCCCGTGCACAGGTCGTGTTGAGGGGGCAGTTCTTACCGGGGCTGAAGGAGCGGCCCCTGCACAGGACGTGTTGAGGGGGCAGTTCTTACCGGGGCTGAAGGAGCGGCCCCTGCACAGGACGTGTTGAGGGGGCAGTTCTTACCGGGGCTGGAGGAGCGGCCCCTGCACAGGACGTGTTGAGGGGGCAGTTCTTACCGGGGCTGAAGGAGCGGCCCCTGCACAGGACGTGTTGAGGGGGCAGTTCTTACCGGGGCTGAAGGAGCGGCCCCTGCACAGGACGTGTTGAGGGGGCAGTTCTTACCGGGGCTGGAGGAGCGGCCCCTGCACAGGACGTGTTGAGGGGGCAGTTCTTACCGGGGCTGAAGGAGCGGCCCCTGCACAGGACGTGTTGAGGGGGCAGTTCTTACCGGGGCTGGAGGAGCGGCCCCTGCACAGGACGTGTTGAGGAGGCAGTTCTTACCGGGGCTGAAGGAGCGGCCCCTGCAGAAGACGTGTTGAGGGGGCAGTTCTTACCGGGGCTGGAGGAGCGGCCCCTGCACAGGACGTGTTGAGGGGGCAGTTCTTACCGGGGCTGAAGGAGCGGCCCCTGCACAGGACGTGTTGAGGGGGCAGTTCTTACCGGGGCTGGAGGAGCGGCCCCTGCACAGGACGTGTTGAGGGGGCAGTTCTTACCGGGGCTGAAGGAGCGGCCCCTGCACAGGACGTGTTGAGGGGGCAGTTCTTACCGGGGCTGAAGGAGCGGCCCCTGCACAGGACGTGTTGAGGGGGCAGTTCTTGCCGGGGCTGAAGGAGCGGCCCCTGCACAGGACGTGTTGAGGGGGCAGTTCTTACCGGGGCTGAAGGAGCGGCCCCTGCACAGGACGTGTTGAGGGGGCAGTTCTTACCGGGGCTGGAGGAGCGGCCCCTGCACAGGACGTGTTGAGGGGGCAGTTCTTACCGGGGCTGGAGGAGCGGCCCCTGCACAGGACGTGTTGAGGGGGCAGTTCTTACCGGGGCTGGAGGAGCGGCCCCTGCACGGGACGTGTTGAGGGGGCAGTTCTTACCGGGGCTGGAGGAGCGGCCCCTGCACAGGACGTGTTGAGGGGGCAGTTCTTACCGGGGCTGGAGGAGCGGCCCCTGCACAGGACGTGTTGAGGGGGCAGTTCTTACCGGGGCTGAAGGAGCGGCCCCTGCACAGGACGTGTTGAGGGGGCAGTTCTTACCGGGGCTGAAGGAGCGGCCCCTGCACAGGACCTGTTCAGGGGGCGGTTCTCACCGGGGATGAAGGAGCGGCCCCTGCACAGGACGTGTTGAGGGGGCAGTTCTTACCGGGGCTGAAGGATCGGCCCCTGCACATGACGTGTTGAGGGGGCAGTTCTTACCGGGGCTGGAGGAGCGGCCCCTGCACAGGACGTGTTGAGGGGGCAGTTCTTAGCGGGGCTGAAGGAGCGGCCCCTGCACAGGACGTGTTGAGGGGGCAGTTCTTACCGGGGCTGAAGGAGCGGCCCCTGCACAGGACGTGTTGAGGGGGCAGTTCTTACCGGGGCTGGAGGAGCGGCCCCTGCACAGGACGTGTTGAGGGGGCAGTTCTTACCGGGGCTGGAGGAGCGGCCCCTGCACAGGACGTGTTGAAGGGGCAGTTCTTACCGGGGCTGAAGGAGCGGCCCCTGCACAGGACGTGTTGAGGGGGCAGTTCTTAGCGGGGCTGAAGGAGCGGCCCCTGCACAGGACGTGTTGAGGGGGCAGTTCTTACCGGGGCTGAAGGAGCGGCCCCTGCACAGGACGTGTTGAGGGGGCAGTTCTTACCGGGGCTGAAGGAGCGGCCCCTGCACAGGACGTGTTGAGGGGGCACTTCTTACCGGGGCTGAAGGAGCGGCCCCTGCACAGGACGTGCTGAGGGGGCAGTTCTTACCGGGGCTGAAGGAGCGGCCCCTGCACAGGACGTGTTGAGGGGGCAGTTCTTACCGGGGCTGGAGGAGCGGCCCCTGCACAGGACGTGTTGAGGGGGCAGTTCTTACCGGGGCTGAAGGAGCGGCCCCTGCACAGGACGTGTTGAGGGGGCAGTTCTTACCGGGGCTGGAGGAGCGGCCCCTGCACAGGACGTGTTGAGGGGGCAGTTCTTACCGGGGCTGAAGGAGCGGCCCCTGCACAGGACGTGTTGAGGGGGCAGTTCTTACCGGGGCTGAAGGAGCGGCCCCTGCACAGGACGTGTTGACGGGGTAGTTCTTACCGGGGCTGAAGGAGCGGCCCCTGCACAGGACGTGTTGAGGGGGCAGTTCTTACCGGGGCTGGAGGAGCGGCCCCTGCACAGGACGTGTTGAGGGAGCAGTTCTTACCGGGGCTGGAGGAGCGGCCCCTGCACAGGACGTGTTGAGGGGGCAGTTCTTACCGGGGCTGAAGGAGCGGCCCCTGCACAGGACGTGTTGAGGGGGCAGATCTTACCGGGGCTGAAGGAGCGGCCCCAACACAGGACGCGTTGAGGGGGCAGTTCTTACCGGGGCTGAAGGAGCGGCCCCTGCACAGGACGTGTTGAGGGGGCAGTTCTTACCGGGGCTGGAGGAGCGGCCCCTGCACAGGACGTGTTGAGGGGGCAGTTCTTACCGGGGCTGAAGGAGCGGCCCCTGCACAGGACGTGTTGAGGGGGCAGTTCTTACCGGGGCTGAAGGAGCGGCCCCTGCACAGGACGTGTTCAGGGGGCAGTTCTTACCGAGGCTGAAGGATCGGCCCCTGCACAGGACGTGTTGAGGGGGCAGTTCTTACCGGGGCTGAAGGAGCGGCCCCTGCACAGGACGTGTTGAGGGGGCAGTTCTTACCGGGGCTGGAGGAGCGGCCCCTGCACAGGACGTGCTGAGGGGGCAGTTCTTAGCGGGGCTGAAAGAGCGGCCCCTGCACAGGACGTGTTGAGGGGGCAGTTCTTACCGGGGCTGAAGGAGCGGCCCCTGCACAGGACGTGTTGAGGGGGCAGTTCTTACCGGGGCTGGAGGAGCGGCCCCTGCACAGGACGTGTTGAGGGGGCAGTTCTTACCGGGGCTGGAGGAGTGGCCCCGGCACAGGACGTGTTGAAGGGGCAGTTCTTACCGGGGCTGAAGGAGCGGCCCCTGCACAGGACGTGTTGAGGGGGCAGTTCTTACCGGGGCTGAAGGAGCGGCCCCTGCACTGGACGTGTTGAGGGGGCAGTTCTTACCGGGGCTGAAGGAGCGGCCGCTGCACAGGACGTGTTGAGGGGGCAGTTCTTACCGGGGCTGAAGGAGCGGCCCCTGCACAGGACGTGTTGAGGGGGCACTTCTGACCGGGGCTGAAGGAGCGGCCCCTGCACAGGACGTGCTGAGGGGGCAGTTCTTACCGGGGCTGAAGGAGCGGCCCCTGCACAGGACGTGTTGAGGGGGCATTTCTTACCGGGGCTGGAGGAGCGGCCCCTGCACAGGACGTGTTGAGGGGGCAGTTCTTACCGGGGCTGAAGGAGCGGCCCCTGCACAGGACGTGTTGAGGGGGCAGTTCTTACCGGGGCTGGAGGAGCGGCCCCTGCACAGGACGTGTTGAGGGGGCAGTTCTTACCGGGGCTCAAGGAGCGGCCCCTGCACAGGACGTGTTGAGGGGGCAGTTCTTACCGGGGCTGAAGGAGCGGCCCCTGCACAGGACGTGTTGAGGGGGCAGTTCTTACCGGGGCTGGAGGAGCGGCCCCTGCACAGGACGTGTTGAGGGGGCAGTTCTTACCGGGGCTGGAGGAGCGGCCCCTGCACAGGACGTGTTGAGGGGGCAGTTCTTACCGGGGCTGAAGGAGCGGCCCCTGCACAGGACGTGTTGAGGGGGCAGTTCTTACCGGGGCTGAAGGAGCGGCCCCTGCACAGGACCTGTTCAGGGGGCGGTTCTCACCGGGGATGAAGGAGCGGCCCCTGCACAGGACGTGTTGAGGGGGCAGTTCTTACCGGGGCTGGAGGAGCGGCCCCTGCACATGACGTGTTGAGGGGGCAGTTCTTACCGGGGCTGAAGGAGCGGCCCCTGCACAGGACGTGTTGAGGGGGCAGTTCTTACCGGGGCTGGAGGAGCGGCCCCTGCACAGGACGTGTTGAGGGGGCAGTTCTTAGCGGGGCTGAAGGAGCGGCCCCTGCACAGGACGTGTTGAGGGGGCAGTTCTTACCGGGGCTGAAGGAGCGGCCCCTGCACAGGACGTGTTGAGGGGGCAGTTCTTACCGGGGCTGGAGGAGCGGCCCCTGCACAGGACGTGTTGAGGGGGCAGTTCTTACCGGGGCTGAAGGAGCGGCCCCTGCACAGGACGTGTTGAGGGGGCAGTTCTTACCGGGGCTGGAGGAGCGGCCCCTGCACAGGACGTGTTGAGGGGGCAGTTCTTAGCGGGGCTGAAGGAGCGGCCCCTGCACAGGACGTGTTGAGGGGGCAGTTCTTACCGGGGCTGAAGGAGCGGCCCCTGCACAGGACGTGTTGAGGGGGCAGTTCTTACCGGGGCTGAAGGAGCGGCCCCTGCACAGGACGTGTTGAGGGGGCAGTTCTTACCGGGGCTGAAGGAGCGGCCCCTGCACAGGACCTGTTCAGGGGGCGGTTCTCACCGGGGATGAAGGAGCGGCCCCTGCACAGGACGTGTTGAGGGGGCAGTTCTTACCGGGGCTGAAGGATCGGCCCCTGCACATGACGTGTTGAGGGGGCAGTTCTTACCGGGGCTGAAGGAGCGGCCCCTGCACAGGACGTGTTGAGGGGGCAGTTCTTACCGGGGCTGGAGGAGCGGCCCCTGCACAGGACGTGTTGAGGGGGCAGTTCTTAGCGGGGCTGAAGGAGCGGCCCCTGCACAGGACGTGTTGAGGGGGCAGTTCTTACCGGGGCTGAAGGAGCGGCCCCTGCACAGGACGTGTTGAGGGGGCAGTTCTTACCGGGGCTGGAGGAGCGGCCCCTGCACAGGACGTGTTGAGGGGGCAGTTCTTACCGGGGCTGAAGGAGCGGCCCCTGCACAGGACGTGTTGAGGGGGCAGTTCTTACCGGGGCTGGAGGAGCGGCCCCTGCACAGGACGTGTTGAGGGGGCAGTTCTTAGCGGGGCTGAAGGAGCGGCCCCTGCACAGGACGTGTTGAGGGGGCAGTTCTTACCGGGGCTGAAGGAGCGGCCCCTGCACAGGACGTGTTGAGGGGGCAGTTCTTACCGGGGCTGAAGGAGCGGCCCCTGCACAGGACGTGTTGAGGGGGCAGTTCTTACCGGGGCTGAAGGAGCGGCCCCTGCACAGGACGTGTTGAGGGGGCACTTCTTACCGGGGCTGAAGGAGCGGCCCCTGCACAGGACGTGCTGAGGGGGCAGTTCTTACCGGGGCTGAAGGAGCGGCCCCTGCACAGGACGTGTTGAGGGGGCAGTTCTTACCGGGGCTGGAGGAGCGGCCCCTGCACAGGACGTGTTGAGGGGGCAGTTCTTACCGGGGCTGAAGGAGCGGCCCCTGCACAGGACGTGTTGAGGGGGCAGTTCTTACCGGGGCTGGAGGAGCGGCCCCTGCACAGGACGTGTTGAGGGGGCAGTTCTTACCGGGGCTGAAGGAGCGGCCCCTGCACAGGACGTGTTGAGGGGGCAGTTCTTACCGGGGCTGAAGGAGCGGCCCCTGCACAGGACGTGTTGAGGGGGTAGTTCTTACCGGGGCTGAAGGAGCGGCCCCTGCACAGGACGTGTTGAGGGGGCAGTTCTTACCGGGGCTGGAGGAGCGGCCCCTGCACAGGACGTGTTGAGGGGGCAGTTCTTACCGGGGCTGGAGGAGCGGCCCTTGCACAGGACGTGTTGAGGGGGCAGTTCTTACCGGGGCTGGAGGAGCGGCCCCTGCACAGGACGTGTTGAGGGGGCAGATCTTACCGGGGCTGAAGGAGCGGCCCCTGCACAGGACGCGTTGAGGGGGCAGTTCTTACCGGGGCTGAAGGAGCGGCCCCTGCACAGGACGTGTTGAGGGGGCAGTTCTTACCGGGGCTGGAGGAGCGGCCCCTGCACAGGACGTGTTGAGGGGGCAGTTCTTACCGGGGCCGAAGGAGCGGCCCCTGCACAGGACGTGTTGAGGGGGCAGTTCTTACCGGGTTGAAGGAGCGGCCCCTGCACAGGACGTGTTCAGGGGGCAGTTCTCACCGGGGCCGAAGGAGCGGCCCCTGCACAGGACGTGTTGAGGGGGCAGTTCTTACCGGGGCTGAAGGATCGGCCCCTGCACAGGACGTGTTGAGGGGGCAGTTCTTACCGGGGCTGAAGGAGCGGCCCCTGCACAGGACGTGTTGAGGGGGCAGTTCTTACCGGGGCTGGAGGAGCGGCCCCTGCACAGGACGTGCTGAGGGGGCAGTTCTTAGCGGGGCTGAAAGAGCGGCCCCTGCACAGGACGTGTTGAGGGGGCAGTTCTTACCGGGGCTGAAGGAGCGGCCCCTGCACAGGACGTGTTGAGGGGGCAGTTCTTACCGGGGCTGGAGGAGCGGCCCCTGCACAGGACGTGTTGAGGGGGCAGTTCTCACCGGGGCTGGAGGAGTGGCCCCGGCACAGGACGTGTTGAAGGGGCAGTTCTTACCGGGGCTGAAGGAGCGGCCCCTGCACAGGACGTGTTGAGGGGGCAGTTCTTACCGGGGCTGAAGGAGCGGCCCCTGCACAGGACGTGTTGAGGGGGCAGTTCTTACCGGGGCTGAAGGAGCGGCCGCTGCACAGGACGTGTTGAGGGGGCAGTTCTTACCGGGGCTGAAGGAGCGGCCCCTGCACAGGACGTGTTGAGGGGGCACTTCTTACCGGGGCTGAAGGAGCGGCCCCTGCACAGGACGTGCTGAGGGGGCAGTTCTTACCGGGGCTGAAGGAGCGGCCCCTGCACAGGACGTGTTGAGGGGGCATTTCTTACCGGGGCTGGAGGAGCGGCCCCTGCACAGGACGTGTTGAGGGGGCAGTTCTTACCGGGGCTGAAGGAGCGGCCCCTGCACAGGACGTGTTGAGGGGGCAGTTCTTACCGGGGCTGGAGGAGCGGCCCCTGCACAGGACGTGTTGAGGGGGCAGTTCTTACCGGGGCTCAAGGAGCGGCCCCTGCACAGGACGTGTTGAGGGGGCAGTTCTTACCGGGGCTGAAGGAGCGGCCCCTGCACAGGACGTGTTGAGGGGGCAGTTCTTACCGGGGCTGAAGGAGCGGCCCCTGCACAGGACGTGTTGAGGGGGCAGCTCTTACCGGGGCTGAAGGAGCGGCCCCTGCACAGGACGTGTTGAGGGGGCAGTTCTTACCGGGGCTGGAGGAGCGGCCCCTGCACAGGACGTGTTGAGGGGGCAGTTCTTACCGGGGCTGGAGGAGCGGCCCCTGCACAGGACGTGTTGAGGGGGCAGTTCTTACCGGGGCTGAAGGAGCGGCCCCTGCACAGGACGTGTTGAGGGGGCAGTTCTTACCGGGGCTGAAGGAGCGGCCCCTGCACAGGACGTGTTGAGGGGGCAGTTCTTACCGGGGCTGGAGGAGCGGCCCCTGCACAGGACGTGTTGAGGGGGCAGTTCTTACCGGGGCTGAAGGAGCGGCCCCTGCACAGGACGTGTTGAGGGGGCAGTTCTTACCGGGGCTGAAGGAGCGGCCCCTGCACAGGACGTGTTGAGGAGGCAGTTCTTACCGGGGCTGAAGGAGCGGCCCCTGCACAGGACGTGTTGAGGGGGCAGTTCTTACCGGGGCTAGAGGAGCGGCCCCTGGACAGGACGTGTTGAGGGGGCAGTTCTTACCGGGGCTGAAGGAGCGGCCCCTGCACAGGACGTGTTGAGGGGGCAGTTCTTACCGGGGCTGAAGGATCGGCCCCTGCACAGGACGTGTTGAGGGGGCAGTTCTTACCGGGGCTGAAGGAGCGGCCCCTGCACAGGACGTGTTGAGGGGGCAGTTCTTACCGGGGCTGGAGGAGCGGCCCCTGCACAGGACGTGTTGAGGGGGCAGTTCTTACCGGGGCTGGAGGAGCGGCCCCTGCACAGGACGTGTTGAGGGGGCAGTTCTCACCGGGGCTGAAGGAGCGGCCTCTGCACAGGACGTGTTGAGGGGGCAATTCTTACCGGGGCTGGAGGAGCGGCCCCTGCACAGGACGTGTTGAGGGGGCAGTTCTTACCGGGGCTGAAGGAGCGGCCCCTGCACAGGACGTGTTGAGGGGGCAGTTCTTACCGGGGCTGAAGGAGCGGCCCCTGCACAGGACGTGTTGAGGGGGCAGTTCTTACCGGGGCTGAAGGAGCGGCCCCTGCACAGGACGTGTTGAGGGGGCAGTTCTTACCGGGGCTGAAGGAGCGGCCCCTGCACAGGACGCGTTGAGGGGGCAGTTCTTACCGGGGCTGAAGGAGCGGCCCCTGCACAGGACGTGTTGAGGGGGCAGTTCTTACCGGGGCTGAAGGAGCGGCCCCTGCACAGGACGTGTTGAGGGGGCAGTTCTTACCGGGGCTGGAGGAGCGGCCCCTGCACAGGACGTGTTGAGGGGGCAGTTCTTACCGGGGCTGGAGGAGCGGCCCCTGCACAGGACGTGTTGAGGGGGCACTTCTTACCGGGGCTGGAGGAGCGGCCCCTGCACAGGACGTGTTGAGGGGGCAGTTCTTACCGGGGCTGGAGGAGCGGCCCCTGCACAGGACGTGTTGAGGGGGCAGTTCTTACCGGGGTTGGAGGAGCGGCCCCTGCACAGGACGTGTTGAGGGGGCAGTTCTTACCGGGGCTGGAGGACCGGCCCCTGCACAGGACGTGTTGAGGGGGCAGTTCTTACCGGGGCTGGAGGAGCGGCCCCTGCACAGGACGTGTTGAGGGGGCGGTTCTTACCGGGGCTGAAGGAGCGGCCCCTGCACAGGACGTGTTGAGGGGGCAGTTCTTACCGGGGCCGAAGGAGCGGCCCCTGCACAGGACGTGTTGAGGGGGCAGTTCTTACCGGGGCTGAAGGAGCGGCCCCTGCACAGGACGTGTTGAGGGGGCAGTTCTTACCGGGGCTGGAGGGGCGGCCCCTGCACAGGACGTGTTGAGGGGGCAGTTCTTACCAGGGCTGGAGGAGCGGCCCCTGCACAGGACGTGTTGAGGGGGCAGTTCTTACCGGGGCTGGAGGAGCGGCCCGTGCACAGGACGTGTTGAGGGGGCACTTCTTACCGGGGCTGGAGGAGCGGCCCCTGCACAGGACGTGTTGAGGGGGGAGTTCTTACCGTGGCTGGAGGAGCGGCCCCTGCACAGGACGTGTTGAGGGGGCAGTTCTTACCGGGGCTGGAGGAGCGGCCCCTGCACAGGACGTGTTGAGGGGGCAGTTCTTACCGGGGCTGGAGGAGCGGCCCCTGCACAGGACGTGTTGAGGGGGCAGTTCTTACCGGGGCTGGAGGAGCGGCCCCTGCACAGGACGTGTTGAGGGGGCAGTTCTTACCGGGGCTGAAGGAGCGGCCCCTGCACAGGACGTGTTGAGGGGGCAGTTCTTACCGGGGCTGAAGGAGCAGCCCCTGCACAGGACGTGGTGAGGGGGCAGTTCTTACCGGGGCTGGAGGAGCGGCCCCTGCACAGGACGTGTTGAGGGGGCAGTTCTTACCGGGGCTGGAGGAGCGGCCCCTGCACAGGACGTGTTGAGGGGGCAGTTCTTACCGGGGCTGAAGGAGCGGCCCCTGCACAGGACGTGTTGAGGGGGCAGTTCTTACCGGGGCTGGAGGAGCGGCCCCTGCACAGGACGTGTTGAGGGGGCAGTTCTTACCGGGGCTGAAGGAGCGGCCCCTGCACAGGACGTGTTGAGGGGGCAGTTCTTACCGGGGCTGAAGGAGCGGCCCCTGCACAGGACGTGTTGAGGGGGCAGTTCTTACCGGGGCTGGAGGAGCGGCCCCTGCACAGGACGTGTTGAGGGGGCAGTTCTTACCGGGCCTGGAGGAGCGGCCCCTGCACAGGACGTGTTGAGGGGGCAGTTCTTACCGGGGCTGGAGGAGCGGCCCCTGCACAGGACGTGTTGAGGGGGCGGTTCTTACCGGGGCTGAAGGAGCGGCCCCTGCACAGGACGTGTTGAGGGGGCAGTTCTTACCGGGGCTGAAGGAGCGGCCCCTGCACAGGACGTGTTGAGGGGGCAGTTCTTACCGGGGCTGAAGGAGCGGCCCCTGCACAGGACGTGTTGAGGGGGCAGTTCTTACCGGGGCTGGAGGGGCGGCCCCTGCACAGGACGTGTTGAGGGGGCAGTTCTTACCAGGGCTGGAGGAGCGGCCCCTGCACAGGACGTGTTGAGGGGGCAGTTCTTACCGGGGCTGGAGGAGCGGCCCCTGCACAGGACGTGTTGAGGGGGCACTTCTTACCGGGGCTGGAGGAGCGGCCCCTGCACAGGACGTGTTGAGGGGGGAGTTCTTACCGTGGCTGGAGGAGCGGCCCCTGCACAGGACGTGTTGAGGGGGCAGTTCTTACCGGGGCTGGAGGAGCGGCCCCTGCACAGGACGTGTTGAGGGGGCAGTTCTTACCGGGGCTGGAGGAGCGGCCCCTGCACAGGACGTGTTGAGGGGGCAGTTCTTACCGGGGCTGGAGGAGCGGCCCCTGCACAGGACGTGTTGAGGGGGCAGTTCTTACCGGGGCTGAAGGAGCGGCCCCTGCACAGGACGTGTTGAGGGGGCAGTTCTTACCGGGGCTGAAGGAGCAGCCCCTGCACAGGACGTGGTGAGGGGGCAGTTCTTACCGGGGCTGGAGGAGCGGCCCCTGCACAGGACGTGTTGAGGGGGCAGTTCTTACCGGGGCTGGAGGAGCGGCCCCTGCACAGGACGTGTTGAGGGGGCAGTTCTTACCGGGGCTGAAGGAGCGGCCCCTGCACAGGACGTGTTGAGGGGGCAGTTCTTACCGGGGCTGGAGGAGCGGCCCCTGCACAGGACGTGTTGAGGGGGCAGTTCTTACCGGGGCTGGAGGGGCGGCCCCTGCACAGGACGTGTTGAGGGGGCAGTTCTTACCAGGGCTGGAGGAGCGGCCCCTGCACAGGACGTGTTGAGGGGGCAGTTCTTACCGGGGCTGGAGGAGCGGCCCCTGCACAGGACGTGTTGAGGGGGCACTTCTTACCGGGGCTGGAGGAGCGGCCCCTGCACAGGACGTGTTGAGGGGGGAGTTCTTACCGTGGCTGGAGGAGCGGCCCCTGCACAGGACGTGTTGAGGGGGCAGTTCTTACCGGGGCTGGAGGAGCGGCCCCTGCACAGGACGTGTTGAGGGGGCAGTTCTTACCGGGGCTGGAGGAGCGGCCCCTGCACAGGACGTGTTGAGGGGGCAGTTCTTACCGGGGCTGGAGGAGCGGCCCCTGCACAGGACGTGTTGAGGGGGCAGTTCTTACCGGGGCTGAAGGAGCGGCCCCTGCACAGGACGTGTTGAGGGGGCAGTTCTTACCGGGGCTGAAGGAGCAGCCCCTGCACAGGACGTGGTGAGGGGGCAGTTCTTACCGGGGCTGGAGGAGCGGCCCCTGCACAGGACGTGTTGAGGGGGCAGTTCTTACCGGGGCTGGAGGAGCGGCCCCTGCACAGGACGTGTTGAGGGGGCAGTTCTTACCGGGGCTGAAGGAGCGGCCCCTGCACAGGACGTGTTGAGGGGGCAGTTCTTACCGGGGCTGGAGGAGCGGCCCCTGCACAGGACGTGTTGAGGGGGCAGTTCTTACCGGGGCTGAAGGAGCGGCCCCTGCACAGGACGTGTTGAGGGGGCAGTTCTTACCGGGGCTGAAGGAGCGGCCCCTGCACAGGACGTGTTGAGGGGGCAGTTCTTACCGGGGCTGGAGGAGCGGCCCCTGCACAGGACGTGTTGAGGGGGCAGTTCTTACCGGGGCTGAAGGAGCGGCCCCTGCACAGGACGTGTTGAGGGGGCAGTTCTTACCGGGGCTGAAGGAGCGGCCCCTGCACAGGACGTGTTGAGGGAGCAGTTCTTACCGGGGCTGAAGGAGCGGCCCCTGCACAGGACGTGTTGAGGGGGCAGTTCTTACCGGGGCTGGAGGAGCGGCCCCTACACAGTGACGTGTTAAGGGGGCAGTTCTTACCGGGGCTGGAGGAGCGGCCCCTGCACAGGACGTGTTGAGGGGGCAGTTCTTACCGGGGCTGGAGGAGCGGCCCCTGCACAGGACGTGTTGAGGGGGCAGTTCTTACCGGGGCTGGAGGAGCGGCCCCTGCACAGGACGTGTTGAGGGGGCAGTTCTTACCGGGGCTGAAGGAGCGGCCCCTGCACAGGACGTGTTGAGGGGGCAGTTCTTACCGGGGCTGGAGGAGCGGCCCCTGCACAGGACGTGTTGAGGGGGCAGTTCTTACCGGGGCTGAAGGAGCGGCCCCTGCACAGGACGTGTTGAGGGGGCAGTTCTTACCGGGGCTGGAGGAGCGGCCCCTGCACAGGACGTGTTGAGGGGGCAGTTCTTACCGGGGCTGAAGGAGCGGCCCCTGCACAGGACGTGTTGAGGGGGCAGTTCTTACCGGGGCTGAAGGAGCGGCCCCTGCACAGGACGTGTTGAGGGGCCAGTTCTTACCGGGGCTGAAGGAGCGGCCCCTGCACAGGACGTGTTGAGGGGGCAGTTCTTACCGGGGCTGAAGGAGCGGCCCCTGCACAGGACGTGTTGAGGGGGCAGGTCTTACCGGGGCTGGAGGAGCGGCCCCTGCACAGGACGTGTTGAGGGGGCAGTTCTTACCGGGGCTGAAGGAGCGGCCCCTGCACAGGACGTGTTGAGGGGGCAGTTCTTACCGGGGCTGGAGGAGCGGCCCCTGCACAGGACGTGTTGAGGGGGCAGTTCTTACCGGGGCTGAAGGAGCGGCCCTTGCACAGGACGTGTTGAGGGGGCAGTTCTTACCGGGGCTGGAGGAGCGGCCCCTGCACAGGACGTGTTGAGGGGGCAGTTCTTACCGGGGCTGAAGGAGCGGCCCCTGCACAGGACGTGTTGAGGGGGCAGTTCTTACCGGGGCTTGAGGAGCGGCCCCTGCACAGGACGTGTTGAGGGGGCAGTTCTTACCGGGGCTGAAGGAGCGGCCCCTGCACAGTACGTGTTGAGGGGGCAGTTCTTACCGGGGCTGAAGGAGCGGCCCCTGCACAGGACGTGTTGAGGGGGCAGTTCTTACCGGGGCTGAAGGAGCGGCCCCTGCACAGGACGTGTTGAGGGGGCAGTTCTTACCGGGGCTGAAGGAGCGGCCCCTGCACAGGACGTGTTGAGGGGGCAGTTCTTACCGGGGCTGGAGGAGCGGCCCCTGCACAGGACGTGTTGAGGGGGCATTTCTTACCGGGGCTGAAGGAGCGGCCCCTGCACAGGACATGTTGAGGGGGTAGTTCTTACCGGGGCTGGAGGAGCGGCCCCTGCACAGGACGTGTTGAGGGGGCAGTTCGTACCGGGGCTGGAGGAGCGGCCCCTGCACAGGACGTGTTGAGGGGGCAGTTCTTACCGGGGCTGGAGGAGCGGCCCCTGCACAGGACGTGTTGAGGGGGCAGTTCTTACCGGGGCTGGAGGAGCGGCCCCTGCACAGGACGTGTTGAGGGGGCAGTTCTTACCGGGGCTGAAGGAGCGGCCCCTGCACAGGACGTGTTGAGGGGGCAGTTCTTACCGGGGCTGGAGGAGCGGCCCCTGCACAGGACGTGTTGAGGGGGCAGTTCTTACCGGGGCTGAAGGAGCGGCCCCTGCACAGGACGTGTTGAGGGGGCAGTTCTTACCGGGGCTGGAGGAGCGGCCCCTGCACAGGACGTGTTGAGGGGGCAGTTCTTACCGGGGCTGAAGGAGCGGCCCCTGCACAGGACGTGTTGAGGGGGCAGTTCTTACCGGGGCTGGAGGAGCGGCCCCTGCACAGGACGTGTTGAGGGGGCAGTTCTTACCGGGGCTGAAGGAGCGGCCCCTGCACAGGACGTGTTGAGGGGGCAGTTCTTACCGGGGCTGAAGGAGCGGCCCCTGCACAGGACGTGTTGAGGGGGCAGTTCTTACCGGGGCTGAAGGAGCGGCCCCTGCACAGGACGTGTTGAGGGGGCAGTTCTTACCGGGGCTGGAGGAGCGGCCCCTGCACAGGACGTGTTGAGGGGGCAGTTCTTACCGGGGCTGAAGTAGCGGCCCCTGCACAGGACGTGTTGAGGGGGCAGTTCTTACCGGGGCTGGAGGAGCGGCCCCTGCACAGGACGTGTTGAGGGGGCAGTTCTTACCGGGGCTGGAGGAGCGGCCCCTGCACAGGACGTGTTGAGGGGGCATTTCTTACCGGGGCTGAAGGAGCGGCCCCTGCACAGGACATGTTGAGGGGGTAGTTCTTACCGGGGCTGGAGGAGCGGCCCCTGCACAGGACGTGTTGAGGGGGCAGTTCGTACCGGGGCTGGAGGAGCGGCCCCTGCACAGGACGTGTTGAGGGGGCAGTTCTTACCGGGGCTGGAGGAGCGGCCCCTGCACAGGACGTGTTGAGGGGGCAGTTCTTACCGGGGCTGGAGGAGCGGCCCCTGCACAGGACGTGTTGAGGGGGCAGTTCTTACCGGGGCTGAAGGAGCGGCCCCTGCACAGGACGTGTTGAGGGGGCAGTTCTTACCGGGGCTGGAGGAGCGGCCCCTGCACAGGACGTGTTGAGGGGGCAGTTCTTACCGGGGCTGAAGGAGCGGCCCCTGCACAGGACGTGTTGAGGGGGCAGTTCTTACCGGGGCTGGAGGAGCGGCCCCTGCACAGGACGTGTTGAGGGGGCAGTTCTTACCGGGGCTGAAGGAGCGGCCCCTGCACAGGACGTGTTGAGGGGGCAGTTCTTACCGGGGCTGGAGGAGCGGCCCCTGCACAGGACGTGTTGAGGGGGCAGTTCTTACCGGGGCTGAAGGAGCGGCCCCTGCACAGGACGTGTTGAGGGGGCAGTTCTTACCGGGGCTGAAGGAGCGGCCCCTGCACAGGACGTGTTGAGGGGGCAGTTCTTACCGGGGCTGAAGGAGCGGCCCCTGCACAGGACGTGTTGAGGGGGCAGTTCTTACCGGGGCTGGAGGAGCGGCCCCTGCACAGGACGTGTTGAGGGGGCAGTTCTTACCGGGGCTGAAGTAGCGGCCCCTGCACAGGACGTGTTGAGGGGGCAGTTCTTACCGGGGCTGGAGGAGCGGCCCCTGCACAGGACGTGTTGAGGGGGCAGTTCTTACCGGGGCTGAAGGAGCGGCCCCTGCACAGGACGTGTTGAGGGGGCAGTTCTTACCGGGGCTGGAGGAGCGGCCCCTGCACAGGACGTGTTGAGGGGGCAGTTCTTACCGGGGCTGAAGGAGCGGCCCCTGCACAGGACGTGTTGAGGGGGCAGTTCTTACCGGGGCTGAAGGAGCGGCCCCTGCACAGGACGTGTTGAGGGGGCAGTTCTCACCGGGGCTGAAGGAGCGGCCCCTGCACAGGACGTGTTGAGGGGGCAGTTCTTACCGGGGCTGAAGGATCGGCCCCTGCACAGGACGTGTTGAGGGGGCATTTCTTACCGGGGCTGAAGGAGCGGCCCCTGCACAGGACGTGTTGAGGGGGCAGTTCTTACCGGGGCTGGTGGAGCGGCCCCTGCACAGGTCGTGTTGAGGGGGCAGTTCTTAGCGGGGCTGAAGGAGCGGCCACTGCACAGGACGTGTTGAGGGGGCAGTTCTTACCGGGGCTGAAGGAGCGGCCCCTGCACAGGACGTGTTGAGGGGGCAGTTCTTACCGGGGCTGGAGGAGCGGCCCCTGCACAAGACGTGTTGAGGGGGCAGTTCTTACCGGGGCTGGAGGAGTGGCCCCGGCACAGGACGTGTTGAAGGGGCAGTTCTTACCGGGGCTGAAGGAGCGGCCCCTGCACAGGACGTGTTGAGGGGGCAGTTCTTACCGGGGCTGAGGGAGCGGCCCCTGCACAGGACGTGTTGAGGGGGCAGTTCTTACCGGGGCTGAAGGAGCGGCCCCTGCACAGGACGTGTTGAGGGGGCAGTTCTTACCGGGGCTGAAGGAGCGGCCCCTGCACAGGACGTGTTGAGGGGGCACTTCTTACCGGGGCTGAAGGAGCGGCCCCTGCACAGGACGTGCTGAGGGGGCAGTTCTTACCGGGGCTGAAGGAGCGGCCCCTGCACAGGACGTGTTGAGGGGGCAGTTCTTACCGGGGCTGAAGGAGCGGCCCTTGCACAGGACGTGTTGAGGGGGCAGTTCTTACCGGGGCTGGAGGAGCGGCCCCTGCACAGGACGTGTTGAGGGGGCAGTTCTTACCGGGGCTGGAGGAGCGGCCCCCTGCACAGGACGTGTGGAGGGGGCAGTTCTTACCAGGGCTGAAGGAGCGGCCCCTGCACAGGACGTGTTGAGGGGGCAGTTCTTACCGGGGCTGGAGGAGCGGCCCCTGCACAGGACGTGTTGAGGGGGCAGTTCTTACCGGGGCTGAAGGAGCGGCCCCTGCACAGGACGTGTTGAGGGGGCAGTTCTTACCGGGGCTGGAGGAGCGGCCCCTGCACAGGACGTGTTGAGGGGGCAGTTCTTACCGGGGCTGGAGGAGCGGCCCCTGCACAGGACGTGTTGAGGGGGCATTTCTTACCGGGGCTGAAGGAGCGGCCCCTGCACAGGACATGTTGAGGGGGTAGTTCTTACCGGGGCTGGAGGAGCGGCCCCTGCACAGGACGTGTTGAGGGGGCAGTTCGTACCGGGGCTGGAGGAGCGGCCCCTGCACAGGACGTGTTGAGGGGGCAGTTCTTACCGGGGCTGGAGGAGCGGCCCCTGCACAGGACGTGTTGAGGGGGCATTTCTTACCGGGGCTGAAGGAGCGGCCCCTGCACAGGACATGTTGAGGGGGTAGTTCTTACCGGGGCTGGAGGAGCGGCCCCTGCACAGGACGTGTTGAGGGGGCAGTTCGTACCGGGGCTGGAGGAGCGGCCCCTGCACAGGACGTGTTGAGGGGGCAGTTCTTACCGGGGCTGGAGGAGCGGCCCCTGCACAGGACGTGTTGAGGGGGCAGTTCTTACCGGGGCTGGAGGAGCGGCCCCTGCACAGGACGTGTTGAGGGGGCAGTTCTTACCGGGGCTGAAGGAGCGGCCCCTGCACAGGACGTGTTGAGGGGGCAGTTCTTACCGGGGCTGGAGGAGCGGCCCCTGCACAGGACGTGTTGAGGGGGCAGTTCTTACCGGGGCTGAAGGAGCGGCCCCTGCACAGGACGTGTTGAGGGGGCAGTTCTTACCGGGGCTGGAGGAGCGGCCCCTGCACAGGACGTGTTGAGGGGGCAGTTCTTACCGGGGCTGAAGGAGCGGCCCCTGCACAGGACGTGTTGAGGGGGCAGTTCTTACCGGGGCTGGAGGAGCGGCCCCTGCACAGGACGTGTTGAGGGGGCAGTTCTTACCGGGGCTGGAGGAGCGGCCCCTGCACAGGACGTGTTGAGGGGGCAGTTCTTACCGGGGCTGAAGGAGCGGCCCCTGCACAGGACGTGTTGAGGGGGCAGTTCTTACCGGGGCTGAAGGAGCGGCCCCTGCACAGGACGTGTTGAGGGGGCAGTTCGTACCGGGGCTGGAGGAGCGGCCCCTGCACAGGACGTGTTGAGGGGGCAGTTCTTACCGGGGCTGGAGGAGCGGCCCCTGCACAGGACGTGTTGAGGGGGCATTTCTTACCGGGGCTGAAGGAGCGGCCCCTGCACAGGACATGTTGAGGGGGTAGTTCTTACCGGGGCTGGAGGAGCGGCCCCTGCACAGGACGTGTTGAGGGGGCAGTTCGTACCGGGGCTGGAGGAGCGGCCCCTGCACAGGACGTGTTGAGGGGGCAGTTCTTACCGGGGCTGGAGGAGCGGCCCCTGCACAGGACGTGTTGAGGGGGCAGTTCTTACCGGGGCTGGAGGAGCGGCCCCTGCACAGGACGTGTTGAGGGGGCAGTTCTTACCGGGGCTGAAGGAGCGGCCCCTGCACAGGACGTGTTGAGGGGGCAGTTCTTACCGGGGCTGGAGGAGCGGCCCCTGCACAGGACGTGTTGAGGGGGCAGTTCTTACCGGGGCTGAAGGAGCGGCCCCTGCACAGGACGTGTTGAGGGGGCAGTTCTTACCGGGGCTGGAGGAGCGGCCCCTGCACAGGACGTGTTGAGGGGGCAGTTCTTACCGGGGCTGAAGGAGCGGCCCCTGCACAGGACGTGTTGAGGGGGCAGTTCTTACCGGGGCTGGAGGAGCGGCCCCTGCACAGGACGTGTTGAGGGGGCAGTTCTTACCGGGGCTGGAGGAGCGGCCCCTGCACAGGACGTGTTGAGGGGGCAGTTCTTACCGGGGCTGAAGGAGCGGCCCCTGCACAGGACGTGTTGAGGGGGCAGTTCTTACCGGGGCTGAAGGAGCGGCCCCTGCACAGGACGTGTTGAGGGGGCAGTTCTTACCGGGGCTGGAGGAGCGGCCCCTGCACAGGACGTGTTGAGGGGGCAGTTCTTACCGGGGCTGAAGTAGCGGCCCCTGCACAGGACGTGTTGAGGGGGCAGTTCTTACCGGGGCTGGAGGAGCGGCCCCTGCACAGGACGTGTTGAGGGGGCAGTTCTTACCGGGGCTGAAGGAGCGGCCCCTGCACAGGACGTGTTGAGGGGGCAGTTCTTACCGGGGCTGGAGGAGCGGCCCCTGCACAGGACGTGTTGAGGGGGCAGTTCTTACCGGGGCTGAAGGAGCGGCCCCTGCACAGGACGTGTTGAGGGGGCAGTTCTTACCGGGGCTGAAGGAGCGGCCCCTGCACAGGACGTGTTGAGGGGGCAGTTCTCACCGGGGCTGAAGGAGCGGCCCCTGCACAGGACGTGTTGAGGGGGCAGTTCTTACCGGGGCTGAAGGATCGGCCCCTGCACAGGACGTGTTGAGGGGGCATTTCTTACCGGGGCTGAAGGAGCGGCCCCTGCACAGGACGTGTTGAGGGGGCAGTTCTTACCGGGGCTGGTGGAGCGGCCCCTGCACAGGTCGTGTTGAGGGGGCAGTTCTTAGCGGGGCTGAAGGAGCGGCCACTGCACAGGACGTGTTGAGGGGGCAGTTCTTACCGGGGCTGAAGGAGCGGCCCCTGCACAGGACGTGTTGAGGGGGCAGTTCTTACCGGGGCTGGAGGAGCGGCCCCTGCACAAGACGTGTTGAGGGGGCAGTTCTTACCGGGGCTGGAGGAGTGGCCCCGGCACAGGACGTGTTGAAGGGGCAGTTCTTACCGGGGCTGAAGGAGCGGCCCCTGCACAGGACGTGTTGAGGGGGCAGTTCTTACCGGGGCTGAGGGAGCGGCCCCTGCACAGGACGTGTTGAGGGGGCAGTTCTTACCGGGGCTGAAGGAGCGGCCCCTGCACAGGACGTGTTGAGGGGGCAGTTCTTACCGGGGCTGAAGGAGCGGCCCCTGCACAGGACGTGTTGAGGGGGCACTTCTTACCGGGGCTGAAGGAGCGGCCCCTGCACAGGACGTGCTGAGGGGGCAGTTCTTACCGGGGCTGAAGGAGCGGCCCCTGCACAGGACGTGTTGAGGGGGCAGTTCTTACCGGGGCTGAAGGAGCGGCCCTTGCACAGGACGTGTTGAGGGGGCAGTTCTTACCGGGGCTGGAGGAGCGGCCCCTGCACAGGACGTGTTGAGGGGGCAGTTCTTACCGGGGCTGGAGGAGCGGCCCCCTGCACAGGACGTGTGGAGGGGGCAGTTCTTACCAGGGCTGAAGGAGCGGCCCCTGCACAGGACGTGTTGAGGGGGCAGTTCTTACCGGGGCTGAAGGAGCGGCCCCTGCACAGGACGTGTTGAGGGGGCAGTTCTTACCGGGGCTCAAGGAGCGGCCCCTGCACAGGACGTGTTGAGGGGGCAGTTCTTACCGGGGCTGGAGGAGCGGCCCCTGCACAGGACGTGTTGAGGGGGCAGTTCTTACCGGGGCTGGAGGAGCGGCCCCTGCACAGGACGTGTTGAGGGGGCAGTTCTTACCGGGGCGGAAGGAGCGGCCCCTGCACAGGACGTGTTGAGGGGGCAGTTCTTACCGGGGCTGAAGGAGCGGCCCCTGCACAGGACGTGTTGAGGGGGCAGTTCTTACCGGGGCTGAAGGAGCGGCCCCTGCACAGGACGTGTTGAGGGGGCAGTTCTTGCCGGGGCTGAAGGAGCGGCCCCTGCACAGGACGTGTTGAGGGGGCAGTTCTTACCGGGGCTGAAGGAGCGGCCCCTGCACAGGACGTGTTGAGGGGGCAGTTCTTACCGGGGCTGAAGGAGCGGCCCCTGCACAGGACGTGTTGAGGGGGCAGTTCTTACCGGGGCTGGAGGAGCGGCCCCTGCACAGGACGTGTTGAGGGGGCAGTTCTTACCGGGGCTGAAGGAGCGGCCCCTGCACAGGACGTGTTGAGGGGGCAGTTCTTACCGGGGCTGAAGGAGCGGCCCCTGCACAGGACGTGTTGAGGAGGCAGATCTTACCGGGGCTGGAGGAGCGGCCCCTGCACAGGACGTGTTGAGGGGGCAGTTCTTACCGGGGCTGAAGGAGCGGCCCCTGCACAGGACGTGTTGAGGGGGTAGTTCTTACCGGGGCTGAAGGAGCGGCCCCTGCACAGGACGTGTTGAGGGGGCAGTTCTTACCGGGGCTGGAGGAGTGGCCCCGGCACAGGACGTGTTGAAGGGGCAGTTCTTACCGGGGCTGAAGGAGCGGCCCCTGCACAGGACGTGTTGAGGGGGCAGTTCTTACCGGGGCTGAAGGAGCGGCCCCTGCACAGGACGTGTTGAGGGGGCAGTTCTTACCGGGGCTGAAGGAGCGGCCCCTGCACAGGACGTGTTGAGGGGGCAGTTCTTACCGGGGCTGAAGGAGCGGCCCCTGCACAGGACGTGTTGAGGGGGCACTTCTTACCGGGGCTGAAGGAGCGGCCCCAGCACAGGACGTGCTGAGGGGGCAGTTCTTACCGGGGCTGAAGGAGCGGCCCCTGCACAGGACGTGTTGAGGGGGCAGTTCTTACCGGGGCTGAAGGAGCGGCCCTTGCACAGGACGTGTTGAGGGGGCAGTTCTTACCGGGGCTGAAGGAGCTGCACAGGACGTGTTGAGGGGGCAGTTCTTACCGGGGCTGGAGGAGCGGCCCCCTGCACAGGACGTGTGGAGGGGGCAGTTCTTACCAGGGCTGAAGGAGCGGCCCCTGCACAGGACGTGTTGAGGGGGCAGTTCTTACCGGGGCTGAAGGAGCGGCCCCTGCACAGGACGTGTTGAGGGGGCAGTTCTTACCGGGGCTCAAGGAGCGGCCCCTGCACAGGACGTGTTGAGGGGGCAGTTCTTACCGGGGCTGGAGGAGCGGCCCCTGCACAGGACGTGTTGAGGGGGCAGTTCTTACCAGGGCTGGAGGAGCGGCCCCTGCACAGGACGTGTTGAGGGGGCAGTTCTTACCGGGGCTGAAGGAGCGGCCCCTGCACAGGACGTGTTGAGGGGGCAGTTCTTACCGGGGCTGAAGGAGCGGCCCCTGCACAGGACGTGTTGAGGGGGCAGTTCTTACCGGGGCTGAAGGAGCGGCCCTTGCACAGGACGTGTTGAGGGGGCAGTTCTTACCGGGGCTGAAGGAGCGGCCCCTGCACAGGACGTGTTGAGGGGGCAGTTCTTACCGGGGCTCAAGGAGCGGCCCCTGCACAGGACGTGTTGAGGGGGCAGTTCTTACCGGGGCTGGAGGAGCGGCCCCTGCACAGGACGTGTTGAGGGGGCAGTTCTTACCGGGGCTGGAGGAGCGGCCCCTGCACAGGACGTGTTGAGGGGGCACTTCTTACCGGGGCTGAAGGAGCGGCCCCTGCACAGGACGTGCTGAGGGGGCAGTTCTTACCGGGGCTGAAGGAGCGGCCCCTGCACAGGACGTGTTGAGGGGGCAGTTCTTACCGGGGCTGGAGGAGCGGCCCCTGCACAGGACGTGTTGAGGGGGCAGTTCTTGCCGGGGCTGAAGGAGCGGCCCCTGCACAGGACGTGTTGAGGGGGCAGTTCTTACCGGGGCTGGAGGAGCGGCCCCTGCACAGGACGTGTTGAGGGGGCAGTTCTTACCGGGGCTGAAGGAGCGGCCCCTGCACAGGACGTGTTGAGGGGGCAGTTCTTACCGGGGCTGGAGGAGCGGCCCCCTGCACAGGACGTGTGGAGGGGGCAGTTCTTACCAGGGCTGAAGGAGCGGCCCCTGCACAGGACGTGTTGAGGGGGCAGTTCTTACCGGGGCTGAAGGAGCGGCCCCTGCACAGGACGTGTTGAGGGGGCAGTTCTTACCGGGGCTCAAGGAGCGGCCCCTGCACAGGACGTGTTGAGGGGGCAGTTCTTACCGGGGCTGGAGGAGCGGCCCCTGCACAGGACGTGTTGAGGGGGCAGTTCTTACCAGGGCTGGAGGAGCGGCCCCTGCACAGGACGTGTTGAGGGGGCAGTTCTTACCGGGGCTGAAGGAGCGGCCCCTGCACAGGACGTGTTGAGGGGGCAGTTCTTACCGGGGCTGAAGGAGCGGCCCCTGCACAGGACGTGTTGAGGGGGCAGTTCTTACCGGGGCTGAAGGAGCGGCCCTTGCACAGGACGTGTTGAGGGGGCAGTTCTTACCGGGGCTGAAGGAGCGGCCCCTGCACAGGACGTGTTGAGGGGGCAGTTCTTACCGGGGCTCAAGGAGCGGCCCCTGCACAGGACGTGTTGAGGGGGCAGTTCTTACCGGGGCTGGAGGAGCGGCCCCTGCACAGGACGTGTTGAGGGGGCAGTTCTTACCGGGGCTGGAGGAGCGGCCCCTGCACAGGACGTGTTGAGGGGGCACTTCTTACCGGGGCTGAAGGAGCGGCCCCTGCACAGGACGTGCTGAGGGGGCAGTTCTTACCGGGGCTGAAGGAGCGGCCCCTGCACAGGACGTGTTGAGGGGGCAGTTCTTACCGGGGCTGGAGGAGCGGCCCCTGCACAGGACGTGTTGAGGGGGCAGTTCTTGCCGGGGCTGAAGGAGCGGCCCCTGCACAGGACGTGTTGAGGGGGCAGTTCTTACCGGGGCTGGAGGAGCGGCCCCTGCACAGGACGTGTTGAGGGGGCAGTTCTTACCGGGGCTGAAGGAGCGGCCCCTGCACAGGACGTGTTGAGGGGGCAGTTCTTACCGGGGCTGGAGGAGCGGCCCCCTGCACAGGACGTGTGGAGGGGGCAGTTCTTACCAGGGCTGAAGGAGCGGCCCCTGCACAGGACGTGTTGAGGGGGCAGTTCTTACCGGGGCTGAAGGAGCGGCCCCTGCACAGGACGTGTTGAGGGGGCAGTTCTTACCGGGGCTCAAGGAGCGGCCCCTGCACAGGACGTGTTGAGGGGGCAGTTCTTACCGGGGCTGGAGGAGCGGCCCCTGCACAGGACGTGTTGAGGGGGCAGTTCTTACCGGGGCTGGAGGAGCGGCCCCTGCACAGGACGTGTTGAGGGGGCAGTTCTTACCGGGGCGGAAGGAGCGGCCCCTGCACAGGACGTGTTGAGGGGGCAGTTCTTACCGGGGCTGAAGGAGCGGCCCCTGCACAGGACGTGTTGAGGGGGCAGTTCTTACCGGGGCTGAAGGAGCGGCCCCTGCACAGGACGTGTTGAGGGGGCAGTTCTTGCCGGGGCTGAAGGAGCGGCCCCTGCACAGGACGTGTTGAGGGGGCAGTTCTTACCGGGGCTGAAGGAGCGGCCCCTGCACAGGACGTGTTGAGGGGGCAGTTCTTACCGGGGCTGAAGGAGCGGCCCCTGCACAGGACGTGTTGAGGGGGCAGTTCTTACCGGGGCTGGAGGAGCGGCCCCTGCACAGGACGTGTTGAGGGGGCAGTTCTTACCGGGGCTGAAGGAGCGGCCCCTGCACAGGACGTGTTGAGGGGGCAGTTCTTACCGGGGCTGAAGGAGCGGCCCCTGCACAGGACGTGTTGAGGAGGCAGTTCTTACCGGGGCTGGAGGAGCGGCCCCTGCACAGGACGTGTTGAGGGGGCAGTTCTTACCGGGGCTGAAGGAGCGGCCCCTGCACAGGACGTGTTGAGGGGGCAGTTCTTACCGGGGCTGAAGGAGCGGCCCCTGCACAGGACGTGTTGAGGGGGCAGTTCTTACCGGGGCTGGAGGAGTGGCCCCGGCACAGGACGTGTTGAAGGGGCAGTTCTTACCGGGGCTGAAGGAGCGGCCCCTGCACAGGACGTGTTGAGGGGGCAGTTCTTACCGGGGCTGAAGGAGCGGCCCCTGCACAGCACGTGTTGAGGGGGCAGTTCTTACCGGGGCTGAAGGAGCGGCCCCTGCACAGGACGTGTTGAGGGGGCGGTTCTTACCGGGGCTGAAGGAGCGGCCCCTGCACAGGACGTGTTGAGGGGGCACTTCTTACCGGGGCTGAAGGAGCGGCCCCAGCACAGGACGTGCTGAGGGGGCAGTTCTTACCGGGGCTGAAGGAGCGGCCCCTGCACAGGACGTGTTGAGGGGGCAGTTCTTACCGGGGCTGAAGGAGCGGCCCTTGCACAGGACGTGTTGAGGGGGCAGTTCTTACCGGGGCTGAAGGAGCTGCACAGGACGTGTTGAGGGGGCAGTTCTTACCGGGGCTGGAGGAGCGGCCCCCTGCACAGGACGTGTGGAGGGGGCAGTTCTTACCGGGGCTGAAGGAGCGGCCCCTGCACAGGACGTGTTGAGGGGGCAGTTCTTACCGGGGCTGAAGGAGCGGCCCCTGCACAGGACGTGTTGAGGGGGCAGTTCTTACCGGGGCTCAAGGAGCGGCCCCTGCACAGGACGTGTTGAGGGGGCAGTTCTTACCGGGGCTGGAGGAGCGGCCCCTGCACAGGACGTGTTGAGGGGGCAGTTCTTACCGGGGCTGGAGGAGCGGCCCCTGCACAGGACGTGTTGAGGGGGCAGTTCTTACCGGGGCTGAAGGAGCGGCCCCTGCACAGGACGTGTTGAGGGGGCAGTTCTTACCGGGGCTGAAGGAGCGGCCCCTGCACAGGACGTGTTGAGGGGGCAGTTCTTACCGTGGGTGAAGGAGCGGCCCCTGCACAGGACGTGTTGAGGGGGCAGTTCTTGCCGGGGCTGAAGGAGCGGCCCGTGCACAGGACGTGTTGAGGGGGCAGTTCTTACCGGGGCTGAAGGAGCGGCCCCTGCACAGGACGTGTTGAGGGGGCAGTTCTTACCGGGGCTGAAGGAGCGGCCCCTGCACAGGACGTGTTGAGGGGGCAGTTCTTACCGGGGCTGGAGGAGCGGCCCCCGCACAGGACGTGTTGAGGGGGCAGTTCTTACCGGGGCTGAAGGAGCGGCCCCTGCACAGGACGTGTTGAGGGGGCAGTTCTTACCGGGGCTGAAGGAGCGGCCCCTGCACAGGACGTGTTGAGGAGGCAGTTCTTACCGGGGCTGGAGGAGCGGCCCCTGCACAGGACGTGTTGAGGGGGCAGTTCTTACCGGGGCTGAAGGAGCGGCCCCTGCACAGGACGTGGTGAGGGGGCAGTTCTTACCGGGGCTGGAGGAGCGGCCCCTGCACAGGACGTGTTGAGGGGGCAGCTCTTACCGGGGCTGAAGGAGCGGCCCCTGCACAGGACGTGTTGAGGGGGCAGTTCTTACCGGGGCTGAAGGAGCGGCCCCTGCACAGGACGTGTTGAGGGGGCAGTTCTTACCGGGGCTGAAGGAGCGGCCCCTGCACAGGACGTGTTGAGGGGGCAGTTCTTACCGGGGCTGAAGGAGCGGCCCCTGCACAGGACGTGTTGAGGGGGCAGTTCTTACCGGGGCTGGAGGAGCGGCCCCTGCACAGGACGTGTTGAGGGGGCATTTCTTACCGGGGCTGAAGGAGCGGCCCCTGCACAGGACATGTTGAGGGGGCAGTTCTTACCGGGGCTGGAGGAGCGGCCCCTGCACAGGACGTGTTGAGGGGGCAGTTCTTACAGGGGCTGGAGGAGCGGCCCCTGCACAGGACGTGTTGAGGGGGCAATTCTTACCGGGGCTGGAGGAGCGGCCCCTGCACAGGACGTGTTGAGGGGGCAGCTCTTACCGGGGCTGGAGGAGCGGCCCCTGCACAGGACGTGTTGAGGGGGCAGTTCTTACCGGGACTGGAGGAGCGGCCCCTGCACAGGACGTGTCGAGGGGGCAGTTCTTACCGGGGCTGAAGGAGCGGCCCCTGCACAGGACGTGTTGAGGGGGCAGTTCTTACCGGGGCTGGAGGAGCGGCCCCTGCACGGGACGTGTTGAGGGGGCAGTTCTTACCGGGGCTGAAGGAGCGGCCCCTGCACAGGACGTGTTGAGGGGGCAGTTCTTACCGGGGCTGGAGGAGCGGCCCCTGCACAGGACGTGTTGAGGGGGCAGCTCTTACCGGGGCTGAAGGAGCGGCCCCTGCACAGGACGTGTTGAGGGGGCAGTTCTTACCGGGGCTGAAGGAGCGGCCCCTGCACAGGACGTGTTGAGGGGGCAGTTCTTACCGGGGCTGAAGGAGCGGCCCCTGCACAGGACGTGTTGAGGGGGCAGTTCTTACCGAGGCTGAAGGAGCGGCCCCTGCACAGGACGTGTTGAGGGGGCAGTTCTTACCGGGGCTGGAGGAGCGGCCCCTGCACAGGACGTGTTGAGGGGGCAGTTCTTACCGGGGCTGAAGGAGCGGCCCCTGCACAGGACATGTTGAGGAGGCAGTTCTTACCGGGGCTGGAGGAGCGGCCCCTGCACAGGACGTGTTGAGGGGGCAGTTCTTACAGGGGCTGGAGGAGCGGCCCCTGCACAGGACGTGTTGAGGGGGCAATTCTTACCGGGGCTGGAGGAGCGGCCCCTGCACAGGACGTGTTGAGGGGGCAGCTCTTACCGGGGCTGGAGGAGCGGCCCCTGCACAGGACGTGTTGAGGGGGCAGTTCTTACCGGGGCTGGAGGAGCGGCCCCTGCACAGGACGTGTTGAGGGGGCAATTCTTACCGGGGCTGGAGGAGCGGCCCCTGCACAGGACGTGTTGAGGGGGCAATTCTTACCGGGGCTGAAGGAGCGGCCCCTGCACAGGACGTGTTGAGGGGGCAGTTCTTACCGGGGCTGAAGGAGCGGCCCCTGCACAGGACGTGTTGAGGAGGCAGTTCTTACCGGGGCTGGAGGAGCGGCCCCTGCACAGGACGTGTTGAGGGGGCAGTTCTTACCGGGGCTGAAGGAGCGGCCCCTGCACAGGACGTGGTGAGGGGGCAGTTCTTACCGGGGCTGGAGGAGCGGCCCCTGCACAGGACGTGTTGAGGGGGCAGCTCTTACCGGGGCTGAAGGAGCGGCCCCTGCACAGGACGTGTTGAGGGGGCAGTTCTTACCGGGGCTGAAGGAGCGGCCCCTGCACAGGACGTGTTGAGGGGGCAGTTCTTACCGGGGCTGAAGGAGCGGCCCCTGCACAGGACGTGTTGAGGGGGCAGTTCTTACCGGGGCTGAAGGAGCGGCCCCTGCACAGGACGTGTTGAGGGGGCAGTTCTTACCGGGGCTGGAGGAGCGGCCCCTGCACAGGACGTGTTGAGGGGGCATTTCTTACCGGGGCTGAAGGAGCGGCCCCTGCACAGGACATGTTGAGGGGGTAGTTCTTACCGGGGCTGGAGGAGCGGCCCCTGCACAGGACGTGTTGAGGGGGCAGTTCTTACAGGGGCTGGAGGAGCGGCCCCTGCACAGGACGTGTTGAGGGGGCAATTCTTACCGGGGCTGGAGGAGCGGCCCCTGCACAGGACGTGTTGAGGGGGCAGCTCTTACCGGGGCTGGAGGAGCGGCCCCTGCACAGGACGTGTTGAGGGGGCAGTTCTTACCGGGACTGGAGGAGCGGCCCCTGCACAGGACGTGTCGAGGGGGCAGTTCTTACCGGGGCTGAAGGAGCGGCCCCTGCACAGGACGTGTTGAGGGGGCAGTTCTTACCGGGGCTGGAGGAGCGGCCCCTGCACGGGACGTGTTGAGGGGGCAGTTCTTACCGGGGCTGAAGGAGCGGCCCCTGCACAGGACGTGTTGAGGGGGCAGTTCTTACCGGGGCTGGAGGAGCGGCCCCTGCACAGGACGTGTTGAGGGGGCAGCTCTTACCGGGGCTGAAGGAGCGGCCCCTGCACAGGACGTGTTGAGGGGGCAGTTCTTACCGGGGCTGAAGGAGCGGCCCCTGCACAGGACGTGTTGAGGGGGCAGTTCTTACCGGGGCTGAAGGAGCGGCCCCTGCACAGGACGTGTTGAGGGGGCAGTTCTTACCGAGGCTGAAGGAGCGGCCCCTGCACAGGACGTGTTGAGGGGGCAGTTCTTACCGGGGCTGGAGGAGCGGCCCCTGCACAGGACGTGTTGAGGGGGCAGTTCTTACCGGGGCTGAAGGAGCGGCCCCGGCACAGGACATGTTGAGGAGGCAGTTCTTACCGGGGCTGGAGGAGCGGCCCCTGCACAGGACGTGTTGAGGGGGCAGTTCTTACAGGGGCTGGAGGAGCGGCCCCTGCACAGGACGTGTTGAGGGGGCAATTCTTACCGGGGCTGGAGGAGCGGCCCCTGCACAGGACGTGTTGAGGGGGCAGCTCTTACCGGGGCTGGAGGAGCGGCCCCTGCACAGGACGTGTTGAGGGGGCAGTTCTTACCGGGGCTGGAGGAGCGGCCCCTGCACAGGACGTGTTGAGGGGGCAATTCTTACCGGGGCTGGAGGAGCGGCCCCTGCACAGGACGTGTTGAGGGGGCAATTCTTACCGGGGCTGAAGGAGCGGCCCCTGCACAGGACGTGTTGAGGGGGCAGTTCTTACCGGGGCTGAAGGAGCGGCCCCTGCACAGGACGTGTTGAGGAGGCAGTTCTTACCGGGGCTGGAGGAGCGGCCCCTGCACAGGACGTGTTGAGGGGGCAGTTCTTACCGGGGCTGAAGGAGCGGCCCCTGCACAGGACGTGGTGAGGGGGCAGTTCTTACCGGGGCTGGAGGAGCGGCCCCTGCACAGGACGTGTTGAGGGGGCAGCTCTTACCGGGGCTGAAGGAGCGGCCCCTGCACAGGACGTGTTGAGGGGGCAGTTCTTACCGGGGCTGAAGGAGCGGCCCCTGCACAGGACGTGTTGAGGGGGCAGTTCTTACCGGGGCTGAAGGAGCGGCCCCTGCACAGGACGTGTTGAGGGGGCAGTTCTTACCGGGGCTGAAGGAGCGGCCCCTGCACAGGACGTGTTGAGGGGGCAGTTCTTACCGGGGCTGGAGGAGCGGCCCCTGCACAGGACGTGTTGAGGGGGCATTTCTTACCGGGGCTGAAGGAGCGGCCCCTGCACAGGACATGTTGAGGGGGCAGTTCTTACCGGGGCTGGAGGAGCGGCCCCTGCACAGGACGTGTTGAGGGGGCAGTTCTTACAGGGGCTGGAGGAGCGGCCCCTGCACAGGACGTGTTGAGGGGGCAATTCTTACCGGGGCTGGAGGAGCGGCCCCTGCACAGGACGTGTTGAGGGGGCAGCTCTTACCGGGGCTGGAGGAGCGGCCCCTGCACAGGACGTGTTGAGGGGGCAGTTCTTACCGGGGCTGGAGGAGCGGCCCCTGCACAGGACGTGTCGAGGGGGCAGTTCTTACCGGGGCTGAAGGAGCGGCCCCTGCACAGGACGTGTTGAGGGGGCAGTTCTTACCGGGGCTGGAGGAGCGGCCCCTGCACAGGACGTGTTGAGGGGGCAGTTCTTACCGGGGCTGAAGGAGCGGCCCCTGCACAGGACGTGTTGAGGGGGCAGTTCTTACCGGGGCTGGAGGAGCGGCCCCTGCACAGGACGTGTTGAGGGGGCAGCTCTTACCGGGGCTGAAGGAGCGGCCCCTGCACAGGACGTGTTGAGGGGGCAGTTCTTACCGGGGCTGAAGGAGCGGCCCCTGCACAGGACGTGTTGAGGGGGCAGTTCTTACCGGGGCTGAAGGAGCGGCCCCTGCACAGGACGTGATGAGGGGGCAGTTCTTACCGAGGCTGAAGGAGCGGCCCCTGCACAGGACGTGTTGAGGGGGCAGTTCTTACCGGGGCTGGAGGAGCGGCCCCTGCACAGGACGTGTTGAGGGGGCATTTCTTACCGGGGCTGAAGGAGCGGCCCCTGCACAGGACATGTTGAGGAGGCAGTTCTTACCGGGGCTGGAGGAGCGGCCCCTGCACAGGACGTGTTGAGGGGGCAGTTCTTACAGGGGCTGGAGGAGCGGCCCCTGCACAGGACGTGTTGAGGGGGCAATTCTTACCGGGGCTGGAGGAGCGGCCCCTGCACAGGACGTGTTGAGGGGGCAGCTCTTACCGGGTTGGAGGAGCGGCCCCTGCACAGGACGTGTTGAGGGGGCAGTTCTTACCGGGGCTGGAGGAGCGGCCCCTGCACAGGACGTGTTGAGGGGGCAGTTCTTACCGGGGCTGGAGGAGCGGCCCCTGCACAGGCTGTGTTGAGGGGGCAGTTCTTACCGGGGCTGGAGGAGCGGCCCCTGCACAGGACGTGTTGAGGGGGCAGTTCTTACCGGGGCTGAAGGAGCGGCCCCTGCACAGGACGTGCACATGACCGACCCAGTCCGAACGACGACTGTGGCGGTCTCGAAGCAGCCCCCCCCCAAGACCACACCACCACGACCCATTTGGGACGTCACATTACTGACTGGGTCGTTCCGAACAGAGAGGGGGTTTGAAGATTCATTCGCTTTGCTGCATCGGCGCTGCATCGCGTGCAGCAGGTGTTTCTGGGGGAGCCCTTGGCGTGGGTGGGCACTACTTTTGTACAACATGTCTTCAGACCAAGCCTCCAGATAACCCCCTTCCAAACACCCTCCCCCAAACCGACCTGTGGAACAACCTGAAAGAACCTTTGAAGAAAGAACGCCTAGCACGCCCTGCTGGACCATCCGCTAAAGGCAGACGTCTTTGAGTGGTAGTGGGAGACCACATCACCACTTTGTCCCGCAAGCGACGCAATCCGCAGTTGCTTCGTCTGCCTTGGCGGCCACACTTGGCTCCGTGCGTCCCCTCAGTTTCGCACGCCCACAAGTGCTTGCGACGCGGGGCATTCGGAATCCGATGCAGATCCTGCTCCAACTGCAAGCTTCAACTCCGTGTTGCCAACATAATCGTGCACAACAAAATGCCCTGCTCACTGTCTACAACTACCTGCCGGCCAAACGCTTCCGGCGGCATATTTCGGTGAAGGGGCGCTGTATAGGCTGATGCATGTCAGCTCTGCAGGCAGCACTACCAGAGGTTCCCCCAGTGATCTCTATTCCCGAGTCCCCATCTGGCGATATTGCATGCCCAGCTGACTCACATCTGTGCTCACCCGAGCTTGTGGCGTCTTCAGCGGCCGTTTTTTTCTTGTGAGCCACTGTCCCTGTGTGCGTCGGATTTGCTTGGTTTGCCTTTGTGCTCCCTCCCAATACGAAAGCAGTTGAGCTACATCTCATGTGTACAGCAGTGGGCACGGCGTGAGGTGCCATCCGTGAGACGGCTCTCCATAAAGTCGGTGATTCTGCGGAATAAAGCCTCAGTTTCCACTACGCCTTCCTGGAAAACATCTGTATCCCACGGTCATGACGCGAGGTATCCCTGTAGAATGCCAGCTAACATGTCCCATCCGCAGCTCCAGGCGTACGCCAGATCATCCAGCCCCACAGCCTCTACAGTGTGTCTAACAGAGGGGCACCATTTGGGGGGCAAAACGATTCCTTTGTCAATAGAAATCCCATTGAAATCCCTTCCATTAGTCTGTGCGCCAGCCGGGTTGGCGCCTCCGGCCCAAGAAGTGCCGGAGCAGAACGCAAACAAAAGCGCAATATCGGAAGGACCCGGTCCGCTGCTCGTGGCAGTTCTGGTTCACTCCATCCCCCAAAGAACCGGGAGTGACCCGAGGCGCCCAAGCAAGCAACACAGCGGGCAGATCAGGTTGATTAGTGCCCACATGGGCTGTAGGTGTCCTGCAGCATTGAGGCAAAGCGTTTTGTGTTGCCACGGGAACAGCACGGCCAACGCTGCTCGGCCACACACCTCTTTCGGGTCACGAAGGCGCGCTTGAAGTAAACGAGGCAGCGGTACGGCGGGATGTCGTACCACGACCGGCGGCTGCTGCACTTGCGCATGTCGCTGAAGTCGACGACGAGGGTCTGCCGCGCGAGACCCGCGCTGATCCATGAGAGATTGACATTGGCGACGGTCGTGGGGGTCAGCAGCAGGACCCAGTCGAAGGCGGCCAAGTCGGCCCGCGACGCGTCGATGGGCAGGACAGTCAGCGTGACCCGGGGATGGTTGATGAGGCCTTGGTACACCTGCACAGTGTTCGGGGGTGCGGATATGTACACACTGCACACTTCGCACAATGCAATCAGCTGTGGGGCTGTTGATGGATGGCTCTCCGTCGGCCTCGTTGCGATCTTTGAAACGGTGGCTGACGCGCACTCTCCATCGCTCCATTGCTGCGGTGGTGGTGGGTGGGGTCGAAGGAATGAAGGTTGAGTGCCGCGTCGAGCAGTCGGTTGACCTGGCCAACACAGGGGGTTGGGTGGCTGACGTCTTTCACAGAAGTGACACCAATAATAATCCCCGTTCGAACCCCAAGAAAAACTTACCTCAACAATCCCTTTGCCCAGGGCTCGACAAGGACGTTTGGAAATAAAACAAAGCTCGGACCGTCCAGTAGCCAGCCCATTATTCACCCCCCGCCCCCCTTGCAAGAGCAACGGTAAAAGCATTGAATTTGACGGAAACAGCACCTTACTGTTACTCTGATGAGGGCGTCAGGCACGCGCACGCCGTGGGAAGACACAAGCAGCGACCAAATCAAATCACAAAAAAGTCACATCTTCATGGACCACCAGCAAAAGAAACCGCCAAAAAAAAATTCAAATTTGCGGAAACAACACCAACTGTTGCTCTGAAAAGGGCGTCACTCTCGCAAAGGGCGGGTGGGGCGGACGGGGTGGCACATGATTGGGGCAACCAACGGCGGTTAACAGACGGCAGTTGAAGGGTAAACGACAGCGGCTGGAGGGCAACCGACGGTAGTTGGAGTAACCGACAGCAGCTGGAGGGCAACCGACGGTAGTTGGAGGTCGACATTTGTAACAAAACAAAAGCAAAACTCTTGTCCTTTAAAACAACGTCCAGGGCTCACCCCAACCGCTCAGACCTGCAGCCACTCACCGTTCATGCGGGAGTTGTTCCTTCAGGTGGGCCTCGCTCATGGCAGGGGACAGGCCCACGCGCACGTCGCGCTGCAGCAGCAGCACCGGCGGCGGCAGCACCAGAGGCTCTTGTGGGGAGTCGCGCAGCCCGGGGACCTGGGGGCCCACGCCCGGGCACCAGCCGTTTTGGACCAGGGCCTGCGTCTTCAGCGTCGCGCTCTGGGTCAAGTCTCTTTGGAACCGGGTGTCATTGGCCCATTGCTCGATTTCATTGCGGAAGGCGGAGGCGTTGGCGGGCGGTGGCGAGGCGAGGGATGGTGCAGTGGGTGTGCCTGGGCCCGGGGTGTGTCTGGGGCGACCCCCGCGGAGCCCGGGGCTACCCCCGGGGTGTCCGGGGCTAGGCCCGGGGATTCGGGGGCTATCCTCGGGGAGTCCGGGGCTACCCGGGCCGGAGGCTGTGCCGGTCGTGGTCCGATTCAGTTGCCACGTGTCTGGCCCTTCGCGGACGTATTGGGTGCGCCCGATGCCTGGGCCACCTTGGTCCCCTTTGGCGGCTCTGTGCCCGGCCGCACTTGCACTCGGCCGCACTTGGCTTGACTCCCAGTTGATGCCTCTGCCTCTAGTCTGTTCAGTGCCTGTGCCTGTGCCTGTGCTCACCCGCGTGCCCATGCCTGGCATGATCCATGTGCTCGTGCTCACGTGCTTCCCTTGGCCCTTGCCCACTGCGTCTGTGTCAGCCACGGGATCCCGCACTGAAACTGGCAGCAGAACATGGACCCACCAGACGTAGGCAGCGGCCCCAATGAAGATGCTCAGCGCCGCCCAGTGGCCGGGGGGCACATGCTGCAAGACCCAGCCGGACGCAGGAGCCAGGGCCAGGCGAGGGCCTCAGCGCTGGCCATGACGGACCATTGAGCACACAAAGGACAGTCAGACCACGATCTATCGGACAATTCGGTATCAGAGCTAAGGTCCCCCAATGGCACCGATAAAACACCACTTGGTATCCCTCATAGATGGTGTTTCTGGGTGCAATGGGGGGGCGCCGCAGGAGAAGAGAACTCAGTCCCCCGTCCCCCAACTTTTTGCCACCAGGAGGATGGGGCTGGGGGGGGGGGGGGAAGGAGGGGCAGGGGGTTGCCTTGGGCTTTTTCAACCGGCCTTCTATCAACAGGCACTGTAAGCAGAGGGGAGACAGCTTTGTCATCTGAGCTGTCAGACAGGGGCAAAGTCGATACAGGACCCTGAAGGCTCAACTCAATACCTGCATGTCACTTTATTAGGCTGGTGAATTAAGAAGGTGCGTATATGGCTTCTCCAAGCTTGATCCGCTGTTGACAGTCAGGAAGTGAAATTAAACCCCGCACCTTGAATACTGGTGCGCCACTCTGCGTCCAGGTTGGGACTTCCATGAGTGAGTGTATCCCCGAAACATAAATGTTCCACACAGCTTCGTATGCTGTTTCTGAGAGGGTGCAACAGTCCCTGCCAAGGATGACTGCCCGCCAGAAAAGGGATTCGGATGCATTGGTGTTGCTTATGATTTCCTGGATCCTCCCTTCCCTTTTCCTTGCTGAACGGGAATTCTCGGAACAAAAACCCTTTTCCTTGAAAGCCGATCCCTGGTAAACTCGCAAACGCTATGCGGCTCCTTCTGTGGCACCCTCCCTTCTACTCCACGCAACCTTGACTTCAGAATAGTTAGAGCCCCTTATGCGATCCCCACAAGACAAGCCTTTTATCCGGCAGCTTCACTGCTTGTGCAGCTGCGGTGGGGCTTTCCACAAACACTATTGGGTATGTTCTGAGAGCGACTTCAAGCCCCCAACCTGCGTTGGGGTTCAAAAGGTGTCCCAGAATAGGTCGGACGGAGCAGTGAGATTAGGACAGCAGCTCAGCACCTGAAGGCAATCCTGAATGACAAGTATGGTGCATGTCTTCAGGGGCTGCCCTTGGTTTGGGCCAACAGCGCACCGCCGCATGCACTGCATTAGCACTGCCGTTGTCTAAAGCCCGCAATGACTGCGTTCTGCAGCACCTGCAGCCTGTGAAGTGTGGCAGGTCCCAAGACCATTTCCCGTAGTCTCCACCTCAGAGCTGGGGCTTTTCTGGGGACTGTTTGTGATGGAGGATGTAGTGGGGGCAAACCAGTGTTTCGAGCATCTGCTGCAGCTTGCGGAACGGGGGAGGGGGGGGCTGTTTGGCAGGTCGTGGAATGCCCCCCCCCCAAAAAAAACCCTCCAGTGGCCCGCTCAGTGGAACCCAGTTCGAATCCTGCAACCAGCCACAAACGCACTCCTCTCCTGGGTGCAACAGTGTCAGAACTGGAAGGCATACTGCGAGGGATAACGGGTAACTTTAAGCTGACATTCAGAGACTGTCCTGGCAACCTCACCTCACCTCACCTCACCTCACCTCACCTCACCGCACCTCACCTCACCTCACCTCACCTCACCTCACCTCACCGCACCTCACCTCACCTCACCTCACCTCACCTCACCTACCTCGTCAGGCCGGGCCCACCCCGCCCGCCACCCGTCCAGGACTCCTCCCTGGGCCAGAGGTGCAGCCTGTGAGGGGCAGATGCACCACTGCCACACACAGTGCACCTGCTCGATATCTGGTGGCCTGGCACCAGGATAAAAACCCCCAGGATGGTAGCTGTGGGACGGATTGCCCACAAGCACAGCCAGGCAACGGCCACGTGTTTACTCACTTACTCACTCACTCACTCGCTCACTCACTCACTCGCTCACTCACCCGCGTCAGCCCAGGGCCCATCCCTGCCACCCCCCGAAGGCCCCCCAGCCGCCCAGGCTCACCCACGCTCCCCCTTCACGCGCCGGCTCACTGGCAGGGTACCACCGTGGTGCCGTCGACGAATACGTGCGCCGCCGTGGCACGATCTTCGGGGCAGAGCGCCATCGTGGCACTGCCCAGACAGCCCTACGCCGCCGTGGCGCCAGTCCAGTGGCGAAGCGCCATCGTGGTGCCGCCAGCGTGCACGTGCGCCATCGTGGCGCAGCTGACGTACAGGTATGCCATTGCTGCGCCTCCTCTAGGGCCGTGCGACACCGTGGCACCACCCGGAGAGCAGTGCGCCAATGTGACCCCAGCACAGTCGCAGGGCGCCACCGTGGTGCCGCCAACGCCCTGGTACGCCGTAGCGGCGCGACCTCCGGGGCAGAGCGCCGTCGCGGCGCCGACCGAACGCCCGTGCGTTGTCGTGGCGCCGGCTCAGTGACAGAGCACAATCGTTGTGCCGCCAACATGCACGTGCGCCGTCGTGGCGCGGTTTCCGGTGCAGAGCGCCACCGTGGCGCCGCCCAGACCCGTGGACCGTTTGCGCCAGCCTTGCCATGGTGTTTCCTCCAGGCCAATATTCGAGGCACCATTATTGGGTCTGCACCTGGCGCTGCGCCAACCGTGACACCTCGTGCAGGGGTGCTTTGTCGTCGGCGGTGCTCACCGCCTCGCGTGACTTATGCGGTCCTCGCCGCCTCGCCCAGCCACCAGGCTCAATGGCAGGACACCGCCGCGGTGCCTTCGCCGTAGACATACGCCGTCGTGGCGCGACCTCCAGGGCAGAGCACCACAGACGCACCGCCCCAACAGCCAAGCGCCAATGTGCCGCGACAACGATGGCGGAGCACCACCGTGGTGCCGCCAACTCACGAGTGCGTCGCCACGGCACAACCTCCAGGGCAGCGCGCCACCATGGCGACGCCTATACAACCGTGCGCCGACAAGGCGCTGGCACACGTCCCGCACCCACAGAACCCGGGGGTACCCAGGCCCCCGGCGGTGCGCGTGATCGTGTAACGTGACCGTACTCGCGCCGCCGGCGGTACTCAGCCCGCCGGCAGTGCGCATAGTCGTGCTGGGCCGCGTTCTATTTAGCCCGGCGACGTTTTCAAGTCGGGGGTGATGCCCCGGGAGACCCACACCTTCTCAGCTCACGTTGATCTTGGGACGCTGACTCGGGTGGATCCTGGACAGATCGGGGCAGTCGGTGGCCGGGACCGGAGAGCGGATCGGACCGTAGCGTTGTCGTACACCGGCGTTGTGACCCAGACGGCCTGCTGGGAGGAGCGTTCTCAGGTGTGCGACGAGATTCGTCTTGCTCTAGCGGAGGTAAGACGGAGGACTCCCTCGGCAGAGCCTGCGTGGGGCCCCCGAGGGACGACGCCACGGCTCACCGTACGTGGGACCACGGCAGGCGCTCCTCCTCCTCCTCCTCCTCCTCACCTCACCTCACCTCACCTCACCTCACCTCACCTCACCTCACCTCACCTCACCTCACCTCACCTCACCTCACCTCACCTCACCTCACCTTACCTCACCTCACCTCACCGCACCTCACCTCTCCTCACCGCACCTCACCTCACCTCACCTCACCTCACCTCACCTCACCTCACCTCACCTCACCTCACCTCACCTCACCGCACCTCACCTCACCTCACCTCACCTCACCTCACCTCACCTCACCTCACCTCACCGCACCTCACCTCACCTCACCTCACCTCACCGCACCGCACCTCACCTCATCTCACCTCACCTCACCTCACCTCACCTCACCTCACCTCACCTCACCTCACCTCACCTCACCTCACCGCACCTCACCTCACCTCACCTCACCTCACCTCACCGCACCTCACCTCACCTCACCGCACCTCACCTCACCTCACCTCACCTCACCTTACCCTGGCCTCACAATCCAACAAAAAAAACATGTTGGAGGGCATGGCGTCGAAGAACAGAGTCGTGGTGCAGAAATGGCACACAACTGGGGACAGTTACCGGTGTAGGTACCTCTCAAACATCAGACTCTAGATCAAGGCAGCAAAGCAAAAGTGAGGGAACAATATCAAACCGTTTGGCCGCACCTGCAGGGGCATGGCAGTCCAAATGGCAAAAAAGAAGCTCCGCGGTCCATTGTATGCCGCTGAGCATCTGTAGCCGATCCATCTGATGGTGCTGTGGTTCTGTGGTTTGGCCATCTTGAGAGGGTATTGTGGTTTGGGGGATGAAAATGGCTGCTTTTGACCAGAGTGCGCAGTCTTTGGGCCACCTTTGGCCCATTTCTGGGTAGTGGCTCTGCGAATGGGTGACAAAAGGCCAATTCTTTGCCCCAAGCCCCTGGTCGTTGACGTACTGGTCTGGGGATTTCACAACCCGGGGCTTAGGGTTTTCTGAGAACAGCTAACTTCCGCAGGAGGACGCCCCCCCCTCCACCTGGACCCCCTCCCGCCTCCCACCTCTTCTCCGAATGTGCATTTGAGTTCACAACATTTCAGTGGGATTTTCCTGGTTTCCCTGCAGAACCCGGAGACGGACGAAGGGCTTGCCCCTGTCCGAAACCGTGTATTCTATGTATGACTTGTGCTGATGGCTTCCTCAGTGGACGTGCAGGGGCTGTGCCGGCATCCGCGCATCTCTTTTGAGCCTGGCACCAAAGTGCACAAACAGCATTGTGCTGAGCACACAACACAGCGCTGCTTTGCAACGCGGCAGTACGCAGGCGTGTACTCACCAGTTGGCCAGATCCGCGACAGACCCTGGCCAGCATGGTCAGCAGTCCCAAGCTTGGCTTGCCTTCGTGGGGACGGCGTCCAAAAACTTCATCTCTGCCCCGCCGCCCTTCAACGTGTCCACATAGTGCACCCAGTGAGGCATCACCACGGGCTTCCGCGCCCATAGTGCACCCAGTGAGGCATCACCATGGGCTTCCACGCCCATAGTGCACCGGGTGAGGCATCACCACGGGCTTCCATGCCCATAGTGCACCCAGTGAGGCATCACCACGGGCTTCCACGCCCATAGTGCACCCAGTGAGGCATCACCAAGGGCTTCCACGCCCATAGTGCACCCAGTGAGGCATCACCACGGGCTTTCACGCCCATAGTGCACCCAGTGAGGCATCACCACGGGCTTCCACGCCCATAGTGCACCCAGTGAGGCATCGCCACGGGCTTCCACGCCCATAGTGCACCCAGTGAGGCATCACCAGGGGCTTCCACGCCCATAGTGCACCCAGTGAGGCATCACCACGGGCTTCCACGCCCATAGTGCACCCAGTGAGCCGTCACCACGGGCTTCCACGCCCAAAGTGCACCCAATGAGGCATCACCACGGGCTTCCACGCCCATAGTGCACCCAGTGAGGCATCACCACGGGCTTCCACGCCCATAGTGCACCCAGTGAGGCATCACCACGGGCTTCCACGCCCATAGTGCACCCAGTGAGGCATCACCACGGGCTTCCACGCCCATGGTGCACCCAGTGAGGCATCACCATGGGCTTCCACGCCCATAGTGCACCCAATGAGGCATCACCACGGGCTTCCACGCCCATAGTGCACCCAGTGAGGCATCACCACGGGCTTCCACGCCCATAGTGCACCCAGTGAGGCATCACCACGGGCTTCCACGCCAATAGTGCACCCAGTGAGGCATCACCACGGGCTTCCACGCCCATAGTGCACCCAGTGAGGCATCACCATGGGCTTCCACGCCCATAGTGCACCCAGTGAGGCATCACCACGGGCTTCCACGCCAAGAGTGCACCCAGTGAGGCATCACCACGGGCTTCCACGCCCATAGTGCACCCAGTGAGGCATCACCACGGGCTTCCACGCCCATAGTGCACACAGTGAGCCATCACCACGGGCTTCCACGCCCATAGTGCACCCAGTGAGGCATCACCACGGGCTTCCACGCCCATAGTGCACCCAGTGAGGCATCACCACGGGCTTCCACGCCCATAGTGCACCCAATGAGGCATCACCACGGGCTTCCACGCCCATAGTGCACCCAGTGAGGCATCACCACGGGCTTCCAGGCGCATAGTGCACCCAGTGAGGCATCACCACGGGCTTCCACGCCCATAGTGCACCCAGTGAGGCATCACCACGGGCTTCCACGCCCATAGTGCACCCAGTGGGGCATCACCATGGGCTTCCACGCCCATAGTGCACCCAGTGAGGCATCACCACGGGCTTCCACGCCCATAGTGCAACCGGTGAGGCATCACCACGGGCTTCAACGCCCATAGTGCACCCAGTGAGCCGTCACCACGGGCTTCCACGCCCATAGTGCAACCAATGAGGCATCACCACGGGCTTCCACGCCCATAGGACACCTAATAAGGCATCACCACGGGCTTCCACGCCCATAGTGCACCCAGTGAGGCATCGCCACGGGCTTCCAAGCCCATGGTGCACCCAGTGAGGCATCACCACGGGCTTCCACGCCCAAAGTGCACCCAGTGAGGCATCACCACGGGCTTCCACGCCCATAGTGCACCCAGTGCGGCATCACCACGGGCTTCCACGCCCATAGTGCACCCAGTGAGGCATCGCCATGGGCTTCCACGCCCATAGTGCACCCAGTGAGCCGTCACCACGGGCTTCCACGCCCATAGTGCACCCAGTGAGCCATCACCACGGGCTTCCACGCCCATAGTGCACCTAATAAGGCACCACCACGGGCTTCCACGCCCATAGTGCACCCAGTGAGGCATCGCCACGGGCTTCCACTCCCATAGTGCACCCAGTGAGGCATCACCACGGGCTTCCACACCCAAAGTGCAACCAGTGAGGCATCACCACGGGCTTCCACGCCCATAGTGCACCCAGTGAGGCATCACCACGGGCATCCACGCCCATAGTGCACCCAGTGAGGCATCACCACGGGCTTCCGCACCCATAGTGCACCCAGTGAGGCATCACCACGGGCTTCCACGCCCATAGTGCACCCTGTGAGGCATCACCACGGGCTTCCAAGCCCATAGTGCACACAGTGAGGCATCACCACGGGCTTCCACGCCCATAGTGCACCCAGTGAGGCATCACCACGGGCTTCCACGCCCATAGTGCACCCATTGAGGCATCACCACGGGCTTCCACGCCCATAGTGCACCCAGCTAGCCATCACCACGGGCTTCCACGCCCATAGTGCACCCAATGAGGCATCACCACGGGCTTCCACGCCCATAGTGCACACAGTGAGCCATCACCACGGGCTTCCACGCCCATAGTGCACCCAATGAGGCATCACCACGGGCTTCCACGCCCATAGTGCACCCAGTGAGGCATCACCACGGGCCTCCACGCCCATAGTGCAACCGATGAGGCATCGCCACGGGCTTCCACGCCCATAGTGCACCCAATGAGGCATCACCACGGGCTTCCACGCCCATAGTGCACCCAGTGAGGCATCGCCACGGGCTTCCACGCCCATGGCGCAACCAGTGAGGCATCACCACGGGCTTCCACGCCCATAGTGCACCCAGTGAGGCATCACCACGGGCTTCCACGCCCATGGTGCACCCAATGAGGCATCGCCACGGGCTTCCACGCCCATAGTGCACCCAGTGAGGCATCACCACGGGCTTCCACGCCCATAGTGCACACAGTGAGCCATCACCACGGGCTTCCACGCCCATAGTGCACCCAATGAGGCATCACCACGGGCTTCCACGCCCATAGTGCACCCAGTGAGGCATCACCACGGGCTTCCACGCCCATAGTGCACCCAATGAGGGATCATCACGGGCTTCCACGCCCATAGTGCACCCACTGAGGCATCACCACGGGCTTCCACGCCCATAGTGCACCCGGTGAGGCATCACCACGGGCTTCCACGCCCATAGTGCACCTAATGAGGCATCACCATGGGCTTCCACGCCCATAGTGCACCCAGAGAGGCATCACCACGGGCTTCCGCGCCCATAGTGCACCCAGTGAGGCATCACCACGGGCTTCCACGCCCATAGTGCACCCAGTGAGGCATCACCACGGGCTTCCACGCCCGTAGCGCACCCAGTGAGGCATCTCCACGGGCTTCCACGCCCATAGTGCACCCAGTGAGGCATCACCACGGGCCTCCACGCCCATAGTGCACCCAGTGAGGCATCACCACGGGCTTCCACGCCCATAGTGCACCCAGTGAGGCATCACCACGGGCTTCCACGCCCATAGTGCACCCAGTGAGGCATCACCACGGGCTTCCGCGCCCATAGTGCACCCAGTGAGGCATCACCACGGGCTTCCACGCCCATAGTGCACCCAATGAGCCGTCACCACGGGCTTCCACGCCCGTAGTGCACCCAGTGAGGCATCACCACGGGCTTCCACGCCCATAGTGCACCTAATAAGGCATCACCACGGGCTTCCACGCCCATAGTGCACCCAATGAGGCATCACCACGGGCTTCCACGCCCATAGTGCACCCAGTGAGGCATCGCCACGGGCTTCCACGCCCATAGCGCAACCATTGAGGCATCACCACGGGCTTCCACGCCCATAGTGCACCCAGTGAGGCATCACCACGGGCTTCCACGCCCATAGTGCACCCAGTGAGGCATCACCAGGGGCTTCCGCGCCCATAGTGCACCCAGTGAGGCATCACCACGGGCTTCCACGCCCATAGTGCACCCAGTGAGGCATCACCACGGGCTTCCACGCCCATAGTGCACCCAGTGAGGCATCACCACGGGCTTCCACGCCCATAGTGCACCCCCTCAGGCATCACCATGGGCTTCCACGCCCATAGTGCACCCAGTGAGGCATCACCACGGGCTTCCACGCCCATAGTGCACCCAGTGAGGCATCACCATGGGCTTCCACGCCCATAGTGCACCCAGTGAGGCATCACCACGGGCTTCCACGCCCATAGTGCACCCAGTGAGGCATCACCATGGGCTTCCACGCCCATAGTGCACCCAGTGAGGCATCACCACGGGCTTCCACGCCCATAGTGCACCCAGTGTGGCATCACCACGGGCTTCCACGCCCATAGTGCACCCAATGAGGCATCACCACGGGCTTCCACGCCCATAGTGCACCCAGTGAGGCATCACCACGGGCTTCCACGACCATAGTGCACCCAGTGAGGCATCACCACGGGCTTCCACGCCCATAGTGCACCCAGTGAGGCATCACCACGGGCTTCCACGCCCATAGTGCACACAGTGAGCCATCACCACGGGCTTCCGCGCCCATAGTGCACCCAATGAGGCATCTCCACGGGCTTCCACACCCAAAGTGCACCCAATGAGGCATCACCACGGGCTTCCACGCCCATAGTGCACCCAGTGAGGCATCACCACGGGCTTCCACGCCCATAGTGCACCCAGTGAGGCATCACCACGGGCTTCCAAGCCCATAGTGCACCCAATGAGGCATCACCACGGGCTTCCACGCCCATAGTGCACACAGTGAGCCATCACCACGGGCTTCCACGCCCATAGTGCACCCAATGAGGCATCACCACGGGCTTCCACGCCCATAGTGCACCCAGTGAGGCATCACCACGGGCTTCCACGCCCGTAGTGCACCCAGTGAGGCATCACCACGGGCTTCCACGCCCATAGTGCACCCAGCGAGGCATCACCACGGGCTTCCACGCCCATAGTGCACACAGTGAGCCATCACCACGGGCTTCCACGCCCATAGTGCACCCAATGAGGCATCACCACGGGCTTCCACGCCCATAGTGCACCCAGTGAGGCATCACCACGGGCTTCCGCGCCCATAGTGCACCCAGTGAGGCATCACCACGGGCTTCCACGCCCATAGTGCACCCAGTGAGGCATCACCACGGGCTTCCACGCCCGTAGCGCACCCAGTGAGCCATCACCACAGGCTTCCACGCCCATAGTGCACCTAATGAGGCATCACCACGGGCTTCCACGCCCATAGTGCACCCAGTGAGGCATCACCACGGGCTTCCGCGCCCATAGTGCACCCAGTGAGGCATCACCACGGGCTTCCACGCCCATAGTGCACCCAGTGAGGCATCACCACGGGCTTCCACGCCCGTAGCGCACCCAGTGAGGCATCTCCACGGGCTTCCACACCCAAAGTGCACCCAGTGAGGCATCACCACGGGCTTCCACGCCCATAGTGCACCCAGTGAGGCATCACCACGGGCTTCCACGCCCATAGTGCACCCAGTGAGGCATCACCACGGGCTTCCACGCCCATAGTGCACCCAGTGAGGCATCACCACGGGCTTCCGCGCCCATAGTGCACCCAGTGAGGCATCACCACGGGCTTCCACGCCCATAGTGCACCCAATGAGGCATCACCACGGGCTTCCACGCCCATAGTGCACCCAGTGAGGCATCACCACGGGCTTCCACGCCCATAGTGCACCCAGTGAGGCATCACCACGGGCTTCCACGCCCATAGTGCACCCAGTGAGGCATCACCACGGGCTTCCACGCCCGTAGTGCACCCAGTGAGGCATCACCACGGGCTTCCACGCCCATAGTGCACCCAGTGCGGCATCACCACGGGCTTCCACGCCCATAGTGCACCCAGTGAGGCATCGCCACGGGCTTCCACGCCCATGGCGCAACCAGTGAGGCATCACCACGGGCTTCCACGCCCATAGTGCACCCAGTGAGGCCTCACCACGGGCTTCCACGCCCAAAGTGCACCCAGTGAGGCATCACCACGGGCTTCCACGCCCATAGTGCACCCAATGAGGCATCACCACGGGCTTCCACGCCCATAGTGCACCCAGTGAGGCATCACCACGGGCTTCCACGCCCATAGTGCACCCAGTGAGCCATCACCACGGGCTTCCACGCCCATAGTGCACCCAGTGAGGCATCACCACGGGCTTCCGCGCCCATGGTGCACCCAGTGAGGCATCACCACGGGCTTCCACGCCCATAGTGCACCCAGTGAGGCATCACCACGGGCTTCCACGCCCGTAGCGCACCCAGTGAGGCATTTCCACGGGCTTCCACACCCAAAGTGCACCCAGTGAGGCATCACCACGGGCTTCCACGCCCATAGTGCACCCAGTGAGGCATCACCATGGGCTTCCACGCCCATAGTGCACGTAATGAGGCATCACCACGGGCTTCCACGCCCATAGTGCACCCAGTGAGGCATCACCACGGGCTTCCGCGCCCATGGTGCACCCAGTGAGGCATCACCACGGGCTTCCACGCCCATAGTGCACCCAGTGAGGCATCACCACGGGCTTCCACGCCCGTAGCGCACCCAGTGAGGCATCTCCACGGGCTTCCACACCCAAAGTGCACCCAGTGAGGCATCACCACGGGCTTCCACGCCCATAGTGCACCCAGTGAGGCATCACCACGGGCTTCCACGCCCATAGTGCACCCAGTGAGGCATCACCACGGGCTTCCGCGCCCATAGTGCACCCAGTGAGGCATCACCACGGGCTTCCACGCCCATAGTGCACCCGGTGAGGCATCACCACAGGCTTCCACGCCCATAGTGCACCCAGTGAGCCGTCACCACGGGCTTCCACGCCCATAGTGCACCGAGTGAGGCATCACCACGGGCTTCCACGCCCATAGTGCACCTAATAAGGCATCACCACGGGCTTCCACGCCCATAGTGCACCCTATGAGGCATCACCACGGGCTTCCACGCCCATAGTGCACCCAGTGAGGCATCGCCACGGGCTTCCACGCCCATAGCGCAACCAGTGAGGCATCACCACGGGCTTCCACGCCCATAGTGCACCTAGTGAGGCATCACCACGGGCTTCCACGCCCATAGTGCACCCAGTGAGGCATCACCACGGGCTTCCGCGCCCATAGTGCACCCAGTGAGGCATCACCACGGGCTTCCACGCCCATAGTGCACCCAGTGAGGCATCACCACGGGCTTCCACGCCCATAGTGCACCCAGTGAGGCATCACCACGGGCTTCCACGCCCATAGTGCACCCCCTCAGGCATCACCATGGGCTTCCACGCCCATAGTGCACCCAGTGAGGCATCACCACGGGCTTCCACGCCCATAGTGCACCCAGTGAGGCATCACCACGGGCTTCCACGCCCATAGTGCACCCAATGAGGCATCACCACGGGCTTCCACGCCCATAGTGCACCCAGTGAGGCATCGCCACGGGCTTCCACGCCCATAGCGCAACCAGTGAGGCATCACCACAGGCTTCCGCGCCCATAGTGCACCCAGTGAGGCATCACCACGGGCTTCCACGCCCATAGTGCACCCAGTGAGGCATCACCACGGGCTTCCACGCCCATAGTGCACCCAGTGAGGCATCACCACGGGCTTCCACGCCCATAGTGCACCCAATGAGGCATCACCACGGGCTTCCACGCCCATAGTGCACCCAGTGAGGCATCACCACGGGCTTCCACGCCCATAGTGCACCCAGTGAGGCATCACCACGGGCTTCCACGCCCATAGTGCACCCAGTGAGGCATCACCACGGGCTTCCACGCCCATAGTGCACACAGTGAGCCATCACCACGGGCTTCCACGCCCATAGTGCACCCAATGAGGCATCACCACGGGCTTCCACGCCCATAGTGCACCCAGTGAGGCATCGCCACAGGCTTCCACGCCCGTAGCGCACCCAGTGAGGCATCTCCACGGGCTTCCACGCCCGTAGTGCACCCAGTGAGGCATCACCACGGGCTTCCACGCCCATAGTGCACCCACTGAGGCATCACCACGGGCTTCCACGCCCATAGTGCACCCAGTGAGGCATCACCATGGGCTTCCACGCCCATAGTGCACCCAGTGAGGCATCACCACGGGCTTCCACGCCCATAGTGCACCCAGTGAGGCATCACCATGGGCTTCCACGCCCATAGTGCACCCAGTGAGGCATCACCACGGGCTTCCACGCCCATAGTGCACCCAGTGAGGCATCACCACGGGCTTCCACGCCCATAGTGCACCCAATGAGGCATCACCACGGGCTTCCACGCCCATAGTGCACCCAGTGAGCCATCACCACGGGCTTCCACGCCCATAGTGCACCCAATGAGGCATCACCACGGGCTTCCACGCCCATAGTGCACCCAGTGAGGCATCACCACGGGCTTCCACGCCCATAGTGCACCCCCTAAGGCATCGTCACGGGCTTCCACACCCATAGTGCACCCAGTGAGGCATCACCACGGGCTTCCACGCCCATAGTGCACCCAGTGAGGCATCGTCACGGGCTTCCACGCCCAAAGTGCACCCAGTGAGGCATCACCACGGGCTTCCACGCCCATAGTGCACCCAGTGAGGCATCACCACGGGCTTCCACGCCCATAGTGCACCCTATGAGGCATCACCACGGGCTTCCACGCCCATAGTGCACCCAGTGAGGCATCACCACGGGCTTCCACGCCCATAGTGCACCCCGAGAGGCATAACCATGGGCCTCCACGCCCATAGTGCACCCAGTGAGGCATCACCACGGGCTTCCACGCCCAAAGTGCACCCCCTCAGGCATCACCACGGGCTTCCACGCCCATAGTGCACCCAGTGAGGCATCACCACGGGCTTCCACGCCCATAGTGCACCCAGTGAGGCATCACCACGGGCTTCCACACCCATAGTGCACCCAGTGAGCCATCACCACGGGCTTCCACGCCCATAGTGCACCCAGTGAGGCATCGCCACGGGCTGCCACGCCCATAGTGCACCCAGTGAGGCATCACCACGGGCTTCCACGCCCATAGTGCACCCAATGAGGCATCACCACGGGCTTCCACGCCCATAATGCACCCAATGAGGCATCACCACGGGCTTCCACGCCCATAGTGCACCCAGTGAGGCATCACCACGGGCTTCCACGCCCATAGTGCACCCAATGAGGCATCACCACGGGCTTCCACGCCCATAGTGCACCCACTGAGGCATCACCACGGGCTTCCACGCCCATAGTGCACCCAATGAGGAATCAGCACGGGCTTCCGTGCCCATAGTGCACCCAGTTAGGCATCACCACGGGCTTCCACGCCCATAGTGCACCCAGTGAGGCATCACCACGGGCTTCCACGCCCATAGTGCACCCAGTGAGGCATCACCACGGGCTTCCACGCCCATAGTGCACCCAGTGAGGCATCACCACGGGCTTCCACGCCCATGGCGCAACCAGTGAGGCATCACCACGGGCTTCCACGCCCATAGTGCACCCAGTGAGGCATCACCACGGGCTTCCACGCCCATAGTGCACCCAGTGAGGCATCACCACGGGCTTCCACGCCCATAGTGCACCCAGTGAGGCATCACCACGGGCTTCCACGCCCCAGTGAGGCATCACCACGGGCTTTCACGCCCATAGTGCACCCAGTGAGGCATCACCACGGGCTTCCACACCCATAGTGCACCCAATGAGGCATCACCACGGGCTTCCACGCCCATAGTGCACCCAATGAGGCATCACCACGGGCTTCCACGCCCATAGTGCACCCAGTGAGGCATCACCACGGGCTTCCACGCCCATAGTGCACCCAGTGAGGCATCACCACGGGCTTCCACGCCCATAGTGCACCCAGTGAGGCATCACCATGGGCTTCCACGCCCATAGTGCACCCAGTGAGGCATCACCACGGGCTTCCACGCCGGCTGCGTCAGATTTGTTGGGCATTTGGTTCGAAACTGCTTTTCTGATGCTGGACACCCGAAGCCTTGGGGGCAAAGCTTTGCAGCATTGAAGAAGAGTACCCCCCGCCCAACTTGCAAACTCCCGGGTTAGCGGGCGACGGTTTCCCGGGTAATGGGGCGGGAGACGGTCGCCAAGTGACGGTCTCCCACGGGGGGGGGGGGGGTTTGTGATTGCTTCCCTCACCTGCCCTGCACGTCAGTCAATTCGCATTCTGTCTCGTACTGTCAAACATCTCCGGACAGTCCATGTACAGCTCTTCCCATGCTGTACAGGTGGCCTGCACTGCCGTATGGTGGCGGCTAAAAGTAGACACCTGACCCGCTCCAATGGGTGGGTGGGTGGGCCAAGAAAAACAGTAAGCACTATGAACAAAACGTATGTTTTTGGCAAAACATCGGTTTTGTGATTGCTTCCCTCACCTGCCCTGCACGTCAGTCAATTCGCATTCTGCCTCGTACTGTCAAACATCTCCGGACAGTCCATGTACAGCTCTTCCCATGCAACCATCACCTCGCTACCTGCAGTACACTGGTGGTGGGTAGCGTGGTTCATCTGGCATTTCAGGCTGCCATGTGCCTCTGTCTGTGGAAAGTGCCTGACATAGTATAGGTTTGTCACCCCCCCCCCCTAGCTTCTGTAAGAAGTCTGTCCCATAACAGAGCAGGGTGCGTACAGAACAGTGCGCAGGGCCAGCTCGCATGCCCTGGCCTCCACAGTCGCCCGGAAGGCTGACCCCCAGTTAAAAATTCTGGAGATGGCGTCTGCCGGGTTCCATTTGGACGGTACATAGCTTAATTTAAGCACGATCCCTGACCAGCGTAGCGTTTGCTGTATCCTCCTTACCGTCGTGGCCCGATCTCGGTGGTGAATCTTTGTCTTCCTCTTGAGCGCCGCCCATATGGCCGCGAGGTTGTCCGCCCCCAGATGCACCTGCTGCCGTCTCCTGTACGCCGCCATCTTGACCGCTCGCTCCACTGCCTGCAGCTCTGCCGCCTGCTGGTTCCGCACTGTCTTGGGGCACTCCCATACTCGCGCTCCTGCCTCCTGAGACCACAAACCGACCAGGTACGTGTTCCCGTATTCTGCTGCATCCACATACATGTCAATGTCGTCTGCTGCTGTCGTTCTTCGTGCCGACCAGGGCCCCATCACGGACGCCAGCGCCTCCGCCAGTCCCCTTAGCACCTTCGGCGGTCTGTACTTCGCATTCTGGGGCCCCCACATCATCCATGCCATGGCCCCACTCGTGTGTGGCCCTGTTTCTCGGGCTGGTCTGTCTGCCCACGCCAGTTTTCCCAGCATGCGTCTCATGTCCTTCTGGCTGTAACCCCTGGTCGCCAGATTCAGCCACAAGGCCACCATGCCGGCAATGTACGGCGCTGAAGACTGGATCGTCCAACGCCTGCCATCCAGGCTCTTCCCCATCCACTCGATTGTGTTCGTGGGCTCCAACTGGGACTTGGGGCTGCAGATCCAGCCGTCACGCTCCAGCAGCTCCCGTAGTTGCAATCCTGCTGCCCCTACCTCCGTCTTGTCATACCCATACACCAGCACGTCATCGACGTATTGTATCGGTCGTATCCCCGGCATGTGGAACTTCTCCAGCGTCATTCTCAGCAGTTCTGTGGCCATCAAGGGACTGTGTGTCCACCCGAACGGCAGGCTGTGGAAACCCCACACCCTGCCCTGCACCCCGATTCTTATCGTGCCCCTCTCCTGCTCCGGCATCCAGCAGGACCAGAACATGTTCGCAACGTCTAATTTGCAAAACCATATAGCCTGACCCTTGCCCGCCGCCTCTCGGAACCTGTCCCCCAGTTCCTCGAGTGTGGGCAGTTGCAGTCGTGTATTTGGCCTCTGGCATCGCTTGTTCAACGGGACCATGTTGATGATTAAAGACCCCTTCTCCTGGGACTTCGGTTTGGTGAATGCCTTGGCATTCGGCAGCCTCCCGTCAGTGATCTCGTCCAGCATGCCGTCCTCGTGTATGCGCTGGACCATCGCTGCCAAGGCCGGGTCCCGGCTCGCCTTCTGGACCGCTGCGTTCTCATGGGCCTCTCTCCAATTGCACGGCCTGTGCCTTTGCCACATCTCCTCAGGGATGTCCACTCTGCCAGCTACTCCAAGGCCTCTGCTCGCCGTCTCCACCGACACTTGGCCCCGACTCTGGTCGCCATCCTTGTTGCCCTTGGGGCTAACATCCCCTGTCGGCGATACGTCCCATGGCTCCGTCTCGTCGTCCCGGAGTGCCTGCAGCACCGATGTGAAATTCTGTTCCGCCTCCTCCTGCTGTGGGCCCGTCCCGGCTCTTTGACCCACCCTGACTGCCAGATCTCGCAACAGCCCACTGATCGTCCCCGGTCTGCTCCACTGCCGCGCCATACGCTCCGCCACTTCCTCCGTCAGCTGCTCCATGTCCACCCCCATCTCGTCCTTGTTCCTCTCGTTCGCATTGCAGAGGCATAGGCTTCCACAGCTCGAATCTATGGCCCCTCTGAGGCGCCGTGACCAGGTATCCCCAGTGTGGGGCCCCGTCTGCTTCAGTCCCGTCGGGCATCGCCACCAGCTGCTGGTCTCCCGCGCAAGTCTCTCCGCGTCCCCGCTTTGCCCCACGTTGCTCTTCCTCACCGAACTCACGTGTTGTTCTTTTCCCCAATACTCTCCTCCTGGCTTGATGTAATCTCCATCGGGACTCAGAGCAATCAGTAGAGCATGTCGGCGTACCTGGGCTTGACTCGTCTCTGTCCCCTGCGCTGCTGCCTTCGGAGCCAACGTCGTCCCCAGACTCTTCCGCGCTGGCTTCCATTTCTTGGCATGGCTCAGCCTCCATGTGCGCTTCGTCTGCATCCCCGCATCGTCTGTCCTCTCCTGCCCGGTCCTCGCTTGATGCCTGATCGCCTGCATCCCGTTCATGCCTGTCCGCTTCCGCCCCACTTGCCACCGCCCCCTCCGGAGCTGTGACGGCTTCCGCTGCGCCCGCTCCTCCACTGTCCCCGTCGGCGTCCATCTTCGTTTCGCCGTCCTCCAACTCGTCCACGTCGATGATCTCGATGGGTCTCGCACCGTGTCCTGCCGTTCCTTCGTCCGTCCGTGGTCCACCTTCATGCTCAGGTCCTGTACCAGGCACAAGTTCGGCGTCTCGTCCCATTTCCTTTTGTGCGGCGTCCTGCATGCTCCTGTTCTCCGCTTCTCTTCGGGGTTCTTCGTGATCTGGATTGTCCTGGTCGCATTCCCCATCCTGATCGTCCAGGTCCTCGTCCGTCGGACTCGCTGTCCACCTCCTGAGGAGTGGCGGGGCGGGCAAACGTGTGGACCGTAGGGGGGGTCTGGTTCCGTTTTCTCCCAAGATCCCATGCGAATGCATCCCTATGCCAGAGCTCCTTGACCGGCATCCAAGTCCACTCACAGTCGCGCGGGAAGTGCCCTGATTCACCCACTGGTGATGGAGAGAGGACCCTGGATGGCATCTTCCATGACGGTGGGTGCGCTGCGTATCGTGCTGCTTGCCTTGGTGTCCGCCAGCGGGCCCATAGTGCCAAGGCCTGCAGGGATCCTCCCAGCGCCCTGAAGCATGCAGCCCCCATGCGTTTCCACGGGTGCCATCCCGAGAGGCCGCACTCCGTACCTGTGAACAGTTCAGTCTGTAACTTCCGTAGGGCATCGGGTCCTCCCGGGATGAATATGTTCTCGTCGTGCTGGTGAGCCCGCCTGTGCGTATAGAGCCAATGCCGCCACCGTTCCCAAAACGGTGGTATGGGCTGGGCACACATCTCCTTGGCCACTTTGTAGTCGAAGAACACCAACCACCCCTTGTGTGCCAACCAGCCCCATCGTAGTTGTGCGACGTCTGAAATCCTGAGGCAGATGGTGAATGCCATCCCGACGGCAAAGAACACCCTTGCCCAGGCCCAGTGCACCCTCCTCTCTGCCAACGTTTGAAAGTCGGCCACTGTCGCCCATACTCGAGGCCTGTCTTCCGCCTTGGCCATCTTGCCGATTGTTCTGAGTTGTAGCCTGTGTAGGTCTGTGACGGTAGCCCGTATGAGTTTGAGTTTCTCCAGCATCCGTATCCCCGCCACCAAGTTGTTTGCCGCCGAGTAGCCCCGCTTTCGTAGTGCCAGTTCTGCGAACCGCCGTTGAATCGCCACCGCCAGTGGTTCATCGGTGCCGCACCCTCGCAATGCCATCCGTACCTGTTGCATATACGTCGCTGATGAGCTGGCCTCCACTCCTCGGATCGCCATCGCCGTACCCACTGTTCCCCATTCCTCTGTCTTGGCGTGCATGACGGCATCGTGGGCCTGCCAGGTCTCGGCCACCGTGGCTCCCATGTCCGGCCCCAGTGCCACCTTCGATCCGGCCCCGACTCCGTTGAGCTCTTGTCATTGCTGTTGTCCTGGGTCTAGTGCCCGCGATTGCAGCAAGTCCTGTACCATGCGGAGAACGGCATCATCCGAGCCCTCCCGTTGTCCGCCCGCCACCCCCGCCTGTCCGACCGGTGTCGCTGGCTGTGGCAACAGGGACACCCTCCCCTGTGCCCCACACGGGAACATCTCCCAGTGGAGCTGCCCACAGCGCCTGCAGTTGGCGGGGGGTGGGCCATTCAGGTCGAAGGTCCACCCCTTGTTACTGGTCATCACAGTCTGGTCCCCCACCTGCGATATTTTGGCCTGGACGTGCGGTTGGTTCAGGGTGCCTGTCAGTGCTGCCTGCGGGCAATTTCTGGCCCAGTGCCCAATCTGGCCGCAGACAAAACACTGACCCCCTCCCACCGGGGTCCCCATGATCTGCTGTCCTCCTGGAGTGTTGATCGCTCTGCCCAGCGGCGCCCCCGGTGCCGTGTGTGTTCCTGGATTTCCTGCACCTTGCACTTGTTGCGGTATTGGCATGTGGGAGTTGCGTCCCTGCCTTTTGTTTCTCAATTCCTCATGCACGACCTTCCATATCGTTGTTGACAGTTCATGGGCGTCCCACTGTGGGTCTTTCTTGGAGTACGTCATCAGTCCAACCGCCAGGGTCTGCATCCATTGGTATGGCAGTGTTTCTGCCAGCATCCGCTCCAGTTCTTGTTTCGTCAGCCTTGGTATAGCCGCCGCTCTGAGTCTTTCATTCTCCAGTTTCGTTGCCGCCAGGAGTTGCACCAGCTCTGCCACTTCATGCGTCGCCAAACCGCCGACCGCCGGTGATGGTGGTCTTGTGATCTCTGTTCCCGCATTGCCTTGCCCCGTCCCCTGAGTCTCATCATGGACAAACCTTTTATTCACGTAGTCAGGCACCAGGCCCTTCCGGATCGCATAGCAGCGCAGCGCTGTGAGGAAGGTGTTCTTGTCCAGGTGGCCGACACCAATCTGCCCCGCAAACTCGGACACCACATCTGCACCCACCTGCAGGTCCACTATTCTCTCCTGCTCCTCAATCAACCATTCGCCGCTCCTCTCCTGGTACTCCTGTTGACCCTGGATTGTCTCGAACGGCCCGAGCACCCACATCCTGAACTTGGCCAGCCCCGGGTCGGGTCCTGAATTGTCCACCACCGGGTTCTTATCTTGTTCCATAGTCTCAGACATTTATGTGTTCACCCAATGGAAGCGCACCCGGGCGGGGGCCAAGAAAAACAGTAAGCACTATGAACAAAACGTATGTTTTTGGCAAAACATCGGTCTCCTTTGGGGGGGGATTGCAAGGGTATTTCAAGGCAATTTGTGGTGCCCTCCACTGAGGCAAGCAGAGAGAACACGTGTGAAGCGACTTTCGCGGTGATGCCAATGTGCTTCATCCAACACAAATGTTATTGAGGAAGCAGCCATTCACAGAATTGTTCCTCGACATCTCGTCCAAAGGATTGGTTGATCTGCACTTCGTCACACCCTTGGCTGTATGGGGTAGTGATGGTCTCATGGTCTCATAGTCATGGTCTCACATGGAAGTGACAGTCTCCCGGGGGGGGGGGGGGGATTGCAAGGGGTGGGAGTTTGCAAGGGGGGTAGGAAACTTCCACGGTGTTGGTGTTGTGCAAGGTCCTGCCGGTGCACGGCCAAGAAACGGAGGGAATTCATCCACGTCCGTGAACGCCAGAAAGTAGGCCTTGGAGTGCCGTGTATAAATGAGGCACACCTGCTGTAGGATGGCCTGGTCATAGTACGTGATAGTGGTGGCGTTGGGGAAGGCGCGGTGTCGAACACCGCATTATGCCTCGGGGTAGGCCTTTCGGGCAGGTCTACAGCCTTCTTCATCGCGTGCAAACAAGTAGGACCCATGGACGCCATTGACCCACCAGTGGCTGCAGACTTGGGTCAAATACCGCAACTGCCGTCCTACATTGTAAAGCGCTGTCCCAACACAGTGCTGGTGCACGCCACGAAAGTGATTCTCCAGGAGGGGATTTTCGACTTTCCAAGGACTCGGATATGCCTCGGTGCGTCATCTCGGTGGGGCTGTGGCGTCCCTCCCTGCAGTTCCATCCCTATCCGACGTTCCAACCTCCTACCCGGCCGATCCCTGCACCGCATCCCAAACACCCTTGCACCACGTCCTGAACGCTGCCTCCGGCAGTGCCAGCGCGTCATCCACTTTCCCCTCAGTCACATGCTGGGGAGCCATCTGCAAGAACACGCGACCAACAGCGCCACGACATGCGGTGTCTGCGCCCAGTAACCATCGCAGCAGCCCCAGCTCCGTATCCACAAGGTCTGGGGGGCACATGCCACAAAGAGACGTCGCTAGTGCACAAGCGAGCGCCGGGCGGTGTTCTGCAAATGCCCCGAGGCAGGGCCCAGGGAGGAACCGCAGCCGCCGCACGGTGTCCAACAGCTCCAGCGCGACCTCCGCGGGCTCCGCTTCCGGCCGCATGAGGCAGCGCCCGCACACCTCGAGTACCGCACTGAAGACGGAACGAGACCCGGGGGCAGTGGGTGTCAGCAGCAGGACCGGGCAGCGCTGCAGGAACTCAACCGCGGCCGCCAGCGCCGCTGCGACAACGTCAGGGTCCGCCTCCGCGGAGCGGGGCCCGGCGCGCGCAGGCGACGCGCACTCCGCGCAGCTCCAACTGAGCACCGGGGCCAGGCCCACGAGGAGGTGGTCCGCGGCGGTGGCGCCGCCCCCACCCCAAGTCCGCGCCACGACGCCGCAGACCCCCAGCGCCCCGACCGGGTCCGCCCGGAACACTGCGGGACAGGCCCCGGCGACCCACGTCAGCAGCTCCGCGTCGTCCTCGCCGGTCGCGGCCCCCACGGCGCTGTGGAGGAGCGCCGCGAGCGGCCGCGCGACCCGCGGCGGGACATCGGAGAGGCGCCTCAGGGGCCCCTGGGCCAGCGCCAGCAGCAGCGCCCGGGCGGCCGGGAGCGCGGCGTCCCGCATGGACAGCCCCTGCACTGCGGCGCTGACGTGGCCAAGGGTGGCCACCGCCTCAGGCCCCGGCGCGGGCCCCACGAGGGCCTGGCTCAGCCGCCGGACTAGCCCCTCCGAGAGTCGGGCCACCGCCGCGTCCCGCGGCCGCGCGCACGCGACGGGGACCGGGTCCGGCGCCGCAAGCGTCGCCGCGAGGAGGCTAGAGACCGCGAAGACGACGGCCGCACCGCCGTCGGGGGCGTCGGGGGCGTCCTCCGTGACGGCGAAGCGGTTGTCCATCGGCAGCGACAGGCACAGCGGCACGGCGCTGTCCGGCCAGAACGCCGGCTCCCGCACGGCCGCGACGACGCGGTCCCGCCCGAACACCGTCAGGCGGTGGAGGGCGTGCGTGGCCGCGAGGGCGAGGGCGCGCGGGCCCGGCCCCGGGAGGTCGCGGTCGTGCAGCGCCGCGGCATAACGCACCAGCCCCACGGCGGTCCGGAACGCCGTGCCAAGCGCTGCGGTGCCGGCGATGGCCTGGGGGGCACTCCGAATGAGGTCCGCCAGCGCTGTGCAGAAGGGCAGCACTGGGCCCTGTGGACGGGCCACGGCGCAGTCCTTCACGAGCGGTGCGCAGCGCTGCAGTAGCCCCTCCACCGCCACAGCCCCGCCCGGTCCTGCAGGCGCCTGCCGCAGGTCCAGCTCCAGGGGGGCCGCCATCGCGGCCACCGCAAACAGCGCGGCCTGCGCAGAATGCAGATCCACGGCACCGTCCCGGAGCACTGCACCGCAGACCTCCTCCACAATCGCCGGGCCGAGAGCGTCGGTATACGTCGCGGCCCAGGCCCCGGCGACGGAGGTCGCGCGCACGCGCGTCCATTCAAGCTCCGCATCGCTGTCGGTGCTGGGCCCCGGATTGACTGAGAGCTGCAGCAGCGCCGGAAGGAGGCGGGCCCGCTGCAGCGCCTGCAGGTCCGGCTGCCGCCGCGCCGCCCGCAGCCCTGGCGCCCCAAGCCCCTCGAGCAGGTACGCGACGGCCGCGGGGCAGTGCCGCATTGCGTCGAGCCCCTCGAGTAGCCACCGCAGGAGGTGCGGCGCGAGCCCGTCGGCCTCGCAGACCGCCGAGCACTGAGCCAGCCCGGCGACCACGCGGCACACGGCCACGATCCGCGCCGGGGGTACGGCCGCCGGGCGCGGCGTCGTGCCCTCGACGAAGGCCCGCAGCGCTGCAGGCGGCACATCATCGGGTCGCGTGTGCTGCAGCAGCGCGTCGAAGGCATCGGCCGCGAGAGCAGCAGCGGCAGCGTCGGGGGTACCAGACAGCACCGCGTGCAGCGCTGCAAGCACCGGTTTGTCGTGCACATGCCGCAGCCCCAACTGCAGCAGCTCGGCCCACGAGTTGAAGCACGCGAGCGCCGCACACACCACCGGGGCCGCGCCGATGTGCGCCGCCATCAGCCAGCCCAAGAACTCTACCACCTGCGGGACCCGCTGCTCCAGCGGGGCGGCACACGAGCGGTGCGCGCGCGCCCCAGCAGCCGCCCCAGCGAGGGCCGTGAGCAGCTGCGCGGCCACAACCCCGGCAGCGGTGTCGCCGCCCGGCGCCTCCCGCGCGCGTTGCAACGCGGCGGCAGTCGCGACGGCGCAGCACTCGGGGGACCGGGCCGCGGACACGGAGACGGCGGAGAGCAGGGCGGGCTGGCCTTGGCCACAGTAGCGCGGCTCGGGGGTAGCGGCGGGAGAGGGGCTGAGGGCGAGGGAGAGGCACCGTTGGAAGAAGGAGGGCAGGAGCGCATCGGTCACGTGCAGGGCGAAGCGCTCCAGCAGCGCGCCGGCCATGTGCCGCACAGCATGGCCGCTGCCTTCGGCCTCAATGAGGCAGAGCGCGGCCGCGGCGGCAGTCGGGTCTGCGGCGCATGCCTCAACCCGAGACAGTGCGGGGGCATCCCCTTGTATCGCCTGGAGTATGAGGGTCTTCAACTGCTCCTGAGCTGCAGGCGTGGCCATGGGGCAGGCCGTCTGCAACAGAGGCCCCTGCCGGCCCTGTTACTTGCCGGTGGATTGGTGCAGAGTCATGCATCATGTAATGCCATCGCAGCACTGTTACATACACGTAGAGTGCTGGGGTCGATCTCTCCTTTCCAACCCTGTCCTTCAGCACTCACAAGTCGCATGCACTCACCAGTGCATCATCACAAAGGCGGGAAATGGTCAAGCTTGCCCGAACCACGCCTGTCGCGCCCCATCATCACAAGGGGTGGGGTGGGGGGACAGGAGTTGGTGTCAGGGTCAGGGTCAGGGATCGCGTGAATGTTGGTGTTGGGGTGCAAAGGGGACAAAATTTTCCTTCGGGCACCTTTGATGCCTCGGGTTATCATCAGTTCAGGCTCAAGGGGGCGCCCAGCTGCAGCCCTTGAACCCCCCCTCCCCCAAAAAGGGCCAAAATGTATAGACGGTGCGGACCACATTTGATCCAAAACTATGCGTACCTGCGCTGGGCAGAAAGCGAAGGGCAAGGAGCAGGGTCACTGTGGACCGTCAGGTGCCTTCTGCACCCATGGACTCCTGAGGCCGCTACCTTTGGCAGCTAATTGTTGGACGGAGGGGTAAGGGGGCGTCTCCGCGTCCTAGGACCAGCAGAGCCAGGATTATTCAAACGTGGGGGGATCAATGGTCGGTATTGATCGACTGAATGACCCGCCATAGACACTTTCAGCCATTAGTCCGCAGGTTCTCGCACAAATGCATGTGTCCCCTTCTTGGTTGGGGTGCTCCACCATTCTATGTACAAGAGAATGTACAGTGTTCAGACGTAGCGCATAGTGTAGCTACTGCGCAAGCGATAGAAACCAGTGGATCATCACCCGATAAAGATCAATACCTAAATCCTGTCATATCACGCAGAAGCATGAAGACAGCCATACTCTGTGGTGTTCGTGATGTGTGTGGGTACTGTGGGGGGAACCGACGACGTAGAGCATGATGAACTCCTTCGGCCTTACTGTACGTGTGTCCGTAGCCCCCGCTGGTGTGTGGAGTGGGGAAAAGGAAAAAAAAAGAAGAAGAAAGGTGCAGCTTACAGGCAGTGTCGCCTTTTCCTAGTGTCACTGACGTGCTGTAGGCGCTGTCATTATCGATGCTGCTGTCATTCGTGACTGTACCATGCAAGAAAGCACGCTTATCGACCACGTCACAGCATGATTGACCATACATCTGCGCTCTATTCCTTTGGGATGCATTCCACAGGTGATCCGTAGTCGCACAACCAAGGACCTTTCTTCTTTACTTGCCATCTCAATCCAGTGTTGTGCCGTCAGGGCCCATCTTTCCCGCCATTGCACCCTTTGTGCCCAAACACTGGCTGCTCTTTGCAGCAGGCTAGCTGGACCATACAGGCTTTCCATGCTGTCCCCTACATGCACACAGTCGATTTTGTCCGTCCCAAAGTGGCACGTATCCCCATCCATTGGGCGAGACCCCACAACCCTGGAACGAAGGATGCTTCTCTGTGATTTCTGCTTCCATGCGCTGCAGCGTTCGTTTCTTGCTTTCTTAAACAGAGCAATCAGGTTTTCACTGGTGAGGGCATTTTTGTGCCCAAACTGCACCACCCCTGTGCATTTATTGATCGGGTGTCATGTTGGCCAGCCCATCTGCATGCCTCCCTGTTGCCCCTGATGTCAAGGTAGTCCACAGGACTTGAGGCTCTTTGCTGGTCCTGGTGTTGTATCCTCTGAAGCCATACTCCACCACTACTCACTCCCTTGAGGGTGTTTTCTGATGGAGTCACTGTGCTGTGCTGCAAGGTCAAACACAATGGTTGCTATCATCTCTGTCCACGAGACTTTCTGTTGGCCTTAGACCCGGGAAGCTCCCTGGAATGTGCCATTGCATATCCACCGACCAGCCTGCTCTGCAACGAACCATCCATTAACATCTGTTGCCCAATTCACACTTTTGTATAGCACTTCCTAGGTCAAGAAAAACAAGAGTCAAACGGGGCTCCTGAGTTGAGACAATGCTGCAACTATGCACGTATTTTTGCCACAGGTCAACATGCATTCAATGCCCTTCGGACTGCACCCAATGTGTTGTGTGGGGAGGGTTGCACTCCAGAGCAGAATGCCCCTCATGGCATGACCCAGCCCCTCCATCCGGTACAACGGACTCGTCTGTGTCAACTTACACTCTTCACACAACAAAAGCAGTCAGAAAACCAAGGCCTCGTCACCATAGTATATCGGGCACTAGTTTTCTTGTTCAATACCCATGATCCTTGGTGTTTGACTGGCCATGCTCCACCCAATGTTACATCCTGCTTCTTGATGCTTGGTGTTTGATTGGATCAAGCATGGAATGGGAAGCACAGGAGGATTGCTGCACATTATGACCTATGAACACAGTTGTGCTTCCACAAGGGCCATGAATCCATTCATCCAGTCCACAAATTGCCAGGTCGACAGCAGCTGAGCACACATACCCATAGAACAGGGCTGCAAGAGTGCCGTGAAGGTCACAGGGGTCAGCTCCAATCTGTCCTAACCTCCTCTGCTCAGCCCTGCAGCCTGCACAGCCTCGAAGCAACCTCATTGCCAACTCTTTTCAGGCATCATTGAAACCAGTGTGGGAAGTTTCATGGAGGGAACTGTGGTTCTGCATCCCAACCCAACACCTGTAGCCTGATAGGGTGTCTGGATGGCCATGATTGACACAGGTTATCACCCTTTGGAATCACTTCAGCATTCAACTTGATCTGAAGAGGTGGGTATTGGGGCCTGTCCCTTTTGACATGCATTGTGTCACCCTGTGCTTGTTCGTTGTTTGCGGGTCGTATGGGCATCCCCGCCGACTGCTTGCCCAACAATCCCAAGAAACATAGTGCCCAAAATACAGTCGTCCCAAGGTACAGAATGTATAAGTACTGTTCTTTAGTGTTCTGGCTGAAGGGTGGGCCTAGCCCAAGCACCTGGGAGGGTTTTCAAAAGAAACAGGGGTGGTGTACAGGAGGGTTTCCACAGGACCCTCCTGAAGGGCCACAGCTTTCAAAGGCTGTGGTTATCAGATTTGTCAGTGCACGTTGTGCTCGACAGGGATGAGATGTACACCATTTGTGGCACATAGTTGAACCTCGCAATTTGATGGAATTGATTCATGGCCTCTGCGCCCTTGTTTAAGGTACGGTAGCTGTGTGCACCATAATAGACTGGCGCCTCGCTCTCGAGCCTTCCCGAGCCTTGCGCCCAGCCGGCTGAAGACCGAAACACCCAGCACCCCCCGAAGGAACTCTGGGCTATGGTGCGTGAGCACAAGACGCGATCAGCACAAAGCGCAGAAAGAAATGTGGCTCGTCAGTGGCCTATAAGACCATAGGTACCTTTCTGTCAACAAGGACGCAAAGATGCCAGTGGACGGACCACTGAAAAAGCGAACTGCAGTGAGGACGCGGCGGTACGTACAAGACCATCGCTATGCAGGCCTCACCGGATCAATCAGTCAACCTGTCACTGAGTTCACATACAACAGGAAACGCCAGAGAACCCTCCCCCCGGGGCCGAGGCCCCAAACGGATTGATGTCGACGGATCCAGCAATGGGGTAAGGTAAGAGAGGATGGGAAAATCATGGCACCAGTCGGCGCAAAACTGGCTGCACGGCCCAGCATGTGGCATGTGCCACGAGGCATATGCCTGGTCAGACCAAACTGTCTGGCCCTGTAGCCATCTGTGTAGCCTGAAAAATAGGGTATCTCGTGTGCACGGTAAAATATACGTGGCATGGCAGCACCATTGGAGTGTGCTGTCAACGTCCCATGGTGTCCTGCTGATGACGCGTGGCACCGCCGAGTGCAGTGCGCGCAAAACAGTACTTCTGCTGTACCCTGATAGTATAGCCAGCTGCGACCAGGATGTGAGGCTCAGCAGGCAACCCAGCCAGGTGTGAAGGAAGGGATGCACATTCAAAACTGCACTAACAATGATACCAGAAATATGCTTATGGGCATGTGTTGTCGGTGTTTGCATGGTTACGGTGTATTTCAGGTGCCAGTCTGATGTCAGGCCCGCAGGCTGTGCATAAATAAGTGGTGGGTGTGTTCCTTTGAGGTGTGTGGTCATGCCCATGGCAGTTAAGCTCATGCTCATGCATGTCCCCTTGCAACTCCTGTTGTCGACCGTCATGCAGTCACACAAGACAGGGAGGGTCCAGACCTCTGACAGGGTGTTGCATACCTGCTGCATCTCGCTTTTGGCTGTGGGCCCACGTGCACCCACTACCACATTATCTCGGAACTGTGCTAACGAAATGGTGTTTCCCCGTGGTGTCGACCACAGCGGGTGTCCGCGGGGAGAGAAGGAAAGGTTCCCGAGTCTACGCATAAGGTCAACCCTGGTCTTGGCACCCCCCCCCCCCCCTCCTGCAACTTAATTCTTGCTGACGAGGCCTGGCATGGAAATGAGCCACACCGCTTGGGAAGTAAGCCCACATATCTCTTGGGGACATTCAGAATATGCTAACTTTGTGGGTTTTGGCACTTTTCGGCATTTTCTACAAGTTTTGCTTCCATGTGCAAACATGTCGTCACTGAGGGGGGGGGGGGGGTATGTGTATACTTTTTGAAATCTGCAAGAAAACGCCATTTCAGAAATGTATGGGTTGTGGGGGGGGTCACAGTTTTCAGCGTAGCACAACACATTGGACGGTGCACACAAACATGGCACTGCACCGTTCATCCATTTTTATTCTGAATCGCTGTCATCGTCAGCATTCCCTTTTTCAGGCAGGGCTGGGACCCCATTAGGGCAGACATCCCCCCTGTTTGTGGACAGGGACATATTTCTTGGATTTTTGCCAAACCTGGGGGGGGGGGGGGTGTCTTTCGATCCCAAAACTGGGCAGCAAAAGCGGTGGCCTCAGCGGTCATCAGAATGTCATGCTCCTTGTGGGAGCATGCAGGTGGCTGTGAGTGGGAGGTACGGGGCTTTTTTGCCCGGCTACCAGGCTCATGCCGAGTCACCTGCACCCACTCTACACCCCCAGAGCAAGCCCTTTTACGCGTCAACGGCTTTTGTGGTGCATCCGGGGAAGCAACAGCCCGTGGCGTGAATTTGTATGAAGACATGGCAGCTGCCTGTTGAAAAAAAGAGACAGCAAGCGACACATGCACCGTCCGAAACAGACAAAAATCTCAAACATGTCGTCAGTACAGCATGCAGACCCGGGGTGTTCCAAATAGCCCTTTTCAAGGGCTTTCCCAATATACCCCACATACCCCTCCCTACCTGTGGAACACTCAGTGGGCGCAAATGAGGCAACAATGGCACCGACCCCCGAAAACCCACAAAGTTGGCATAATCAGCAACGTCCCCGAGAGATATGCCCTTGTCAGCTCCTGCTCCTCCAGCCTGAGGTGCTCTTCTGCCGCTCATTGTCCTCTATCCTGCAAATCCCCCCTTCACCTCCAGCTCCACCACAAGATGCCCTTTCCATCAAGAGGCTTGGGCACCAACACCCTGTGCCCTTGCCAGGCATATTAGCTGCACTGTGTGTGCACTGCTGTTAGTGCGCCCCAGGTGACGTGATATCCTGCAGCCTCAGCACCTCATTGTCTGCAAGACCCGCCACACACCCTCAGCAAAGCACGCTCGAGCAGAACATGTCAGTTGCATCCGTCGAGTCTGCCACAGTCTATTACAAGTCCAAAAACATTGCACAGACCTGCGACAGAAGCCAAAGACTTTCGCTTCTTCGAAATATACCAGAAATATACATTAAAATAGGGTATCACTCCTCCCAGCATCAGCCATTGGCGTGCCGCCCTCCAAAGGCGGCGGATACCTTGCATGCCGGACGCAACATGCAAGGCTTGGCAATAAACCTGTCAACATTGCGCATTTCCGTCGTCGCGACGGTTCCCACATTTTTCGAATCACCACAACACAAGCAGATGAACGATAGTTGCAATAGGGGCATCACAAACACTGCCACAAAGGTATTCGGGTTTGTGTCAAGGTGCATGCACCAGAGAATGCTTGGTGGTAGTGCGATCCAGGACCTTCAAAGGGTCTCCAATCGGCGCAGGTCCTCAAACCCCTGACACTAGACCGTTGCAACGCAACTACTTCCCCCCCCCTCAAGTACGCGCTTCACAGCAACACAGCCGGCAAGTGGGAAAATGGGGCTGCCTGTGTTTGGGGAACATCTGCTTAAAGATGCAAGTCCAAAAAAGGGATGCATAGCAGTGTTTCACGTGGATCCATCGACAGAGGCACACCGCAGACCTTCATGTCGGAGTTCTCGCGAGGCTCGACGTCCCTTTTTCTGGTCCTCGCGCAGACAGTGTTCTGGTGAGCTCTCGAGAATCTCGAGACTCGGTTCACACGCCGAAATAGAACAACACAGAGACTGCCAGTGTACAATAACACAGGGTGACTGCGTGTCAGCCACGCCGAAAACTATACATACGACGGCTGTGCCTCAGACGAGGGCGGGCAGGAACCAACTTTAACACTGATCAAACTGCTCGACTGATTTGCATCAATCAATGTGTTCGTGTTCGCGCTCTGCTGCGGAGCATGGCTCAGTGTTCAATCGCCGTCCAATTTCCAGACCGCAGCACAACATGGCAGTTGTTTCTGCTCGCCCAATGTGCTAAAACCACCGTTCAGTTCGGGGCCAACCCTGAAAGATCCTCTTTTGACGAATTCCATTTGAAGGGTTCTCTCGATTCGACCTCAATCCAAGCCAACCCAACCCACAATCCCCTTCCCACTGACCCACGCGGGCCACAGGCCATATGATTAACCGAACAAATAGCGGCCCTATGTGGACTACTGCCCCCCTGTACACACCACGATGCCTGGCAAAATCATGATGTCGTCGCTCAGATCTCTTCAATACTCTGACAAGCGGCAATCTCCTGCCCTGGCAGCCTTGCACTCAGGTTGGTGTGGGCGCTTCAGGATTGGGCACTGCCAGTCATGGATCTGCTGTCCTTGTGTGCCCCCAGCCTCAGTGCAAGGACATGACTCAGGGGTATGGTTTAATAAAAAAAAAACGATTGCGACCTCTGACTGAGACCGCTCACAGATCTTTCCTGGTTGGTCTCTCTCCCAGAAATCTCCAGAAAATAACAGCCGCAATGGCTGAAAGCACGGTCACGCTCCACCGTGGGTGGATGGGTGGGAGATGGCCGGATCCCGACCCGCTGTGGGTGGGTGGGTGGGAATCAAAAACGATGCTAAGAGACAGGGTTCCAAAACTTGTGTGTATGCACAGCATAACAAAGGTTTTGGTTCGTCCTCCCTTCCCTCAAGCACGCACAACGCTCAGTTCTCCGTCAGTGTGTCCTGCTCATCATGCATATATATCACGCTCTAAGCCGTCTTTTGGTTATTGTGGCCCTAGCGGTCACGGAATGCCTGTGGCTGTCGGACTGGCTTGTAACCTGCTGTGCCCCCCAACCTCGGTAGGCCACTTGGCCCATATAATAGCTGTCCTCTCCTGCATGGGTTTTGCTGCCAGTTTAGTAGCGCCTGCCGACACAATCGCATGCAATTGTGAGGGGTATTTACATATTCTGGGAATCGGGCCTGCTGGGTTCCATTTGGAAGGGACCCAAGACCCAAGATAGAGCTACCACCAGCTGGCTCCAGCGCAGTGTGTGTTGCATTCTTTTGATGCATGCCACCCTATCCCTGTGCTTTTATCCTGGCCTTACTGCGGCGGATCGCCCAAGTGCCCGCCAAGTTGTCGACGCCCAAGTGGACCACAGGCCTACTGGCCTGAGCTGCCACCTTAGAGGCCATCTCTGCCGCTTGTAGTTCTGCTTGCTGCTGGGCTGTGGTCTCCACTGGCAGTCTCCATACTCGCACACCGATATCGTTGCCCCAGACAGCAATTTATCCAGGCGTCATGCCAAAAATCCCCCCTCCCAGTAGTCCTATCTCTCCGCAGTTGCTGGCTTGCTGGAGACATGAAAAAATGGGTGTGCCCTAGCTTACGAATGCACAAGGACGTACGCACACCGTGAGAGAAATGCGCGCGCTGTGTGTTAGGTGCGCCCCAGAACCCAAACAAGGTTGGGCGGGGCAGGTAAGCAGATGCCGTTGAGGGACATCACAACGGGCAGAAATTTTTGAACAACCGGTTCCCGAGCGCCATGGCCTCCCGCTCCGTCAGAGTAATCCCCAGCACGACCATCGAAATCATGCATCCACCTTCGCGCATCTTGGGCAGCAGCTCTACAGTATCGTACATCCCAAGCTTTGGAAGGACCGCCTCGTGAAACGCCTCAACGCACGGGACTGTCTTCAACTCCCCCTCCCAGAACATCTCCAAGGCCACACGCCCCTCTGGGACATTTTGCACGTGATTCTCCCGCACGTCCATGAACTGGTACTCCACGTCGCCCAACTTGACGTTGAACAGCTTGTGCTCGGAGTCGATGAGGTCGCAGTCGAAATGCTCCTTGTACGCAGTGATCACCAGAGGTTCATCGTCATTGGGGATGATCTTCTTCGGTGGCTTGGGGGCCTGTGGCTGTTGCTTTCCGAGGTGCTTCGCTGTGTGTTTGCCGGGCCCTGCCGCATGTCCGCCTCCGGCTTCGGGTGCACCAGCCTTGTCGTTGCAACACTTGTCAGCGGTCTGGCCCATCGGGAAAACGACAATAAATCAATAGACTGCGTGCGAGAAAGAAACCACATCAATAACAAACGGCATGCGTACAGCACCGGCGCAAGCAGTGTTCAATGGACTCGGGTGCACCAGTGCGGACCATGTTGTATGCATTGCACTGTTGCCCCTTCTGTCTTCCAGAACGCAGGTCATCTGAGAGGGTCCCAGGTGGTCCACAGCAAAGCCGGTGTTTAGGGGACAAACTTGCACTGTGTGTGCACTGTGTGCGTGTTTGGCGTCAGATGTTGGAGCCATGGCGTGGACATTCAGCGATGGATGCCTGCAGGTTGTCAGGCGAGGTCCTCAAACAGGGGCCATCTCTTGCACAAGCGGTTTTCCATCATCTGATTTCGTTGATGCATGTTCCTGTTTGGATTTCTGCCGTGGTTATTCTTTGAATTCGCAGATCCTGTCCATATGTTCGGTGTGCTTTGGACTTGTGCATGCCACAACAACATGCGTGGTGGCATAGTGTCTGGAACAATGAGGGTCTACTGCTGTAATGTCATTAGTGACCTGTATCAGTTGCTGATCCATGCACTTTCACATCCATTTTCACATCTCACGAAACCTATGGAAGCCATGCCCCCTGTGTTTTGAGTGAGCAAGCTTGTTGCTGTAGTGGACAAGAAGTTCGCTGTGCTAAAAAAATTTGCAGGCCTCCCATGAGGAGTTGAGACCACCTACCCTCCCCTCGGTCCCCCATGCCCAACGAATACGTGGACCAAACAAACACTTGGTGTCCTGACTGCAGCCATTCGGTGTTCGAATCAGTTGGGCACCTGTGTTTTGGTGCATTGTTTTGTGCTCTCGGGAGGGCATGATGCTCCTGGGTATGCAACATGGGTTCCAATAACCAATGGGCATGCAGTGCAAAACTGTCCCGGGGAAAGGGGGGGGGCTGGCGCCATAAGTTTCCCATTCTTTCGCCTAAATTGGTGTCTTATTAACTCCATGGACATCTCAGGCGCCCTTGCCCACTGGCAGTCGCTGACGCTGCTCCTGCTCCGCCTTTGGTTGCCGGTGCTCAGTAGTTCCTTCGGGACGGTCTGTTGCTCTGCTGTTGATGAACCAAAATTTTCCCCATCGCCTGTGGACAAGCAAAGTAGACAACTTCCCCCTACACACAAATCAGTGCGCGCCCCCTGAAACACTATCGGCACACTTACAGCGCTTTTGTGGTAAACAACCCCCTTGTGCAACAATCGGCTTGTCCAACATCTGCACAGGTCGGTCCAGACATTCCACTGAGAAAACCATTGTTAGAGCTGAGCTTTCATTATCCAATGACCAGCCCTGAGTCGGAGAACGTCCCCCTTTCCCACCCCTTTACCAACCACCCCTCTCATTGGACGTTGAAACAGTGTGATCGTTGCTTAGGGGAGGGGGGGTGGGCGCTGATAGAAATGTGAATGGTGGCGCCACTGTATCGCTCCGAAGACAAACGAAGTGGCCCCACAGCTGCTGATTGCAGGATGAGGCAACAAGGGCCCAGTATTTTAGTGTGGACTGTCTGCCGGAAGAGGGCACAGGGGGGAAGGATGTGTGGCAGTACTAGTTGAAATCTGTGTGCTGTGGAAGAATGATCATGGTCCACCAGAAGCTGTTCTACCGGTTGGGAGTGGACCATGCAGCCCAGAGTCTGGACTGTGGGTTCAGGTGTTGAAGCCACTGTCACGGAAAGCCTGAACCACAAGCACAACAGTAGGATAGTTGTCCCTCTCCTCAGGGGCAGTGGTTTTGCCCCTTGGCGTCCCTCCCATGCCCCTTGGCGTCCCTCCCATGCCGGTGATGGCATGTTTCACACAAAGTCTTTCCAAAGGCCCCAAAGTGTGGAGGGTGCTCACCACCATGGAATGTGGGCAAAGGGGGGGGCGGGGTGCATGGGTGCATTGTCTCACTCTCTGCCAATTCCACATCATTCAAATTCACAATTGAGTGTGATTCATTGGCTTGAAGAGGACTATCACATCCAAACCTTTTCTTGGCATTCAGCGCCGTTGAGCAAGAGTTGGGCTTGCATCCGGCAGCATCCGGCAAGTGGGCGTCATCTGCTGGTATGCTCTGCCAGACCAGACTCTATTACTGTTTCATACTCCGTCGCATTGTCTACTCCTAAAGGGTGGGGGGAGGGGTTGCCATGAAGGCTGCGTAAGTAGGCCATTGCCGGTTGGGGCTTCCGAGTGTACGCACTGGTGTGAGTGTTTTGGAGTTTTACATTGCTTGTTCCAAGAGTGGGACAGCAGTCCCTCTGCTTATAAGTGCTGCTTGTGCCCCTTAGCGTCCCTCCCATGCTTCACATATTTCTCCGCTTGTATCCTTTGCCCTCTTGTTTCTCAGTGCAGCCTGGGCTGGACACCTTTCCCCCCTGGCTCTCGCCTGCCGCTCCTGATCCACAGGTCTCCACGCACTCTCCTGGAGTATGTACCTCACCGATGCACGACATGGAGCGCCACGGGCCTCAGCACGCTCTCCCATGAGCGTGTACCAGACCAGGCAGCCCATACTGTACACAGCAACGTTTCTAAAGAGTCACGTGCACACACTGGCAGCATGGGGAGGATGGGCTGGAAAGTGGGGGGGGGGGACTTTTTTGTGGGGGTCCGAGGGGGGGGATGGGGGAAATGGGGGCACGCGCTAACATTAGCAGGCACTTTGTTAGGAAATTCGGGATGCGACCTGTCCCCAGCATTCAGGTATGGCGTTGGCGTGGACGGGGGTACCTGCTATCCACTCAACCGTGTGGATACATCATCTCTTGGTTGCCAGCCATCACAGGAACCACAACAACAACTACCACTGCAGCATGAATCAACAGGCTGCTAAAGGTCTGGTGCACTTGCCCCAAACGGGGGGAAAATGAGGTTGCAACACCATGCAAACGGAGCAGAACAGCTGCGCCCTTCCCAAGCCCTCAACACCTCTCACACACCCCTCGCACTACCCTTTCTCAGCCCTGAAGCCTCAAACAAACCTTCCCCCTCGTGCCTAATGGCCAGCAAGAACTTCGTTGTTCATCACCTGTTGTCCGAACCCTCCATTTTGCCACAAAACACAATACCACATGCCCTTGTCACCTGCGCCCCCAATTCTTCCCATTATTTCTGATGGGGGTTCGCCATGGCCATCCTGCGAATTCCCCTGCACAGAGGATGAAATTCCTCACATTTTGCGCACTTTCCCTTCATTGTCCAAATTTGGCGCACATTGCAAATAGTGGCTGGTTGGTGTTACGCCCGGGGGGGGGGGGGGGGCGACTCCGCGGGTCCTGGGACGCCAACTACTACCCCCCCCCCCAAGGGGCCTCCGGCCAACGGTTAGTTGTCAAAGGCACAAACCCAAGGAGCCGATGGGCGCTGAAGGCGCCCTGGCACCAAAGGCGCCCAATTGTACACAAGCACCAGAAGCACTACCCTGAGCACTTGACTTGGGGGGAGCACCCGACGCGGCACAGAGATTTGGCGGTCTAGCCTGACCTAGCAGCTGCAGCTTCTGCCCTTGTCTAGGGGTTTGAGCCTAGTCCGTGATACTCATGAGTTGGCGTACTGCACTAAGTTGTTCCATCAAACCGTCCATGCTTTGAGCGCCAGAATGTGCAAGACGGGGCGCTATCTTTGAAGATCCCGCCCTCGAAGCTCAGCCCCGGCACGAGGTAGCGGTCGGTGTGGGGCGAAACGAGCTAGTGGCCCAAGATACTGTCGGACCCAGCGCTCGTTTCCGTGGTGTACATCGCTTTGAAGATCCCGTAGGTACAACGGCAATCGTACTGAACTGTGGAGGAACGGCTCCCATAAGGTACGGTATGTATCGCAGGGCGGTGTTGTGTTGTTCTATGCAATCCCTTTGCGATGGGGGATTGTGACATGTTTTTGTTGTTGTTGTTGTTTGCTTGGACTGTAAAAACGACAGACAATCCACACGTAATGCTCTGTGTGTGGCCCCTTGAGTTGGGGATACGGACTCACAATCCATGCACCTCGATGTGTGGCCCTTTGAGTTGGGGATATGGACTCACAATCAGCACGCCCATACAAGACGCTCACCACGCTACATGTGTCGCGATTTTCCGTGTTTTCTTAGGTAAGCGCGTCAAGGGGCGGTTCCCTTTGCAAAAATTCATCCGGCCATCACTGTGCCCAAACCCAAACCTGTGTGTGCCCAAACCTAAACCAAAACAAATGCATTCGCCGGAGAGCGATGGGACTAGGCACCCGGGAAAGCATTCGCCGCAGAGCGACGGGAGTAGGCACCGTGTGGCTGGCGGGGCAGCTAAAGTAACGTTGCATGAATTTGTCTTTTCCGCTGGTGCTGCCTCATCTTCCACTCTTGTGTGCCTGCACCGCCCCCTTCCGTTTTGTTTAGTAGACATGCCTGCAAAGAAAGCAAAGAAGACCCCGGAAGAGAAGAGGTTGTTGGTCGGCCCTTGCCACGTTTGTGAGAAGAAGGGCTGCCAAATGGCCTGCCTCCATTGCGGAATAGCATTTCACCCCCATTGCGGAAAGCACGACATCTACCCCAATGCCCCAGCTCAAGACAATGATGATGAGCAAGACATGCGTGGGGTGGGCCCATTGTTGGCGCCTTGCGAAGGCAGATGTGGCTGCATTTACGCCAACACGGGAGAATGCGGTTGTACAGAAGACATGTGTGGATGCAGGCAGGGGTCATCGATATCGGTAATTTCGGACATGGTGATGATTCGCCTACTTTTGGGGGGTCCTAAAAGGGGGGGGGGGGGGTATTTAAAAAATGACACCTAAAATTTGACCCTTGGAAAAAAGGGGGGGGTTCTCTATTGTACGAAAAGTTGGACGTAAACCGGCAAATTTGGATGAAAAATTAGACAAAAATACTTGAGATGCGAGTAGAGGTCTTGGTGTACTTCTTCGTGCGTCCTGTTCCCACAACGTGCATACTAAGTTCAATTGCAAAACGGAAATGCATATGCAACATGACACAAAGGAAGATAGCAAGAGTACAAACAGGGTCGCCTATTAAGGGTTTACCATTGTCAACACCGCCACCTAGCTCCTGGCTCCCAAAAAAAGGGGGTGGTTTGTTGATGCGCATAATGTCCGTTTTCACTAGTTTTAGGGGCTTGGAAAAAACCGGGGGGTTTGCCCAAACCATCATGATGTCCAACATTCCCAAAGTCGATGACCCCTGGATGCGGGTATAAGTTTCAAACCCGACCTGATGATTTTCAAAGGCAGCAACATTTTACTAGGAAGGCACAGCAATCTTGCCTGACTGCCCCACGTTCGGAGCAGCCATTTGTTGCCGCTTTTTTCGGAAGTTAGTGGCATCCCCCCCATACCAGAGGATGACCCTCAACCAGCACCAAATGATGTTCCAACACTTCTTGGGGCTCCACCCGTTGCATCTCAGTCTTGCCACACGCCCTGTCATGGCTTTAGGCCCCCCGAGACACCCCAAAATTATATACCCATGTGGCCAGCTACGCGAGAGTGACGTATGTGACTCAGCATGCAAGAACATCCTATTAGTGTGTGGCCATATCCATGAAAGCATATTGTAACCGCTTCATTGCAGAGGATGAGGTTCAAACTACATTGGAGATCCAAAAGTTGTGGCAGCTTGTTGAGGACAGCATTGGGCCCATTGTTCAATACGCCACCAACGGTGACAAAAAGAGGGGTGCAACGTACCGTTCCTAGACGCACCGTGTGGTGAATGTCCTGGGCCCCACTTTCTACAAATTTGTGTCCTCGATTGTGGAGCAACGGTTACGAAAGACATGCACCACATTTTGAAGTGCTTCGTGCAGCGACTCTTCAGTGCCAATCCCATTCGCATTTATGGCATTGCCAGTGATACGAATGTCTTGCTCTTGCTCGCCAATGCCTTACGCATTGCCTCAAGGCTCAACACCACCTTCAAGGAGGAAGATTTCATGTCTATCCCAAATGCTCTCACTATAAGTGACGTCATGACGGAAATAGCGCGTGCTGATTTTGCAGATTTAGATCCCTCAAGATGTGCCCAAGCCGTAGCAATTAGACGGTTGCATTGGCCGGTGTACTATGCCTAGGAGTACTACTTTCAGAATAGGAAATCGCTTGCCGACCGTTTGACACTTGCCGCAGCTGGGGCGGTTCATGTGTTAGCCTTGCACCACGAGTGTAGTCCCTTTGATGCCCACTAGTATTGTGACCTTGCTGAAGAGCTCAGTGCGGTGTTTTGGGACGTCCGACAGCAAGGGATCAAATTTCCCGGAAGTGAATACTTCATCTGTCACCGAGGGAACGACCGGCAAGAGGGATCCATCGGTGTCATGCAAACCGCACGGGGGCAACGAGGGTTTTTGGATATTGAGCAGTGCTGTCGCTGTTTCTCTGTGGCAACCCAAATTGACTCCATTTTTGCAGAAGCACCAAGGTACAAACCCCGCCGCAAGCGAAGTGCTATTGAGGACAACATGACCCCCGTTGACGCTGGCACATGCCGGCTGCCGGTTGATCTCCAGCCCATTTGGGACCATGGGTTGAACCTTGCACAAGAAGAACTTGGTTGTGACTTGAATGCAATTCGCTTCTCCACTCGTCTTGTGGGATTCTGAAGGGCAAGGGAGGTCAAAGCAACATGTGCTCAACATGTTGCACAATGATGGCACTGATGCAAATCCACGAGACCGTGTGATGCGTGCCATTCAAGTCTCACACCCGGGCCTCCCCATGCAACCTACTCTAAATGTGGACCCTGAGTGCGGACCAATTGTTGGTGACACTTTTGCCACACTGGTTTGGTATGCACGAAAATCGTGGAAAGTCACCAAGGGAGTCTCGCCATACCCTTGAATCCCCATTCGTCCGGGGGAGTTGCATAATGGTAAGCTATTTTGATGCTCCTCCAACGTCCCCACCATGTACCTGCGGCTCACTTGGAAATGTGAAGTTGGGGCTCATTTGGGGCTAAAACGGCTCATTTGGGGCTAAGTGGTGTTTTTTAAGGGGTTTAATGTGAAAACTTTTGGCTTTCGGGGGTGGGTTGGGGTTTTGGAATGTCCCCAAAGGGATACCAATCCCTAGGCCAAGAGGATTTCACCGGGGGGGTTTCTTTTTTTTCGACGGCTCAGTTGACTGAGCACCCCGACTGAGCCGTCACTGAGCCGTCACTGAGCCGGCTCACTGAGCGCTCAGTGAGGGCTCACTGAGCGCTCAGTGAGCGCGCCAAATGGCTCAGTGAGCGCTCAGTGAGCGCTCAGTGAGAGCTAATTGGGGGCTCACTCAGGGCTCACTTAACATGCACGGGCACAAATCATCCATCATAAGCACTTACTTGGTCCTTTGTCGCAATGCACGTTCCACAATCCTTCTCACCATGTTCTCTCTCCCCTTGCTCTCCCGCCGGGCACGTGACCAAGTCATGCACCGTCGTTGGAACCCCCTTTGCTTGGTCACAGCCCTACTCTCCACCTCCCAACCTTCCTTGCGGAGGTTATCATCTAATGTGTGGTTATCCACCACACACTGCAAGCCCGACCTATCGTTCAGCAAGCTGACCCCCCCACTATTCCTAAGCAGCCGTTTCAGTCGCACATGGCTGCCCTCCAATGCAAAGCAACTAAACCTTGCAATGGTCACCCACCGTGCAACATACGCATACATGTGGTCAACCCACATGTGCGTCCACAAGGTCTTCCCCCATCCCAGGTCAAGGTGCCTTGCCCCCATGGTCAGTGAGCGTTGCAGCAAGGCACGTTGCTCTGCACCACTCAGAAAGTCGTCCTTCCAGGCCACCTCGGCCATGGCCGCAAACGCCTCCCACCACTCCGTGCACACATCAACCCATGGCCTGCCCCCCACTTGATGGTTCCCAATCACCGGTGCAACCAGCTGCAACGGTGGGCCCCACAACCGGGCCTTGACAAAGTGCGCAGCAGCCCCCAACTCCATGTGCACTTGTCCTTTGGCATTTGCCTTGTCCGCCCCCCACTTTCCACCGTGAGGGCCACTTTCCGTGCCCCGTTTACAACCCCCTGCACCATGGTATGCTCGCCACATACTTTCGCAACCAAGCACCAACGGAGGTTCCACGGATTCTATGGTTGTTAACATGCACTCTGTGGCAGCGCAACTAATGCAAGTGATGCCTTAGATGAGGCTGGCTCCTTGATATGCCAGCGGATGATAGTTGACACTAGTTTGCCATTGTTGTGTCGTGGGCAGGCCTATGTGGGTTCCTATGATGAACTTCAATGTTGGCACAGGGACTACCCAAAGCACGTGCTTGGTGCCGATGAACATTCCTTTTCAATTTTTGCCCCACTGTCTTATCCAATGGTTGAGGATGCACCCTAGAGTGGTTCATGGGTGCCTGGTTCCAACAAAGGCTTTCCTTGGCCTTGGGCTCCCAAAGCCATGTTGGCTATCTTGGGTGGTTTTTTTGTACTTAACAGTTTGATCATCCATTGTGGAGGTTCATTGCCTTAGGGGACCCCGTTGATTGATGTGTTGTCCCAGAAGCCCAGTGTTTGGTGGATTGCATTCTGGTATGTCAGTACGTGCCCCATGCATGGAAATATTATTGAAGGGCCGTTTGGAAACGGACCAGGCGTGGGTACCACAGCAAATCCTGGGCAGGCAAACTGCCTACACTGGCGCCCTCCTTAGGAAGGGGGGAGAGGGTGGGGTTTCCAGATCCAAATCCCCCCCTTGTTGCCATCCTTCCCCCAAGTGCTCTTGGATTCGTGGTGACGGCGAATGAGGCACTGTATTAGCCGACACAAAATCCACATGACCGTCATGTGGCTGTGGTGGGGGCGAGGAAAAATTGGCTGGTCCCCTCCACAGCCCTGCTCAAGAACCTTGGCTGACCAGGGGTCCACCCCCGCCTTCCTAGCGGTAGCGTAGGTGGGGCCCAGGGCCTTGAGGAGCCACTGGGGAGGGGGGTTTGCACCCAAGGGGGGGGGGTCCCACTTGCTCAATTTCCTCCCCCTCGGTGTCCCGGTCCCCGGCCCCGTCCCTCACCGCCACTCCCCCCCCCCCTCCTCCACCTTCCCCCCCCCCCCCCCCGACGGTGGGCTGCCCCCCCCCCCCCCCCCCCCTTGACTCGCTGCCCTCTTCTCCCTCCTCTCCTTCCTCCTTTTCGCCTTCTCCTTCTTCTCCCTCCGCCGCCTATCAGAGGAGTCTTCGCTTGACTCCTTGGGGCGGCGGGTGGAGACCTCCCACTAGTGGTGCTGGTGGAGCTGGGGCTAGGGCTTGAGCTGGAGTTGGAGCTGCTCCCACCAGTCGTTGCTCCAATCGCGCCATCTGTGGAGGAAAAGATGATGAAAAAAAGTTTTTAACTTTTGACACCCAGAATTAATTTCTGCGAATTAATATTATCGACCGAAAAATTAATTTATATATTAATTATTAACCAGAGCAGTGCCTAATATTAATCTACAGAATTTAATGACAACGACGCAAAAATTAATCGAAACACACAAGCAAGCGGGCACATGCAAACCATACCAGGATTTGATTGTTTGCTTTAAGCATGTCGTCCAACATCTGCTTCATTTCTGACGGGTCCATGGCAAGGCGGACAAAGAGCTGGGGCTGGGGAAGCAAGAGTGGAGAGTGGGGGGCTACGGGTGGCCGTGAGGGTGGCCATGGGGCCGTATGGGGGGTCCCGTAGTTGCGTAACGGGGGGTCGAACTTTAAAAACCACCACTCCCAAACTTGCAAAACCACCTCAGCCTCCCGTTCTACTTGTGTTGCCCCCGGCATCCCCCCCCCCCGGCCCGTGTGGTCATTGCATGCGCGGTTGAGGATGGCGTTGAGACTCTCAACGACGTCTGCGCACACGGCACCCAGGTGGAGCGTTAGCGCGCCGGGCACGCGCCGGGCATCTTTTTTGACCCGTGCCCCACCGGTGACACTTTAGGGGGTGCACTAATCGGAGTGTGCGCGCAGTGCAACTATTTGGACGTCTAGCCGTCCTAGAACCCCATGCTTTGTGATACTATGGGCATTATTATTGTTTGACAACGGGTATTTTGATGCTTCTTTCACATTCGGGGTATGGTATATTTGGATTCTCACCCGGTTTCACCAATTTTCTTCCATTTTTTGCTCGTTTCCACCACATCCACTCCTAACTAGGTTGATTTCTCCCCACCATGGGGACCCCAAGAAAGCAGGGGTAATGTAGCCATAGGCACCCAACTTCACACCCGTGCTAGTGCGGCCATGTGCTTGTCCCCGCACACGGCCATCCTTATCATCCACAAGTACGAGGGTGTGTGGCCCCGTACGCGGTGGTTGAAGAGCCCAATGGAGAGTTGGGTCCAACTACTACCGGCGCACAGGTACGCATCCCCACGCACGATGAAGGTGAGGGGCCTTGTCCAATCGATGTGGTCCACTGGCGAGGGACGTGATTGGATGTACTTGGCCCATGATTGTGGCCGCCAAGAGCAGCCCGTCGTAGGGGGGTCGGGGATGAACACGGGTGGCCGTAGCTCAAGGGGGGTGGCCAACTCCTTCCACGTGTCCATGAACTTCTCCCGAGTGGGGATGGGCCGGGGGAACGGGAGGCCCGTTGCGGCCATGTAGGCGGACCGCCGGCGACTCATGACCTCCGACACGTGCATTAAGCCGAGCTTGGGGACATTCAAGTCCATGAGTAGCCCGATGAGCTCCGGGGCCGGGAAGAGGAGGGAGGCATATTGCTTCACCGCCTCTATTTGCTTGTTGTGCATGAGGGGGAGGTTGGCAATCTCCGTGGCCTCAGCCCAACGGCCCTGAGCCAAAGGGGAGAAAGCTACCCACTCGCCAAGGAGTTGTGAGACCAAAGGGTCACACAAACTCTTGGCCCCACTCAAACGCGTAAGCGTCATGCTAAGCTCGAGGAGGGTGCCCCGAGAGAAGACATAACAAGAGCTACACAAGGTGGGGAGTGTGGGGAGTGGGGAGCATAGTGGGCAACGGGAGGGGGGGGTGTCCAAGACACCCAACCACACAACATTGGAACCTCTCTACCAACCCATTGCGCTGCACACACCACATAACACCCCCTAGGGGTCGTCATATGTGCATGAAAAAAAGGGTACAAATGGACCAAAGAAAAAAATCAAACGTTAACTTGTTAATATTTGGCCAATTAATATATTAACCCGTTCATTTATGAAAAGTTAAAAATTAAGAATTTGGTTTTAATCTGGGTCACTAGGGTAACCTAGGTTTTGCCATGGGAAGGGGGCCATGAGGCAACGGAAACTGGCTTCGCATACGCCCCCGTGTCACAGGCGCATGGTCATAACCACATTGTTCAGTGTTATGCTTGCTGCACTGCAGCGTAGACCAGTTCTGTACCACACCAGGTGGGTGCTGACTGTGCATTGGCTCTGTTCCTCTGAACAGTGAGGTCAGCTCGCACCCACCACCCACCCACAGTGCCGGTTAGACTCTAACCCTTGCCCTGCAGGTCGTGCCCCTGTCTTGCACTCATTCCCTGGCACATGAGGACGTGTCGTACTCGTGCCTCATGGGAAGGGGGGGGGGGTACAAACCACATACCAAGCCTTCACAGTCTCAGTCACCCATTCACCCGCTGCTGCAAACTTGAAGTGTTTTTGTAGGGACCGGATCTCTGTTTTTTCCATGTCTTTCCCATCACCTAACGAGTTGGAGTCTACCGTCCGGCCGCACTCTTCCTCGATACTCCTCCATGGGTCACCAGCCCCCGCACAATTCCATTGACCCCCGCAATGGCAACACCCATGACTCCATGCGCACCGAAGTCAGGAACGCGGCGGTCCGCCGGGATGTCACGAAACACCCTGGTCAGCCGTACATGTCCCTTGATTCCTTCCAGGGCAACCTCTTGTCCCCCGAACTTGCGCAAAACCGTTTCACGGTTTGCGCCGCAGCAGTGGCACACCATGGCCCCGGGGCTCTTCTTGGTGAAGCCGTCCCCGCCGGCCAGCATGATGTGGGCCTTGCCATCGGCCCGGACGAAGAATAGGGGGCTGCGCGCCACCCCATCCGCATGCGGCAGTTGCAGGGCCGTACCAGCGCGGAGCTGCGTATCGAAGTCACACTCCGATTGCATGCTGTACACTGTGGCCCACATCTCGCTACCCTCGAACAGCCACCAGCTAGCAAGCTGTGTGGGCCCAAACCCGGTGCAGCCACTGCACAGTGCACGTAGGCCCGATTCCACCGGTTGGTGCCGTCAACGCCGATGGTCACCCAGGTGTTGCGCTGCGCGCCCGGTTGCAAGGCTTCCGGTGTGCGTACGGCACGAGGTTCATAGAGCAGGGCTAGCCGCTCAGCAATATTGCAGTACGCACCTTGCATCTCATACTCCCCCTCAAGGATACAAACCCGCCGGCTAGCACGTTGGCTGAGGTGCTTCAGCCACGGGGCCACGTCGGCCCAGCTAACGGTGCTGTCCAGGTCGGGCAGCAGGTAGGCCATGTCGCGGCGCGACATCTGTGAACTACGCATCCGCCACAGCACACGCAAGGCCTCCGACTTGATGTCGGGATTAGTGTCCCTGGGCCGGCTATAGTCCTCAGGGACTAGCAGTATGCTACCATCGGGTTGGAGCTCGGCCCGATATTCCTCACATAGGGAGGCCGCCACCGCGGCCTCCAGATGCTCAATCCGGGTTGCGCACTGGCGCTGTGTTCCCAACAAGGAAAAGGGACGCTTAGGTGGCATTTTGTGTAGGACCTGTGGTAGAGGTGTAGTGCCACATGCAGTCCCTGTGCTTGCGGCACACTTATCTCTGTTCACATCTCTTTGCTATCCCCCCCACCTGTTTCCCCTTGATTGTTGTCCCTAGCCTTCCCCCCCCTTGCCTGCAGGATTCACACTCTTCGTCGGGGTGGGGTAGTGGGGTTGCACCAGGGTGTTTGTCCCATCCCCCCCCCCCCCGGGGATGCCGCCAGGGTTTTGCCCCCCCCCCCCCCCGGGGATGCCGCCAGGGTCTTTGTCCCATCATGCCCCCCCCCCCCCCCCCCCCGCAGCGTCTGCCATTGCCCCCTTTGATGCCCCCCTCCCCCCGGTTGATGCCGTAATATGCGCTGCAGCCCCCCCCCCCCCCCAGCCCTGGCACACACCCTGTTTTCAGTCCCTGGTGGTAGGTGGCACATCCCCCTTGCACCCCCGGCCCACAACCACCAGTTTGTGGCGGCCAACAATTGGAGGGCCCATTGGAGAGACTGTTTGCAGTCCGAACATACCGCAGGGGCAAGATCTGGCCCCTGCTCTTGTACGTGCCCATTACAGGGCTGAAAGAGGTGCCCTGTGGCCTGCTTGAAAAAAAGGGGGGGGGGCGCAACATACCACAGGGGCAGGAGTCGGCCCTGGTCTTGAACACAGGCCCACGATAGGGCTGAAAGTGGTGGCCCCTGGCCTGTGTGAAAAAAAGCCGCACATCAGAGCTGAAAGTGGTGGCCCCTGGCCGCCTTGAAAAATTTTCAGCTCCGTGAATATTTTCAAAGTAACATACAACTGCAATTGGTACACGGCCAGAATCACGGCACGTTTACCTGTGAAACAAAGGCACACAGCAGTGCAGAAAGTGGTGGCCTAGGAAGTGCACAGCACGCTGCAATCTGTGGCCCCAGCCCCCCCAAGAAGAAATTTCAGCACCATGAAGTGCTCAACAACAATATATACCATACATATATACGAACCACGTAGTGGGGGTCCAGCGGCTACCACAGAGCCGCAGTTTCAGGGAGAGAACCCGGAGTGCCAACCACGGGGTCTGGCTCCCAGCCAGGCTGCTGAGCAGCCGCCACCACATCCGACCGATACCGGCGGTCGGCGTTCTGCAGGGGGGTTGACACTTCCGCCTCAACCTTCGGCAGGCTGTCCACGCTCAGGTCCGGCATCGCGGTTGTTCGAGCCAGCCCCGCAATGGTCTGCAGCTGCTGGCACGACGACTTGGCGTCGGCCATCAGCCGCGTGGCCAAGTGGGCGTACTCCAACAGTCCCGATGCCAGGAATTGCATGGACTGCGCGCTGTAGGTGGCGGGGGGTGCAGCCGGAACACCTGACTGGGAGGGAGATGCAGCCCCCGGTCCAGATTCAATGTGCTTCAAGCCCTTGGACCGCTGCAGCACCTCCAAGCGTGCCTCAGCGGCAGCCCCTTGGCGCTCAGCGTCCACGAGCTTGGCCTGCAGGTCGTCCCGCTGCCGCTTGACCGTGTCCAGCTCCTCCTTGAGACGGGTGGCTGCTTCTGCTGCCAGACGGGCAGCATCCCGCTCCTGGCGGAACTGGTCACGGTCACGGTATGCCTCCCGGTACACGGTCATGGGCACAGTGCCTGGTGACCCAGGCTCACGAAGGGGGCTCCCCAGAGCCGCCTTTTGTGGTGCGGCTGCATTTCCCTTGCCCGCCAGCTTTTGGGGGGGGGCGGGGGGGTTGCTGTCCTTGGCTGCCCGTTTTTTTCCTTTCCCGGTCCCACTGCGGGTACTCCGATCACTGCGGGCGCCATCACTCTTCCCCCCATCCGTCACCTCCGCATCACTGACCACCTCTTGGTCGATGACGTCCTCCCCCACAGCGCTGGCACGAAAGGTGGAGACGTGGCCACGCATGGCGTGCCAAGCCTCCGAGAAAAACCCCTCCCCCTGCACTTCCCATGACGCCACCTGCTTAAAAGCAATTGAGCCAGCGCGGGCCAGCAACCCCCCCTCCTCCGACCCCACGGCTAGGTCCAAGCACCAGTGTTTGGACCCCAGCCGGTAGGCAAAGCGGGCTACAAAAAATCCCCCCCTCCCCTGCCACAAGCCCACAATCCTCGGAGATGGTCACCCTGCACGGCAGGTGCATCTGGGTGGGCGTCGTTGTCTGCGCGGTGGTGACCGCGATGAGGGTGACGCTCGAACACCAGCTCTCGGTGGAGTGCCGCGGTACCCCCCTTCACGTTAACCGTCCTGTTGAGGAGGTACGCCGGTGCGGGCTGCTTGTTGACCGGGGCAATGTAGAGCCCCAAGTAGCCCGCGCGCACATCGCTGGCCCGGGGTGCCTGCACCGGGGGGAAAGGGACCGGGGACCCGATGGCCAGGTCGGCGAGTGATGCCCACCGGCCCTCGACCCTTGTCAACCGCCGCTGCCCTCTCGCCCGCGGCTGTCACCATCGCGGGCTCCGCTCCCGATGCCCCCGGCACCGGCTCCTTCATCACTGACACTAGTTGCAGTTGCCGTCGCGTTGCCAGTAGCGGTGGTCGTGAGGAACTGCTGGCACCTTCGGTGGGCGGCGCGAACGTTACCGGGCGCGAACGTTGACTCTGTGTTTTGCTGCCGTTTGCATCAACCAAAGGCTCGTGCGGGGGGAATTGAGCCTGCAAATGTAGGGGGGGGTGGGGGGACTCCAAAAGTAAAAGTTTTGATAAAGATGCAAACGGCAGCAAAGCACTGCAACGGCCTGGTCCCGGGTTCCACCTCACTAAGAGCTCACTGAGCCGTCAGTGAGAGCTAATTGGGCTCAGTGAGCGCTCACTGCGCCATTTGAGCGCGCCAAATGGCGCAGTGAGCGCTCAGTGAGCGCTCAATGAGCGCGCCAAATGGCTCAGAGAGCGCTCACTGAGCGCACCAGACGGCTGAGTCAGCTCTCAGTTGCACCTCCAGACAGGCAACTGCAACTGGCGGCAGGATGCTGGAGCCGCCTCAGCACAGCCCCATGCAGGCCACACACAGGCCCCCATACAGGCCCCGTAAAGGCCAGCAGCAGACTAGCACGGCCTGTGCAGGAGGCCCACGCGCTGGCCACCTTGTGCACATGTTAAGCCCACTCGTGGGGCACCCTGTGCACATGTTAAGCCCGCTCGTGGGGCATTGCACGCATAACACAGAGAGAACCCCCTGCCAGCCCACAGCCCCAGAGGCCCACAGCCCCAGACCCACCTTTCCAAACACCCTGGTGCACCCCACCACCACCCAGTCGCGCCCCCTACCAATATTCCCCCCAACAGCCGGGGCAGCCGGGGCCGGACGGGCCCACGGGGGCCAGCCAGTCGTCCAGCTGCTCAAACCGCGGCAGTCCGACCGCGCCCTGCAGTCCCTCGCCGAAGGCGAAGTACTGCCCCCAGTGGCTGAGAGCCCTGGGGTTGGGCAGCGGCCCGTCTCCCCGTGGCCGTGAAGCCAGCTCATCCTTGGCCCCTGGCAGAGGGTCAAGGATGAACCGCTCCACGTCCACCCACTTGTGACGCTCGTCGGGGTGAGGAAGCGGAAGAGGACAACCTGCTTCCCCACCCCCGGCAGCGCGGCGAGACCCCGATGTCTCAGCGTGGAGGCAAAGAGAACCATGTCCCCACGCTGAAACTCGAAGGTCTCGACCCGCAGAGCGTCATGGTCACCCAGGTGGCGGCCCAAGTGCACCTCCAAATGATAGTTGTCCGAGAGGACAAGCATCATTGAGAGATGCCCGGGCAGCTCACCCATGCTAGGGAGCGTACCTGGCAACTTATCAACGTCAGTATGCCAGGTCTGCTCCCTAGCATCTTCCCCGGCGGCAATAGCCGACCACTGCGTTGGGAAGAGATCCCTCATCTCGGGCCAGCGAGCACTGCACTGCTGACTAGCCCGTTGCAAGGGGTCCCTTCCCAACACAGAGATAAGCTTGCCGGGCCGAGTACCCCAGCGCCGTGGGAGTTTGGGATCAGCCAAGCACTCCTCGCGAGAGTGTGCATTGGACAGCGGATCCTAAATTGCATCCGGCTGGGTGCCGCAGGAGTCGACGAGAAGGCGATACCAGTTCTCGCACTCCTTGACCTCTACCGCCCCCCTAACCACCCGGAGCCCCAAGTCGCACAAGGACTCATCCGACTCAAGATCATGAGCCGGGAGTTCATTTCACACTATGTCTAATATCGTCCCAGGCCTGGAACCGGCGGCTTCAAAGGCTCTCGCGTCTTTCCTTAGTCGCCCCCGGGTACCTACCGCTTTCACAGAGGCAGCGTACCCGGGGGTGCCTTCGACGGACCTAGAGCCCTTGAAGCTGTGGGCCTAGCAGCTCCCTGCCCCTTCCCCATAAGTGGTCCACATCAACGTGTCCGATGTGACCCTTCTTGGAAAGAGCTGGATGCACCGGTGCAACCAAATGTTGCGCCAGGTGCATCTAGCTCTTCGTGCCGTACGCTTCCGCTTTCCTGTGGCTGCTGTCCAAGATTTGGTGCAGCAGTCCTCAGGAAAGCTGATCGGTACCCCCCACGAGTTCGGGACACGGGTTCATGACACCAAAGATCTCCAACACGGTTGGACTACAGATCTTGGTGTCAGCCACGTTGCACCCAAGAAGAAACTCCTTGAGGCCCTGCCTTTCGGGGTCGGAGTGGTGTTAGGGGAACGGTGGGAAAGCCTTTCGGCTTGTCCCATCATTCCTGAGTGGTGCCATGTGGTGCCCGACTACACCACCCTAGCCCTGTACAGGACCAAGGAGTCCGTGTTCCTCCGCGGTGCCGCCTCCCCTCCCCCCTACATCTCCCTAGCTGCCCCGGTGTTCTCACAGAGAGAAGGAATGGATGGGTAGCCGGATAGGGGGGCGGAGGAGAGGCGGAAAGGGGGGTGAACCCTCTGAGTGAGCCCCCAATTAGCTCTCACTGAGCGCTCACTGAGCGCTCACTGAGCCATTTGGCGCGCTCACTGAGCGCTCACCAAGCGCTCACTGAGCGCTCAGTGAGCCGGCTCAGTGACGGCTCAGTCGGGCGCTCAGTCAAGTAAGCCGTCGCCAAAAAAAGTATCCCCCCCCTTGAACCTTGACCAAGTGAGTATCTAAAACTTCTAAAAACATTAAATGCACATTACCTAGCATGCAAAACGCACAACAAACAAGCACAAAGACATCGCAATGCACAACTGAGCCCCAAATGAGCCCCAACTTCACATTTCTACTTAGCCACCAGTGAGCCGCAGGTACACAGCACACGTATCGCCACGGCAGTCCCAGTGCTCGTAGGTACGTGGCCCCAGCCCGTCGCCATGCGTGCCATTGTGCATCATGTCGTGGGGTGCCCTGGAGGAGTCGTGCCAAACCTTCTTGTAAGGTTGACGAGGAACCCAAAGTCGGTGCTTCACCGGGGGCCACCTTCCTGAGTCAAGCCGACCATGCCAAAGCAAATGGTTCAAGGCGTCTTGTGACTTCTCGGTCCCCACATTTGAGCCCTTGGAAAATGAGACCCATCTTGGTGATGTTCGATCTTCGAGTCGACACGATCTCGGCAACCCTAGCAAGGCTGGAGAAGGACAGCATTGCTCGCGTGTAAATTTTCCAGTCTCCCGCCGTTTTACACCCTTCTCCTAGCTATTGTAATACACGTGGTCCCCCGTACGGCCTGTGACAGGGTGTTTCTTGCGGTGCTTTAGCCAGCCTCCACAACCGGGGCCACTGAACTTCTGGTGCCCATCCCAGTTGGACCACTGCTTTCAGGGCTTAGACGCATCTTCGCAAGGATCCCGCCTGATAACTTGTCGCACACATGGATAGCACTACTTTTTCCGCCAAGGACTGGGTCTGGCCCCACGGGCATGTACCCCCAATCCTTGCGAACCTCCGAAGGTGGGATGTGTATGAGTGATGTGTGTTGGGCTTCTACGTTGATACCAAGCATGCCGACACACACTCCGATGGGTCGATCTGCCCCAGGTGAACCCAAGCCTCCACGGTGTCTGGCCACTCGATGAACCTTTTTGGAATCCATTGCAGCCTGGTCTTGCACAGGGTTTTTGATGACCCAGTCCAGTCGTCGCTCTGCTAACCCTGGTATTGAGGGCCGGACTGAGGTATCCCGTCATTCCAACCTGCAGCACATCCAGACCTAGTGCCTCTCGATAAGACCGTGCTGCCGACAGGGCCCCACTGGCAAAGAATCAGATCTCACCCACTCTCCACGATGCACCTCAAAAAATTCGACTCGATCAACGATTTTAAATCTCTTTTTCATTACCTTTTTCAGGCGTGCCCCTGCAGGAGTGAGGCCAGAGGTGAAGTCAGGGTTGGAGGAGGTCTGCTTTGTCGACAAAAACTCGGACTCGTCTCGATTTTTGTAGCAGTAGACCGAGGAGTACGCCATCCACAAGGCCTCCACAATTTGAATCGCTGCCGTAATCATCTCCAGGGGTCTCGGCAGTGTAGACAGGTCTCCTCCCATTGGCGCCTCCCCCGTGGCTGTCACAACTTCGGTCCAGATGGTCTCATCATTATGTTGTTCCTCGGAGAGGGTGAACAGCAGAGGTTACCGGGACTCGTCGTTCCACTGATGGGTCCTCTGAATCCATTCGACTGGCAATGGCTCCTTCAGGATGGCACACTTGAGAAAGTAAATCGTTCTAGTCACCCACTGTGGATGCTTCCATACCCTTGACAGTTTGTGAAGCTCTTTAAGTGACAATGGGGGGATTTTATCTTCCTGTTTTTCTGGGGCCTCCGACAATCAGTTTACCTTCTTTGTGAGTGATTGGATCGGACTCGCCTATCCTTTAAGCAGTGACATCAGAGCAGGGTCAGTCGCAGGAGGGTTCGGCTTCGGGTCCTGCGATATCCTCTCAAAGGTTCCAGATCCCAAATTCAATGCGACCTTCTTCGTCGGGGTGTATCCAATTATGCATTCCACAAGTTGTTAGATCCATGGAAACCTACAGCCCCTGCAAAGCCCTCTACCCACTTAGGTTTGTTTTCGCCCAACTGTCTGAGGGATTTGTTGATTCGTATCTTTGCTCCGTGGCAGATGTGTTCTCTCTCAGAGCATCATGAATACCTGCCTCTATGTAGTCCCTAAATTCCATACAGTCAGACATTTGTGGCAGCGCTTGGACAAATATTAAAAACAAGTCTGAAACAATGAAATAAAATATGCAGGACATGAAACCCAGGTTTGCAAAGCAAACAGTCGGTCTGCATGTTGTACTGACGGCATGTTTGAGATTTACGTCCCTTTCCGGTGATGCCTGTGTTCCTTGCTGCCTGTATTTGTCAACAGGCAGCCACCATGTCTGCATACAAATTCATGCCACGTGTAGTTGCTTCGCTAGATCATAGATGACAAAGTAAAGTGGCTGGATTTTCGTATAACACCAGACCCTGAGAACCTGCAACCCCATCCTGGCTTCTGGCTAGGGTCTGGGTGAAGTCACGGTACAGTGAGACCATTGCGTGGCGCAAGGTCCGGCTGACCAAATAGGGCAATGTGGACCTCACAACTGACGGTATATGGGCCATGCCTCTCAACACAGGGTGGGTGCCTGTCATGGCACGTAGGCTACAGGATTGGGAAAAACTGAAAAAATATGTTTCAATTCACAAGCAGGGGGATGATGTGCCCCAATGGGGTCCCAGCCGTTGTGGAAGGGGGCAACAATGAGGACAATTCGTATTTAGAATAATCGGTGGTCCCCGGAGCATTGCTCGTCTTGTGCATCGTCCAATTTGCAGCTCCGTTTGCTCAAACATGTGACCATCTACTCCGCCCCCAACCCATACATTTCTGAAGCGGCTTTTTCTCGCAGATTTCGAAAAGTATACACATACCCCCCCCCCAAAGAGACGAAATTTTGGACCAAAAGTTCACAAAACCCAGGAAAAGTGCCAAAACCGACCATGTTGGCGCATACCGAATGTCCCCGAGAGATATGTGTGTGTGCATGTCTTGTGACATGGTGCAACTCTAATCCCATGACCGCCTCAGGAGCCCAGCCCCCTGAGGTTCCCAGTGTGGCTGGGAATACCCAAGCCAATGATAACCCTACCCTCTATTGTGGGAAGGGGCGGTGCGAACTGTCGGATCACACCTGGGCCGCATACCCAACTGTTCGGAGGTGCCCGACACCCGCCCCCCCCCCCCCCAGGGAACCACACTCCCTGGCGCCCCCCCCCCCCCCCCCGGCGCCCCACCCAGAATTCCCCCCTCTCAGACCCCCCCCCCAAAGTGGCCTCCAGCCAACACTTAGTTGGGGGGGTAGTTGGCGTCCAAAACTGCGGGGTCGCCCCCCTCATGGTGTTACGGAAACGGGACTTCCGAGTGCTACTTTTCTTCTGTGTGCCATGTGGTATCTTCCGGGGCCAGAGAGCAAGAGAACACAACGCTGCATCGAGACAGAATGAAGAAAATTACATCAGATCAATCCAGGAGCTACAAAGGGTTCGATCCGCAGGCCGCCCTGCAATCGAAATTGCAACCCCCCGTGTCGGGGAAAAAAATCCACTGATTCGGGCTCAACGTTTCGGGCTGAAGTATGTTGGCATGAATCAGGGCAGGTGCTGCATTTCGGTTTCAAAACTCGGTCCTAGGCCCCCAACACACGTTCCCTTTGGTTGCTGTGTTGTTAGAGTCATGTGGAATCACAATATTTCCGTCCATTTCGGAAAAAAATTCTTCATCGGTCAGCTTGCATGCGGTCTTTGCACCATAGACAGCAGGGAAAGCAATTGCTCTAGTGGTATATGCACTGGACTTGTGTTTAGGAAGTCCCGGGTTCAAGCCCAGCTTCCCACAGACCGGAAATTTTTTCATTTTTGCTACAGATTTCAACCTGCTGGGACTGTCAAACGCACACACAAAATGCAAGGAAACATTGCTAGTCTTCCACCTTGTGATCTCCACGCTCTTCACACCACGTGTCATGAGGGCAAAGGCACGCAAATGCACACACAAATTCCACGGAAACATGGGAACATGGGTGATGATTGTAACTACAGTGCCCAACTTGGAATGCGCATGTTGACATCACCGTTGACCATAGCAAGGTACCGCACACACAATGTACACAACAGAGACCCTGTTGGCTTTTCCGCATGTTGTTCCTGAAACCGGGCCTGTTGAGTTACGTCAAGGTCATCGGTTGGGGTCAATGTTGACCCCTTGCTGCCACAAACAGAGCACTGTGTCATGAGACTTGTCTGTTAACAGAAATGGAACCCCTTCAGCAAATGGTGGTTTGTAACACCACTATCAGGAATCCACTGATTCGGGCTAATATTTCGGGCTGATTCGGGGAAACCGGGTCCTTGAAACGGGGGGGGGGGGGGGGGTTGAAATTGGCTTGCATCACCGGGGGCTTTACCCTGGACCTGGTTGGCAGACCGCGGTGATCCCTCTACCAGACAACGACCTTGTTGTTGAGGTACAAGAACATACCTGGTATGCACTACCTGGAGCAACAAAAATTGTGGGGGGTAAAGGGATTGCAGGGTCAAAAGGTTAAATCAGTTGCGGTGGGGTTTGGTGTTGCGGGGAAGCTGGAAACGCCCATGTGGTGGCAGGGTCACATATGTGCTACCCCACACACTTTCCTTTGACCAGCTGCAGACAAATACAAAGCTCAACAGCAACCTCCCTCCTCCACAGCCGAGGGCCACTGAGGCAGATTTCCGCAGCAAAAGCTATTTTGGTGCCGTTTTCGCAGCTGTGCTCTCCTTGGAGGCACCGCCACCTGGGTACCACATAAGGGAAGTGCAGTGAACGATGGGTATGTAATACTTGCACTGTATACCGCAACAATCGCCCTCCTGGTTTGCAGTTAAAAGAAGGACTCTCAAGGCTTGCCCCCTTCCCAAAAAAAAGGAAGAGAATCTTGCCTCAACCTCTGCAGTAATCGTAAGGGCAACACTGCTTCATCATAGGCGCACTGTAGTCAATTCTGGAGCCTTGCAACTTGGTTTGAAAGGTCACTGCAAATCAGGTTAGAATGGCTCAGCGTTAGTGGTGGTTGATGAGCATGGTGAGCGTTAGTGAGCATTGGTGCGTTGTTCAGGGCTGGCGAGGGATGCTGCAGCCGATGACGGGACTTTTGCGGCCATGCTTGGGCTGACGTCCCGTGTGATGAATAACCATGCTTTATGACGCCACCCCCTCTTTTGCCCAACAGCCATTGCCAACCCTCAACGCTCAACAACCCCCAAAAAATCTCATTGGCTTTCACCAACGCTCCCAGCGCGTGCCCTTGTCAATGGCAGGTGACATGGTTCTGCAACTGTGTGATGGATGTTGAGCGATCTGAGTGATGAGAATGCGCGCCCAGGACCCCCACACTCCCAACCTTTTGACGTTGGTTGGGGCCACTGGTTGAGGGGTGGGGGCGGGGGGGGGGGGGGTGGCAGCGAGAACGGATGGAGGTAGGAGATGCGCACCACCCACAGCTGCCTCATTTTGACTTAAAGAGGTTTCCAAATGAAGCAATAATTCGCACATAAGCCATGTGTCAAGAACGTGTGAGGAAAAAAACAATGCTGATGGCAGAGGAGAAAGCCTGTGCCGGTGTTTGGCCCACGATAGCCCCAGTAAATGAGCATGAGCGGGGAGAAATTCACAGATTACGTAACCACTTCCGTATCAGGGCCTCCAAAGCGGGGTGGAAGCAACAAAGCTTCATAAACCCTGCTGCACCGGGGGGGGCTCAATGGCTCCACGTGATTTTCGACTCTGGCATTATTTGCAATCCTTGCATCCCGATCAGAGTGTTGGGCATCACGAGTACAGCCAAGGCAAAGGAAAAGCAGAGGGGGCCCTGGGGTCAAACTGGGCGCTCCATGCATGGGATGCATGGGATAGAGGGTGAGAGCGAAACTGGCTCGCAGCTTTTGTCAGCGTTGGTGAAGGTTCCAGCGGCCACGCACTTCATTCAACGCCAAACACGTACCGCAACTCTTCCTTCGCGCCATCCCACAGCCCCTGTGGCCCGCGTTGACGAGGTACGGGGTACACGCGGCTATGGTACGGGCGCGAGCCTGTGCCCAGGGGAGGGTACGGGCGGGCTGGGCTTGTGCGTGCCCCTGAGCAGCGCAGCGACATCCTCCTCCGACTGCAGTTGAAGAGCAAAGGAGAGCACCGGGGGCACAGCAGCGGGGTCCAGGGCGGCAGTATCGACACATTGCTCCGGCGGTGCGTCGTGGCCGGCCGCATTAGTGACAGCCTGCGGCTGCAGTTCCTTGACAAAAGCGACACACTCCATGAGCCCCTGATCGCTCAGCCCCGCTAGCGTCTGGTCCAGCAGCTGCCGCAGCGCCTGCAGTGCCGCGGCCGCCGGGGGTCGCGCGCGCAGGCTGGTGCCCAGCATCCGGGGCATGACGGGGGGTGCACCGCCGCGGCGTGTTTGGGCCAGGGCCACATCTGCGGCCCTGTGGGAATCCACGAGGGCGGCTTTCAAGGCCTGCAGGTTGGCCTTGGACCGGGGGGCGGAAACAGGCTTTAGCTTCGCGTTGGGTTGACGGGGAATAATGTGGTCTGCCTCAGTGTCAGGGAAATGGGGAAGGCTCTCAGGGCCGTGGTCGACAGGGCGGTTCGGCATGTGGCCAATGGTCGAAGGGGCCTTGTGGGCATCCTTTGCAATCTTCTCCTCAAGCATGTCTGCACGGACCTGGCGCAACGCATGCAATAGAAAATGCAACAGGAACTAAATGGACCGCAGACATCCTGCACGAAAAGCACCAATCTTCACGAACCAGCAACGATCCTCACTCAACGATACACACCAATGCTCACCAACACTGACCAATGCACACCAATGCTCAGCGATACTCACGAAAGCTCACCAGCCTTCACCACTCCTCAAAAGCCCTCAACGACCATTGACAACGCTACAAACACACACAACTCTGACACTCAGACACAAGAGTGCTGAAATGTTTGCCCCAACTTGTGGGTGACCCCCGACCTCGAGAGGGTGCTGCAAAGGCCAGGAAAACCTGCCACAGGGGGACGAACACACCGCCTCACCTACTGCCTGAAGCGGGGCCACAAGCAGCAGCCCTGGGAAAGCACTGGGTTTCGTGTCTGCCGGGCTGTTGTTCGAGCAGCAGCGTTCTCAAATGTATCTGCCGTCCCCGGTGCCCATGCGTCATTGCGTGCAAAAGAAAGGCCTAGACATGCCCCTGGCGTTGCTGGACGAGGGGGACACTGACCAAGTGCTTGACACCAGACTCCCAGTGACATGAATGTCAGAGAAGCCACAATTGTTGAATGTTTGAGGGAGAATCGTTGGGGTTCGGGTTGGGCGAAGAGCCACAGATTGACACTGCCCTGAGCCCTACACGCGGTCATCCAGTACTACTTCCGTGCGCCCAGTGGGAGGGGGGCTTGTCCATGCGACCAGCCCCGTCGCTGCGGACGTGCACGGACCTGAGCCCGCAGGCGCTGCATGAAATGGCTGTAGCTGTGGAGGTGCAAATCCTGGCGGGCTCTGTCCCGCAGAGCTCCGCGCTCCCGCGAAAATATTTCCAGGTCCGTGACCAGACGCTCCACTCCGGCGAGAACCTCGGGCTCGAGACGTGCCAGGGTAGGGCTCCGGGGAGGAAAGGCTTGCGGGGCGACCGTCCACAGGTGCTGCATCGCAACCCGGTTTTCGCGTGGGGCAAGGATGCGTAGACGGCGAGCCAGTGTGTGCCCTGTGGGATCTTGCGGGTGGAGCACGGGGGCAGCCTTGGGGTGGGGCTTCGAAGTCTTGGTTGAGTTGGGGATCAGTTGAGGATCCAAACAGACTTGAGGCCGCGGGCGAGGGTTGTATGGATGGGGAGGGGGCGATGGCATGGCATGCACGGCTGGTCCCTGAGGAGAGGCGGTCGTGAATCGCGAGACAGGTGTAAGGAGGGGCGGGCAGGGGTCTAGGCGATGAAGCACAACAAGCAAAGTGACTGAGGTTGCCCCTCCAGTCTGTGCCGCCAGTCACGTGTGCGCGCGCACCGCGCTTCGGGCTTGCGTCAACCCGAACCCACGTGCCAGCGAAGTGGCCTGCATGCTGAATTCACACACACTTGCAGTGCTCACACTGAAAAAAGCTGCAGTACAAACACAGCAAACATATACACGTGTTCTGTGTCACTTACGCGCGCGCACGCGCACCAACTCCCTTGTGTGGAACTACCGTTCCTTCCAAACACCTATCTTTTCCTGATTCCTTTGCCAAGGGATTTCCGTTCCTGTAGGTCGAGCTGCAAACACGTGCGCAGTCAGGGGGTGGGGTGACTGAATGCAGGCGCCAGCAAAATACCCGTGCCGGACGCCAGTTGCGGTTATGTGACTGCGATGCCCAGTGGTTGGGAGGCAGAAGAAGGGGTTGGCACTCACCGAGGTGTCCTTGGGTGTGCGTGACATGTGAGCGTTGCAGCTTGAAGTGTATGCAGTTGTGTCCAGCGCAAAACCGGGCCAATGCCGTGAGGAGCTGTGCAAGGCTGTTGGATCTCCTGGTCTCCTGGTCTACCTGGAGGTCTAACGCAGTCCTCCAAACGCAGATCAATGGATACAGATCGCAAACCTGCAGTTCGATATCACGTTTCAAAATGGAGCCGAGCTGCGACTCGCTAGAAGGGGAAGCAAGGCTCGAAAGAGCGCGAGGACTTGGGGGCACGGAGCCCTCTAACAACTCCAAATGCCGGAGCACAGCGATGTGAAGGGACACGTCGGGAACTTCCAGCACAGCATCGAGGGGCTCTAGGCATGCACTCGGGAATTGTGCATGGAGGTAGCTTACCAGCAATTGCCGCTTTGCGGGACTGAGGCACGCTAGGCGATGCCGGATTGCTTCTTGGAGCTGTGCCAACGGTTGTGACATCGAGTGGGCAAAAGACTTATCAGATCCCCGGGGAAGGAGGTGTAATAGGAGCAGGGGGCAGCACAGTGTTGGGGCCACCAATGCTGGACTGTGCGCATGTATTGAGACTTAGATTACATGATGAAGAGCTGCAAAAAGTTGCCGAGGAATCGGTTTGTATGTTGGGCCTAGACTGACGAGATCGAACTTCGCCTAGAGCAACAAAGCAAGGGCTCATCACTGAGCTACAATGCTGGCAGACCTTCGGGGGCTCCCAAGTCACGGTCACATTCATGGTCATATCACGGTCACTCACGGTCACCGGGGATGTTTTACTTTGCACCAAACCTGAAATCACCCAATTACCTGCCCAACCCAACTGCTGCGCCCAATCCCACAAGTCACAAGCAAAAGCGAAGATTGAATGCTTTGGGGCCCCATCCTTGGTGTTATACTTGGGAGCCCCATCTAAAGGGGCGTTCCAAATTTCCCAGAGGGAGCCCTTAGCCGCGCTTCGAGTTCGCACAGGCCTGCAGTACACAGCACACTGCATGGGCCTGCATACAGTACCATGTTTTCTGTGACACCTGGGCTCCGCACTCCGCTACACCTTGAGTCCCGTCTTTCGGTTTCTTCCCTACTGTCTCATTTATGTTAGGGATCACACCATTTCAGTGTTGTTAGTACCGGTGCCCACCCATGCAGTGGGTACCAGTGGTGCAACATGGCCCCTGCCATGGACGCTGGTGCATGCAAGTTAGAGGAGTTCGCCAAAAGATCAGATGAGACTGATCTCAGGGGGTAGTAGGACTAGGCAAGTGAGGCAAGCACGTTCACAAAGAAAGCTTCGTCAGCATTTCCTGTGGGCGAACAGTGAATAAATGTAACAGACAATCAGGCACACATGTGACTGCCCATACAGGGTGATGCCGCAGTAGTTCAAAAACTGAAGTTAGCTATCGCATCTGCCAACCGTCAAACAATCACAGTTAGCTGGCAAGCTGACATCAGACCACAGTGGGCCGTCAGTGAACTGAACTGTAGCCGAGCGCTTAGACTGGAGGGTAGAAGTGACATATCCAGTGTGAGTCTCCGATTGGCCCCCATGATGAAATTGCACTTGCAACTTGGTATGTAAAGGAAGCAACAAAGGGGGGGGTTGTAAGTGTGGGACTCCAAGAATCGTGAGTTGCAGCGCAGCTGCAGATTCAATCCTTTGTTGCTGGAACGAGTTTGTGGTGGGGGACTGGAGCACGGCGAACAGCGAGACAGGAATCATTGGGCCCTTCATGCAGAAGGTATCGCTGTAAGTGATTAAGGTGATGTCTATGCATCTCAGTAGGTAGATGGGCCAATTGTGCTCCACCTAGATGACGTGTAGCACACAAGAACTTGTCTGGCACTTGAGCTGGCATATCAAACGTGGCGATGTGTTGTGTGATTACTCGGTGCAAGTGGTTGAGATTGACTTCGGAGATGTGAGCAAGTACTTTGTGAGTAAGAATGGGGATAAGCTGGATGTTAAACAGCTTGACTGCCTCCAAAAAAGTCAGCGGTAGTAGCGACAAATTGTGAGGGCTGTTGTAGACAGTAGGCGTGTACAAGACAAAGACACAAAGGAAAACTGCTCACAAATGCATTTGAGGCGGAAAAAAAATAGACACTCAGAAAGAATGTGCGGATCTCAGAAACCTGAAAATCTTGTAGTTGATGAGGCGATCGGCGAAAAAGTGGACGCCGAGGTACTTATAGTGGTTTTGAGGTTCACGTGAACCTAACTCACCTACCTAACTCATTGATCGTGGAGAGTTTGTCTCCGTGTGTGCTGGTGTGGGTGAAATGATCTGCTCCGAAGTAGGAGTGAAGTTCGGATTTTATACAATAATTGTGCCTATGCCACAGATATCTGCCTGTATCCCGTGGCATAGGTACCGACCGGAGGGAGGTATCCGTGCCTATGCCACGGGATACAGGCAGATATCCGTGGCATTAGGCACAATTCTTTCTTACATCCGTGGCATCAGGGCCCGAGGATATCGGCAGATATCCGTGGCATATGCCACGGGATAGATGCGCCCAACCCTTCCCTTTCCCTCATTGCACACTTGAGCCATGCACAACACAACAATTCAGGTCGCCAACAATTTTGGAAAGTTTTGTGGATAGACGTCCAAGTTGGAGCATTACACAATGTGCTCTCTATCGATGCGAAAATGTGATGCCAATCTGTCTCAAAGGGACATTGTTCCGTACACTTAGCCCTAAATAAGCAAGTATCATGAGGTCATGCACCAAACCACCAAACCGTCTTGGATTCTCTACCGTCTCTGCGTCAACGGAGGCTCTGGTTACCACAACTCAAGAGCAAAGCAAACGAGGCACATGCAAAAGAGCCAAGTGGCCTGAGCGAAAGCTTTCTGCAGAGAAACGGGTTGCAAGTACAGGGACACAGTGCCAGGGGCACAGCGGGTACAAGCAGCGGAAAAACCAAAATCGTATAGTCCGGAGACTCTTGTCCTGATCTGGGAGACAGGGCCAAGGCACGCACAGAGGAGCTTACCCATGTCACGGCACGTGCCGCGGCACACTTTCCGATGCCCCCCCCCCCCTTTCCCCTCCCCCCCCCTCCGTGTCATGGTGGCACGGCCGGCACAGCCGACACAGGTGACACAAGTGCCGATCACCCTCACACAACACGACACAGCGGCGGCCCCGTGTGACACGACACACCCTATGTGGCGGCACCGTGGCACGGCACGGCCGGAGCCCCCCCCCCCCCCCCCCGCCGTGGCTGGGTAAGCTCCACAGCGGCAGAAACACAAGAAGAAGGCTGGAGGGTGCTAACCAATCATTTCAGTCATACATGTATCACATGCCCACGATCCATGCTTTCGAGGAAACCGAAGCTTGGCACCTGAACTTTGCGAACCCTCGTGGGTGGTCCCTCAAACCTAGCAAAGTCGAAAGGAGATGGGGTGCCTGTGAGATCCTGGCTTGTGGGGGCCTTTGCAAGTGTGGCTGGGGCCGCCCATGCAGACTAAAGGCCCACTGAGTGCACAAGCAAAGAAAAGCTGCTTGCCAACGGTACATCTCACGCTCATATTGAAGAAAGACACTAATTGATGGCAACGGTTGCATGGTCTAAATTGACTTCTTCGTGATACTCTAATTATATCGTCATTATTCTTATTATTCCTATTGTTATTTTTCTTCTTTATTTCATTGTTATTATCATTCTTGGTTTTGGCCATTTCTTAATGATGATGGTGATGATGTTTTCTAGTTGCAAACCGCACTTATGGTTACTCAATAGTTTTGTTCGGTTGCCAAGTGCATTTTTAGTTTTTTCCGGTTAGGGTTAGGGTTTGGGTACCTCCCACGGGATATCGGCAGATATCCGTGGCTGCTGTATCCCGGGCATATGCCACGGATATCTGCCGATATCCTCGGGCCCTTGCCACGGATATAGAGCTGTTAATTTGAATTCTGTAAGCCGCTATTGTGGATACCAAGTCGGTAAAGACCCTAATGACATTGTGCTTGCTGGTAGTGCGGATGAGTATGTCGTTGACATATGCATGGATAGTGTCCGTGAGTGGGTTGAGCCTTGACTGGAGTAGTCGTAGTACTGGTTCTAAATACAAGCAGAATAGTGTTGGTGAAAGGGGGCACCCTTGCCTCACTCCTCGTCGTTGTAAAACGTGCTGAGAGAGTAAAGGAGTTGACCATGGGAATATCCAACGGAAGAGGTATTTGGTGGCGGTGATGAGGTTGGGGGGGGGGCAAATTTCTCTAACAACAACCATAGTTTGGCATGTGGTACTGTGTTAAAGACTTTGTTGAAATCAACAAAATACATGTATGTGGGAATGGAGCGTGCCTTTTGTGATGAGTTCAGTGCTGCGACTGAGGAGACGTGGTCGGCACATCGGTGGTTGGTCCTCCATGCTAGAAGGTTGAAAGCAGGGGGCATGAGGAAATGTAATATGTGTATACAGATTCTAGGTAAGTTGCAATTACTTTGTATATTGTGTTTTATAGAGCTATTGGGCGATAACTGGTCGCTTTGTGCTCGTCCTTTTTTGAAAAGTGAGTGAATGTAGCTATGTAGCCAGTGATGAGGCATTTGGTGGCTGATAAAGTGCTCACACATCAGAAAAAGCCACTGCTGAACGGAGGGAGGGCACAGCGAAAACATGAACAAATTGGAATTGTCTTGTCCTGATGCTTTTTCTTTTTTTGCCTGGACCCGAAGTGACTGAAAAAAAAATTGTTGGTAAAATCTGGAGGCGTGATAGAATCCATGGGTGAAGTTGGAATAAACATGAGCACTTCGTGCATCACTGACGGCGGGTCGGAGTAATTGAGTGATCCACCCAAGTGCTATAGTGTGTGAGACATGACCTCGCAGCATTCTGTCGGGTCTGAGGAGATGGAGCCTGAGGGTGTGCGAGACGTCATGGCGTAGTGAGGGTGCATGTGTTTGTATTGTTTGTTTGATAGTGTGCATGGATGCAATATAGTGGTGCAACTGCGCGTGCTTGGCTTCGTCGCGTTTGGCCTGGAGGTCGTGAAGTTTGGACTGGATGTCCATTGTGTCTGCAGCTGATAGGCATGAGACGTGCTGCGAGCAAAGTGCTTTGTGTATTGATTTTTCTGCGGCGGTGAGTTTGGGTGCATGTTTGTGTGGGACCAAGCGTTCAAAGACATGGGTGACGGATGCCATGAGCTCATCCGTAAAGCGGATGACTTTGTGTTCGCTCATGGAGTCGAAGTGCTCTGATGCTGATGCTGATGCTCATTTGGAGCCACTTGATGGCGTCTGGGCATCACCCAAGAGGCACCTGGCTGAGATGCCTACGCTGATGGCAGAGGGTTTCGATGGTTGGTGGGAACCCATGCAGTACACTGTAGGCTGGTTCACCTGGGATGGGCAGGACACCCATCATCATTCCTGCCCTGTGGGACTCAGCCCCCCTGGGGAGGGTGGGAAAAATTGTGCACGCTGCACCCAGGAAGGACAGGCACAGGCTACGCACATTCTTTGAACAATTTGACCCTGTCGCCGCGATCCTGCCCGAATTGAAGTTCAGGTACAGCCCCGGGGCAGAGACTGCTGACAGCGATCTCGCGGATCTGCGCACCGAACAGCAAGCGTGTACACATACGCCAGCATACGTGCACACACACACCGAAGGGCAGACACGGACAGCCACACACTGTGCGCCACAGACGCAAATGACCCCTGCATTCCCCGCTATTGTCATGGCTAGACTGAAGGACAATATATATATATGATTTTGTGCAATATGCAGCAGGACCTGCAGACTGGTATGGCTCTGGCTCTGGAGTCACTGCTGCAGACCATTTATGGTATTGCATTTAAATGGGAGCTGCATACCACGCAAATAAATTGGTGTGAATCCATGCTCACACGCTACGAGGGACGCTGGGCCCTGTTTAGGAAAGGAGTCTGCCTGCAGTTGCCGGTATCCGCCCAGCGCATACAGGGCGACTATGAATGGCAGAAATGGACACCAGTGTCGTCCCCCAATGCGGCAGATGTTATCAAAACATTTTTGCCCTCATTGGCCCTCAAAAGTGTGTGGCATGCCAGTGATTTGCAGTGCGTGGTCATAAATATGCGGTCCATGTTTTGGGGTGTGGGGGCGAACACTTCCTTGTCTTGCACGATCCAGACCCGTTTGTTTACTCTTCAGGCACGACAACGGAGGCACTAAAAGAATAATGCTAACATTCCCATGGGCTGTTTTCGAAACAAAAGGGGAACATGTGCAAATACTTTACACATGAAATGGTATCTTGCAAAATCAGCATGCACTAAGCAACACAGGGCAGAATTGCCCAAAGTGTAGAGTGCTCTGGTACCTGTGCACATATTGTACGTTGAACCCAGGCTCCAGTCTCATCAGTATTTCAGGCTGTGTGTCTGCAGAGGCAAACCGTGTTATATTTTCAACACTCTACTTGGGTTTCAGTCTGGGGGCGTGCCTTTTCCTCGTGTCATGGTATCGCATTCATGCTTTGCTACGCTGTGGTGTGGCAGGGCGGGCTGTGTGGCGGGACAACACCCCACTTCGTGAGGCAACGGACCAGATTTGGGCGCCACCAGGATCTGGGGTACTGTTTGTCATGCAGCTCGTCTTGTACTTGGATGGCATTTTTGTGGGCATCATCTGGGGACAGACGGAAATACGCACTGTTTTTTGCCATCGCCGGCACCAAAGAGGCCAGCGTTTTGCGGGCTTTCGCTGCAAATTTATCGGGGAAGCGCCTGAGCTGCTGGTGGGTCTGCGTGAACTTTGTGCGCTTGTCTGCCAGGCGCAGAGCGACTTGGGGGGCTGGTGGGTGCTGTGGTCGTGGGTGCTGTGGCAGTGGGTGCTGTGGTGGCGGTGGTGGGTGTGTCATGTATGCGTGCGCTTGCAAGAAAATCCACTCCTCTCCCCCACCTTCTTGCTGCAACTGCAGCCCGTACATTGTTTCGAAAGAGCGTTGCAAAGCTGTCAGTGTGGTGGATTTATATTTGATACCCATGATGTTATCTCTGAAACGCCTAGGTTGGGCCGGCAGGTCGCAAGGGTGCAGGTTAAAGGGGCCCTCTGGGGCCAGCGGCAAGACCTGTGCGTAAAACTTGCGCTCCTGGTTTACACAGTACGCTGATGCATTGGGTGCTGAGCACGTGCCCCCTATCGCCAGGCCTTTTTTCTGTCTGTAAATCGTATCTGCAATGACAAATAAATCGTTCTCATATATATCAAATCGCAAAAACCGCTGAACTTCCTCGAAACTGACATTGTGGTACAGATCGCTGTGCCCGTGGCCCAGTCGATCCAGTTTCCTATCAAGCTTGTTGATGGCAAATTTTAACATACGTCCCCGGCCTCTGCGGTGTTGGCGGCGGGCGTCCATGATCGCAGTGTGCAGTTCCTGAACTGCGTTCCAGACACCGTCACGCGACAGGGATGGGAACATTGCCTTGATGTCGAGCTCAATGAGCTCGACTTCTGGGTCCCGCAGTGTGCCTGTGGCCTGTCGTTCCTTTACCCGCTCGTTCCAATAGCGTATCCAGGGCAGGATGTCCTTGCAGTGCAACATTTCAAAACTATGTACAGATCTCTGGGCTTCAATCATGAATAGCTGGAGGCATCTGCCAATAATTCGGCCGTGCGCGCGCAGTGGGTGTTTGTAGTGGGAGAACACAATGCGGACAGCTAGGGGTTCAGGCTGGGGCGGGCATAGGGTGTCTGTGGGCGGGGGTCGCAGTGGGCAAGAATGGAAAGACACGTGGCGTAGCCGCCAATACAACCAATCCAGTTTTTCCAATCTAACGTATCCTGGCAGGTTTTCAGCGAAGTGGGACAGGATGAGTGAATTAGCTGTCACCAGTGCCCACAGCGCATGTGTATCTTGTAGGCAGTGGGGTAATATGTGATGAACCCAGGTTTCCATGGGGATGAGGTGGAGGCGGAAGCGGGAGGGTGGTCTGCGCCACCCTATCAGTTCATCGTACTTGATTTTGGAGAGGAATCGGGTGGAGGGGGGCCCCTTGCGTTTTCCCTTCGCCCAGTGTTTCTTCAGGCCATTGCGGTGTGCAGTGTCCTGCAGCAAGGAGAGTGCCCTGTCCTGGGCTTCACGGGGCGTGGGTAGGACCTCTATGACTTCAAACTGTTCGGGGTCGTCAAGGTTGTCGAGCATGGACTTCATGGCACCGACCCAGCAGTGGGCAGTGATTTGCCCCGCATTTTTGTCGCTGATCTCAAATTTCCATGTGTCCCTGTGTTCGGCTGCAAAGTCCCTGATAGCCTGTTCCCAGAGAATCCAGGGCGCCTTTTTTCTGTGTTCAAACCACACCTGTTTCACCTGTTTGAGAATGGCTGAGTAAGTGGCTTTAACCGCTGCATCGCTGGTTTTTTCTGGGAGCAGTTTTAGGAACAAATTGCGCAGGGACTGTATTACAGGTCTTTTCACAGACTCCCAGGCTGGGACAATGTCATTCTTGGCATTCTGGGTCAGTATCTTGGACCGTTTTCCAAAAATGTGGGAGAGCACCTGGGGGTGGCGTGCGAATATATGGCCATCAATGAGTGGGATCCCCCATTTTTTGTGCAGCTCTGCGCATGGGCATTGTGGCGCCGCCACTTTGTCTCGCATGGCATGCAGGGTGGTGACTGGTGGTTTCGCTCGCGGGGCGTCCGCCACAGTGGGGTTCCGCACCTGCACCACGCTGGCAACTGACGAGATATATTTACGGAGGTGCAGTGGTAGGGGCAGTTTATCGATGTGTGCGCGCATTGTGTGTGTCAAGGGTGCCGCTTCCAAATCGTGCATGCATGGGACGCGCAGGGGTGCGTGGTTTGGCAGCTGCAGTCCCGTGGTTGTACATATTCTGTGGGCCACTTTCTGGTAGCAGCGGTTTCTCACTGGGCCGCTGCAGTACTTTTTTGCCAGGGTGAGGATGTGCAGCTGCGTGTGTATGGGGAGTGGGCAACGTAGCCGGTCGCCCAACCGGTGTGTCAAGTCTGCAATTTGCTGCTTTGTGTACTTCGGCGTGACCAGTTTCCCATGCAGCAACAGTTTCCATCGCCTGTCAGTTGGGTATATGCCGCGTGTGTTTAAATTTTTTCCTACTTATCTGATCCAATACCGTTCACGGCCGTCCGCCTCGGCCACCCTTTGGAGGCGTTCAAGCGGTAGGATGCCAAAGTGATGGCCCCCAATGCGTGCCATGACCGGGTACAGCTTCCCGAGTCGACGTACGCCATGGCGTCCAAAGAGCGTGTGCCATGATCGTGCTGTGCGTGTGTGTTGCGAGTAGCGTGTGACGCATTTTTTCAGCTGCCTGATGGCCCCGCTCTGCCCCACGTACACCCTGTTTGTGCGCGTGCTCCAGAGTGCGTAGATCCAGGCTCCAGGTGTTCCCGTGGATGCTGTGGGGTGCTCGGCGAAGGAGTACAGCCTCCGCAGCCACGGATGGGGCGCTGTCTTCAGGAGGGCATTCATGTTGTCCAAGTGCGCTGTCCATTGCGTCTCGTTCCACCGTTTTCCCTGTGTGTCCGCTTGTTGTACCAGGTGATTCATGCGCTCCCAGAAATGCGTGCGCAAGGACGTTTTTGTGGCCGTGGTACATATTTTGGGTGGTATGGTGTGCAGTGTGTGTTCTGTGTGGCGTGCGTGCTGCCCAACGTGGGAAATAATATCATTGATATGTACAGATCTGTCCCCTTGGTGTGCGGTGACCCAGAAGGCCTGCACTGAGACAGAGTCACGCACAGGGTGTCGTGTGCCCCGGCGCCAGAGGAAGGGGAGTGCTGGTACTGTCATATCCAGGATGGGTGTGCATTCCAGTGGCGCGTCCTGGGACCAAGTGAATAGGTCTAGGCTCAGCGCGTGTGTATGCGGGCATAGTACAATGACGCTGGTATGTCCGCCTTTCTGGATTCGTGTGCGTAGCGCTTGTAGGTCGTGTGTGGTGTCAGGCGGTTGCAGAACCCACAGGAGGCGGCATGGGGTTGGGCTTTGAAACACCCAATTCGGTTCAGGTACTCCTCCCGGATATTTTTCCGCCGCCACATTGCAGGTGAATCGTGGTGCGTGTGTGTGTGTGCAGGGGATTCCACGCACTGTGTCGAGGTGGAAGGTGTTCAGCCATGTCTGTTGCCAGGGCCTGGAGATGCCCCAGTAGCCTGCATCCGTGAAATGGTGGGTGTTGTTTGTCTGGAAGAATACGTCGCTGGTGAAATGCAAGAAATCGTACAGGTCTCTCAGCGAGACTGTACGCCAGCTGCGGATTCGTTCAAGTGCAGTGAATCCGTTCCAATAATTTTGCAGTGTGTCAGACTGGTACATTATGCTTTTAAAATTCGAGAGCAAAGCATAGCAGGGGTGTGCGCGCTCTAGGGGGAGGTCGTGCTTGAAAAAATAGACAGTGTCCGTCGCAAAAGATTGCCTGTTTACCATTTGTCGGGCATGTTTGATGGTGTCTGCGTGTCTCTGCGTCCAGGCTGTCCTCACTGCTTCGCGCAGAGTGAGGGCACGCTGGAGTATGGCAGCTGCATGTGCATTGAGTGCTGCGATGTCCACCGGTGGAACTACCGGCAGTGGTGCCTCTAAGTCCGGGCGTGGAGCGTCCGGTCCTAGTGCGTGGTGCAATTGTGCAGAGGCGCTGCAGTGCTTCATCATTGTGCGCACAGCCGGTAGGAAATAGGTATCATATGCATGCCAGGTTTGCGGTTGCAGAAACATCATGTATCACGGTACGCACCTAAAAATACGCACGTGGTGGCAGGATAATGCTGTGGTGGCAGGAATGTGGTAATGGCAGGTACCAGCACTCAATGTACTGGTAGAACGTGTTAAAGGGGCTCTTCACTTCTGTGCCTTGTGCACTCTGGCTCGTTTTCCAGCGATCTTCACGGCAAGGGCGGCGTTGGACGCTTCGCTGTCCAGGAAAAAGTCCTCTTCATCCAGGAGTACTGGTGCTGGTTCGGTCCGAGGTCCAGGGGTCGTCTGCATCGTCTCCCCACCATTTTTTCGCCCCCACTTGGTGGGTTAGAATGACGGGGAGTGCTGTCCACTCCGTGGTTTCGTTCCTCCCCGTGCGCGGTGGTACGTGCAGCCAGCCTCGTTTGCCTGCAGTGAGTTCTGCACCAGTGAAGTCGATTTGCACTGGGCTCGGGTCTGTGCGCTTCGTGCCTCGCGCGTCCCGCATGTCAACGTCGATTTCCTTCTCGGGTGTTTCGAGTACGAGCCCGGGGTGCGTCCCCGCCTGTGCATTTGCGCACCGCTGTGAGGGGGTGGCGTCGACGTTGTACTGGTCCGCAGGCGGCGATGCCTCTGTATTCGTGGCTCCTGGTGCTGGCGGCGACGTGTCGGTGTCCCTATTTTTCGGCGGTTCCAACTTGAAGTGCGTGGCCAGCATTGCGAGGATGGTGCTGTCCTGCTGTCTGGCACTTTCCATTTTCCCCATAGATTCGGACATGTCATCCAGTCGGGTGTTGATCTGCTGGTTTTGAAGCTTTACCTGGGCCATGTCCGTTTTCAGCTCAGTGACGTCGGACTCCAGCTGATTCATCTTCTGTGTCTCCTGTTCATTCATGCCCGCTCCGTGGTCTTTCCCCATCGTCCGTGTTGTGCCCCCAGCGGTCCTCGTGCTGTGCTGCTTTCTGGGCGGGGGTCCCCCGTTCTTCGTGATGTCGATACCGCCAATTTTCCGCATATCGTTCATGACTTTCTGTGCGTGGTGCTCATTTTCGAATCCGCCGATTACGCAGTAGTTCATGCAGTTGCTGAGTTCAAACGACATGTCATCACTGAGCATGGTGAGCATCTTATCCACCGCGGAGTCGGAGAGGGTTCCCGTGCTCGAGGATATCTTGATGCTGGGTTTGTCCTCGTCGTGGATCACCACAGGTTCCCTTGGTCTGGACGTGGTCGACGTTTCCCGTGCCTTCCGTGCGCCTTGCGAAATTCGTCGGCGGTCTTTCGGCTTGGTGCAGTTCCACGTCTCGTGACCATCCTCGTCGCAATTGTGGCAGTGCGGGATCTCTTCCACTTCAGGGCATTCATGGAGGCGATCGTCTGTGCTGCCGCAGCCCCAGCATCGCGCCGTCTTGCGCCGGGGGTTGCTCGAGATACCCTTGCATGAACTCGAAGTGTGCTTACACCAGCCATGTGTTTTGCACCATGTTGCGCCAAGAAATTTTTTCATATTTTTGCGGTCATCGTGGTCGTCGGGCATCTTTGCACTATGGTGTTCGGCGGTGATGTCGGCAATGTGTAGGCACAGAGAGGCTCCGATGTTCCGATACCTCGCTGTGATTCGTCCGCTGCAGTTCGCCTGCTTTTGTTTGCCTGCTTCGGCTGCTATACGTGATGATGACCTTGTTGGCGCGTGCTTGTCCCAGGACGAGCTGCAGTGTCACCGCGACTTGTGATAACTTCCTTGTCTTGCACGATCCAGACCCGTTTGTTTACTCTTCAGGCACGACAACGGAGGCACTAAAAGAATAATGCTAACATTCCCATGGGCTGTTTTCGAAACAAAAGGGGAACATGTGCAAATACTTTACACATGAAATGGTATCTTGCAAAATCAGCATGCACTAAGCAACACAGGGCAGAATTGCCCAAAGTGTAGAGTGCTCTGTCTCGCCGCGAGCCTGCTTCGCAGGCTCCACAGCGGCGCCCTTCCCTTGTTGCGTCAGGCCAGTAATGTGACTGCTTGTGTGCACTCGCTGAGCTGAACCCCAGAATGTAGCTTGTCTGCAGCGTTAGCTGTGCAACGAAAGGTGGGGTGCACAGGGGGTTGGTGACTGATCGGGTACAAATCTTTTCTTGACCGCGTGCATTGTACCCAGGGACAGTTTCTGTACCTGGAGTGTGTGCCTGTGGAACCCGGACACTGCATGTGTACACAGAAATGCTGCTGTGCATGTGTGATGGTAATGGTTGGAAAGGGAGGAATGTGCTCTTGGCCGAACATTGCCCACGCTCTGTGTGCCATACCCTGTGCAGCCTCACAATCATGATTGTCTGTTGAGTTTGTGCAGTGCAAGCGTCTGTGATCGCCTAGCTCCCATCGGAGCGCCGTGCCCACTTTGCTTCTAGGGACTCCGGTGTGTTTTGTGTGTGGAGAATGTCATCTTTAGACAGTGAGTGCAATCGCAGTGTTTTAGTGGCGGGGTATTCGCGTGCATGCGGCACAGAAATTGTTGGGATGTGGAGTGAAATGGGTTTGTGACCGAACTGTGTGTTCGACATGAAGATGGAACAACCTGATGGGGGATGTGCCAATAGGAGAGCCGGTGCCACCACGAATAGGTCGATCCTGGATTGACTTGCTGTTGTTGTCTTGGGCAGGCGGGTGAATTGCTTTGTGTTAGGGTGCAGGAGACGGAAAACATCACGTCATGTTGTGGCTGTTTGATGTAAATGCGGATAGTCCTTAGACTCCACAAGGAAAACAACAAGTACACTTGGAACACTTACTTCATCATGCTACATGTCTCCCTAAATCGTACACAAATATTCAATGCATCGTCCATTTTTTTGTCTACTTATTTGCCAACTTACACGAGCACACTCAGCACCAACACAAACTCATCAGATGGACAATACCTAAATTGGGCTACTTTGATGCATATCCCAATGCATAAACCACAAGATGTCATCAAGAGAGACCATTCTAAGAGCAGAAGTTTGTAGAGTTCTATTCCGTATATATTGGCAATGCAAAGCGACAGATCGAGATGAACACTTGTCTCGAAAACCATCAAGGTGGACCTGCCTATCAAGCAACTTCCAGTTACCTTTAGTAGACAAAACCACAACCCGCAATATGTGGTTTGCTAGGTGGGCAAACATCGTTCCACCCATGCAGCACGCTCAATGTTGTGAATACTCTTATCCTAACCCACCATATTAGGGGGGGTATGCGTCATTTTTGTACAAAAAAAGTCCTTGGCTGTTGTCTGTGAAGAACAAACTCTTTGTCCATGGGAACAGACATTTTGTCCATGGCAACACACGTTTTGTCTATGAGAGTGCCTAGGGACGCGGGGGGCATGCGGGGATAGGACGCGGGGGGGTAGGGAGACATGTAGCATGATGAAGTAATGATGGGTGCCTTTTTGGGGGGGGGCAACTCATGTTGCAACATTTGCGTGCAGAGGCCTATCTTGTGGTTTTTCATGAGTAGTTCGAAGAGACATGGGGCTGAGGGGTGTTAGGAGCCCAAAACAGGCTGCAAAATGGGCTGGAAAAATACTTGCGTTCCGTTCTCTTCCCGCGCCCATCGTACACAAATATTCAATGCATCGTCCATTTTTTTGTCTACTTATTTGCCAACTTACATGAGCACGCTTAGCACCAACACAAACTCATCAGATGGACAATACCTACATTGGGCTACTTTGATGCATATCCCAATACATAAACCACAAGATGTCATCAAGAGAGACCATTCTAAGAGCAGAAGTTTGTAGAGTTCTATTCCGTATTGGCAATGCAAAGCGACAGAGATGAACACTTGTCTCGAAAACCATCAAGGTCGACCTGCCTATCAAGCAACTTCCAGTTACCTTTAGTAGACAAAACCACAACCCGCAATATGTGGTTTGCCAGGTGGGCAAACATCGTTCCACCCATGCAGCACGCTCAATGTTGTGAATACTCTTATCCTAACCCACCATATTAGGGGGGGTATGCGTCATTTTTGTACAAAAAAAGTCCTTGGCTGTTGGCTGTGGTGATAAACTTGTTGTCGACAAGAACAAACTCTTTGTCCATGGGAATAGACATTTTGTCCATGGGAACAGACTTTTTGTCTATGAGAGTGCCTAGGGACGCGGGGGGCATGCGGGGATAGGACGCGGTGGGGGGGGGGCGCGGGGAGAGAACGGAACGCACGTTTTGCAGCCTGTTTTGGGCTCCTAACACCCCTCAGCCCCATGTCTCTTTGAACTACTCATGAAAAACCACAAGATAGGCCTTTGCACGCACATGTTGCAACATGTTGCCCCTCCCCCAAAAAGGCACCCCAGCGACCGGTGTGGGTTTGCACTACCACACAAAAGCAACAAATCTTGCTACATGCTACCAATACTCCATGGCACTAGTGCTTTAAATGGACGCCAAGGACAAGTGAAGATGAATCCGGTGGCCACCAAACCAAAGTGGCGTTGGTACCATTTTGCGGTTCTGCTTTGGTAACAAAGGAGAAGTAAAGAAAGAGCAACAACTTCAAGCTATGAGTAAGTAGGAAAATAAAATTTGGTAATTGTGCCGGAAAAAAGGGGTGGAGTGGCAAAAAGTAAGGCATCGTATGCCACTGGAAGCAACTTGTTATAGGAGGCATGCGGCAAACAAAGCAAAGGATTTGTAACAATTCTGCACCTACAAAAAAAACGTTCAAGGTGTGACCTACAAATACAATGCAAAGAAGTGATGCTACAACAATGTTCTTTTAGAGATTTCTATTGCTTTTGGGTTTTTGGGGCAAAAACCGGTTCTGCGGGACGCGGGGGGGACGCGGGGGAGGACACGTGGGGAACACGGGGTGGGCACCCTCTATGGTAACAGACTTTTGGTCGATGATGGTCTCTGTTCTGTCCGTGGGAATGGTCAGCAGATAGTTTTCAGTCGATTGCAGTGATCGGGTTCCGCGCCAATTTCCGCTGCTCTGTCGCCGTTACTGAATTCAGCTTAATGAAGTTTTAATGGCAACAAACGACCATCACTTAGTTTCTTTTACTGAATTAACGATTCTTATGGGGCTCCGGAGCACATGCTTATTTGCGGGATAGAAGGTTTTTGGAAACTGCTCTTCAATCTCGCATGTATTAAACTTTAAACCACATTCTTCCAATGTAAACATTTTTCAAATAGATTTGGGGCACTTTCCCATGTGGATCTGTAAATGGCACGATTGACTCGCTCATGTTTGTAACCCGAATATTGAGTGCGAGTTGCACATTGCATTCTCTATGTGGTCCCCGAGCACGCCAATTGCTAGGGGCCAATTCCATCAACATTGTTGTTGAAATGTTGGTGCTTTGGGAGAGGGGCATGAGTTGTGCCATCATTGCTACCACGCACGCAAGGCAATGAGGATGCTTTTTGGGAAGTGCATAAAGATTGTACCTTACCATACGTCATTTCTACCACAGATAAAAAGTTTGTCTCCACCACCAGATTTGACCGTTGTGTTCTCGGGGACCGTGTATGGTTAGCCCAAAGGTATGGGAAGACTGTGGGAACCGATTCGCCCGAGTGCTGGCTGTGGTATTTTTCGCTGGGGTAATTTTCGCTGGGCTGTAAAATTCAAGTTAAAACAGTGTGTCGGAAGGAGAGGTAACAAGCCGATCCTGAAGTAACTGAGGGCTTGTCCCACAAACCTGTCAAAAAGAGTTCAAACCGCGAGTGTCTGAGTGTCTATTTTTTTTTCGAGTGTCTATTTTTTTTTGTTTGTTTGCTTTTGGAATGCGAGAGTTTTTGCGAGAGGTACTGTCAAAGCTCAATGAAATATGGAACTGGACCTGTCCGGGGACATGATCTCCGACGCCGAGGCGCAACAACACGGTCCATACACTGGACTTCAAACACAATGAGATCGGCGACGCCGGGGCGCAAGCGCTGGCTGAAGCGCTGAAGGTCAACAATACGGTCCATACACTGAACCTCAAAGATAATAACATCGGCGACGCCAGGGCGCAAGCGCTGGCTGAAGCGCTGAAGGTCAACCACCTGCTATATCGACTTTATATACTGGACCACACAGGCAATGAGATCGGCGACGCCAGGGCGCAAGCGCTGGCTGAAGCGCTGAGTGTCAACAACACGGTCGAAACACTGCGCCTCAAAGTGAATAACATCGGCGACGCCGGGGCGCAAGCGCTAGCTGCTTTTTGGGCGATAGCAGATGTGGCAGAAGACAGAAAAAGCCGCGCAGAATGAAGAAAGCAGGCTGAGGCAGGTACCGCCGGAGCTGGAGTATACAACTTGGACATTAAGTACCTATGTGGTGACACCATGGTGCAGCTGGCCGTGTATGTGGATGCCCATACCTGTCATTTGAAGGAGCGGATAATCAGCCAAATGAAGTTGGATCCCTCGATGGATGTGAAGCTGCTCCATGATGGACTGGTTCTGCGGCATAATGATATGCTTGAGTCCGCAGGTTTCGCTGCCGGAGAATCCTACGAGTTGATGGAATACTGCAAGAGCACTAGGTCTGTGACGAGTCAGACAAAGGAGATGGTGTTGTGCTCCTCGGCAGCGGCAAAGTGAAGAACACCACCCAAAGTAGTAACAACCACAATCCATCGGTGTGTTCTTTCATCCTTGGAAAGCAAGCTTTGGACCAGGAAGGAAGTACTTCCCCCATTCAACACACTCATGCATTCAGCTCAATTCCAAATGACTGCAATCTCGCTAGGCGTGTTTTGGATGTTTGTATGTCTGGTGCGTCCATTCAGGCATTCAGCTCAGGTCTGGTTATTCCACACTGCAACTGCATTTCTGGGGTGTCCATTTAGGCATTCAGCTCAGGTCTGGTTATTCCACACTGCAACTGCATCTTTGGAGTGTCCATTCAGGCATTCAGGTCAGGTCCGGGTATTCCATGCTCCCATAACTGCCACTGACAAAAAACCCAATGTGTGTGTTTCTGTCTGACTGATTGCCTGATTGTCAACCTCTCTTCAAGGCGCACTGCCGAAGGCAATAGAATTTTATTTACAGTTACACAGAGAGGTATGAAAAATATTATTGAAATTACCCGTGGTTGTAAGCACCCATGGCCAATTTTTCCCGTTTATGGCAATGCCTAGTGGCCATGACGTGTATGACATGTCTGAAATGATGTATTTCACTCGGATGGGCCTTCCTAACCCCCCCCCTCTTGAACCCCCCCCCCCTTGCAATCTCCCCCCCCCCACGTGGAGGGGAGACCCATGATTTTGAATAATCACCTGTGTGTATTCTGTGATATTCTCTCTCAAAAGGAAGTGTACACAAGAGCAAAGCCAGCCCCCAAACAGGCTGTTCGGGTTGCGCAACCGGGGGCTAACCGGCTGCCAAACCAGCCCGACGCTCCAATGCCTCCTCCTCATCTGCCGGTGCCACACACCCTGTGCCCATTAGGCAAACTGAACATGTGCAACAGTTTAAAGTGTCCTCTTCTTGTACGCCATTCTATGCTACTCTTTTCCGTTCCTTTGGACCCCAAATAACATCCGTTTTACATGAATCACGTTGGCAGAGCATCAATGCAAAAGTCGCTTCATTTGTGTTCTGTTTGCTTGCATCAGTGGAGGGTACCACAATTTGCCTTGAAATACCCTTGCAATCCCCCCCCCCGCCCCAGGGGGGGGATCGTCACCTGGCGACCGTCTCCCCCTTCCCCCGTTGGGGGAGACTGTTGCGTGCTATGGGGGGAGTTTTCAAGGGGGGGTATATTTGTTCACTGGGTGTGTGTTGCGGACAGTCTCAAGTACAACACTCGTGGTCTGCAATGCACGGGAGAGGGGGGGGGGTTCCATTCGACCCGAGCCTCAAAAGAGTGAGAAAGAGTTTCTGATATCCTTTGCTTGTTGTTGATATTGAAAACCTTGATTGCTTTTCAAAAGATGTTTCCCCAGAACTGCAAAAAGGTGAAGTCCACGAACAGTAAGAAAAAGTCACTGCCATGTCTTTCTTGGAGGGCTTGATCCAGGCTAAGCCCCCCTTAAAACCCTTTGTTGATGCTGAGACAAACTTAAGTGTTTTTATCTCTCTTTTGTTGCCTAAAGTACACTTTCTCAAAGTAACTAGGGTTGTGACCCTAGCCCCCCCATGAAGTTCACCCCTACCACTCAACTGAGCGGAGGTACCTTCCTTCATGGAGGACATACCAAAATAAATCAGGCATTACATGCTTGTTGGCCTTGGAGGTTAAGCCTAAGTGGTCTCCCACCCCAAGACCCCTATACTCAATTGTTTCTACCACTTATTGTGGTCCTACTTTGTAACTGTTTCTGAATTCAGTTGCTTGGCCAAGTCATTTTCTGTGTGGTCCTGACATCTATGCCCCTCAGTCCTAACCAGCACCATTTCACCCAAAAGAGTGCACATGAAGTGCCTATTGCAACCTCTGAGGCTAGAGTCTGACCAATTTTCATATAAAACCTTTTGTATTATCCATTTGTGATTGAATCTATGTGCATATACCTGCTTTGTCTATCTGCAGCCCTTCTGTGTTACACTGGATTCCAAAACCAATCATTGATTCGATCCACATTCAGTCCTTGCTCTACTTGCTGCTTTGGTTTGGGGTTTTCAACTACAAAACCTGCAGGAATACATCAAAAGACCTAGGGCATAATTCAAGGACATTTTTCCGGTAGCAGAGACAGTCCCTTGTGACCTTTTGAACCGACCCTGAGAAGAAGTGCAAAACAAAAGCTCAACAACAAGTCCATCATGTCCACGCCAAGCGTCAGGACCTGGCCTATCCGAACTGTCCAAGTACAAATGGGCAGTGTGGTCCACCCAATGAGTGAACCACCACACCGAGCACCACATCACCTCAGTGGCGCATCTGGGTCCCAAGGAGATCCAGAACGCAGAAGGGCGGAAGAGAATAAAGGCCTTACCACCGAGGCCTTAGCAGCACACGGTGGAGACAGCTTCAGTCACCTCCACAGACGTGTGGCTGCTTCAGTATCAAGATCCAATTGTCCAGCTTCATCCTCAACTGCCATTGAAGGACCTGAGGAATATGAGAAGCTGAAGATGAAGATGGATGAGTACATCATGCATGAGGAGTACTATAAATCCATCCGTGGGGAAGATGGAGAGGAGCCCTTGGCTGTACATGGATCCAGACCACGTACTGATGTAGGGTCCTACGCACACTCTGGTCCTCCGTCCACAGCATCCCTGCCAAGACGACTACGACCTGAGTACCCAACCCCAAGGGCTCCCGAAGTGGGCCCAACACGAGTCGAAGAACATCATCCAAGGCCAACCTACGGTGCCCTGGATCAAACGGCCGAGCTGCTGGCCAAATTCCTGTCTGGATCAGAAGATCCAGATGTGACGGCCTTATCAGAGGCCATTAAGGCTAAACTGGGTATTGCAGAACCCTTACCCAAGCCAGAGTTCCTCTCTCTCTCTCCAGGGCTGAGTACCCTGGCAGAAGATCTCAAGAGATCGAGGGTCTCAAGGCTGTTGCCTAAGGTTACCTGCCCCAGCCCCTTTCACCCCCGTGCCAGGACTGTGCCAATGGCGGATCTACAGGACGTGCCTGTCACAGAGAGTGAGAGAAGAGGGCTGTCAGCCCTGGCCCCTCTTGCCGGCGTGTCGCCTACAGGCCTAACTCCGGGGGGTGGGAAGACGGGCAGACCAATTGCCCAGGCGAACATCCAGCTGGAACTGCCGGAGTTCGACCCCAAAAATCTGCCTGAATGGGCAGAAGAATTTGCGGAGTTCCTTTTGTTGACTGGCCAATCCCATGTGGATGTGGCCACCAAATGTTCACTGCTAAAACGCTCTTGCAAAAAGAAACATTTTTGCAAAAACAGGTCAAACAGATTGTGAAAACCTGTTCTACCTGGGCAGAGGTACTCCTGAGGTTAGAGAAAACATTTCCAGTCTATGAGACTGACCTCAGCGTACGCACACAGATCGAGGAGCTACCTATGCTCCCGGAGTTTCCATCCGCTGCGCGAATTTCTGAGTATGTGTGCGACTTGGAGTACTTATTTTCGAGGATGAATGTGGGCTCCTACGGAGCCACTGAGCCCCACCTGTGGCTCATGAGTAAGATCCCCCAGCGTACGTGGGATGATTGCCGCTCCACCTCTGAGAGGAAGAGCAGGACCCACTCGTATGATACACTGGTGGATCTCTTGATTGAGCTCGCTCTTGAGAGAGAGAACGACTCCCACATGGAGAAGTTCCTCAAGAAGCATTTGGGACGAGGTGGTACCCCTACCCCCGAACGTGGCGAAGGGAAGGGGCATAAAAATCCCACTAACACTAACCAGGGAGGTGGTAAAGGGAGGGGCAACCTACGTGCCATGAACGAGGTTCCAACTGATGCAGGCACACCCCCCCTGTTTTACTGCCGACCTGTCAATGACAAGGGGGGACCTTGTCACGCCTCTGACTGCGATCTCCGCAGTGGCTGTATGCTGCAGATGAAACGTCAGCAGCATACTAAAGATGGGAAAACTGTGACCCATCAGGACCACTTCAGGTGTACCATCACCTGTGGTTACTGTGGCAAACGTCGTCACTATGAAGACGAATGCCACATCAAGAAACGCGAGAGTGACAAACTCAAGCGTCAGGAGGCGGAGCGCCAGAAGACGCCCGCCAGAAATCCCCCGAATGGGGATAAAGGTAAAGGAGGTGGCAAGGGGGCTGGTAAGACTGGACCCCCTAACCCCCAGAGGCGCTCATCAGCGCCCGTTGCTACACCTACTCCTGCTGCTACACCCGCTCTTGCCGCAGTTGTCCCCCAGAAGCGCCCCCAAGGGGATAACGCTACCCCTGAGGGGAATAATTCTAAGAAGAGGCGCTTGGCCTGGATGGCCAAGTCCCTCATGGCTGCTGGGGTGGATGTGAAATTCCCTGATGAGGAATAGGGGGGCGGCTCCGAAGAGGAGGACTTGGTTTTCTGGATCCTCGTGAAAATCGGGGATCAGGTTTTTCGAGCAGTGCTTGATACCGGCGCAACACTTTCCATAGTGGCCCGGCGCCTGCTTAAAACTTTCAGGAAAACTAAGACCGTAGCCATAAGAGTAGGGGATGGGCGTACCATCCATTCCCTGGGGGGGGTCGATGTGACCATATGTCTGGGCGACGAAACCGTGACCCAACACTGCAGAGTGTTGGACACTGACGCCTTTGACATCGTCATTGGCACTGACTTTCTAAGAAGAAACCCCCAGGTAAAAATGCTGTCCCTACAGCGTCCTTACTCTTTGCACTGCGACTTTGGCAGTGGGCTATTCTCCGTTCCTTTGGAGCTGTCAGGACGAAAAGAGTCTGGGCTGCGCTACGCAGCCAAGACGAACTATCGTACTGAAAATTACCAACTGGCCCGCCATGTTCTCGAAAATGGACTGGCGGCCCTTCAGGTAAACCTGGATGAGATCCAGGTGGAATTGTTTGCGAGCCAACAACAGCACATCATGCAGTTGTACTGCTCGAAACAAATGAAGAATGCTTTCCGTTTCTTCCCTAGTGACCCCTTTTGCACACCATGGTGCCATGTCCTATGTTCAACCGGTGTTCAACTGACTTCACCTGGGCCCTTGAACCACCCCTGAACAGCGGTTGAACACCCCCACCGCGCGTAGTGCAATTTTACCAAAAATTAAACTTTTGACGTATCACCATGCCATTCCAAACCATCCATGACGATGTACCATGCTTTTAACAACATACTAATGCCCAATGCACTATTCCATGCCATACCCCTCACATTGCCACTCCCTTTCTATCATGTCCAAGAGTAGCGTCAACGCCGCCTTGGTGTTCAACCATGCGGTTGAACACCCCACTTGACACATTCCCCTAAGCTTTGACCTTCATTGTGGTCCTTTGGCTTCCATTCTATCGTGGATGGTGTTCAGAGGTTTTTGCAGTGTGCACCTGCCTTATCCAAATCAATTATAACCACAAAACCATGGATTTTCTGCTACTTTCATATTGCCGCCCATACGCGTTCGGCCATGTTCAACTGCGTGTTCAACCGCGCGGTTGAACACGGTTGAACACGGTTGAACACACACTGGAGCGCGTTAGGAGAAATGCCGCACGTAATCGCAATCACACAACAATGGCACCAACAATTCACGTCAAATTGGATGAACAATCCCAGTGCCTGTCACCATGGGAACCCCAGGTCCAGGAGTTCAGTGCGCATCGGAGCGGGAAGGCGGTGCCACGCGATAGATGTATACGCCACGATGGCATACCTTTCACCCTCCCATCGCTCCGGCCCATGCGTACGCCAGGCATTGAAAATCACCCCCTTTCGTGCATCCACAACAACCCCTTGCACAATTTGACGCCCACATTGCATCCATGCTTGACGCTGCGCCCCCCCCTCCCCCCCACCACCCATCCACGCCGTAGTAAAGAAACCACCAACACGGAAATCACCCACCGCCACCACCCCACTCAACGCGGAGTCATCCCTTGGATGTTTGTGTACATCCATGGGTGCACATCCGTTGCCCCACACGATGGAAATTGCGGTGTAACTGAGGGACGGTAAACAAACCGTGAGGAAATTATTTACAAGGCGCACAACATGTGCATCATCATGTGTCCTCTTAGACATGCCCACGTGTGTAAACGTCGGAAACTTCCTTGTTGCTCCCCATAGGATCCGGCGGTACTCTCCTCCATGTTTCTTCTTGTGGAGCCATCCCTTCAAGCCTTGTAAGGCTTCATGGACCTTGTCGGCTAGTCACCTTGAGTCCACGGCCCATAGCGCTTGCGTCTCCGGTCCGACCTCCTCCTTCCCATCATCGGCACACTCCTTCTCCCTTGTGCTCGCCATTGCCCTTTCGCTCCCACCTTCGTGCATGCCGTCTTGAGGTCCACCTTCCTCCTTTGCATCATCTCCAACATGAGGTCGTTCATTCTCCTTGGCATCGTGCTCCACCTGGGGGTTGTTGAGGGCATCGGACATGCCCTCCTTGTTGGCATCGTCCACGGACGTGCCCTCCTTGTTCGAATCCTCCACGGACATGCCCTCCTTGTTGGAATCGTCCACGTCATTTGAAGTGCTCTCCTTCATGGGATCCTCGGAGTCCTCCTTGGTGCCATTGTCCGACGCATTGGTGGTACTTCCCGCGATTGCTTCCGTGCTTGCGATTGCTTCCGTGCTTGCCCCATCTTGACCTCCATCTTTTGTATCTCCGCTCTCGGTTGTCGCGTCTTGGCCTCCATGTTTTGCATCTCCGCTCTCGGTTTCCTTGTCGTGGCCTCCATGTCTTGCATCTCCGCTCTCGGTTTCCTTGGTCGCTTTCTCCATGTTCTCCTCCCACTTCGCCAACATGGCCTTTGCCTCATCCTCGCTCCTGAACGCTGTGTGGCGGAGGCGCACAATGACTGGCCACGTGACGTTGGCCTCACTCTGCTCTCCGGGCCATTGGGGGGGGAGTTTCACCATCTCCTCCCCCTTCCGTGGCTTGGGGTTGTCCTTCGTTGGCTTTGCCACGGCGCCCACTGCGATGCGGTGGCGCTTGTCTGGACCCTCGGTCAGCACCCACCGTACTGCGGATCCCGCTGGCAACCCGAACTTCTCACGTGCCTCTTGGCGCTTCTTGTCGAGGCGGCGTTTTTCCTCCAATCGTTGCACTTTCACGATCTCCTATGCAAAAGCGTTGCAGAGAGTTCAACCGAGTTCAACCGCGTTCAACCGTGTTCAACCGACCGGTTGAAGTGTTCAACCGTGTTCAACCGTGTTTCACGACGTACCGCCACACACTATAGCACCGGCATGCTTCGACGTTGTGAAGGCGCATTGCAACCAAATGTAGAGGCATATGCATACGCAGGAACATGGGGACATCACCTCTTCCGCTGGTGCGCTTGCTTGCACCGTGGTACTTGTGCTTGCACTTGTCTCCATTGCGCCACTTGCCTCCATCGCGCCACTTGCCTCTGTCGCGGCACTTGCCTCCGTCGCGCCACTTGCCTCCATCGCGCTACTTGCCTTCGTCGCGCCACTTGCCTTCACTGTGCCACTTGCCTCCGTCACGTTCGGTGTTGACCGTTGTCCTTCCTTTGCTCCCACATTTGCGTTGTTGGCGTCTTTGGGCCGCAGAGATGCCTTCTCCTTCTTGTCCTTGTCCTTTTTGTCCTTCTTTGGTTTTGCTTCGATCTTCTTCTTCTTGTTTGCCTTGGGAGCCTCCTTTTTCTTGGGAGGTGTCCACCCCTCATCATTGTCCGACAATTGGCTTGCACTCGACCCTTTTGAGTCGGACGACGAGTCCGCTGACGTTGCCACCCGTTGCCGCTTTTTGGAATGCACTCCCCGCCCGTCCTTCTTCTTCTTCTTGTCGGTTTTGTCTTGCACCCTTTGTTTGAGCGCAGTTTGCGCTTGGAGGAGCAAAACCTTCGGGCTTGCACTTCCTCCCTTTGCTTGTGGAATTGCCTTTGGTGGAGGCTTCAAGAGTCCACGAATGGGGACGTGGACTTTTGGCTCTTCTCGGAAGGGTGATGTTGAGCTCTCTGCCTCGTCGACCACGGGATTTTCACTCTCCACGTCTCCATGATCCGGCGCAAACCATGCATTAGAATTCTCCCACCACGTGCCATCGTCGGTGTTCATGTCATCCCTCAATTCCTCCTTCACGCCAAACATTGGTTGGGGGAATTGCTTCGCCTTGCCCGACTGACTCCGATGCTTTGGGGTGGACTCCATGGGTGTGCCAATCGCATGTGTGTCAATCGCATGTGGGGACCCGCCATGTGCAAGCTCTTGGAGTGCGCGATGGAGTCCTCGGGTCCATTTCTTCACGAGGGCGTCGCGATCGGAAACCCGTGCACCTGGCCCATGCCACCATTCATCGATGGGTAATGGCGGCCATGCTCCATGGAGCATGACCGCCGGTCCGCGTTTGTCAATGACGAACATGTGGGGTGGGACGTCTTGGGCCGACAACTAAGAGAGATGAGCGGTTGAATGGGGTTGAGGTGCGAAACCGACCGGTTGAACACCGGTTGAACACATGTGGCCACCACCTCATATGCACGGCACCCTCAGCGCACTAACACAGGGTATTCAATTATTGAACCATGTATGCATCCCAGACATGCAGGTCTCAATGTCCTAGCCACCAATTGCCCAAAACATCCACTCCGAACGTGTCACACACGGACTGTATCCATACTCTCTCCGTTCGCTTTGCTTCAACTGCCCGGTTGAACACGGTTGAACACCGGTTGAACACTTGTTGCACACACCTGCTCCACGCCTCGCATCATTGACGAAGTGCTTGTGGCCGCATTGGGTAGTGTGGTTGGTGGTGCAACCGCTGCAGGTGCCTCCTCCACGCTGGACTTCTTGCTGCGCCCGCCACTTGATATGGTTCCCCCGACCTCGACCATGGATGGCGGTGACGCGTTGTAGTTGGTGGCGTCGGAGGCGTCATACCAATTGTGCGGCACGGACTCCACGTTTTTAAAAAAGAATTGCGGCCCATGGCCCTTGCCATGGCCGCCACTTCGGCGGAATTTTCCATCAAGGTGCGTTGTGCGCCGCACCTTAGTGTTCATCCATCGTTCACGCCTACTACACCATGTGGAAAAAGAGTAGATGCTTCCAATGGCATAGTAAGGCGACAATCCTAAAAGTAGACGCAACCATGGAGAGTCTCCACCCAACATGATTCGTGCACGATAATAAACATTATTCATTTGGATGTATCCACTATCAATGATAGTTTGGATGTGTTGCAACGTGGCACAAAATAAGACACGCATTGCTTCGTCGTCATGTTCAGATGTCAATGCGACATCCAATGTCCAATTATATTGAAGAGTGCGGGCCTTTTCCATGTGATTGGCAAAGCCAATCGCAATTTGCACCCATGGGCGTGAGCCACATGGGAACCCGTCGCCTCTAATAATGATGACGAATAATTGCTCGCCATCGATCATTGGAAAGTCCATGGACTCCATGAGCTCCTTTTGTGTTGCGACATAATTAAAGAAATGCGGTAAGTCCCATCGTACACCAACTTTGCCATTGTGAATAGTGGTTTCCAATTTTTGCGCCTTACCCAATCGTTGCCATTCACGGTGCATACGCTTGAAAGATGGAAATGGGTGCACCCAATGAACATCCAACTTTTCTTGGGCAGCTTTTGTTCGCCGGTTGGCCCAAGATATTAGATTCTTGTACCTAAATTTGAGGCATGTTAATTCGAACAAAGTGACGCGCACAACGTGAACGTTGGTGCACAACGTGAGCGTTGGTTGAAATCGTTCAACTTGTTCAACCGGGCAGTTGAACATGACTTTAACAAATGTTCAATTTGTTGTTTTCATGCAAAAACACTTGATGGTAGCATGTAAATGGGGCCACAATTGCATGTGGAAGAAGACATATACATGATAGTTCGATGAAACCTAGGTAGGCACTCTATGTTGCACAAACATGAGTCGCATTTGTTTCATATGTGTTCAACCGCACACTTGAACGCATCTCGCATACGGTTGAACACTCCTTGCATACATGCAACGCACCATGGTATGCATGTAGGACATGTAGAGCACCTATTTTTCGGCATTTCCAAGTCAAGGATCAACCGGACGGCATCCTTGGGTGTAAACACCCTTTCCATGACCTTCCGGTCATTGCGTCGACTACGCCGCCCACTACCCATTCTAGTCTTGAGGCGTTCCCATAGTGTACGACCACCCTTGGATGCGGTGAACAAGTTGACCAAATCACTCATCAATTCATCCGATTGTAATCCAGTGTAGTGAGAATCAGGATCAGGATCAAAGCATAGTCGCGCGATCGCAGCAGAAGAATAATACAAAACTAAGAAAACGACGCACCGCCAGCAAAAATAAAGCGAAAAATCGTTTTTTCCGACCTCAGAAACCCCCCAAAAAATTTTACGCCGCTGTTTGGCGAGGTCGCAAAATTTAGGACACTCACAAAACAAAGACGAACAATAGAGTCGCGACGGCGAAGAACCTGAGCGTTGCATGCTCCAAAACACCTAGCAAAGTGCGTGTCCTAGGCGCTAGGGACTTGTGCGCGCTCCACAAACAAAGAAGAAGAAAAGGGGCGAACACCAAAAACCAGCAAGCCACGACGACGAAGACAAGAACAAAGCGAGCGCCGAGCCACCTAGCAAAGTGCGTGCCATAGGAGCTAGGCGACATGTGCGCGTCAAAAAAAAAAAAAAAGAGAGAAGGAAACGCAACAAAAAGAGAAACACCAAACCACAAACAAAAAAGACGCGACCACGGACCACGGGAAAACGAGGTATGACAACCAAGTATGTTACGGCCCCATGCGTCATACATATCGTATCCACCGCTACGCATACGTGGATGAGAAAACCAAGTATGTTGCGAAGGAGGGCGCCCAAGGGACAACACCGCACGCAAAAAAAAAAAAAAAAAAGAACGACGAACCGCCACGCACGTCAAAAGGCACGCCCGCAAACACAAACCACAACCATATATCCCCCATATTTATTCCTCCATAGGCCCCGACCGCCGCAAAAAAAAAAAAAAATCCACAAAAGCGCAAAAGGTATGGGGCGGCCACGGACAAAGGGGAAACAATGAAAAGGCGAACAAGAGAACGTTCACCAACCACGAGGAAACAACGGTATGGCGAGCAAGTATGTTAACAATACGAGGGAGGGCGCCAAAGGGACGGACCACGCACACACGCACACACATAAACAAGACCGCAAGGAGCGAGAAGACGGAGACAAGAGCAAGGAAAAACAAGGTATGAACCCCACACCGCCCCGCCCGCAAACACACACACGCTCACGCTATAGGGAATGACCACGTACCACGGGGAAACAATGGTATGGAGGTATGACGAACAAGTATGTTAAAAATGCGAGGGGAGGCGCCAAGGGGACGAAAACACAAACGCACACAAAGCCGCAAGATGCACGAAGACGGAGACGAGACAAAGGAAAGTCATGGTATGCAACCCCACCCCCGCCCCACCCACAAACAAACACACGCTTTCTCTATAGGGGACGGCAACAAGAAGCGGCACAAGGTACAACAAGTATGTTGAAAAAAAAAAAAAACACGAAACCGCCTTCCACGCCCTCTCTATAGGGGAAACGCAATGCGGAGAGGTATGTTATCGAAGACGCAGCGAGAAAAAAAAAAACACGAGGGAGGAGACACGGACCACAACACGCAAAAAAAAAAAAAAAAAAAAAGGACCTGCGCACGCTCTTTCTCAACAGGGGAAAAAAACATGATGGGACGAAAGGACAGGTACGTGCTACGCATCACACATGCCACGCATCTCTGCTAAGCATCTACAGGACCTCTTCTTCTGCCTTTTGAAACATGCCGACGACCGACGACGAGAACCAGCCAAGGTATGACACACCCCACCCCACCAACCACTCACCGCGAGCACACACACGCGCACGCACGACAGCCACACCGAGCGCGACCCCCCCCCCCCCAGGCCACCCACACCAACACGAAGGGCCACACAGCGCACACACACACACCAGGGCCAAGGGGAAGGGCACCCGGAAGACACACCCACCGCACCACCACACCACACCACCACCGGCAGTGAAACCCAGCCAGGAGTGGCGGGGAGTAGCACACAGGAACCTCCGCCAGGAGTGGCGAGGGACCAACCACACAAGCCACAAACCCACCACACACGCCACCGCCGCACGCCACACGCCGCACACCACACACCGCACACCACGCACCACCGCCGACAGCGAAACCCAGCCAGGAGTGGCGGGGAACCGCGCCCGGGACCCTCCGCCAGGAGTGGCGAGGAACGCCCACCACCGCTGGCAGCGAAACCCAGCCAGGAGTGGCGGGGAGTAGCACACAGGAACCTCCGCCGGGAGTGGCGAGGAACCAACCACACCACACACCAGCCGCAACCCCACCAGCACACCACCACCGCACACCACACACCACACACCACACACCACACACCACCGCCGCCAGCGGACCCCAGCCGGGAGAGGCGGGGGACCACACACCACCACCGGCACCAAGACACAGCCAGGAGTGGCGGGGAGTAGCACGCAGGAACCTCCGCCAGGAGTGGCGAGGGACCGACCACGCCACACACCGCCGCCAACGGACCCCAGCCAGGAGTGGCGAGGACCGCCCACCACCACCAGCAGCGAAACCCAGCCAGGAGTGGCGGGGAGTAGCACACAGGAACCTCCGCCAGGAGTGGCGAGGGACCAACAACCAACACACCACCGCCACACACCACACACCACCGCCGCCAGCGGACCCCAGCCAGGAGTGGCGGGGACCGCCCACCACCACCGGCAGCGAAACCCAGCCAGGAGTGGCGGGGAGTAGCACACAGGAACCTCCGCCAGGAGTGGCGAGGGACCAACCACACCACACACCACCCACAACCCCGCCAACACACCACCGCCGCACACCACACACCACACACCACGCACCACCACCGCCAGCAGGCCCCAGCCAGGAGTGGCGGGAAACCGCACACCACCACCGGCAGCGAAACCCAGCCAGGAGTGGCGGGGAGTAGCACACAGGAAACTCCGCCAGGGGTGGCGAGGGACCAACCACACCACACACCAACCACAACCCCACCACACACCGCCGCCGCCAGCGAACCCCAGCCAGGAGTGGCGGGAAACCGCGCCCAGGGCCCTCAGCCAGGAGTGGCGAGGACCGCCCACCGCCACCGGCATCGAAACCCAGCCAGGAGTGGCGGGGAGTAGAACACAGGAACCTCCGCCAGGAGTGGCGAGGGACCAACCACAGCCACAACCCCACCAACACACCACCGCCGCCCACCACACACCACACACCACACACCACGCGCCACGCACCACCGCCGCCAGCAGGCCCCAGCCAGGAGTGGCGGGGAACCGCACACCACCACAGGCAGCGAAACCCAGCCAGGAGTGGCGGGGAGTAGCACACAGGAACCTCCGCCAGGAGTGGCGAGGGACCAAACACACCACACACCAGCCACAACCCCACCACACACCACCGCCGCCCGGAGACCTCAGCCAGGAGTGGCGAGGACCGCCCACCACCACCGGCAGCGAAACCCAACCAGGAGTGGCGGGGAGTAGCACACGGGAACCTCTGCCAGGAGTGGCGAGGGACCAACCGCACCACACACCAGCCACAACCCCACCAACACACCGCCACCGCTCACCACACACCACACACCACACACCACACACCACACGCCACTGGCGGCGGCGGAACCCCAGCCAGGAGTGGCGGGGAGCCGCACAACACCACAGGCAGCGAAACCCAGCCAGGAGTGGCGGGGAGTAGCACACAGGAACCTCCGCCAGGAGTGGCGAGGGACCAACCACACCACACACCCGCCACAACCCCACCAACACACCACCACCGCACACCACACACCACAAACCACGCACCACACACCAACACAGACACCACGCGCGCACGCACCGCGCCACAAACACACACACCGGCGGCGAACCACGACCAGAGGAGGGGGCGACACGCCCGCAAGCAACACAGCCAGGAACAGCGAACACCCCCCCCCCCCCCCACCACCACCACCCCACCCCGGAGAGACGGGACACCAACCACCGCAAACCACACAGCGAAAAGGGGGGCGGGACGAAAAGGGCCCACGGGGGGCGCAGGCGAGGGACCCAACCTCAGGGGTTTGGGGGCCCCCCCGGTGACCGTATCGGCCCCACCTGAGCACGCGCAATAAGGTGGGATACGCCCGGGACCGTTGGTCAGCGGCCCGCGGTGGCACCGGCCTGGGGGGGTGACCAATGGGCCTGACCAAGAGCACTCCCCACGGCACGTACTGCGGTTCGGGCCCAGCGAGGGGCTGCGGGTAGGGCACACCGTCCATCGGGGCAGGCAAGAGACGCGCCTGTCCCGCAAGGACTCCCCAGCGACCCACAGTGTACCCGACCCCGGTGTGGGGAACGGCTGGAGTACCTGGCTACGGAACAGGTCCATGGACGGCATCCGTACAACAGAGTTACACCCTGACGGGGAGTGCAAGCACCGGCCCCCCCACGGGGAAACACCAGGGGAAGGGACCCGAGCCGGCGACAAGGACCCCCCCCCACCACACCACAGCCGGGAAGGCCCGGGCACGACACCGCCCCAAGCGACACGGAAAAGAGACAGAAGGAGGAGGGCACGCAAAGGGGACAGCAAGGGGACGCACCACCAACAGACCCCAGCCAAGGGGGGCGGGGAACCACACAGCCGAGACAGGGGGGGGGGCACGACACACAGCCCCCACACCAAACAGGGCCGCCAAACCACGCCCGCAAAGGCGAGGGCAGGCGCCCAAACGCACCACCAACACACCGCACACACGCCCGAGCGTGCACACAACACACACCCCCACAACCGCCACCGACACGAGCCCCACAAGCGCACACCACACACCAAAGCGCAGGCGCCGCCCGCACCACACACACAACGCACACAATCCCAAACAACAGGAACCCAGCAACCCCCCCCCGCCAGGGGGGCTGCAGGGCCGCCAGAAGCCGCTAGGACGCAAAGGAGGACCCACCAAGCCCGCAGCCAGGAGTGGCGAACGGCCACACCCAGAAACACCCGAACGGCCACGCCCAACACCAGGACCGGGCACTACGACACCCACACCAGCACCGCCACCAACGCCCAAACCGGACGCCACGACACCCTCACCAGCGGACACACCCGAAACCAGCGGAAGCACCATCGGCAACACCAGCGACCCCAGCACCCACCAAAACACTAGGACAAGGGACACCCTCACCAACAACAAACCAACACAAAAAGCCACCCAACACTGACCAACGACCGCACCCAGCCGATCCGGTCCCCCACCGGCTCGCACCCAGAACCACCGCCACCGGCATCCACGCCATCGGAAACACCAACACCGCCAAAAATCAAGCCAGCACAACACCCTCACCAACACCGTCACCGCCGGCACCAACGCCTACGACACCTACGCATGCCACCGCCGGTTCCAGCACCTACATCACCCACGCCAACGACATCAAGCACACCATCGCCGGCAACACCCCACCATCAGCGTCGCCACCAGCAACCTCTGCCACCGGAGGACACCGAAACCACCACAGCCGGTGAGCCAACAAACCACCAAGCCCCGGCCAGGGGAAGCGAGGGCACGCGCCCGGAACCACCATGCAGTCCCCGGCGACACCCACACCACCGGCGCCGCCAATACCACCCTCACCCACGACACCACCCGGAGCAACACCTACGCCACCTACACCAACAGCAGCACCAGCGGACCACACCACCTACTGCACACCCCCCCAGACAGAGCCACAGAAACCGACCACCGCCCTGAACGCAAGCCGCTGACCACCCACACACAGACCCACGCCAACCACCACCAGCATCAGCAGCGTCCGAGACGCCGAGAACCATAGCGACGCCCACAACGACCTCACCACCGGCATCACCGACACCGACACCGGCAGTACGGCCTCAGCACCGACAAACCAGAGCGTCAACAGCAATCGCCACGGCAACACCGCCCGGTACGACACCATCGGCATCAACAACACCAAGGGAGCCAACACACAGGCCAGCGACACCCATGGGTACCTCCACCAGGAGTGGCGAGGTCCCACCCCCGCCGTCAGAACACCACCATCCACCAGGGCAACACCCGCAGCGCCCACATCGGCCACAGCTCCACCGGCGGCGCCCTCGCCAGCACCGTCACCAACACCGCGACGGCCGGCCACGAGTGGCACGCCCGGAACCGCCGACCACCCAAACACAGGCCGCGCCCAGCACCAACACCAACAACGCCCACGCCAACAGACCACCATAACACACGCCAACCACCAAGTAACACATAAGGCACCCTCGCCTTCGGCAACACCAACGCCACCAACACCCACGGCACTATCCACACCACCACCAACCCCACCAACGACGGGCCGAGGTGCCGTCACCTACAACGCCCCCAACACCACCACCACGGCCCCGCCACCTAGGGCAACCCCACCAACGGCGTCACCAAGGACGCCAGCACGGCTGGCGAACGAACGCCACCGAGCCCTCAGCCAGGAGAGGCGAACGCCCACACCCAGCAACACCCGAACGGCCACGCCCAGACCCAGGGCCAGGAACTGCGACACCCACACCTGCACCGCCGCCAACACCCAAACCGAACACCACAACACCCTCACCAACGGGGACGACCGGAACCAACAACGGACCAACACAAGAAACCACCCAGCGGCCAAGTTACACCCAAGGCGTTCCAACCGCGCCACCCACCGGCCCGCACCCAGAACCACCACCAGCACCAGCAGCAGCCACTGACAAACCACACACAGACCCACACCAACCACCAGCAGCATCAACAACATCAGAGACACCGTGAACCATAGCAGCGCCCGCAACGACCTCACCACCGGCACCACCGACGGCGCCACCGGCAGTGCGACCTCACCGACAGCAACCCGGAGCATCCCCCATCCCGCATCCCGGTGAGACACCATCGGCAGCAAGGACACCGAGGGGGCCAAGGCCAACCCACCAGCCAACGACGCATGTGGGAACCTCCGCCAGGAGTGGCGAGGTCCCCCCTCCGCCGTCAGAACACCGCCAGGGCAGCACTTACAACACCCTACAACGCCAACACACACAGCTCCCCCGGCAGCACCCCCACCAACGCCAACACCGGCACCACCGACAGCGGCAACACGGCGACACCACCACCCAACCGCAGCAAGGTCACCCTAAACCGCAACCGCAGCAACACCTGTCACTACGGACCCACGGACAGCCGACACCACCAGGACCACAGACCGGCCAAACACCAGCCACGAATGGCACGCCCGGAACCACCGAACACCGGCACACAGGCCACCGGACCACCGCGAGACACACCACCGCCAACCCCACCAACGACGAACCAAGGTACCATCACCCACAACACCCCTAACACCACCACCAAGACCCCGGCACAGAGTAACACCTAGGGCGCCCCCATCGACGACACCACCAAGGACGCCACCACGGCTGGCGAACAAACGCCACCAGCGCCGCCCACCAGGCCCCCAACCAAGGGTAGAAACAACAACGCCACACGCCATCGCACCCACCGCATCGAAATCACCCGGAGCAACGTCAACATCAACCAGGGGTCCCCACCACCCACCCAAGCAGCACAAAACACCACAGCAACACCACCACACCCTCGCCACCAGCGACACCACCGCCAGCACCCTCTGCCAGGAATGGCGAGGAGAAGGCCCAACAGCGCGGACCCACCCAACGTCCCCGGCACCCTCACAATCGGACCGTCACCACCGGCGCCGACCCCCAACACACCACTGTCACCAACGCCACCGACCCCGGACGCAAAAATCACACAGCCCGCACACACGGCACCAGCCAGAGCAACGCCGACACCACTCCCGGCCAACTCACACGAACACCACCGGAAGCACCACCGTCGACCGAACGCCACGGCAACCCCAGGGTACGAGTCCCCCCCACCATCTGCACGGCCAGCGACACCGTCATCGGCACCAACCAGGACACCAACAACGACAGCCTCACCAACAACCGACACCCCCCTACCGCTGCCACCCACCAGTCACACCACCCGCCGTCAAAGCCACCCACCAATGCCGCACCCCGAACCACACTTACACCCGAAACCGGCACCAGCACGCCCGGCCGAACCGTCAATGGCACCACCGCCATGGCACCGCCTACGCTCACCACCGCCACCACCACCCCACGGGAGACCAGGAACCCCCGGCGTCGCCAACGGCCTCAACGAGCACCAACACCACCAACACCACCACCGCCGGACAGGGACTACCCACAAACCAGGAACATCTCCACCACCAACAACCAATACACCACCCGCGGCACCCCAGCATCGCCGACACCACCACAGCACCCATCACACCTCCACCACAGGAGGCGACGTGGGCCACACCACCCGTCAACTACAGCACCCTCGCCACCACCGCCACATCCGGCCCACAAACGTTACCGCCGACAACACCACATACGCCCATACGTCACCCACGCCATGCTCACCGACCATCACCTCGTCATCAGAGACACCAACACCACCGGCGACGACGACAGCGACAACAGCTGACCCACCAGCTAACCACCATCAACCATAGCCCAGCACCAGCTTCATCTACTCTAACGCCCATACCACCCTCGCCAACAGCGCCGCCACCGACACAATCATCCACTCCGGCGCCCACACCACCCTCACCACCAACATCACCAACACCACCACCCCCAAGGTCAGGGCCCGCGGGAAACAGAACGGCAGAGCGAGCACGCCACCACCCGCACGCGTCGCCCACCCTATCGTACACCGCTCCGCAACACGCCCCCCCCCGCTTCCCCTAACAGGGCGTGCGCTCCAGCCCACTGCTGGGAAGACGACTTCGACATCCTCCCGGCCATCCGACACCTACTGGCAGCCACGGCCCCGCGCCCACAAGCCCACCAGCAACCCACGGAACCGCAAGAGCCCGACCACCCCATGCCACCACGCCCCATGTCCCCCGCGTCCACCGCAGACCGGAACGCGGAACACCAGCGAGAGGAGCCCGACCCCGGCCGCGCCGCCACGCCCCCACCGCCCCCCCCCCCAAAGGACATCTATGCCACGCTGGCCAGCACCCTAGCCCCCATGGACGCCGAGCAGTACTACCAGTCCGTCCAACGAGACCTCCCTGAGGACCACGCGACCCTCCAGGGGTGGAAGCAGGAGAAAAGGTACGACAACGAGTGGGGCACAGAGGAAGACCTTCTCTGGGACGACACCTGGAAAGGCACCGCGGACGCCTTCCTGGAGGCAGCAGCCGAAACCTACCCCCGCCCGCCCGGGGACACCAGACACGGCCTCCACGCCCTCCTAGCGTTCCACAGCTGGAAACACCGCCACACCGTCACCCTCCACCCCCTCGACCACAATCCGCACCGATGGACACCTGAAGACGACGCCACAGCCACCATCACCGTACAGCAAAGCCCCGAGAACCCGGAGGAATACCACATCACCTGGGACGATCCGGCACCCCACCCCCCCGCCTCCCCCACCCTCCCAGATGTCTTCGCCGCCATCAGTGCAGAGCTCCAGGAGGCCAAAGCCCCCCAGCAACTGGACGAAGACATGCCCCAGGCACCATCACCATCAACCACACAAGACCAACCCCGCACAGAGCCCCTCACCCACCCCATCACCACAATGGAGCTCCCCCCACAACACCGCACCACCCCAGACCGAAACGGGTTTCGAGACCTGCCGCGGGAATGGGCGGTCGACAACGGCACACTCCGATGGGACGAAATCACACCGGGCCTCCAGGCCATCCGCCTCCACTCAATCGCAGAGCCCACCACCACCTGGGCACTACCGACGGACCGCCACCACCTCCTCCTCACCGTCCAAGGCGATGCCACGATCACACCCACGGAAGGAGACCCCGTAACAGCAGCCCCCGCCCACGCCGTCCACATACCCCCGCAAGCATCGTCGGCACCTATGACGGTGCATCCAGGCCCCACCCCTTGGCAGGCCATCGTCATCACCTACCCCGCCCCCAATGACCACACACACACCTGGCAGCAACGATGGGAGGACATCCGAGGGGACCTCCTCCAAGAACACCTAGGGCTCACACGCACCCACCACACCCTACAACCGATACGAGGAGTAGGCCAAGCGTCACACGGCATACACGCCCCGGGAGTATGGGCCTACGCCACACCCATAAACCCACAAGCAGCGGAGGACATCAAGACCGCCCTATCCATCCAGCAAGCCCAGACCCAAACCCCGCACCGCAACACCCAACGAGGCTACACAATTTGGTGGACGTACCAAGGCCAAGACACCCTCACCCCCCAACCGGGGGCCCCCCCTCTAGACACCAACACCACCGCCCTCCTCCAAGCCGCAACAGCGGCAGCCACACAGGTAGGGGCCCCGGAAACCTGGGGCCCACAATACCTGGTCGAAACCAAAGTGGCGCCCCACGCGAAGGGCCAAGACAAGCCCCCAACACCGAAGCCGCTCCAGCCCCCGCTCAAGCTAGACCCGACGGAGCACACCCCCCAGGATGAATGGGCGACCCACTACATCATCCCCCACACCACCACCCGCAAGAACGACGCCGCCAAGATCACCGTCACCCGCCACCTCCCCCACACCACACAGGTGTATGAGCTGACGGCCCCCAACGTCCTCGTCACCCGTCGCCGACACGACGAGCGATACACCATACAGGCGGAAGGGGCCGCCGCGACCACCCTGTACACATGGGCAACACGGGGGGACCTCCCACACCCCACCCTCCACCACGCCCCCTCCTGGCCCACCCCCTTCCACACAGCGGACCGCCCCAACAAGAAGCCCAAACGCACGGGTGTGCACACCCACGCCCAGGAGGCCCAGCACCGACACAAAGCGAGGCGCAAAGCCCGCACCCTCCACGACGACCACACCATCCCCCGCATCGGCGCCCCCCCCGCCAGGGTATCAGATACCACCCACAACCGCACGATCACAGGCATCACCACGGACTGCCTGAACCCAGCGGCGTCGCGGGCAGACGCCGTATGGATCAGCGAAGGGCGCTCCCACACACGGGCGGTGGCGCGCCTCCACAACATCCAACCCCACAAACTCCAGCGCGCCGTTGAATCTTCGCCGTACACGTCACCCCGTACGGCATCGACCACCCCCGGTGTGAGCACCATGACCCGCCCTGCTCCACCCCATGCACCTCGCCCCTGCGCCAACCGCTGCCGGCCCCCACCATCACGGGCAACATGTACCTGGGCACCGTACCGGGAGACCCGGGCATATACATCCTGCCCAACAGGTGCAGGGAACACGCCATCCCCCTCCACTGTGTGGAATCCCTCGCCCTGGGACCACCCCCACCAAAACACCAACACCAACACATCCCGGGGGACAAACGGACACAGGCCCCAGACGGGGGAAAAAAGGCCCACCAACGCGCCCTGGCCCACATCACCCTCAACCCCGCAGCCCACCTACCAAAGGACTTCGGCACGGAGCGCCACATCGTCCTGGAGGGCCAAGCCCACCACATCATCACCGCCGCCCTGTACACCCTCGCCGCCCACGAACGCCACTGGGACCCCACAACCATCCCAGCAATGCCCCCACCGCCCCAAGGCCCCAACGATCCCGTCACCCCCTTCCACATCGATCAACTCCTAAGCCGCAAGGCCCCCCCACACCTCCACCCCTCCAGGATACCACTAGCCATTACATCGTGGGACACCCTGGACACCCCCCCCCAACAACCCGCCATCCACATCCTCAAAGCGGACACCCAATGGTGGGTCCTCCACTGGGCACACGGAGTCCTCATGGCGGCCCAGGCCTATACCCCGGAAATGGACCCGGAAGACCCCCCACGGGGCCAGCAGCGCCTCCTCCAGGCCACCACCCTCACAGGCCGCGAAGGCGCCCCCTGGGAAGCCCTCCACACAGCACTCTACTGGGCTCAAGGCTCCCCCAACGGCCCGGACACACCGGAACCCACAGAGGCCTGGGTCAGGCAGGCCAAGGCCATGAGGAACTACCACCTACACCACCCCTTCGACGACAGCCCCGCCGCACTGCCATGGCCAACAGATCCCCCGGAGACCGTACGCAGCCACGCGAAAGCGAAAATGCAAACACCGGCAGAACCCCCACTGAGGGATCCAGACCAGCAAGCAACGCACCCCTTCTTCCAACCCCATGCCCCCCCAGCCCCGCCACCTCCAGTCCCACCCAAGCGAACGAGACGACAAAAGGGCGCACCCGCCCCCAGCCAAGCCGGAAAAGCAGCAACCTCCCGACCCCCCGCATCCCACCCGACCCACCCGACGAATTCAGACCAAGCATCCTCGTCATCCTCCCTCCCACCACTACCACCGCCCCACCCGGACCAGGCATCCTCATCATCCTCCCTCCCGCCACCAGCACAGGCCCCGCCCAAAGCGTACCCAGGGTTCGAAAAAGGTGCGAAGGTCCTACAGCCCTTCCGCAACGACCACACAGGCGACTGGATCTGGTGTGAGGGCACGATCCAGTACCGCCTCAAGGGACCGGGGGACAACGGGGGGCCACAGATCCGGGTGATCTGGCACCGGGAAAAGGAGCTAGACCAAGGCAACAGCGCCCCCGACAAACCACTCGGCGACACCCTGGAACTCACCAGCGCCCACCCCATCCGGCTCCGCACCGAAGAGAACAAGGCCCACACAGGCACCAAATACACTGGGGAGCTCCCCCCGGAGTGGAGCCAAGGCCTCCCCCCGCCACGCCTACCCAAACGCCCACAAACCGGCAAAAAGTCCCCAACCCCCAGTCCCCCTCCCTGACGGGGCAAGGGCCGAGGGCACAAGCCTCCACAGCCCCGGCCCGCCCCCACCGAGGCCACCGTCAACCTCCTCGACCTCAACCACCCGGCCGTCACATACTCCAAGGACGCCACAACCGCCCTCCAAGAGCTCCCGATGGCACAGGGGCCGGGGTGGGTCCCCCACCTCCTCACCTTCCAGGAACAAGGCCTACAGCGCGACGACCCCCCGGAAACCACCCCCATATATACCCCGGACCAGAAAGCGTACAAATGCTACTGGCACAAGGGGACCCCCCTATACGCCCAAACCGGCATCCACGTCCACCTCGTCCACCACCTCAGCGTCCCAGGGAGGCTAGGTGTCTATGAGGTCGTCGGGGACGGATGGCAACTCAACGTCATCAACACCCACGTCCCCTTCGGCGAAGCCACGGAACCCTTCCTCCAGGCCCTGGCCGAGGCGTACCGCCAAATGGCCATGCTCGCACCCACAGTCATCATCGGCGACATGAACGCCGCCCCCACCCCAGCGGACCGAGGAGGACAGGCCACACCCCAGGACCAAGCAGTCCGCGACACCATCGAAATGCTGGGGCTTGTGGACCTAACAGCCAGCCTCGAAGGCCAAACATCCCACTTCCCCCACCAAACGGATGCCGCCCCATCCCGCATCGACGTATGCTATGGCGACCCCACCACCATCATCCGAGCGGAGGCCCGATATGGACCCCTCCCGCTGGGACCCACAGGCCATAGCCCCCTGCACATCCGCCTCACCATCCCCAACCTTCCCCCCAGCCCCCCAGAAGATGCGGACCAAGGCCTACCACACCCCCTGAAGATGCCCCCGCTGCATGACAAGCATGCCTGGTCCCAATATCACAGGGCCATAGACCGCGCCCGGCGCATCCAACCAGACCCCACCGACCTACTCACAGCCATGCGCACGGCCGCCGTCGCCTGCGGCTTCCAGCAACACCCCCACACAGACGACGACCAACCACCCACGGCCCTGGGGGACATGCTCCATGACCTCTGGCATGCGAAGCAACAACTGGCGACCCTCCTCCACACCGACACCCCCCAAACCCGCAGCGAGATACACCACTGCAGGACACAGATAGCCCAAATCAGGGCGGACCTGCAGCGGTGGCACATCCACAGGCAACAGCGCATCGCCCAGGAACACGAACGGTATGCGCAACACGAACTCCCCTACAAGGCCATCCGCCACCTCAACGACGCCATGACCGATACCGGCCACCGCACCATCACCACGGTCCGGCAGGAGGACGGCTCCCTCACCAACGACCCAGCCACAGTGCTCCAAGCCACCCAAGACAGCTTCCTCCGGCAACACACCCCCACCCAAGACACACTGGACCCGGACACCCAGGCCAAAATCGACCGCCTCCCTCGGGTCTTCAACCACGCCCAGAGGAGGCACCTGGAAAAACGCCCCTTCACCATCCACGAAGTCCGGAAGGCCATCCACAGTCTCCGGCAACACAAAACCCCAGGCTACGACGGCCTCCCTGCAGAGGCATACTACCACCTCCCCGCCCACCTCCTCCGCGTCCTCGCCCACCGCCTCTGGGACATCGTCACGGGGCGGACCCCCCTGCCACCAGACTGGGCAAACGTTGTCCGCCCCCTCTACAAAAAAGGGGACTGGGCGAACCCGGACAACTGGCGCCCCATAGTCTGTGCGGTCACGGAGGTCAAAATCGTCTGGACCATCCTCCTGCGCCGCATCCGCCCGCACCTGGACCCCCACATACCAGCGAGCCTCTGGGGGGCCATCCCAGGCCGCTCCCCACACGAGGCCATCTTCCTCCAGGACACCATCGCGGACATGGACCCGGTGGACCTCATCATCGCCTCCCTCGACGTCAAGGGAGCCTTCCCGAACACCCCCTGGCTCCTTCTAGAAGCGGTGTGGAAACGCCTAGGCCTCCCCTTCTACAACTTCACCTCCGACTACATCCGCACCCGCAAATACACGGTCCGCACAGGAGCAGGCCTCACCCCCTTCCTGGAGCCAGGCAGCGGGGTTTCCCAAGGGGGAGCAGAGGGCCCCTTCCTGTACCTTCTAGTGACGCTCCCCCTGGCCCTCGCAATCGAGCAGGATTACCCGGCCTACGCACCCTACCCCCTCCTCTCCCCCCTGGTCGGCTTCGCGGACGACACCAACCTCACCGTCACGCACACCCCACACGACCCCCATGCCCCGGACCCCGGACCAACGGTCACCCAACAGGCCAACGACTTACTGGACGTGACCGTCTCCTACCTCTCCCACAACAACCTCATCGTCCACCCCACAAAGTCAGTGGCCATGATCAAGGGGTCTGCCACACCTCCCACCCTGGGGCCACAAGGGCCCCCCATGCAAGTCGTGACGACCACCACCCACCTGGGGGTAGTCCAGGCCGCCAACCCAGAGGACGCCACCCTCCCTCCCAAGTTGCAGTCACACCTCGCCCATCTCCCCAGATATGCGTCCCCGACCACCAAGGCCCTCTCCCTGTCCCACCAGAGCCTGGCGTACTACCTCACCGGGGTCTTGAACGCCTCCATAGGCTTCCAAGCACTCCACCTAACACACCCCACCACCGCCCTCCAGCCGGCCACACGCGCCGTGACCAAGGCATGGGCAGCACACGGGGGCTGGCCCACCTCCATACCCACCCGCGCCATCCCAGCGGCATGGCCCCACTATGGAGACGCCATAGGGGACGAGGTGAAAGCGGCCTCTACCAGACACACCGCCCTCCTCCTTCACCGCATGACCCACAACCACTCACCGGAGGTCCGCGAGGTCACCGCCATCCGCCTCCAAGCCGCACAACGGGCCCGCAACACATGCCCGCGCTGGGTACTCCACCAGACGGGCATGCCCACCAACATGAACACCCGCCTGTGGAACCACCTGCAGCTTCTGCTCCCATCCCCACACAACGCCATACTCACCAACCACACGTGCCCAGAGAAAGGGCCACTAGCGGTCCTCTGCGGGGACCTCCACCACCACCCCAAGGGCACCATCCACACCATAGACCTTGTCGGGGCCTCCATCACCGTAGTATACGTCACCCTCGCCCAAATGCGGGTCCTGCACCACAGCGGGGCACACCACACCCCCTTTCTACAGCTTCCCGAATGGCCACAATACCGCCTCTTCCACCAGTACCTCACACAGACGGCACGAACAGCGGGACACACTCTACCGGGCAGCAAAGACATGCGCACAGCCTACCGGGAATTCACAAAGCAACACCCGCGACCCATCCCAGAGACACCGCCCTACGCACCCACCGGATCGAAACACGAACCCGTCCCCCCAGTAACGGGCCCAGTCCCACCACTAACCCTGCTACTGGCCCCGAATGAAGCCAAACCAACGCAGACCACCGTCATCCACCACGGGGCAAAATGGCGCACACCGAAACACCACATGACCGCCCGAGACCTACCAAAGGTCCCCCAAGATTCCCAGAGCATGCCACGCACATGTTGGGCCTGTGACCCCGAGGCACCAACCGCACCATGGCCCGTGCTACACCTCATAGCACGCCACCACACCCACCCCACGACCCACCTACCACCACAGGCCTACGCATGGATAGCCCCATGGTTCCACCGCACCGACACTAACCCCACGGTAGCATGGAACCCCGACCACGCGCCCAAATGGCTCTTCACCACTACACCCACATGCCCCCGCCCCGACCCGGCAGGAGTCGCCATCCGTTACAGCATGTACGAGCCAGCCAGAACGGGCAAGCACGAGCACCCCTACTATCCACTCCACCACTCCTGCCACACACCGGAGCACCGAACACAAACCCTCACATGCCACGACCTAAACCCCGACACAGCCTACATCCTCCACTACATCTACTCCTACCTCACACAAGGACAGCCGGAGCAGGGACTCATAGCCCTGTCCCCCCAAGCGAAGCACATCATCTCCAAAGGAATAGGGGTGTACGCCACCCCCATCCTACAGCCCACAACCCCAGTAGCCCACCTCGCCACGGGCCTTGCCATATACGCCTACCTGCCCATGAACCCATGCCGCCTCCCACAACCATCACCGGCGGACCGGCTCTTCTTCACCGACGCCTCAGGCGAATCCGCCCTCACGCCCATCACCGGGGGGGCCACCCTGCAGCTAATCCACACCGGGGGACACTACCACATGGACCACCACACGGGCCACACCACCTATGGGGCCTCTTCCCACGGGGAGCTAGGGGCCATGGCCGACGCCATCACCGAGGTCGCGGCCCACCTACCCGCCCACTCCCCGCACATCGTCCGGGTCTGGTTCGTGGTAGACGCCACTGTAGACACGCACCTGCTCCTCCGCTTAGCAAGGCAACCACTTCACAAAGCAACCACGAGGAGCCTCGGCACCCAGGCACTGCTACTCTGGAAAGCCCTACGCAGCCTTCCCCCCTACGTCCAACTCCACATCGTGAAACAAGAGTCCCACAGGCACCAATACGGAAATGGTAAGGTCGACAACCAGGCAGTACACCAGCGCACAACACACCTACCAGCCCTCCAGATCCCTGACCTTGGCCGCAACCACACACACCTCCAACACGTGCCCCCTGTACCCGAGCCCCATCAGACCCCGGACTGGGTACCAGAGGACGCCCCCTATTCCTCCCACGACAGAGCGTACCACTACCCAAACCCCGTCCAACATCTCGCCCGCGTGCTCGGCGACGCAGACAGCCGGGCGCACATCCAGGAGCTCCAGGACAGACTGCAAGTCCCCCTCTACCACTCAGCGCTCCGCCCAGCAAACGTCCCAGCCCACCTCCAGAAACGACGCATCCAGCTCCTCAGGGAGCAACTGCCTTTCCTCACCAGGGTCGCCAGATGGCTCGCCCGCAAGCACATCCACGTCCCCGACGAACACACCCGTTGCCCATGCGACCACACCACCCCGGAGGACTGGGAACACTTCAAGAAATGCCCCCTCCATACAGACAGGGACACCCTAGTGGGCTGGTCCCCGGCGGAAACCCTGCGACAACACGAAGGATGGCCAGCCCACAGCCACGCACACCAGGCCACCGAACACCTCTTCCGGGACCCCCTGATCAAAGAAGCCACCATGAGAGGGGCAGTGACACAGGCCCTGCACCGACACCTCACCAAACACACGGAAAGCCCCATGGAGGCAGCAGCACACCTCCAGCTAGAAGCGGTCCGCAGAGCAGCGGCCCAAATGGTACACCGCAAACACCTCCTGCTAACACACGCGGAACAACTCACCGACCCCACCGCCAGGGAACACATGCAGCGTCTCATCCATTACCATGCCGTGCATGACCCAGACGTCCAGTAACCCGCTCCGCGCCCCGCACGCGCCCCCCGTCTCCATCCACAGGTCTCCAAGGCACCACCACAGCGCCCCGAGACCCGTCTCGCACCCAAGAAGCCACCCGGCACCGCCCAGTCCGGCCGAACCCAGCCAGGGCCAACCATCCATCGACGTAGACGGACAAGACCCCGGCAGCCCATCCAGCCCACCCCCCCCGGACCCGGGGCACCCCCCCCTCACACCGGCCACCATCCGCGACCCCGACCTCCTCCGAGCGACCCTCCAAGACAGGGCCCCGACCACCCCCCTGGGCTGGTACCGCCTACAAGAGGACTGGACCAAGCTCACCGTCAAAGCCCTCCGGGACCTGACCACCCCAGGCAGCGGCCTCCACGAGACCATAGTAGACCTCGTGCTCTGGCGAGCCCGCAAACACACCCGGGGCCAGCCCATCTGGATCCCCCCCATCGAGTGGGGCCAGGCCCTGACGCACGACACCGGCAGCAACGTCACGCGTCGAGGGACCGTACGCCTACGGCGGGCCCAAGCGGAGACGGACCACCCAGCGGACCCGAACCACCCGGAGCAGTGGGAACAGGCCACCGCGCCCAACCGCGACACCGCCCTTCGCGCCGCCGGCCTCCGCACCCCGGACGACGACCTCCCCCCCCCACCTACAGACAGTGACCACTCCCCGCCGGAGGTCTGGGTTACAGTCCTCGAGCGCGGCCACTACTACGTGATAGCCGCTATGGCTACGTCCCACGGCCCGCAATGGATCATCCAGGGGACAGACACCATGTTCGCCCCGAAGACCGCCCCACCAGGGGCAGTGGGGGACCCCACCACCCAGCACAGGATCCTCAGGGGTCTCCTCCAGCCAGGGGACACGCCCCCAGCCCGCGCCCTGGCCCAAATCACCTCAGGGAAGGCGGGCTACCACCTGGGATTGTCCATGCTCTGCCTAACCCACTCGATCCAGCGCCACTGGCCACCCACGGGGACCGTGCCCTGGGTTTGGGCCATCCCCACCGCCCACACACAAGTCGAAGCAGGCCCGGACACACGACCAAACCCCCCCCCCCCCAGGCCGCAGCAGTCCCTCACCTGCGGGTACCACGCCATCCACAGGGTCCTCAACCGCGCGGGTCTTAGCCCAAAGCTAGCATGCCCCCTTCCCACCACTGACCAAGAGGTCCACCAGATACGAACGCTCGTCTGCGAAATCCTTGCCGCGGCAGCAGAAGACGGCAAGCTTCTCCTCCAAACCGCCCGGCCTACAACTGCCCACGCAAGCGCGCAGCAAGCGGACACATACACCGGCACAGCACGACCCCCCGCACAATCCCCGCCCATGCCCCCCCCCTCTCGCTGCTCAACCGGAGACCCACACACGCCCACTATCGCGCGCACCCCCGGGCCCCGCGACACGGGCCTCCCCCACCCGCCCGAACACCAGCACACGCCCGCCACACACCCACCCGCCGGCCACCCTTCACCGCCCCCCACACTCGACAACCCACACACACCCGCCAAGGGGAGCCCCACGCCCCGCGGCACGCCCACCCCACCCAGTGGCCCGCCCACGCCCCCCACACACACCCCAGAGGACCCAGGCCCACCCCCCCCGGCCCCTGAATGCAGCCCACGCGAACTGTTCCCCCCCGCTGACACCAACCCACACGACCTCGCACATTGCAGGACCCGGGCCCAGCCGAGCCCAGAAAGAGAAGGCCGCAGCCCCGCGCCTCCCTCCCCCGCCGCAGCCGACCAGATCGGCCCGCCGGGCCGCCAGGTCACGACCGGGCCCCCCCAGCCGCCCGCCCCCAACCTACAACCCGGGGACATGCCCTCCATCCTCCCCGCCGTGGCCGCAGCAGAAGCCGCCGCCCGCAAGCCCGCCCGCATCACAGCCCAACCCGCGTCCACCACCTCCTCCTCGTCCTCAGCCTCGTCCACCTCCTCCACCTCATCCTCCGACCCCCCCCTCCCCGCCAAACTCATCCTCAAGGCCACGACGAAAGCCAAAGCCGCGGCCGAACGCACCAACCCCCCAACCCCCACACAGGCGACTCAGGCCCCCCGGCAACCCACCGGGACGACCCCCGACCCGGCATCGACGCCCTCACATCTCCGGACAGAGGTACTCCTCAACCTGGAACTGGACCCCAACCCCAAACCCGACCCCAAACCCAAACCGGACCCCAACCCCAAACCCAACCCCAAACCCAAGCCGGCGCCCACGCGACCACACACAACACCGCATACGCAACGACACAAAACCACCCGATACCACCCCCGCCCGGGCCCTCGCCCAAGCCAGGACCCCCCACCCACCACGACCCGCGCCCCCCTCCCGCCGGCACCCACCACCACCGCGGAGACGGCCACCCAGCACGACCCCGTCCAAACCCTCGTCAAAATCCCCGTCACCAAGCGCCCCGTCATCCATCCCCCACAAACCACCACCACCGGCGGCCAAACCGACCCAGGGACGTGGGACCCCTCAACCATCAGCACCGTCAAGCCCGGCCCCCAACCCTTCCCCCATGCCCACCACATAGTGCAGCCCCGGGGACTGCCCACGATGCCCAACCCCCCACCCCCACAAGGGGGACCGGAAAACCCACAAGGACTCCATGGGCCATACCCGCAACACCAACCCCACCACTACACACACCACCACCACCAGCGGCCCCACCACCACCACTACCAACACAACCCCCACCACTACCACTGCCCACCGCCCTACCCCACCGGGCCACAACCCCCCGTACACCAACAGCACCAGCGGACGGGATGGCAGCCGCCGAACGCCCCGCCCGCATACCCACCCCCCCCGTACCAGCCACCACCCCCGTACCAGCCGTACCCCCGCGGCCACCATCCGATGGCCGAAGGGGCCCCATGGACGACGGGGGACCTCCCCCCCCAACCAGCACCGCGTAACGCCCCGTACCCCCCCGGCCACCATCCGATGGCCGAAGGGGCCCCAAGGACGACGGGGGACCTCCCCCCCCAAGCGGCGCCGCGCGAGGCCCCCCAGAGGCCGCCGACGCTTCCGGACTGGCCCGACTCGAGCGACGAGGGCCGGTCCCGCAAGCGGCGGCGCTCCCGCCCCCCCCCCGCACGGCACACTCGCCCACGGCGCCCACACTCCCACCGCGCCTCAACCACCCACTCGCGCCGCTCCCGCTCCCCCAGGTACCACCACGACCCCCAGGGACCCCGCTCCCGTCGCTCCCGCTCCCCCGGGCGCCACCGCCGCCCCATGTCCCCCTCCCCCTCCCCCCACCGGCCACCCAGCCCCCGCCACCACCACTCCCGCTCCCCCCGACGCAGCCAGGCACGCCACTGCCGCCCCACGTCCACCTCCCCCTCCCCCCACACGCCCCGCCGGGCTCCCCGTTCCCCCCGCCACCCGTACCCATCCACCACCCCCAGCCCCCGCCACCACCACTCCCGCTCCCCCGGACGCCACCAAGCGCGCCACCGCCGCCCCATGTCCACCTCCCCCTCCCGCTCCCCCCTCCGCCCGTACCCGTCCTCCACCCCCAGCCCCCGCCGCCGCCGCTCCCGCTCCCCCAGGCACCGCCACCCCCGCCACCACCGCAGGTCCACGTCTTCCCCCCGCCGCTCCAGGTCCCCAGGCACGGACCCCTCCCCCCCCCGGGCCCCCGCCTACCTCGCCTGGTGGTCTCCCTCCGCTCTGCAGGAGCTCCGCCGCTGGGTGAAATGGGCCGGAGGAGCGGGAAGGCACGAAGGGATGCACATGGTGCATACCTTCGAGGAGGTGCGCACCCGCACCCCCGCAAACCCCAACGAGGCCGCCCCGGAGGCCATCATGCCGCAAGCGGCATGGGAGGCCCTCCTCCGCGATGCGGTCCAGGGCCTCCGCCCCCCCTACACCCCCCAAGCCCTCCGCCAGTGGCTCCAGGCCACCCACCCCCAAGCCTCGGCCACCGGCGCCCCCTCCCCACCCCGCCCCTCCCACCACCACCACACCAGGAAGGGGCAGGACAAGGGCAAGGGAAGGGCAAGGGGCACCAAGGACCACACAGTCAAGAGGGCACGGAAGGGCCCCAAGTGAGGGCAGGCACACGCAGGGACAGGGCGCCGGAAGCGACACCACATGGGGGCAGGACACCACCCAAGAACCAGGAAGGAGCGGGAACGGGGACCAAGACACGGAGGAAAAGGGCACCACGACAGGTACCACGACCCACACCGACGGGGAGACCAGCGCCGCCCCACCCCCACCAAACACCCCAACACACACCACCGAAGCAAACATCGGACGCCATGCGGATCACACCAGCGCACGCCCACAGGCCACCGGAAACCACACGGAGAACGGAGGGCACACCTACACGGGGAGAACGGGCCACACCCACAGAGGAGGCCGCAGGGAACACCGCCGCACGGCACACCACCATGCCCTCACCGCCAGCCGACTACCCCGACCACCACGAAGGCCAACTCACAGGCACCGGAAGAGGACGAAAGCACGGCCGCGGCACCCACGACTACGGACCGACACCCCCAGAGGACACGGGACCAAGGCACAGGCCCCCAGGGAGGGCAACCCCACGGACCGTCACGCGACCACACCATGGGCTATAAGGGCCGGGCTGCGCTACCGTCGCGGTTTGACGCAGAGTATTGCTACGGGGGCTTGATCTCGGCTGGTCTCACGTCCGTGAGGGCGTCCGTCACCAACCTGTTGCGTCCAGTGGAGGAATGGCACTGCGGCGGCACACCGATCCCGTCCATGATGAATATCGAGCACCGCAAGGGGAAGCGAAACGCTGTGATCGATCGCGAAGGCTTTGGTGCTGCTGGACGGTGCCCCCTTCAAGGCCATCTCCGAGCGCCGTGAAGACTGGAAGTGCCAAGAATACTACCGATGCCCCGGACCCCAGCAGTCCAGCACCGGAGATATGGACATCCCCCTGACCCTACAGTGTGAGCTCATCCCTGCCGGCGGCACCGACCCGGACCCTGCCAGCGCAGCCGAGCTGCAGTGAAAGCCATTCCCCACTCAAACAGCGTTCGGAAGCCACCTCCACCGTCCGACTCCTGATGTCTGTTTGTCTGCCTTGGAGAAGGAACGCCTTTCCTACACCCCGAGTACACCTGCCTGTCTGCGAGGCCCGGTGAAGATTGAGTCCATGGGTGAGAGTCAGTGTGCACGCCCCAAGGACACCGTGATCATTCAGCAGAATTTCCCGAAGACCTAACCGACCCACACAGGCCAGGCTGACCTCCACTGACCCACCGCGGCACCACGCGAGACCACGGCACACCGCACCACAGCGCGCCACAGAGCAACGCACCACAGCACGACGCGACGCGACGCGGCACAGAGCGGCACAACACGACACAACTGACCCTAACCTGAGGGACTAACCGAAGCCAGCCACCGCACACCCGGGAAGGCGCCGCGCCACCACGCCACACACCAACACCACAGGCCACACACGGGACCACAGCGCGCCAGGCGACAACGGTGACGGACCACCCAGAAGATTACAGCCGGCACCGCAGAGGGGTAAGGACACGAGCAACCCCAGCCCCCTAACCCAAAACCACAAGCAGCCGCCTGGCGCAGCCGCCCAGCCGGCAGAGCCAGGACCTAACCCAGCAAGAAGGGGCGCCGAGCCCACCGTGTACAGAGCCCACCCGACCCATGGGGCCGGAACATGGCCACACAGAACGCAACTGAAGACAGCAGCCCGGAAGACAACACTGAATACAGGCCAGTGCGTGCGCCAGCCCAGGGAAGGCAGAGGGAGGAACAGGCAAGCCCCCCCCCCAAAAAAAAAAAAAAAAGGAGGGGGGAAGGGGAAAAGGCACGAAAACAGCCCACAGCCGCCCAACCACCCGCCAACACCACCACAGGCGGCCAGGCCTCCCCCCCCGGAAAAAAAAAAAAGAAAAAAAAAAGGGGGACCCCCGCAGAGGCACAGGGGAACCACCCACCCAAAACCGGCAACACCAAGCCAGTAACAGCGGATCACGGGGAAAAGGGACACGGAAAAAAAAAAAAAAAATAAAGAGAGCCACCAGCCCACCCCGAAAGAAAGGGGATGGAGGGACAGGGACCACAAAGCCCAGAAAAAAAAAAAAAGAAAAGAAAAGAAAAAACCAAAGCGCAAAAAAAAAAAAAAACACACCCCGACAACCCAGCCAAGACGGACTGGGCACAGGCGAGACCGGGGCCCAGCACACACGCCCACACCGCGCGCCGGAACCGGAAACGGCGGGGGGCAAGCGGGGCGCCCACGAAACCACACACGTCCCAAAAGCAGGCCGAAACCGAAGCCCTACCACGAACACCACAAATAGCCGACACTAGAGGGACAACACCACAAATCGAGCCCAAAAACACCCACCCTAAACCCCAGCCAGGACTGACGGGGTTAACAAAACCCGCACCCAACCGCCAACCGGACCCAAACACAAACACCACACAACAGTAGGAAACCCAGTGCCCACAGCCCGGGCACTGAGGCAGCCCGTGCCATGCAGGTGACCCGGCCAAACGAGATCCGGAGCCCGGGGGTAAGGCTGCATCCTAAGGCCTGCGCTGCTTTGGGACTCGAGGCGGAGCGTGCGACACCCAAGCGCCTCGGAACCCTAGTACCAGGAACGTGCATGCACGCCTTGGGAACGGGATACGCCAGGAAGTCCGGTGAACCCCTAGGGTTCCGCCCAAAGGAGGGGACGTGCGCAAGCACGGGGGCACACCCTCCCGGCGAGACAAGCATGTCACGCTGGCGGCGATCAGCCCTCCCGGCGTAGCCCGGGGCCGCTTTGTTGGGGGCCAACAGTCAGGTCTAGCGGGAAGTAAGCCGCCTCCCCTCTTCACGCGCGAAGCCTCTTCCTGTTCGTCACAGGGGCGACGCCAGGGGGAACCATGGGGCGCCTCTCCACGACCGAGTGCACCTACCTACCTACCTCCAGTGTAGTGATCTGCAATACATTGCTTCAAGTTTGACGTTGGCATTTTTGATTGTAAAATGAGAGGGATCCTTGCATACAAGTAAGAAACCACAATGGGGAATCTCTTGGTGCTCAAATTTGTTCTTATTGTTACGTTATTTTTGGTGACACTACCATATTGCACAAAGGTGAAATTAAATATTCTTCAATTCAATGCGTCATGTATATAGTAAAAAGCGAGCAGGTGGCAACTACTACACACCATGTGCATTCCCTTTACCGCCACGTGTTGGCCACCACGTGCAGGCTCCAGTTTTCATGTATGTGGTCACCACACCGCCACCTGCCCATTGGTAGTAGGTTCCAGGTTTTAACTGGGTTTTAGGGAACAGCTCAAAACCAAAATTGTGGGACAGGCTACATTTACCAATTAACCACTGTTGAATGCGTGATCGCGCGAGCACGCGCCACCGATTGGCGCGATAGGCCAGTTGAACTGTTCAACCGCGTTCAACCGAGTTCAACTGGGGGGTTGAACAGCAACATGCTGTTCAACTGGGTTCAACCGCTGTTCAACCGCTACGCTCAAAGGTGTGCAAAAGGGGTCACTAGGGTTCTGAAAAGCAGGGGGCCTAGCGTATGCTAACCCTCCCTTCTCCCTGCTCGCGAAGGTTCTAACCAAGATCGCTTATGAGGGAGGAAGGGTTGTTATGTGCACCCCTGACTGGGGTTGCTCTGGTGAACATGCTTACTGGCGCCGTATGCTTGACCGAATGACCGTGGGAAGAGTGCAACTCCCCGACGGCCCCATCTATCTGCCTGAGGACTCAGACACAGCTATGCAGGCCCCTGAGTGGGCCAGTTTCCTGTCCATCATCGATGGATCTCTCAATCCTGTACCCCTGTGTGACCTGGACCAGGTGCTACTAAAAGAGGTCATGGCCGAAAATCGTGGCCTGACCCTTTATGATCTCAAAAATCGATCTCCTGAGCACCTATCTGCCACACTTACAGGGTGTGAGTCTCCTGATGACTATCTGGAACCTGCAGCTGTAAAAGAGGATGCTGACGACCAACTATCTGAGATCGCCAGCACTATTCCCTCTGTTGATCCCAGCTGTGTTGACCTAAAACATAGTGCTTTCCTGGCCCAGCTGTTGCTAGAGGAGGTAGATCTAGAGTCAACCTCTGAACCCGCTTCCTCTGTTGGGAAACCAGTGCTACACATGCAGCCTGTGCACACAGATGAACCCGTGGCCCGGAGTACTGATACTCTGGCACGGCCTGCTGCTAATAACATGCCATTGTCTGAGCATGACACTCAAGAACTCCGACGGCTGTTGTACCTGAAGGCCGAAGGTATTGAGCGCCAAGAGCGGCTGCAATACCTCACACAGACCTGGAAATACTCCATCTGGTCTGAGGAGGACGATGAGTCCTATACGCTGCCTGATCCTGAGATACCTCTAGTGTATTCTCTACAGTATGGGCAGCAATGTCCCCCTGAGTGGGACGATGGTACTATACCTGCCGAAACTGCTGATCGGCATAAAAAGAAAGTACATGGAAAAAGCAACCTCCATGCTGAGGAGGATTTCCTCCAGAAAGTCGAGAGTCTTAACCTTGACCCCCGCCTGAAGAAACTGCTTATAACCTATGAGGAGGTGTTCGGCGCCTTGCCGCCTCCTCTATCTTGTAAAAAACTGGTCCAGATGGACCTGAATTGAAACCAGAATTTGAAAAGACGCGAGTGAGGCGTCGTCCCTATCCCGCTCCACAGGAACAGGTTGAAGAAATCGAGCGCCAGATCCAAGAATGCATTGATGCTGGCCTCGTTGAAGAGTATAAACATGGGGACTATCCCCATCACTGCAGCCCCTGTTTCCTTGTTGCTAAACCAGGGTCGACTGCTCTACGTCTTGTTGTAGACTATGGTGAGGTCAACAAGAAAACCCAGAACCACTCAGGGAGTATTCCTAACATGGAAAACACCCTGGAGCGTATTGCCAAATGCAGGTATTAAACCAAAATGGACAAACGCTCTGGTTTCTGGCAGGTTGACCTAACCGCCGCAGCTCAGGAGCTGCTTGCCTTTATAACCCCTAAGGGTCGTGTCTTCAAGTGGAAGGTTATGCCTTTCGGGGTGGCTAACGCCCCAGCGCTCTTCCAGGAGCTTATGAACAAAATTTTGTACATACTGAGGCGCAGGCCTCTAGTACAAGAGTTGATTTCTCGGGGTGCAGAAATGGAGGGTCACATCGACGACGTGAGTTTGGGTACTAATACCAAAGAGGACCACGTCCTTCTCCTCCGTGAATTCTTCACTGTCTGTCAAGAAAACCATCTCCGAATCAAACTCGAAAAATGTGAGTTTATGAAAGAGGAGATGGAGTATTTGGGTTTCGACGTGGGGTATGGCTGGTGGAAACCAGCCGCGTCTAAGATGCAGCCCCTACAGGACATGCAGATTCGCGATGACCCTAAGAAGGGTCTACACGATGTGAGGAGTTTTGTGGGCGCCTGTAATTTCTATCGGCGTCACATCCACAATTTTACTTACTCTTCTGCACCCCTCACTGACCTAATCAAGAAAACTACTCCCTGGAGGTGGACCTCCAGAGAGGAAGAGTGTTTCCAGGAGTTGAAGAAGAAGATTGCCTCCTCCAACTGCCTGGGAGTGCCCCGCCCTGAGGGCGAGATAGTCCTGATCACTGATGCCAGTGATGTAGGGGGGGGAGGTACGATCTATCAATGGCAGGAGCTTAACCCCGCTGAACTAACCCACTGCCATTATCGTACTACTGGACTGAACCGTGATGGTTCGTTGAAACATGACTATCCTACCAGTGAGTGGCGACTGGTGCCACTGGGACACTGGAATTGGAAATGGAACCAAGCGCGTTCCAACTACAGCACCTATGACCAGGAACTCCTGGCCGGTATGTTGGTGCTATCGTCACAATCCCGACTCCTGGGGTCTAACCCTATTGTCTGGCTGTGTGACCAGGAGCCTGTGAAGTCTTTTCAGAAGGGCCCACCACCAGAAAAAGCGAAGCTAAAACGGTGGTGGACTTACCTGAGCCAGTTCAGGCTGACAGTGCATCATATCCCCGGGATTAAGAATGAACTGTCGGACTATATATCGCGCAACAACTTCGATGCGCTTATTGGTGAGAGCTCTGAGGCGCTCGCCAAAGAGGCTTTCCAGCGTATGGATGTCCAGCTTGACCTGTCCATGCGCACTGCTGGAATCCTGGAGGGTTGGAGTCTAACCGACTATCAGTCAGAGTATGAAGAAATTCTCCAAAACCTGAGCACTGGTGTCGAACCCCGTGTCATTGACGGGCACCAGTGGTATAAAAACAATCAGTACCTCTTCTACGAGGACCGAATTGTTGTGCCTGATGCACGACTAGATGGGTGCCTACAATGGTCCCATCTCAGTTCTGGTCACACTGGCGCTAATCGCTCAGTGGACTTCTTCCGTGAGTGTTTCTACTCTAGTCTAACCCTGACTGAACTGAGGTCGCGTATGCAGACCATTGTGGATGCTTGTGGCTGTCATGCCAGCAAGCAGAGCGACAGTGGGGATAGGGGCCTGATCTCCAGCTTACCCATACCCTATTGTGCTAACTCTCTTCTCTACGTGGATTACATCCACGGCCTACCACGCTTTGGCGGCTATGATAGTTGCCTCGTGGTCACCTGTGGTCTGTCTCGCTTCACCCGTGTGTTCCCTTGCAATAAGAAAATCACAGGTGAGCAGACTGTAAAAATGTTGGTCGAACAATGGTTCGAACCCTATGGAGCACCTAAACAGGTACACTCTGATGAAGATGTACGCATCCGCAGTGACACTGGGTGGTACAAACGAGTGCTAAATGCCCTCAACGTGGAGGTAACCACAGGTGTGCCCTACACTCACACGTCTAACCCTCTCTGTGAGAGACAGAACCGTGTGGTGGAGGAAAACTTAAGAATCCTGATGAAACAGGAGCGCACCAAGGACTGGGTACGCCTAGTGCCCTGGGCAGTTCTGTCCATGAACTCACAGCGGAGCTCCTCTACGGGTTTCACCCCCCACGAACTGTTCCATGGAGGACGACCTGCTTGGTTCTTCAAAACCCCCTTCCCTGAGGACTTCAAGAGCCCCGTGGGAGATTGGCTGGAACACAAGCAGTCTCTGGCTAGCCAGGCTGGTACTAACCTGAGGCACATTCGTGACCGTGAACAGAGCCGACGGAACCGCCTACGGCGACCTGCCAGCTTCAAGGTTGGTGACCTTGTTTTGGTACACCATTCACGCCTACCCTCCTGGCCACGTAACTGCCTACAGGACCCTTACTTTGGACCCTATCGTATCATCAGGATAGATGGATCCAGGATCCATGTCAGGTGCAGTCCACGTCTAGGTGGTGAACTGCTATGTGCTCCTAAGCAGTTGAGGCACTATCATTCCCCTGACGACTTGTCTTGGGATGAGTGGCGCCTCAGCGACAGTGAGATTGAACGTATAGACCTAGAGAACGCTGCCAGTCCAGAGGAGGCAGACGAACTCGAAGAGATGACTGCCGATGAGATGGCAGTCGATGGTTACTACGTGGTTGCAGGTATTGCTCGCCACGAGTATAAACAGGGCTGGAAATTCCTTACCCTGTGGGATGGCTATGGGTTGTCCGAGGCGACCTGGGAACCTATGTCAGCCTTCATACAACCAGATGGGAGTATCAACCCCATCTTCCGGACTTACCTCGTTGAGAACAACGAGGGGCAGCTCCTAACCCGTGCTGAGACTATGTCCCAGCGTAAGAAGCGAAACTAATTACCCCGTGTCAGTCCACTGACCCTGTCTGTGCCCTGCAGACCCATGCCTATGGTTTCCAGCGTGAGCCAGGTGGCCGCTTATCAAGATTGCAGCCACCCAGCGAGTGTTTGCCTTGTTGACCATTTGTTGCATGGGTACTGCCCTAATGTAATGACCTTGGTGAGCCAACGAAGAACGGTGGCTTTCTACACCAGGGGGGAATGACAAGCAAGGTGTTATGAGGCAAGGTGTGTCTTCCCTCCTTGGGGACAAGCGAGCCCACAGTTAGGACCCCTGACTGGTCCAGACCCATGGGGTTCTACCCTTCCTTACAGGGTTTACCATACCCCTAAGTGTGCTACGTATGTCCGTATGTGTCTCACTTCACTCCCCAGCGTGGCTCCCGGAGACCGGGCTTCGCTGACGTCGGACCGAAGGTCCTAATCAGGTACTATTACCACTCCTATGGCGCCCAATTTCTGTGCTGGCGCCTATCCTTGGGGTTTGACGGCAAAAGCCCTACCTACTAAGAGGGGAGGGGTGGCCAAGTGTGCTGAGGGCATACAAAACGCCCATTTTTGCTACAGGCCAAAAGCTAACGCACTCCCCTGCCCACGAGGAAAAGCACGCGGGACAGGAGACACCACTACAGTACACTCACTAACGCCAGTACCGGCCTTCGAAGGCAAGGTGAGCACTCATCACTTGCACTCAACCCCTGCCAGGCCTGCTGACCCTAACCCCTACACACGCTACTTGGGGTTGCTGTCCAGGAAGACTCAGGCCCTAGTGGCCCTCCTGTGAAAAAGACAAGAGAACACGGCGCTCCTAAGCAGCTGTGGCCTAACAGGGGACGCCACAAAGCGTTTCCCCTGCTAGGGCTTGGAGGGAAGAGGTGCTCTCGTTGCGTGCACAGCGCAGATGTCGTTGAGGTCGAACTGCCCTCGCCAGTACCGGCTGAGGCACAGTGATTTGATTTGTGATCAGCGCCCCTGTTTTGCTGGGGCAGAAAAATGGTAGCCGCCGAAGGCAGCTGCTGCGTGCACCAATCACCCTTAACCTCTCCCACCTGTACAAAAGAGGCAGATGAAGGGGCGTTTGCGACTGAGGAACCAAGCCACACTCCAGGTATTATACCCTTCTCAGTGTGACCTATAATACACTGTTCGCAAACACGCTGCAGATGCAGCTACCCCTGTCAAGCAAGCAAGCTTTAAGAAACTCCTCGGGTTCTCTTAAAGAACGTACCGAGGAGCCTCTGGGTAACCTAAACAAGGTTTACCGTGCGCAATTCGCGTGGCCTACCCTTTAATGCATCATGTGCACGCAGGGAAGGGAGGCTGAACCATTGACTCAACCAGGAGGTGAGCTCCTCCTGGGCTTAACTACCTTACTCACCATGCATCGTGTGAATGCCGCATTGAAACGAACACAAAACAAACCTAAGCGTTTTAAGCAACTCAACTTGAACGCCACGGCCGCACACGAACAAACGCTTACCTGTGAAGAAGGAAACAAGGGTGAATTAGGGATACAGGTGAAGCGACACAGCGTGTGGATGTCTCGATTAGGCAAATGCATCGCGAACACAGCGCATATTCTAACCCTACGTGCGCGCTGCGCGCTCCATTCGCATCACATACCTTTCATTCCTGCTTTCACCTGTGCAGAGCACGAGAGATGAACACCCGACCCCCCAACGAGCACAGCGTTGACAACCCTAACGTTTTGACGGAACAACCAACACGACCGCAATGCGTGAGTGTGAGGTGACACAGACATACCTGAGAGACGGGTTGTTGAACTGCTCGGTGGTGTAAACTGAATTTGAATGCTTTACTCTGAAGTTTATAAAAATTTTGATGCGCCTGTGCAAAAATTTTCTTTAAAACTTTAAAAACTACGGCTCATACCTTCTTTTCCAAAAGCCGTTTTCGCTTGCGCAACCCTTTTCTTGGCGTCCGCTTCCTTTGCGCTTGTCTGCGACTTTGAGTTATGTGTAAAAATGACGATTTCCCGCGTGGTTTCGTCGATTTTCAACGATTTCACTTGCTAAATCGCAACCCCTTCCGCAAAACCGCAGGAATCACTCCCTGCTGGTTCCATTTTCTATTTTTTCCAGCTCCTGGGGGTTTGTGTCCCCCATTGGTAGTATTGCTCCGCCCTGGCCCTTGGTCAGGACGTATACTAAAACGCTGTTTATACAGCGATAGCCGTCCGCATTAGAGCGTTCGACTGTACCCTAGTGGGCAAGCACATTGGCTCTAGGGAGGGAGGCCTGGGTTCAATTCCCACTGCCCCCACACTTTTTCCAAACGTTTTCGCCGCACGCCGGCGACTTTTGAGGAATGCCCCTTCGAAGGGACATCATTCACGGTACATTACACTGTTTTTTCAAGGGTCCCTACAGTGTGATAGGCTTCTTAGAAGTGATGAGAATGTTTTTGGTAAGTTTAATGCATTTTTTTGAGGTAATTTTGGGAATATTTGAGCCTTTTTCCTTGGTCCTACTAGCTTAGCTAACTAGTACTCCAGGGGGGAGTAAGAAAAAGTCACTGCCATGTCTTTCTTGGAGGGCTTGATCCAGGCTAAGCCCCCCTTAAAACCCTTTGTTGATGCTGAGACAAACTTAAGTGTTTTTATCTCTCTTTTGTTGCCTAAAGTACACTTTCTCAAAGTAACTAGGGTTGTGACCCTAGCCCCCCCATGAAGTTCACCCCTACCACTCAACTGAGCGGAGGTACCTTCCTTCATGGAGGACATACCAAAATAAATCAGGCATTACATGCTTGTTGGCCTTGGAGGTTAAGCCTAAGTGGTCTCCCACCTCAAGACCCCTATACTCAATTGTTTCTACCACTTATTGTGGTCCTACTTCATAACTGTTTCTGAATTCAGTTGCTTGGCCAAGTCATTTTCTGTGTGGTTCTGACATCTATGCCCCTCAGTCCTAACCAGCACCATTTCACCCAAAAGAGTGCACATGAAGTGCCTATTGCAACCTCTGAGGCTAGAGTCTGACCAATTTTCATATAAAACCTTTTGTATTATCCATTTGTGATTGAATCTATGTGCATATACCTGCTTTGTCTATCTGCAGCCCTTCTGTGTTACACTGGATTCCAAAACCAATCATTGATTCGATCCACATTCAGTCCTTGCTCTACTTGCTGCTTTGGTTTGGGGTTTTCAACTACAAAACCTGCAGGAATACATCAAAAGACCTAGGGCATAATTCAAGGACATCTTTCTCGAACAAGGAACACCACAAACAGGATCAAAGTCAGAATTGTGATAGTATTCTTCCAAATCAAAGCATCGTAAGCAAAGAGGGGCTGGATATAGACAAATGAGGAATCAAATATGCAACGCAAATGGTTTTATAAACAAAACAAATGATTTTATGTGAAAACTGGCATGACTCAGGCCTCCAAGATAGCACCAAGCACTTCATGTGCACTCTTTTGGATGAAATGGAGTTGGTTAGGAATCTGGGGCATAGGAGTTAGGCCACACACAGGAAATGACTTGGCCAAGCAACTGAATTCAGAAACAGTTACAATCTGGAACCACAATAAGTAGTAGTAACATTTGAGTATAGGGGTCTTGAGGTGGGACACCACTAGGCTTCACCTACAAGGCCCAAGGCATGGAGTGCCTACTTTATTTCGGTATGACCTCCATGAGGGATGATACCTCCGCTCCTTTGAGTGGTAGGGGTGAACTTCATGGGGGGGCTAGGGTTTTAACCCTAGTTGCTGAGAAAGTGTACTTAAAGCTTCATAAAAGAAACAAAAATGTTTAAGTGTTAGTCTAAGCACTTCCTTAGGCAAAAAGGGGGGCTGTAACCTGGATCAAGTACCCCAAGAAAGACATGGTAGTGGCTGTTTCTTAATCTCACCTGGAGTACTAGTTAGCTAAGCTAGTAGGACCAAGGAAAAAGGCTCAAATTACCCTGAAATTACCTCAGAAAATGGTGTAAACCTTTACAAAACCTCCTCATCAGTTCATAGAAGCTGTTCACACTGCTGGTACCCTTTAGAAACAGCGTGATGTACCGTGAATGATTTCCCTTCGAAGGGGCATTCCTGAAAAGTAGCTGGCGTGAGCGTAAACTTTTGGAAAAACAGTTTGGGGGCAGTTGGGTTTGAACCCATGACCTCCTCCCTAGAGTCTGCATTGCTACCCACTAGGGTATGACCGAACGCTCTAATGCGGACGATCATCGCTTTATAAACAACGTATTTCAGTAATCGTCCTGACCAACGGCCAGGGCGGAGCAATACTTCTGATGGAGCCCATAAAACTCCAGGAGCTGAAAAAAATAGAAATGAGGACCAACAGGGACTGAATCCTGTGGTTTAGCGAAAGGTGGAGCGACCTAACAAGTCAAATCGCTAAAAAGTGACGATAAGACGTTAGAAATTGTCGTTTATAGGCCCAAACTCAAAGTCGCAGACAAGCGCAACAGAGCCGCGCCCAGAAAAGGGGTTAACGGCACTACAAGGCACTCGAGTAGAGAGGTGTGTGCCGTGCCTTGACAGAGAGAAACCAAACATTTCTGCATGGTTGCATCAAAATTTTGATAAAACATAGGGACAAACCTCAAAAACAGAAACAAAAGGAAGAGCAGGCGAAAAATTAGCCTCTCAGGTATGCCAGTGTCATGACACATGTATGCATTGTGTTCGTCGTGGTTGTTTCGTTAAAACGTTAGGCTTGTCTCCGTCGTGTCTCCGGGGGGTAGGGCGACTCCTGCATTCCCCCTGCACAGGTAAAAACAAGGTTGAAAGGTATGCTCGACGAATGGTGCACGTAGTGCGCACGTAGGGTTAGAGAAGATGAAGTGCTCGCGATGCATGTGCCGGATTCCGACATACACACAATGCCACGCTTCCTTGTGCATGCACCCACCTTCCCTTCTCTTCACAGGTCCAAAGGAGAAGTGTGTGCTCGTGTTTGCGTCGTTTGTGCGTTAAAGTAGGGTTGTTTAAACGCTTAGGTTTGTTTTGCGTTCGCTTCACTTCGGCATTCACACGATGCATGGTGAGTAAGGTAGGTAAGCCCAGGAGGAGCTCACCTTCTGGTTGAGTCAGTGTGGTTACAGTGATTTAGGTCTCGCCTCCCTCCCCTGCATGCGTGCACACGATGCATTAAAGGGATTTGACAGTAGGCCACGCGGTGTGCACGCGGCATGAACCCTTGCCAGGTTACCCAGGGCTTCGCCCTACGTTCCATAAGGGAACGGGCGAAGTCCTTAAGCTTGCTTGCTTGCAACTGGGTTCAGGAACAGTGTATTATAGGGCACACTAAGAAGCGTATAATACGTGGAGTGTGTCTTGGTTCCTCCGCCTTGAACCCAGTCCATTGGCCTCTGTTGTACAGGTGGGAGAGGTACAGGGTGATTGGTGCACGCAGCAGCTGCCTTCGGCGGCTATCCCATTTTTCTGCCCCAGCTAAACAGGGGCGCTGATCTCAAACAAACAAATGGGAAAATTGAACGTCATGGCCGAGATCAACACTTACTACACGCCTTACGCACGGCACTCCTTCCCTCTAAGCCCTGGCAGAGAAACGCGCGAGGGCGTCTCTGTCAGGCCACAGTCGCCTAGTGGAACTGTGTTCGCTTGTCGTTTCACAGGGGGGCCATTAGGGCTCATGAGACCTTTGCCATCGCAACGCCCAGTAGAGTGTGGGTGTAGGAGTGGTAGTCCTGCGTGGGGGCTTGAGCCAGTTGCAGTAGCGCTCGCCCACCAAGATGGTGCCACTGTAGGGTGTGTAGGACCTGTACTGCGTGTGTCACTGTCCCACCCGTTTCCTGCAATTTTAGCAGGGTTGGTGGGCTGTGGCAGTGGTTAGGTCAGCGTTTTGGCATCTTAGCAAAATGGCGTTTTCATGCCTTCATAGCTTTTGGCCACCCCTCCCTTTAGTAGTCAGGTAGGTAGGTAAAACAATACCTGGATTAGTAGGCTGGGTATTCCCCCAAGGTTTTGCGCCAGCACAGAAATTGGGCGCATAGGAGAGGGGAGACCCGGGGCGTACCCGGTGGCATCAATAAGACAACCCTCCAGGTCTAGCAAGCGTGCAGACTTGGGTATAATTAGGACACCACTTTTGCAACTTGCTCTTAGGACCTCAGGCATAGCACACTCACACATACCTAGGCAGACATGTATAGCGACCAGGTTAGGAAGGGTAGAACCCCATGGGTCTGGACCAGTTAGGGGTCCTAACTGTGGGCACCCTTGTCCCCAAGGAGGGTGAACACACCTTGCTTGTCATTCCCCCCTGGTCATTAGAATAGCTAGCCACCGTTCATCGTTGGCTCCCCAAGGTCATAACATCAGGGCAGGTCCTATGGCACACATGGTCAACAAGGCAAACACTCGCTGGTTGGCTGCAAACCTGATAAGCGGCCATCTGGCTCACGCTGGTAACCATAGGCATGGGACTGCAGGGCACAGCCACGGTTGGTGCAGTGCTCAGAGTGCTCACCGACCCTGGGAGGTTAGTTCCTCTTCTTACGCTGGGACACGGTCTCAGCACGGGTTAGCAACTGCCCCTCGTCGTTCTCAACGAGGTAGGAACGAAAGATGGGGTTGATACTCCCATCTGGCTGTATGAAGGCTGACATAGGCTCCCAGGTAGCCTCTGATAGCCCATAGTCATCCCACAGGGTCAGGAATTTCCAGCCCTGTTTATACTCGTGGCGTGCAATACCTGCAACCACGTAGTAGCCATCGACTGCCATTTCCTCGGCAGTCATCTCCTCGAGTTCGTCTGCCTCCTCAGGGGTGGCAGCGTTTTCTAGGTCGATACGCTCGACCTTACAGTCAGGCAAGCGCCACTCATCCCACGATAGTTCATCAGGGGAGTGGTAGTGTCTGAGTTGCTTAGGAGCATACATCAGCTCCCCACCTAGACAGGGGCTGCATCTCACATGGATCCTGGATCCATCTATCCTGATAATACGATAGGGCCCAAAGTAGGGGTCCTGCAAACAGTTGCGGGGCCATGTGGGCAATCGTGAGTGGTGTACAAGCACCAGGTCTCCTACCTTGAAACCCGGAGGACGTCTCGTGCGGTTATACCGGGTTAGTTCACGTTCTCGAACGCGTTTCAGGTTAGCTCTGGCCCTGTTAGCCAGGTCCTGCCGGTGCTCCAGCCAGTCCCAAACTGGGCTCTTATAGTCCTCGGGGAAAGGGGTTTTGAAAAACCACGCAGGACGCCCCCCATGGAACAGTTCGTGGGGGGTATAGCCGGTTGAAGAACTCTCTTGAGAGTTCATGGCCAGAACGGCCCAGGGCAACAGGCGTACCCAATCCTTGGTGCGCTCCTGTCTCATCAGAATGCTCAGATTCTGCTCCACCACACGATTCTGTCTCTCACAAAGAGGGTTAGACGTGTGCGTGTAAGGTACACCTTCGGTCACCTGGACGTTCAGGGCGTCCAGCACTCGCTTGTACCAACCGGTATCACTCCGGATGCGTACATCTTCATCGGAGTGGATCTCCTTAGGCGCCCCATAGGGCTCAAACCACTCCTCCACCAGGATCTTCACAGTCTGCTCTCCTGTGATCTTCTTGTTGCAGGGGAAAGCACGTGTGAAGCGGGTTAGACCACAGGTGACCACCAAACAACTATCATAGCCACCAAACGTACGCAGACCGTGGATGAAATCCGCGTACAACAGGGAGTTAGCACAGTAGGGTATGGGGAGACTGGAGACCAGTCCTCTGTCACGTGAGTCACTCTGTTTGCTGGCGTGACAGTCACAGGAGTCCACTATGGACTGCATACGGGCACGTAGTTCAGACTGGGTTAGTCGGCAGTAGAAACGCTCACTGAAGAAAGCAGCAGACCGGTTGCACTCTGTGTGCCCGGAGCTGTGGTGTGCCCACTGCAGACAGCCGTCCAGTCGTGCCTCAGGCACAAGTATGCGGTCCTCATAGTATAGGTACTGGTTATCTTTATACCAGCGGTCGCCATCTATTAGGCGTGCCTCTAGGCCATCACTGAGGGTACTGAGTACACATTGGTACTCAGCCTGGTAGTCTCTCAGGCTCCAGCCCTCCAGTACACCTGCTGTACGCATGGATAGGTCCAGCTCGACACCCATACGTTGGAACGCCTCTTTGGCCAACGCTTCAGAGCTCTCACCTAGGAGGGCGTCGAAGTTATTACGCGAGATGCAGTCTGCCATCTCCTTATTTATACCTGGTATATGATGGACGGTCAACCTGAACTGACTCAGGTATGTCCACCATCGTTTTAGTTTCGCTTTTTCAGGAGGCGGGCCCTTCTGAAATGTGTTCACGCGCTCTTGGTCACAGAGCCATACAACAGGGTTAGTACCTAGTGAAGCGGTATGGGGTGCTTCACCCATACCCGCTGCACAGCCAGGCCAGATCAGGAATTTTCCTGTTGATGCTACGGCATCCTGATTTCTGTGGGATTTTTGTAAAATACCCCAGAAATCGTGATTTTACGTCTTTTCTGGACTGGCGACGACAGTCGTCGCCTGCGCGACGCAGCTCCAGATCGAGAATTTAACTCTCGATTTCTAAAGATTTTAGGCAATTTTATTATTGTTTTATCGTTTTTAGGAATAAAAGATTATAGCGTGACCTTTTTCGCGGCGTTCGCGAAGGTCCATTTTTGCGAAAAAAGGCGCGTTCACGCATTTTTCAAAAAATGCTGAGGCGATTCCAGGAATCGCCCAGACGCCTATGGCGTAGCCCAACAGTGGGCCTTTTCATATGTAGGTTGAATTGGCACAGAAACGCGTCGCGTCGCTTACGCTACGCGTTGGGGGGAGACGCACAAAATGAGTGTTTTTGACTCAAAAATCACTTTATTTTGTTGTTTTTCACCCAAAAACCACTGGTTGGCCCAGTTTGGGCAGGATCTCAGTGGAGATCCTGATGGCAACGCCTCGTAGCCGTCAGATTTTCTGATGGCGGCGACGCCGTCGCCTTCATTTCGTCTTCTTTTTTATGCTATTTTATAGTATAGAATTGTTACTCATACATTGTACATGTCAACGCATTTTTTTTGCATATTTATTTTACATATACCTTCTCTTTGTTCATAGACGCCAGATTGTGTCCGCGGACGCTCCCCATGGGGCGAGCAAGGATTCCAAGACCATTTACGCAACTCCAATGGTATCGAAGTTTGGAATAGACTTCATGTAGTACTTGGAGAGGTTGGGGTGATGGGTTGAAGGATTTTCAATTTTTCAATTTCAATTTCGATTTTTCTGTGGACGCACGGACATCACCCCCACCGAAAATGCTTCAAAATGGTCTTGCCGCTGTCCGCGTGGTTCACTGGAGGACCTGTCGATGAGCTCCCACAACGTCGAGGTCTGTACCTGCTGCCTGGTGTTCGACAACTCCCGCAGCGCAACAGACTGCAGCCTAAGGTATTGCCCTGGTGGAAATACAGTGCAAGAAGGGACGCCTGGGCCAAGACTGGCCCCCAAGGCAACAGCAGCAACGACGACAGCCCTGAGATCAGCTCCAGGAGCTCCTGCGACGACGACGACGATCCCAGCAGAGGTCTGGGGTGCTTCCCCCCAGACCCAGCAGCAGCTTGACAAGTGGATGGACTTCTATAATGGTTGATCCGTGAAGCGAAGACAGCATGCGGCGCGGAAGGCGCTGCTCGTCCACCAGTAACCAAATCAGGCGCGTTAATTCGTCGCCTTGGGTTGGTTGACCCTCCGGGAGGTCCCTTCCTAAATAGGCGTGGGGCGCCTTGGGTGAGAATTAACCCTAAATCCCCCAAATCAGGTGCGTTCATTCGTCACCTTGGGTTGGGAATCGACCCTAAAAGGCACGAGGAATTCGTCGCCTTGGGCAGGAAATGGCCCTAAATTCAGGCTCGGTGGAAGGCCTTGCCTTGGGTTTGACCCTAAATAATTTTTTCCGAATTTTCCGAATTTATTGAATTATTGATTTCCATGCCCATGGAGAAAAAGGGCCAATATGTGCGCCTAAGCGCCATCAGTCAGGGCGGAAGGCCCTGCAGCGCCCCTGGTCTGGTCACCAGAGGCTACGAGGAGTGCCAGGGACCAGTGTTGTCGCCTGAGGGGCAATTGCCCTATGAATACTTCAAGATCAAAAAAAAAATAATTTTTTTTAAATTTTTTTTTACATTTTTGTGGTGCTCCCCCCCATGTAAATTACTCACGAAGCCCCCCCCCCCCCCACTGTTCTGATGAATCAGTATTGAAACCAGGACACTGCAGGGGTCAGAGCGCCTCCTTGGCCTTGCCTTCCTTTGGATATAGGCAAGGCTTTTAAGGAGGGGGGTGAAGCGGTATGGGGTGCTTCACCCATACCCGCTGCACAGCCTGTGGCGCTCTTCGGCAGGCCAGATCAGGAATTTTCCTGTTGATGCTACGGCATCCTGATTTCTCTGGGATTTTTGTAAAATACCCCAGAAATCGTGATTTTACGTCTTTTCTGGACTGGCGACGACAGTCGTCGCCTGCGCGACGCAGCTCCAGATCGAGAATTTAACTCTCGATTTCTAAAGATTTTAGGCAATTTTATTATTGTTTTATCGTTTTTAGGAATAAAAGATTATAGCGTGACCTTTTTCGCGGCGTTCCGCGAAGGTCCATTTTTGCGAAAAAAGGCGCGTTCACGCATTTTTCAAAAAATGCTGAGGCGATTCCAGGAATCGCCCAGACGCCTATGGCGTAGCCCAACAGTGGGCCTTTTCATATGTAAATTGAATTGGCACAGAAACGCGTCGCGTCGCTTACGCTACGCGTTGGGGGGAGACGCACAAAATGAGTGTTTTTGACTCAAAAATCACTTTATTTTGTTGTTTTTCACCCAAAAACCACTGGTTGGCCCAGTTTGGGCAGGATCTCAGTGGAGATCCTGATGGCGACGCCTCGTAGCCGTCAGATTTTCTGATGGCGGCGACGCCGTCGCCTTCATTTCGTCTTCTTTTTTATGCTATTTTATAGTATAGAATTGTTACTCATACATTGTACATGTCAACGCATTTATTTTGCATATTTATTTTACATATACCTTCTCTTTGTTCATAGACGCCAGATTGTGTCCGCGGACGCTCCCCATGGGGCGAGCAAGGATTCCAAGACCATTTACGCAACTCCAATGGTATCGAAGTTTGGAATAGACTTCATGTAGTACTTGGAGAGGTTGGGGTGATGGGTTGAAGGATTTTCAATTTTTCAATTTCAATTTCGATTTTTCTGTGGACGCACGGACATCACCCCCACCGAAAATGCTTCACTAGAAGACGGGATTGGGAAGAGAGCATGAGCATCCCAGCCAGGAGTTCCTGGTCGTAGGTACTGTAGTTGGATCGTGCTTGATTCCACTTCCAGTTCCAGTGCCCCAGAGGCACCAGACGCCATTCATTGGCGGGATAGTCATTCTTCAGGGTTCCATCGCGGTTCAGACCTGAAGTGTGAAACTGGCAGTGCGACAACTCATTGGGGTTAAGCTCCTGCCACTGGTACAGGGTACCACCCCCCCCTACGTCACACGCATCCGTGACGAGTATTATCCCGCCCTTAGGGCGGGGCAGCCCCAGGCAGTTGGTGGAAGATATTTTCCTCTTCAACTCCTGGAAACAGGCCTCCTCCTTGTCGGTCCACCGCCAAGGGTTGGTCTTCTTTATAAGGTCACTCAGGGGGGCTGATGAATACGTAAAATTGTGGATATGGCGTCGGTAAAAATTGCAGGCGCCAACAAAAATCCGCACATCGTGTAGACCCTTCTTAGGGTCGTCACATATCTGCATGTCCTGTAGGGGCTGCATCTTAGACGCGGCTGGTTTCCACCAGCCATACCCCACGTCAAACCCTAGGTACTCCATCTCCTCTCGCATAAACTCACACTTCTCGAGTTTGATGCGGAGATGGTTTTCCTGACAGACGGTGAAAAACTCTTGCAGGAGGAGGATACGATCCTCTTGGGTATTAGTACCCAGGCTCACGTCGTCGATGTGGGCCCCCATCTCAGCCCCGCGGGAAACCAGTTCCTGCACAAGGGGTCTGCGTCTCAGAATATACGATTTTGTTCATCAGCTCCTGAAAGAGAGCAGGGGCATTCGCGACACCAAAGGGCATGATCTTCCAGCGGAAGACACAGCCCTTAGGGGTTACAAAGGCGAGCAGTTCCTGGGCTGCTCGGGTCAGGTCTACTTGCCAGAAGCCACTGCGCTTATCCATCTTGGTCTTGAATCGACACTTAGCGATTCTCTCCAGGGTGTTCTCCATGTTGGGGATACTTACTGAGCGGTTCTGGGTCTTTTTATTGACCTCTGCATAGTCAACGACCAAGCGCATAGCAGTGGACCCAGGTTTAGCAACCAGAAAGCAAGGGCTACAATGGCGGGGGTAGTCCCCGTGCTTATACTCCTCGACGAGGCCAGCATCTATACACCCTTGGATCTGGCGTTCGATCTCGTCGATTTGGTCTTGTGGGGCGGGGTATGGACGCCGCCTCACTAGCGACCCTTCAAACTCTGGTTTGAGTTTGAGGTCCATCTGGACCAGTTTCTTACAAGACAGGGGTGGGGGCAACGCTCCAAAAACCTCCTGATACTTGTGGATGAGCTTAGTGAGACGGGGGTCGAGATTCATGCTCTCCACTTTCTCGGAAAAATCCTCCTCAGCGCGGAGGTTACTCTTCCCTTTATCCTGCTTATTTATACGCCCCACCGTTTCGGGGGGCAAGTCATCCTCCCAGTCCTGGCGTTCCTGGGCATAGTGGAGGGAGTATACCAGAGGGGTCTCAGGATCGGGGGGAGTCATCTCTTCATCATCCTCCTCGGACCAAATAGAGGTTTATCCAGGTCCTCTTGAGGAGGTCTAGGCGGGTCCGTCGCTCGATACCCTCAACCTTAGCCCACAGGACCTGCTGTAGTTCCCGCACGTCATACCAAGAGACGGGCATGTTATTGGGTGAGGGTTTAGCGACAGGTACCTGACCTGAGGGGCCATCAGTGGCCCTCATAGAGAACACGGCGTGATCATTAGACCCACCAGGGGCGGACTCGCCGAGATCCACCTCTTCCATGAGCAACTGCGCTAGGAAAGCGCTATGCTTCAGTGTCACAACCTCTGGGTCGATCGGGGGTATTACACTGGCGATATCGCTCAGGCGGTCGTCAGCATCAGCCAGCGGAGTAGAGACTGCTGGTGTCTCCGGCTCATCGGGGCACTCACCACTCGTAGTGGTAACCGAAGAGTACTCAGATCTCTTCTTGAGATCATGGAGGGTAAGGCCCTGGTTTTCGGCCATCAACTCCTTGAGTACAACCTGATCAAGGTCACTCACGGGCACGGGGTTTAGAGCACCATCTACGATGGATAGGAAACTGCCCGACTCAGGGGCGGGCAAGGTCTCCTGAGAGTCCTCAGGGACGTAGATGGGACGGTTGGGCAGTTCAGTCCTTCCCACGGTCGTACTGTCCAAGAGGCGCTTCCAATAGGCGTGTTCACCTGTGGTACCCCAGTCGTGGGTGCACAGGACCACTCTCGCTCCTTCGAGGGCGATTTTGGTAATCACCTTGGCGAAAGAAAGGGGGGTTTGCGTAGCACAACCCCATTGATTTCCAGTAAAAGCGGTACGCATTGTTTAGGATCCGCGAACAGTAGAGCTGCATCAGATGCTGCTCTTTACTCGCGAACAGTTCTACCTGAATTTCATTCAGGTCCAGCTGCAGGGCGACCAGTCCATTTTCCAACACTGGCCGCACCAACTGATAGTTCTCAGTTCTGTAACAACGGTTCACGTAACGTAGACCGGATTCTTTTAGACCTGACAGCTCCAGAGGGACAGAGTATAGGCCACTGCCAAAATCGCAGTGAAGGGCGTAGGGACGTTGCAAGGACAGCAACTTCACCTGGGGGTTGAAGCGCAGAAAATCAGTGCCAATGACAATGTCAAAGGCGTCGGTGTCAAGCACTTTGCAGTGCTGCGTCACCTCCTCATCGCCTAGACATACAGTCACATCAGCCCCCCCCAGGGAATGGATGGTCCGACCATCCCCTACCCTTATGGCCACTGTTTTGGTTTTCCGGATCTTGGCTTGTTTTAGCAATCTGCGGGCCACGATTGAGAGCGTGGCGCCCGTGTCCAAGACCGCTTTGTGGACCTGATCACCTATTTTCACGGTGATCCAGAAAACCAAATCTTCTTCCCCGGAGCCGCCTGCCTATTCCCCTTCAGGGAATTGCACTTCAAGGCCCGCCGCCTGCAGGCACTTAGAGTGCCAGTTGAGGCGGCGCTTCTTGGCGTTCTCGTTTCCCTTGTCAGCGCCACCGGCGCTGGGGGTAGAGGGTACGGTTCGCTTCTCCCCAGGCTGCTCACCCTTGGGGGTGGGGCCTGGTTTTCCACCTGTGGGGGGTGCGGAGTTCCTTCGCCCTCCTCCAGGGTTACCTCCACGGGGAGTTCCCCCAGGGGTACTGCCTCCCCCCCCCTTACCGGCGTCCTTACGCCGTTCCTCCTCGGCCTTCTTTAGCTTCTCGGACTCGCGGCGTTTTATGTGGCACTCATCCTCGTAGTGCCTCCTCTTGCCGCAGTAGCCATACGTGATAGTGCAGCCGAAGTGGTCCTGGTGTTTGACCTTCTGACCATCCTTGGTCTTCTGCTTCCGCTGCAACAGGAGCATACAAGAGCTGCGTCCATCACAGTCAGGGGCGTGACATGGTCCCGCCTTGTCGTCGGTAGGCTGGCAATAAAAAAGATTGGGGGCTCCCTTGCCTTTAGCGGGGGGGGTCTCCTTCATATGCTTCAGTTGCCCTCCCTTACCCTTCCCAGGGTTAGAGTGGGTATGTGGGGACCTCCCTCCTTGAGGCTTTTCAGCAGGGGCCTCCCTCCGCAGATGTTTGCGCAGGTATTTATCCATGTGAGAGTCGTTTTCTCTCTCCATGGCAAGCTCGATCAGAAGATCGACCAACTCATCGTAGGAATGAGTCCGGGATTTCCTCTCGGACGTCTTGTAACGGCAGCAGTGACAGCACTCAAGTATACACTGATGTGATCAGAATTTCTATGATTCTCAGATGTACATCAGTGCATTAAATTTTCCGCTTGTTTTCATGTTTTCCGTTCGCCGCCAGATGTCGCCTGTGAGCGCGCGTCGAGTCGCATTTGTCTTTCCAGATTTCCCAATCGGGTTTATTTAAATTCTTTCGAATGATTTCACGTTGTGTCATTATGTGCGATGAATGCTCATTGAGATTCTATGTCTGCTCCATTTTTGTAGACCGGGTGTAACGGCAGCAGTGACAGCACTCAATTATACACTGATGTGATCAGAATTCCAATGATTCTCAGATGTACATTAGTGCAGTAAATTTTCCGTTCAGTTTCATGTTTTCCGTTCGCCGCCAGATGTCGCCTGTGAGCGCGCGTCGAGTCGCATTTGTCTTTCGTGATTTCCCAATCGGATTTATTTAAATTATTTCGAATGATTTCACGTTGTGTCATTAATTGCGATGAATGCGCATTGAGATTCTATGTCTGCTCCATTTTTGTAGACCGGGTTTTCGTACTCTTCATATCTCACCATGGAGTTCAAAGGACTTACAAGTGCTTCGCATATGTCGCTCCAAGAGGCTGGATATGGGTCTGAGGAGGGTCAGTTGGGTTCGGAGATATCAGGGGCAGTGTCGGGCGTTACGACCCCTGGGGCATCAAGGCTGCAGGCTTCGCAATCACAAGAAAGATCAACCACTATGCAGCGGTTACATGGTAGCAGAGGAAATCATGACTCTGCTTCTGGAATCTCCACTGACACTCTGAGATCATCGGACTTTAGCGGGGCTATTACTCGTAGAGAGTCACTGCGTGTTCCCCCTGAGGTTACCTTCGTAGCATCTCCCCAACAAACCGAGGATCATCCGTCAGAGTGCCCTTACTGTGGCCATAGGCATTGGCCTGGTGTTCACACTTGTGCTGAGTGTTGCATGAACGCCCCACCCAACATTAAACCCGGTCGAGAATCCCCATCCTCGAGTGAATCTGGTTCCTCCTCTCACGCTTTGCCTGATCTGGAAGACAGCAGCAGCGAAGGAGAGCAGTCTGAAGCTGAAATTAGTGGTGATTACTGGGAAAACCACTTTCAGCAGATCTGGAATGAGGAATTCCTGCACAGGCAGAATTGGCTGCTGGCTGAGGCGGGCTATCGTGGCCGCCCGAGGGACTGGTTCAGGGCGTCGTGCCAGTTCCTCAGGGACAGCGGCCGGTCGAGATTCGACGCCCAGCTGCAGGAGCAAGAGGACTGGGAGGAGCTGATGGACCAGTTCGACCACCAGGCCGCCGTGATGGTGCAGATGGCCATCATCGCCGAGGAGAGACGCCAGAATCTGCGTCAGCAGCCTGGTCCGTCAGGCGCCTGGAGTCGGAACGACGACGAGGTCGACGAAATGAGGTGTGATTCGACGCATTCTCACCTCTCCAGGGAGCAACTGTCCAAGCTTCCTGACTCCAACTCCAGTGTTGACAGCTGGGTTGATGAAGTCAGAAGCAAAGGAAAGGGGACAAGATGCCCTTCCTGTGGCGAGTGCGCCAAGGACTGCTCCTGTCGAAGGCAGATTTCGTCGCTGGAATCAAGGGTGAAGGAGCTGAAGAAGGCCGCCAAGGAGAAAAAGAGGGATGATGACAGCAAGTGGAAGGAGATGGAACAGAAGTTGGAGAAGCTTACAAATCTGGTAGAAAATCTGAGCACTACTGGGCTCACTGGACCAGCGCCTACAATGGCAAGCCACCCAGCACCTACCTCCTCAGCTGCACCCACATCCACGCCTTACGGCGTTCCACATTCTCCAGCACCCCCAGCTTTTACTGGCCACCATACTGGTTCACATCCAACTTTTACTGGAATTTCTGGTATCCCCCCTACTGGATTGGGAAGTCCTATTGGGTTCAATCTGGGTACCGAAGGAGGAGAATCTTCGTCAGGGAAGTCTGTACTGTCCGTGGGTACTGTCGGAGATATTGATGGAGAAGCAAGGACCACTGTGAAGGAGCGATCCATGGCCTTGAAGAAGAAGGACCGGCAGCAGAAAGAAAACGAGGCAAAAATCAAAGAAAAGCAGAAGAAATTGCAGGAGATGAGGATGCATCAAGCTCAACCAACGCCGTTCGTGCAGCCTACTGTGGACCAGGCGTTGCTGGCGGCCGCAATTGCGCACGCACAGGCCATGGGAGGCGCCAGTGTGAACCCAGTCTTCGTCAATCCGGTTGGAACAGCCACAAATTTCAACCTGAACCACCTGCTGAACCCGTTGCACATGGGGCTTCGTGGTTCAGTCATGAAGCAGCCGAAATTCTCGGGGCACCCCAACTACTGGGCGTCCTTCGAGAGGCAGTTCGTGGTGTGGCTGCAGACGGAGAAGCTGGACAAGGAGCTCTGGATCCTTGGGCTGATGGACTGCTTGACGGGCAAGCTCAGGGAGAGTACCTACAACCTCTACGTGGAGAGGCAAAATCAAGGGAATCCCCTGACATATGAGGAGCTGTACCGCAGTGCGAAGAAGAAAGGATCACGACTCCCTGAAGATCATTACAGGAACTGTCTGGAAAACTTCAAGGCGATCAAGAAATTGTTTCTGGAAGAAATTCAAATCGCAAGACAAGATTGGGAGTTTTTGGTGCAAGAGGCGGAGAACTCGGAAGAAGGACTTTCTGAAGGCGAAATGAAGAAGATCCTCCTGAGCAAGCTCACGCCGGAGACCAAGCAGAAGATCAGGGACTCTCAGGCGGACCAAAAAGTCCTGGGCAACTGGGTTGAAGTCCGAGGATTACCAGAAACTATGGGAAAAATGGCTGTTCGTGAGTTGCTACACTCTATCAGTGCTACTGGATTGAAAGACATCACTATTCGTGAGGGCAGAGGGAGAGTTGGTTTCCACGATTCTGAACAGTCGGAGTTTTTCTGCAGCATGGTGGATGGAAAAGTGAAGTATAAGGGAACAGTTTTGAAGGTACGACCGTGGATCTTCTCATATGGAGTCGAGCAGATCTGGGACCAACTTGAAAAGTATGCAAACTTAGAACACCAGAAGTCCCAGGATGCACATGGCTTCGGAGGCAAGGTCAACGCCGTTGGTGAGAAGGGATGTTCTGTGTGTATTGCCCTTGGAAAAGAAGGTCGAGCGGCGACTCACACGACCGCAGATCACAGGTGGACGCCCTCAGATCTCAAGACAATTCAGTCCAAAATGGATGGAAAAGGAAATTCTCCCAAAAATCCCCAGCAGGATGGAGCACGAGATGCTGACCAGCATGGAAGGGGAAAGGGTAAAGGGCAGTCCAAAGGGAAGAACAGAGACTGGACACCAAAAGATTACTCGCAGCAAGGCGGAGATCCAAGCGACTCAAGATAGACCGATGCTGGTGGGAAAAATGGTGGAAAAAATGGCCAAAAAGGTGGAAATGGCAAGGGAAAGTCCGAGATTCAAGATGATTCCAAGGTGAATGGCAACCCCCTGTATGCGGAGACGCCAGCGAACAAGACCTTCGGCAACAACAAGGATACTGGAGGTCGAGGCAAGGGCGGATCCAACGAATCCAACCCCAATTCCAACACCTCCAACAACAAAGGCCAAGGAGGTAAGAAAGGTGGTAAGGGGAAATCATTTGGAGGTCGTGGACGTGGAAAAGGAGTGAATGCCGTTGAAGCAGGAGAAGAATGGGTTGACGGAGGACAAGTACAGGACGTACAGCCGAGCGAAGAAGAAGAATGGCAATAGGGAAGCCAACTTGACCCAAATCCCAACACTGGGGTTGAGTGGCAGGAGGAAAAACCCATCAGGGTAGTTGGGGCGGTGGATGGACGCTGCTGGGATCGACTGGCGCGGTCCTCCGGCCTCCTGTACCCTGCCTGGGTCCTCAGCGCTGTCTGGCGAGGCAAGCAGCGCCAGTTTGTCTGCTGGATCCAGGTCAGATCGACGGATGGTAAGGTTAAACTTGCCAGATGTCTGATCGACAATGGTTCAGAGGTGAACCTGGTGAGGAAAGGCTTTCTGCAGGAGGATGAGACGAAGATGTCCTCCACCCCTGTACAGCTGGAGGGAGTCAGCGGACATCGCCTTGACGGTGGCGACAGAGAAGCAGAATTGGCGGTCAGATTGGTAAAACAATCACTCTGGAGTGTGCAAGAGACGGTCACTGAGGAGTGGTTTGCTGGAAAATTCTATGAAGCCAGCATAAAGTACGATTTATTCTTGGGTCAACCATGGCTTCACGCCCACCGTGTGTCGCCCATGGGACACAGGACATGCTTCCTCCAAGATCCGTCGACCACCGACCCGTCCGAACTGTATTACCTGCACCCATATACCAAGAGTATCCACCAATTCAAGGAGCGAAATAAGCTGCATTTTCAGCAAGATGGGCAGGAATGGACAAGGAATCAAGAAGATTCCGACGAAGGCAAGGTGGATTCGTTGAACAGCAAGAAGTGGAAGTCAGTTTGCTATCGAGTGGTCGACAAATGGCGGGACATTCTGGTGGATTATTTCGAAAAGAACCACAATTTTCGTCCTGAAGTTGATGCTTTTGCAAACAAAAAGAATAAAAGATTTCCGAAGTTCTACGACGATGCCTGGAGTGAGGACTGGTCTGAACCTCTATGGATCAATCCGCCCTTCGACGTTTTCCCTCGTGTAGTGCAGAAGCTGAAGCAATCCGGCGCGAAGGCGATTTTAATTGTCCCCAATTGGCCAAGACAAGAGTGGTTCAAGGACATTATGGACATTTCAATCGACATTGTCGAGCTTCCGCACAAGGGCGTGAAGCTGTATTGCGAAGACAATGGCAAGCCTTTACCACAGCGTTCGTGGAGCACGTTGGCGTGCTTAGTTGACGGGAATCTGGGAGATTATTGGCAAGATGGCAGTGAAATGGGAACAGAAGAGGTTATCTCAAATTCCTCAAGAATCGACGAAATTGAGGTGGATGAAGACGATCGAGAGCGGAATCCCGACGTATCGTCGCGGAAGGAGGGAAGGACAATCGGCGTCCCTCAAGAGAACGCCTCCATCCATTACAATTCGTCCCCATCAGACAAAAATCAAGCCAAAAAAGTCAAGATTTCAAGCAAGAATGAAGACAAACCTCCAAGAATCTCGCCTGAATTGACAGGAATGAAGCTGAATTCGTCCGACCATCCCTTCAAGACATTCGTGGACCCCTTTCATTGGTGGGATCCCACGGAGGAGCGAGCTCAGGTGAGCTTCATCCGCCAACAATGCGACGAAGAAGTTTGGAATGAAGTGGCTAAGAATATGAGACCACGACCAACAATTCGCAAATTGGTGGACATAATGTCGGTGATTAAATGTGGGAATCAGGTCGACGGAGACAAGATATCTGCAAGAAGGGACGCAGTGTTCGAAGATTATCAAGATGACGTGCTGAGTGGGAAGTTGTGGAAAAACTCCCCAAATCGATGTGAAAATGGGGAAGCCAGGATTGAGATAATCGAAGGCTCCAAGGTTCACAAACAACGTCCATTCTATCTCCACGGCACCAAAGCAGATGCCCTGCGAAAGATTATTGAGCGCAATCTCTATGAGTTCGGTTGGTTGGAGGGCTGCATGAGTTCTGAGTGGTGTTCAGCACCATTTACTGTGCCAAAACCCCCACCTGCTGACCAATCCAGCATAGATGCTTGCCGTCTAGTGGTGGATTACAGAGCCCTGAATGCCGCCACAGTACCAGACGCGCATCCTCTTCCTCTAATCGAGAAGGAGATCGCCGCGAGAGCCAAAGGCAAGCTCTTTACTGTGTTGGATTTGCGCCATGGCTTTCATCAGATGCCCCTTCGAAAGGAGGATAGGCATTTGACGGCAATGTGCACGCCCTGTGGCACTGTCCAGTGGACTGTACTGCCGATGGGTCTGAAGAATGCGCCGTCGATGTTCCAGAAGATGATGGAGACTATTTTATTTCAGAAACACAAAGATCTGGATTTACAAGAATTCTGCAGCATCTACATTGACGACCTTCTGATTGCCACGCCGTTGGGAAACAATTTTGATGAGTGCCTGAAGTTGCACGAAGAACAAGTTCGAAAAGTTCTCGAAGTCCTTCGACAAGAGAAGCTCGTGTGTGGACCCAAGAAGGGCAAGATGTTCCTCCAATCGGTGGAATTTTGTGGCTCTGTCTTGGAAGATGGGACAAGAAGACCAGCCCCAGGAAAAATGGCTGCCCTGCAGCTCTGGGAAAGGCCTAAAACCATCATGCAGCTTCGTGCCTTTTTAGGCTGCTGCAATTACTACCACGAGTTTCTTCCTCTCTACGCCAAGTTCTCTGGTCCATTGACAGAGTTACTGAAGGTTGGCAAAATAGAAGGAAAGAAGGGATCTCAAGTCAAGCTCAAGTAAACGCCAGAATGTGAAGAAGCCTTTACTGGTCTCAAGGAAGCACTGGCAAATGTGGTTACATTAAAGACTCCGTGGTTGGATGGAAGACCTTTTTATATTCGTACCGACGCCAGTCGTTACGCCATTGGTGCTACGATCGAACATGTCGACGACGGAGGTCACCATCATCCTCTGGCTTTCTGGTCTCGCAAGCTTACCACAAGACAGCGAAATTGGAGTCCAAGGGAACAAGAAGCCTACGCAATCCTTTGTGCCTTACGGCGTTATGAAGGTTGGTTCTTGGGCCATCGCGTCGAGGTACTGACTGACCACAAGTCACTGGAGAGCTGGAGGACAGAACATGTGGATACCCCTGGTGGACCAGCTGGGAGAAGAGGCCGTTGGCATGAAACTCTCAGCAGATTTGACCTCCATGTGACTTACATTCCGGGTCGCTACAACACAGTGGCGGACGCCCTGAGTCGCTGGGCCTACCCAGCCTCAGAGGCTTACTCTGAAGTGAGTTTTCATGGGACAGCGACGGATAAAGCTGAAGTGATCGAGTTTGACAAGGAGGAACAAGCACTGATCAAGAAATATTGTCTCCAATGATCGATTAAAAATCGGATGAAGGTGGATTTGGTCAGATGCAAGGAGATTACCAAGGCAGATCAGACTGCAGGAGTTAACTCTGACTCTGAGTCGTCGCTGCCACTCCTTAATGTGTTTCCAACTACAAGATCCAAAGCGAAATCCACGCTCCCGCCACAACAAAAGGACAAGGAAAATTCCTTCCTCTATGTGGATTGGACGAAGATGTACAAGGAGGACAGGTTCTTTGGGTCTGTATACCACAAGTTGAAAGGGGACAAGCCTTACGACTCTGAAGAGACGTCTGATTTCAAAATCCAAGGCGACAAGTTATTTTGGCAAGGACGGATTTGTGTTCCTGACTGTCTGATTGACCAATATGTCAAACATTGGCATCGGAATGAGACAGCCCACACACATTCTCGTGTGCTGGACCAGGAGCTACGCCACAGAGTGTACACAAGGGACCTCAAGGGTGCCTGTGAACGAGTTGCCAAAGGATGCAAGCAATGTCAGGCGACCATCCCCAAGAATCAAAAGGCAGAAGGACTGCTGAAGGGATTACCAATTCCTGAGAGGCTGTTCGACAAGGTGACGGCGGATGTCTTTGAGTTGGGACAAATCCAAGAGGAATGTCTCTACACGAGGAAGCCTATCGATGGGGTTTTGTTAATTCAAGACCGCCACAGTGGCTACATCCAAGTCCTCCCTTGCAACACGAAGCATCTCACCTCTGAAATGGCTGCCAAGTGGACTGCAAGTCAGTGGATGAGTAACTGGGATGTGCCCAGTGAAATTCTGACGGACAGTGGGAAAGAGTTCATTGGGACTTGGTGGGAGAACATGTGTGCCCTATTGGGACTTCATCACCTTCGTGCCCGAGTCTACGACCATCGAGCTCTCCCTGCTGAACGCGCTGGAAGGATTCTTATCTCCATTCTGAGAACATTTCTGGCGACTGAAAAAGACTACAATTGGTTGGAGACAATTTACTGTGTCTTGAGAAGATACCATCGTACCAAGAATTACACTGGATTAAGTCCGAATGAGCTGGTTTTTGGGCGCCAGAAGATGGGTCCAGGACCAGTGATGCATCATCCAAGGCAGTGCTACGACGCCTCGCAATGGTTTGAGAAGATCAAGGATCTAGAGTCCAAGTGGATCCAAGCCAAAGTGGAAAGTCAAGCAGATTGGTTGAATTTCAAAAATAAGTCAAGAACGCAAGGAAAACCCTTCGAGAAAGGCCAGCAAGTTTGGTCTCGTAAGTCAGACGAGACCCTGAAGGACGACAACAAATTGTTACCTTTGTGGGATGGCCCATTCCAAGTCAAAAGTCAACTAAGTGAGACTACATTCAACATTGAGATTGAGCCAGGCAGGCATCAAGAAGTACATCGAGATCGTTTGAAGGCCGAAGTACCCTGCCCCAAAGGAAGGTTCAAGCCTCTCTATTGGACTTCGAAGTACCTGAGCGACAGGAAGATGGTCACAAGCAGTTTCGAGTTGGAGAAGATTCTTGAGTACAAGAAGAATGCTCGAGGCAAGTGGTACTTTCTGTGCAGATGGAAAGGATTCGGTCCAGAAGAAGACAAATGGGAGCCAGCTTCAAGTTTCATCCATGGGTATACGGATACTTTCATCAAGTTCCTGAAGAAACACCCTGAGATTGACAAAGAGCTCTCGCTGATCAGGGATTGTGTCACCAAGGAAGACTTACAAGCACAAGAAGAAGCTCCAATCGTGGCATCATCCATCCCTGACAAAATCTGATCGAAATTTGGGTCGCCGAAACTTTCGAAGAGGTTTACGGTCGACATATACCCTTGGCATGGGGACAATACAGTCCTGACGCATCGTCTATGTGGTTCGATGGACAGATGATGGGACATTCTGGGGTCATCCTGGTCATTCCATCCATCATTCCCATCATGGCCATCATGTGAATCATGTGCTTCATCTCAGATGATTCCAATCCGAAGATCCGAAAGGCCTTTATCCTCAACCACGACGACACTATCGCCTTTTGCTGTCGACCGGGCCCCTCTACTCGCCTTGGGAAGGACTCGTTCGAGTTCGTGCTCATTACAGAGATTCTGGCACATGACTGAGTCTGATCCATTTCATGTGTTTGACGGATCTGCTCAGAATGTCATTTCCATCAGCTCTTACATTGAGACGGTTGGTTCGTTCTTCAGTCGACCACTGTCAAAGGGCTTATATAGACCAAGTGACGACGATGGTGTTCTTACTTGTGTCGACTCGCTGTTCATCTGTGGATTGTGTTGGAATCCCCCTCAGAATCAGCTTAAATTTGGCAAATTCCCAGTACCAAGCATTGGATGCTTATACATTCTGGGACTATAACGAGTCAATTACCACTTCTGGCTCATACTGGATTAAACATGAAGCCCTGGGAACAATACTGACAGTGGGGTAGCCCTCACTGGGCTTTCTTGGCTATCATTACTTTAAATGATTGGATTTCCATCATGGGATTCATCATCATCATGAGGATTTGACCTGGATTGGCTATGAATGAGAACTGGATTTCCGTTCAACACTACACACAGTGTCTATCGACATTGAATTGGACCTATTTTGGCTTGCGGTGAGTTTCGCCACCCTGAATCCATGCGCGATTCACTGATTTTGGTCTCAATTCAGGCACATTTTGTACCATAATCTGGCATCTGGTCTCATGACTGCAAATGACACCAGCCAGTTTCACACATATTGGACTCCATGAAGGGATACCCTATTTTTTTGACGCTCGACGACATGGCGACGCTCGTTTTCTGTTTTCTGGCAGTGGGATGTCAGATCCTGATTTCATCATGAATCATGGATCATGAATCATCATGTACATTCTTCACTCAGACTTTCAATTTTCGAATTTTCGAGCTTGAACGAAGCTTTTTCTGTGTGCCCTGAGGTACCTATACGTTTCATTCAAGTCGATGGCCATCGCGAAGCACAGATCTCAGCACAATTTTGCTCAATTCAGCTCAATTTCACACATTTTGGCATAGATTTGTCAGTTTTTGGTCACTTTCGCCGTTTCGTTCACTTCACTTGACACAGCCTGACATACTGGCGTATGTTTTCAGAGGGGGAGTGTAACGGCAGCAGTGACAGCACTCAATTATACACTGATGTGATCAGAATTCCAATGATTCTCAGATGTACATTAGTGCAGTAAATTTTCCGTTCAGTTTCATGTTTTCCGTTCGCCGCCAGATGTCGCCTGTGAGCGCGCGTCGAGTCGCATTTGTCTTTCCAGATTTCCCAATCGGGTTTATTTAAATTCTTTCGAATGATTTCACGTTGTGTCATTAATTGCGATGAATGCGCATTGAGATTCTATGTCTGCTCCATTTTTGTAGACCGGGTTTTCGTACTCTTCATATCTCACCATGGAGTTCAAAGGACTTACAAGTGCTTCGCATATGTCGCTCCGAAGAGGGTCAGTTGGGTTCGGAGATATCAGGGGCAGTGTCGGGCGTTACGACCCCTGGGGCATCAAGGCTGCAGGCTTCGCAATCACAAGAAAGATCAACCACTATGCAGCGGTTACACCGGGTCTTCGTACTCTTCATATTCCACCATGGAGTTCAAAGGACTTACAAGTGCTTCGCATATGTCGCTCCCAGAGGCTGGATATGGGTCTGAAGAGGGTTATGTGGATTCGGAGATATCAGGGGCAGTGTCGGGCGTTACGACCCCTGGGGCATCAAGGCTACAGGCTTCGCAGTTACAACAAAGATCAACCACTATGCAGCGGTTACATGGTAGCAGAGGAAATCATGACTCTGCTTCTGGAATCTCCACCGACACTCTGAGATCATCGGACTTTAGCGGGGCTATCACTCGTAGAGAGTCAGTGCGTGTTCCCCCGGAGGTTACCTTCGTGGCATCTCCCCAGCAAACCGAGGATCATCCTTCAGAGTGCCCTTACTGTGGCCATAGGCATTGGCCTGGAGTTCATACTTGTGCTGATTGTTGTGTGAACGCCCCACCCTAACCTTAAACCCGGTCGAGAATCTCCCTCCTCGAGTGAATCTGGTTCCTCCTCTCACGCTCTACCTGATCTTGAAGACAGCAGCAGCGAAGGAGAGCAGTCTGGTACTGGAATTAGTGGTGATCACTGGGAAAACCACTTCCAGCAGATCTGGAATGAGGAATTCCTGCACCGCCAGAATTGGCTGTTGGCGGAGGCGGGCTATCGTGGCCGCCTGATGAACTGGTTCCGGGCGTCGTGCCAGTTCATCAGGGACAGCGGCCGGTTGCGATTCGACGCCCAATTGCAGGAGCAAGAGGACTGGGAGGAGCTGATGGACCAGTTGGACCACCAGGCAGCCGTGATGGTGCAGATGGCCATCATTGCCGAGGAGAGACGCCAGAATGTGCATCCGCACGCTGGTCCGTCGGGCGCGTGGGGTCGGAACGACGACGAGGTCGACGAAATGAGGTGTGATTCGACGCATTCTCACCTCTCCAGGGAGCAATTGTCCAAACTCCCCAGCTCCACCTCCAGTGTTGACACTTGGGTCGACGAGGTGAGAAGCAAAGGAAAAGGTACGAGATGCCCTTCCTGTGGTGAGTGCGCCAAGGACTGCTCCTGTCGAAGACAGACTATGTCGCTGGAAAACAGGGTGAAGGAGCTGAAGAAGGCCGCCAAGGAGAAAAAGAGGGATGACGACAGCAAGTGGAAGGAGATGGAGCAGAAGCTGGAGAAGGTTACAGATCTGATACAAAATCTGAGCACTACTGGGCTCACTGGACCAGCGCCTACGATGGCAACCCACCCAGCACCTACCTCCTCAGCTGCACCTGCATCCACGCCTTACGGCGTTCCACATTCTCCAACACCCCCAGCTTCTACTGGCCACCATCCAACTTTTACTGGAATTTCTGGTATCCCCCCTACTGGATTTGCAAGTCCTATTGGGTTCAACCTGGGTACTGAAGGAGGAGAATCTTCGTTGGAGAGGTCTGTACTGTCTGTTGGTACTGTCGGAGATATTGATGGAGAAGCAAGGACCACCGTGAAGGAGCGATCAATGGCCTTGAAGAAGAAGGACCGGCAGCAGAAAGAAAACCAAGCAAAAATCAAAGAAAAGCAGAAGAAATTGAAGGAGATGAGGCTGCATCAAGCACAACCAACGCCGTTCGTGCAGCCTACTGTGGACCAGGCGTTGCTGGCGGCCGCAATTGCGCAGGCACAGGCAATGGGAGGCGCCACAGTCAACCCAGTGTTCGTCAATCCGGTTGGCACAGCCACAAATTTCAACCTGAACCACTTGCTGAATCCGTTGCACATGAGGCTTCGAGGGTCAGTAATGAAGCAGCCGAAGTTCTCAGGGCACCCAAATTACTGGGCGTCCTTCGAGAGGCAGTTCATGGTGTGGCTGCAGACGGAGAAACTGGACAAGGAACTCTGGATCCTTGGGTTGATGGACTGCTTGACTGGCAAGCTCAGAGAAAGTACATATAATCTTTATGTGGAAAGGCAGAATCAAGGAGATCCCCTGACTTATGAAGAGCTGTATCGAAGTCTCAAGAAGAAAGGCTCTCGACTTCCTGAAGATCATTACAGGAACCGTCTGGAGAACTTCAGGGCGATCAAGAAATTGTTTCTGGAAGAAATTCAAATTGCAAGGCAAGATTGGGAGTTTTTGGTGCAAGAGGCGGAGAACTCGGGAGAAGGACTTTCTGAAGGCGAGATGAAGAAGATCCTCCTGAGCAAGCTCACGCCGGTGACCAAGCAGAAGATCAGGGACTCTCAGGCGGACGAAAAAAACCTGGGCAACTGGGTCGAAGTCCGAGGATTGCCGGAGACTATGGGAAAAATGGCAGTTCGTGAGTTACTACACTCTATCAGTGCTACTGGATTGAAAGACATCACTATTCGTGAGGGCAGATGGAGAGTTGGTTTCCACGATTCTGAACAGTCGGAGTTTTTCTGCAGCATGGTGGATGGAAAAGTGAAGTATAAGGGAACAGTTTTGAAGGTACGACCGTGGATCTTCTCGTATGGAGTCGAGCAGATCTGGGACCAACTTGAAAAGTATGCAAACATAGAACGCCAGAAGTCCCAGGATGCACATGGCTTCGGAGGCAAGGTCAACGCCGTTGGTGAGAAGGGATGCTCTGTGTGCATTGCCCTTGGAAAAGAAGGTCGAGCGGCGACTCACACGACCGCAGATCACAGGTGGACGCCCTCAGATCTCAAGACAATTCAGTCCAAAATGGATGGAAAGGGAAATTCTCCCAAAAATCCCCAGCAGGATGGAGCACAAGATGCTGACCAGCATGGAAGGGGAAAGGGTAAAGGGCAGTCCAAAGGAAAGAACAGAGACTGGACACCAAAGGATTACTCGCAGCAAGGCGGAGATCCAAGTGGCTCAGGATGGACCGATGCTGGTGGAAAATCTGGTGGAAAATCTGGTGAAAAAGGTGGAAAAGGCGAAGGAAAGTCCGGGAATCAAGATGATTCCAAGGTGAATGGCAACCCCCTGTACGCGGAGACGCCAGCAAACAAGACCTTCGGCAACCACAAGGATGCTGGAGGTCGAGGCAAGGGCAGATCCAACGAATCCAATCCCAATTCCAACACCTCCAACAACAAAGGCCAAGGAGGTAAGAAAGGTGGTGGTGGAAAGTCATTTGGTGGTCGTGGACGTGGAAAAGGAGTGAATGCCGTCGGAGCAGGAGAAGAATGGGTTGACGAAGGACAAGTACAGGACGTACAGCCGAACGACGAAGAAGAATGGCAATAGGGAAGCCAACTTAACCCAAATCCCAACACTGGGGTTGAGTGGCAGGAGACAAAGCCCATCAGGGTAGTTGGGGCGGCGGATGGACGCTGCTGGGACCGGCTGGCGCGCTCCTCCGGCCTCCCTTACCCTGCCTGGGTCCTCAGCGCTGTCCGGCGAGGCAAGCAGCGCCAGTTTGTCTGCTGGATCCAGGTCACAACGACGGATGGTAAGGTTAAACTTGCCAGATGTCTGATTGAGAATGGTTCAGAGGTGAATCTGGTGAGGAAAGGCTTCCTGCAGGAGGAGGAGGCAAAGATGTCCTCCACCCCTGTCCAGCTGGAGGGAGTCAGCGGACATCGCCTTGACGGTGGCGACAGAGAAGCAGAATTGGCGGTCAGATTGGTGAAACAATCTGTCTGGAGCGTGGAAGAGACGGTCACGGAGGAGTGGTTTTCTGCAAAATTCTATGAAGCCAGTATAAAGTATGATTTGTTCTTGGGTCAACCTTGGCTTCACGCTCACCGCGTGTCGCCCATGGGACACAGGACATGCTTCCTCCAAGATCCGTCGACCAGCGACCCGTCTGACCTGTATTATCTGCACCCATATACCAAGAGTATCCACCAATTCAAGGAGCGAAATAAGCTGCATTTTCAGCAAGATGGGCAGGAATGGACAAGGAATCAAGAAGAGTTCGACGAAGGAAAGGTGGAACCATTGAACTGCAAGAAGTGGAAGTCAGTTTGCTATCGAGTAGTCGACAAATGGCGGGACATTCTGGTGGATTATTTCGAAAGGAACCACAATTTTCGTCCTCAAGTTGATGCCTTTGCAAACAAGAAGAATAAAAGATTTCCAAAGTTCTGCGACGATGCCTGGAGTGAGGACTGGGCTGAACCTTTGTGGATCAATCCGCCCTTCGACGTTTTCCCTCGTTTGGTGCAGAAGCTGAAGCAATCCGGCGCAAAGGCGATTTTATTTGTCCCCAATTGGCCAAGACAAGAGTGGTTCAAGGACATTATGGACATTTCAATCGACATTGTCGAGCTACCTCACAAAGGAGTGAAGCTGTATTGCGAAGACAACAGCAAGCCTTTGCCACAGCGTTCGTGGAGCACGTTGGCGTGCTTAGTTGACGGGAATCTGGGAGATTATTGGCAAGATGACAGTGAAATGAGAACAGAAGAGGTCATTTCAAATTCCTCAAGAATCGACGAAATTGAGGTGGATGAAGACGATCGAGAGCGGAATCCCGACGTATCGTCGCGGAAGGAAGGAAGCACAATCAGCGTCCCTCAAGAGAACGCCTCCATCCATTACAATTCGTCCCCATCAGACAAGAATCAAGCAAAAAATGTCAAGGTTTCAAGCAAGAATGATGACAAATCTCCAAGAATCTCGCCTGAATTGACAGGAATGAAGCTGAATTCGTCCGACCATCCCTTCAAGACATTCGTGGACCCCTTTCATTGGTGGGATCCCACGGAGGAGCGAGCTCAGGTGAGCTTCATCCGCCAGCAATGCGACGAAGAAGTCTGGAATGAAGTGGCCAAGAACATGAGACCACGGCCAACAATTCGCAAATTGGTGGACATAATGTCGGTGATTAAATGTGGGAATCAGGTCGACGGAGACAAGATATCTGCAAGAAGGGACGCAGTGTTCGAAGATTATCAAGATGACGTGCTGAGTGGGAAGTTGTGGAAAAACCCCTGGATTCGATGTGAAAATGGGGAAGCCAGGATTGAGATAATCGAAGGCTCCAAGGTTCACAAACAACGTCCATTCTATCTCCACGGCACCAAAGCAGATGCCCTGCGAAAGATTATTGAGCGCAATCTCTATGAATTCGGTTGGTTGGAGGGCTGCATGAGTTCTGAGTGGTGTTCAGCACCATTTACTGTGCCAAAACCCCCACCTGCTGACCAATCCAGCATAGATGCTTGGCGTCTAGTGGTGGATTACAGAGCCCTGAATGCCGCCACAGTACCAGACGCGCAGCCTCTTCCTTTAATCGAGAAGGAGATCGCTGCGAGAGCCAAAGGCAAGCTCTTTACTGTGTTGGGGTTGCGCCATGGCTTTCACCAAATGCCACTTCCAAAGGAGGATAGGCATTTGACGGCAATGTGCACGCCCTGTGGCACTGTCCAGTGGACTGTACTGCCGATGGGTCTGAAGAATGCGCCGTCGATGTTCCTGAAGATGATGGAGACTATTTTATTTCAGAAGCACAAGTCTCTGGATTTACAAGAATTCTGCAGCATCTACATTGACGACCTTCTGATTGCCACGCCGTTGGGAAAAAACTTTGATGACTGCCTGAAGTTGCACGAAGAACAAGTTCGAAAAGTTCTCGAAGTTCTTCGACAAGAGAAGCTCGTGTGTGGACCCAAGAAAGGCAAGATGTTCCTCCAGAGTGTGGAATGTTGTGGCTCTGTCTTGGATTATGGGACAAGAAGATCAGGCCCAGGAAAAATGGCTGCCCTGCAGCTCTGGGAAAGGCCTAAAACCATCACGCAGCTTCGTGCCTTTTTAGGCTGCTGCAATTATTACCACGAGTTCCTTCCTCTCTACGCCAAGTTCTCTGGTCCATTGACAGAGTTACTCAAGGTTGGCAAAATAGAAGGAAAGAAGGGATCTCAAGTCAAGCTCAAGTGGACGCCAGAATGTGAAGAGGCATTTACTGGTCTCAAGGAAGCACTGGCAAATGTGGTTACATTAGAGACTCCGTGGTTGGATGGAAGACCTTTTTATATTCATACAGACGCCAGTCGTTACGCCATTCGTGCTACGATCGAACAAGTCGATGAGGAAGGTCACCATCATCCTCTGGCTTTCTGGTCTCGCAAGCTTACAACAAGGCAGCGAAATTGGAGTCCAAGGGAACAAGAAGCCTACGCAATCCTTTGTGCCTTACGGCGTTATGAAGGTTGGATCTTGGGCCATCGCGTTGAGGTACTGACTGACCACAAGTCACTGGAGAGCTGGAGGACAGAACATGTGGATACCCCTGGTGGACCAGCTGGGAGGAGAGGCCGTTGGCATGAAACTCTCAGCAGATGTGACCTCCATGTGACTTACATTCTGGGTCGCTACAATACAGTGGCGGATGCCCTGAGTCGCTGGGCCTATCCAGCCTCAGAGGCTTACTCTGAAGTGAGTTTGTCATGGGACAGCGACGGATAAAGCTGAAGTGATCGAGTTCGACGAGGAGGAACAAGCACTGATCAAGAAACATTGTCTCCAATGTTCGATTAAAAATCGGATGAAGGTGGAATTGGTCAGATGCAAGGAGATTACCAAGGCAGATCAGACTGCAGGAGTTAACTCTGACTCTGAGTCGTCGCTGCCACTCCTGAATGTGTTTCCTACGACGAGATCCAAGTCGAAATCCACGCTCCCTCCACAACAAAAGGACAAGGAAACTTCCTTCCTCTACGTGGATTGGACGAAGATGTACAAGGAGGACAGGTTCTTTGGGTCTGTATACCACAAGTTGAAAGGGGACAAACCTTACGACTCTGAAGAGACGTCTGATTTCAAAATCCAAGGCGACAAGTTATTTTGGCAAAGACGGATTTGTGTTCCTGACTGTCTGATTGACCAATATGTCAAACATTGGCATCGGAATGAGACAGCCCACACACATTCTCGTGTTCTGCAGCAGGAGCTACGACACAGAGTGTACACACGGGACCTCAAGAGTGCCTGTGAACGAGTTGCCAAAGGATGCAAGCAATGTCAGGCGACCATCCCCAAGAATCAAAAGGCAGAAGGACTACTGAAGGGATTACCAATTCCTGAGAGGTTGTTCGACAAGGTGACGGCGGATGTCTTCGAGTTGGGACAAATCCAAGAGGAATGTCTCTACAAGAGGAAGCCTATCGATGGGGTTTTGTTAATTCAAGACCGCCACAGTGGCTACATCCAGGGCCTCCCTTGCAACACGAAGCATCTCACCTCTGAAATGGCTGCCAAGTGGACTGCAAGTCAGTGGATGAGTAACTGGGATGTACCCAGTGAAATTCTGACGGACAGTGGGAAGGAGTTCATTGGGACTTGGTGGGAGAACATGTGTGCTCTATTGGAAGTTCATCATCTTCGTGCCCGGGTCTACGACCATCGAGCTCTCCCTGCTGAACGCGCTGGAAGAATTCTTATCAACATTCTGAGAAAATTCCTGGCGACTGAAAAAGACTACAATTGGTTGGAGACAATTTACTGTGTCTTGAGGAGATACCATCGTACCAAGAATTACACTGGATTAAGTCCGAATGAGCTTGTTTTTGGTCGTGAGAAGATGGGTCCAGGACCAGTGATGTATCATCCAAGGCAGTGCTACGACGCCTCACAATGGTTTGAGAGGATCAAGGACTTAGAGTCTAAGTGGATCCAAGCCAAAGTGGAGAATCAAGCAGATTGGTTGAATTTCAAAAATAAGTCAAGAACGCAAGGAAAACCCTTCGAGAAAGGCCAGCAAGTTTGGCTTCGTAAGTCAGACGAGACCCTGAAGGACGACAACAAATTGTTACCTTTATGGGATGGCCCATTCCAAGTCAGTGGTCAACTAAGTGAGACGACATTGAACATTCAAATTGAGCCAGACAGGCATCAAGAAGTACATCGAGATCGTTTGAAGGCCGAAGTACCCTGCCCCAAAGGAAGGTTCAAGCCTCTCTATTGGACTTCGAAGTACCTGAGCGACAGGAAGATGGTCACAAGCAGTTTCGAGTTGGAGAAGATCCTTGATTACAAGAAGAATGCTCGAAACAAGTGGTACTTTCTGTGCAGATGGAAAGGATTCGGTCCAGCGGAGGCCAAATGGGAGCCAGCTTCAAGTTTCATCCATGGGTATACGGACACTTTCATCAAGTTCCTGAAGAAACACCCTGAGATTGACCGTGAGCTCTCGCTGATCAAAGATTGTGTCACCAAGGAAGACTTACAAGCAGAAGAAGAAGCTCCAATTGTGGCAGAATCTATTCGAGACAAAATCTGATCAGAATTTGAATCGCCGAAACTTTCGAAGAGGTTTACGGCCGACATATACCCTTGGCATGGGGACAATACAGTCCTGACGCATCGTCTATGTGGTTCGATGAACAGATGATGGGACATTCTGGGGTCATCCTGGTCATTCCATCCATCATTCTCATCATGGTCATCATGTGAATCATGTGCTTCATTGTAGATGATTCCAATCCGAAGATCCGAAAGGCCTTTATCCTCAACCACGACGACACTCTCGTGTTTTGCTGTCGACTGGACCCCTCTACTCGCCTTCGGAAGGACTCGTTCGAGTTCGTGCTCATTACAGAGATTCTGGCACATGACTGAGTCTGATCCATTTCATGTGTTTGACGGATCTGCACAGAATGTCATTTCCATCAGCCCTTACATTGAGACAGTTGGTTCGTTCTTCAGTCGACCACTGTCAAAGGGCTTATATAGACCAATGGACAACGATGGTGTTCTTACTTGTGTCGACCCGCTGTTCATCTGTGGATTGTGTTGGAATCCCCCTCAGAATCAGCTCAATTTTGGCAAATTCCTGGTACCAAGCATTGAATGCTTATACATGCTGGGACTATAACGAGTCAATTACCGCTTCTGGCTCATACTGCATTAAACATGAAGCCCTGGAGACGATACTGACAGTGTGGTCATCACTCACTGGGTTTTCTTGGCTATCATTACTCTTGCATGATTGGATTTCCATCATGGGATTCATCATCATCATGAGGATTTGACCTGGATTGGCCATGAATGACAACTGGGTTTCCGTTCAACACAACACACAGAGTCTATCGACAATGAATTGGACCTGTATTGGCTTGTTGCAGATTTCGCCACCCTCAATCCTTGTGCGATTCACTGATTTTGGTCTCAATTCAGGCACATTTTGTACCATAATCTGGCATCTGGTCTCATGACTGCAAATGACACCAGCCAGTTTCACATATCTTGGACTCCATGAAGGGATACCCTATTTTTTGGACGCTCGACGACATGGCGACGCTCGTTTTCTGTTTTCTGGCAGTGGTATGTCAGATCCTGATTTCATCATGGATCATGGATCTTGATCATGCATGTACATTCTTCACTCAGACTTTCAATTTTCGAATTTTCGAGCTTGAACGAAGCTTTTTCTGTGTGTCCTGAGGTACCTATGCGTTTCATTGAAGTCGATGGCCATCGCGAAGCACAGATCTCAGCACAATTTTGCTCAATTCTGCTCAATTTCACACATTTTGCCTTAGATTAGTCGGTTTTTTGGTCACATTCGCCGTTTTGTTCACTTCACTTGACCCAGCCTGACATACTGGCGTATGTTTTCAGAGGGGGAGTGTAACGGCAGCAGTGACAGCACTCAATTATACACTGATGTGATCAGAATTTCAATGATTCTCAGATGTACATTAGTGCAGTAAATTTTACGCTTGTTTTCATGTTTTCCGTTCGCCGCCAGATGTCGCCTGTGAGCGCGCGTCGAGTCGCATTTGTCTTTCGTGATTTCCCAATCGGATTTACTTAAATTATTTCGAATGATTTCACGTTGTGTCATTATGTGCGATGAATGCGCATTGAGATTCTATGTCTGCTCCATTTTTGTAGGCCGGGTTTTCGTACTCTTCATATTCCACCATGGAGTTCAAAGGACTTACAAGTGCTTCGCATATGTCGCTCCCAGAGGCTGGATATGGGTCTGAAGAGGGTTATGTGGGTTCGGAGATATCAGGGGCAGTGTCGGGCGTTACGACCCCTGGGGCATCAAGGCTACAGGCTTCGCAGTTACAACAAAGATCAACCACTATGCAGCGGTTACACGTCTCCTTAGATTTCCCCCAAGTCCTGGGGGGAATTTTACCCACGAGCCACAGATGAGGCTCTGTAGGCCCGTATGAGGAGGGGTTTATCCTCCCCATTAGCTCCTCCAGCTGCGCCACGAACTCTGAAATACGGGCAGCCGTGGGGAACTCAGGAAGTGGGGGTAGTTCCTCTATCTCCCTACGGACACCCAGGTCCGTTTCGTTGACTGGGTACATTTGTTCCAGTCTTTTAAGGAAGTCTCCCCAACTGGAGCTCTTCCTGATGGCAGTTTTCACCTGCCGCTGAAGGAACTTCTTGATGAGCGTGCACTTGGTCTGGACATCAGCATGTTGCTGTCCGGTGAGGAGTAGACACTCCGAAAACTCTTCGTCCCATTCGGGCAAGTATTTAGGATCAAACTCAGGGAGCTCGATCTGAAGGTTCGCTGTGGCGATGTCCTTCGTTCCCCGACCTGGTACACCAGTGTCACCTTTTCCACCTGAGGGGGGTGAGGGGTAGACAGTGGCAAGTGGCGCCAGTGCAGCCAGCCCATAGCCCTCCATCTCAGCCTCAGTAGAATCCCCAATAGTGCATACAGGAACAGTCCTCACACAAGGGTGGAAAGGGCTTGGACAAGTGTCCAAGGGGGTGCTGCGGATCCCTCTGCAGCTTTTCACGCCCCGGGTCAGGAGTTCAACACCCGGGGACATGGTTGAGGGGGGCTTCTTCAGTTCAGACAGCCCCGGTTTAGCCTTGAGGGCTGCAGACAATGCACTCAGATCAGAATCTTCATCCCCAGCCCCCAGAACCCGGGAAAGGAGTTCCATGGTCTCATCCGGACTGAGTTTAGGGGCAGCCATACGTGAAGGTAAACCTCTTTCCACGCGCATGGGCTCCGGGCACACCCCACGAGGCGAATGTGGTCTTGGCCTCGAAGGTAACGACGGGGTAGGCTCTCTAGATATCCAGTCCTCCTCCCATTCCGAGGAGTCATTGGACGTCGTGGCGGATATTTCCCCATAAGGTGCTTCGAACCCCTCACCCCACGTGGTGCCGAACATGGGATACGCCTTCATCGGTTCTTTGTCCTTCTCCTTCTTTCCCGCTTTTCTCCAGGCTTTTACTTTGGCGGTGGCGACCTTCTCCATCGCGGCCTGGGAATCAGGATCAGGGGCATCCTCAGAAGGAGGTAAGGAAGATACGACAGACAGGAGGGCAGCCGCCATCGGATCCCTCCCTTTGAGGCTTTTCAGGCGTTCCTGGGTTAACACAGGCGCCCCAGGGGCTTTTCTCATATATTTTTCATCCGCCCCTCTTGCTTGGTGCTCTCCGCGCCAGCCAGTAGTGTTCAAAACGACTGTATCATCTCTTCCGCTCGGGGACATAGCCCTGGAAGGTCCTGCTACAGGCTCCGCCGTTGGCCCGGACCTGATTGGCAGGGTCTTGGCGCTCAGTGTAACTGATGGACGTGACATTGCTCAATACGCTGTGGATTTCTTGTGCTTTAGCTTGGCGAGGGTGTAAGCCTCTGCTACCAGAAAGAGTTTCTGATATCCCTTGCTTGTTGTTGATATTGAAAACCTTGATTGCTTTTCAAAAGATGTTTCCCCAGAACTGCAAAAAGGTAAAGTCCAAGAACAAGGAACACCACAAACAGGATCAAAGTCAGAATCGTGATAGTATTCTTCCAAATCAAAGCATTGTAAGCAAAGAGGGGCTGCATATAGACAAATGAGGAATCAAATATGCAACTCAAATGGTTTTATAAACAAAACAAATGATTTTATGTGAAAACTGGCATGACTCAGGCCTCCAAGATAGCACCAAGCACTTCATGTGCACTCTTTTGGATGAAATGGAGTTGGTTAGGAATCTGGGGCATAGGAGCTAGGCCAGACACAGGAAATGACTTGGCCAAGCAACTGAATTCAGAAACAGTTACAATCTGGAACCACAATAAGTAGTAGTAACATTTGAGTATAGGGGTCTTGAGGTGGGAGACCACTAGGCTTAACCTACAAGGCCCAAGGCATGGAGTGCCTACTTTATTTCGGTATGACCTCCATGAGGGATGATACCTCCGCTCTTTTGAGTGGTAGGGGTGAACTTCATGGGGGAGCTAGTGTTTTAACCCTAGTTGCTGAGAAAGTGTACTTAAAGCTTCATAAAAGAAACAAAAATGTTTAAGTGTTAGTCTAAGCACTTCCTTAGGCAAAAAGGGGGGCTGTAGCCTGGATCAAGTACCCCAAGAAAGACGTGGTAGTGACGTTTTCCTACTGAGTGATTGTTGACCACCTATTATGCTACAGTACCTGCCGCCATCACTAGGGCTGTCAATCCATCGCAGAATGCCAGCAATCATGAACAAATTGCACACTTGGGTGGTAGACACAAGGAAGCAAACAACAGAAAGCAACAAAGTGACTCTCAGTTAGCTACCATGCAGGTCACTTGATTGATGACAAGGGAAGCGCAACACGCCTATCTAAAAATAAAACCACCTCCTTGTTATATCAAGGCCAGGCAGGCCTATATATAGGGGAAAACACGAAATACCCCCCTTTTTGGGCATCCGTACCCTACCTCAAGGGGTTGAATTGTTTGTAAAATCCCCGTCTAAAATCATTATTTTGTCCAATAAACGCATCCCCCAATGAGCTTTTGGCCCGGACCCTCCCCCCCACCAGACCCCCCCCACTTGAAACCCACTTTTTTGAGTTTTTGAGGGAGGGGGGTGGGGGAGGGGCCAAAAATGTCGGAACAAATGACCTCCCCCCTTTTGTTGGTCAATAATTGTGAATCTTCTGTGTTTTTGTGTATTCTGCGCCGAAAAAGTGTTTTTGAGTCCCGGCTCCACAGGGTATATATGCAGCGGCGTGGGACGAGCACTTATGCAGTTTATGTAGTTTTTAGTCATTTTTGCTGTGTTGCCGCTTTTGGTGTCCAAGTCTACTTCTTGAAATGACTTATCATTATTATTATTGTTGCTAGGGTAGGGTTGCTGATGGCATTCTGGCCCCCCCCCCTTACCCACCCACAAAGGGCTTTGAGGGGGCTACATTCTGAAGCTTTGCAAGAGCACAACGGCACGAAACACTAAACAAAATGGCATTCAACGTATCAAGATTGTGCGGTGTCGAGAAGAACGAGGATCTTCACATTCTTTCACGCAGTGACGCGACTTAACCGAAAGGCGGTTCCATTTGTGGTGTAGTGATTTCATCGGTTGCCCATCCCCTTCTCGGCTAAGAATTCATCCGCCTGCATCACTGATTTGGCCTTCTTGGAAAGTCAAAATTTTAAGAGCCTCACTCTCACCAAGCCACATATCCAACGTGTTCAGAGTGCCTTTTGGTAGTTGCAATCGAATCAAATGGGGTAAGTTGATCAGAAAACTTTCGAGGAATCTTGATTCGCGCTCGGCCTCACATGACAGGGCATAGGATCTAGCCCCTTTATCTGCTTTGGCGCACACTCGTCCCGATTAGCAAACTTGACGATGAGGTGTGCAAAGATTCAAGTAGTGGTCTTCCAACTATGCACGTTTTAGGACTCTTCGGCTTAGGACCCGTCTTTTTTTCAAATCCTGAAGCTGTAGCTGCAGAAGTCGAAGACCCCCGCCCCTCCCCTAAAGCTGAAGCCGCCAGACCAAATCTGCAAATGGTTGTGTACCAGCTTTGCCTATTCCTTTCATATCCACTGTTGCACATAGAATGCCCTCTTTCGTGGAACTTACAAAGAAAACACAAGCAATTCAAGCATTAATGGACACCGAAGTGTGACGTCACTGATCAGTTGCGTCGGAGTCACCTCAAAGATCGGAAACAACAGTAGACATCCAATGAACTGTCGTTTCCAAATCGTGTCGCAATTGGGGCCTGGATAAAACTAACACTATTGGCATCGATGTTAAGGCCGTCCATGGGCTGGCCTGCTGTGAGCACGCCGGTACAAGCCCAGGAGTGCGCCGCTAGTCTAAGCACAGGCCCCAAATCAGGACTGAAATTGGGATTGCAACAAATTCTCCAGCTGTGAAGCCGCCCTTGCCCCCCGCCCCCCCCTTTCTAAGGAGCTGCGCCAGCAATGGGGTGGGTGGAGGGGGGGAGGTTTAGCCGGCCCACCAGCCAGCAAGCCAGCCACCTAGCCAGCCACCTAGCTAGCCACCATTACTTCGTACATGCAAGTTTGCCTCACCGCCCTTCCTCTCAAGATGTCAAGATGATGTCACCGATCCATGGAGTGTGTGATAAAATTGTGTTGATGGAATATATTTCAGATAGAGGACAATTGTGTACTCTGAGGTTTCCATCGGTAACAACAACATTTGCAGCTGAACATACGTCTAATGCAGTGATTCTATGTTTTGTGTTTTTGGTCTTTATGGGAGGTTCCAAAGGCAAGGCAACTTGCAGTACGAGGTAAGGGGACCCCCCCACCCTTGCAAACCCATCCCCATACCCATGCATTGCGTGAGAAGAGGCTACAATGGTGCACTACGTATTTTGGGTGTTTTCCGGTGGCGCGCCAGCCAGCCAGCCAGCCAGCCAAGGGGGGGGGGGTTTTCAAAGCCTCCCAGCCACCTAGCCGCGGCTAGGTGCAGCTCCTAAAGCTACAGCTTCAGGATTTGAAAAAAAGGCAGGTCCTTACAAGCTAAGGCATGGAACGTGATGTGGCCTGAGAATGCCGAAGGCGCAAACGCCTCAACATGAACCACGGCTGACGTTATGCTTGACACTATAACACATACGGGGTCATTCTTTCTACAAACGTCCCGATTCCACATCAAAGGACTCTTCTCATCAACATGGAAAAGAAAATGTTAAAGCCCCATTTAATGTCTTTCGACATCCTTCGAGTCATTTTCAACACCGCCATTGATAAAATCTCCTTGATGTACTGTACTATGTTGGCCATTTTGTTCTTCATCCACCCTGGGCTCATGAAGTTTTGTTAGTAGGGAGTTGTTTCAAAACAAGTCCAAAAACCAAGGCCCATTCCATGATCTTATGCGCCATCATTGCATGCAAGAAGTTGTCACCACATCCGAACAAGGCAAAAGCACCAAAACACAATTGGGTGAAGGTTGCCATAGGGGAGTGGTCCAACTTGTCGAACACCGATTCAGAATAGGTGCTCTTTCCAAGCGTCATCACCAATACGGACAAGAGGGCAAACGGAACATAGAGAAAGAGGATGAACCCTGACCTTCTCCGTGGTCTAGGGCCTAGTGGTTAGGTCGGCGGCGGCCCGAGCCTTGCCACCTCCCATACCACTTTCTTGGGTAAATTGCCCTCTATCATGGGTTTTGGACATCATCATGCCAATTCAACCCCTAAACACAAGACAGGATAGAATCGACCCCACTTCCCAAATCACAATGCTTCATAAACACTGAATCACAGCAACAAAAGGCTTCTTCGAACTATTGCCTTTGACAGAAAAAGCGGAAACTCTGCGGAACGTGAGTGACTGAAGAGTACCACCAAGTATGCTACAAACAGTTTGCTCACACTCTCTGGCCTAACTTGAACACACCTGTTCAACCCCAAAATACCGTAAGCAAAAGTGAACTGTCAATGTCTGACACCAATAATATGGCCAATACATTCGACAATAAGGGAATATAGCAAGAGCAGATGCAACCCCAAAATATGATAATTGCCCTGGCAGTCGGCCTCAAACTTGAACAAAACTGGAACAATCATAATCACCAATTAAGTGCCACCCTTGACTCAAAATGATACCGCTTGAGCACCAACCTTCGGCAGCTTGGCATGTGCCTCCCGGCAAAAAACAAACCTCGGCAAGAGCAAAGCTCCCGTGCACCTGACTAGGGTTAGGGTTAGCCCTAACCCTACACATCATGACCAGTCACCCTACACCGAAACTGAAACACTAGAGAAGAAAATAGAACATGTAACTACGAAGGCCCAAAGTGTTTCTCAGGTAAAAACCAGGTAAAAACCAGGTAAAATGGGGAAAAAATCAATAACTTGCTTTGTGCGTGTTTGCACGCTTTGCCCTCTCTTATGATGTGTAACAGACATATTTGCATGCAAATAGGCTGAAATATGGGTGAAAACGGAGGTGTTGTGCCACTTTTTACGTCTCCTGCACCACAACACCACCATGTACGTGCAATTATTGTCCTTTACTGCCTTTTTGCGCGCGTAAAGGGTGTATTTGCGTGGTTACTATAAGTTTAGCTCGGACGCAAAAAGGGTAATTTACGCACGTAAAAGGGCTTTTTTACTTGTCTCGTGAATTCTGTTGCGGACGCAAATTTTGCCTTTTGCGCATGCAACATCCATGTAATTGCCTCTTTCACTCTTAGGGGTTTCTCTGTCATGGGACATGCCTGGCAAGAAGTCCAGAGCCAAGGCCGCTGTCCAAGCCCCCGGGGACCCGCATCCACCGCCCAAGCCCGCCCCTCCTCCCCGGAGCACCCATGAGCCCACCTGGCAGGTTGTTGATGAGTATGTGAAGGTGGTGGGTGTGGAAAATTTGGCGGGAACTGGGATCCAGGTGTTGGATTGTGCACTCTCGGTGAACGAGATTAAGGGGTTGCCGGGTATCCCCGAGGATGTTTGCTCGGTGAGAGAGCGGCTGCAAAAATTGCAGCAGGAAAAAGGTGAACCCTTAAAATGTTTGTTGAGGGTGGACCTGCAAGCCGGTCCAGTTGCTTTGACCAAGGTCGTTTTGAGCAATTTTGCTCTAGGCCCATACCATTGGTTGAGCCGTGCCCCAATGGGGATAATCCGGCAACTTAGCGCAGAGACGGTAACGGCATTTTTTGCCATGATGCAACGTGTCCAAGGCCCCCAACGGCAATTTGTGTCGGTGTACAATGTGGCGGATGCGGATTGGGAAACGGAGGCGTCAACGGACAGATGTGGTCGGACCCCGTCAAGGTGAAACATTGGGAAGAGGGCCTCAATACGGACATGCACATTTTTTTTCGAGAGTCCAAATTTCAGGACTGGTCGGCCTACGGAGCGATTTAGTCCGTGGGTCGGCGCGAATCCATGAAAGGACCGGCGATCCCTGATTTGATGCCGCCCACAATTGTTCTAACGCAGGATGCATTTTTTCCGCTTGGCATGGGTTGCCCGCTGCCAGACATTGCAGTGAAATACCCTGTGTCTCGGCATCCGTTGCCGGATCCGCCCTTCAGGACCCCCGAGGTGTATGAGGCCACAGGCTACCGTCTGGTGGAGGACATTCTGTCAGGGGACGTGGTGGATCAGTTATGTGCCGTGCATTTGGAGGGAGATGAGAATAGGGAAGACATTCTCCTTCAGGGCCACAACCAAGGTGGTGGGCGCCGGCAGACCGCCCCGGCAACGGTGAACAAGTGGCTTCCCTCGGAAATCAAGTGGCAATTGCTGCGCATTTTGGCAGACCTTTTCTCGGTGCTGGATGACCTGGAGGACCGGGAGGCCCGGTTGGTGGAACGGATGGATGCCCCCCTGTCCGTGCTCTGAAATATTGATCAAATATTTGGAGGACGCAGGGAAGGGCTGACCTGGACCCGACCCCAGGACATTGTCCTGGGGTCTGTCGGACCATTTGTTTGTTTGTGTGTTGCCTGCCATGAATGTTTACCCAGAGCACATCCGGATCTGTTTGTTCTTCGTACCGTGTCCCCAAAAAATATACCATGCATCATGCTAACTTTAGCGAAGAGCTCAGAGTAGAAACTAATCGGAGAGTAGGAATAGGGCTAAGAGTGATGTCTTTTGCCGCTGCACTCACACGCACTATGCTGCACGATGTGCTTCAGAAACCAATGGTTGTGGCCGCTTTGTTGTGCTGACGCTTGTGTGGAACCTGCGACCCATCCACCTGACGACGAGGTACATTCGGTGAGCGCCTTGACACCTCAAACAACAGCAACGAGAGTAAGAAAAAGTCACTGCCTTGTCTTTCTTGGAGGGCTTGATCCAGGCCAAACCCCCTTTAAAACCCTTTTGTTGATGCCAAGACTAACTTAAGTATTTTTATCACTCTTTTGAAGCTTAAAGTACACTTTCTCAAAGTAACTAGGTTTGTAACCCTAGCCCCCCATGAAGTTCACCCCTACCACTCAACTGAGCCGAGGTATCTTCCTTCATGGAGGATATACCGAAATAAAATAGGCATTTCATGCTTTAGGCCTTGGAGGTTAAGGTAGGTAGGTGGGTCGACTCGGGAGTGGGGTTGCCCCGCAGGGGGAACTTACCAAGGGGCTTTTGCTCACCCATCCACGGCCCTACTGCACGTGCCCCCACAAAGCGGCTCCCCCACATGGGGGAAGGGCGCGGTCGCCGCGAGCAGTACCCTACAGCGGGTTCTGCCCCGAGAGGTAACCCATGTTCGACCGAAGTCTCACATTCCTCTCCTTCGGGCGGATGATACGTGGGGGAGGGTCCCTCAGGGGAGGGTCCCGCACATCCTCATCAACCTCCGGATTCTGGGGTCCAGGGGCCCGGAGCCAGGCCAAAGGCCCTGTCCTGCAGGCACCCCCACCTGGATTGGTTTTCAGTAGGCGTGAGGCGACTTGAAGAAGCACGTGCTACGGGACTCGCATGCCGTGGTGCACACTCACGCCTCCTGACTCGGTCGAGCTTGCGCTCTCCTGGGGGGCCGGGGGTTCGAAGTAGGTCGTTGTGGTTGGTTGGTCGGTCGTTTAACTGTTCGGCGTAGTTTGTTAATGTTGGTTGGTCGGTTGCGTGATGGTAGAGTCACGTTTTTGTTCGTGGGTATGGTCGTCGGTGGGCGTGGCGCACCATGGTGTCGCCAACCCGTTGGACGCCGTTCCCGTTTTGACCCGTGCACGCCTGGCTGGTTTGGTGTTGGCCGGCTTGCGTGTGGTCTGTTTATGGTCAAGTGGCGGCTGCAGCTGCGGTGTGGTTTGAGGGCGGTTGTCTTGGCCGCCTCATGGTCGGCTTGGTTTGCGTGGGTTCCATCGCGCTGCTGCCGGTGGTCGTATCGCCGAATGTTGTGTGTAGCCGGCACGTCCGTGTCGGTGGTGGTTAGTTGCGTCTTGGTTTGTCCAAGTGTAGTGTTGTGTAGTCTGTTAACATTGGTTGGTCGCGTTCGTAACGGTAGTGTTGCGGTGTTCTGCTGTGTTCGTGGGTATGGTCGTCGGCAGGTGTGGCGCACCACGGTGTCGCCAACCCGTTGGACGCCGTTCGCGCTTCGACCCGTGCACGCCTGGTTGGTTTGGTGTTGGCCGGCTTGCGTGTGGTCTGTTTATGGTCAAGTGGCGGCTGCAGCTGCGGTGTGGTTGGTGCGCGGTTGTCTTGGCCGCCTCATGGTCGGCTTGGTTTGCGTGGGTCCCGTCGCGCTGCTGCCGGTGGTCGTATCGCCGAATGTTATTTGTGTAGCCGGCACGTCCGTGTCGGTGCTGGTTAGTTGCGTTTTGGTTTGTCCAAGCGTTGTGTAGTGTAGTTTGTTAACATTGGTTGGTCGCGTTCGTAATGGTAGAGTTACATGTTCTGTTGTGTTCCCGGGTATGGTGGTGAGCGGGCGTGGCGCACCACGGTGTCGCCAACCCGTTGGACGCCGTTCCCGTTTCGACCCCTGCATGCCTGGCTGGTTTGGTGTTGGACGGCTTGCGTGTGGTCTGTTTATGGTCATGTCGTGGCCGCTGCAGTGGTTTTGTTGGTGCACGGTTGTTTTAGCCGCCTCATGGTCGGCTTGTCCGGCGTTGGTTCCTTGGCGCTGCTGCGGACGCTTGCGCGGTCGGATGTTGTTCGTGTAGTTGTCCTGCTTGTTGCGGTGTTGGTTGGTCGTGCCCGGGTCGGGTTGCGGTTGGGGCTGTGCTGTTTGCTTGGCCGGGGTTGGTGTTGTGCTGGTGCGTGGCCCCCCTCTTGGTGGGGTTTGCTACGTTACTGCGTGGCCCCCGCCATGGTAGGGCGTGCTGTGTTGGTGCGCGCCCTCCGCCCACTGTGGGGCGTGTTGTGTCGGTGTGTGGCCCCTCCCAAGGCGGGTGTTGTGCTCGCGTGCGGCCCACCACATGGTCCTCCGTGCTCCTTTGCTGCGTGGCCCCCCTCATGGTGGGGCGTGCTGAACCGGTGCGTGGCCTCCCTCATGGTGGGGCATGCTGTGTTTGTGCCTGTCCGCCGCGGTGGTTGTGCCTGGTGTGGTGGTGCTGGGCGTGGGTTGTCGTCGTGTGTGCCGCCTGGGGGCCGGCGTTCTGTTCGGGTTGGTGGTGCTTGTGGTGGTGTTTTAGCCGGCGCCTTGCGCGGCTTGTTTCGTTTGTTCGGTGTTGTCTTCGCCGCCATACAGTCGGCGTGTTCGGATGGGTAGGGTCGGCGGTTGGGTTGCGGTTGTGGTTCTGTTGACCGCCTGGCCGGGGTGGGTGCTGTGCTCGTGCGCAGCCCCCCTCATGGTTGGGCGTACTGTGTTGGTGTGTGCCCCCCCCCATGGTGGGGCATGCTGTGTTGGTATGTGGCCCCCCCCATGGTGGGGCGTGCTGCGTTGGTTTGTGGTCCCCCTCTTGGTGGGGCGTGCTGTGTTGGTGCGCGCCCCCCTCATGGTGGGGCGTGTTGTGTCGGCGTGTGCCCCCCCCCCCCGTGGTGGGGCGTGCTGTGTCGGCGTGTGCCCCCCCCCCGGGGTGGGGCGTGCTGCGTTGGCTTCAGAACTCCTCGTGGTGGGGCGTGCTGCGTTGGTGCTTGGCCTCCCTCTCGGTAGGGCGTGTCGCGTCGGTGCCTGCCCGCCGCGGTCGTGGTGTGTGGTTTGGGGTGTCGTCATCTGTTCGGTGGGTTGTGGTCACCGTTGTGTTGTTGGCTTGGCCGGGGTTGGTGTGTGCCCCCTCCCCTGTTGGGGCGTGCAGTGTTTATGCGTGGCGCCCCCTTGGTGGGGAGTGCTGTGTCGGCGTTTTCGGGTTTCGGTTCGTGGTGTTGTAGCCGGCTGGATGCCCGGCTGGTTTTGTTGGTTCGCTGTTGTCTGCGCCGCTGTACGGCCGGCATTGTCGGGTGTTGGTTGTCTGTGGTGTTGGCCTGGCCGGGGTTGTGTTGTGGTTTGTTTCTTGGGAACTCGACTGCACTCCTGTGCCTCTTTGTTTCTCAAAATCCGAAATCCCAAATCCCAATCGACAAACCTCGCAGGATCTTTAGACGGGGCACCAATGATAACACAATCTCGAAGACATAAACCCTGTTCAAGATCGAAGTATCTTACAGCGCTCATTCACAGTTGGCATTCGATGCTTCTTTATTATTCACAGACTGTCAGCGCGATTGCAACTGCGATTTGCGATTTGCGCGCTGTTGCGCTGTTGCGCTGCGCTGTTGCGCTGCTGCTGTTCGAAGCCATAACACTACCCCCCCGTTGAGACCCCGAAGAGGTCTCACTCACCTGGGCGGGCGTCACAATATCGAATGGGGGCAGGCCCAGACAGAAAAAAAAATTTGGGCCTCGACATGTGCTGGCTACAGAAGCATAACAGTGGACCAATCCTGGTCGAGACAGTGGACCAATTCTGGTCGAGACAGTGGACCAATTCTGGTCGAAATCACACACCGAGGTGCAGGCATGGGACACCCGTCGTCAGCGCCTCATTCACACGCCGTGTTCGACTTTGTCACGGCTGCGGCCTTCGGCGGAAGCTGCAGAAGACAACCTCGCCAGGCACACTGCACGGGCGCTGTACCCGCACCAAGGCTGTGGGCACGTCGAACCATAACATACCATAGCATCGAAGCTGGATGCTCAGCAGACCAACAGGCCTGTACATCTGTCAGCTCGACAGGCATATGGAGCATTCGATACCATTAATGGCATCCAGACTGTCGAATAAGCCATTACTTGGCATCCAGACATGTCGAATCAGCCATTATTTGGCATCCAGACATGTCGAATCAGCAGTCCCTGCCCCACGTGTACGTATAGGAACGATCCACGGGAAGTCGACATAGTTCATGCACTTCCTTCAGTGTCTCGACGCCAGCCATGAACTTGAAGGTGTCATGACCCGTATAGTGTCGACGGATATCGCTGTCGAGGGCACGCTTCTGGATCAGGATACCAGATCGATGGTTCAGCAATCGAAGGTTGGGATCACCAGGTCGGTCATCGACGGGACACTTGTACTGGAATACGAAGACATGTTCACGGGCAAGCGCTCGAAATTGTCCAGGTCCCAGTGTCTGTGCCCTGGTTGAATAGAAATCCCAGAGGCTCGACGGTTTCCAAGCGTCCTCACTCCACAGATCGGCCCGATTGGTGACCTCGAAGGAGTATCCGTCATGTCGACCAGTAGACCATCGATAGGTTTCCTTCGAACCAGTACCAGCGGCCATGCTGTGGTAGAACTGACCAGTTCGCGTATCGACCCGCCACCACGGCGTGTCGGCAATCGAAAGTCGTCGTACGACAATGACGGCGCTGATGTCGTCCTTCTCAGGGCCGAGGGCATATCGGTCGACGATCTCAAGCGTGTTGGTTCGAGAACCTTCTTCTTGGAGTCGACCGAGGTGTTGATGGCCATAGTGGCCGTCAGCGAGGGAGCTCTGCAGAGCGAATCGAACCGCTTCTGCAGTCACAAGGCTCGAAGCCGTGTCGACAATGACCGCTTCGAGGACTTGGTCTCGGCAGCTGACCTTGCGTCGATGTGCAGCCTTAAAGTCTTCGTGGATCGGCGTGAGGTACTTGAAGAACGGAATGTCGAAGTGGTGCTGATAGGCATTCGACTCCATCGACAAGAACCGGTGATCGAGGGGGTCCGGGTGGAACGGGTCGCTCGCAGGCGAGTCGGTCTTCTCGATCTCCTCCCGTTCGTCAGCATAGACGTCCCTTCGAAACCTGACCGTCCGGCGCCAACGTTGTCCATCTTGGTATCCAGCCTCGTAGGGGGACATGAGGTATGTCGAGGTACCCAGGCGTCGAACCAAATCGGGGGCATCCACGAAAGGGAAAAGATTGACATACTCTTCATTCGATGAGTGAAGGGCAGCAACTCGTCGGATTGCCCTATCGAAGTCGTGGTACCCGAGTCGTCCGGGTCCAGTTTGGTAGATCGTCGCCAACTGGACAAGGTGGATGGGGGCGCCTGGTGCGACTGCGTTGTACGCGTAAGGTTCGACCTGTTCTCCGATTCGAAAGTATTCTTGGAGCTGGACCGCAAGGTCCTGCGTTCGATGAGGAGCGCATCCATAGCGTTTATATCCGAGTCGAGAGGTGCCTCGAAGGCCACGCAGTTGGTGTCGGCGAAGAGGCAAGTCGACTTTGTACGCAAGGAAGGGGGCTCGATCTTCGAAGAGCCAGTCGTTCGATTGGCAAACCTTTTGAAGATCACGGATAACTCCCATAATCGAAACTGCAACGGGAGCTTCTCGTCTCATCTTTTCGTGGGTCCAGAAGCGTCGATACTTGAAGATCAGGTCGATCCCATCCGCAACATTTATCAGGTCGTCGATACCCGAGATCTCTCGATGCATGCGGTTGAGTCGAGCAATTTGACTCGGCAGGGTATGTTCGGTGAGGTCTTGTCGGAATCCATAATCGAGCTCTTCATCATAATGTCGCCATTTCATGAGGGCCGCTCGAAAGTTTTGACAAGCCATTTCGATTTTCGTGTACCATTGGTATCCTGGCTTACCACCAAGGTTTCCATTTTCATCGAAAGACGTGTCAGGGGCACTTCGAGCCATTTCATACGGGAATGGTGCGGTTCGACCCCAACTGTCGATGCAGATGGTCTTGCCCAACTCGACAATGGCGGCATTTGCGTTCGACACGACTGCATAGTGTTTCTCGCTCAGGAACGTGTGCGGCTTTCGAAGACCAGCCATGGTACTCGACGCAATAGTGAGCACCGATGGTTCGAGCTTAGTGTACTCCGTCTTCATCGGATCATCTTCATGTGTCCCAAATCGATAGGGTGGCTTCAATCCGAACGTTCCCAAGTGTCGAAGTTCGTCGATGGTCTCGATTTTATGATTGTACTGCGGCATGTTGTAGGGCTGCCATTTCGACTCCGGCACCGGTACAGAATCGTAGCTGGGTGGTGCTGTCGACCGCGCGGGTCCGTAAGGATATTCTGCTTCGTCGTCGGACTCGAGTGGCCAGGATTCAGCGTCGTAGTTGTAGTTATCATCGTGGTAATAGGAGTCCGCGTCGTGGTAGTAGGAGTCAGATTGGTTCGTTCGAGTAGAAGCTTGTGTTTTCGGGGCATTCGAATGCCAGGATTGGCCGACCCAGTCGTCTTCGACTTTCGGCTCTCCGGTACTCGGATCCTCTCTGGATGACCTCGATGTCCAGGTGTTTGGCCTCGATGTCCAAGAACTGTCGACCCATCCGGGCGCTGAACAGAGGAAGGAAGATCAGTCGTCGTACCCCGTGTAGCAAGCAAGATCTTCATCATCAGAATCGAACCAGTCAGGGCTTGAGCACCGCTCTCGAAAGTATTCTGCATCGACCGGGGGAGGGGGCCCGTACAGCTTACAGAGTTCCGGCGGCATGTCGGGTGGAGTCCCTCCCTTCGTCGGTTCCAGAACAGGCAAGCTGGCCAGGGCTATCTCGAGCCATTCCAAGCCTTCGGCGCCTCCTGTTATGATGGGTTCTCCACTCGGCGCTATTCCCGCAAATTTCCCGCGAGGGAACACACCTCCCTTGCCTCCTTTCGACGGGCCTCCTTTTCCTTTCGAGCTCCCAGCATATGCCGACTGGCTGTAGTGCGGCGGTTCGAATGGATCGAGAGGTCGATTCGGACGAGTCGGCGCTGATGCTACCGACAAGCAGCGGCCAGTTGAAGTCGTCCTCGCTGGGGGTTCAATCGCGTCAACATCGATGACGTTCGACGATGTCGCTCGAGAAGGCGGAGGTCTAGAGGAAGCTCGGGGCGTCCGAGATGTAGTACCATAGGCGGAGGCTCCGGTGTTCGACCCGGAACCTCGCATGAGTTTTTCGAAAAACCACGCTGCAGAGGCGAGTAAGGGTGTTACTCAGTTACTCAGGGTGGAGTCGAAGGAACTCAAGGTACACAGGATCCACTTCTAGAGCATTGCTCGACTCCCAAGACCATGTGTCGTCATCCCATTCACAACGGTACAGGAATGTGCGGCGCTTTTTAGATCCCACTCGACGTCTAGCCACAATTTTGACAAGTCGGGGCGATTCTCCAGTTTTGACAGGTGGCATCGGAAACTCCCACACCGGCTGTCCCTCTCGATGGACGTAGGGTTTTATGCTGTCTCGATTGAAAACTCGCAACCCATCGAAGGGGGCAGGGATGTCCAGTTTGACATTCTCGCCCTTGTTCAGTACCTCGAGTATTTTGTAAGGGCCGCACCAGACAACATCGAGTTTCCCTTTATGTCGATATTCAGGCACCAACACCCACCATCGTTCACCGACTTCAGGCACTCGAACGTGTCGGTCCATTTGCAGGACCACATGCATCTGGCGTCGACGTTCCTCGGCAAGCATTGCACGCACAGAATCGAAGGTACGTTCCGCTCGTTGCATGTAATCATTCACGGTCGATGGTTCATGTGCATGAGAAGTCATTCGGGGAAAATCCAATGGAAAAAGGGGTGTTCGTCCTTCATCTATCTCGAACGGGGATAGTCGAAGACTATTGGATGTCAGGTTGTTGAACTGGATTTCGGCGAACAGGAGGTCGACATCCCACTCGTTGTTGCCGAAGATGCCGTGTGTACGCAGGCGCTGGAGGATGGACTGATTACTGCGCTCCGCCAGGCCATTGCCTCGAGGGCGGTTGGCCACTGTTTGATGCATCTCAATCTTGAAGCGCTGGGCCAGCTCCTTCCACGCCTGAGACTCGAACAGCTTGTCTCGGTCAGAAACAATTTGTCGAGGGCATCCTTTCAATCGAATAACCTCACGTAGGAACACATAGATGAGGTCGTCGGCTGTCATATCCTTGCGACAAGGGATGAACATTCCACGCTTGGAGAATCGGTCGACTACAGTCATGATGGCATCATGGCCCCTTGTGGTCGGCGGCAATCCCGATACCCAATCGACGGACACGCTGTGCCATTTGGTGTCGGGCACCGGCAAGGGTCTTGGGACTCTGGCGGTGTCGACTCGTCTTGATTTCGCCGCTTGACAGACATCGCAACTTAGTATGTATCGCTCGACAGAGTGTCGTAGGTGTGAACACACGTGGTCGCGCTTGATCAGGGCCATGGTTCGAAGGACTCCTGAGTGGCCATAGAACTCTGACTCGTGATACATAGCCACAATCGACGTAACCAGCGTTCGGGGAACAAGCACACGTTTGCCCATCATCGACAAATGGAAGAATTTGCCATCATCGAAGGACAACTTGGCATCTCGAAGCTGGTGTCGTGCCGCAGGGCTTCGAATTGCGACTTCGTAGACGTGTTTCGTCCGGGGGTCCTCCCGATAGGCTGTCGCCCACACAGCCGTCGAAGTCAAGTCTTTGCACTGATAATGTCGATGTACTCGGCGGTGTGTACCCTTAAGACTCGAAGGGTACGGGGTGTTCAGCCCAACCTTCGGCAAGGGAACCGATTGCAACGTGCCGTCACGGTGACGTCGACAGCGAATCAGTTCCGCCATGGTCGGTGCGTATCGAAGTTCATTGCCAAAGGTGACTCGAAGGGGGCGATCCATGCTTACATCGGGGAGGTCGTTGGTGTCAATAGACGTGTCTGGCTCATTGCCAGCCTCATCGAGATGCATGTTTGGTTGGTGTGAATTCTCAGCCATGATCTCGTCCGATGGTGCTGGATCCAGTCCCAGGTCCTCCGGCTCCGCAGTTGTCGCGCTCCACGGTCGCGGCTCCAGGTCCTCCGGCTCGACGGCGGGTTCGGTGTCGAATTGGAGGGCTGGTTCCGCTAGCTCATCTGCGTCAAGTTCCTTCCCCACGGAGCGTCCGCTTCGTAGTGAAACGTACGGGTGGTCGTACGGCTGGGGCCACACCTCGTCATGAGAGAATGTGTCTTCAAGTACATGTAGGAACTCATCGACAGGTTCTCCTTCCGTTGAAGCCCAGTCTTCGACCAGGGGAATTGCGGAAACCCCTGTTTGTGTAGCATTTTCGATCTCCATCAACTGCCGCGAAGTTAGACGGGAGCAGGCATCTGCCGCAGGGTTCTCGAGGCCCGGCACGTACCACAACGTCAGGTTGTATTCCTCGAGGAATTGGGACCATCGTGCTTGCCGTGGTGTCAGCGGTCGAGGACAGGTCTTGAGATATCGAAGACTTTCGTGGTCAGTGTGCACGTGCACCTGCTGCGGTCCTCGAAGCAGGTGAAACCATTGTTTCAAGGCTAATACGATGGCCAACAACTCCTGTTCTCGAATCGGATATCGAGTTTCGGCAGGCTGCATTTTCCGCGACATGAAGGCAATAGGTCGAAGATGTCCCTTGTACTTCCCATGCGCCCATCGTTGCGCCAGCGTAGCACCCACGCAGTCTTTCGAAGCGTCTGTGTACAGGTGATACGGCTGTCGGGGGTCGATAGCACTGAGATGTGTCGCGCTGATCATCGCCTGCTTCAGCTTGTCGAAGGAAGCTTGGTGGACGGCCGTCCATTCCCACTCGAAGTCTGCCTTAAACATTGCAGTCAGAGGGGCTGCGACAGCTTGGAACCCTTCGACAAACTGCTGGTAAAATCCACACAATCCAATGAACTGTCGAACTTCATGAACCGTAGTTGGTGGAGGCCAACCTCGAATGACCTTGATCTTTTCCGGGTCCATGTGTACTCCATCTTGGTCGATGATGTATCCGGAGAAGGGCACTCGACTCTGAAAGAATGTGGATTTATCGATGCAGGGGAAGAGCTGCTGCTCACGGAGTAGGTCATGTACCAGGTCGAGGTGTCGTTGGTGTTCGTCCGCATCCTTCGAAAAGACGAGGATGTCGTCAATGTACACCCATACAAAGATCCCCAAGTGGTCTCGCAGGACATCATTCACGACGCGTTGGAACGTCGACGGTGCATTGCAGAGGCCAAAGGGCATAACAACCCACTCGAAGGCGCCAAATTGTGTGTTGAAGGCGGTTTTCTCGATATCTTCGTCTTGAATCCGGATCTGGTGGAACCCACTAACAAGGTCAATCTTTGAGAATACGGTGGAACCCCCCAATGTACTCAAGATGGATTGGATCGATGGCAAAGGATATCGATCTCGTACAGTTCGTGTATTCAACGCTCTGTAGTCGACGCACATACGCCATTTACCATTCGCTTTCTTCACCAGTAGGCAACCCGCTCCGTATGGACTCGAGGATGGTCTGATGCGACCAGATCGATGCAACTTGTCCAATTGTCGTCGAAGTTCATCTAGTTGGCTCGGATCCATTTTGTAAGGGTGTACCCACGGTGGATTTTCTTCCGAATCGAGGCGTATTCGATGGTCTCTTCCAGGTCGATGCGGAGGTAGGTCTCCATATTCCGCTTTCTCCCGGTCGTAGAGGTCCGCCCACTTGTGGAATCGACTCGGTAGTTTGCGTCGAACAGGGTCAAGCCCGTCATCATTGCCATCGCTGGCTTGCATCTTATACATTTCATCGATTGGCACTGCTGGTCGAGGCATGCAACACAAAAATACTTGATCTCCCGTGAGATCAGATCGACGGATCTCTCTTTTGAGTTTCGGCAACGAAATGTACTCAATCTCCATATCGCTGCACTCCTCATCGGTGATACCATCTTCCGTTTCGGACTCATCGTACATGTCAGTACTGCGCTGAACGTGTGTCGACGAGTGTAGGTCAGGGTGTTCGTTGGCATGTGGGGTAGGATTCCCAACCGGACTCGCTTTCGAGGAACTGGATGAAAGTATCGAAAGAAGGTCCAGCTTTGAAGCTGACTGAAACTGTAGCTGGGTGGAATGTCGTGATTCGCCAAAAGACAACCGGTACGAAATCGAACCATGTTGGATGTCAGCCCCAGCCGGACGCTCATGCCGCCGCCTCCCACCCACACCCCGGCACCACAACCAGTCAAGAACCGCAAGGGCCACACAGCGCACACACGCAACACCCACACGACCCACAGGGACGCCCAGACCCCCAGCCAGCACAACACCCACCCCCGCCCCCTCCACCACCAACAGCGCCACCCCCGCACCACCCCCCCCCGCCCCCCCCCCCGAGACCAGGCCACGGACACAACACGCGGCAGCCAGCACCAGCCAATCGACGTCGATGCCCCCGCCGACACACGCCACCGCGAATCCCCCCTCCCGCGACCGCCACAAGAGACCCCATCACCGGACCCGACGCGCGACAACGACGACCACCCCCCCCAACCCACACCACCCCCCCCATCACACCCCGCACCACCAGTCGCCGCACCGGCCGAACCCTACGCCCTACACAACCCCGCAGCGGTACCGCAGCACCTCCGGGGACTCGGGGAACAGGACGTCGTGCTGTACCTCCGCACCTCCGGCACCAGCACCCCCATCCGGGCGGCCACCCTGGTCCAGGCGGCCACCCTGGGGGAAGGCGTCAGAGACTTCCTCTTCGACGCCTTCCTCCACGTCGCCCGACACGAGCGCCCCCCACGCGCCACCCCAGACGGCGAGAGCCCGCCCCCCACGGGGAGCCGGATCTGGGTACCCCCCATCGACTGGGGGCGACACCTGGTCGGACACCCCGTGCCGGAGCGGGACAGCACCCAGGGCCGCACCCGCTACCGCGAGCCCAACATGGCCCACCCCCCACCCGACGCCACCCCCGACAGCACCAAAGAGTGGGAGCGGGAAACATGGGTGGCCCGGATGGCCTCCCTAAGCAACTTCCGGCACCACGTCCCGGGGGACATCCCCACCCCCGACGAGCAGCAGCCAGCCCCCTCCACGTACATGACCCTCATGTACAATCTGCACTACACCCTATCCACCACCACCTACGACGCACCCACAGACCACTGGGTGGTACACGGCACCGACTCCCTCCTCCCCGCCGACTACACCCCCCCCACACAAAACCCAGGCCCCGACACGTACGCCAGGGGGGATGACCCGGACGACCCCCACATCTGGGGCACGTGGGAACCCGAATCCCTGGACACGCTGCTCTCCATCCGCAGCGGCTGCCAGGGCCTTGGTAGGGCAATGTATTGCCTCGCCAAGTGGACCCAACGGACCTGGGGGATCCCCACGGACCGATGGGTGTGGGTGGTCACGCTGCGCTCCCAGCAGAGGCAAGCCCCCCGAAACCGCGAGGGACCCACCCTCCCACGCCCCACCACCCACCAACTATGCCCGTACATGGTGGCAGCCCGCCTCATGGCGCTGCTATGGCCGGGCCCCCACACCCCCACCCAAAACTACCCCCACCTCACAGAGGAGGACATGCCCGGCATCCAGCGATGCTTCTTCCGGACCCTCGACTACCTCCAGCAAACACACCCCCACGTCCTGGAGCAGAGATGGCCACCCCCCGGGTAACCCATGTGCCCGCGCAGCCGGGACAACGCGCCACGCCAGCACCAGCACGCACGGATCACCAGGGAAAACGCGCGCACACGCCCGATGCCCGAACCTGCACCCTCGTTCTCGCTACTTACAGGACCCAGCATCATACGCCCGCCCCCGAGGCCCGGGACCCCCCGCCGTCTCCCGCGGCCCTCTCCTCCGCCTCCGACTCCACAACCTCCACCACCACGACCACCTCATCCACCACCACCACCACGTCCTCGTCCAGCACTCCACCCCCCAGGCCGCGGGGGACACCTCCCAAACAGGCCTCCAAACCCGCCCCCACCGCGAGCAGCCCCGCCGCCGCCAAAGCCCACGCCCCGGCGAAGCCCACGCCCACGACCCAGCCGAAGCTCAAGGCCGCCGCCAAACGGCGACCCGCAGCCAAGCCCAAACGCAAGCCCTAACCCGGCGCCACGACGGCAGCTCGAGCCCGGCCCCCCGAGGATGTCCTCTACGACATCCGGCCCCAGCCGTCCCAGGCCCGAAGGCAGGAGCGCCCAGCGCGGCGCCCCCCAACCGTCACCGACGCCACCGCCACCACCTTCATGGCGGAGCGCGCCGCGGCCGAAGCGCGACGCGCCTCGTCCCACCACCTCCCAAAGCCCTCATCCCAGGCCCACGGACCGCTCCAGGGTCCACCAGCAGCGCCCCCGCCCCCCTACCGGCCCCCGATGACAGCCCACATGCAACGCATGCCCCACTACCGCCGCTGCCGCGAATCCCCGCCCAACCCCGAGGCGGAGACCGTACGCGCACACCCGCGGGTCCACATCCGCGTGCACCTCCACTCCCCACGCACCCCCACGGAACAGGACTACGAGGAATCCCCCAGACCCGCCACCGCCGCCGGTCCCCACGACCCCGTCACACCCACCCACGCCCACTCCTCCGCCCAAGATCGCAGGCCCGCCCAGGAACAGTGGTGGCAGCGCTGGACCCACACGCAGCTCTGGGAGCTGCGGAAGTGGGCCCGGGGAGAGCCCTCCCTCGAGGGCCTGGTCCATCGGCCCCGCAAGGGGTCGGTGGAGAACTGCCGCCTCCGGCCGGCGGGGGGGTGGATGCCGCAGGCCGCATGGGAAGCCATGCTGGCCGATGCGCTCCACCCCCTGGGAGTCCACCCCCGCAACCTCCCCGCGCCCCAGGACCACCCGTACGTCCTCAGGCGCCTGCGGGAGACCCTCCAGGAAGCGCGGCGAGACAGCATCCGCCTGTGGGACATCACCCAAAGCCCAGCCCCGCACGCACACACCCCCTCACCACCCCACAAGCGTCGGCGCACCGACACCGGCGACACCCACAACACCCCAGGAGCCCTGCGCGCCACACAACACGACGCGCCTGACCCCCCGGCCAGCGGCGCCGCCATCTAACCCCGTTACCCAGCACACCACCACCACAAGGCGCCACGCCAGGCCCCGCCCAGAAGTCACCAAACGAACCGGACGCCGAAGGAAGCCAACGCACACGACAACGAGCACCACTACGCCCAAAGGCGCCGAACCCGGGCCCGATACCGTGGGCTCCTCTCCACCCTCAGCACGACACACACGTCACTGACGTCACTCCTCCGCCGTGCCCCCTCCCACGCCACCGCCCCGCCCCCCCCCCCTCCCGCCGCACGTCCCCACGCCGCCCAGCACCCAGCCCCACACACTGCGCCACAGCATCGCCCTAGTCCGGCTCCTCCACCATCACGCCACTTGGCACCTCACAGTAGACCGCCGTCCTGTGGTCCCGCTCCCCCCAGCACCGCTCCCGGGGCCGCACCCGACCCACGCCGTGTTCGCCCCCACGCCGCGGGCCGCGGACATCCTCCCGCTCCTCGCCACCACCCCTCCCGGGCATCGCATACTGCTTGCCGCCAACCCCTCGGTCCTCAGTGAGGTCCCCATCGGGCACGCCAACGCCCTGCACGTGCGCCCGCTGCTGCCCAACCTGCACGCTGCGTACGCCCCCGGCACGCCCGTCGACCCCTCCGTGTGGGACTCCCAGTGAGGCCACCGGCCAACGGCCGGCCCGCACGCACCACCCCGCACTCGCCTCGGGCGCACGACCCCGTGGACGCCGCTAACCACACGCCCAGCCCCGCGCAACCGCCTAACCGAGCCAGAACTCAAGCACAAATCAAACCCGAGCCACACCCCGAAACCGCTAACCCTTGACTCCTAACCAAACCCGCCGAGGGAACAACGTAACCACAACCCACACCCACAGCCCACACAGCCGCCTAACCAGCCAGCTCCAGAAGCAAAGAGACACCTCACCAAACCCACCCTGACCCAAGCCTAACCGAGCCGAAGCCCCAACACAAATCAAACCCGAGCCACATCCCGAAACCGTCCACCCTTGACTCCAAACCAGGCCCGCAGAGGGAAATGCGTAGACACAGCCCACAGCCACAGCCCACACAGCCGCCTAACCAGCCAGCACCAGAAGCAAAGAGACACCTAACCAAACCCACCCTGACCCATACCCATGTACATCAGGACACGCGAGCTGCACCCCTGGGGCGCGACCGCCGCCACAGCACCGACGACACACGCCAGAGAACACAACGCTATAGCACCGCCGCACCAGCTGCCCATGCCTGTGCCTGCAGTGTACGCGCGCCTCTGTTTTCCTCTTTTTTGTTTTTTCTTTTTCTTTTTTCCAAAAAAAAAAACAGGTAAAAAAAAAAAAAAAACAAAAAGAAAAACAAAAAACAAGTAAAAAAAAAACGACAATTAGGGGGGGAGGAAGAGGGACACAACCACCCATGGCACACGCGCACCGCACACAGCACGCACACCGATGAACAGGAGCCCAGGGGCCCAGGACACCACACATGCAACACAACACACCGAGCGAGCACACCGGTGAACAGGAGCCAGCTGGCCCAGGACACCGCAGACGCACCACAGCAAACCGCGCGGGCACACCAGTGAACAGGAGCCCAACGGCCCAGGACACTGCACACACGTAGGGCGGCCGAGGGACAGGAAAGAACCAATACCCCATGGGTCGGACGCACTGGGGCGACCCAGCCGACCCACCGGGCCAGTGGCAGGAGCGGTACTCCAAAGCCACTGGTCCGAGCCCGGCCAGGCTGCATCGGGGACCATGGCAAACGTCACCCGGAGCCATGGAAGCAACCGGTGACAGGCGAGCCGGTACACAGTCCAGGAGCGGGTCACCTGCCAAGCAGAGTGGCCCCGCAACTCAAGCCACAAGGGTGAGGCGGTCGTACCGTAGACAAGCGGGAGCAATACCCCTTGTGGTGAGAGATACTCCACACGGCTGGGCAGCCCCCCAGAGCTGCCGCCCAAAGGAGGGGGCATGTGGCCCTACCCATGGACACATGTGGGGACACCCTCCCACCTGGGACACATGGACCGGGTGGCCGCGACAATGCCTTCCCAAGCACATGCGGGAGCGGCTCAAGAGGCACCTGACATAGGGCAGTGGGAGGGACAGGACGTCCCCTTGGTAAGACCTTCTTCCTGCAATGTCAAAGGAGGCATCCCGAGCTCCCGAAGATACCTACCTACCTACTGGCCGTCCTTCGAGAGGCAGTTCATGGTTTGGCTGCAGACGGAGAAACTGGACAAGGAACTCTGGATTCTCGGGTTGATGGACTGTTTGACTGGCAAACTCAGAGAAAGTACATATAATCTCTATGTGGAAAGACAAAATCAAGGAGATCCCCTGACTTATGAAGAGTTGTATCGAAGTCTCAAGAAAAAAAGGTTCTCGACTTCCTGAAGATCACTACAGGAACCGTCTGGAGAACTTCAGGGCGATCAAGAAATTGTTTCTTGAAGAAATCCAAATAGCAAGGCAAGATTGGGAGTTTTTGGTACAAGAGGCGGAGAACTCGGGAGAAGGACTTTCTGAAGGCGAAATGAAGAAGATCCTCCTGAGCAAGCTCACGCCAGAGACCAAGCAGAAGATCAGGGACTCTCAGGCAGACCAAAAAGTCCTGGGCAACTGGGTTGAAGTCCGAGGATTGCCGGAGACTATCGGAAAAATGGCAGTTTGTGAGTTGCTACACTCTATCAGTGCTACTGGATTGAAAGACATCACTATTCGTGAGGGCAGATGGAGAGTTGGTTTCCATGATTCTGAGCAGTCGGAGTTTTTCTGTAGCATGGTGGATGGCAAAGTGAAGTATAAGGGAACAGTTTTGAAGGTACGACCGTGGATCTTCTCGTATGGAGTCGAGCAGATCTGGGACCAACTTGAAAAGTATGCACACTTAGAACGCCAGAAGTCACAGGATGCACAAGGCTTCGGAGGCAAGGTCAGTGCCGTTGGCGAGAAGGGATGCTCTGTGTGCATTGCCCTTGGAAAAGAAGGTTGAGCGGCGACTCACACGACCGCAGCTCACAGATGGACGCCCTCAGATCTCAAGACAATTCAGTCCAAAATGGATGGAAAAGGAAATTCTCCCAAAAATCCCCAGCAGGATGCAGCACGAGATGCTGACCAGCATGGAAGGGGAAAGGGTAAAGGGCAGTCCAAAGGAAAGAATAGAGACTGGACACCAAAAGATTACTCGCAGCAAGGCGGAGATCCAAGTGGCTGAAGATGGACCGATGCTGGTGGAAAATCCGGTGGAAAGTCTGGTGAAAAGGGTGGAAAAGGCGAAGGAAAGTCAGGGAATCAAGATGATTCCAAGGTGAATGGCAACCCCCTGTATACGGAGACGCCAGCAAACAAGACCTTCGGCAACAACAAGGATACTGGAGGTCAGGGCAAGGGCAGATCCAACGAATCCAACCCCAATTCCAACACCTCCAACAACAAAGGCCAAGGAGGTAAGAAAGGTGGCGGTGGAAAGTCATTTGGTGGTCGTGGACGTGGAAAAGGAGTCAATGCTGCTGTTCGAAGCCATAACACTACCCCCCCGCTGAGATATCGAAGAGGTCTCACTCACCTGGGCGGGCGTCACAATGTCGAATGCAGAGCAGGCCCAGAAAAAATTTTTTTTGGACCTCGACATGTGTTGGCTACAGAAGCATAACAGTGGACCAATCCTGGTCGAAACTCACACACTGAGGTGCAGTTATGGTACACCCGTTGTCAGCGCCTCATTCATACGCCGTGTTCGACTCTGCCACGGCTGTGGCTCTTGGCGGAAGCTGCAGAAGACAACCTCGCCAGGCACACTGCACGGGCGCTGTACCCGCAGCAAGGCTGTGGGCACGTCGAACCATAACATACCATAACATTGGGCACAGCTATCGAAGCTGGATGCTCAGCAGACCAACAGGCCTACACATCTGTCAGCTCGACAGGACATATGAAGGCAGTCGATACCATTAATGGCATCCGGACTGTCGAATAAGCCATTACTTGGCATCCAGACTGTCGGAAAAGCCATTACTTGGCATCCAGACATGTCGAATCAGTAGTCCGTGCCCCACGTAAACGTGAATGAACGATCCACCGGGAGTCGACATACTTCATGCACTTCCTTCAGTGTCTCGACGCCAGCCATGAACTTGAAGGTGTCATGACCCGTGTAGTGTCGACGGAAATCACTGTCGTGTGCACGCTTCTGAATCAGGATACCAGATCGATGGTTCAGCAGTCGAAGATTGGGATCACCAGGTCGGTTGTCGACGGGGCACTTGTACTGGAATACGAAGACATGTTCAGGAGCAAGCGCTCGAAATTGTCCAGGTCCCAGTGTTTGTGCCCTGGTCGAATAGAAGTCCCAGAGGCTCGACGGTTTCCAAACGTCCTCACGCCACACATCGGTCCGATTGGTGGCCTCGAAGGAGCATCTGTCATGTCGACCAGTAGTCCATCGATAGGTTTCCTTCGATCCAGTACCAGCGGCCATGCTGTGGTAGAACTGACCAGTTCGCGTATCGACTCGCCACCACGGCGTGTCGGCAATCGAAAGTCGTCGTACGACAATGACGGCGCTGATGTCGTCCACTTCAGGGCCGAGGGCATATCGGTCGACGATCTCAAGCATGTCGGTTCGAGAACCTTCTTCTTGGAGTCGACCGAGGTGTTGATGTACATACTGACCATCAGCGAGGGAACTCTGCAGAGCGAATCGAACCGCTTCTGCAGTCACAAGGCTCGAAGCCGTGTCAACAATGACCGCTTCGAGGACTTGGTCTCGGCAGCTGACCTTGCGTCGATGTGCAGCCTTAAAGTCATCTTGGATCGGTGTGAGGTACTTGAAGAACGGGATGTCGAAGTGGTGCTGATAGACGTTCGACTCCATCGACAAAAACCGGTGATCGAGGGGGTCCGGGTGGAACGGGTCGCTCGCAGGCGAGTCGGTTTTCTCGATCTCCTCCCGTTCATCAGTATAGACATCCCTTCGAAACTGGACCGCTCGACGCCAACGTTGTCCATCTTCGTATCCGGTCTCGAAGGGGGACATGAGGTATTTCGAGGTACCCAGGCGTCGAACCAATTCAGGGGCATCCATGAAAGGGAAAAGGTTGGCATACTCTTCATTCGATGAGTGAAGGGCAGCAACTCGTCAGATCGCCTTATCGAAGTCGTGGTACCTGAGCCGACCGGGTCCAGTCTGGTAGATCGTCGCCAACTGGACAAGGTCGCTGGGGGCACCTGGTGCGACAGCGTTGTACGCATAGGGTTCGATCTGTTCTCCGAGCAAAAGTACTCCTGGAGCTGGACCGCAAGGTCCTGTGTTCGATGTGGAGCGCACCCATAACGCTTCTACCCAAGTCGAGAGGTGCCTCGAAGGCCGCGCAGTTGGTGTCGGCGAAGAAGCAAATTGACTTTGTACGCAAGAAAGGGGGCTCGATCTTCGAAGAGCCAGTCGTTCGCCTGGCAAACCTTCTGAAGATCACGGATAACTCCCATGATCGAAACGGCAACGGGAGCTTCTCGTCGCATCCTTTCGTGGGTCCAGAAGCGTCGATATTTGAAGATCAGGTCGATTCCATCAGCAACGTTTATCAGGTCGTCGATTCCCGAGATCTCTCGATGCATGCGGTTGAGTCGAGCAATTTGACTCGGCAGGGTATATTCGGTGAGGCCTTGTCGGAATCCCCAATCGAGCTCTTCATCATAACGTCGCCATGCGACGAGGGCCGCTCGAAAGTTCTGACAAGCCACTTCGATTCTTGTATACCACTGGTATCCCGGCTTACCACCAAGATTTCCACGCTCATCGAAAGACGTGTCAGGGGCGCTTCGAGCCAGTTCGTAAGGGAATGGTGCGGTTCGTCCCCAACTGTCGATGCAGATGGTCTTGCCTAACTCGGAAATGGTGGCATTTGCTTTCGACACGGCTGCAGCATGTTTCTCGTTCAGGAACGTGTGCGGTCTTCTCAAACCAGCCATGGTACTCGACGCAATAGTGACTACCGATGGTTCGAGCTTAGTGTATTCCGTCTTCATCGGATCATCCTCATGTGTCCCGAATCGATAGGGTGGCTTCAATCCGAACGTGCCCAAGTGTCGGAGTTCGTCGATGGTCTCGATTTCATGATTGTACTGCGGCATGTTATAGGGCTGCCACTTCGACTCTGGCACCGGCACAGAATCGTAGCTGGGTGGTGCTCTCGACCATACGGGCTCGTAAGGATATTCTTCTTCGTCGTCGGACTCGAGTGGCCAGGGTTCAGCGTCGTTGTTGTGGTCGTCGTCGTGGTAATAGGAGTCGGATTGGTTCGTTCGAGTAGAAGCTTGTGTTTTCGGGGCATTCGAATGCCAGGATTGGTCGACCCAGTCGTCTTCGACTTTCAGCTCTCCGGTACCCGGGTCGTCCCTGGATGCCCTTGATGTCCAGGTGTTCGGCCTCGATGTCCAAGAACTGTCGACCCATCCGGGCGCTGAACAGAGGAAGGAAGATCAGTTGTCGTACCCCGTGTAGCAAGCAAGATCTTCATCAGCATCGAACCAGTCAGGGCTTGAGCACCGCTCTCGAAAGTATTCTGGATCGACCGGGGGCGGGGGCCCGTACAGCTTACAGAGTTCTGGCTGCATGTCGGGTGGGGTCCCTCCTTTGGTCGGTTCCAGAACAGGCCAGTTGGCCAGGGCTATCTCGAGCACTTCCAAGCCTGTGGCGCCTCCTGATACGACGGGCCGTCCACTCGGCGCTATTCCTGCAAATTCCCCGCGAGGGAACACACCTCCCTTGCCTCCTTTCGACGGGCCTCCTTTTCCTTTCGAGCTCCCAGCATATGCCGACTGGCTGTAGTTCGGCGGTTCGAATGGATTAAGAGGTCGACTCGGACGAGTTGGCGCTGATGCTACCGACAAACAGCGGCCAGTTGAAGTCGTCCTCGCTGCGGGTTCGATCGCGTCAACATCGATGACGTTCGACGGTGTTGCTCGAGAAGGCGGAGGTCGAGAGGAAGTTCGGGGCGTCCGGGATGTAGTACCATAGGCGGAGGCTCCGGTGATCGACCCGGAACCTCGCATGAGTTTTTCGAAAAACCACGCCGCAGAGAAGAGTAAGGGTGTTACTCAGCTACTCAGGGTGGAGTCGAAGGAACTCAAGGTACACAGGATCCTCCTCTAGAGCCTTGCTCGACTCCCAAGACCATGTGTCGTTATCCCATTCACAACGGTACAGGAATGTGCGGCGCTTTTTAGATCCCACTCGACGTCTAGCCACAATCTTGACAAGTCGAGGAGATTCTCCAGTTTTGACAGGGGGCATCGGAAACTCCCACACGGGCTGTCCCTCTCGATGGACGTAGGGTTTTATGCTGTCTCGATTGAAAACTCGCAACCCATCGAAGGGGGCAGGGATGTCCAGTTTGACATTCTCGCCCTTGTTCAGTACCTCGAGTATTTTGTAAGGGCCGCGGCAGACAACATCGAGTTTCCCTTTATGTCGATACTCCGGCACCAACACCCACCATCGTTCACCGACTTCAGGCACTCGAACGTGTCGGTCCACTTGCAGGACCACATGCATCTGGCGTCGACGTTCCTCGGCAAGCATTGCACGCACAGAATCGAAGGTACGTTCCGCTCGTTGCATGTAATCATTCACGGTCGATGGTTCATGTGCATGAGAAGTCATTCGGCGAAAATCCGATGGAAAATGGGGTGTTCGTCCTTCATCTATCTCGAACGGGGATAGTCGAAGACTATTGGATGTCAGGTTGTTGAACTGGATTTCGGCGAACAGGACGTCGACGTCCCACTCGTTGTTGCCGAAGATGCCGTGTGTACGCAGGCGCTGGAGGATGGACTGATTGCTGCGCTCCGCCAGGCCATTGCCTCGAGGGCGGTTGGCCACTGTTTGATGCATGTCAATCTTGAAGCGCTGGGCCAATTCCTTCCACGCCTGAGACTCGAACAGCTTGTCTCGGTCAGAAACAATTTGTCGAGGGCATCCTTTGTAAGGTTTTCGTGCAACCTATATTCTCGCTTTTTTCAGTGCAAAATCCTGATATATGTACACCCACAGAGAACCACGATCCCAGCACTGTTTTGGACAGTGTTGGTATCAGTGGATCAGGAATTTCTGTAGTTTTACATTCATGGTGTTTTCACCATTTTTCGTACAATAAAAATGAGTTTGGGTCGGCGACGGCCAGTCCTGAGATGGCGCGCGCCGATCCAGAAATCGTCCATTTCTGACGATTTTTAGGATATTTCAATCAGTTTCATTGTTCAGATTAATTCTATATCAGTTTTAGACATAAGCGAATGTTACGGCACTATCGCAGTGCCGATCCGTGCTAGTTTTTTTGGCCCAAGTAGGTCATGTTCGTGATTTTTTATAAAAACACAGGTTGCTCAGATCCTGAACGTAAGCACACCAAATGAAAGCCCATCAGTTGGGCTTTGCATGCATATGCTGATTGGGTTTCCAAACGCGTCGGTGCATCGGCACCACGCGTTGGGGGGAGAGCCGTGTTCATGTTGCATTTATGCATTGTTTTGGTCATATTTCATTGTTATATGTCCTCTTTTGTTCATATCTTCTTAGGACATGAAAGGGACCGTTTCAAAATCACTCCCGTGATTTCGTCGAACACGTAGTATGTTTCTGTCGCCTTTTGTGGTTGCATTTGGGGTGTATTTTTGGGTTATTTGAAGGAAAACTTGGATAAGTTTCAAGGGAAACAAGTTCAAGGTCATTCATTTCCAAGAATGAAAAGAATTTCGAAACGCCCTCAACGACGACGACGACGACGACGACGACTTTGAAGACGACGACCACGACGACGCAAACATCGTCGACGAGATCTATGGAGCAATTGGTAAACCCCAAAATCATGTGCAAGAAGGTCCTTGGTGCCTACACCATTTGAGGACCATTTGACTATTTTGAGCCCTATTACAAGGACATTGACGACCAAGGAGACCTTCACCATCGCGCTGGGAGTGCGTAGCGCTGAAGAACAAGCTGCAGCGCGATTATCCCAATGGTGTCAGCGCATGATAGTTTTCATTTGATTACTCCATGTAGGTGCCATGGACAAAGTGCCATGGACCTTTGGATGGTTCTCAAGATTGATTACTCCATGTAGGTGCCATGGACAAAGTGCCATGGACCTTTGGATGGTTCTCAAGATTATATGATGATCATTGGTGAGTTCTCAACCTCCAGCAAGGACGACAGCGCTGCCCACATCCTGCAGATTACGAAGTGGTCAAGTTGGAAGTCAAAAATATGAAGATTTCAGAAAAAATATATCATGGTATGGCCAAGAAGATTGGTGACCTTAATTGTAATCATAATAACTATGGGCCATGAGAAATGGTCCTATTGGTTATTTCTGTATTATATTATATGATCAGTGGATGATTTTACAAACTGTGAAATTTTCCGATTTGCTTTGTGTTGTCTTTGGTCTTAGGGTCAGGACATCTCAGAAGTGCATTTTTTTATTTTTTGTTTGTTCACTATTTTTTATTTTAAATTCTGTGCAGAGGTCATTTTTTCATGATTAATCTCTGTCCAGGATTGCAGATATTTTGGTGTGATTGAGCCTGGGGGTCAGAGGACCCTATGTGTGAGGCACTTGTGAGTGCCATGAGTGGTGTGTGTGTAGACATCTACATTACATGCGGGTACCGGAACCCAGCGGTGCCTCCCAAAATCCCAGTTCCGGGATCAAAGTAAAAATCTGTGTTTTTTTATTGCTCCGCGGCTTATCTTCATAGATTCAGCCACAGAAGCACCCATTTTCTGTGGGTGTTTCTGAGCTTGGGAGGGGAGTGTTAACCCGTGGAGCAATTCAGTTGCGTGGTTAACACCCGACCCAAATGCTTTGCATTTTTCCCACCCAATTTTGTTGTTGCACTGCACCTTCTTTGTGCTTTTCAGCCTGAGATGTGTCTCAGGACTTGGGAGGGGAGTGTAAGGTTTTCGTGCAACCTATATTCTCGCTTTCTTCAGTGCAAAATCCTGATATATGTACACCCACAGAAAACGACGATCCCAGCACTGTTTTGGACAGTGTTGGTATCAGTGGATCAGGAATTTCTGTAGTTTTACATTCATGGTGTTTTCACCATTTTCTGTACAATAAAACTGAGTTTGGGTCGGCGACGGCCAGTGCTGAGATCGCGCGCGCCGATCCAGAAATTGTCGATTTCTGACAATTTTTAAGATATTTCAATCAGTTTTATTGTTTAGATTAATTCTATATCAGTTTTAGACATAAGCGAATGTTACGGCACTATCGCGGTGCCGATCCGTGCTAGTTCTTTTGGCCCAAGTAGGACATGTTCGTGATTTTTTATAAAAACACAGGTTCCTCAGATCCTGAATGTCAGCACACCAAATGAAAGCCTATCAGTTGGGCTTTGCATGCATATGCTGATTGGGTTTCCAAACGCGTCGGTCCACCGGCACCACGCGTTTGGGGGAGACCCGTGTTCATGTTGCATTTATGCATTGTTTTGGTCATATTTCATTGTTATATGTCCTCTTTTGTTCATATCTTCTTAGGACATGAAAGGGACCGTTTCGAAATCACTCCCGTGATTTCGTCGAACACGTAGTATGTTTCCGTCGCCTTTTGTGGTTGCATTTGGGGTGTATTTTTGGGTTATTTGAAGGAAAACTTGGATAAGTTTCAAGGAAAACAAGTTCAAGGTCATTCATTTCCAAAAATGGAAAGACCCGTGGAGCATTTCAGTTGCGTGGTTAACATCCTTTCAATCGAATAACCTCACGTAGGAACACATAGATAAGGTGGTCGGCTGTCATATCCTTGCGACAAGGGATGAACATTCCACGCTTGGAGAATCGGTCGACTACAGTCATGATGGTGTCATGGCCCCTTGTGGTCGGCGGCAATCCCGAAACCCAATCGATGGACACACTGTGCCACTTGGTGTCGGGCTGTAACCGCTGCATAGTGGTTGATCTTTCTTGTGATTGCGAAGCCTGCAGCCTTGATGCCCCAGGGGTCGTAACGCCCGACACTGCCCCTGATATCTCCGAACCCAACTGACCCTCTTCAGACCCATATCCAGCCTCTTGGAGCGACATATGCGAAGCACTTGTAAGTCCTTTGAACTCCATGGTGAGATAAATGAAGAGTACGAAAACCCGGTCTACAAAAATGGAGCAGACATAGAATCTCAATGCGCATTCATCGCAACTAATGACACGACGTGAAATCATTCGAAATAATTTAAATAAATCCGATTGGGAAATCACGAAAGACAAATGCGACTCGACGCGCGCTCACAGGCGACATCTGGCGGCGAACGGGAAACATGAAATGAAGCGGAAAATTTACTGCACTAATGTACATCTGAGAATCATTGAAATTCTGATCACATCAGTGTATAATTGAGTGCTGTCACTGCTGCCGTTACACTCCCCCTCTGAAAACATTCGCCAGTATGTCGAGCTGGGTCAAGTGAAGTGAACGAAACGGCGAAAGTGACCCAAAACTGACTAATCTAAGTCAAAATGTGTGAAATTGAGCTGAATTGAGCAAAATTGTGCTGAGATCTGTGCTTCGCGATGGCCATCGACTTGAATGAAACGTATAGGTACCTCAGGGCACACAGAAAAAGCTTCGTTCAAGCTCGAAAATTCGAAAATTGAAAGTCTGAGTGAAGAATGTACATGATGATTCATGATCCATGATTCATGATGAAATCAGGATCTGACATCCCACTGCCAGAAAACAGAAAACGAGCGTCGCCATGTCGTCGAGCGTCAAAAAAATAGGGTATCCCTTCATGGAGTCCAAGATGTGTGAAACCGGCTGGTGTCATTTGCAGTCATGAGACCAGATGCCAGATTATGGTACAAAATGTGCCTGAATTGAGACCAAAATCAGCCAATCGCACACGGATTGAGTGTGACGAAGTTCACAGCAAGCCAAAATAGGTCCACCTCAATGTCGATAGACACTGTGTGTAGTGTTGAACGGAAATCCAGTTCTCATTCATAGCCAATCCAGGTCAAATCCTCAGGATGATGATGATCCCCATTATGGAAATGCAATCATTTAAAGTAATGATAGCCAAGAAAACGCAGTGAGTAATTACCACACCGTCAGTATTGTTCCCAGGGCTTCATGTTTAATCCAGTATGAGCCAGAAGGGGTAATTGACTCGTTATAGTCCCAGAATGTATAAGCATCCAATGCTTGGTACTGGGAATTTGCCAAAATTGAGCTGATTCTGAGGGGTATTCCAACACAATCCACAGATGAACAGCGAGTCGACACAAGTAAGAACACCATCGTCGTCACTTGGTCTATATAAGCCCTTTGACAGTGGTCGTTTGGAAGAGAAACCAACTGTCTCAATGTAAGAGCTGATGGAAATCACATTCTGAGCAGATCCGTCAAACACATGAAATGGATCAGACTCAGTCATGTGCCAGAATCTCTGTAATGAGCACGAACTCGAACGAGTCCTTCCCAAGGCGAGTATAGGGGTCCAGTCGACAGCAAAAGGCGATAGTGTCGTCGTGGTTGAGGATAAAGGCCTCTCGGAACTTCCGATCGGAATCATCTGAGATGAAGCACATGATTCACATGATGGCCATGATGGGAATGATGGATGGAATGACCAGGATGACCCCGGAATGTCCCATCATCTGTTCGCCGAACCACATAGACGATGCGTCTGGACTGTTATGTCCCCATGCCAAGGGTATATGTCGACCGTAAACCTCTTCGAAAGTTTCGGCGACTCAAATTCTGATCAGATCTTGTCTGGGATGGATGATGCCACGATTGGAGCTTCTTCTTGTGCTTGTAAGTCTTCCTTGGTGACACAATCCTTGATCAGCGAGAGCTCTTTGTCAATCTCAGGGTGTTTCTTCAGGAACTTGATGAAAGTATCCGTATACCCATGGATAAAACTTGAAGCTGGCTCCCATTTGTCTTCTTCTGGACCGAATCCTCTCCATCTGCACAGAAAGTACCACTTGCCTCGAGCATTCTTCTTGTACTCAAGAATCTTCCCCAACTCGAAACTGCTTGTGACCATCTTCCTGTCGCTCAGGTACTTCGAAGTCCAATAGAGAGGCTTGAACCTTCCTTTGGGGCAGGGTACTTCGGCCTTCAAACGATCTCGATGTACTTCTTGATGCCTACCTGGCTCAATCTCAATGTTGAATGTAGTCTCACTTAGTTGACTTTTGAATTGGAATGGGCCATCCCACAAAGGTAACAATTTGTTGTCGTCCTTCAGGGTCTCGTCTGACTTACGAAGCCAAACTTGCTGGCCTTTCTCGAAGGGTTTTCCTTGCGTTCTTGACTTTCCACTTTGGCTTGGATCCACTTGGCTTCTAAATCCTTGATCCTCTCAAACCATTGCGAGGCGTCGTAGCACTGCCTTGGATGGTACATCACTGGTCCTGGACCCATCTTCTCTTGACCAAAAACCAGCTCATTCGGACTTAATCCAGTGTAATTCTTGGTGCGATGGTATCTTCTCAAGACACAGTAAAGTGTCTCCAACCAATTGTAGTCTTTTTCAGTCGCCAGGAATTTTCTCAGAATGGAGATAAGAATCCTTCCAGCGCGTTCAGCAGGGAGAGCTCGATGGTCGTAGACTCGGGCACGAAGGTGATGAACTCCCAATAGGGCACTGATGTTCTCCCACCAAAACCCAATGAACTCTTTCCCACTGTCCCTCAGAATTTCACTGGGCACATCCCAGTTACTCATCCACTGACTTGCAGTTCACTTGGCAGCCATTTCAGAGGTGAGATGCTTCGTGTTGCAAGGGAGGACCTGGATGTAGCCACTGTGGCGGTCTTGAATTAACAAAACCCCATCGATAGGCTTCCTCGTGTAGAGACATTCCTCTTGGATTTGTCCCGACTCGAAGACATCCGCCGTCACCTTGTCGAACAACCTCTCAGGAATTGGTAATCCCTTCAGTAGTCCTTCTGCCTTTTGATTCTTGGGGATGGTCGCCTGACATTGCTTGCATCCTTTGGCAACTCGTTCACAGGCACTCTTGAGGTCCCTTGTGTACACTCTGTGGCGTAGCTCCTGCTCCAGCACACGAGAATGTGTGTGGGCTGTCTCATTCCGATGCCAATGTTTGACATATTGGTCAATCAGACAATCAGGAACACAAATCCGTCCTTGCCAAAATAACTTGTCGCCTTGGATTTTGAAATCAGACGTCTCCTCAGAGTCGTAAGGCTTGTCCCCTTTCAACTTGTGGTATACAGACCCAAAGAACCTGTCCTCCTTGTACATCTTCGTCCAATCCACATAGAGAAAGGAAGTTTCCTTGTCCTTTTGTTGTGGAGGGAGCGTGGATTTCGCTTTGGATCTCGTCGTAGGAAACACATTCAGGAGTGGCAGCGACGACTCAGAGTCAGAGTTAACTCCTGCAGTCTGATCTGCCTTGGTAATCTCCTTGCATCTGACCAAATCCACCTTCATCCGATTTGTAATCGAACATTGGAGACAATGTTTCTTGATCAGTGCTTGTTCCTCCTTGTCGAACTCGATCACTTCAGCTTTATCCGTTGCTGTCCCATGAAAACTCACTTCAGAGTAAGCCTCTGAGGCTGGGTAGGCCCAGCGACTCAGGGCGTCCGCCACTGTATTGTAGCGACCCGGAATGTAAGTCACATGGAGGTCAGATCTGCTGAGAGTTTCATGCCAACGGCCTCTTCTCCCAGCTGGTCCACCAGGGGTATCCACATGTTCTGTCCTCCAGCTCTCCAGTGACTTGTGGTCAGTCAGTACCTCAACGCGATGGCCCAAGATCCAACCTTCATAACGCCGTAAGGCACAAAGGATTGCGTAGGCTTCTTGTTCCCTTGGACTCCAATTTCGCTGCCTTGTTGTAAGCTTGCGAGACCAGAAAGCCAGAGGATGATGGTGACCTTCGTCATCGACTTGTTCGATCGTAGCACCAATGGCGTAACGACTGGCGTCTGTACGAATGTAAAAAGGTCTTCCATCCAACCACGGAGTCTTTAATGTAACCACATTTGCCAGTGCTTCCTTGAGACCAGTAAAGGCTTCTTCAAATTCTGGCGTCCACTTGAGCTTGACTTGAGATCCCTTCTTTCCTTCTATTTTGCCAACCTTGAGTAACTCTGTCAATGGACCAGAGAACTTGGCGTAGAGAGGAAGGAACTCGTGGTAGTAATTGCAGCAGCCTAAAAAGGCACGAAGCTGCGTGATGGTTTTAGGCCTTTCCCAGAGCTGCAGGGCAGCCAATTTTCCTTGGGCTGGTCTTCTTGTCCCATCTTCCAAGACAGAGCCACAAAATTCCACACTCTGGAGGAACATCTTGCCCTTCTTGGGTCCACACACGAGCTTCTCTTGTCGAAGGACTTCGAGAACTTTTCGAACTTGTTCTTCGTGCAACTTCAGGCACTCATCAAAGTTTTTTCCCAACGGCGTGGCAATCAGAAGGTCATCGATGTAGATGCTGCAGAATTCTTGTAAATCCAGATCTTTGTGTTTCTGAAATAAAATAGTCTCCATCATCTTCTGGAACATCGACGGCGCATTCTTCAGACCCATCGGCAGTACAGTCCACTGGACAGTGCCACAGGGCGTGCACATTGCCGTCAAATGCCTGTCCTCCTTTCGAAGGGGCATCTGATGAAAGCCATGTCGCAAATCCAACACAGTAAAGAGTTTGCCTTTGGCTCTCGCAGCTATCTCCTTCTCGATTAGAGGAAGAGGATGCGCGTCTGGTACTGTGGCGGCATTCAGGGCTCTGTAATCCACCACTAGACGCCAAGCATCTATGCTGGATTGGTCAGCAGGTGGGGGTTTTGGCACAGTAAATGGTGCTGAACACCACTCAGAACTCATGCAGCCCTCCAACCAACCGAACTCATAGAGATTGCGCTCAATAATCTTTCGCAGGGCATCTGCTTTGGTGCCGTGTAGATAGAATGGACGTTGTTTGTGCACCTTTGAGCCTTCGATTATGTCAATCTTGGCTTCCCCATTTTCACATCGAATTGGGGGGTTTTTCCACAACTTCCCACCCAGCACGTCATCTTGATAATCTTCGTACACTGCGTCCCTTCTTGCAGCTATCTTGTCTCCGTCGACCTGATTCCCACATTTAATCACCGACATTATGTCCACCAATTTGCGAATCGTTGGTCGTGGTCTCACATTCTTGGCCACTTCATTCCAAACTTCTTCGTCGCATTGCTGGCGGATGAAGCTCACCTGAGCTCGCTCCTCCGTGGGATCCCACCAATGAAAGGGGTCCACGAATGTCTTGAAGGGATGGTCGGACGAATTCAGCTTCATTCCTGTCAATTCAGGCGAGATTCTTGGAGATTTGTCTTCATTCTTGCTTGAAATCTTGACTTTTTTGGCTTGATTCTTGTCTGATAGGGACGAATTGTAATGGATGGAGGCGTTCTCTTGAGGGACGCCGATTGTCCTTCCCTCCTTCCGCGACGATACGTCGGGATTCTGCTCTCGATCGTCTTCATCCACCCCAATTTCGTCGATTCTTGAGGAATTTGAGATAACCTCTTCGGTTCCCATTTCACTGCCATCTTGCCAATAATCTCCCAGATTCCCGTCAACTAAGCACGCCAACGTGCTCCACGAACGCTGTGGTAAAGGCTTGCCATTGTCTTCGCAATACAGCTTCACTCCCTTGTGAGGTAGCTCGACAATTTCGATAGAAATGTCCATAATGTCCTTGAACCACTCTTGTCTTGGCCAATTGGGGACAATTAAAATCGCCTTTGCGCCGGATTGCTTCAGCTTCTGCACTACACGAGGAAAAACGTCGAAGGGCGGATTGATCCAAAGAGGTTCAGACCAGTCCTCACTCCAGGCATCGTCGTAGAACTTCGGAAATCTTTTATTCTTTTTGTTTGCAAAAGCATCAACTTCAGGACGAAAATTGTGGTTCTTTTCGAAATAATCCACCAGAATGTCCCGCCATTTGTCGACTACTCGATAGCAAACTGACTTCCACTTCTTGCTGTTCAAAGAATCCACCTTTCCTCCGTCGAAATCTTCTTGATTCCTTGTCCATTCCTGCCCATCCTGATGAAAATGTAGCTTATTTCTCTCCTTGAATTGGTGGATACTCTTGGTATATGGGTGCAGATAATACAGTTCGGACGGGTCGGTGGTCGACGGATCTTGGAGGAAGCATGTCCTGTGTCCCATGGGCGACACACGGTGGGCGTGAAGCCAGGGTTGACCCAGGAATAAATCATACTTTATGCTGGCTTCATAAAATTTTCCAGCAAACCACTCCTCAGTGACCGTCTCTTCCACACTCCAGACTGATTGTTTCACCAATCTGACCGCCAATTCTGCTTCTCTGTCGCCACCGTCAAGGCGATGTCCGCTGACTCCCTCCAGCTGGACAGGGGTGGAGGACATCTTCGTCTCATCCTCCTGCAGAAAGCCTTTCCTCACCAGATTGACCTCTGAACCATTGTCAATCAGACATCTGGCAAGTTTAACCTTACCATCCGTCGATCTGACCTGGATCCAGCAGACAAACTGGCGCTGCTTGCCTCGCCGGACAGCGCTGAGGACCCAGGCAGGGTACAGGAGGCCGGAGGAGCGCGCCAGCCGGTCCCAGCAGCGTCCATCCACCGCCCCAACTACCCTGATGGGTTTTGTCTCCTGCCACTCAACCCCAGTGTTGGGAATTGGGTCAAGTTGGCTTCCCTATTGCCATTCTTCTTCTTCGTTCGGCTGTACGTCCTGTACTTGTCCTTCGTCAACCCATTCTTCTCCTGCTTCGACGGCATTCACTCCTTTTCCACGTCCACGACCTCCAAATGATTTCCCCTTACCACCTTTCTTACCTCCTTCGCCTTTGTTGTTGGAGGTGTCGGAATTGGGGTTGGATTCGTTAGATCCGCCCTTGCCTCGACCTCCAGTATCCTTGTTGTTGCCGAAGGTCTTGTTCGCTGGCGTCTCCGCGTACAGGGGGTTGCCATTCACCTTGGAATCATCTTGATTCCCGGACTTTCCCTTGCCATTTCCACTCTTTTGGCCATTTTTTCCACCATTTTTTCCACCAGCATCGGTCCATCTTGAGTCGCTTGGATCTCCGCCCTGCTGCGAGTAATCTTTTGGTGTCCAGTCTCTGTTTTTTCCTTTGGACTGCCCTTTACCCTTTCCCCTTCCATGCTGGTCAGCATCTCGTGCTCCATCCTGCTGGGGATTTTTGGGAGAATTTCCCTTTCCATCCATCTTGGACTGAATTGTTATGAGATCTGAGGGCGTCCATCTGTGATCTGCGGTCGTGTGAGTCGCCGCTCGACCTTCTTTTCCAAGGGCAATGCACACAGAGCATCCCTTCTCACCAACGGCGTTGACCTTGCCTCTGAAGCCATGTGCATCCTGGGACTTCTGACGTTCTAAGTTTGCATACTTTTCAAGTTGGTCCCAGATCTGCTCGACTCCATAACTGAAGATCCACGGTCGTACCTTCAAAACTGTTCCCTTATACTTCACTTTTCCATCCACCATGCTGCAGAAAAACTCCGACTGTTCAGAATCGTGGAAACCAACTCTCCATCTGCCTTCACGAATAGTGATATTTTTCAATCCAGTAGCACTGATAGAGTGTAGCAACTCACGAACAGCCATTTTTCCCATAGTTTCTGGTAATCCTCGGACTTCAACGCAGTTGCCCAGGACTTTCTGGTCCGCCTGAGAGTCCCTGATCTTCTGTTTGGTCTCCGGCGTGAGCTTGCTCAGGAGGATCTTCTTCATTTCGCCTTCAGAAAGTCCTTCTCCAGAGTTCTCCGCCTCTTGCACCAAAAACTCCCAATCTTGCCTTGCAATTTGAATTTCTTCCAGAAACAGTTTCTTGATCGCCCTGAAGTTCTCCAGACGGTTTCTGTAATGATCTTCAGGAAGTCGAGAGCCTTTCTTCTTCAGACTGCGGTACAGCTCCTCATACGTCAGGGGATTCCCCTGATTTTGCCTCTCCACATACAGATTGTATGTGCTTTCTCGGAGCTTGCCCGTCAAGCAGTCCATCAGCCCAAGGATCCAGAGCTCCTTGTCCAGCTTCTCGGTCTGCAGCCACACCATGAACTGCCTCTCGAAGGACGCCCAGTAATTTGGGTGTCCTGAGAACTTCGGCTGCTTCATTACTGACCCTCTCAGCCTCATGTGCAAAGGGTTCAGCAAGTGGTTCAGGTTGAAGTTGGTGGCTGTGGCGACCGGATTGACGAAAACTGGATTGACTGCGGCGCCTCCCATGGCCCGTGCCTGCGCAATTGCGGCCGCCAGCAACGCCTGGTCCACAGTAGGCTGCACGAGCGGCGTTGGTTGAGCTTGATGCATCCTCATCTCCTGCAATTTCTTCTGTTTTTCTTTGATTTTTGCCTCGTTTTCTTTCTGCTGCCGGTCCTTGTTCTTCAAGGCCATGGATCGCTCCTTCACAGTGGTCCTTGCTTCTCCATCAATATCTCCGACAGTACCCACGGACAGTACAGACTTCCCTGACGAAGATTCTCCTCCTTCGGTACCCAGATTGAACCCAATAGGACTTGTAATTCCAGTAGGGGGGATACCAGAAATTCCAGTAAAAGCTGGATGGTGGCCAGTAAAAGCTGGGGGTGCTGGAGAATGTGGAACGCCGTAAGGCGTGGATTCGGGTGCAGCTGAGGAGGTAGGTGCTGGGTGGCTTGCCATTGTAGGCGCTGGTCCAGTGAGCCCAGTAGTGCTCAGATTTTGTACCAGATTTGTAAGTTTCTCCAGCTTCTGCTCCATCTCCTTCGACTTGCTGTCATCATCCCTCTTTTTCTCCTTGGCGGCGTTCTTCAGCTCCTTCACCTTGTTCTCCAGCGACGAAATCTGCCTTCGACAGGAGCAGTCCTTGGCGCACTCGCCACAGGAAGGGCATCTCATCCCTTCTCCCTTGCTTCTTACCTCGTCGACCCAAGTGTCAACACTGGAGGCAGAGCTGGGGAGTTTGGACAACTGCTCCCTGGAGAGGTGCGAATGTGTCGAATCACACCTCATTTCGTCGACCTCGTCGTCGTTTCGACCCCAGACGCCCGACGGACCAGCGTGCGGATGCACATTCTGGCGTCGTTCCTCGGCGATGATGGCCATCTGCACCATCACGGCGGCCTGGTGGTCGAACTGGTCCATCAGCTCCTCCCAGTCATCTTGCTCCTGCAATGTGGCGTCAAATCTGGACCGGCCGCTGTCCCTGAGGAACTGGCACGACGCCCCGAACCAGTCCCTCAGGCGGCCACGATAGCCCGCCTCCGCCAGCAGCCAATTCTGCCTGTGCAGGAATTCCTCATTCCAAATCTGCTGGAAGTGATTTTCCCAGTAATCACCACCAATTCCAGTGTCAGACTGCTCTCCTTCGCTGCTGCTGTCTTCAAGATCAGGCAAAGCGTGAGAGGAGGAACCAGATTCACTCGAGGAGGGAGATTCTGGACCGGGTTTAAGGTTGGGTGGGGCGTTCATGCAACACTCAGCACAAGTGTAAACTCCAGGCCAATGTTTGTGGCCACAGTAAGGGCACTCTGACGGATGATCCTCGGTTTGTTGGGGAGATGCTACGAAAGTAATCTCGGGGGGAACACGCAGCGACCCAGAAGGAGTAATAACCCCGCTAAAGTCCGACGATCTCAGAGTATCAGTGGAGATTCCAGAAGCAGAGTCATGATTTCCTCTGCTACCATGTAACCGCTGCATAGTGGTTGATCTTTGTTGTGATTGCGAAGCCTGCAGCCTTGATGCCCCAGGGGTCGTAACGCCCGACACTGCCCCTGAATACTCCGAACCCAACTGACCCTCTTCAGACCCATATCCAGCCTCTTGGAGCGACATATGCGAAGCACTTGTAAGTCCTTTGAACTCCATGGTGGGATATAAAGAGTACGAAAACCCGGTCTACAAAAATGGAGCAGACATAGAATCTCAATGCGCATTCATCGCAATTAATGACACATCGTGAAATCATTCGAAATAATTTAAATAAATCCGATTGGGAAGTCACGAAAGACAAATGCGACTCGACGCGCGCTCACAGGCGACATCTGGCGGCGAACGGAAAACATGAAACAGAACGGAAAATTTACTGCACTAATGTACATTTGAGAATCATTGAAATTCTGATCACATCAGTGTATAATTCAGTGCTGTCACTGCTGCCGTTACACGGGCACCGGCAATGGTCTTGGCACTCTGGCGGTGTCGACTCGTCGAGATTTCGCCGCTTGACAGACATCTTAGTATGTACCGCTCGACGTAGTGTCGAAGGTGTGAGCATACGTAGTCGCGCTTAATCAGGGCCATGGTTCGAAGGACTCCTGAGTGGCCATAGAACTCCGACTCGTGATACATAGCCACAATCGACGTAACCAGCGTTCGGGGAACAAGCACACGCTTGCCCATCGTCGACAAATGGAAGATATTGCCATCATCGAAGGACAACTTGGCATCTCGAAGCTGGTGTCGTGCCGCAGGGCTTCGAATCGCGACTTCGTAGATGTGCTGCGTCCGTGGGTCCTCTCGATAGGCTGCCGCCCACACAGCCGTCGAAGTCAAGTCTTTGCACTGATAATGTCGATGTACTCGGCGGTGTGTACCCTTAAGACTCGAAGGGTACGGCGTGTTCGACCCAACCTTTGGCAAGGGGACTGATTGTAACGTGCCGTCACGGTGACGTCCACAGCGAATCAGTTCCGCCATGGTCGGAGCGTATTGAAGTTCATTGCCAAAGGTGACTCGAAGGGGGCGATCAATGCTTACATCGGGGAGGTCGTCGGTGTCGGTAGACGTGTCTGGTTCATTGCCAGCCTCATCGAGATGCATGTCTGGTTGGTGTGAATTCTCAGCCATGATCTCGTCCGATGGTGCTGGTTCCAGTCCCAGGTCCTCCGGCTCAGCAGTTGTCGCGCTCGACGGTAGCGGCTCCAGGTCCTCCGGTCCGACAGCGGTTTTGTCGGATTGGGGGGCTGGTTCCGCGGCTGGTTGTGCAAGCTCATCTGCGTCAAGATCCTTCCCCACGGAGCGTCTGCTTTGTAGTGAAACGTACAGGTGGTCGTACGGCTGGGGCCACACCTCGTCATGAGACAATGAGTCTTCGAGTACATGTAGGAACTCATCGACAGGTTCTCCTTCCGGTGAAGCCCAATCTTCGACCAGGGGAATTGCGAAAGCCCGTGTACGTGTGGCATTTTCGATATCCATCAACTGCCGCGAAGTTAGACGGGAGCAGGCGTCTGCTGCAGGGTTCTCGAGGCCCGGCACGTACCACAACGTCAGATTGTATTCCTCGAGGAATTGGGACCATCGTGCTTGCCGTGGTGTCAGCGGTCGAGGATAGGTCTTGAGATATCATAGACTTTCGTGGTCAGTGTGCACGTGCACCTGCTGCGGTCCTCGAAGCAGGTGAAACCATTGTTTCAAGGCTAATACGATGGCCAACAACTCCTCTTCTCGAATCGGGTATCGAGTTTCGGCAGGCTGCATTTTCCGGGACATGAAGGCAATAGGTCGAAGATGTCCCTTGTACTTCCCATGTGCACATCGTTGCGCCAGCGTAGCACCCACGCAGTCTTTCGAAGCGTCTGTGTACAGGTGATACGGCTGTCGGGGGTCGATAGCACTGAGATGTGTCGCACTGATCATCGCCTGCTTCAGCTTGTCGAAGGAAGCCTGGTGGACGGCTGTCCATTCCCACTCGAAGTCTGCCTTAAACGTTGCAGTCAGAGGGGCTGCGACAGCTTGGAACCCTTCGACAAACTGCTGGTAAAATCCACACAATCCAATGAACTGTCGAACTTCATGGACCGTGGTTGGCGGAGGCCAACCTCGAATGACCTTGATCTTTTCGGGGTCCATGTGTACTCCATCTTGGTCGATGATGTATCCACAGAAGGGTACTCGACTCTGAAAGAATGTGGATTTATGGATGCAGGGAAAGAGCTGGTGCTTACGGAGTAGTTCGTGTATCAGGTCGAGGTGTCGTTGGTGTTCGACTGCATCCTTCGAGAAGACGAGGATGTCGTCAATGTACACCCATACAAAGATCCTCAAGTGGTCTCGAAGGACATCGTTCACGACGCGTTGGAACGTCGATGGCGCATTACAGAGGCCAAAGGGCATAACAACCCACTCGAAGGCGCCAAATTTTGTGTTGAAGGCGGTTTTATCGATATCTTCGTCTTGAATTCGGATCTGGTGGAACCCACTAACAAGGTCAATCTTTGAGAATACGGTGGAACCCCCCAGTGTACTCAAGATGGATTGGATCGATCGCAAGGGATACTGATCTCGTACAGTTCGTGTATTCAACGCTCGGTAGTCGACGCACATACGCCATTTACCATTCGCTTTCTTCACCAGTAGGCAACCCGCTCCGTATGGACTCGAGGATGGTCTGATGCGACCAGATCGATGCAACTTGTCCAATTGTCGTGGAAGTTCATCTAGTTGGCTCGGATCCATTTTGTAAGGGTGTACCCACGGTGGATTGTCTTCCGAATCGAGGCGTATTCGATGGTCTCTTCCAGGTCGATGCGGAGGTAGGTCTCCATACTCCGCTTTCTCCCGGTCGTAGAGGTCCGCCCACTTGTGTAATCGATTTGGTAGTTTGCGTCGAACAGGGTGAAGCCCGTCATCATTGCCATCACTGGCTTGCATCTTATACATTTGATCGACCGGTACTGCTGGTCAAGGCATGCAACACAGAAATACTTGATCTCCCGTGAGATCAGATCGACGGATCTCTCTTTTGAGTTTCGGCAACGAAATGTACTCAATCTCCATATCGCTGCACTCCTCGTCGGTGATACCATCGTCCGTTTCGGACTCATCGTACATGTCAGTACCGCGCTGAACGTGTGTCGACGAGTGTAGGTCAGGGTGTTCGTTGGCATGTGGGGTAGGATTCCCAACCGGACTCGCTTTCGAGGAACTGGATGAAAGTATCGAAAGAAGGTCCAGCTTCGAAGCCGCTTGAAACTGCAGCTGGGTGGAATGTCTTGATTCGCCAAAAGACAACCGGTACGAAATCGAACCATGTTGGATGTCGGCGTATCGCTCCTTCCAGTTGACACTTGGATTGCAGCTTCGAAGCCATGGTAGTCCAAGCACTACATCCGGCAAAATCTCCAAGACCTTGAAGTGATGACGAAATACAAGCTCTCCAACTCGAACATAAGCTCGCGTGTAGTACCGTACTTCGACTTGGACACCTCCGGCTGTCAAGACATGTCCAGGGTTTCTCAGTTTATAGAGGGGAAGTCGCGCCCTCTTTGCTGTTTGCATCGACATAAAGTCGCTGGTCGCCCCACAGTCGACCAACAGTTCCACGCTGGAGTCAAAGGAGTCTTCACGACATGCGCAAATGCGCCCTCGAACCGTGAACAGAGACGCATGCTCAGGCTCGGTTCCTTCGACAGTGACACCTCCAAGCGTCGAATTCTTTTCGGGTTTATTGGTGCTGGTGGTGGTGTTCAGCTCTTCTCGAGGACGTTCGCCACCAGGTCTTCGGAATTGTTTTCTAGGCCGTTGTAGGCCTTTCTCTGCTCTTGGAGCGGGATCGAAACCGTCCCTTGCTGTCTCGACTTTGATCTCGTTTCGGTGTGTTCGACCGTGATTCCCGACGCTCTCGTCCTCGAGATGGCGGTTGACCTTTTGGACAGTCACGGGCCAAGTGTCCTTGTTCGCCACAGTTGTAGCAATGTCTGCTTTCTCGACCATCTTGGCGTCCGCCATGTTGACGTCCGAACCGTTCACCAATGTAGGCATGTAACTCTTCTCGGAGCTTGGCAATTGCATCGAGATTCATCGGCTCTGCCACGATCGAAGCCGTGGGCGCCGCAGCTGGGGTCGGCATTGGAGTGACGTGTGGCGTAGGCATAGGGTTGGATGGAAACGTGGAAGTCGAAGTAGATGGGACCATCATAGGCAGGGGCCTCGACACTGCAGGACCGGGGGTGTGATCTGATATCGTTCTCGATGCATTCTGCACCTCTTCCAGTTGATACCCAGCCGCAATGTAGGCTTCCGCGATGGTCTCTACCAAGGTATCGAATCCAAATGGATTATTAGAACGCCATCTCGAACGGACTTCAACGATGTACTGCCGACGCACAGCGTCATTCGACAAACCTTCAACAAATCGAGAGCTGACGAGGAAACCCATCTGGAGTTCACTGGTGTTTACCTTCGACTTGATAACGCATGTACGAAATTCTCGAACGTAATCTGCATGTCGGGAGAACTCGCTCTCTTTCAAGCTCAACATTCTCGACAAATACACTGGCTCATGGGATATGCAGTTGAAACGCTGGCCTAACACACGCATGAGCTCGAACCAGTCATCCTGTACAACTTTCGTCAGGCTATGATAGTACTCAGGGGCATCATCATCGAGGAGGAATGACATTGTTGCTGCCTGATCGACGGCTGAGGTGATGTCCGACAAAGTGAAGGCTCGTAGTAAATCTTCTTTCCATGTTCGAAATTCTCCTCATCCAGGTTTACCCGTGAACCTCTTGACCAGTTTGTTCAGGCGCTCGACGCGGCGTCCGAAAATCTCCCGCGAAGGAGCACGTTGAACTACGAACTGGGGTAGTGGTTCGAAGGTAGGCCGCTGTGGGAGTGGTTGTTGTGGAGGGTGAGGTTGGTTCGAATTCGAAGAAGACGGTGGTTGTGGTTGTGGGAACTGGATGTTGTTCGGAGGTGGTGGACCCGAAGTTCGTATAAATTCGTTGAGAAGAGTGTAACATTGTGACAATTCATGTTCTACGCGTCGAAGTTCATTTGCAGCAGCTTGAGTTGCATTTTCCGTCGAGGACTGCAAGGTATCGATGCGCTGACCAGTTGCTGCTGTAGCACTTGCTGCTGTTGCCTGCAATACATCGATGCGTTGTTCCAATTCGATAACTTTGGCTTCAGTATCTGCAACCTTCTGCGAACAGCTCTGAAGATCACGAGAGAGACATGGAAACCACTCGCTTTCTTGACTAGCGATGCGCTCTGCGATGAACTTCTCCAACGAGGTCGAAAATTCGTGATGCAAGGGTGAATCACTTCGAAACAAACTGTCTCTGATGAAATGCAGCATAACTGCGTCGTCGAAGGGCCGCTCCATTGTAGATCGAAGTCCAAATCAAGTTGACGGCGTTGCGGCGTCGAAGATTGATCTCGAAGACTGATCCTCCCCGCCACCTAGCTGGCTACCACTTGTCGTGGTTTGTTTCTCGGGAACTCGACTGTGCCTCTTGTTTCTCGAAAATCCCAAAATACGACAAACCTCTTCTGCGCGGGATCTTTAGACAGGGCATCAATAATAACACAATCTCGAAGACATAAACCCTGTTCAAAGATCGAAGTATCTTACAGCGCTCATTCACAGTTGGCATTCGATGCTTCTTTATTATTCACAGACTGTCAGCGCGATTGCGACTGCGACTTGCGACTTGCGCGCTGCTGCGCTGCTGCTGTTCGAAGCCATAACACTTTGCTGTGTTGCCGCGTGCTGTGCGCGTTGCGCTGTGTGTGTTTTGCCGTTGTGTTGTGGTGTCTGCTGTTTTTGCTGCCGTCTGTTGTGCTGCTGGTGCCCTGTGGTGTTACCCCCGTGCATTTTCAAAACCAGAAAAAACTGTTTCCTATTTTCCAATACAGAAAAAATTGTTTCCCGCTGGTTTGCCTTGTGTACCCTATCCTCCCTGCATGCAACAATACCACACGCTGAAAAAACCAGCCTGCTTTATTTATTTAATTCCTGGCCTTGGGCTGGTGTGCACCGCAGGTCTCGGTCTTGAGTCTTGCGGTTGCGTCCTCGGGGTGTTCGACACTGTGCACCTGCACCGAAGGGGGGGGGCAAACGCGAGGGGGATGGGGCAGTGGCGGGAGGAGAAGGTACATGGAGAAGAAAAAGGGGCGAGAGGCGGCGAGTGCAGGGGCGTAACGTGTCAGAAAACGCTTTCGAGTTTTACGCGCTGCTCGCGACGTCATTTTCTTTGACAATTGGGCACGCACAGCAACGAGGGGCACGTCGTTATGTTCGTACCTTCCTTACGGTGCTTACGGCGTTAACTATTCACCTCTTTCACGTCGAAAAGTTTTTTTGTCGCGTTTTTACGCGTTACGCAGCGCGCCTTTTGGCCTAAGCGTTTTTTATGTTATTTACCTTGAATTTCAGCTATTTAGAAAGTTTTTTCGTCGTGTTTTACTTATCTCTTAATTTCATTCTGACGCCAGGCGCCAGTGCGCGCGGCATTGACTTTCCGGCGAGTGGGATATTGATCAAATATTTGGAGGACACAGGAAAGGGCTGACCTGGACCCGACCCCAGGACATTGTCCTGGGGTCTGTGGGACCATTTGTTTGTTTGTGTGTTGCCTGCTCTGAATGTTTACCAACAGCACATCCGGATCTGTTTGTTCTTCGTACCCTGTCCCCAAAAAATATACCATGCATCATGCTAACTTTAGGGAAGAGCTCAGAGTAGAAACTAATCGGAGAGTAGGAATAGGGCTAAGAGTGATGTCTTTTGCCGCTGCACTCACAGGCACTATGCTGCACGATGTGCTTCACAAACCAATGGTTGTGGCCGCTTTGTTGTGCTGACGCTTGTGTGCAACCTGCGATCCATCCACCTGACGACGAGGTACATTCGGTGAGCGCCTTGACACCTCAAACAACAGCAACGAAAGTAAGAAAAAGTCACTGCCTTGTCTTTCTTGGAGGGCTTGATCCAGGCCAAACCCCCTTTAAAACCCTTTTGTTGATGCTAAGACTAACTTAAGTATTTTTATCACTCTTTTGAAGCTTAAAGTACACTTTCTGGAAGTAACTAGGGTTGTAACCCTAGCCCCCCATGAAGTTCACCCCTACCACTCAACTGAGCGGAGGTATCTTCCTTCGTGGAGGATATACCGAAATAAAATAGGCATTTCATGCTTTAGGCCTTGGAGGATAAGCCTAGTCGTCTCCCACCCCAAGACCCCTATACTCAATTATTACTACCACTTCATGTGGTTCTACCTTTTAACTGTTTCTGAATTCAGTTGCTTGGCCAAGTCATATTCTGTGTGTGGCCTGACACCTATGCCCCACATTCCTAACCAGCACCATTTCACCCAAAAGAGTGCACATGAAGTGCTTGATGCTATCTTGGACGCTAGAGTCAGACCAGTTTTCATATAAAATACATTTCATGTTTTGATACATCGTCGCGCGCGCTGGGGCCCTGTCCCAGAACGAAAAAAAAAGATAGGTAAAACACGACGGAGAAAATTTCCTGAATAGCTGAAAATAAAGCTAATTAGCATAAAAAAAGGTTAGGCCAAAAAGCGCGCTGCGAAACGCGTAAAAACGCCACGAAAAATTTTTCGACGTTAAATAGGTGAATAGTTAGCGCCGTAAACACGAAACGCTCGTAGGACCCTAACGTCGTCCCTCACGACATCTAACTAGCCGTAGGCGCAAAGAAAAACGCGTCGCGAGCAGCGCGTAAAACTCGAAAAAATTGTTTATAAGCCGCCGCGTCCCTTCGCCCTGCTTCCCTTCCCTTTCTTTCCTTCTCCATGCACCCACCCCCCTTCCCTCGTGCCCCCCCTCACTCCTTTTCGTCAGCTTAGGCGACCGGCCCTCGGGGAAAAGCGGTCAACCCCTTGCAAGCAAGACAACCGTCTTCGCGGCCGCGTGGCAACAGGTAAGTCAGAAATTTCACCTTGGTATTGCTGCTTGCCTGCGTGCGTGAGTTGCGTAGAGTTTGATTGTCTAAGGAGAAACGTTTAAATTTTTGGTTTTCAGAAAGTTTTCAAAGGCACGGAAAAACAGCAGGGGTATTTAGCAAAGGAAAAGAGGACGAAAGGAAAAACAAACACCACCAGCGCAGACAACCGCACAGCACAGCCCACCAGGACAACACTGCAAGGCAGCACAGCACCGCACGGCAGACCACAGGGCGCGGGACACCACAGGACAACGCACAGCACAGCAAGACACCACGACACACCAGAGCGGCACCACCACACCGCAGAACGCCCAGGGAGACACCACAACACACAGGGACACGCCACAGCACGAGGCACCAACAACAGCGCAGACGCAACCGGAACCGAACAACACGACGCGCAGCGCACCACAGCACCGCACACAGGGAAAAGACACAAACCAACACCACCAGCAAAGCAAAACGGACAGCAGGGCGTCACAGCGCGGCACCAGCAGACAACCACGGGCCACGGGACCCAGCACCGCACCACAGCACACCAAAGGAAACAGCACAACACACGGCAGCGCACCACAGCACCGGGCGCCAGCAACAGCACGCACCACACGAACAGCACAACGCAAGCGCACCAGCACAGCGAAGCACAGCACCGCACAGAGCGGAGAGGACAGGGAACGCACAGCACAGCACCCAAGGACAAACACAGCACAAAGTAGAGCGGTGAACAACAGCACACACCATCACGCAACGACAAAACACACACAGCGGGGGGGAACACCGCAAAACAGAGCGCCGCAAAGCACAAGGCCCCAGGGCGACGGGGAGCACCAGAGGGCACGGCACGGCACGACGAGCAGCGGCACCAACCGAGCGCAGCAAAACAACACAGCACACAACAGCACAACACCGGGCGACACAACGCGCAGCAGCGCAGCGCGGCACCGCAACCCGGGACACACAGCACAGCACAACACACGGCACACAGCACCGAGCGGAAGCGACAAAAGCCGCAAGACACAAAAGCACACACGACAAGACCAAGGAGAACGGTACCCAGGGACAAACACACACAACAAGGGACACCCCCACCCGCGAAACACACCGCCACAACCGGCTGGCCCCAGCCAGGAGTGGCGGAGAGCCGCACACCACCACCGCCGGTGGAGCCCGGCCAGGAGTGGCGGGGAACCGCACCCGGGACCCTCAGCCAGGAGTGGCGAGGAACGCCCACCACCACCGGCAGCGAAACCCAGCCAGGAGTGGCGGGGAGTAGCACACAGGAACCTCCGCCAGGAGTGGCGAGGGACCAACCACACCACACACCAGCCACAACCCCACCAACACACCACACACCACACACGACACATCACACACCAAAAACCACCGCCGCCAGCGGATCCCAGCCAGGAGTGCCGGGGAACCCGGCCCGCGATTCTCAGCCAGGAGTGGCGAGGACCGCCCACCACCACCTGCAGCGAAACCCAGCCAGGAGTGGCGGGGGGTAGCACACAGGAACCTCCGCCAGGAGTGGCGAGGGACCAACCACACCACACACCAGCCACAACCCCACCAACACACCACCGCCGCACACCACACACCACACACCACACACCACAGACCACCGCCGACAGCGAAACCAAGCCAGGAGTGGCGGGGAACCGCGCCCGGGACCCTCCGCCAGGAGTGGCGAGGAACGCCCACCACCACCGGCAGCGAGACCCAGCCAGGAGTGGCGGGGAGTAGCACACAGAGACCTCCGCCAGGAGTGGCGAGGGACCAACCACACCACACACCAGCCACAACCCCACCAACAAACCACCGCCGCACACCACACACCGCACACCACACACCACCGCCGCCAGCGGACCCCAGCCAGGAGTGGCGGTGAACCGCGCCCGGGACCCTCAGCCAGGAGTGGCGAGGACCGCCCACCACCACCGGCAGCGAAACCCAGCCAGGAGTGGCGGGGAGTAGTACACAGGAACCTCCGCCAGGAGTGGCGAGGGACCAACCACACCACACACCAGCCACAACCCCACCAACACACCAGCGCCGCACACCACACACCACACACCACACACCACACACCACCGCCGACAGCGAAACCCAGCCAGGAGTGGCGGGGAACCGCGCCCGGGACCCTCTGCCAGGAGTGGCGAGTAACGCCCACCATCACCGGCAGCGAAACCCAGCCAGGAGTGGCGGGGAGTAGCACACAGGAACCTCCGCGAGGAGTGGCGAGGGACCAACCACACCACACACCAGCCACAACCCCACCAACACACCACCGCCGCACACCACACACCACAGACCACACACCACCGCCGCCAGCGGACCCCAGCCAGGAGTGGCGGGGAACCGCACCCGGGACCCTCAGGCAGGAGTGGCGAGGAGCGCTCACCACCGCCGACAGCGAAACCCAGCCAGGAGTGGCAGGGAGTAGCACACAGGGACCTCCGCCGGGAGTGGCGAGGGACCAACCACACCAAACACCAGCCACAACCCCACCAACAAATCACCGCCGCACACCACACACCGCACACCACACACCACCGCCGCCAGCGGAGCCTAGCCAGGAGTGGCGGGGAACCGCACCCGGGACCCTCAGCCAGGAGTGGCGAGGAACGTCCACCACCACCGGCAGCGAAACCCAGCCAGGAGTGGCGGGGAGTAGCACACAGGAATCTCCGCCAGGAGTGGCGAGGGACCAACCACACCACACAACAACCACAACCCCACCAACACACCACCGCCACACACCACACACCACACACCACACACCACACACCACACACCACCGCCGCCAGCGGACCCCAGCCAGGAGTGGCGGGGAACCGCGCCCAGGACCCTCAGCCAGGGGTGGCGAGGGACCAACCACACCACACACCAGCCACAACCCCACCAACACACCACCGCCGCACACCACACACCACACACCACCGCCGACAGCGAAACCCAGCCAGGAGTGGCGAGGAACCGCGCCCGGGACCCTCCGCCAGGAGTGGCGAGGAACGTCCACCACCACCGGCAGCGAGACCCAGCCAGGAGTGGCGGGGAGTAGCACACAGGAACCTCCGCCAGGAGTGGTGAGGGTCCAACCACACCACACGCCAGCCACAACCCCACCAACACACCACCGCCGCACACCACACATCACACACCACACACCACCGCCGCCAGCGAAACCCAGCCAGGAGTGGCGGGGAGTAGCACACAGGAACCTCCGCCAGGAGTGGCGAGGGACCAACCACACCACACACCAGCCACAGTGCGTGCGCCAGCCCAGGGAAGGCAGAGGGAAAAACAGGCAGGCCCCCCCCCGCCCCCAAAAAAAAACAGGGGGCCGAGGGGGGGGGGGCGCGAAAACAGCCCACAGCCACCAAACCGCCCGCCAACAACACAAAAGGCGGCCAAACCCCCCACCCAGAAGGCACCGAAGACAGGACCCCCAAAGAGGACCAGGGGGACCACCTAGCCAAAACCGGCAACACCAAGCCAGGAACAGCGGCCAACCGGGAAAAGGGGCACCGAAACATGCAGACACACACCACGAAAAAAAAAAACCCAGCAGCCCAGCCCGAAAGAAAGGGGATGGGGGGACAGACCACAAGGCCCGGGAAAGGGACACCAAGCAACCGACACCACAAAGCAAAAAAAAGAAAAAGCGCAAAAAAAAACATCCCGGCAACCGAGCCAAGAAGGGCGGGGCACAGCTGAGACCCGGGCCCAGCACGCACGCCCACGAATACCACAAACAGCCGGCAAAAGAGGGACAACACCACAAACCGTGCCCAAACACACCCACCCAAGACCCCAGCCAGGACTTGCAGGGGTTAACAAAACCCAAACCCAACCGCAACCCGGACCCAAACACAAACGCAAGCCAACAGTAGGAAACCCAGTGCCCACAGCCCGGGCACTGAGGCAGCCCGTGCCATGCAGGTGACCCGGCCAAACGAGATCCGGAGACCGGGGGTAAGGCTGCATCCTAGGGCTTGCGCTGCTTTGGGACTCGAGGCGGAGCGTGCGACACCCAAGCGCCTCCGAACCCTAGTACCAAGAACATGCATGCATGCCTTGGGAACGGGATACGCCAGGAAGTCCGGTGAACCTCTAGGGTTCCGCCCAAAGGAGGGGACGTGCGCAAGCACGGGGGCACACCCTCCCGGCGAGACAAGCACGTCACGCCGGCGGCGATCAGCCCTCCCGGTGTTGCCCGGGGCCGCTTTGTTGGGGGCCAACAGTCAGGTCCAGCGGGATGTAAGCCGCCTCCCCTCTTCACGCGCGGAGCCTCTTCCTGTTCGTCACAGGGGCGACGCTAGGCAGAACCAAGAGGCGCCTCTCCACGACCGAGTGCACCACCACCTCCTAACCAGCACCATTTCACCCAAAAGAGTGCACATGAAGTGCTTGATGCTATCTTGGAGGCTAGAGTCAGCCCACTTTTCATAAAAAAACTTTTGTATCATCCATTTGTGATTGAATCTTTGTGTTTATACCTGCTTTTGTCTATCTGCAGCCCTTCTGTGTTACACTGGATTTCAAACTATTCATTGATTCGATCCACATCCTGTTCTTGCTCTACTTGCTCCTTTGGTTTTGGAATTTGACCATCGAAAACCTTCAGGATTTCATCAAAATGTATAGGACACTAATCAAGGACATCTTTCCGGTAGCAGAGGCAAACCCTGAGAACCTTTCGAACCGACTCTGAGCAGAAGCACAAGAAAAGCACACTGAAAAGCACATTGAACATGTCCACTCAACTGTCCTCCCGAACCTGGCCGATCAGAAGTGTACAAGTGCAACATTGCAGTGTAGCCCACCCAAAGAGTGAACCGCCACTCAGAGCAGCATCTGGGTCCCAAGAAGATCCAGAGCACAGAAGGGCGGAACTAAATACGCCCAGAACAATCCCATTAACCATGGAAACCTTAGCGGCCCATGGTGAAGACAGCCTGCAAAGGCTCCGCAGGCGTGTCGAAGCTTCCATCGCCTTGTCGGCTTGTCCGGCTTCGTCTTCTACCGTACTGGGAGTTGGTCCTGAAGAACAAGAGGACCTACGAAGGAGGATGGACGAGTTCATGCTCCACGAAGAGTACCACAAGTCCACCGTAGAAGCAGATGGAGAAATACCTCTTGATGCTCTCGGGTCGCCGCCCCAAACTGAGATGGGCTCCTTCCTCTATTCTGGGCCATCTACAGACATGGCGGACACAGTATCACTATCGAGACGACCGAGAGTACACGAACACCCGAGAGCAAGGCATCCAGACCTGCCGATAATGGATCCTCTACGCCCAGAGCCCACCCATGGGGCTCTGGATCGTACGGCCGAACGTTTGGCCAAACTCTTATCCGGATCAGAAGACCCGGATGTGACAGCTCTGTCAGAGGCTGTCAAGGCTAAATTGGGTATCACTGAACCCTTACCCAAGCCAGCGCTACTCTCACTTTCACCCGGATTGAGCACGTTGGCTGATGATGTCAAAAGATCAAGGGTGTCCAGGTTGCTACCCAAGGTCACTTGCCCCAGCCCTTTTCATCCTCGCGCCACGACGGACCCTATTGCTGAACTACAGGACGTGCCGGTGACAGAGACTGAGAAAAGAGGGCTGTCAGCCCTGGCACCTCTTGCCGGCGTATCTCCTTGTCCTTCTGGCCTAACCCCGGGGGGTGGGAAGATGGGCAGACCTATTGCCCAGGCAAACATCCAGCTAGAACTGCCAGAGTTCGACCCGAAAAATCTGCCTGAATGAGCAGAAGAATTTGCTGAGTTTCTTTTGCTCACTGGCCAATCCCATGTCGATGTGGCCACCAAATGCTCCTTGCTGGAACGCTCCTGCAAACATTTTTTTTTGCAAAAATAGGTGAAGCAGATTGTGAAAACCTGTTCAACCTGGGTAGAGGTACTCCAATAGATGGAGAAAACATTCCCAGTCTATGAGACTGACCTCAGTGTGCGCACACAGATAGTGGAGCTACCTATGCTCCCTGAGGTTCCTTCCGCTGCGCGAGTCTCTGAATACGTGTGCGACCTGGAGTATCTGTTTTCACGGATGAACGCCGGCTCCTACGGAGCCACTGAGCCCCACCTGTGGCTCATGAGTAACATCCTTCAACGTACGTGGGATGACTGCCGCGCCACCTCTGAGAGGAAAAGCCGGACCCACTCGTACGACGAACTGGTGGACCTGCTGATTGAGCTAGCTCTTGAGAGGGAGAACGACTCCCACATGGAGAAATTCCTCAAGAAGCACTTGGGTCGAGGTGGTACCCCTATCCCCGAACGTGGCGAAGGGAGAGGGCCTAAAATTCCCAGTAACAACAACCAGGGAGGTGGTAAGGGGAGGGGTAACCTACGTGCCATGAATGATGTTAAACCTGATGCAGGTACACCCCCTCTGTTCTACTGCAAACCTGTCAATGACAAGGGGGGGGCTTGTCAGGCCCCTGACTGCGATCACCGCAGTAGCTGCATGCTGCAGATGAAACGACAGCAGCATACCAAGGATGGGAAACCTGTGACCCATCAGCATCATTTCAGGTGTACCATCACCTGTGGCCATTGTGGCAAAAGTCGTCACTACGAAGACGAATGTCACATAAAGAAACGCGAGAGTGATAAACTCAAGTGACAGGAGGCTTAACGCCAGAAGACTCAAACACCCACCCGAAATCCCCCGAATGGGGATAAAGGTGGTAAAGGAGGTGGCAAGGGGGGTGGCAAAGGTGGACCCCCTAACCCCTAGAGACGCTCATCAGCGCCCGCTGCTACTCCCCCTCCTGCCGCAGGTGACCCCAGGAAGCGCCCACAGGGGGATAACGCTTCCCCTGAGGGGAATAAGAAGAAGAGGCGACTGGCCTGGATGGCGAAGTCCCTCATGGCTGCAGGGGTGGATGTCAAGTTCCCTGATGAGGAGTAGGGGGGCAGCTCCGAAGAGGAGGACTTGGTTTTCTGGATCCTCGTGAAAATTGGGGATCAAGTTTTTCGAGCGGTGCTAGACACCGGTGCAACACTTTCCATAGTGGCCCGGCGCCTGCTAACGACTTTCAAGAAAACTAAGACTGTGGCCATAAGAGTAGGGGATGGGCGTACCATCCATTCCTTCGGGGGAGTCGATCAGACTATATGCTTGGGTGACGAAACTGTGACCCAACACTGTAGAGTGCTGGACACCGACGCCTTTGACATCGTCATTGGTACCGACTTCCTACGAAGAAACCCCCAGGTAAAAATGCTGTCTCTCCAGCGCCCCTATTCTTTGCACTGCGACTTTGGCAGTGGGCTCTTCTCCGTACCTTTGGAGCTGTCAGGACGAAAAGAGTTCGGGCTGCGCTACGCATCCAAGACTAACTATCGTACTGAAAACTACCAATTGGCCCGTCACGTTCTTGAAAATGGACTGGCGGCCCTTCAGGTTAAACTGGATGAGATCCAGGTGGAATTGTTTGCGAGCCGACAACAGCACATCATGCAGTTGTACTGCTCGAAACATTTGAACAACGCTTTCCATTTCTTCTGGAAAGCACTGGGCCTAGCGTATGCTAACCCTCCCTTCTCCCTGCTCGCGAAGGTTCTAACCGAAATCGCTTATGAAGGAGGAAGGGTTGTCATGTGCACCCCTGACTGGGGCTGCTCTGGTGAACACGCTTACTGGCGCCGTATGCTACATCGAATGACCGTGGGAAGAGTACAACTCCCCGACGGTTCCTTCTTTGTGCCTGAGGACTCAGACACAGCTATACAGGCCCCTGAGTGGGCCAGTTTCTTATCCATCGTTGATGGATCTCTCAATCCTGTACCCCTGTGTGACCTAGACCAGGTGCTACTAAAAGAGCTCATGGCCGAAAATCATGGCCTGACCCTTTCTGATCTCAAAAACCGATCTCCTGAGCACCTATCTGCCACACTTACAGGGTGTGAATCTCCCGATGGCTATCTGGAACCTGCAGCTGTTAACGAGGATGCTGACGACCAACTGTCTGAGATCGCAAGCACTATCCCTCCTGTTGATCCCAGCTGTGTTGACCTAAAACACAGTGCCTTCCTAGCCCAGCTGTTGCTGGAGGAGGTAGATCTAGAGTCGACCTCAGAACCCGCTCCCCCTGTTCCGAAGCCAGTTCTACACATGCAGCCTATGCACACAGGTGAACCCGTGGCCCGGAGTCCTGATGCTCTGGCGCGTCCTGCTTCTAATAACATGCCACTCTCTGAGCATGACACTCAGGAACTCCGGCGGCTGTTGTACCTGAAGGCCGAAGGTATTGAGTGCCAAGAGCGGCTGCAATACCTCAGACAGACCTGGAAATCCTCCATCTGGTCCGAGGAGGACGATGATTCCTATACGCTGCCTGATCCTGAGATACCGCTAGTGTATTCTCTGCACTATGGGCAGCAATGTCCCCCTGAGTGGGACGATGGTTCTGTGCCTGCCGAAACTGCTGATCGGCAGAAAAAGAAAGAACATGAAAAGAGCAACCTCCATGCTAAGGAGGATTTCCTGCAGAAACTTGAGAGTCTTAACCTTGACCCCCGACTGAAGAAACTGCTGATAACCTATGAGGAGGTGTTTCGGCGCCTTGCCGCCCCCCCTCTCTTGTAAAAAACTGGTCCAGATGGACCTGAAACTGAAACCTGAATTTGAAAAGACGCGAGTGAGGCGTCGTCCCACTCCCGCTCCACAGGAACAGGTTGAAGAATTCGAGCGCCAGATCCAGGAATGTATTGATGCTGGTCTCGTTGAGGAATATAAGAAGGGCAACTACCCCCATCACTGCAGTCCCTGTTTCCTGGTTGCTAAACCAGGGTCGACTGCCCTACGACTGGTTGCTGACTATGGTGAGGTCAACAAGAAAACCCAGAACCACTCAGGGAGTATTCCTAACATGGAAAATACCCTGGAGCGTATTGCCAAATGCAGGTACACGACCAAAATGGACAAACGCTCTGGTTTCTGGCAGGTGGACCTAACCGCCGCAGCTCAGGAGTTGCTCGCTTTTATAACCCCTAAGGGTCGTGTCTTTAAGTCGAAGGTCATGCCTTTCGGGGTGGCTAATGCCCCAGCGCTCTTCCAGGAGCTAATGAACAAAATCTTGTACATACTGAGGCGCAGACCTCTAGTACAGGAGTTGACTTCTCGGGGTGCAGAAATGGAGGCCCACATCGACGACGTGAGTTTGGGTACTAATACCCAAGAGGACCATGTCCTTCTCCTCCGTGAATTTTTCATTGTTTGTCAAGAAAACCATCTCCGAATCAAACTCGAAAAATGTGAGTTTCTGAAAGAGGAGATGGAATATTTGGGTTTCGACGTGGGGTATGGCTGGTGGAAACCAGCCGCGTCTAAGATGCAGCCCCTACAGGACATGCAGATTCACGATGACCCTAAGAAAGGTCTACACGATGTGAGGAGTTTTGTGGGCGCCTGTAATTTCTATCGGCGTCACATCCACAATTTTACCTACCCCTCTGCCCCCCTCACTGACCTAATCAAGAAAGCTACTCCCTGGAGGTGGACCGCCAGGGAGGAGGAATGTTTCCAAGAGTTGAAGAAGAAAATTGCCTCCTCCAACTGCGTCGGAGTACCCCGCCCTAAGGGCAAGATAGTCCTGATCACTGATACCAGTGATGTAGGGGGGGGTGGAACGATCTACCAATGGCAAGAGCTCCATCCCGCTGAACTAACCCACTGCCATTATCGTACTAGTGGACTGAACCGTGATGGCTCGTTGAAACATGACTATCCTACCAGTGAGTGGCGGCTGGTGCCACTAGGACACTGGAATTGGAAATGGAACCAAGCGCGTTCCAATTACAGCACCTATGACCAGGAACTCCTGGCCGGTATGTTGGTGCTTTCGTAACAATCCCGACTCCTGGGATCTAACCCTATTGTCTGGCTATGTGAGAACCTGTGAAGTCTTTTCAGAAGGGCCCACCGCCAGAGAAAGCAAAACTAAAGCGGTGGTGGACTTACCTGAGGCAGTTCAGGTTGACAGTTCATCATATCCCCGGTATAAAAAATGAACTGTCTGACTGTATATCGCGCAATAACTTGGATGCGCTTATAGGTGAGAGCTCTGAGGCGCTCGCCAAAGAGGCTTTCCAGCGTATGGATGTCCAGCTTGTCCTGTCCATACGCACTGCTGTAATTCTGGAGGGTTGGAGTCTAACCGACTATCAGTCAGAGTATAAAGAAATTCTCCAAACCCTCAGCACTGGTCTCGAACCCCGTGTCATTGACGGGCATCAGTGGTATAAAAACAATCAGTACCTCTTCTACGAGGACCGGATTGTTGTGCCTGAGGCACGACTGGATGGGTGCCTACAGTGGTCCCATCTCAGTTCTGGTCACGCTGGCGCTAATCGCTCAGTGGACCTCTTCCGTGAGTGTTTCCACTCTAGTCTAACCCTGACTGAACTGAGGTCGCGTATGCAGAATATTGTGGGTGCTTGTGGCTGTCATGCCAGCAAGCAGAGCGACAGTAGGGATAGGGGCCTGATTTCCAGCTTACCCATACCCCATTGTGCTAACTCTCTTCTCTACGTGGATTTCCTCCACGGCCTACCACGCTTGGGCGGCTATGATAGTTGCCTGGTGGTCACCTGTGGCCTATCTCGCTTCACCCGTGTGTTCCCTTGCAATAAGAAAATCACAGGTGAGCAGACTGTGAAAATGTTGGTCGAACAATGGTTCGAACCCTTTTGAGCACCTAAGCAGGTGAACTCTGATGAAGATGTACGCATCCGCAGTGACACTGGGTGGTACAAACGAGTGCTAAATGCCCTCAACGTGGAGGTAACCACAGGTGTGCCCTATACCCACACGTCTAACCCTCTCTGTGAGAGACAGAACCGTGTGGTGGAGGAAAACTTAAGAATCCTGATGAAACAGGAGCGTACCAAGGACTGGGTACGCCTAGTGCCCTGGGCAGTGCTAACCATGAACTCACAGCGGAGCTCTTCTACGGGTTTCAACCCCCACGAACTGATCCATGGAGGACGACCCGCATGGTTCTTCAAAACCCCCTTTCCTGAGGACATCAAGAGCCCTGTGGAAGATTGGCTGGAACACAGGCAGTCTCTGGCTAACCAGGCTGGGAGTAACCTGAGACACATTCGTGACCGTGAACTGAGCTGACGGAACCGCTTACGGCGACCTGCCAGCTTCAAGGTTGGTGACCTTGTTTTGGTTCACCATTCACGCCTACCCTCCTGGCCACGTAACTGCCTACAGGACCCTTATTTTGGACCCTATCGTATCATCAGGATAGATGGATCCAGGATCCCTGTCAGGTGCAGTCCACGTCTAGGTGGTGAGCTGCTGTGTGCACCTAAACAGTTGAGGCACTATCACTCCCCTGACGATTTGTCATGGGATGAGTGGCGCCTCAGCGACAGTGAGGTCGAGCGTATAGACCTAGAGAACGCTGCCAGTCCAGAGGAGGCAGACGAACTCGAAGAGATGACTGCCGATGAGATGGCAGTCGATGGTTACTACGTGGTTGCAGGTATTGCTCGCCACGAGTATAAACAGGGCTCCAAATTCCTAACCCTGTGGGATGGTTATGGGTTATCTGAGGCGACCTGGGAAACTATGTCAGCCTTCATACAACCAGATGGGAGTATCAACCCCATCTTCCGCCCCTATCCCGTTGAGGACAACAAAGGGCAGCTATTAACCCGTGCTGAGACTCTTTCCCAGCGTAAAAGGAAAAACTAATTTCCCTGTGTCAGTCTACTGACTGTGTTCTAACCTCACAGGTGCAGTGAGCACTCTCGTGCGGACGTGCCTGTGTATGGGTGTAAGAGCATTTGTCACAGTTGCCCCGCATTGCATCGCAGGACAGGACCGTTAGCCCCCCGTGACAACCGCTGCCTGGCCGAAGGCCATTGGTTTTTCAGAGACTACTGCTTACTGAGCACTGCACTGACCCTGTCTGTGCCCTGCAGACCCATGCCTATGGTTTCCAGCGTGGACCAGGTGGCCGCTTATCAGGTTTGCAGCCACCCAGCGAGTGTATGCCTTGTTGACCATGTGTTGCATGGGGACTGCCCTGATGTAATGATTTTGGGGAGCCAACAAAGGACGGTGGCTTACTACACCACGGGGGAATGACAAGCATGGTGTTATGAGGCAAGGTGTGTCTTCCCTCCTTGGGGACAAGCGAGCCCACAGTTAGGACCCCTGACTGGTCCAGACCCTTGGGGTTCTAGCCTTCCTTACAGGGTTTACCATACCCCTATGTGTGCTACGTATGTCTGTGTGTGTCTCACTTCTCTCCCCGGCGTGGCTCCCGGAGACTGGGCTTCGCTGACGTCGGACCGAAGGTCCTAATCAGGTACGATTACCACTCCTATGGCGCCCAATTTCTGTGCTGGCGCCCATCCTCGGGGGAAGACGGCAAAAGCCCTACCTACTAGAGAGAAGGGGTGGCCAAGAGTGAGATTGAGCCCCATGGAGTATATATTTTTGAACTCAGAGTGTACTTTATTTGAACTCAGAGCAGATTCAGATCAATCATCATCATTCATCATCATCATCATTCATCATGCATCATGTGTCATGTGTCATGCATCATGTGTCATGACATGCTGGCGCCCTAGCATGTGTTTTTCACATTCCAACCCTAAACTTCACTTTCGCTCAGAACTAACACAACCACAACCCCACTATTATGGGTTCCTAAGAAGGTTATACTATTCATTTTTCATAACTCTTTGAATTTGGACGACCACATTTTTGACATCATGGATTGTCGTGCATGTCATGCATGATGGACTCATTTTGTGAGTGATACCACACATACTACCTTCGAAGGAGTCTAAGGCCCCCAAGGGACCTCCATTTACTCAACAACCCTTTTCCATGGTTGTCCCTACTTCTACATGTATTTTAATGCCTATTTGGTGGGTCCCAAGCATGTTTCATGTATTCGGGGATCCCAAGAGTATACCTAGGCCTAAGCCAAGCCCCAAACACAAGAGGAGAGAAGAGAGATAGATAGAGGAGAGGCGCCTGGCGGCGACACCAGGGAGCACGCGGTGCTTCCTAGGTAAGTCCTAACTAGGTGTCTACAAGAGGGATATCAGTATGGTGAGAGTGGAAGAGAGGTAAGGAGTGAACATGAGTGTAAATAATGATTGTGTTTCATAGTCCCTTTTTGCTATGGACTAAGCTGGAAGACTACAATACTATGAGCCCATTACTTTGCTGTTGTTGAGGAGGGTGCCAAATCTAACTGGTAGCAGAGAAAACCTGCTCTGCCTAAATCCAGTATCCCTTGGATTCAATTTCGATTCAATTCGAGCCTGGAAATTTAGTAAGGGACGGAGAAGAATTCCTGAACTCAGAAAATTGAGTCTGAAAAATTGAGATGGACCCTGTGAGAACTCCAAGCAGCCTAGAAGCTACGGGCGCTTCTGAAAACGACGTGCAAGTCATGATACCGGTCTCCGATGAGGAACTAGTCGCGCCTACCATGGCCGGGTTTGGAACCCCAGAAGTACCTCTAGACGGATCTCGATTCGAAGCCTATCAATTTCCTGCGCCTACATGTCCTGAGTATGCTGAAGCTGTAGCTCCACGCCAAGTGCCTTCAGCGAATAACATGACGACAGCTGAGCTAGCGAATGCTATGGAGGTCCTATCGTTGCTCAACCAGAGTGGTCGGTTGCAACAAATGGTTCAACAAATCGAACACCATGAAGGTTCATTCACTAATGCCCCACAGACTCATGAGTCGGGGACCACATCGTCTTCGACTAATCCTTTCCAATCTGTGCCATGGCGTTCTAATGTGACTTACGCCACTATGCCTCAACCCCCTATCCGTGGAGAACCTATTGTTCATGGAGTGCCTACCGGAGTTCCTGAGCCTAAGTTTTTTTCTGAGCCTCAAGCTCCAAAAAGGACTCATGTTTTCGAAGCCTCTCCTTCTTCGGAAGAGAGCACTATCCTTTTGTCGACCTTGCAACAACTCAAGGGTCGTCTTGAAAACTTAGAAAATAGGACTAGTCCAATTTTAACCAGTAACCCTTGTGTACCTTACCACCCCTCGCCTCTAACCCGAGGGTGCACCGGGCTTGCCAGTGTGCCTCCTGGAGTCAAGTCGCCCTTTGTACCCCGTACCAAAGCACCCAAACCCGTGGCGTGCTTTACCACTACCTACGAAGTATACACCCTCGACCAAGCCCTCGCCCTAGGACTCGGTCCACTAGCGCCTATGGCGCTACCCCCCGACCCCACACAACCGGTGCCACATACCGGTAGAGGAACCAAAGCTTTTTTCAAACCCCAAACCGAAACCAAACTACCCAAATTTTCGGGTAGAGACCTCGACGTCTACGCTGAAGATTTTTTGAGGTTCTTGAGGTCGACGGGACAAGAAGACCTCAACGAAAGAGCTAAGGCGGACCTTGTTATCAACGGTTGTGATAACAAGGACGTAAAAGAAGTGGTTTCGGGGGCACTCAAGAAAAGTGACTCTTGGGTAAGGTTCCTTATTACGCTCGAAAAGCTCTACCCTACTTACGTTACCGACCTAGAGCTTATTCAAGAGATAGAGCGTATCCCTCGGTTGAAAGAATACCCTACAACCGCGGACATAGCCCAATACGTCCAAAAGTTTACTACGCTTACGGACCAATTGGCTACGTCCTACTACGACGACTCCAAAGCCCTCCTACACCTCCTACCTCGTGTTCCGCCCAAAACCATGGACGAAATACGTGCTACTCCCGAGAGGTTGTCTAGAATACACACTTTCAACTCTCTCGTTGACTTCCTCTACGAGTTGGCCCTCCAAAGGAAGTCTGACGCTACTTTGAAAAACTTGCACTCGATGGCTCAACTCAAGTGGCTAGACGGCAACACCAACACCGACTCCAACGCCCCTATGAACAAAGAAGAGGCCTTTGCCCACTCCCTATGTGAGGAGTGCTTTGTGTCGTTTCAACAAGCACGAGGACAAGCAAACGGCAACCGTGGTGGTGGCGGTCGTGGCCGTGGAAAAGGTGGACGAGGCAAAGGACAAGGCCAAGGGCAGTGGTATTGGCGAGAGGGAAGTCGGGGAGGACAACTCCACCGCGCCCAAGTTCTTCGCCACCGTGTTTTGCCCCAATTGTGGGACAAAACAGAACGTAAGAGACAAGGCGTGGCAAGACAGCCTTGACGCGAGGAAAGAAGAGCAAAAGCAAACGAAGAAAGGTCAAGGCAAAGGGGGAAAGGACCAAGCGAAAGGAGGAGAAAAAGGAAGTGGAGGAAAAGCGAACGGAGGAAAGGCGAACGAAGGAAAAGGAGGCAAAAGAAAAGGACGACGACAAAGGAAAGCCTCAAGAGAAGAAACGCTTGGAAGATTTGACGGAACGAGAGCGAGAAAAGAAGCGAAAAAGACTTCTCAAGCTGGAAAGGCAAGCTAAGAACCTCAAAGACTTTCTCGCGGGTCAAACGCCGGGGGAAGCCTAGGTGGACACCGAGACGACGCACCGAGGTATTGCTACCTATTGAGTGTCGCTCCCAATGGTGTATGGGTGGACGCATACCTTGATACCGGCGCTACAATCTCCCTAGTCTCCTCTAGGTTCGTACACTACGAGGACCTAGTTCCCAAAAATATTTGTGGGGTAAAAACGGGAGAAGGGGGAGTCACTCTCACCGAAGGCGAGATAGAAGGAGAAGTACAAGTGGGGGACCGAAAGGTACTTCAAAAGTTTCAAGCGTTCGACACCGACGCCTTTGAAGCCGTATTGGGGACGGACTTCTTTGGGCAAAACGAGTGGATAAAATATTTATCCCTTCAAGAGCCCACTCACTTCTTGGTGGTGAACGAAGAGCGAGAATGGGAAGCAATACCCCTCAAGGAGACAAAGTGTCCAAGACCTACGCTCAAGACTCTCAAGAGTTTTCCGTTGGCACTCGATAGCGAGGTGAAGCAAGAGAGTATCCTCGCTACCTTGAGCCTACACCGAACGGGGAACTACACTCTCGACACCGCCGCCAAGCGTGACGCGTTTCGAGAACTTGGCCTTAACTCGAACACGTGTGACGGCGACTTTGTCGAACTCTTTGCGCACAAAGAGAACGCCGACGCGGAGTACTTTTGTACTCCCAAAACCAACAACACGTGGTGGTATGACTGGGGAAAATTGGGAGCTTGGAAGATGCTCTACGCCAACCCCCCTTTCTCAAAAATACTCCACACGTTGGTAAAAGTTTATGTGGACCAAGCTACGGTCGGGTTGGTTATTCCCGAAGGGAAGAAGTGGGAAGAAAAAGAAAAGCTCTGGGGGCCTATACTCGAAAAGTTGACGGTGACAAAGTTGCTCTTACCTGACGTTCCTCTTTACCGACTTAACTCAAAAGAAGAGGTTTTGCCAAAGCCTCGTTGGCGAACCGCTATGTACCTAGTCTCGGGGAAGAACGTGTCCTCTAACCCCATGGAAAACGTGTCTGAGGAGATAAAGAAGTTCGTGCTAAAGCACCACCGTGGGTACGGAAAAGAAGAGATGATGAAAAGGTTTCCGGACGTGGACGAGAGCAAGGAAGAGTACAAGTTCGAGACGCCTAAGTTTCAAGTCGAAGAAGTGGTTCAAGAAAATCTGAAAGAGGCAAGAGGAACCCAAGAAGAGAGCGAAGAAACCTCCGACGAAGGCGGAAGTATATCCGAAGCTCCTTCCGAGTCGACTATACCCTTTTAGAACGACTCCTACACCACTATGGACTACGACGACTTGGTCGCCAACCTGTTCTTGGAAGAAGTAGAACCTCTAGAGGCTCCTTCGACCCCTTCCGAAACTCCTACCCCCGAAAAACTTCTTTCACACGTTTTCCTCCCACTAGAATCGATGACGAGCGAAGGAGACGAACGTGAACTCCGTCTCCTACACGCACGCCCGAGTAAAAATTCGTTCCCTTCTTCAAAAGAAGATTTGGAAGAAACTCGTCTCCTTCTACTAAATCAAATTGACAGACTCCAAAAACTGGAGATAAAAGAAAAATGGAAAAGCATGGTCTACCTAGACGAGTACGACGGAGAAGATGGGAAGTATTTTGATGTCGGCGAAGAATTGGTCATGCTTCACGAACTACACGAAGCATTGGAACAAGAAATTGAAGGAGAAAAAGAAAAGAAAGAAGAAAGAAAAGACCGATTACGCCCTAAAGACATCAAGAGACTAAGAAAGAAAGTCAAAGAAAAGAAGAAAATTGATCACCAAGAGAATCAGATGATTTTGGACCCCGAACAAGTCCTAGCCCTCAAGAAATTGACGGGGCAAGATGAAAAATCTAAGAAACAAGAATTAGGTGCGTCAAATCTACACGCATCTGAAGACCTCAAGATTTCGCTCGACAAAATGGATGTTGATGAGAGGATCAAGAAAATCATCCTGCATTTCTCTGACATTTTTGGTCCGTTACCTCCACCCGGATCGGTGAAGAAACTCGTGACCATGGACCTAGAACTAAGAGAAGAATTTCTCAAAGATCGAGTTCGATGTCGACCGTACCCAGCATCAAAAGATGACATGGCTGAGATTACTCGCCAAATCAAAGAATGCGTGGAGGCCGGTTTGGTTTACGAGTGCAAAAAGACGGACTATCCTAAGCATTGCAGTCCATGCTTTCTGGTAGCTAAACCAGTGGGCACTGCAAAAAGATTGGTGGTCGACTACAAAAAGGTCAACCAGAAAATAAAACTGCACAGCCGTTCGTTGCCCCTGATGGAGAACACCGTGGAAACCGCTGCTGGATGCAGATACAAAACTAAAATGGACAAGCGGTCCAGTTTCTGGCAAATTGACCTAACGGAGCGTGCCCAAGACCTAACGGCATTCATTGCTCCGGATGGACGGGTCTACAAATGGCGGGTAATGCCATTTGGTATTGCTAACGCCCCGGCGTTGTTCCAGGAGTTGATGAATCAAATCATCGCCCTGTGTAAACGACGACCGGCCGTCCAAGAGCTCCTACAGCGTGGTGCTGTCCTGGAGGCTCACATCGACGATGTCATCCTAGGGACGAACACCATCGATGACCATCTCCTACTACTCCGAGAATTCTACACCGTCTGTCAAGAAAATCACCTCCGCATCAAGCTGGAGAAATGCGAATTTCTCAAGACGGAAACAGACTACCTCGGATTCCACATCGGAGATGGATGGTGGAAACCGCAGGATCACAAGATGAAGCCCCTGATGGACTTCAACCTAACGGATTCTATGTCTAAAGCTGAAGGAGTTCAGAAAATCCGACAATTCATCGGTTCCTGTAATTTTTACAGGCGGCATCTCCGAAATTTCTCGGAAGCCAGCGCACCACTAACGGATCTAATCAAGAAGGAGACTCCGTGGCGCTGGGGACCTATTGAAAAGCAAGCAATCAAAGATGTCAAGAAGAAAATCCGAGAATGCCTAGTACTTGGAGTACCCCAACGCTACGGCGAAATGATTCTGATCACGGATGCCAGTAACGTTGGAGGAGGAGGGACATTATTACAGTGGCAAAAGCTAACTACGGATCAATGTAAAGACATTGATTATCGCCTAAGAGTTCAAGGTGTCACAAGAGAAGGATACATGAAGCCTGACTATGACTCCCAAGAATGGCGCCTAGTTCCACTTGGCCACTGGAATTGGAAGTGGAATGCAGCCCGCTCACACTATCACACCTACTAGCAGGAGCTGTTAGCTGGAGTTCTAGTGTTGGCTAGTCAACACAGGATCCTGGGTACCAATCCCATCACGTGGCTATGTGATCAGAATTCCGTGAAGTACTTTATCGAAAGACCACCGCCAGATGGAAAACGTCTACGACGGTGGTGGGTCTACCTGAGCCAACTACGACTCGCTACATTCCACATCCGGGGAATTAAAAACGAACTCGGTGATTATCTATCACGGAATTGTTTTGATTCCCTGGTAGGGGCAGACACCGAGATGATGGCCCAGGAAGCTTTCGCCAAGATGGATCAACATCTCGATCTCTTTACGAGGAAAGAAAAACTCATGTCCTGGAGTATGAAAGACCTGACGGCCGATTACTCGGACATCTTGGACCAGTTGACGATTGGGAGCTCAAAGATCCTGGATGGAGTACAATGGTCCCGCACGTCAACTCACCTATACAGGGAAGACCTCATTTGTGCTCCCAAAGACTACGAAGAAACTATGTTGGAATGGGCACACAAAACGGATGGTCACCCTGGGGTGGAGAGAACTCTTTGGTTCTTCCAGAAGTATTTCTTCGCTAAGAGTAGCGATGCATCTCTCAAGAAGATTTTATCTAAGATCATCGCTGAGTGTCCCTGCACTAGGGCTAAAGCTAACACTGCAGCGGATCGTGGTGAGGTAAGGAATCTCCCGATTCCGAACCAAATGAACTCCATCCTCTACGTGGATTTTATGGAGTTACCTAAATTCGCTGGCCATGACTTCGCCCTCCTGGTGACGGATGGACTCAGTCGCTACAGCCGAGTGTTTCCCCTTACTAGGAAGGTGGATGGAGAAGGAGTATTGAAAGAGATTTTCGAAGGATGGGTACAAGTCTACGGATTACCCAAGATTATCCATAGCGATCAAGACATCCGGTTTACCAGCCCTACTGGTTGGTACCGTAGCGTCATGAGAGCCATGGGTACGGAAGTCCAGTTCGGAACTCCTTACCTACGAACAAAGAATCCTCTATGCGAACGCCAAATCGGCTGTTTCAAAACAGTCATGAGGATTCTGATGCTGAACGAGAAGAGCCGAAACTGGCTAAAACTAGTCCCATATGCTATCTACTTGATGAATAATCAAGTGAGTAGCAGGACTGGTTTCACCCCTACGGAAGTGTTCCTAGGGAGGCCAGGTTTCAACTTCGAATTCCCCTGCGCGAGCGAAGGAAATCCTAAAGTTGATGAATGGCTCACCGAGCAAAAACGGATCGCCGATCTATGCCGATCACTACTGGAAAAGAAAAGAAGTAAGGAGAATCGTACCAAGAACCGCAAAAGAAAAGAAGCTATCTACCAAATTGGTGACTGGGTTCTGGTACATCACACAAGATTCAAGGCATGGCCGCGTAACACGCTGGACAGCCCTTACTTCGGACCATTTCTGGTCACGGATGTAGCTGAAGGATCCGTGTGGATCAAAACTCATCCTAAGTACGGAGGTCCGGTTGAAGTGGGTTACCCACAGCTTAAGCACTATGACGTGCTAGACGACCTCTACGACTGGGAAGAAGATCTACAAGAAAGCCTGGAAGCTGCAGCCGAAGATTTGGCCGCGGATCCTATGGATGAGGATGAAGAACTGCCGCCTATGGAGGATGACGGTTCACTACGGATGCCCGAAAGGGACATCTCTCTCTCTAGACCTACTGTACCTACACCTACGGCCGTAGAGGCTAGACCCAAAAGAATAAGCGCTAGTGAACCCATTACGTTTACTGAATCAGAGATGAAAAAGCAAGACTACTACTTTGTTGAAAGAATCCTCCGCCACACCTACAAACGTGGTTGGAGATTCTATACAAAGTGGTCTGGCTATTCTATTTCTGACTGTACCTGGGAGCCAGTGACGGCTTTCATACTCAATGACGGTAACGTCAACGAGGTTTTTGCTGATTACTGCAAATCGCAGGATTTGCGTGATATTCTGCAGTCAGCCCAAAATCAGGCCCGCAAGCGTGCTGGGAGGTGAGACTACTCCCTCCTGTTTCATAGCACCTGTGAAAACGGTGCATCTATGGTCCTAAGGCCCTGTTTCACTGAGCAGTGAGTTCACACTCACTGGCCTGGGAGTTGTCGTGGATTTCCAAGGGAACTCCGAGGCTGGGGGACAGGTTTCACCAATCTAGGGAGGGAGGAAGATGAGCGGTGTGTAACTGGCGCGCGTGTGAGTGTCAACAGCCCCAACTGAAGTGTGTTGCCTAGGAGAGAAGTGAAACACTACTGCTAAGCAAGCCGATTCTTACGGGTGGTGAACACCTGGTTCCATTTTGGAACAGTCAAGCATCCACCACCGGAGGGGCAGGGTTGCTGTTCCCCAGGGATGGGACCCCCCCCAGGAACTGGGTGGGCTGCAGGACGAGCAGAGTTTGCAAGGGCTGCCCAACCACGACCAGGGCTACCCCCTTGGCTGCAAACCTCCCCGCCTTGGGCACCCACCGTCAAAGACGCTAACGCCTGATCCTACACCGCAAGACACCCTGATCCTACAACTTCCCACACACACGCCCACGCCAAGGCAAGTCAAGTTGTAGCTAACACCAAGCATCCCTGAACAAACAGTGAACGCTTTGGGTGCATCTCGCTTCCGGTCCGATGACACCCGTGCAAGTGTGGACACGGAACCGAAGCTCAACGTGATCCGTGCAGAGTGAGTGAATGGCGCGCAAAAGTGTGTTGTGTTGAGTATGTGTGTGCAGTGCTGTGCGTGGATGTGCGGTGCAGGGCGAGCATGTGTGTGAATCTACCTCAGGGTCTCTACCTTCGGGCTACCCAAAAGAAAAACAGAGAGGGTCACACACGGGGAGACCGGGAAAAAACCGTCAGGGATCAGAATGGGAGTGGGAACAAGGGCCAGCGTACGCTGACCAACGCGATTGCCCTTGCCCATTCCAATCCCCTGCCTTCCCAGTCTCCCAGACGCTGAACTTAACGCTCTACAAAGGAGTAGCCCTTTGCAGGAGCGCCCCTTGCTAACGCCTCCAACCCACATCCCACTCTCCACTCCACACTCCTCCCACACTCGGAGAACTCAAACCGCGCAACTTGCAAGTCGCGAATCTCACCCCAGATTTTCACTGGTTAGTTTGAGTTCCCACGGTCCTACACTCTCTAACACACGCTGCATGTGTGAGCGGCACAGTGAAACATATGAGTGTTTTAGGTGCCTGCACGTGAGCATATGCATGCACTGAAAGAGCCACGAAGCATTCAGCCATAACACCACCAAACCACCACAACAGGGACAGTGACGCATATAGCGGCGCCTCCGCTGTGCATGCAAGCTGTCCTGCAGAGCGAGCAAGGAAGGTTCTCCCTACCTCCCAAACCTTGAATGTGTCCCTTGTGACGGTTTTACCCTCTATCCTACTTGGATTGGGAGTTTTTACGTGTGCACGACGCGGCGTACGCTGCTATTTTGCATGCGTGACGGCCTGTTTCCCTCCTGAATCCTGCCTGAATGCCAGCCCAAGCCAAACCTTGCGAGGCACCAAGAGCGTGCAAAAGACGGCAAAGCAAGGTAAAAACACGCTACGCGTGTTGTGCAAGCTCTAACCAACACGTATGTTTCATTTCTGTTGTGCTATGTGTGGCTGATGTTCAAACTCGCCTATTAAACGCACAGTGGTGAATTGATGCGCGCAAAACGTACAGTTACCCTATGGCTGTACTGTGCACCCGCCCCGCGCAAAAGCCTCACTTTATAAAATCGCGTTTTTCGCTGCTCGTTGTTTTCCAAATTCTTTGTTTTACAAAACTGCGCTCTTTGCAGCTGCAGAAGCGCTTTTACAAAAAGTTGAAAAGTTTTTGGACTTTGGAGGCTTCGTCCCCAGTCCCGCACGGCGGACGCGCGCAGTTGCGGGAGTCGCCAGAACTCCCAGCGCTACACTTTGCGCTTTTCAGGTGTCCAAATACTTTTTCAAGTTTTGGTTCCTGGCGAGTGACAAGCTCAGCTACGGTTCATTTTAAAGTTCATTTCAAGCGTTATTCATTGCCGATTTCAAATTGATTTTCAAAGATCGGTATCTGCATTTGTTATGTAAGGCTTCCCTCAGGATTCCTACGCCTTGTCCAAGCTTTATATATCACTTTGAGCACAATCTTTCTGGAACTTCTGGTATTTGCATTTTTAGCTCCAAACCAATCACCTATTGTGCTGTGGTAAGAGTGGTATAGTAAGAAAGGTAACTCACATGTATGCTTTCGGAAGTCATTCCACTCATTCTTTACTGTGGTACTGAGGTGCAGTGATCATACTTGGTATTGAAGGTAGTCCAGTTCTGGACTGAATAGTAAATGCTAAGAGATTTCACAGGGCTGCATATGATTATGGCCACAATATCATTTTTCAGCCTGTTTTTCTGAGTATTTACTCCTGAATTCCAGGGCTTCAGTCGGGGGGGGACTGAGATTGAGCCCCATGGAGTATATATTTTGAACTCAGAGTGTACTTTATTTGAACTCAGAGCAGATTCAGATCAATCATCATCATTCATCATCATCATCATTCATCATGCATCATGTGTCATGTGTCATGCATCATGTGTCATGACATGCTGGCGCCCTAGCATGTGTTTTTCACATTCCAACCCAAAACTTTACTTTCGCTCAGAACTAACACAACCACAACCCCACTCTTATGGGTTCCTAAGAAGGTTATACTATTCATTTTTCATAACTCTTTGAATTTGGATGATCACATTTTTGACATCATGGATTGTCATGCATGTCATGCATGATCGACTCATTTTGTGAGTGATACCACACATACTACCTTCGAAGGAGTGTAAGGCACCTAAGGGACCTCTATTTACTCTACAACCCTTTTCCATGGTTGTCCCTACTTCTACATGTATTTTAATGCCTATTTGGTGGGTCCCAAGCATGTTTCATGTATTCGGGGATCCCAAGAGTATACCTAGGCCTAAGCCAAGCCCCAAACACAAGAGGAGAGTAGAGAGATAGATAGAGGAGAGGCGCCTGGCGGCGACACCAGAGAGCACGTGGTGCTTCCTAGGTAAGTCCTAACTAGGTGTATTTTACTACAAGAGGGATATTAGTATGGTGAGAGTGGAAGAGAGGTAAGGAGTGAACATGAGTGTAAATAATGATTGTGTTTCATAGTCCCTTTTTGCTATGGACTAAGCTGGAAGACTACAATACTATGAGCCCATTACTTTGCTGTTGTTGAGGAGGGTGTTAAATTTAACTCCAAGTGTGCTAAGGGCATACAAAACGCCCAATTTTGCTAAAGGCCAAAAGCTAACGCACTCCCCTGCCCACGAGGAAAAGCACGCGGGACAGGAGACCCCACTACACTACACTCGGTAACACCAGCACCAGCTTTCGAAGGCAGGGTGAGCACTCATCACTTGCACTCAATCCCTGCCAGGCTTGCTGACCCTAACACCTACACACTCTACTGGGAGTTGATGTCAATGAAGTCTCGGGTCCAATTGACCCTCCTGTGAGAAAGCAAGAGAACACAGCGCTACTAAGCGACTGTGGCCTAACAGGGATGCCACCACGTGTTTCCCTGTCAGGGCTTGGAGGGAAGGGGTGCTCAGAGTGCGTGCACAGCGTGGATGGCGGTGAAGTCGGACTGCACTCACTGCAGTCATATAATTGTGGGATCTGCGCAGCATATTTTAGCGCTGCTCAAGGGGACTGCACCAATCGCCCTAACCTTCCCACCTGAAAAGCAAAGGCTGATGGCCTGGGTTTGCGGCTGGGGAACCAAGACTACCTCCACGTATTATACGCTTCTCAGGTAGCCCTATAATACGCTGTCCTCAAACCCAGGTGCAAGCAAGCAAGCCTAAGGAACTCCACCCGTTCTCTTATAGAACGTGGGGTGGAGCCCCTGGGTAGCCTAAACAAGAGTTGTACCGTGCGCATTTCGTGTGGCCTACCCTTTAATGCGTCATATGCATGCACAAGTATGCACTGATCTTTCCATTCCCCACTCTTTCTCCTAATTTAACCGAACATAACCAATCACAGTGTGACTCAACCAGGAGGTGAGCTCCTCCTGGGCTTACCTACCTTACTCACCACGCACCATGTGAATGCCGGGAAAAACACGAGCGCAACACAACCCTAAGCGCTTAAACAAACCTACGGCGAATTATAAACCACCCTAAGCGATTAATGCACTGTGTGTCATGCATGCTACCCTTGTCTTGTTTCCTGCAGAAAGCGGAGAAAGAGTGGCGCACTGCACAGCGCAAAACAAGCCTAAGCGTTTTAAGCAACCCTACTTTAGCGCTACGGCAACACCAACACGAGCAAGCACTTTCTTTTCTTACCTGTGAAGAGAGAACAAGGGTGAATTGGGGAACAGAGAAAGCGCCACAGCGTGTGAATGCCTCAATTAGGCACATGCATCGCGAGCACAGCGCATATTCTAACCCTACGGGCGCGCTGCGCGCTCCATTCGCATCGCATACCTTTCATTCCTGTTCTGATCTGTGCAGAGTAAGAGAGAGGAGCACCCGAACCCCCAACGAACACAGCGCTGACAACCCTGACGTTTTAACGAAGCAACCAACACGAAGGCAATGCATGCGTGTGAAATGACACTGGCATACCTGAGAGGTCGGTTGTCCACGTGCTCTGTGGTGTGGGTTGAGTTTGAATACTTTTCCCTAAAGTTTATAAAAATTTTGATGCAACTGTGCAAAAATTTCCTTTAGAACTTTAAAAACTACGACTCATACCTTCTTTTTCAAGAGCCGTTTACGCTTGCGCAACCCTGTTTTTCAAGTCCGCTTCCGTTGCGCTTGTCTGCGACTTTGAGTTTTGGTGTAAAAATGACGATTTCTCGCGTGATTTCGTCGATTTTTAGCAATTTGACTTCTTAAATCGCTACACCTTTCGCTAAACCACAGGAATCACTCCCTGTTGGTTAAATTTTCTTTTTTTTCAACTCCTGGAGATTTGTGTCCTCCATTGGGAGTATTGCTCCGCCCTGGCCCTTGGTCAGGACGTTTACTAAAACGCTGTTTATGCAGCGATCGCCGTCCGCATTAGAGCGGTTGACTGTAACCTAGTGGGCAAGCATATGTGCTCCAGGGAGGGAGTCCTGGGTTCAAACCACACTACCCCCAAAATTTTACCAAACGTTTTCGTCGCAGGCTGGCAACTTTCGAGGAATGCCCCATCGAAGGGACATCATTCACGGTACATTACACTGTTTTTCCACTCCTCCCGATCACTCTGCAGTAATCATCCGGCTTTTTTCCTGCAGTAGCTTTCACCTGAAAGCTCCTGTCTTTTTCTTTTCGGGCAGCTTCTGTCCATGCTGGCAAAGGATGTTTTGTTTTGCAAAACACACTTTGAAAGTAATTCACACTCCACCGGGCACGGAAAAAGAGCAGGGGTATTTAGGGAAGGAAAAGAGGACAAAAGGAAAAACAAACACCAGCAGCGCAGACAACGGCACAGCACAGCCCACCAGCACAGCACCGCAAGGCAGCACAGCACCGCAGGACACGGCACAGGGCGCAGGACACCACAGGACAACGCACAGCAGAGCAAGACACCACGACACAACAGAGTGGCACCACCACACCGCAGAACGCCCAGGGAGACACCACAACACACAGGGACAAGCCACAGCACGAAGCACCAACAACAGCGCAGACGCAACCCGAACCGAACAACAGGACGCGCAGCGCAACACAGCACCGCACACACAGGGAAAAGACACAAACCAGCACCACCAACAAAGCAAAACGGGCAGCAGGGCGCCACAGCACGGCACCAGCAGACAACCACGGGCCACCAGACCCAGCACCGCACCACAGCACACCAAAGGAAACAGCACAACACACGGCAGCGCACCACAGCACCGGGCGCCAGCAAAAGCACGCACCACACGAACAGCACAGCGCAAGCGCACCAGCACAACGAAGCACAGTACCGCACAGAGCGAAGAAGACAGGGAACGCACAGCACAGCACCCAAGGACACAGACAGCCAGGAGTGGCTGGGTGCAAGCGGAGCACACACACAGCCCAACAGCCCAGCCAGGAGTGGCGGGGCGCAGCCGAAACCCGAGCCCAAACACACACACCCACACCCCGCACCCGTGGCCAGGAGTGGCTGGGTGCAAGCGGAGCACGCACACAGCCCAACACCCCAGCCAGGAGTGGCGGGGCGCAGCCGAAACCCGAGCCCAAACACACACACCGCACCGCGCACCCGTGGCCAGGAGTGGCTGGGTGCAAGCTGAGCAGGCACACAGCCCAACACCCCAGCCAGGAGTGGCGGGGCGCAGCCGAAACCCGAGCCCAAACACACACACCCACACTGCGCACCCGTGGCCAGGAGTGGCTGGGTGCAAGCGGAGCACACACACAGCCCAACACCCGAGCCAGGAGTGGCGGGGCGCAGCCGAAACCCGAGCCCAAACACACACACCCACACCGCGCACCCATGGCCAGGAGTGGCTGGGTGCAAGCGGAGCACACACACAGCCCAACACCTCAGCCAGGAGTGGCGGGGCGCAGCCGAAACCCGAGCCCAAACACACACACCCACACCGCGCACCCGTAGCCAGGAGTGGCTGGGTGCAAGCGGAGCACGCACACAGCCCAACACCCCAGCCAGGAGTGGCGAGCGCAGCCGAAACCCGAGCCCAAACACACAAACCCACACCGCGCACCCGTGGCCAGGAGTGGCTGGGTGCAAACGAAGCACACACACAGCCCAACACCCCAGCCAGGAGTGGCGGGGCGCAGCCGAAACCCGAGCCCAAACACACACACCCACACCGCGCACCCGTGGCCAGGAGTGGCTGGGTGCAAGCGGAGCACACACACAGCCCAACACCCCAGCCAGGAGTGGCGGGGCGCAGCCAAAACCCGAGCCCAAACACACACACCCACACCGAGCACCCGTGGCCAGGAGTGGCTGGGTGCAAGCGGAGCACACACACAGCCCAACACCCGAGCCAGGAGTGGCGGGGCGCAGCCGAAACCCGAGCCCAAACACACACACCCACACCGCGCACCCGTGGCCAGGAGTGGATGGGTGCAAGCGGAGCACACACACAGCCCAACACCCCAGCCAGGAGTGGCGGGGCGCAGCCGAAACCCGAGCCCAAATACACACACCCACACCGCGCACCCGTGCCAGGAGTGGCTGGGTGCAAGCGGAGCACACACAAGACCAACACCCCAGCCAGGAGTGGCGGGGCGCAGCCAAAACCCGAGCCCAAACACACACACCCACACCGCGCACCCGTGGCGCGGAGTGGCTGGCTGCAAGCAGAGCACGCACACAGCCCAACAGCCCAGCCAGGAGTCGCGGGGCGCAGCCGAAACCCGAGCCCAAACACACACAGCCACACCGCGCACCCGTGGCCAGGAGTGGCTGGGTGCAAGCGGAGCACACACACAGCCCAACACCCCAGCGAGGAGTGGCGGGGCGCAGCCGAAACCCGAGCCCAAACACAAAGAAAAAGAGAACTACTCGACTCCGTAGTAAGTTATGACTTGCTATAGAATATCCCCAAAATGCTTATATTTCAACTACTCAATGGTTAGCAAAACCTATCAAACAAAGATTGGAAAATGGGCTCATAAAACTATGTAATTTTTGGGAGGGGTGCACACGAGCAAAAATTTATCTAAAACAATTTATGTGATTGTTTGCATAAAAATATTTCAATTCAAAATACTCCTAGGGTCATACCCGCAAACACAACAAACAAAACTACGAGCAAGTAAAGGCGAAGCAAGGAAGATACAAAGGAAATCACCACGTGTACGTCCGAGTCATTGTTGACGATGTGGGGCCGCCGTGCCGTTGCCAAGGCCCCACCATTTCTGTTTCTCCACGGCGGCGGGTCGTGGTGGCCAAGGCATTCAAGATCCTTACGGCTCTACCCCCATGGACGGAACCGGGCTCACCACGGCTCCATGCTAAACAAAGCATGGGAGACGTGTGACACCAAATCCAATATCATGCTTGCATTACCTTTATCCTTGCCCGTAACTAAACAATAATAAACCATGCAATGGACATCACTACGTGTAACAACCCAAATCCAAACAACAGTAAACAAACAACACATGCTTGAATGGAATGAATGCATAACAATGCAATGAGTGTAATGAAAGTATGTGAATGCAACACATGGAAAGCGACAAAGCAAAATAGTGGTGCACCATCATGAATCTACGATTCCCACCTCGAAAGCGAACTAATCAATTGAAGAGGATAAATGTTCAATCAGAATCAAACTTAATGGATCCTTACATTCGCATGTTCGGGCGACGGCACCGCTGGTTGCAACACAGCCTAAACTAACCAATCACGATCTTTAAACAGCACCAATATGATTACGTGACAGAATTAAATTGATTGAAAGAATTGAATGACGCACCGTCCGCACTGATCGCGGCTCGAAGACGACGCGATCTGTCTGGCACTGTACTGTCTAAATCTGCAACCCCATCAGCGGAACTGTAGCGACCTTGATAGAAATCTATTCTTTTCAACTCCCCCCCAGACTCTACACTGAAAGTGGGGATGTCTACAGGGGCGCTACACCACAGAATTCGACAGACTACCCTGACCAGACATAACAGACTGTACAGACAGCTGACTGAGGACTGACATATCATCACGCTCTGCCTTCATATCAGCGCACATCTTGTCAAAGGATGAGGCGGAGACGGGCCGGCACTTGCAGTCAACCTGCCATGTGATGGGAGCGTACAGAGAGCAAACTGTGTTACTTTTGGAGGCGCCAGTGGTGAATCCTGAGTAGAGGGCCATGTCTGAGCCCTGTCCGGGAGTGGCATCAACCATCCTTCCGCGGACGAGGTTGGAAACATGGGCCTGCACACCATTTCTTTCGTAGGTTGTATTCCCAACCGCTGCCCAGTTGCAGAACACGCTACCTGCAAAGAAGTCTGGTACCACCAGCTGGCGGCTCGGAAACCAACTTGCTCCAATACCCTGCGAAACATGTTTTTTTTTTTTTTTTGAAGCGAGAACACATGTGCAACCTGTACATTTTTCATGTGTTCACTGGGGCTGCATCTTGTCCTTCTAGGTCTGCAATGAAAATAAACTGATGTCAGGCACCAGGCAACAGACAACAGACGTCAGACAACAGGCAGACGTCAGGCAACAGACAACAGACGTCAGACAACAGACAACAGACGTCAGACAACAGGCAGACGTCAGGCAACAGACAACAGACGTCAGTTCTGCCAGTTGTACGCCGTGGTGCCACAGCCAAGGCCAGCCTCCACCCCCGGGGGAGACCCAGTGTCATCGCCTCGCCTTGGGGCGCCCTCATGGGCTGTGGGCGTACAGACACCCTCCAGCCAGGTCGGGGGTCTGGACACTGGTGGCACACCAGGGGGGTGTCGCCGGGGCTGTTACCGCAGTGGTGAACTTCGAGTCAGTTGAGTCATAGGACGTGCACTGATAACCCATCTGCTCTGAGGAAACTGTAGTACTGGGTCCGCTTCCAGTTTAGTCATACTGGCCCGCTGAATAGTGCTCAGTTCCAAGGTGCCAGCTGACGTTGACTGGACACAGCTTACGCAGCACAATACCGCGTGCGGACAGTGACATGACTACAATGTTGTATGTCAGAGGATCAGGAAAAATCAAACCGAACCAGTCTGCAATAGTAATGCTGTGCTGAGCAGCAACAACTCTTCACAGGCATGACCTGGCCCCTCAGTCCCACTACATCTGCCTCACAAACATGTTGTCATGCATTCTTGACCACAAAGACCTGCGCAGGAAATCGACAGTCAGACGAGGGGCCCTGTGCGGAGACAAGGCCGTGCTTTGGCAACGAGGGGGACTCAGCAGGGCCTACAAAACAATTCAGATACAGAACCAATTCTGAGAACGTCAGCTGACACTTTTGTTTGGCGATCCGCGGTCCGCCAGCTCCGGGCACTTCGGAGCTAGTCTGGGCGCCACGGTTAGTCCAGGATTGCTCCCAGGAGGGCTGGGTACACTCGGCGGACCTGAGAACAGACGGATGGCGGGGGGTATAGACAGGAGCATCCGGCACGAGAACTTTGCTGTCAAGTCCACCGACTTCTACCGACATAGGGTTATGCACTGCACGCATATGAGAAACATCTGTCAAGTATATACCCCAGGGGGGGGGTACGCACTTGTCAAAACACTTCAAAAGCGGGGCTAACACAGGCAAAGACTTCTGAAACACCGAGGAAGGTGATCGCATTGACAAACACTGCCACCGCTGCCAAACTGGTCTCACAGAAAATAATGGTCCCTTACTCTACACACTCGAGATGGTTGACAGCCCAATCAGTCCACGTCGGCCTCCCCGAGGCACCAGCAGCAACCCGGCTCCACGCGTACCTCACAACTGACCGTTGGCTTACGATACTCTCTGTATGCTCACCCTGCACTGCTTTTAGCAGCGCACTGTCGCACAGCCATCAGGGAGTCCAGACCTTGGGCAGTATCTCGAAGAGAAAAATTGGACACACAAAGGTCCCACAAACTGAACACTGCAGGACGGATAATGGTAACCTCAGACACGACAGCTGAAGACAGAGGTTCCATGAAAGCAAATTCCGGGAATTCCCAAGACACTCTCAACGGGAACCTACATCCGGATGAAAACAGACTCTATTGACGACCCACTGGTGACTGTCTGGCACTAAAGTGCAGGGGATGGCCTTTACAGACCCTCAGTTTACAAACCAAGTACGACCGTACCTCTTCAGTACACTGCAGATTAACTTACAAGTCACTACTGCTGATCATCCGCAGAAGGTTGGCTAGGGGCAGGTGGGTTCTACTGAGTCGCCTGGAGACCGTTGGCGGAATACATGACCCGCAGAGTCATACCCCCCGTGGTGCAGTGGTCGCGACTCCACGCACATGTTCGGTAAAGGGGTTATTTTCTCCCTATAGGTCCCCCAGGTCAGTACGTCCCTTCCTGCTGTTGCCCTAGCCCATCCCTATCATTCTCCTAGACAGGAAATCAGCTACAAAGCCACTGAGTGCGGCAAACTTACCTCTATGTTTACACATACACTCTACCTCAAATTCACTACAAGCTGCTACTCAGTCCGGCTGCTACTCAGTCATGCTCTCACAGCGCTATAACCAGACTACCTGCAGTAGGCTGTCTTGCAGGCCTAAGGGTTTATCTGTCTGGCTGACTAAGGCTAAGCTATAGCAATACAGTAAAGTCATCTATGCTCACTAGAGTCCAGAGGTTACTCACCTAAAGGCGGTTTCTGTGACACTCAGGGTTACTCGTACAATACTCCTGTAATAATACACAGTACAGCACCCGCGGCCACAACATTGATGTTGCTTTACACACAGGTTTCCTGTACTGGCGTTACAGCCAATATACTCAAGTACATAGTAGGCTGTCTTCACTCACCTAGTGGTCTCCCAAGTTAGCAACCCAGGCATCTGTAACATAGGTGGTGCTTTAGTATGGCCTATGGGATATCCCATATAAGCTCACACCGTACGAGTACTAGTCCACCCAGGGTCACAGAGACTCAGTCTGCGGGTACTCACCGGGGTATCATGTACTTCAGCTACACAAAGTAGTCGGTCGCAATTGCAATTGCAGAGTAGTGGCGACAGTGCTCCCCTCTCGGGCCTGTCTCAGTGTCAGGTACACTACGCCTGGGCCTTCAAACTGGCTTCCAGGGTGCTACCAATAAAATGCCTCGTGGGCTAACTAGGGAAGGTCATATCACAGCAGCCACAAGGCAGAATCATACACAGCTCCTTCAATGGTAACAGCAGACTCACTCATACACATCAGAACTGCTATACCACCCATCTGCCCATTGTACCGACAGTACCACTACAGGGTCTAGAACAGAGTGATTCAGAAAAGCAGGCAACACAGCAATTCCTGTAACCCACAGATAAACAAACGTTTCCCAACACGAAACCAATCTACCCCATATAGCGGGGGTGTCGCCAGGGCTTCCCACTCCTGACGGAGGGCCAACCTGCCCATGGTTGGGGAAAAAATAGAAATACGGAGAGTGACACAGAGGAGAGAAAAACAGTCGTCACTACATCCCGTAAGACCTTCAGCCCTGCGGCACAAGGACGGGCCTGAGGTCACACCAAACCAGCCAATCACCCACAGCTAGGCTTAAGGGGGACAACAAAGAAGGTATCTTCTGCATGAAACATCAACGCAAGGAGCCAAGAAAACTGAGAGGCCTCCTCCAATCAACACCTGTTTAGGATTAGAAATAATTGTCTCTTCCCCAATGCCATAGCTGGGCCCTACAGACGGAAAACAATACACGGAAGAACGTCACACTGGGGTGCGGCAGCATCAGACTACAGACTACAGACTTTCGACTCTTAGAGCTCAGACCGTCCTAAGGTGCCACTGAGTTACATTAGTGCCACAGCGACTGACCCTCCAGGTGAACACGCAGTACATCACAGTAGAACTAACCGTGTAGCTACTGTTACATTCCTGAATAGCTTCAGTAGACACGGCTATGACCGTAATCATCGGAGTGACTAGGGGTATTACCATCAACCCAAAGTTCATCTCTCGCATACGAACTAGTAAACTCAGTCACCTGTAGGGTATCACTGACCTCTGGACTTCTATTACAGTCAACTGTCATACTACCTGCATCACACTAGGCAGTTACCAGCTATCCTCGTATCAGACGAAGGTACAGACAGTAAACTAAATCTCTGGCTTCTTCTGGACTCAGGTACGGGGAAGGGTTGTCATTCCTCCCGTCCTTGCCACAGACTGCCTTACCCTGAGGGCATGACCATCCTCAGGGTCACGAATGATTAATACATAACTAGGTACTCCCTCACATTACACGCAGACACAGGCGAGAACGACACTGATTTTTGTGCCAACGACAGGGAAGTAAGCTGGTACAAAACACTATACATGCAACTAGAATTGAAACTTCATACCATTTCCATACCACTGCACGAAAGGCAACGACGTCTCCATGCACTGACACCGTGGAGAACGCCGCAGCGAACTCGCCACTGGCATTCCAGCCAACAAGGTGTCAGGCAGAGAGAACGAGGTCGCGCGGTCCTGCAGAGTGCAGGCTAACGGGTTGGCCAGCTGACTCGGATACAGCGGTCGCTCAGACTGGCTCTCGGTCACTGCCACCACGGATACAACTGCCTGTCACCGGTTGGCGCCAGCTAACAGGGCCATAAACCAAACAGGCCAAATGCCCATTGAGATGCAGATGGCTGTATGACATGGGTCAACTATGGGTTAGTGTGGCGTATCGCCTGGTGCTGCAACCGGAACGACGGATCAGGTCAATGACAAAACAATCAACCACAACGAAGACACAGACAGGCAGACCGACTGAAAGACTGGCTGATTGCAGAAAGGCAGAAAAATGGGAGACACCTATCCAACAAGAAGCACTCGCTGACTTGCAACTCAACTAACAGGCTCAAAACAACACTACACAATCACAGCGAAATCTCCCCCCCACAGGGGAAGCCAATGTCTTGCGGGGGTGTTTGCTCTGGGTACCTCTCGTGACGCAGAACACGCGCGCACAGGTACTCACGCACACACACACCCTGGCTGGCATACGTAGACACAAGCAAACAATTGCCAGCACAGTGAGACCGACACCATCAGAGTGTCGTCTCAAACATCCCCCTGGCCTCAAATCGGCAAGACCTGTATTTGCCACCTCAGGGCTGACAACGGGGTATCAATGTAACTGCATCGCACTCACAGCAGTACACGAGCAATAAATCTGTTCACCTATACACCTCCTATACAACCGCGCATCAGCACACCACGGACATGACACGGGGCACTCTGTATCCTACAGACTACCATCACCAGACAAACTAGCTGGGTACTGTTCATCTCACTGTGTGTATTCACCTGAGTCATAACCGCCGGTTACCTAAAATTCAGCTAGTAAATCTATATCTGTATTTCCGTCATAGTACGTTACATCACAAGGAGTTCCCATTTACATAGGATACTAGGATACTCCCTATCTCACGGATCAGGTCATATCCTCTAAGTATCACTCCTAAGTAAACGTACGCGTAATACACCGTAACTACATCAACCTGGGCTGCAGCGGAGTTTTCTCTAAAAACAGTAACTCACTCCTGAGCTGCTGTACAGCTGCCATACAGATTTTTGCTCGGTGGGTGATCTACACCCTGGTGGTAATACCGGTTGCTCTGGTCACACTCGGTGGCACTCACAGTGGCACACACTCTATGGACTATGGGATGGACACAGGTCGACCTCCTACATAGACATCAACACCCTCGATACTTGCAATTACCCCAGAATCTCCTCCAGTACCCTCTCTCAGAACTAGAAAGAAAAATGGGCACCCTGCTTCACGGCCGGCAGCTGCTGAGCGTCGATGGACTTTGTAAGTGAACCAGGAATGGAAGCTTCTCGAGCACCAGACTATCTGCATTACTGGCACTGATATCGGTTTCCCAGCAAGCTCAAGTGACAGGGCGTATGAAAAATCCAGTCTTGATGAAATGAGAGAGGGGAACAGAAGCAGGAACGAAAGAAGCGCAGGGTTAGAATCAGGCACACTTGATTGATTGGCGCCCAAGCGAAGCGCCCACGCAAGCACCGAGTGTATGAAGGGGGGGGGTCTCCTGGCACAGAAAATGCGTGCCGGAGAGCTGATTTTTCGTAACCCCCCGCCCCTCTGGCTTGGCGTTACCTATCCTAGGGGAAGGAAATTCCCTTTAACTGGCTTGCCGAATTTGGCAGCCCAAAATGAGGGCAAAGGGCCCCCAAAATTTTAGCCAGAAAATAGGCAGGGTCTGGCAGGGGTGTCTGGGCTAACCCACAGGGGTGCCCGGGTGACGCCCGGTCCCCTGGGATTCTCGGCGAAGTCCATGTTGTCCTCTGGGGGATACAGGTGCACTGAGCACCTGATGGTCGGGTCGCCCTCTTGTTGTCCATGGGGCCCCAGACCTTCACGTCCTTCTCGCCTGTGCTGCCAGCCATCGCCCAGCAGGAGGGCAGGACGAAGTGGAAGTAGCCAGACCAGGCTTCCGAACCAAGAAAGACATCACCTGCACCTGCTTGACGGACTCATAGGCAGCCAATCGGATGCAGCACTGAGGGTAGGCCTTGCAGCCATCGTTGGCCTCGTGCAGCGCCTGGCTGGCCTCAGGGCAGGCGAACTTGGGCAGCATCAGTGCAGGCGGACCTGGCTGGCATCAGTGCAGATGGACCTGGCTGGCATCAGTGCAGATGGACCTGGCTGGCATCAGTGCAGGCAAACATGGGCAGCGTCCACATGGTCCTGTACCGGTCGTCATAATAACCAGCGGCTGCGCCAGGGCACTGCACTGTGTTTTTGGGGGCGCCCGCGGAAACAAGCACCGTGCTCTGTCCAGTGCATAATCAAACACCTGTCAATCGTAAATGGATGGCCAGTGGATCCTCCGAAAGCCAAACCTTTTCGGTGTGCACTGGAAATTGCTGATCGCACTAGGTCACATGCAAACGGTCTCCGATCACCCAACGCTACGTACAGTAAGCTGAATAAGGCGCTCGGCTGAATTTCCAAGCGAACCCACACCCGGGGTTGGTCTGGACCACAGTAAACCAGAAAGCAAAACGAATAACCAAATCCACCGACACGGCAAACCAAGGTGAGGGCAACCTGGACGGTAGCGACGGTACATAAAGGCAGACGCAGACAAAAAAAACATATACCAAGTCAATATACACTAGTACACTGATGGGACTAGGTAAGGAACTTGACTGGTAAGACAGCGTACTCAACGTAGGCAATGTAACTAAACCAAGTACAAACGTAGTACGACTGTAGGCATACATTATTCCTAAAAATCATACAATCCACAAACAGTCCTAAACCAGTGAATATGGCGTCTCACAGCCATCCAGGTACATCGGGTTGAGTTCTAAGTATACGGTAGTAAAGCTAACTACATGCGTATCATCGCAAGAACTGTGCATCATCTAATCAAAATACACCTGTGGACTCGAGGTATGCTCGTACTCACCTACGCAAGAGTGAACGCAAACTCCTCCACACACGAGTGTACTCCTCACGTGCCAGCACATATCCACGCACGCACCGAGAAGTGGCATTCCAGCCCACATTCTCACACCCGTGTCCGCACACACACAAATGAACACCCAGAATGCTCAAATTAGCGCAAAAACCCACTCATGTGCGCGTCAACGCATGCACTCAGGTCACGCCAATGCCACACGGACATTGAACTAAAATTGCCGTGCACAGCCACACACTCAATTGAGGTATATGGCCCAAGCAACGTTGGCGATGCTGGTAGGCCGCTATCCTAATTGGCATACTCAAAAACTTCATAAACTTGGGCAAAGCACTTGTTCATAACATCCAAAGACGAGTGGTGTTGGGCGTCCGTGGTCTTTGGCATGCAAGCGGTGGCGCACCGTGCAGCAAATAAAACCCAAAGTGCACAAACTTACAACCATCCAGGCATAAACTTTCAACCCACGAATTTGCGCGAGAGTGGACGACGGGAGCCGTACAAACGCATATTCGACCAAACGAAAGCAAGCACAAACGTGTGCTAACGTGCCAACCACATGCACGCACCAAGGAAAAACGGCAAATGAATTGCCTTAATTTTTGAGACTTCAAGAAATCAATCAAGCTTGCCTTGACACGGGCTACCAAGCATCTACCACTTTCCCCTAAGAATTTATTCCTTCCGAAAGTGGCATCATGGTGCCCAACTCATTCATGTTTGACTCGTTCTCCGTGAAATCTTTCACGTCCATACCCTCCTCGGAGTGCCAATGAAATAACGCCCTGCGGGGAAACTCCGTCGTAACCGCTCATCCTTTCAATTGAACTTGTCATGGATGGCGGTGTTGTTTTCGACGAAGGTGGCATACATCTTCAAAACATTTTTGATGGGATGTTGAAGTCATCCATCCCTCATCGTCTTAGCGAAGGCGTCCTTCATCCATTGATCCATGATGGAGTACGAGAGGACACCGCGGGGTTGGAATAGAAACAAGACCACACAAAGGAAACAAGACAAGCCAAAGCTAACCAAACGAAGTTTTCATGGGATAAAGTTTCCCAAAAATTTTAAACTCCCTAGAGACAATCAAAACACACGCAAACAAAACCCATTGGGGCTTGGGAACCCCGGGGCAAGTCACCAAGGTGCCCGGGTGACTCTCCGGTGCTTGGCAACTCTTGGCCATGACAAAGAAGTCGTGGGGCATGCTTTGTTTTTCTAAAGCGCCCAAGCGGAGGCGCGGCCTTGCATTTCTCAAGCGCCCAAGCGGAGGCGCGGTTTTGCATTTCTAAAGCGCCCAAGTGAAGGCGCGCTTTGCATTTCTAAAGCGCCCAAGTGGAGGCGCGCTTTGCATTTCTTAGGCGCCCAAGCGGAGGCGCGGACGTTGACGAAGAAATGGGAGACAAAGGCAAGTCGCACAAACTCACAAGGCAACAAAAGGATCCCCCGCTCAAAAGGAGAGCATTTCCGGAGTCGGCGCAGGAAAGTCCTAAAATTTGTTGGCTTGCCACAAAATTAGGCAAGACTCTGCTACCACAAAGAAAAGGAGAACTACTCGACTCCGTAGTAAGTTATGACTTGCTATAGAATATCCCCAAAATGCTTATATTTCAACTACTCAATGGTTAGCAAAACCTATCAAACAAAGATTGGAAAATGGGCTCATAAAACTATGTAATTTTTGGGAGGGGTGCACACGAGCAAAAATTTATCTAAAACAATTTATGTGATTGTTTGCATAAAAATATTTCAATTCAAAATACTCCTAGGGTCATACCCGCAAACACAACAAACAAAACTACGAGCAAGTAAAGGCGAAGCAAGGAAGATACAAAGGAAATCACCACGTGTACGTCCGAGTCATTGTTGACGATGTGGGGCCGCCGTGCTGTTGCCAAGGCCCCACCATTTCTGTTTCTCCACGGCGGCGGGTCGTGGTGGCCAAGGCATTCAAGATCCTTACGGCTCTACCCCCATGGACGGAACCGGGCTCACCACGGCTCCATGCTAAACAAAGCATGGGAGACGTGTGACACCAAATCCAATATCATGCTTGCATTACCTTTATCCTTGCCCGTAACTAAACAATAATAAACCATGCAATGGACATCACTACGTGTAACAACCCAAATCCAAACAACAGTAAACAAACAACACATGCTTGAATGGAATGAATGCATAACAATGCAATGAGTGTAATGAAAGTATGTGAATGCAACACATGGAAAGCGACAAAGCAAAATAGTGGTGCACCATCATGAATCTACGATTCCCACCTCGAAAGCGAACTAATCAATTGAAGAGGATAAATGTTCAATCAGAATCAAACCTAATGGATCCTTACATTCGCATGTTCGGGCGACGGCACCGCTGGTTGCAACACAGCCTAAACTAACCAATCACGATCTTTAAACAGCACCAATATGATTACGTGACAGAATTGAATTGATTGAAAGAATTGAATGACGCACCGTCCGCACTGATCGCGGCTCGAAGACGACGCGATCTGTCTGGCACTGTACTGTCTAAATCTGCAACCCCATCAGCGGAACTGTAGCGACCTTGATAGAAATCTATTTTTTTCAACTAGACACACACACCCACACCGCGCAGCCGTGGCCAGGAGTGGCTGCGTGGAAGCGGAGCACGCACACAGCCCAACACCCCAGCCAGGAGTGGCGGGGCGCAGCCGAAACCCGAGCCCAAACACACACACCCACACCGCGCACCCGTGGCCAGGAGTGGCTGGGTGCAAGCGGAGCACACACACAGCCCAACACCCCAGCCAGGAGTGGCGGGGCGCAGCCGAAACCCGAGCCCAAACACACACACCCACACCGCGCACCCGTGGCCAGGAGTGGCTGGGTGCAAGCGGAGCACACACACAGCCCAACACCCGAGCCAGGAGTGGCAGGGCGCAGCCGAAACCCGAGCCCAAACACACACACCCACACCGCGCACCCGTGGCCAGGAGTGGATGGGTGCAAGCAGAGCACGCACACAGCCCAACACCCCAGCCAGGAGTGGCGGGGCGCAGCCGAAACCCGAGCCCAAACACGGACACCCACACCGCGCATCCGTGGCCAGGAGTGGCTGGGTGCAAGCGGAGCACACACACAGCCCAACACCCCAGCCAGGAGTGGTGGGGCGCAGCCGACACCCGAGCCCAAACACACACACCCACACCGCGCACCCGTGCCAGGAGTGGCTGGGTGCAAGCGGAGCACGCACGCAGCCCAACACCCCAGCCAGGAGTGGCGGGGCGCAGCCGAAACCCGAGCCCAAACACAATGCAGACCCAAACACAAGCGCGACGCAACAGTAGGAAACCCAGTGTCCATAGCCCGGGCACTGAGGCAGCCCGTGCCATGCAGGTGACCCGGCCAAACGAGATCCGGATACCGGGGGTAAGGCTGCATCCTAAGGCCTGCGCTGCTTTGGGATTCGAGGCGGAGCGTGCGACACCCAAGCACCTCGGAACCCCAGTACCAAGAACATGCATGCATGCCTCCGGAACGGGATACGCCAGGAAGTCCGGTCAACCCCTAGGGTTCCGCCCAAAGGAGGGGACGTGCGCAAGCACGGGGGCCCACCCTCCCGGCATGACAAGCAGTCACGCTGGCGGCGAACAGCCCTCCCGGTGTTGCCCGGGGCCGCTTTGTTGGGGGCCAACAGTCAGGTTTAGCGGGATGTAAGCCGCCTCCGCCCTTCACGCGCGGAACCTCTTCCTGTACGTCACAGGGGCGACGCCAGGGGGAACCATGGGGCGCCTCTTCACCACCTACCTACCTACCTACCTTACCTGTGAAGAGAGAACAAGGGTGAAATGGGTACAGGGAGAGTGCCACAGCGTGTGAATGCCTCAATTAGGCACATGCATCGCGAGCACAGCGCATATTCTAACCCTACGTGCGCGCTGCGCGCTCCATTCGCATCGCATACCTTTCATTCCTGTTCTGACCTGTGCAGAGTAAGAGAGAGGAGCACCCGAACCCCCAACGAACACAGCGTTGACAACCCTGACGCTTTAACGAAGCAACCAACACGAAGGCAATGCATGCGTGTGAAATGACATTGGCATACCTGAGAGGTGGGTTGTCCACGTGCTCTGTGGTGTGGGTTGAGTTTGAATACTTTTCCCTAAAGTTTATAAAAACCTTGATGCAACTGTGCAAAAATTTTGTTTAGAACTTTAAAAACTACGGCTCATACCTTCTTTTTCAAGAGCCGTTTACGCTTGCGCAACCCTGTTTTTCAAGTCCGCTTCCGTTGCGCTTGTCTGCGACTTTGAGTTTTGGTGTAAAAATGACGATTTCTCGCGTGATTTCGTCGATTTTTAGCAATTTGACTTCTTAAATCGCTACACCTTTCGCTAAACCACAGGAATCACTCCCTGTTGGTTAAATTTTCTTTTTTTTCAGCTCCTGGAGATTTGTGTCCTCCATTGGAGTATTGCTCCGCCCTGGCCCTTGGTCAGGACGTTTACTAAAACGCTGTTCATACAGCGATCGCCGTCCGCATTAGAGCGGTTGACTGTAACCTAGTGGGCAAGCATATGTGCTCCAGGGAGGGAGTCCTGGGTTCAAACCCCACTACCCCCAAAATTTTACCAAAAGTTTTCGTGGCAGGCTGGCGATTTTTGAGGAATGCCCCATCGAAGGGACTTCATTCACGGTACATTACACTGTTTTTCCACTCCTCCCGATCACTCTGCAGTAATCATCCGGCTATTATCCTGCAGTAGCTTTCACCTGAAAGCTCCTGTCTTTTTGTTTTCGGGCAGTTTATGTCCATGCTGGCAAAGGATGTTTTGTTTTGCAAAACACACTTTGAAACAAATTCACACTCCACCAGCACCCAGCTGCCCCAAAGGCACAGGGTGGGTGACAGCACTGTTTTCCTTTTGGGAAACACCTGTACATGGGTTGTGTACATAGTTCAAGGTAGCTATGGCCTGAGGATGTAGCGCTGCAGACCAAGGCACACAAGGCCGCAGGCACCCACACAAAGCCACAACGTACCACTAAGGTGCTAAGTGGTGTAAGGGACCGCCCACAGCCAAATGCAGCCAAGGAAACCCCACACCAAGCTGTAAATAGCCTCATGTAGCATAGTGGAATGGACCTGAAGCAGCCGCAAACATGTTGGAATGTGTTCAAAGACAAGGCAGTGACTTTTTCTTACTCCCCCCTGGAGTACTAGTTAGCTAAGCTAGTAGGACCAAGGAAAAAGGCTCGAAAATTCCCCAAATTACATCAGAAAATGCATTAAACTTACCAAAAAACATCCTCATCAGTTGATAAAAGCCTCTCACACTGAGAGTCACTGTTAAATAACAACTGTGGAACTGAACTATTTTGACCAGAGCTTGTGCTGTTGGCTGACCTTGTCCTAAGTGTGCTCTTTTTGGCTTGTGCAGAGAGGTTGTCAGTTTGTAATGATAGTGGGTGAAGTTATGTGTTTAGTGGGTGAACTTATGTGTTTAGTCCGTCTGCAGCCATTGGCGTTTGTCAAAACGTCTCAGTGTGTCAGCGATCTGCAGTGTGTTCGTTCGTTAAGTGTACTTATTCCCTCACCAAAGAAAGCGGTAGCAGGAAAAACGGTATGTCCTCGTTCCAGATTCAAGCACAGTGCAGCTTCAGTGCTGAGGAGCCGGCTGGTCATATATAATTCATACTGTGTTCACAGATGATATTCAAAGTCGGATGTCCCAATGAAGGGGTTAAATCAGCATAAAGCTCATAATAATCAAATGCTCAGAGCTGTTCGAGTGTCAGTCACTCACAGTTGTCAGACGACCTGGACTCAGAGATCATGGATATATGATGGAATGCTGTGTTGCTTAGGATGCACAGGGCCCTGAAAATGTACTCTTTCTCGAGCACCAGGGAGTGGCATCCCAATCGCCATCTCCATAGGCACAGTCTGGGCAGGCTCAGGTCCAGCTCTACCTCAGACCAAAACAACTGGGCTTCCATAGTATCAATGGCGCCTATACGGTTAAATTCCTCTTCCAATCCCACTGCACGTTCTATGGAGCGGTAGACAGTAGTTACATCAAGTGGTCGTCGACAGCGCCCGCTGAAGCTGCCGTCTCCGTTACCAGAGATGGTGTGACGAACAACCCCAAGGATGTCTTCTAATGGGACGTGAACGCCCTGGAAAAGCACGTGGCGGGACGATGGGCGGCAGCCTAAGGTGACAGTGTTCGGTTGCAGTACATCGTTGGTAACAGATGCTTTAGGTTCCGCACTCTGAGGGACTTTGGAATGGACAAGATGCTCGACGAGATCAATCTCTTGCGCATGGTGCTGAGGCCGTTCGAAAAACTCATTGTTGTCGTTGACCCAGAATTGACAATCCGTGTCACGTGAAAGCGCTTCGGCATCGCTTGAGTCCGAGGAATGCATTGGCGGTGGTGAGGTAGGTAGGTAGGTAGGTAGGTAGGTAGGTGGGTCGACTCGGGACTGGGGCTGCCCCGCAGAAGGGACTTACCAAGGGGCTTTTGCTCACCCACCCACGGCCCTACTGTATGTGCCCCCACAAAGCAGCTCCCCCACATGGGGGAAGGGCGCGGTCGCCGCGAGCAGTACCCTACAGCGGGTTCTGCCCAGAGAGGTAACCCATGTTCGACCGAAGTCTCACATTCCTCTCCTTCGGGTGGATGATACGTGGGGGAGGGTCCCACCGCACATCCTCATCAACCTCCGGATTCTGGGGCCCAGGGGCCGGGAGCCAGGCCAAAGGCCCTGTCCTGCAGGCACCCCCACCTGGGTTGGTTTTCAGTAGGTGTGAGGCGACTTGAAGAAGCACGCGCTACGGGAGTTGCATGCCGTGGCGCACACTCACACCTCCTGACTCGGTCGAGCTTGCGCTCTCCCGGGGGGCCGGGGGTTCGAAGTAGGTCGTTGTGGCCGGTTGGTCGGTCGTATGGTACGGTTGCGGTGTATTTTGTTAATGTAGGTTGGTCGGTTGCGTGATGGTAGAGCCAAGTTTTGTTCGTGGGCATGGTCGTCGGCGGGCGCGGCACACCAGGGTGTCACCAACCCTTTGGACGCCGTTCCCGTTTCGACCCGTGCACACCTGGCTGGTTTGGTGTTGGCCGGCTTGCGTGTGGTCTGTTTACGGTCAAGTGGCGGCTGGAGCTGCGGTGTTGTTGGTTCGCGGTCGTCTTGGCCGCCTGATGGTCGGCTTGGTTTGCGTGGGTTCCATTGCGCTGCTGCCGGTGGTCGTTCCGCTGAATGTTGTTTTTGCAGCCGGCATGTCCGTGTCGGTGCTGGTCAGTAGCGTCGTGGTTTGTGCAAGTGTAGTGTTGTGTAGTTTGTTACCGTTGGTTGGGCGCGTTTGTATTGGCAGCGTTGCGGTGTTCTGCTGTGTTCGTGGGTACGGTCGTCGGTGGGCGTGGCGCACCACGGTGTTGCCACCCGGTTGGGCGCCGTTTCCGTTTCGACCCGTGCACGCCTTGCTGGTTCGGCGTTGGCCGGCTTGCGTGTGGTCTGTTTACAGTCAAGTGGTGGCTGCAGCTGTGGTGTGGTTGGTGCGCGGTGGTCGTGGCCGCCTCATGGTCGGCTCTGTTCGTGTGGGTTCCGTTGCGCTGCTGTCGGTGGTCTTCCCGTCGAATCCTGCCCGTTTAGCCAGCACGTTTGTGTCTGCGTCGGTTTGTTGCGTCTTGGTTTGTAGAAGTGTTGTGTAGTGTAGTTTGGGAACGTTCGTGGGCCGCGTCCGCAGCGGTAGAGTCACAGTGTTCCTCTGTGTTTGTGGCCATGGTGGTCGGGGGGCGCGGCTCGCCACGGTGTCGCTAGCTTGTTGGACTTCGCTTCCGCACCGGCCCATCCACGCCCACCACCAGCTTGGCACTGGTCGGTGTGCGCGCGGTCTGTTCACGGTCACGTTGCGTCCGCTGTGGTGGTTCTGGCAGTGTGTGGTTGTGTTAGTCGCCTCTTGGTTGGTTTGTTCTGCGTTCGTTCCTTGTCGTCGCAGCGGGCGCTCGCGTAGTCGGATTTGTTGTGTGCAGGTGTTCCGCTTGTTGCGATGTTGGTCGGTGCCAGGTGTGTGGGGCTGGCACGGTACGTTTGTACTGTGCGCCGCCCGCCCGCCCCGGGGGAGAAAAGCCATGACAAGTGGTTGGACCGCTGTAAAAAAACTTTTTTTCCCCTGTCGGTGCCCTGTTCCCTCCCCCGCCCTGGCAGTGTTGCATGCACAATCCATTATCCGGTATTTCGTGGTGCTCCGTAGCCGTACTTCCAGTTTCGCTTGTGCCACTCATATGTACACCCCCCGTTGGTGGCAAGGCCCCGCCGGTACCCCTCGGTGTGTCCCTGTGCTCCCCATGGGAGCCCCAGGGTGTTGTTCCAGCTAGGTGGTGCTGTGCTCGTGCTCGTGCCTGTCTGTCTGCCGTGCGCCTTCTCGTGTCGTGCGTTGCGGGTCATTCGGGTGGCGTGTCTGTGTCACGGTGCTGGGTGTGGTGGCTAGGATGGTTAGGGTGGTTCGGCTTGTGCTGTGGTGTCGGGACGCTCAGTCCGACGTGGCGGGTTGGGCTCCGCGCAACACACCCGTGCCTGTTGGCAGGGGGGTCGGCGTGGCCCCGTGTGGTGAGCTTGTGGCCCCCCGCATGCCCCGGGTGGGGTTGTGGAGGACAGGATTACCGGGCAGTGTTGCAGCCCCCCTCCCTCTCATGGGCGCTGTTAACTGTCTGCGGGGAGTGTGCCCCTCGTACCATTCGCATAGGTTAGCAATTTGACTTCTTAAATCGCTACACCTTTCGCTAAACCGCAGGAATCACTCCCTGTTGGGTAAATTTTTCTTTTTTTTCAGCTCCTGGAGATTTGTGTCCTCCATTGGAGTATTGCTCCGCCCTGGCCCTTGGTCAGGACGTTTACTAAAACGCTGTTCATACAGCGATCGCCGTCCGCATTAGAGCGGTTGACTGTAACCTAGTGGGCAAGCATATGTGCTCCAGGGAGGGAGTCCTGGGTTCAAACCCCAGTACCCCCAAAATTTTACCAAAGGTTTTCGTCGCAGGCTGGCGACTTTTGAGGAATGCCCCATCGAACGGACATCATTCACGGTACATTACACTGTTTTTCCACTCCTCCCGATCACTCTGCAGTAATCATCCGGCTATTTTCCTGCACTAGCTTTCACCTGAAAGCTCCTGTCTTTGTCTTTTCGGGCAGTTTCTGTCCATGCTGCCAAAGGATGTTTTGTTTTGCAAAACACACTTTGAAACAAATTCACACTCCACCAGCACCAAGCTGCCCCAAAGGCACAGGGGGAGTGACAGCACTGTTTTCCTTTTGGGAAACACCTGTACATGGGTTGTGTACATAGTTCAAGGTAGCTATGGCCTGAGATTGTAGCGCTGGAGACCAAGGCACACAAGGCCGCAGGCACCCACACAAAGCCACAACGTACCACTAAGGTGCTAAGTGGTGTAAGGGACCGCCCACAGCCAAATGCAGCCAAGGGAACCCCACACCAAGCTGTAAATAGCCTCATGTAGCAGAGTGAAATGGACCTGAAGCAGCCGCAAACATGTTGGAATGTGTTAAAAGACAAGGCAGTGACTTTTTCTGGAGTACTAGTGAGCTAAGCTAGTAGGACCAAGGAAAAAGGCTCGAAAATTCCCCAAATTACCTCAGAAAATGCATTAAACTTACCAAAAAACATCCTCATCAGTTGATAGAAGCCTATCACACTGAGAGTCACTGTTAAAAAACAACTGTGGAACTAAACTATTTTGACCAGAGCTTGTGCTGTTGGCTGACCTTGTACTAAGTGTGCTCTTTTTGGCTTGTGCAGAGATGTTGTCAGTTTGTATTGACAGTGGGTGAAGTTATGTGTTTAGTGGGTGAACTTATGTGTTTAGTCTGTCTGCAGCCATTGGCGTTTGTCAAAACGTCTCAGTGTGTCAGTGATCTGCAGTGTGTTCGGTCGTTAAGTGTACTTATTCCCTCACCAAAGAAAGCGGTAGCAGGAAAAACGGTATGTCCTCGTTCCAGATTCAAGCACAGTGCAGCTTCAGTGCTGAGGAGCCGGCTGGTCATATATAATTCATACTGTGTTCACAGATGATATTCAAAGTCGGATGTCCCAATGAAGGGGTTAAATCAGCATAAAGCTCATAATAATCAAATGCTCAGAGCTGTTCGAGTGTCAGTCACTCACAGTTGTCAGACGACCTGGACTCAGAGAACATGGATATATGATGGAATGATGTGTTGCTTAGGATGCACAGGGCCCTGAAAATGTACTCTTTCTCGAGGACCAGGGAGTGGCATCCCAATCGCCATCTCCATAGGCACAGTCTCGGCAGGCTCAGGTCAAGCTCTACCTCAGACCAAAACAATCGGGCTTCCATAGTATCAATGGCGCCTATACGGTTCAATTTCTCTTCCAATCCCACTGCACGTTCTATGGAGCGGTAGACAGTAGTGACATCAAGTTGTTGTCGACAGCGCCCGCTGAAGTTGCCGTCTCCGTTACGAGAGATGGTGTGACGAACAACCCCAAGGATGTCTTACAATCGGACGTGAACGCCCTGGAAAAGCACGTGGCGGGACGATGGGCGGCAGCCTAAGGTGACAGTGTTCGGTTGCAGTACATCGTTGGTAACAGATGCTTTAGGTTCCGCACTCTGAGGGACTTTGGAATGGACAAGATGCTCGACGAGATCAATCTCTTGCGCATGGTGCTGAGGCCGTTCGAAAAACTCATTGTTGTCGTTGACCCAGAATTGACAATCCGTGTCACGTGAAAGCGCTCCGGCATCGCTTGAGTCCGAGGATTGCATTGGCGGTGGCGAGGTAGGTAGGTAGGTAGGTAGGTAGGTAGGTAGGTAGGTCGACTCGGGACTGGGGCTGCCCCGCAGGAGGGACTTACCAAGGGGCTTTTGCTCACCCACCCACGGCCCTACTGCACGTGCCCCCGCAAAGCGGGTCCCCGACATTAGGGAAGGGCGCGGTTGCCGCGAGCAGTACCCTACAGCGGGTTCTGCCCAGAGAGGTAACCCATGTTCGACAAAAGTCTCACATTCTTCTCCTTCGGGCGGATGATACGTGGGGGAGGGTCCCACCGCACATCCTCATCAACCTCCGGATTCTGGGGCCCAGGGGCCGGGAGCAAGGCCAAAGGCCCTGTCCTGCATGCACCCCCACAACGGTTGGTTTTCAGTAGGTGTGAGGCGACTTGAAGAAGCACGCGCTACGGGACTCGCATGCCGTGGCGCACATTCACATCTCCTGACTCGGTCGAGCTTGCGCTCTCCCGGGGGGCCGGGGGTTCGAAGTAGGTCGTTGTGGCCGGTTGGTCGGTCGTATGGTACGGTTGCAGTGTAGTTTGTTAATGTAGGTTGGTCGGGTGCGTGATGGTAGAGCCAAGTTTTGTTCGTGGGCATGGTCGTCGGCAGGCGCGGCGCACCAGGGTGTCACCAACCCTTTGGACGCCGTTCCCGTTTCGACCCGTGCACTCCTGGCTGGTTTGGTGTTGGCCGGCTTGCGTGTGGTCTGTTTACGGTCAAGTGGCGGCTGCAGCTGCGGTGTTGTTGGTTCGCGGTCGTCTTGGCCGCCTCATGGTCGGCTTGGTTTGCGTGGGTTCCATTGCGCTGCTGCCGGTGGTCGTTCCGCCGAATGTTGTTTATGCAGCCGGCATGTCCGTGTCGGAACTGGTCAGTGGCGTCGTGGTTTGTGCAAGTGTAGTGTTGTGTAGTTTGTTACCGTTGGTTGGTCGCGTTTGTATTGGCAGCGTTGCGGTGTTCTGCTGTGTTCGTGGGTACGGTCGTCGGTGGGCGTGGCGCACCACGGTGTTGCCAACCCGTTGGGCGCCGTTTCCGTTTCGACCCATGCACGCCTGGCTGGTTCGGCGTTGGCCGGCTTGCGTGTGGTCTGTTTACGGTCAAGTGGTGGCTGCAGCTGTGGTGTGGTTGGCGCGCGGTGGTCGTGGCCGCCTCATGGTCGGCTTTGTTCGTGTGGGTTCCGTTGCGCTGCTGTCGGTTGTCTTATCGTCGAATCCTGCCCGTTTAGCCAGCACGTTTGTGTCTGCGTCGGTTTGTTGCGTCTTGGTTTGTACAAGTGTCGTGTAGTGTAGTTTGGGAACGTTCGTGGGCCGCGTCCGCAGCGGTAGAGTCACAGTGTTCGTCTGTGTTTGTGGCCATGGTGGTCGGGGGGCGCGGCTCGCCACGGTGTCGCTAGCTTGTTGGACTTCGCTCTTGCACCGGCCCATGCACGCCCAGCAAGCTTGGCACTGCTCGGTGTGCGCGCGGTCTGTTCACGGTCACGTTGCGTCCGCTGTAGTGGTTCTGGCGGTGTGTGGTCGTGTTAGTCGCCTCTTGGTTGGTTTGTTCGGCGTTTGTTCCTTGTCGTCGCAGCGGCCGCTCGCGTAGTCGGATTTGTTGTGTGCAGGTGTTCCGCTTGTTGCCTTGTTGGTCGGTGCCAGGTGTGTGGGGCCGGCACGGTACGTTTGTACTGTGCGCCGCCCGCCCGCCCCGGGGGAGAAAAGCCATGACAAGTGGTTGGACCGCTGTAAAAAAACTTTTTTTATCTGTCGGTGCCCTGTTCCCTGCCCCGCCCTGGCCGTGTTGCATGCACAATCCATTATCCGGTATTTCGTGGTGCTCCGTAGCCGTACTTCCAGTTTCGCTTGTGCCACTCATATGTACACCCCCCGTTGGTGGCAAGGCCCCGCCGGTCCCCCTCGGTGTGTCCCTGTGCTCCCCATGGGAGCCCCAGGGTGTTGTTCCAGCTTGGTGGTGCTGTGCTCGTGCTCGTGCCTGTCTGTCCGCCGTGCGCCTTCTCGTGTCGTGTGTTGCGGGTCATTCGGGTGGCGTGTCTGTGTCACGGTGCTGGGTGTGGTGGCTAGGATGGTTAGGGTGGTTCGGCTTGTGCTGTGGTGTCGGGACGCTCAGTCCGACGTGGCGGGTTGGGCTCGGCGCAACACACCCGTGCCTGTTGGCAGGGGGGTCGGCGCGGCCCCGTGTGGTGGGCTTGTGGCCCCACGCATGCCCCGGGTAGGGTTGTGAAGGACAGGAGTACCGGGCAGTGTTGCAGCCCCCCTCCCTCTCATGGGCGCTGTTAACTGTCTGCGGGGAGTGTGCCCCCCGTACCATTTGCATAGGTTATACGTGTCGTAACCTTGCGTGTACCAGGCGCTCAACTCCCCGGAGGAGGTGTGCGCTGGTCCCCGCGGTGAACTTATCTCCGGATGCTCGCCCTGGACGGTAATACTCTGGCCGGGGGTTCGTTAACATTCTTGTGGTTATCGGCCCGGCCGCGGGTTCCGCGTATTTGGCCGGGCCCTTTGCCCGGCCCCTTGTGGATCCGGCTCGCTGGAGAGGAGGGTGAGGCGGGAGGACGGGTCCTGGCGTGGCGCCGCCCCGTTCCCTGCTGCAGGTGGGTTGCGGGGTCCGAGAAGCGTGGCCCTCGCCCGGGGGGTTGTAGGAGGAAGTCGTGGGGTTTCCGTGCGTGCTTGACACCACGGGTTGCGGAGGCCGGCCTCCACTCTCCGGGCATCTGTTGCATGTGTCGGGCAGGTTGACGTCCGTCTCGTCGGTTTGTTGGACCGTCAGGTGTTGCTGGGGTGTGTTGCGCGGCTGTGTGCCACTGGGTCGTCGCGGTAGGACCTGTGGCCAGGTGCGGCACAGGGTCCTGGGGGGGCGTCCCATGCGTCGCACCGGGGCGCCGTGGAGGTTACTGAAGTTTGCGTGCACAAGGGCTGGGCGTGCCGCCCGGGTCTCCGCCTCAGTGCGGACGGCGCGTTGCCGTCAATTGCCCAGCGCCAGCGCCCGGATCCGGTGGCGTGCGCTGTTGGAAAACAGCCCCCTGGTCATCGGTTCGGCTGCGGGCTCCGCGTGTTTGGCTGGCCCCTTTGCCGGGCCCCTCGCGGACCCGTTACGTGGGAGAGGAGGGTCAGGTGGGATGGCGGCCCCGGGTGTGGCGCTGCCCCCTTTCCTTGTTGCAGGCGGGTCGCTGGGGTCCGGGAAGTGCGGCCCCCGTCCGGGGGATGTGGGAAGAGGTCGCTCAGGTCGTATGTGTGTCCGACACCGTGGGCTGCTAAGGCTAGCCTCCACTCCTGGGGTGTCCGTCGTGCGTGCCGGGCAGGTGGACGCCGTCCCCGCTGGTCTGTCCGGTCGACTGGTGGTGCCGTAGCATGTTGCGCGGCCGCGCGTTGCTGGGTTGTACGAGGGGTCTTGTTGGGCGAGGTCTGCCCGGCCGGGGTCGTTGTGGTTCGTGGCCTACCTCGCTGCCGCTGGCGTGACGGTCATCGTCCGGTCCTCTGGCGGGAGGAGGCGGTCACGGGTCCGCCGTGCCGTCTCTTCCCTGCGCGTGGCCGCTGTGGGACTCGTGCCGTGCGTGTGCGGCCGTGCGTGGTCGCTGCAGGTCCTGTGGTCGGCCGCGGGTCAGGGCCCTGGGGGGTTACCCACACGTCGTACAAGGGCGCTGCGGAGGGCACTGAAGATTTCGTGCACCAGGGCCGCGTGCGCCGCCCGGGCCTTCGTCTCAGTGCGGATGGCGGGCTGCAGCTGCCCGCCCAGCGCCAGTGCCCGGATCTGGTGGATCGCGAAGACGGGGCACAGGTTGGGCTCCGTGGGGGTTTCCGCCGTCGGTTCCGGGATGGCCTCCATCTGCTGCCGGCCGTCGAGGTAGAATCTCCACGCCGCTGACCACGCCCTGGTGTGCGGCCAGCGGCGCCGCGCCCACCGCCAGAGGGAGTAGAGGGCCTGGCCTGGGTGCCAGGTGCCTGCCGTTCCCGACACAATGGCCGTCAGGTGGTCCGGGGGTTGGTCTGGGAGCAGGGGGGTAGGGTTGTCCGGCAGGTACCTGGTTGCCCGGAGCATGGAGTCGACGGCCTCCAGGCTCCAATGGTTGCCCTGCGGGTGTGGGATGATCCGCACCTGGTAGTAGTGGCCATTCTCCAACACGATCAGGGCGATGGTACCGGGGTCACGTTCGCGCGGCGGGGGTCTCGTGGTAGTGCGCCGTCAGGTTCATGAGGTTGTGCCCCCTGCTACGGGATGTCCCGCATTCCCATGCCTCCAGGCCCTCGTGCGGTGGGATACGGAGGTTGTCGGGTCTCGGTGGTGGGGCGGCCCGCTCCCGGCCTCCGGTGGTGGCTGCGGGCCTGGGGTCCGTCGGCGGCGCAATGAGCGTGTGTATGCAGCCGAGGTGTGGGACCCAAACGCCCCCTTGGGCCGGTTGGTGGGTGTTGAACCACCAGATCCACGCTTCAATGAGGTCGTCAGAGACCTGTGTCCCGGGGGTGACGAGCACCTGGAGCTGTCGCACAAACATTTGGGTTGTCGGGGCATGTGGCAGGGGGACTACGGCGAAAAGCCTGTTCGGGTTGACGTTACGGAGGTGTTCCTGGAGGGTGGCCGCCAGCTCGCTCGAGGGCGTAGAAGCGTGGATGTCGTAGAGCGCCCTCAGTTCCGCTTCGTCGAAGGGACCCGTGCCCCGTTGCTGTGGCGGTCGGGGGGGCGGGGGGGGCATGGCCACCCGGGCTTGGTCCAGTGCCGCGTCAGCCGGGGAGGGGTGCCGTGAGGTGGCGCCCGGGTGTCCCCCAGGCACGGACTCCGTGGGGGGTTCCCGTGCCGGGGCATCGAGCAGGGCGTGGCGGTGGGCAGTGGGCCAGCGGGCTCCTGGGGGCTGGAGGTCCCTGTCATCTCTGTGTCCCCCCTTGGTCCGCTGGCGTCGTGTCCCGGCTGCCGCGATGTGCCCTCCGTGGCCTGGCGGCTTGTGGACTGCGGGGAGGGCTGCCCCCCCGCCCCCTGCGTAGGGCTGGGGTCGGGCGCGGGCTCCCTTGGTCACTTGTCCGTGGCGTGTGGTCCTCTCGGTAGCGGATCGGCTGCTGACCCCGGGAGGGAGGCGGCGGATGAGCTGGACGTTTCGCCCGCCGTCTGGCGAGGGTCCGCTTGAAGCGCTGTTTGCCGCTCGCACTCGGCCGGCGTGAGAATGGTGGGGATGTGCGTCAGCTCGGTGCGGGGCCTCTTGGACCGGCGTCTGGGGTCGGGGGTCGATGATGTTCCCCGAGCGTGGGGGTCGCGGGGGCCTCCGTGGTCCCTGTCCATATCCTCATTGAAGACGACTCGTCGCGCTGCGGGGGGCGGCGTGCGGCTGCGGCGACGGGATCGGCCAGGGTGCCTCGTCTCTTGGCGCTGCTCCGGCGTGTCGCCTTGCACCCTCGGGGAGTGGGGACTGCCCGGGCTCCTCCGTGGGGCGAACGGCCGCAGGGGGCTGCTGTATGTGCCAGAGGGGGAACCCCTACCGGGTGGTGGAACCTGTGGGTGTTCCGGTGAGCTTCGGCGCGCCGCCTGCCTGGGGGGCCCCGGGACGTCTTGGGACCGCGGCCGCCGGTGGCCTGAGGCGTGTCCCTGGTAGGCCGGTGATCCAGGGATGTCCCAGATATTATGGTCCTGCATGGCCGTACGGATGCGCAGGGCGGCGCGCTGGTGCCGCCGCCAGTGCAGCCCGTTCATTTCATCTGGGCTGTAGGCTCCCATATGCGCCATGAGCCGGGTGGCAACATAGCGCCATTGGCCGGGGTGGTCCATGGTGGTCGTCTGCCATGGTGCGTGTTCCCTCCGCGATGTGGCGGGACCGCGAAGAAAGTACCCATCGTATGCGGACCGCCAGTTCGAGCTGCTCCCCTGTGACAAGCCTGGGGATCCACAAGCCCAGGTCTTGGGTCGCTTCTTGCTCCGCTTGTTCGCTGGGGTGGCTGGCGTCACCCTCCAAGCGTGCATAGTCCAGGTGTCCCCGCCCCCAGGGCGGGGCGGCCCCCGGCGGTGGGGCGACAGGCTCACTCGCGGTGTTGGTGGCCGCTTCCACGCGCGTGCCCTCACCTTGGGCGTTGCGCTCGTCCATAGTCCGGTCCGCCGCGCCGCTCGCGGTCGCCTGCCCCTCGCCCGTAGTGGCAATCTGCCCGAGGGTGGTGTAGTCGCGCTGGAGGTGCGCTTGTCGTGGCACCGTGAGGGGCGTATCGTCCGCCTGGTCACGTTGCGGCTCCGGGTGGACGCGTGGCGTCTCCGGTGCTGGGACCGCCTTGGGGTCATCCCTGCAGGAGTCCATGAAGGCATCGAAGGAGTCGTCGTCGCGGTTCTGCCCGCTGGGTGACGTCCCTCCTTCGTCCGCGCGCTGGGGCGTGTCGGGCGTGGTTTCCCGGGCCTCTGACCCCGCGCTGGTTTCCGGTGGATCTCGTTGCAGCGCCTCCCCTGGCGTGCTCGCGCCTGCGCGGGTCGCCAGATTCGCCCGGGGGGCGGCGCCCGCGTAATCCGCGGCCGAGGGCCGGTGAGGGCCGTCCGCACACACGGTGTCCGGAGCTGGCCCCTTGGGTTCCGCGTCAGGCTGGCCATCTGACAATGCCTCCTCGCCTCCGTGTGCCGTTTCGTTCGTTAGGTCGGCACTCAGCACTGATGGCTGGTCCGTTCCCCCCCCAGGTTCCCCCATTGGTGCTGGTGTCGGCCTTCGTTGCGGGGGTCACTGCAGTCCTTCCGCGCCCACAGCGGGCGCGTCGCGCTGCGCTTGGGTCGGCGGTGTAGGCGGTTCGGCGCCATCGTCCGCCGGTGGCGGTGCCCCCCGGGCGTGGCCTCCCGCCACGGGTGGTGGCTCGGGTAGGCTCCCCGGGTCCGCGGGCTGCGGGGCGTCCGCTGGGGCGGTGATGCGTGGCGGATCCGGGCCAGGGCCTGGGCCGGGGGCCGGGCGGCCGGGAGATGACAGTTCGGCCGGCCGTGCCGGCGGTCCGGTTGGTGGGGCGTGGTGCCGCTGGGGCACCGGCCCGCCGTGCGTTGTGGCCGGTAGGTCCTCCGTGCCGGACATTGCCGAAGCCTGGGGGGTTAGGCCCCCGGTGGGGGTGCCCGGCGTCGGAGGGCCGGGCGGCGGTGGCGTCGGTCGGGGTAGCGGTGCGTGTCCGTGTGGGGAGGTTGTCAATCGGCGTGTACGTTTGGTCCGCCGCCGGCCGGTCAGGTGTGCCATGGTGCGGGCGGGGTTCCGGGTGGGCCTGTGTTGTTGCCGCCTGGCTGGCTGTCGGCTGTGGGCCGTGCGCAGGCGTGACGGGTGGTGTTAGGGGTTGCGGGCTCCCTGTGGGGCTCGGGGCCGGTACCCTGTGCGGGTGTGCGGTGCCGGGGGGCTGCCCGGGCTGGGTACCCACCGCCCCCGTATTCGTGGGGCCGGGTAGGGCTCCGCTCCTGGCAGGTGATGCTCGGTGTCCCCGGCTCCCTGTGGCCGCGTGGTGTTGTGTTGGTTGTCGTTGCGCCGCCCCTTTGGACGCACGCTCCTGTCGGGGGCTCTGTGGTGTGCTGGCCCTAGATGGTGCCGGATTGCCTGTAGTCCGTGTTGCGTCGGCAGCGTGTTGTTGGTGTGGTTCGGCGGCGGGTGTGGGGGGGGCGGAGGTGGATGGGTTGGGGGATGTGGAGGACGTCGCGGCGGACGTTCGGGCCCGTACGTTCGTGGCCCTAGTCGCTGTTGTGGCGCGGGACCGGGGCGGAGGGTTGGTGATGGTTGCGGTGGTTCTCCGGGGGGAGTAGGATGAGCTGTCGAGCCGGGTACCTCTGGCCATCATCCTGGCCGCCGCTGCATTGCCGTATGTGCCCAGTTGTGGTGCCGGGACCCCTGGCTGCAGTAGTAGCCATCAGCCTCTCGGTCACCCCCGGGGTTCATGGCCCCGCCGCGGTGGAAGAAGTCCCCCCACTCGGCACCATGGGCGCCGCGGGCGATGCCCATCGCCCATTCCGCGTCCCCCACCAGCCAGCCGAAGGCGATCGGGAGGCGGGTGGTGAGGGTGACGACGATGTTGCGGTAGTTGTTTTGGTTCGTGGGGCTGACGTAGCCCCAACTGTCGGGCAGGTCCCCAATGGGGGGTAGACTGCCCCGTGGCGCATCGTTGTTGTCTTCGTGGTCGGGGACGTAAACCCTGGGGTCCACGTCCGGGTCTGGCAGCGCCCAGGTTGGTGCGCGCCAGGGGGGGCGGGGGGGGGTTTCGCTGGGTCCTCGTCGGTGAGGACGTCCAACCACTCGACGTCGGGGCTGTCCTCCCTCGCGCCGCCGTTCCAGACGTTTTGCCCGATCAGAGTCCGCAGCGTCTGGAGTGTCCGGTCTTCGTCTTGCGTTTCGCGCGGCGGCAGAGCCGTGCAGAGTCGGTGCGGTCGCCGGCAGAGTGGGCACGACCACAAGTTCGCGATGCACAGGCTGCAGAACCAGTGCAGCTGCTCCGTGCCGCCGCAGCCAAGGTCATGCCCGCAAAGGGGGTTGCCGTCGTCGTCGTTCACCTCCATGCAGACCCCGCATGGGTTCCCCGGCCGTGGATGCGGGGCTTCACCTTCGGGCATCCTGAGGAGAGGTGTCGTTCGCAGGACGATCGGGCCACTACAGGGGAGGGGGCGCGCGCGCTCCGGGCGGTGCTACGGTAGGTGCCTGGCTGTTGCCGCGGGCCCGTGCGTGTGACTAGTCGCTAGGTTGCGCATGTTGGTAGTGGATGAGGAGATTATAGTACGTGCGGCGGTCGTGGGATGTTTGTTGTGCTTCCTGTGTGTATACTTGGACGCGGTGCTGTAGCTGTGCGTCCGCCCTTTTGACGGCGGAGAGCTGCATGTGACGTATTGTGGCCCTGGGTTCTGGGGCGTGGTCGGCGACGACCCTGTAAAGCTGGAGTGGCACCGCTCCTCTGAGCACTGCCACCTTGATTTCCGGCTGCCGCATCAGGCGTCGAACCTCATTTGCCGGTGGCGTGGCCGGGCCACATCCGGCGTGTTGCGTGATGGTGTTCTCAGGTGCCCACGCGGCCAGGTGGTTGTCCCCTTGGGCTCATGGGCAGCGTTTGAAGTGTTCCCATGTTTCTGGCTGTTGGAGATGGCAGGGGCATATGGTGTATTCCGGGGGTATGTCTATACCTCGCCGGGCATACCAGCGTGCCACCCTGTCTAGAAGGGGTAGCTGCTCGAGCAAGAGCTGGGCACGTCGTGTCTGCAGGTGCACCGGTATTAGGGATGGGTCAAGAGCCGAGAAGTACAATGCGGTGCGCAGTTCGTGTTGGAGACGGCTCAAAAGGGCGCTGTCGGCTTGAGTGCCCCGAATGTGCGCCATGGTGCGAATGGGTTGTGGGTAGTGGTATGCCCCCCCCTGTGTCGTTATATATGCGATCATCTGGCATGCAGGCTGGTGGTTCTCCGGGGCGTGGGATGGGTGGCAGGTGCTGGGGGTGTGTGTGCATGTGGTCTCGTAGCGGTGGGAGCGGTGAGATTCTTGTTTGACGAGATGCAGGACGACGTGTTTGGGGAGGCGCCTCAGGGCTGTCCAGCGGTGTAGGGCCTGGGTGCCCAGGCTAGAGTCAGTCGCCTTGTGCAGGGGTTGCCGCGCCAGCCTGCGGATGATTTTTGAAGTCCACTGCTGCGTCCACTACTACCCACACATGGTGCGTCTGGTCACGCGGCGCTTGGTGGGTGTCATTGACGGCGTCCACGACGATCGCCAGCGTCTTTAGTTCTCCGTGAGAGGAGGCCCCAAAGATGGTAGCCCCCGTGAGGTGGCGTTGGTGCAGTTGGTTTGTCGTGTCCACTTCGGACTCTAAAACCGCCCCCCCGGCAGCTGGGGTGAGGCTTGTAGTGCCGGAGGCATCTGGGAAGATGATTGTGTTGTGGTTGTCCGGGTGCAGTAGGCGGCACGGCATCGTTGGTTGGTAGGCATGGATGTGTGCCCCCTGTTCCGTGGTGGCCAACGGCGTGTTGGTGTCCGGTCGGAGTCTCCAGGTAGCATACACCCCCATCCCCTGGCGAATGATCACGGTTGCCGCCGGGTTCATGCGGACATAGTCGTTGTTCCTTTCATGGCCCTGTGTCAGGTAGCCGTACACGTACTGGAGTAGGTATGCCGTCTGCGGGTGGAATGTGGTCCACTCGACCGTCTGCTAGTCCTGTACTTGGGAGCATCGGTGTTTGACCGGGTAGGCTGGGGCCTCCGGCGTGGCGCTGCGGTGTTTGGCTATCACCGGGAAGGTGATGGCTGGGTGCTGGGTGTTCCACGTGCCCCTGTGGAATCTCCATTCCGCCTTGGCGCTGGGGTCCCACGCCACTGTGGCCGTGTCACCCTCTGCGGTCTGTTTGAAGTGCGTGGGTAGCCACCGGTGCTGTTCCGGGGTAGCGTGGGCCGTTGGCATGGGGTGGTAGGGCGCCAGTAACTGGAGGAGGGGCCATTGGGTGGCCAGCGCGTGGGGCCCACATTGCCAGCAAGTGGTGGTGGTGCCCGTCAGCTTGTCTTGCGATAGTGGCGGCGGACAGAAGGGGCGCGCCGTGGGTGGCGGTAGCATCCACAGGTTGCCCCCGCTTTGCCTGGCCGCAACGTGGTTTTTAGCCCGTTGGGTCCTAGGAGGAGTACTGCTGGTACCGTGGCGCCGGGTACATATTCCACTTGCTCCGGTGGCCGGTGGTGGGCCTGGTTCCCTTGCGGTGGGCTCGGTGGCAGTGGTCGTTTGTGCGTGTTCCAAAACAGGTTGTACGCCTCACGTACTTCCCCATCTGTTGGCTCGGGGTGCCCGGTTTGGGTGGCCGCACTGCGCATGTGGTTCTCCAGGAGTGATATGTTGGGCCACTCCGGGTGTTGTAGGAATGGGACGTGGTGTGTGCCCACTCGTTGGAGGGCTTTCATCTGGTTCGGGGTGACCCGTACGCGGTGGAGGGTGGTGCCCAACAGGCCTAGAGTGGTGGTGCTACCCGTTTGTCCCCCCCCACATCGGTGTGAAGGACTTCCAGAGGGCCGGTTTCCCTGCACCGATGGTTCGTTTGGATGACAAGGTCGTGGTGGGGCAGTAGGAGTTGTAGGTGGTTCCATATGCGGGTCCCCACCTTGGTGAGGAGACCCCGCTAGTGAAGTATGTATTGGGGGCAGGTGTTGCGGTGGTACTGGGCCTCCCGCAGCGTCAGCGTGAAGACTTCCCGTATCTCTGGCTCATGATTGTGCATGCGACGATGCAGGTGGGCCGCAGTGTGAGCTGTTTACGCGTTGTGGACGAGGTGGTTGGTGTTGTCTCGGTAGTACGGTGGCGATGCCGCACGCACCGTTGCAGGCTTTGCCTCGGGCCGGTGGCCGTGGATGGTCTACGCTCGTCGTACTGTGGTGGTGGCCGCTTGTAGCATGTGTTGGGGGTGCGTTAGGTGCAAGGCTTGGAATCCTATAGCTGCGTTGAGCACGGCTTGTAGGAAGTATGCCAGGGCCTTGGTGGAGAGTGCTGTGATGCGTGCTATAACCAGTGTCCTTGTCAGCTGCCGTAACAGGTTTGGCGGTAGGATGACCCCGCCTGCGGTGGCCGCTTGCTGGACTCCCAGGTAGGTGGCCGTGTTTACTGGGTCCATGGGCAGGTCTCCGGGGCGGAGGGGCGGCGGCGGTGCATTGTGTACCATGGTGGCAGATTTGACGTTGTGTACCAGCAGCTGATTGCCCTCCAGATAGGTGGTGACGACGTCGAGGACTCTGGTGGCTCTGGCGGGGTCCGGGGTGGTCAGCAGGGGTTGACGCGCGGTGGCGGTCACCACCGCCATGTCGTCCGCAAACGCGAGGAGCGTGGTCCGTAGGGGATATGGTGCCACGTCCGGGTACATGCGTCGGATGTATAACGCCAGCTGGAGGGTGACGAGTAGGAAGAGGAATGGGCCTTCCGCACCCCCTTGTGGGACCCCACTGGCGGGGTGGATCCATGGGGTGGTGCCCACGTCGGTTTTTATGGCGTACATGCGGGTGGCGAGGTACGCTTGTAGGAAGCCCTGGAAGGGGAGTCCCATGTGTTCCCAGACGGCCCGTAGGAGGCGGTGCGGGGTGTCCGGGAAGGCCCTTTTGACATCCAGGGATGTGATGATGAGGCTGATCGGGTCCATGTCCACCACGGCGTCTTGCATCAATATGGCCTCCAACGGTGATCTACCCGGTATGGCCCCCCACATGGTGGGCGGTACAGCCCGGTACACTGCCGGGGCCACCCGTTTGAGGATGAGCGTCCATATGAGTTTGGCCTCCGTGGTGGCGCACACGATGGGTCTCCAATTGTCGGGGTTCGCCCAGTCGCCGGTCATATATAATTCATACTGTGTTCACAGATGATATTCAAAGTCGGATGTCCCAATGAAGGGGTTAAATCAGCATAAAGCTCATAATAATCAAATGCTCAGAGCTGTTCGAGTGTCAGTCACTGACAGTTGTCAGACGACCTGGACTCAGAGAACATGGATATATGATGGAAAAAGAGCGTGTTGCTTAGGATGCACAGGGCCCTGAAAATGTACTCTTTCTCAAGCACCAGGGAGTGGCATCCCAATCGCCATCTCCATAGGCACAGTCTGGGCAGGCTCAGGTCAAGCTCTACCTCAGACCAAAACAATCCGGCTTCCATAGTATCAATGGCGCCTATACGGACCAATTCCTCTTCCAATCCCACTGCACGTTCTATGGAGCGGTAGACAGTAGTGACATCAAGTTGTCGTCAACAGCGCCCGCTGAAGTTGCCGTCTCCGTTACCAGAGATGGTGTGACAAACAACCCCAAGGATGTCTTCTAATGGGACGTGAACGCCCTGGAAAAGCACGTGGCTGGACGATGGGCGGCAGCCCAAGGTGACAGTGTTCGGTTGCAGTACATCGTTGGTAACAGATGCTTTAGGTTCCGCACTCTGAGGGACTTTGGAATGGAAAAGATGCTCGACGAGATCAATCTCTTGCGCATGGTGCTGAGGCCGTTCGAAAAACTCATTGTTGTCGTTGACCCAGAATTGACAATCCGTGTCACGTGAAAGCGCTTCGGCATCGCTTGAGTCCGAGGATTGCATTGGCGGTGGCGAGGCGTCGCAGCTGGACTCGCTGTCATACCCCTCGACGCTCCCAGATTCATTGAGTTGCGGGTGACACGGTGACTGCGGTAAGGGTAGATCGTGCTTGGTGATGTCTATGGGGCCCTGCCTTATGACTGGCGGCTGGGGAGGTTTGCTCCTGCAGTTGGGCGTCCCTCGGAACTCACCGTAGTTCACACGGTGTTTGCCTGTACGCTCACGACATTGGAAAGCCACCTTCTGCCTGTGCTCACGATGGTGTTGTGTCTCCGGATCATCTTCAAGAGGGTCCGATGGCGTGTCCGCTTCGTTTCGGCGGGCTGTGACTGAACCGTCGCCAAGTTTCCTTAGTTTTTGTAAGACCATTTCGAATTCGGTTTCCTCATATTTCGCTTGTTCTCCCTGTTGCTTACGGCGCTGATTTTTCCGTAACTTCCTTTGTGGATGGCGCTGACTGGGACGGGAGTTAAAGGTTTCCCATATGGTGCTGCTCTGCAGTTCTGGGTCACCTTCTAGCGCTTGACTACACTCGCCTGATTCGGCAGTCTCTTCACGTTGGAGCGGCGAGCTGTGTGCATGCGCGTAGATGCTTGCTTCGTCGTTGATTTGGGGAGTACCTGGTACGGCGGTGGATATGGACCCTTCATGTTCACGTTGTGGGAGCGGAGCTTGCTCTTCATTGGCGGCACGGTGGCGTTCTCAATCTGGGGAGAGCTGGTTGCCGTTTGCTCTTGACTGGAGATCAAGTCTGAGCTGGTTACGGTTTCGAAGCGTGCTCCTGGAGCATCGGACTTCTGATCGGCAACAGCATCTCCTGAACAATTGGAATTGGCGGCTTGCTGCTGAGACGGTTCGTGGACCCAAGCATCGTTGCGGCGCGTAGCAAATGGCTTGCTCTTCGGTCGTCGTGGGAAGTGGGCAGCATACTGTGAGAAGGACGGGCGCGGAGCGGCGGCGTACGTCTGAAAGGACGCAGGCGTCACCAGAGTCTGCAGCAAGTGGACGACTGCCGCTATTGACACGTAGGCGTCTGAGTGCTGCATAGTGGTATTCTACTGTGACGAACTGCTGATATTGGCGGCGTACTCGTTTATCACCAAAGCTGACAAGTCAGCGTGCAAACAGTCTGGACGTGGTTTTTGCCACGCTTTTCGTAGTAGGAGGCGCTTCTCTTGGTTCTGTGGCAAGCTCGCGACTTTGCTGGCGGAAGCTGCTGCTGCGCGACCTGAATGTGCTGTTCAGGCAGCTTTTCTCGGCTGCGAGATTGCAAACGCCTGGTCTTACAGCCTGTCTGTCCCGTTCAATTACAGGGCATGCCAGGATCAACGGTGCCATGATAAAATGCTGGCATCGAAAAAAAATAGACACTCAGAAAGTGATCACTGCCTTGTCTTTCTTGGAGGGCTTGATCCAGGCCAAACCCCCTTTAAAACCCTTTTGTTGATGCTAAGACGAAGTTAAGTATTTTTATCACTCTTTTGAAGCTTCAAGTACACTTTCTCAAAGTAACTAGGGTTGTAACCCTAGCCCCCCATGAAGTTCACTCCTACCACTCAACTGAGCGGAGGTATCTTCCTTCATGGAGGATATACCGAAATAAAATAGGCATTTCATGCTTTAGGCCTTGGAGGTTAAGCCTAGTGGTCTCCCACCCCAAGACCCCTATACTCAATTGTCTCTACCACTTCATGTGGTTCTACCTTTTAACTGTTTCTGAATTCAGTTGCTTGGCCAAGTCATATTCTGTGTCTGGCCTGACACCTATGCCCCACATTCCTAACCAGCACCATTTCACCCAAAAGAGTGCACATGAAGTGCTTGATGCTATCTTGGACGCTAGAGTCAGAGCAGTTTTCATATAAAATGTTTTTTATTATCCATTTGTGATTGAATCTTTGTGTTTATACCTGCTTTGTCTATCTGCAGCCCTTCTGTGTTACACTGGATTTCAAACTATTCATTGATTCGATGCACATCCTGTTCTTGCTCTACTTGCCCCTTTGGTTTTGGAATTTCGGCATCAAAAACCTGCAGGATTTCATCAAAATCTATAGGGCACTAACCAAGGACATCTTTCTACGAACGGATGGACGCCCCCTCCATGGCGGGGCTACCAATGGCCGCACCGTGATTTCATACTCACGTTGCATTGTGCCCCGGACACAAGGTTGGTTTTCATATCCCTGCAGGATATGATCCCCCCGAAAAATCCCTGCAAATTGCACCGGGGACGAGCCATGGCTACCACACCTCGAACACGTGGCATGTGGTCCAGCAAAAGCGGGGCAGTGTTTTGTGGATGGATGGAAAGTTGAGCCATCGTGGAGCTGGCGGGCCGGGGAGGACGATTTTTTTCCCTTCGTGCCGGAAAGATTCCGCACATCCCCAAATGTGGTGGAACCGGAGAATCTCCCGGACCTGATGTTTGTTGAGACGGAGGAAGCGGAGGAGGGAGAGGCGGAGGAGGACCCCCCGGCAACCTCTTCGGGCAGCGATTTGCAGCCCCCTCCACCACCTGCCCCAAGGTTGAGTTGGTCGGCGCCCCTGAAAACGCCCCCGGGGTCGGAGAGGAAAGTCCCCTACATGGGTGACGTGTGGGTGGCATCCGTGGCAGTTCCACCACTTGGGCCTGGGCAATCGCAAAGGCTGTGGTGAGCGGATCAGCAGCTTGCAGCGTGCGGTGCGTGACATTATGGGAGAGGATTGGAATGTGCGCATTCGGATTGGGGTTACAAATGTGGTGGACGTGTACACGGATGTCTGCACGAATCATCAACTCGATTTGGAGTTGAATGCCATGGCAGTGTTGTGGGAATAGGGGAAGGAGGGTCAGTGTGCGGCGACTGCAGTACAGCCGGTCCACCTCCACGTGGTATCGCCCATGGGCGAAAGTTGTCTCTGTGCGAAAGACCTTGGGTGCCCCCCACCCCATTGATTTTGTGTTGCACACCCCCGGCGGCAGTGATTTGATTGGGTCCAAGGTGAATCTGAAGGAGAAGTTGCAGCTTATGTGGCAGCATAACCCCCCGGTAACACAAGGTAACCAAGTTTTGGTGGGGATTTCCATTGATGGCACCAAACTTTGGCAACGCTCTTTTGAGCACTTGGCGGTCGGAGAGTTGGGTAGCCGTCTGCCTTCAGGTGAATTCATGGGTGCTACTCCAGGCTACTGCATCTTCCTCCAGGACACCATCGCCGACATGGACCCGGTGGAACTCATCATCGCCTCCCTCGACGTCAAACGAGCCTTCCCAAACACCCCCTGTTACCTCCAAAGTTGACGAACTCGCGTGGCGTTGGAGTTGGTGAAGACGGTTTGACCGTGTGGAAGTACTCCAGGATCACGTCGTCGTCCGCCTTTGTCTAGACTTCCTCCGTCACTTCCCTCAACAAATCTTCGTACCGGAACTGGTACCGGCTCACCATCTTCTTGAGTGGCTTGGACCGGGTGGCGGGAATAAGAGAAAGCAAAACCGCTCTCCTCATGGCATCCCTCAACCCGTACATCCCATCGCGCTCCCAAGCACGAAAATCCAAAAACCACTTAATGGCCGTTTTCCCACTTCCATCCCACCTTGGGGCGACGGACATTCCTTGAACGTCCCCCACAGTTCGCCAGTCCATCACCGGGGTTGCCAGCCTCCCATGGACCCTGGGAGGAATTAACTGCGGATCCGATCCTTCATGTTGTGGCTCTTCCCAGTCGAACGGGGCGTCCAAAAGTCATTCAGGGCAAACTTCATCAAACGCCATTGCCCGTAGAATTCCCGACGGCTTTTGTTTCGTAAGCCCCATTCCATCCTTGACAGATTCTTGCCGATTAACCAACTGAAACATCATTTGCGGCATAAACCAACCATCACCGTCCGCCTCGAAGTAGCAGAGGTCCAACCCGGCGCAATGCCGCCAATCATCCCCCATGCCAGGCGGGGTATGTCCATCGTGGATGCAGGTCCGACTCCTTCCACGTGGGGCTCTACCCCGGAAGCCCCGTTCATCCGACTGCATGGATGACAAGTCATCCTCGGCCGGGGGGAATCCAAACCCCGGTAGGCTTCCCGCAACCCGTTCTTCCCGTGCAGGCACTCCAAAAAATTGGACTCGTGGTTGGGGCTTCGGTGTCAAAATCCCAGTTGGATTCACCGATGGCGTGCCCGCATACTTCAACAATTGATATTTGTTCTCCAAAGACTCCAATTTTCTTTGCAATTCGCCAATGACATGAGAATCCGACCGCATCCCTTCGGGTGGACCGCCATGGGATCAGGTCCAGATCTCCTCCCTGAGCGCATGTACCTCATGCTCACTTTGTTCCAACCGGGTCATGAGCAATCGCACCTGTAACTCCAGGGCCTCAACCTTGGCCCATTCCGGCTTGGACGTAGTTTCCCAATGGTGCATTTGGCCCGTGAGCGTAGCCACTTGTGCACTCGTGATGTCCAGGTTCGCCGCTATGTGTCTCACCTCTGTTGTGGGCACCTTCGCCTCTCCAACTTCCCCTGTGGATGTTGATGAAACAGCAGGGTGCTCCAAGTTGTGTACCCGATTGACAAGCTGGGAAATGGATGCGTTGTGGCTTTCCGCCGATGCTTCCACACCATGAACCCGTTTTTCGGCATCCTCAAAGTTGAGACCTATGCGCCGGATTTCCTCGGCCATGTTGGTGGTGATCCGGTCACAATTCAACACCTTGCCTTCCAGACCCTTCAATTCCTCAACCGATTTGTCCAATCGGGCCCAGTGTGAACTCAACGCAGCTACTCCATTCAACACTCCCTCGAGTTGCGGTTTCAACTCATTGGTTGTTTGCTCCCACCCTTGGCGAGAATTGTCCACCTTCGCCTTGAGAGCTTCAGCTACTTGGCGATATTTCAAAGCGGTCGCAGTCGCTTTTTCTAAAGTCGACTGCATTTCTGCTCTCTTCAAGTCCAACTGGGACCTCCGGTCCTGCACCTCGTTGTTTACCTCGTTCAACAATTGTCCCAAAGCCTCTACTCGCGCCGTCAAAGCTGACCCATCTACTTGTACTCCCCGTGCATGGAGTTCAAGCTCGCGAGAGAGGGCTTGGATGACCTGGCGAATTTCAGAAATCGCGGAAACCGCCTCGAAGTTTAAGGTTTGGAGATATACCTATGATTTTGTGGGGCATTCTGCGGCCAAAACCGCATTTACGCTACCGCACTGGATCTGAAACGGCCCAACAGATCTGAAACGGCCGCGGTGCCAAAAATTTGTCGTTCAAACATGAATTTTTGCAAAATCCATTGCTTGAATACATTTGATTCCTTGGCACAAAAGTGTGGATGTGTCAGAACATTACAATAGTTCAACGCACCCGTTAGCTGCTCAACCTGCGCCGGCAAGGTTGCTAAATCATGAGTCTCGTTACAACTAGTCGCTACTAGTCGCAACTAGTCGCTGGCCACTCATGAATCAAAATACTTTCGGCTGCTTCACCGAATTGATTAACCATCCGAATCCTCTCAAAGGATCGGTATCCCCATGGTGCGGACTCCATGTTGGTGTCTTCCTCAACTGGGTAGGCTGGCTGGCCCTGGCTAAGCCCAACTGCTAAGTCTAAAGGACACCCAACTGACGACTCATGCCCTGTCGCATAGTCCGAACCTGATTCCTCTGGCCGTGCTGTGATCATCCCAATCATAGCCGTAGCCTGTCCAAGAGTCATCCCGCTGCCCGTGTCAGAACCGTAGGCTGAACCCCGACTGGGTAAGCCTCTGCTACCAACAATTTGCCCTCAAGGTAACTTGAACCAAGTGAATCTTCAAATTTTCCCAATTTCCAAACCAACCAAATTTCCAACCAATAAAACCAGCAGAGATTTCCAAGCTCACAACCCACTCAAGTTCCTCAGAGCACAGCAATGACACAAACAATTCTTACTGAAAGCCAAATGACGAAATGACCAGAGAATCCAATCTGTCCAACAATGTTCCAACGAAAAAAGTCCACCAATGGTCCACAAAAACCCACAAATGAGCCACGGTCCAACAACGCTCAAACTCGGGTCCACAAATGAAGTACGAATGGGCCACTAGTCCACACAGAACAAGCACAGGTCCAAAGAGAGTCCAAACGGGCACAAGGTAGGTCCACCCTTGAGAAAAGAAAAAGATATCACAAGCGCGAGTAAGACTCAACCTACTCTTCTGGTCGGTCCACATGCAATGCAAGAATGGGGAGTTCATAGGCACGGGCATCATCCTATGGACTTAAGGTCTTGCATGCATAAGTGTAAACCAAAATTCACACTACTTCTACCCGTCGACATGAATGTTCTCACCGGGGGTGGAGGAGAGGAAAGAAATGATGGACAGCACCGTTGGGCCATCCTCAAAGAGCAAATGAGTCACACTTGAGTCCCTGGACGTCTTGACTACACCAACATGAGGGAAGGAAGTGCACATGCACATACATGGTCACATGGGGCATGTAAGCGCACCAACAAAGGCACCAAACCATGACCCGGTTAGCTCTTAGGATCAACAACTAATCTAAACCAAATTAGCAAATGAGCAATATTGATATGGAGATCCACCTCTTGGCAAGGACGCACACAATAGGCCAATTGTCTCCCGGGCTACTCATCGGACCTAATCTCCATTCAAAGAGAGCACGTGCATGCAGAGATGATCCCGCCCAAAGAGAGCACGTGCATGGAGAGTTGGTCTCATCCCGCAGAGTCAGAGAGAGTACATGCATCGCCTAACCATGCCGGAGAAGAGATATTCCCCAGCCAAATCCCTTGGGAGAGATTGACCTATCCACCATGAGAGAGGGCATGCATGGGGAGAGAGTTTCGCCTAGCCTTGACTCAAGAGACGATGCATGCCGTTGGAGAGAGAGTGGCGAAAGCTCGACCAATGCCTATCCGTGAGTCTAATCATAAGACGGCAAAACAACGGCATGCCTTAAATGGATAACTCCCAAGCCACGGGAACTTGAAAAAAAGACAAAGAGCCCAAGAGTCTCAAAGGATCAAAGACAACGGTAACATGGCATTAAATGTTCCATTTCCCTCTTGAGGAGTATGATGTATTGGGAGAGATGAGGGAACACACCAAATCTGCCTTGGGGAGGGGAGACACTATATGTTCACCTTGACCATGGAATCATGGGCACCACCAAGTTTGAGTCACACCATGAATGAACCATGCCTGAATGACAAATGCAATGTCAACTGTTAGAATGAATGCATGAGACCTCAAAACCAAATATGGTGTGGCACCCCAATGGAATCCAATTGCAAGGCAACCACCAAAGTATCCCACGACCAGCGGTGCGCCTACCTCAGCCACTTCCACTTTCAGCCCTCTTCCACCAGGACTCCTCCAGCTTCCAGGGACTCCTGATCCCCCATACACGTAGGCGTTGCACTGCGGAAGCACATGCGCCCATTAACGTGTACCATTCTCCTCTCAAGTGCAGTGATGCATCCAAGGGCAAGATCCGTGTGCGCGGAGGCACCACACCAGGGTTTAGCCAGATCGCAATTCCAGGCCTTCTATCTTCCACTGGATTCACCCTCCCTTCTGATTCTTATCCATATCCGCAACAGGACAGATCTAACACTCTTAGCACCAAACTGGAAGGGTATTCCATTGGCTGGCCTGCATTACGGCGCGACAAAAGACGGCGCGCGCACAGACACAGCAGCAGCCAATGGACGAATCAGAAATCCAAATAATGTTAGAACAAATGCTGGCAACCGCAGAATTCAAAAAAATCAATGCAACATCATAAAAGCAAAGGTAGGTAGGTAGGTAGGTAGGTAGGTCGACTTGGGACTGGGGTTGCCCGGCCGGGGGGTCTTACCAAGGGGCTTTTGCTCACCCACCGACGGCCCTACTGCACGTGCCCCCACAAAGCGGCTCCCCCACATGGGGGAAGGGCGCGGTCGCCGCGAGCAGTACCCTACAGGGGGTTCTGCGCAGAGAGGTAACCCATGTTCGACCGAAGTCTTACATTCCTCCCCTTCGGGTGGATGACACGTGGAGGAGGGTCCCATCGCACATCCCAATCAACCTTCAGATTCTGGGGCCCAGGGGCCGGGAGCCAGGCCAAAGGCCCTGTCCTGCAAGCACCCCCACCTGGGTTGGTTTTCAGTAGGCGTGAGGCGACTTGAAGAAGCACGTGCTACGGGACTTGCATGCCGTGGCGCACACTCACGCCGCCTGACTCGGTTGAGCTAGCGCTCTCCCGGGGGGTCGGGGGTTCGAAGTAGGTCATCGTGGTTGGTTGGTCGGTCGTTTAACGGTTCGGTGTAGTCTGGTGACGTTGGTTGGTCGGTTGCGTGGCGGCAGAGTCACGGTTTTGTTCGTGAAAATGGTCGTCGGCGGGCACGGCGCACCACGGTGTCGCCAACCCGATGGACGCCGTTCCCGTTTCGACCCTTGCACACCTGGCTGGTTTGGTGTTGGCCGGCTTGCGCGTGGTCTGTTTACGGTCAAGTGGCGGCTGCAGCTGCGGTGTGGTCGGTGCGCGGTTGTCTGGGGCGCCTCATGGTCGGCTTGGTCTGCGTGGGTTTCATCGCGCTGCTGCCGGTGGTCGTATCGCCGAACGTTGTTTGTGCAGCCGGCACGTCCGTGTCGGCGCTGGGTAGTTGCGTCTTGGTTGGTCCAATGCGGCCTAGTGCGGTTTGTCAACGCTGGTTGGCAACGTTCGTAATGGTCGAGTTGTGGTATTCTGTTGTGTTCGTGGGTATGGTCGTCGGCGGGCGTGGCGCACCACGGTGCTGCCATCCCGTTGGACGCCGTTCCCGTTTCGACCCGTGCACGCTGGCTGGTTTGGTGTTGGCCGGCTTGCGTGTGGTCTGTCTACGGTCATGTGGCGGCTGCAGCTGCGGCGTAATTGGTGCGCGGTTGTTGCGGCCGCCTCATGGTGGCCTGGGTTCCTGTGGGTTCCGTCGCGCTGCTGCAGGTGGTCTGATCGGCAAATCCTGCCTGTGTATCCGGCAGATCCGTGTCGATGCTGGTTAGTTGCGTCTCAGTTTGTCCAAGCGTAGCATAGTGTAATTTGTTAACGTTGGTTGGTCGTGTCCGTAGTCGTAGAGTGACGGTGTTCCGCTGTGTTCGTGAACATGGTGGTCGGCGGGTGTGGCTCACCACGGTGTCGCCAGCCTGTTGGACGCCGTTCTTCTACCGGCCCATGCATGTCCGGCAAGTTTGGAGTTTGCCGGCGTGCGTGCGGTCTGTTTATGGTCACGTCGTGTTCGCTGTAGTCGTTTGGTTGGACTTGGTGCGTGCAGGTGTTCTGCCCGTTGCGGTGTTGGTTGGTGCCAGTTGCGTGGGGCTGGCACGGTACGCTTTTACTGTGCGCCGTCTCCCCACTGTGGGGGAGAAAAGTAATGATAAGTGGTCGGACCGCTGTAAAAACCATTTCCAAATTCAATGCCCTTTTCCCTGCCCCGCCCTGGCAGTGTAGCGTGCACAACCCATCATCCAGTACTTCGCGGTGCTCTGTGGCCGTGCTTCCAGTTTCGCCTGTGCCATTCATATGTACACCCCCCGCCGGTGGCAAGGCCCCGTCGGTCCCCCTTGGTGCGTCCCTGTGCTCCCCATGGGAGCCCCAGGGTGCTGTTCTGGGTCGGTGGTGCGGTGCTCGTGTTCGTGTCTGCCTGCCTGCCGTGCGCCATATCGTGCCGTGTTTTGCGAGTCATGCGGCTGGCGTGCCTGTGTCGCAGTGCTTAGTTTGGTGGTTAGGACGGTTAGGGCAGTTCGGAGTGTGCTGTGGTGCCGGGACGTTCCGTCCAGCGTGTTGCGCTGGGCTCGGTGTAACACATCCGTGCCCGCTGGCAGGGGGTCAGCGTGGCCCCCCTGTGGCGAGCCTGTGGTCCCTCGCGTGCTCCGGTTGGGGTTTCGGATGATAGGAATACCGGGCAGTGTTGCAGCCCCCCTCCGGCTTATTGACGCTGTTAGCTTTCTGCGGGGAGTGCGCCCCTCGTACCATTCGCGTAGTTTATATGTGCCGAAACCCCCCCGGCGTCCCAGGTGTTTAACTTTCCCGGAGGAGGTGTGCGCCGGTCCCCGCGGTGCACGTATCCCTGGATGCTCGCCTCGGAAGGTAATAGTCTGGACGATTGTTCGATAAAATTCTCGTGGTCATCAGCCCGGCCGTGGGTCCCCCGTGGGTGGCCGGGCCCTTTGCCCGGCCCCTTGTGGATCCGGCTCGCGGGAGAGGAGGGTTAGGTGGAAGGACGGGTCTGTGTGTGGCACCGCCCCTTTCTCTGTTGCAGGCGGGTTGCGGGGGCCTGGGAAGCGTGGCACCCGCCCGGGGGATGTAGGAGGAAGTTGTTGGGTTTTTGTTCGTGTTCGACACCACAGGCTAGCCTCTACTCTTCGGGTATCTGTTGCATGTGTCGGGCAGGTTGACGTCTTTCCCGTTGGTGTGTCCGACCAACAGGCGTTGCTGGGGTGTGTTGCGGGGCTGCGCGTCGTTGGTTTGTACGAGGGGTCCTTTTCGGCGAGGTTGGCTCGCCCAGGGTCGTCGTGGCCTATGGCTGAGTGCGCAGCCGTTGGTGTGACGTTCATCGTCCGGCCCCCCGATGGGAGGAGGTGATCCCGCAGCCGTCGTGTCGTCTCCTCCCTTGCGCATGGCCGGTGCAGGACTGGCGTTGCGCGTGTGCGGTTGCGGGTCGTTGCTGCAGGTCCTGTGGCCGGGTGCGGCTCAGGGCCCTGGGGGGTTTCCCACTCGTTGCACAAGGGCGCTGCGGAGGGCACTGAAGATTTCGTGCACAAGGGCCGCGTGTGCTGCCTGGGCCTCCGTCCCAGTGCAGATGGCGGGCTGCAGTCGTTCGCCTAGCGCCAGCACCCGGATCTGGTGGATCACGGTGCTCGATAACACTCCCGTGGTCATCGGGCAGGCCGTGGGCCCCGCGCGTTTGGCTGGCCCCTTTGCCTGGCCAACCGCAGAATTGAAAGAAATCAATGCAACATCAAAAATGCAAAGACGGAACTGCAATCTGCAATCAGAATTAATTCTGGGATCGGAATCTGGTATTCGAATCAAATGCTGAGATCGCATAAGAATTTACACCTGAAATGGCACACAAGAAGCAACATGAGTGTGCAAATGAGAAATGGGCAACAAACATGAATTCTGACATGGCTATGCCCCAAGTTTTACACACTCCTATGGCGCCCACTGTCTGTGCTGGCGCCTATCCTTTGAAGAAGACAGCAAAAGCCCTACCTACTAGAGGGGAGGGCTGGCCAAGTGTGCTGAGGGCATACAAAACGCCCATTTTTCTAAAGACCAAAAGCTAACACACTCCCCTTCCCGCGCGGAAAAGCACGCGGAGCAGGTGACACCACTACACTACACTCACTAATGCCAGCACCAGCCTTCGAAGACAGGGTGAGCACAACCGCACCCAGTCCCTGCCTGACCTGCTGACCCTAACCCCTACACACGCTACTGGATGGCCATGGCAAACAAGTCACGAGCCCTATTGGCTCCCCTGTGAGATTACAAGCAAACATAACGCCGCTGGGAAACTATGGCCTGCGAAGGACGCCCTCGCGCGTTTCCCTGACAGGGCTTGGAGGGAAGGAGTGCCGTGTGCACAGCGTGTAGTAAGGGTTGTCCATGAAGAAGTCGTTCACTGACCCAATTTGTTTGTGTGATCTGCGCCCTTTTTAGCTTGGGCAGAAAAATGGGAATTCGCCGAAGGTAACTGCTGCTGCACCAATCACCCTGACCTTTCCCGCCTGAGAACAGAGGCAAATGCAGGACGGCTTTTAGATGTGGAACCTAACCAGCCTCCTTGTATTATACGGATCTCAGGCTAGAAAATACCGCCCTATCAAGCAAGCAAGCTTAAAAAACTCCACCCGTTCTCTTAAAGAACGTAGGATGGGGCCCCTGGGTAACCTAAACAAGTGTTATACCGTGTGCACAGCACGTGGCCTGAAGCCCTTTAATGCATCGTGTGTATGCAGGGAAGGGAGGCGAGCAGCAACAATTGGTTTTCCTAACTTTAACACGACCCAATCAATCACCACGAAACTCAACCAGGAGGTGAGCTCCTCCTGGGCCTACTCACCTTACTCATTACGGAACATGTGAATCCCGAAGGGCAACCCTAAGCGTTTACACGACCCTACCGCGAGTTTTAAACCACCCTAAACGATTAATGCATCGTGCGGAATGACATGCCCTCCTTACCTTGTTTCCTGCAGGAGAAGGAGAGGGAATGGCGAGCAACTGCACAGCGCAAGACGAGCCTAAGCGCTTTAAACAACCCTATTTTAGCGCTACGGCCAGGCAAGCAGGAGCAAGCGCTTTCCTTCTTGACCGGTGAAGAGAAGAGAAGGGTGGATGGATGCACAGGGAAAGCGCCACACTTGTTGATGCCCAGATTAGGCAAATCCATCGCGAGGACAGCGCATACTCTAACCCTACGTGCGCGCCGTGTACTCCATCCGTCTCAAATACCTTTCATTCATGTTTTGACCTGTGCAGAGCAAGGGACGTGAACGCCCAAACCCACAACGATCGCAGCGGTGACAACCCTAGCGTTTTAACGAAACTAACAACACGAACGCAATGCATGCGTGTGACATGACACTAACATACCTGGGAGGTTGGTTGTCCACCTGCTCTATTGTGTGGGTGTCTGTTCAATACTTTTTCCTAACGTTTATACAAATTTTGGTGCAACTGTGCAAAATGTTCTTTCCAAAATGGCAAAAACCACGGCTCATACCTTCTTTTCCAGGAGCTGTTTACGCCTGCGCAACTCTTTTTGGGAGTGCGCTCCTGTTGCGCTTGTCTGCGACTTTAGGTTTTGGACTATGAATGACGATTTCTAACGTCTTTTCGTAAATTTTCAGCGATTTGTCTTCTTAAATCGCTAATCCTTTCGCTAAACCACAGGATTCACTCCCTGTTGGTTCCATTTTCTATTTTTCTTCAGCTCCCGGAGTTTTCTGCCCTCCATTGGGAGTATTGCTCCGCCCTGGCCGTTGGTCAGGACGTTTACTAAAACGCTGTTTAAACAGCGATCGCCGCCTGCATTAGAGCGTTCAACTGTACCCTAGTGGGCAAGCATGTGTGCTCTAGGGAGGGAGTCCTGGGTTCAAACCACACTACCCCCAAATTTTTACCAAACGTTTTCGCCGCACGCTGGCGACTTTTGAGGAATGCCCCATCGAAGGGACATCATTCACGGTGCATTACACTGTTTTTCAAGGGTACCTACAGTGTGATGAGCTTCTATGAGCTGATGGGGGTGTCAATGGCTGGTTTAATGCATTTTTTGAGGTAATTTTTGGGATGTAGGTAGGTAGGTATCTTTGGGAGCTCGGGATGCCTCCTTTTGTTTTTTTGTAGAAACACAGTTCACAGTCCAACGGTCCGCAGAGTAGGAAGGCTAGCCCATCATACAGAATTGTGACCCACATCCCCTGGTCACGGGTCAGCAGGATGGCGAGAAGGCAGGCATACTGACTAGGCGGCGTGAGGTGAAGCTAAGTGCAAGGTGCAAAAAGTTAAACAGATATTGTATTCCCGCGTGCGGTCGCCCCATGTCCATCCCCGGGGGTGATGGTACGTGCGGGGGTTCTCAGGGGGCTGGCAGCTACCATGGGCAGGCTCCAGTCATGCAAACGTGTACAGTGGGTGGGCAGGGTGAGTGTCCATATCCTGGGTGGGGGTGGGTGTAGGTGTGTCTTGGACGGGCCGACCCGGCGTCGGTCGGTTAAAAAATAGAAAAACAGGGACTTGGCAGGGTACACGGACACACAAGGAGAGGAAACAGTTCAAAGACAGGTCGCAACGAGTGTGGCTGAACAGCTGTGCCATTTCTGTGATATGTAGAGTGCCCTGATGGCGATTTCCCACTTATTTAAGGCAAGGAATTGATTCAGTGGCCACTCAGACTTGGAATTCTGTCTTGCTGCGACCTGCAGGGGGTAAGGGAGGGTGTGAAGAGGGGTAGTGTGCAACGGCAGGGTTACACGGGGCGTGAGAGGGGCCTTCAATCGGCAGGGTCGAATGCATTGGGTTTGGAGGAGGGGGGGGGGGATATCGTCCGGCAAAACCGTGTTGACAGCGTCAAGCACTTTGCGCTCGTAGGAACAAATGGCCCGTCGCGCTAATCTGGATCCCCCCAAGGACGCGCGGAGTGTGTGGTAGAGGGAGCCGGGTACAGCCAGCCTGCCCGCGATGCGCAGATCGCGCCGATGTGCTGTGGCTCGCCACGACGAGACAATGGAGGGCTGGGGCCAAGCATGTATCCACGCACGGACCAGGGGGTGTGAGGGGGATGTAAGTGCGGCTAGCCCCATCTGCTCAGATTTTCAGACATTCTGCCCAGATTGGCTACATTTTGGTCATTTTCTTTGCTTCGGCGGAATCGCCGCCTCTCAGCTCAGTCTCAGTATATTTCCTATATATTTCTGATATGCCGGTATTGATTCCGCGGTCCATTTCCCGTAAATCCGCCGCGTTCCGCTATTTTAGCTGGAATCGCCATTTGCCGCTGACGCGCGCTCGCGGGCCAGATCGGCCAAACATTTTTACATAATTGGATTATTTAAATCTTTTCAGACAGTTTTGGACACTCAGATGTATTTAGAATAATTCGCATCAATTTTCTTCGTAGACTGGGATTTTCTGCCGGACAACACTCAACATGGATCTTGCCTCAGTTGTTGCTGCTCTTGCCTCCGTGGGTGTTCGAGTCTCCGGTTCTACCCCCAATAACAACGTTCAGGTCGACTCCTCGCGTGCCTGCCCCACTGGTCTTGCCGGCCCCGAGCCCTCCGGCACCATCAACGACCCAGGGCAGCACTTTCATGGTAGCAGAGGCTACCTGAATGTTGTTCCTTTGGTGTCCCAACCACAGCTAGCTCCCCAGTACGGCCCCGTAGACTCCGCCACCTCCGGAGACGTAACGATTACGCTGCCGTGGTGCTGTGCGAACGAGGCCTTGAGAGGAATGCCTTGCGCAAGCCCAAATTGCCCAAGAAGGGCACAAATCAGCAGCTGTGGAGGCCCAGCTTACCATCAAGATCCCAGTCGAAATTGGCCATCAAGCAGCTGGAATCTCCCAGCCTACGCCGATGGCAACGCTCCGGTGGAGCTTACGGACCTGGCAGGTACTAATACTCCTTACCAATGTCCACATTTTGGAACCATCGACGCCGACATTGACGACATTGAGATGGGTGGTCCAGGTGAGGTACCTACCTATAATCGACCAGCCAATTGGGCACAATGGGACAACCATTTGTCTTCAGAAGTGACCCGTAACCTTGAGGCGCTTGAGGCCCTTTGTCTATTAGCCACGTCTAAGCTGATAGGACAAGAAAGAATCGCCTCTGATTTTTTATTCGAATATTTTTTCCTCCTTCAAGAAGAAATTAATACCAGGATGTGGTGGTGTTCTCAAGAAGATGAATCTTTCGCCATTTTTTTGCAGATCTGGGAGGCAAGCCCCTTTCCGAAGGAGAAGACCAAGGCACCTGTTGCCGGGCCCTCCGCCCCTCATCCCTCTGTTTCCATCCGCGACGATCTAGCCGCCGCGGTTGAGGAAGGAATTTTAGAGGCAGCCAGGCAGGCAAGCGTGGAAATTAGGGCTGAAGGAGCTCCCCAAGTGGACTCCTGGCTGCGAACCACTGAGATTAGCGGTCCGACAGCCTGCTCAGGCCCTTCAGGACACGGTATGTACTGTCCTGCCGACTGCTCTTGCAGATTACAGCGAGATACTGAGCTCCAATTGCTCAAAGATCAAATGCAACTCATCATTCAGACGCTGGGAATTAAAGATCTTTTCAAGACACACATGCGGTCTGAGGGCGCATCATCGGTGGAACAAACAACAGAACCGTCGGAGGAGGCGACAGAAATTTTTTCGATTGCTCCTTCGGTGGACTCTAAGACCACCGATGCCAGGATCAGCAGGACTAAGCTAAAGGAAAGGGTTACAATCTCTCGATCTCAGAGTAGGTCGGCGAAGGCTAGGACTGAGGCTCAGAATGCCAAGCGAACTGCCTCCCGTACTGCCCTTCCTGCTGTTGATTCCAATGCAATAGCCCAGATGTTGCTCGCCCAGACCCTCGCCGGAGCTGGTGTGGCTAATGATGCCGCCAAAGTGTCTGCCATTACGGCCGGTGTTGGGCTGGATTCACTTCTAAATCCTACTTCATTGCGACTTCGTCAGGTTGCCAAGCAACCGAAGTATAATGGAAACCCCAGACGTTGGCCTCAGTTCCAACGGGAATTTAAACTGTGGGTTAAGACTCAAAAGCTCCAAGATGATCAGTTCCTGATGGCCCTCTTGGACTGCCTTGAGGGAGCGCCGGCCAACACTTGGCTCCAGACCTGGAGTGATCGTGAGGATTCAAGTTCCCCCCTTACCTTTGATGAGGTGTGGGAACAGCTGGAGGTACGTGGATCCCGGCTGCCAGAGGACCATTACCACCAGATGTTGAAGAATTTTCCTTCGTTCTCGCGATTAATCTTGCACGAAGTGCAAGACAAGAGACAGCGCTTCTGGAATCTCGTAGAAGAATCTGAACATTCAGGCGAAAAATTTTCTAGTGCCGAGCTGAAAAGTCTGATTTTTGACAAGATCCCCTCCAAAACCGCCGCCACCCTTCGGAATAAACAGTCCGAAGAAAAGGTCAAGACCTGGTGGGCGGAGGTCGATGGCTTCGATGCCTCGGCCAACCGGTTTACAGTCAGGGAGGCACTTCAAAAGTGCTCCCCCACGTCGTTTACCAAGGTGAAATTCACTGAAAACACGTGGAAAATCTAATTTAATGAACACGAGGATCGGGACTTGTTTGTCCAAGTCCTCAACAGGGGAGTAAGTTTCCATGGCGGTCGCCTGAAGGCCAGGAACTGGGTGTTTTCGTTCACCCCGCAGGAACTGTGGGAAGAGGTTGAGCAGCTCGCTGACGTGAAAGTGCTGCCCTGGGTCGTTGTGGGTGCCGGAGGGCTCGGGGCCGGCAAGACCAGTGGGGCAGGCACGCGAGGAGTCTCCCTGGATGTTGTTATTGGGTGTAGAACCGGACACTCGGACACCAACGGAGGCGGGAGCAGCGACAACAGAAGCAAGGTCCATGCTGATTGTGGTCCGGCAGAAAATCCCAGTCTATGAAGAAAATTGAGGGGAATTATTCTAAATACATCTGAGTGTCCAAAACTGTCAGAAAGAATTTAAATAATCCATTTATGTAAAATTGTATGGCCGATCAGGCCCGCGAGCGCGCGTCAGCGGCAAATGGCGATTCCAGCTAAAATAGCGGAATGCGGCGGATTTACGGGAAATGGACCGCGGAATCAAATCCGGCATATCAGAAATATATAGGAAATATCCTGTGACTGAGCTGCGAGGCGGCAATTCCGCCGAAGCAAAGAAAATGACCAAAATGTAGCCAATCTGGGCAGAATGTCTGAAAATCTGAGCAGATGGGGCTAGCCGCACTTACACTCCCCCTCCAAAAACACACTGGGGTGTGTCGCTACGTCAACGAAGAACGTAGTGCGGGTAAGTCCCAGAAAAACATAGAAATGTAGCCTCGATGAGGCGAAATCTGCTTGATCTGACCTGATTTGGGCTGAATTGGCACTGAATCAGGCTGGATGAACCTGAAATGAGACAGAATGAGAAGTGACGAACAGTCCTCCGTGCAGTAAAACATCAGGTTAGGGGCTAAAAAGCATGTAAACGTATCGAGAATCGATACCAAACCATGCATTGGTTGAGAATGAGGTAGATTATTGGTGGATTGAGTGGGGGGATCAAGAATTGGAGTGACATCTCAGCGCTCTGGCACAGTTTCGCTGTCGCGGGCACGCTACGGTGTCCTCGCCGAACTCTACATCGTGTTATCCCGCTTTTCTCGTTCTGAAAAGTACAGCATGTGGCTCAGATTTGGCGCATCTGGTGGATGATCACAAGATTCAGCAAAAATGAGAATAATTTGAGCAGAGATTGAGGGGATTAAGCAATCACAGAGAGGTTAAACAAATACACATGTAGTCTACAGACCCTAAGTGAACCACCGAAGGTAGAGATGTTCTTCTGTTCACTTAGATCTAAACAGATCTTCGAGGAATGATGGGAGATGACAAGGGAATCAATCTAAATTGTCCTAAAATCAGCAAATTCATGAGATGGAGGTGAAATGAAGCGGAATGTCTACAACTGAAACTACTAACACTTTCGTTTAGACTAAAGTTAATATATATTGTCGTTTATTCAGCTCAATTGTGCTTTCCGGCACGTTGGTTCGCGAGCATCTAACAGATTCTTTCAGAATGTGGATCATGTGATGATGCATCATGATGGGACATGCTGGCCCTGGATCCTTGGCATGTAACGCGCCGAAGGTTCGCTGAAGGCGCTTTACTGACAGTATATAACTGATAGACACCGAATTTACAGTGGCGGTGGTGTCAATCGACTTGGACAAGGCCAATCTTTCGATGGAGTCCCACAAGACACTTGGATTCACCATTCTCGACAGTTTCTGGTCGGATTGAGCTCACATTGGCGTGTGCCAAAAATACAACGAAGCTTACGGACTTCAGGGATTGCTGTTAGAAGTCCCTAGAGCTCCTAGATGAAGATTGTCTGAACAATTGACGTCTGGGTTTCGTACAACAGTGGCAGAATGATGGACAAACCTGAGAAATTCAAGGTAAATTTGAGGATCCTGGATCTGAATCTGGACTCTGGCGTCAGCATCACAGCAAATGAAGGTGAGATCTGAGTTCCTGGCGTCGTCTCTAGGGCAGCCAGTACTACAGGGGTTGCCTGTAGGGGTGAATGTCGCTGGCCAGCGTTTTGATTATGTACATTTGCTTCCATCTGCACGAGTAGCCAAATTCCAAAGATGCACAGACCAACAGAGACAAGATTACCCCGAATCTGCCTGAATTAAGCCTGAGTTTGGTTTTTTCTGAACACAGCAGCACACTCCGTCAGCGTATCTACGCCTTGTCTGCCGAACGGAGACCAAAGAAAAGTTGATTGACGTCAAATTATCAAACATTCGCAGTTCTCCACATCATGACATAAACAGAAAGAATGAACAGTGGATTGAGCAGAATGTGGTAGGATGGCTTCCTCAATTCGGCCAAGCACGAATACATGTGACCACCAACCTGTCTGGCCTGGCCCTCGTACGGCTTGGGCGCTGCAGATCAGCGGCCGAACTTGAAGCTTGGTCCTCATTTGGCTCCTGGGCTGGCCTGACCGCAGGAGGGGGGATCGACGGATCAGCCCTGGAATGTGGCTGCTGAGGGCCGTAAAAGGCTGGATCTCGATTCACCACAGGTCGTTTTCCGTCGCTCTCCACTTGTCTGTCTGGTTTCGACAAACAATCTGTCAGGAGTACACCAATTTCGGGGTGCTTCTTGAGGAAGTCGATGAACCCCTTGGTGTATCCATGGACAAAAGATTGGGCTGGTTCCCAGTTGTTGTGACTGGAATCAAAGCCCCTCCACTCACACAGAAATTCCCATTCGCCCTTGGCGTCACGTCTTGCTTCAACAATCCTCTTGAGTTCGTACTTTCCCCCTTCGATTACCCGATCGGACAAGTGTTTTGCAGTCCAAAAAAGGGGTTTAACTCGATCCTTGGGGGAGGGGATCTCTCTCTTGAGGCGATCGCCCGAAACGTCAATTTCCCTGCTGACATCCACACGAATCCTCCACCTGTTCTCCCCAAGACGCGCTGTAACAGCGAATGGCCCCTCCCACAAGGGAAGAAGTTTGTCATCTCCGTCCAGGGTGGTTTCGGATTTTCGAAGCCAAACTCGATCATCGACTTCAAAATTGTGGGGGTTTTTTCGACCTTGATTTTGAACCCAAAGCCAGTCAGCTTGATGCTTCTCGATTAATTTCGACACAGATTTATCTGCTCGTTGGACTTCGTCCAAAAACAGCGAAGCATCCTTACAGGGGCGAGGATTATTCAACGGCATGTTCGACCAACACTTCTTTCGTCCAAAGACAATTTCATTTGGAGAAAGGCCATGATACAAAGGCGTGTTGTGGTAACGGCGAAGCAATGCGAAGAGAACTTCCATCCAATGGAAATCCTTTTCACTCGCGAGCTCCTTACGAAGCATATTAATTATAGAGCGGCCGGCTCTTTCGCCAGGCAGCGCTCGATGCGAGTGGATTTCACATCTGAGGTGGTGGATTCCAAGGCGAGCACACAATTCACTCCAACATTCGGAGGTGTACTCTTTGCCTGAATCCGTGACCACCTCGGATGGGACGTCCCAGCCTCCCATCCAGGTCTGCGCGCACCACTTGGCGGCAGCCTGAAAGTGCTGCCCTGGGTCGTTGTGGGTGCCGGAGGGCTCGGGGCCGGCAAGACCAGTGGGGCAGGCACGCGAGGAGTCTCCCTGGATGTTGTTATTGGGTGTAGAACCGGACACTCGGACACCAACGGAGGCGAGAGCAGCGACAACAGAAGCAAGGTCCATGCTGATTGTGGTCCGGCAGAAAATACCAGTCTAAGAAGAAAATTGAGGGGAATTATTCTAAATACATCTGAGTGTCCAAAACTGTCCGAATGAATTTAAATAATCCATTTATGTAAAATTGTATGGCCGATCAGGCCCGCGAGCGCGCGCCAGCGGCAAATGGCGATTCCAGCTAAAATAGCGGAATGCGGCGGATTTACGGGAAATGGACCGCGGAATCAAATCCGGCATATCAGAAATATATAGGAAATATCCTGTGACTGAGCTGCGAGGCGGCAATTCCGCCGAAGCAAAGAAAATGACCAAAATGTAGCCAATCTGGGCAGAATGTCTGAAAATCTGAGCAGATGGGGCTAGCCGCACTTACACTCCCCCTCCAAAAACACACTGGGGTGTGTCGCTACGTCAACGAAGAACGTAGTGCGGGTAAGTCCCAGAAAAACATAGAAATGTAGCCTCGATGGGGCGAAATCTGCTTGATCTGACCTGATTTGGGCTGAATTGGCACTGAATCAGGGTGGATGAACCTGAAATGAGACAGAATGAGAAGTGACGAACAGTCCTCCGTGCTGTAAAACATTAGGTCAAGGGCTAAAAAGCATGTAAACGTATCGAGAATCGATACCAAACCATGCACTGGTTGAGAATGAGGTAGATTATTGGTGGATTGAGTGGGGGGATCAAGAATTGGAGTGACATCTCAGCGCTCTGGCACAGTTTCGCTGTCGCGGGCACGCTACGGTGTCCTCGCCGAACTCTACATCGTGTTATCCCGCTTTTCTCGTTCTGAAAAGTACAGCATGTGGCTCAGATTTGGCGCATCTGGTGGATGATCACAAGATTCAGCAAAAATGAGAATGAATTTGAGCAGAGATTGAGGGGATTAAGCAATCACAGAGAGGTTAAACAAATACACATGTAGTCTACAGACCCTAAGTGAACCACCGAAGGTAAAGATGTGTTTCCGTTCACTTAGATCTAAACAGATCTTCGAGGAATGTGGGGAGATGACAAGGTAATCAACCTAAATTGTCCTAACATGAGTAAATTCCCTGAGATGAAGGTGAAATGAAGCGGAATGTCTACAACTGAAACTACCAACACCTTCGTTTAGACTAAAGTTAATATATATCGTCGTTTATTCAGCTCAATTGTGCTTTCCGGCACGTTGGTTCGCGAGCATCTAACAGATTCTATCAAAATGTGGATCATGTGATGATGCATCATGATGGGACATGCTGGCCCTGGATCCTTGGCATGTAACGCGCCGAAGGTTCGCTGAAGGCACCTTACTGACAGTATATAACTGAGAGACACCAAATTTACAGTGGCGGTGGTGTCAATCGACTTGGGCAAGGCCAATCTTTCGATGGAGTCCCACAAGACACTTGGATTCACCATTCTCGACAGTTTCTGGTCAAATTGAGCTCACATTGGCGTGTGCCAAAAATACAACGAAGCTTACGGACTTCAGAGGTTGCTGTTAGAAGTCCCTAGAGCTCCTATCTGAAGATTGTCTGAACAATTGACGTCTGGGTTTCGTACAACAGTGGCAGAATGATGGACAAACCTGAGAAATTCAAGATAAATTTGAGGATCCTGGATCTGAATCTGGACTTTGGCGTCAGCATCACAGCAAATGAAGGTATGATCTGAGTTCCTGGCGTCGCCTCTAGGGCAGCCAGTACTACAGGGGTTACCTGTAGGGGTGAATGTCGCTGGCCAGCGTTTTGCTTATGTACATTTGCTTCCATCTGCACGAGTAGCCAAATTCCAAAGATGCACAGACCAACAGAGACAAGATTACCCCGAATCTGCCTGAATTAAGCCTGAGTTTGGTTGTTTCTGTACACGGCAGCACACTCCGTCAGCGTATCTACGCCTTGTCTGCCTAACGGAGACCAAAGAAAAGTTGATTGACGTCAAATTATCAAACATTCGCAGTTCTCCACATCATGACATAAACAGAAAGAATGAACAGTGGATTGAGCAGAATGTGGTAGGATGGCTTCCTTAATTCGGCCAAGCACGAATACAGGTGACCACCAACCTGTCTGGTCGGGCCCTGGTACGGCTTGGGCGCTGCAAATCAGCTGCTGAACTTGAAGCTTGGTCCTCATTTGGCTCCTGGGCTGGCCTGACCGCAGGAGGGGGGATCGACGGATCAGCCCTGGAATGTGGCTGCTGAGGGCCGTAAAAGGCTGGATCTCGATTCACCACAGGTCGTTTTCCGTCGCTCTCCACTTGTCTGTCTGGTTTCGACAAACAATCTGTCAGGAGTACGCCAATTTCGGGGTGCTTCTTGAGGAAGTCGATGAACCCCTTGGTGTATCCATGGACAAAAGATTGGGCTGGTTCCCAGTTGTTGTGACTGGAATCAAAGCCCCTCCACTCACACAGAAATTCCCATTCGCCCTTGGCGTCACGTCTTGCTTCAACAATCCTCTTGAGTTCGTACTTTCCCCCTTCGATTACCCGATCGGACAAGTGTTTTGCAGTCCAAAAAAGGGGTTTAACTCGATCCTTGGGGGAGGGGATCTCTCTCTTGAGGCGATCGCCCGAAACGTCAATTTCCCTGCTGACATCCACACGAATCCTCCACCTGTTCTCACCAAGACGCGCTGTAACAGCGAATGGCCCCTCCCACAAGGGAAGAAGCTTGTCATCTCCGTCCAGGGTGGTTTCGGATTTTCGAAGCCAAACTCGATCATCGACTTCAAAATTGTGGGGGTTTTTTCGACCTTGATTTTGAACCCAAAGCCAGTCAGCTTGATGCTTCTCGATTAATTTCGACACAGATTTATCTGCTCGTTGGACTTCGTCCAAAAACAGCGAAGCATCCTTACAGGGGCGAGGATTATTCAACGGCATGTTCCACCAACACTTCTTTCGTCCAAAGACAATTTCATTTGGAGAAAGGCCATGATACAAAGGCGTGTTGTGGTAACGGCGAAGCAATGCGAAGAGAACTTCAAGCCAGTGGAAATCCTTCTCGCTCGCGAGCTCCTTACGAAGCATATTTATAACAGAGCGGCCGGCTCTTTCGCCAGGCAGCGCTCGATGCGAGTGGATTTCACACCTGAGGTGGTGGATTCCAAGGCGAGCACACAATTCTCTCCACCATTCGGAGGTGTACTCTTTGCCTGAGTCCGTGACCACCTCGGATGGGACGTCCCAGCCTCCCATCCAGGTCTGCGCGCACCATTTGGCGGCAGCCTTGCCAGTCATAGACTCAATGTTGCAAGGCAACACTTGAATGTAGCCGGAATGACGGCACTGAATAAGGAGCACCCCATTGACTTTTTTGTTGGTCCAATGGCACTCTTCGTCATCGAGTTCACCGAGATAGAAAAAATCACTCGTGACTCTGTTGAAGAGACGCTCCGGAATAGGATGAGGCCTCAGATGGCCGTGCTTCTTCGCGCTGGGGGGCGTCGAGACAGCACATTGGGCGCATCCGGCTGCTACTTTCATGCAATGAGTGTAGAGCCTCGATCCAAACAACCTATGCTTAATCATCGACCACAGTCGACGGCCATGTGCGTGGGGGGACTCCCATTTGTGCCACCAGTTTAACACTCGGGGGGCTAGGGCGTCTGGCACACACAATTTACCCTCCATCCACAGCTTCCCCCCATCCAACGAATACTCAGGAAAAATCCCATCCCTGTGAGCATCTTTGGATTTGAGATTTCCAAAGACCTCTTTAAACATGGGATCCTGCAGGTAATCGGACGTCCAGTCACGGATGATAAGGGAATCCTTAGGCAGGGGTGGAGTTTTGGCCGGATCTCGACGCTTAATGCCCTCGATCAACCGAAATCTACTTACTCGTCGGGTATAGTCAAACCGTTTCACACTCCCTGAGGAGGGATCGGTGACTTTTTCCACGACTTTCAGCGTTTTGATGCAGATCTCGTGAGCATGCGCCGGATCTGTGATGGCCGTGATGTCGTGACACGGCAATGCGTGCTGTTTAACAGCGCACTGCATGCATGCACGTCGAATGAGTTTCTTTTCTTCCTGATCCCATTCGATGATGACATGGCGGTCCTGCTCCGTACCATGGATGTTGGTACTTTGCAGCCCCTCTGAGGCGGGGTAAGCCCATCGGCTCAGAGCATCCGCTACCGTGTTGTGTTTTCCAGGCAAATACGACACATGGAGGTCAAACAGAGAGAGAAATTCGTGCCATCTGGCCCGTCGACCAGCTGGGCTCGCGACAGTATCAATGTGTTCAGTGGCCCAATACTCCAGAGATCGATGATCCGTCAGGACCTCGACTCGATTGGTGCCAACCCACGATTGGTACTTTTTTAGAGCGCAAATTATGGCGTACGTTTCTTGCTCACGCGGCGACCATTGCATTTGGCGTGGGGCTAGCTTCCGTGACCAAAATGCAAGAGGGTAATGATCGCCGGTGGCTTCATCAACCTGTTCAAGGACAGCTCCGATCGCGTACCTAGATGCGTCGGTTCTAATGTAGAAGGGTCTGTCAAATTGGGGCACATGCAACGTGGCGACTTCGCAGAGGGCTGCCTTCAAGTGATGGAAGGCCTCCTCGCACTCGTCAGTCCACTTGACACGAACCTTTGAACCTGCCTTGCCCGCATCTCTCCCTACCTTCAATAATTCAGTGAGGGGGGCAGCAAATTTGGCATAATTCGGCACAAAAGTGTGGTAAAAATTGCAACAACCCAGGAATCCTCTCAACTCCGTGATCGTCTCAGGGCGCTTCCACTTCTGAATAGCGACGAGCTTCCCTGGACTGGGTCGTCGAGTGCCATTCTCTAGGAGAGAACCACAAAATTCGACTGATTTTAAAAACAATTTTCCCTTCTTTGGCCCACAAATCAGCTGATTAGCGTCAAGAATATCCAAAACTTGGTTCAGCTGCTTCTCATGTAGGGCCACCAGCTCGGCTTCGGTCAGTCCCCCCCCCTCCGTCGCGATGATTATGTCATCTATGTACACACTCACGAAGGCACGAAGCTCCGGATGGGTTGTGAACAGCACATCCTCCATCATTCTTTGAAAAAATGAGCGGGCGTTCTTCAATCCCATGGGCATGACGGTCCATTGGACTGGGCCACATGGCGTGCACATACAGGTGAGAGGTCTGCTGTCCTTCCTCAACGGCATTTGGTGAAAGCCGTGACGGAGATCCAGCACAGAGAACAAACGACCTCTTGCCCTCTTGGCGATTTCCTCCTCAATGAGGGGCAGGGGGTGTGAATCCGCCTTTGTTTCGGCGTTGAGATTGCGAAAATCAACCACCATTCGCCAACCATCAATGGTGTTCTGGTCTGCAGGCGGTGGCTTCGGGACTGTGAAGGGTGAACAGCACCATTCGCTGGTCATACAACCCTCAAGCCAACCAAATTCCCTGAGATTTCTCTCAATGATTTTTCTGAGAATCTCATGTTTGTGTCCATGATTTTCATAAGGGCGCTGTTTTTTTGCCTTGTACCCTTCACGAAGCTCGATGAAGGCTTCACCGAACTGTCCACGGACAGGGGGATCTTTGATCAACTTTCCTGAAAGGGTTGTGTCCTTCCGTTCCTCAAAAATCTTTTCTCTTGACCTCGAACACAATTCAGTGTCCACCTGATCGCCAGGAATTACTGTCGAAAAAACCTTGGCGACTTCTTCGGCTTTGGCAGGAAGAATCTTCTTACGGATGTCCCTAAACAGGTCCGTATCCACTGCCTCTTGAAGATAGGTGGGTCTTGTGTCGAAATCCCAGAGATTTTCTTCGCGATCCAGCTCCTCGAAAGGATCCATGAAAGCTTCCACAGGGGGTTTTTCATAAAAAACTCTGAATTTGCGGCGCGATTGGAGATTTTTCCTCGCCCGTGCACTGAAGATTCTTTTCGATGTCGACCGTATTGGTGAAGAGGGAGCCGAGGCGGATCCATTGGTCGTTGAATCACCTTGGGTATCTGACGAACAAAAATCAGAAAAAATAGATTCATCATCAGTACCACGCTCAACCTCAGATTCAGACCCAACACAGGAATCTGTACTAGAATCAGCAGAATTAGAGTCAGAAAGCTTTCCATCCACCAGGAATGCAAGCGAACTCCAGGACCGCTGTGGCAGGGGACCTGTGTCGTCCCTGGCATACAGCTTAATCTTCCTGGGAAGTTCGATGTAATCAACACAAATGTCCTGTAATTCCTGAAACCAAGGCTTGTCGTCCCACAAAGGCACAACCAAAATTGCCTGGGTTTTATCTTGCTTGATTTTGTGGATGACCTGCTGGATTAAGTGAAACGGAGGATTAATCCACAACTTCTTGTCCCATTTGTGGGTCCAAGCGTCGCTGAAGTGCTTGTCAAAGCGCTTGTTCATACGGTTAGCAAAGGCATCATACTGTGGCCAAAAGGAATGATGTTCATGAAAGTATTCACAAATTGCATCGCGCCATTTGTCGACAACTCTGTAGGATGAAGAGTGCCAGCGCGAAGGGCGTCGTGGCTGGGAGTCCCTACGAAGACATTCTAACTCTTGGGAGTAATCGGCACTCCCATTCACCTCTGCAATGGTGACATCTTCACCAAATTTTGGTGTCACTTTTTGCTTCAAAAATTCTTCTGCACTTTTAAACCCTGCGTGCAAAAAACGAAATTCAGGACGCTCCAAGGGACCTGACTCCAGCAAAAAACAACGACGATGACCTACGGGCGCTACCCTGTTCTTGCGAAGCCAAGGATGTCCCAAATAAAGGTCATATTTTATGTCAGCACGGTAGAAGTAGTCATCCTTAAGGACAACTTCTTCCACATTTTGCTCTTCCCAAAGGTCTTGAGCGACCAAATGGGTTGATATATAACAACCGCGTTGCCCACCTGCGAGAGAATGTCCAGAAACTCCCTCGAGGGTAACAGGATGAGGCGACTCGAACACGCAGTCGTCGGGTAAGAAAGAGTTGGATTGGAGATTTACCTCTGATCCATTATCACACAAACAAGTGGCGAGGTGGAAATTTCCCTTGCAATCAGAGACCCACAGCTTTGTGACAAACTGACGAGCCCTGTGCTTGGACTGTACACCAACCTCGTCCACTACAACAGAAGGATCCGCTGCCGGATCCAGGGGAGAGGAGACAAGCGACCCTACATCAAGTAATGGTCGATCAGGAATTTGGGGATCATGCCTGAAATCGCCTGGGGAGGGACGATTTTCGTGGCTCCCCTAGGCGTTCTGACCTCCAGCGGCTGCGTTAACATTGTGAACACAGCCGGTTTCGTCGATCCATTCATCTTGGAACGGATCATCCGCTGGATTCAGAGCATTTTCGACGTAATCTCGATCCGCATCAGACACCTGGTCTGCACCTGAGACCTGATCCACACGATGGTTGCCCTTTCCACGTCCACGGCCACGGCCGCCGGATGATGGGCCACCACCGTCGCCACGCCCTCTGCCCTTACCAGAGAAGGGGGTTCCCGAAGGATTTCCCTTACCCTTACCCTGTGATCCTGGAGCATTTCCTTTGTTTGTACCGGATTGAGGGGTTTGGCCTGGATTTCGATTTCCGCCTCCGGCGTTGACATTGGGACCTGTCTGGCCATTCGGCTGCCCACCGGAACCGGATGGAGTCCGATTCCCTTTGCCTTGGGACCCGCCAGGGCCTCCAGTATTTTTGTTCCCACCGGAGGGAGTCGAATTACCCTTTCCCCCCTTGGCACCATGCACCTGCCTGTCATTCCTGTCTGAATTCTGAGGATTACTGACATTTTCACCAATCACCTTGTGATCGTAAGCAGACCATCGGTGATTAGCAGTGGAATGTGTCTTAGCTCGGTTCGTAGAACCTAAAAGAAGGCAGATGCTACAATGATCCTGAACATTCCGGGTATCATTCACCTTTTTGTTGCCCTTTTGGGCCCCATTTTGGGTGTTTTGCTGGGTATTCCTGTTTCCCCCAAGACCCTCATGGAAATTTTGATTGGCGGCGTCAGCGAGCCTCTCAACCTCTTCCCACAGTTCCTGCGGAGTAAACGAAAACACCCAGTTCCTGGCCTTCAGGCGATTGCCATGGAAACTTACTCCCCTATTGAGGACTTGGACAAACAAGTCCCGATCCTCGTGTTCATTGAACTTGATTTTCCACGTGTTTTCAGTGAATTTCACCTTGGTAAACGACGTGGGGGAGCACTTTTGAAGTGCCTCCCTGACGGTAAACCGGTTGGCCGAGGCGTCAAAGCCATCGATCTCCGCCCACCAGGTCTTGACCTTTTCTTCGGACTGTCGATTCCGAAGGGTGGCGGCGGTTTCTGAGGGGATCTTGTCAAAAATCAGATTTTTCAGCTCGGCACTAGAAAACTTTTCGCCTGAATGTTCAGATTCTTCTACGAGATTCCAGAAGCGCTGTCTCTTGTCCTGCACTTCGTGCAAGATTAATCGAGAAAATGAAGGAAAATTCTTCAACATCTGGTGGTAATGGTCCTCTGGCAGTCGAGATCCACGTACCTCCAACTGTTCCCACACCTCATCAAAGGTAAGGGGGGAACTTGAATCTTCACGATCACTCCAGGTTCTGAGCCAAGTGTTGGCCGGCGCTCCCTCAAGGCAGTCCAGGAGCGCCATCAGGAACTGATCATCCTGGAGTTTTTGAGTCTTAACCCACAGTTTAAATTCCCGTTGGAACTGAGGCCAACGTCTGGGGTTCCCATTATACTTTGGTTGCTTGGCAACCTGACGGAGTCGCAATGAAGTGGGATTTAGGAGTGAATCCAGCCCAACACCGGCCGTAATGGCAGACACCTTGTCGGCATCATTAGCCACACCAGCTCCGGCGAGGGTCTGGGCGAGCAACATCTGGGCAATTGCACTGGAATCAACAGCAGGAAGGGTAGTACGGGAGGCAGTTCTTTTGGCATTCTGAACCTCAGTCCTAGCCTTCGCCGATCTACTCTGTGATCGAGAGATTGTAACCCTTTCCTTTAGCTTAGTCCTGCTGATCCGTGCATCGGTGGTCTTAGAGTCCACCGAAGGAGCAATCGAAAAAATTTCTGTCGCCTCCTCCGACGGTTCTGTTGTCTGATCCACCGATGATGCGCCCTCAGACCTCATGTGGGTCTTGAAAAGATCTTTAATTCCCAGCGTCTGAATGATGAGTTGCATTTGATCTTTGAGCAATTGGAGCTCAGAGTCTCGCTGAGATCTGCAAGAGCAGTCGGCAGGACAGTACATACCGTGTCCTGAAGGGCCTGAGCAGGCTGTCGGACCGCTAATCTCAGTGGTTCGCAGCCAGGAGTCCACTTGGGGAGCTCCTTCAGTCCTAATTTCCAGGCTTGCCTGCCTAGCTGCCTCTAAAATTCCTTCCTCAACCGCGGCGGCTAGATCGTCGCGGATGGAGACAGAGGGATGAGGGGCGGAGGGCCCGGCAACCGGTGCCTTGGTCTTCTCCTTCGGGAAGGGACTTGCCTCCCAGATCTGCAAGAAAATGGCAAAAGATTCATCTTCTTGAGAACACCACCACATCCTGGTATTAATTTCTTCTTGAAGGAGGAAAAAATATTCAAATAAAAATTCAGAGGCGATTCTTTCTTGTCCTATCAGCCTAGACGTGGCTAATAGACACAAGGCCTCAAGCGCCTCAAGGTTACGGGTCACTTCTGAAGACAAATGGTTGTCCCATTGTGCCCAATTGTCTGGTCGATTATAGGTAGGTAACTCACCTGGACCACCCATCTCAATGTCGTCAATGTCGGCTTCGATGGTCTCGAATGAAGGACATTGGTAAGGGATGTGGGTACCTGCCAGCTCCGTAAGGTCCACCGGAGCGTTGCCATGAGCGTAGGCTGGGAGATTCCAGCTACTTGATGGCCATTTTCGACTAGGATCTTGATTGTAATCTGGGCCTCCACAGCTGCTGATTTGTACCCTTCTTGGGCAATTTGGGCTTGCGCAAGGCAATCCTCTCAAGGCCTCGTTCGCACAGCACCACGGGAGCGTAACCGTTACTTCTCCGGAGGTGGCGGAGTCTACGGGGCCGTACTGAGGGGCTAGCTGTGGTTGGGACACCAAAGGAACAACATTCAGGTAGCCTCTGCTACCATGAAAGTGCTGCCCTGGGTCGTTGTGGGTGCCGGAGGGCTCGGGGCCGGCAAGACCAGTGGGGCAGGCACGCGAGGAGTCTCCCTGGATGTTGTTATTGGGTGTAGAACCGGACACTCGGACACCAACGGAGGCGAGAGCAGCGACAACAGAAGCAAGGTCCATGCTGATTGTGGTCCGGCAGAAAATCCCAGTCTAAGAAGAAAATTGAGGGGAATTATTCTAAATACATCTGAGTGTCCAAAACTGTCCGAATGAATTTAAATAATCCATTTATGTAAAATTGTATGGACGATCAGGCCCGCGAGCGCGCGCCAGCGGCAAATGGCGATTCCAGCTAAAATAGCGGAATGCGGCGGATTTACGGGAAATGGACCGCGGAATCAAATCCGGCATATCAGAAATATATAGGAAATATCCTGTGACTGAGCTGCGAGGCGGCAATTCCGCCGAAGCAAAGAAAATGACCAAAATGTAGCCAATCTGGGCAGAATGTCTGAAAATCTGAGCAGATGGGGCTAGCCGCACTTACACAGCCTTGCCAGTCATCGACTCAATGTTGCAAGGCAACACTTGAATGTAGCCGGAATGACGGCACTGAATGAGGAGCACACCATTGACTTTTTTATTAGTCCAATGGCACTCTTCGTCATCGAGTTCACCGAGATAGAAAAAATCACTGGTGACTCTGTTAAAGAGACGCTCCGGAATAGGATGAGGCCTCAGATGGCCGTGCTTCTTCGCGCTGGGGGGCGTCGAGACAGCACATTGGGCACATCCGGCTGCTACTTTCATGCAATGAGTGTAGAGCCTCAATCCAAACAACCTATGCTTAATCATCGACCAAAGTCGACGGCCATGTGCGTGGGGGGACTCCCATTTGTGCCACCAGTTTAACACTCGGGGGGCTAGGGCGTCTGGCACACACAATTTACCCTCCATCCACAGCTTCCCCCCATCCAACGAGTACTCTGCAAAAATCCCATCCCGGTGAGCATCTTTGGATTTGAGATTTCCAAAGACCTCTTTAAACATGGGATCCTGCAGGTAATCGGACATCCAGTCACGGATGATCAGGGAATCCTTAGGCAGGGGTGGAGTTTTGGCCGGATCTCGACGCTTAATGCCCTCGATCAACCGAAATCGACTTACTTGTCGGGTATAGTCAAACCGTTTCACACTCCCTGAGGAGGGATCGGTGACTTTTTCCACGACTTTCAGCGTTTTGGTGCAGATCTCGTGAGCATGCGCCGGATCTGTGATGGCCGTGATGTCGTGACACGGCAATGCGTGCTGTTTGACAGCGCACTGCATGCATGCACGTCGAATGAGTTTCTTTTCTTCCTGATCCCATTCGATGATTACATGGCGGTCCTGCTCCGTACCATGGATGTTGGTACTTTGCAGCCCCTCTGAGGCGGGGTAAGCCCATCGGCTCAGAGCATCCGCTACCGTGTTGTGTTTTCCAGGCAGATACGACACATGGAGGTCAAACAGAGAGAGAAATTCGTGCCATCTGGCCCGTCGACCAGCTGGGCTCGCGACAGTATCAATGTGTTCAGTGGCCCAATACTCCAGAGATCGATGATCCGTCAGGACCTCGACTCGATTGGTGCCAACCCACGATTGGTACTTTTTTAGAGCGCAAATTATGGCGTAAGTCTCTTGCTCACGCGGCGACCATTGCATTTGGCGTGGGGCTAGCTTCCGTGACCAAAATGCAAGAGGGTAATGATCGCCGGTGGCTTCATCAACCTGTTCAAGGACAGCTCCGATCGCGTACCTAGATGCGTCGGTTCTAATGTAGAAGGGTCGGTCAAATTGGGGCACATGCAACGTGGCGACTTCGCAGAGGGCTGCTTTCAAGTGATGGAAGGCCTCCTCGCACTCGTCAGTCCACTTGACACGAACCTTTGAACCTGCCTTGCCTGCATCTCTCCCTACCTTCAATAATTCAGTGAGGGGGGCAGCAAATTTGGCATAATTCGGCACAAAAGTGTGGTAAAAATTGCAACAACCCAGGAATCCTCTCAACTCCGTGATCGTCTCAGGGCGCTTCCACTTCTGAATAGCGACGAGCTTCCCTGGACTGGGTCGTCGAGTGCCATTCTCTAGGAGAGAACCACAAAATTCGACTGATTTTAAAAATAATTTTCCCTTCTTTGGCCCACAAATCAGCTGATTGGCGTCAAGAATATCCAAAACTTGGTTCAGCTGCTTCTGATGTAGGGCCACCAGCTCGGCTTCGGTCAGTCCCTCCCCTTCCGTCGCGATGATTATGTCATCTATGTACACACTCACGAAGGCACGAAGCTCAGGATGGGTTGTGAACAGCACATCCTCCATCATTCTTTGAAAAAATGAGGGGGCGTTCTTCAGCCCCATGGGCATGACGGTCCATTGGACTGGGCCACATGGCGTGCACATACAGGTGAGAGGTCGGCTGTCCTTCCTCAACGGCATTTGGTGAAAGCCATGACGGAGATCCAGCACAGAGAACAAACGACCTCTTGCCCTCTTGGCGATTTCCTCCTCAATGAGGGGCAGGGGGTGTGAATCCGCCTTGGTTTCGGCGTTGAGGTTACGAAAATCAACAACCATTCGCCAACCATCTATGGTGTTCTGGTCTGCAGGCGGTGGCTTCGGGACTGTGAAGGGTGAACAGCACCATTCGCTGGTCATACAACCCTCAAGCCAACCAAATTCCCTGAGATTTCTCTCAATGATTTTTCTGAGAATCTCATGTTTGTGTCCATGATTTTCATAAGGGCGCTGTTTTTTTGCCTTGTACCCTTCACGAAGCTCGATGAAGGCTTCACCGAACTGCCCACGGACAGGGGGGTCCTTGATCAACTTTCCTGAAAGGGTTGTATCCTTCCGTTCCTCAAAAATCTTTTCTCTTGACTTGGAACACAATTCAGTGTCCACCTGATCGCCAGGAATTACTGTCGAAAAAACCTTGGCGACTTCTTCGGCTTTTGCAGGAAGAATCTTCTTACGGATGTCCCTAAACAGGTCCGTATCCACTGCCTCTTGAAGATAGGTGGGTCTTGTGTCGAAATCCCAGAGATTTTCTTCGTGATCCAGCTCCTCGAAAGGATCCATGAAAGCTTCCACAGGGGGTTTTTCATAAAAAACTCTGAATTTGCGGCGCGATTGGAGATTTTTCCTCGCCCGTGCACTGAAGATTCTTTTCGATGTCGACCGTATTGGGGAAGAGGGAGACGAGGCGGATCCATTAGACGTTGAATCACCTTGGGTATCTGACGGACAAAAATCAGAAAAAATAGATTCATCATCAGTACCACGCTCAACCTCAGATTCAGACCCAACACAGGAATCTGTACTAGAATAAGCAGAATTAGAGTCAGAAAACTTTCCATCCACCAGGAATGCAAGCGAACTCCAGGACCGCTGTGGCAGGGGACCTGTGTCGTCCCTGGCATACAGCTTAATCTTCCTGGGAAGTTCGATGTAATCTACACAAATGTCCTGTAATTCCTGAAACCAAGGCTTGTCGTCCCACAAGGGCACAACTAAAATTGCCTGGGTTTTATCTTGCTTGATTTTGTGGATGAACTGCTGGATTAAGTGAAACGGAGGATTAATCCACAACTTCTTGTCCCATTTGTGGGTCCAAGCGTCGCTGAAGTGCTTATCAAAGCGCTTGTTCATACGGTTAGCAAATGCATCATACTGTGGCCAAAATGAATGATGTTCATGAAAGTATTCACAAATTGCATCGCGCCATTTGTCGACAACTCTGTAGGATGAAGAGTGCCAGCGCGAAGGGCGTCGGGGCTGGGAGTCCCTACGAAGACATTCTAACTCTTGGGAGTAATCGGCACTCCCATTCACCTCCCCAATGGTGACATCTTCACCAAATTTTGGTGTCACCTTTTGCTTCAAAAATTCTTCTGCACTTTTAAACCCTGCGTGCAAAAAACGAAATTCAGGACGCTCCAAAGGACCTGACTCCAGCAAAAAACAACGACGATGACCTACGGGCGCTACCCTGTTCTTACGAAGCCAAGGATGGCCCAAATAAAGGTCATACTTTATGTCAGCACGATAGAAGTAGTCATCCTTAAGGACAACTTCTTCCACATTTTGCTCTTCCCAAAGGTCTTGAGCGACCAAATGAGTTGATATATAACAACCGCGTTGCCCACCTGCGAGAGAATGTCCAGAAACTCCCTCGAGGGTAACAGGATGAGGCGACTCGAACACGCAGTCGTCGGGTAAGAATGCATTGGATTGGAGATTTACCTCTGATCCATTGTCACACAAACAAGTGGCGAGGTGGAAATTTCCCTTGCAATCAGAGACCCACAGCTTTGTGACAAACTGAAGAGCCCTGTGCTTGGACTGTACACCAACCTCGTCCACTACAACAGAAGGATCCGCTGCCGGATCCAGGGGAGAGAAGACAAGCGACCCTACATCAAGTAATGGTCGATCAGGAATTTGGGGATCATGCCTGAAATCGCCTGGGGAGGGGCGATTTTCGTGGCTCCCTCAGGCGTTCTGACCTCCAGCGGCTGCGTTAACATTGTGAACACAGCCTGTTTCGTCGATCCATTCATCTTGGAACGGATCATCCGCTGGATTCAGAGCATTTTCGACGTAATCTCGATCCGCATCAGACACCTGGTCTGCACCTGAGACCTGATCCACACGATGGTTTCCTTTTCCACGTCCACGGCCACGGCCGCCGGATGATGGGCCACCACCGTCGCCACGCCCTCTGCCCTTACCAGAGAAGGGGGTTCCTGAAGGATTTCCCTTACCCTTACCCTGTGATCCTGGAGCATTTCCTTTGTTTGTACCGGATTGAGGGGTTTGGCCTGGATTTCGATTTCCGCCTCCGGCGTTGACATTGGGACCCGTCTGGCCATTTGGCTGCCCACCGGAACCGGATGGAGTCCGATTTCCTTTGCCTTGGAACCCGCCAGGGCCTCCGGTATTTTTGTTCCCACCGGAGGGGGTCGGATTACCCTTTCCCCCCTTGGCACCATGCACCTGTCTGTCATTCCTGTCTGAATTCTGCGAATTACTGACATTTTCACCAATCACCTTGTGATCGTAAGCAGACCATCGGTGATTAGCAGTGGAATGCGTCTTAGCTCGGTTCGTAGAACCTAAAAGAAGGCAGATGCTACAATGATCCTGAACATTCCGGGTGTCATTCACCTTTTTGTTGCCCTTTTGGGCCCCATTTTGGGTGTTTTGCTGGGTATTCCTGTTTCCCCCAAGACCCTCATGGAAATTTTGATTGGCGGCGTCAGCGAGCCTCTCAACCTCTTCCCACAGTTCCTGCGGAGTAAACGAAAACACCCAGTTCCTGGCCTTCAGGCGATGGCCGTGGAAACTTACTCCCCTATTGAGGACTTGGACAAACAAGTCCCGATCCTCGTGTTCATTAAACTTGATTTTCCACGTGTTTTCAGTGAATTTCACCTTGGTAAACGACGTGGGGGAGCACTTTTGAAGTGCCTCCCTGACGGTAAACCGGTTGGCCGAGGCATCAAAGCCATCGATCTCCGCCCACCAGGTCTTGACCTTTTCTTCGGACTGTCGATTCCGAAGGGTGGCGGCGGTTTCTGAGGGGATCTTGTCAAAAATCAGATTTTTCAGCTCGGCACTAGAAAATATTTCGCCTGAATGTTCAGATTCTTCTACGAGATTCCAGAAGCGCTGTCTCTTGTCCTGCACTTCGTGCAAGATTAATCGAGAGAATGAAGGAAAATTCTTCAACATCTGGTGGTAATGGTCCTCAGGCAGCCGGGATCCACGTACCTCCAACTGTTCCCACACCTCATCAAAGGTAAGGGGGGAACTTGAATCTTCACGATCACTCCAGGTTCTGAGCCAAGTGTTGGCCGGCGCTCCCTCAAGGCAGTCCAGGAGGGCCATCAGGAACTGATCATCCTGGAGCTTTTGAGTCTTAACCCACAGTTTAAATTCCCGTTGGAACTGAGGCCAACGTCTGGGGTTCCCATTATACTTCGGTTGCTTGGCAACCTGACGAAGTCGCAATGAAGTAGGATTTAGGAGTGAATCCAGCCCAACACCGGCCGTAATGGTAGACACCTTCGCGGCATCATTAGCCACACCAGCTCCGGCGAGGGTCTGGGCGAGCAACATCTGGGCAATTGCATTGGAATCAACAGCAGGAAGGGTAGTACGGGAGGCAGTTCTTTTGGCATTCTGAACCTCAGTCCTAGCCTTCGCCGATCTACTCTGAGATCGAGAGATTGTAACCCTTTCCTTGAGCTTAGTCCTGCTGATCCTTGCGTCGGTGGTCTTAGAGTCCACCGAAGGAGCAATCGAAAAAATTTCTGTCGCCTCCTCCGACGGTTCTGTTGTTTGTTCCACCGATGATGCGCCCTCAGATCGCATGTGGGTCTTGAAAAGATCTTTAATTCCCAGCGTCTGAATGATGAGTTGCATTTGATCTTTGAGCAATTGGAGCTCAGAGTCTCGCTGTAATCTGCAAGAGCAGTCGGCAGGACAGTACATACCATGTCCTGAAGGGCCTGAGCAGGCTGTCGGACCGCTAATCTCAGTGGTTCGCAGCCAGGAGTCCACTTGGGGAGCTCCTTCAGTCCTAATTTCCAGGCTTGCCTGCCTAGCTGCCTCTAAAATTCCTTCCTCAACCGCGGCGGCTAGATCGTCGCGGATGGACACAGAGGGATGAGGGGCGGAGGGCCCGGCAACAGGTGCCTTGATCTTCTCCTTCGGGAAGGGGCTTGCCTCCCAAATCTGCACAAAAATGGCAAAGGATTCATCTTCTTGAGAACACCACCACATCCTGGTATTAATTTCTTCTTGAAGAAGGGAAAAATTTTCAAATAAAAATTCAGAGGCGATTCTTTCTTGTCCTATCAGCTTAGATGTGGCTAATAGACACAGGGCCTCAAGCGCCTCAAGGTTGCGGGTCACTTCCGAAGACAAATGGTTGTCCCATTGTGCCCATGAGGCTGGTCGATTGTAGGTAGGTACCTCACCTGGACCACCCATCTCAATGTCGTCAATGTCGGCATCGATGGTCACGAAATGTGAACATTGGTACGGAGTATTAGTACCTGCCAGGTCCGTAAGCTCCACCGGAGCGTTGCCATTAGTGTAAGCTGGGAGATTCCAGCTGCTTGATGGCCAATTTCGACTGGGATCTTGATTGTAATCTGGGCCTCCACAGCTGCTGATTTGTGTCCTTCTTGGGCAATTTGGGCTAGCGCAAGGCATTCCTCTCAGGGCCTCGTTCGCACAGCACAACGGCAGAGTAATCGTTACGTCTCCGGAGGTGGCGGAGTCTACGGGGCCGTACTGAGGGGCTAGCTGTGGTTGGGACACCAAAGGAACAACATTCAGGTAGCCTCTGCTACCATGAAAGTGCTGCCCTGGGTCGTTGTGGGTGCCGGAGGGCTCGGGGCCGGCAAGACCAGTGGGGCAGGCACGCGAGGAGTCTCCCTGGATGTTGTTATTGGGTGTAGAACCGGACACTCGGACACCAACGGAGGCGAGAGCAGCGACAACAGAAGCAAGGTCCATGCTGATTGTGGTCCGGCAGAAAATCCCAGTCTATGAAGAAAATTGAGGGGAATTATTCTAAATACATCTGAGTGTCCAAAACTGTCAGAAAGAATTTAAATAATCCATTTATGTAAAATTGTATGGCCGATCAGGCCCGCGAGCGCGCGTCAGCGGCAAATGGCGATTCCAGCTAAAATAGCGGAATGCGGCAGATTTACGGGAAATGGACCGCGGAATCCAATCCGGCATATCAGAAATATATAGGAAATATCCTGTGACTGAGCTGCGAGGCGGCAATTCCGCCGAAGCAAAGAAAATGACCAAAATGTAGCCAATCTGGGCAGAATGTCTGAAAATCTGAGCAGATGGGGCTAGCCGCACTTACATGACGCCGCCAATCAAAATTTTCATGAGGGTCTTGAGAGAAACAAGAATACCCAGCAAAACACCCAAAATGGGGCCCAAAAGGGCAACAAAAAGGTGAGTGACACCCGGAATGTTCAGGATCATTGTAGCATCTGCCTTCTTTTAGGTTCTACGAACCGAGCTAAGACGCATTCTACTGGTAATCACCGATGGTCTGCTTACGATCACAAGGTGATTGGTGAAAATGTCAGTAATTCGCAGAATTCAGACAGGAATGACAGACAGGTGCATGGTGCAAAGGGGGGAAAGGGTAATCCGACCCCCTCCGGTGGAAACAAAAATACCGGAGGCCCTGGCGGGTCCCAAGGCAAAGGAAATCGGACTCCATCCGGCTCCGGTGGGCAGCCGAACGGCCAGACAGGTCCTAATGGCAACGCCGGAGGCGGAAATCGAAATCCAGGCCAAACCCCTCAATCCGGTACAAACAAAGGAAATGCTCCAGGATCACAGGGTAAAGGTAAGGGAAATCCTTCAGGAACCCCTTTCTCTGGTAAGGGCAGAGGGCGTGGCGACGGTGGTGGTCCATCATCCGGCGGCCGTGGCCGTGGACGTGGAAAGGGCAACCATCGTGTGGATCAGGTCTCAGGTGCAGATCAGGTGTCCGATGCGGATCGAGATTATGTCGAAAATGCCCTGAACCCAGCAGATGATCCGTTCCAAGATGAGTGGGTCGACGAATCAGGCTGTGTTCACAATGTTAACGCAGCCGCTGGAGGTCAGAACGCCTAGGGGAGCCACGAAAATCGCCCCTCCCCAGGCGATTTCAGGCATGATCCCCAGATTCCTGATCGACCATTACTTGATGTAGGGTCGCTTGTCTCCTCTCCCCTGGATCCGGCAGCGGATCCTTCTGTTGTAGTGGACGAGGTTGGTGTACAGTCCAAGCACAGGGCCCGTCAGTTTGTCACAAAGCTGTGGGTCTCTGATTGCAAGGGAAATTTCCACCTCGCCACTTGTTTGTGTGACAATGGATCAGAGGTAAATCTCCAAACCAATTCATTCTTACCGGACGACTGCGTGTTTGAGTCGCCTCATCCTGTTACCCTCGAGGGAGTTTCTGGACATTCTCTCGCAGGTGGGCAACGCGGTTGTTATATATCAACTCATTTGGTCGCTCAAGACCTTTGGGAAGAGCAAAATGTGGAAGAAATTGTCCTTAAGGATGACTACTTCTATCGTGCCGACATAAAGTATGACCTTTATTTGGGCCATCCTTGGCTTCGCAAGAACAGGGTAGCGCCCGTAGGTCATCGTCGTTGTTTTTTGCTTGAGTCAGGTCCCTTGGAACGTCCTGAATTTCGTTTTTTGCACGCAGGGTTTAAAAGTGCAGAAGAATTTTTGAAGCAAAAGGTGACATCAAAATTTGGTGAAGATGTCACCATTGCAGAGGTGAATGGGAGTGCTGATTACTCCCAGGAGTTAGAATGTCTTCGTAGGGACTCCCAGCCACGACGCCCTTCGCGCTGGCACTCTTCATCCTACAGAGTTGTCGACAAATGGCGCGATGCAATTTGTGAATATTTTCATGAACACCATTCCTTTTGGCCCCAGTATGATGCCTTTGCTAACCGTATGAACAAGCGCTTTGACAAGCACTTTAGCGACGCTTGGACCCATAAATGGGACAAGAAGTTGTGGATTAATCCTCCGTTTCACTTAATCCAGCAGGTCATCCATAAAATCAAGCAAGATAAAACCCAGGCAATTTTAGTTGTGCCCTTGTGGGACGACAAGCCTTGGTTTCAGGAATTACAAGACATTTGTGTAGATTACATCGAACTTCCCAGGAAGATTAAGCTGTATGCCAGGGACGACACAGGTCCCCTGCCACAGCGGTCCTGGAGTTCGCTTGCATTCCTGGTGGATGGAAAGCTTTCTGACTCTAATTCTGCTGATTCTGGTACTGATTCTTGTGTTGGGTCTGAATCTGAGGTTGAGCGTGGTACTGATGATGAATCTATTTTTTCTGATTTTTGTCCGTCAGATACCCAAGGTGATTCAACGTCCAATGGATCCGCCTCGTCTCCCTCTTCCCCAATACGATCGACATCGAAAAGAATCTTCAGTGCACGGGCGAAGAAAAATTCCAAATCGCGCCGCAAATTCAGAGTTTTTAATGAAAAACCCCCTGTGGAAGCTTTCATGGATCCTTTCGAGGAGCTGGATCACGAAGAGAATCTCTGGGATTTCGACACACGACCCACCTATCTTCAAGAGGCAGTTGATACGGACCTGTTTAGGGACATCCGTAAGAAGATTCTTCCTGCCAAAGCCGAAGAAGTCGCCAAGGTTTTTTCGACAGGAATTCCTGGCGATCAGGTGGACACTGAATTGTGTTCCAAGTCAAGAGAAAAGATTTTTGAGGAACGGAAGGACACAACCCTTTCAGGGAAGTTGATCAAAGACCCCCCTGTCCGTGGACAGTTCGCTGAAGCCTTCATCGAGCTTCCTGAAGGGTACAAGGCAAAAAAACAGCGCCCTTATGAAAATCATGGACACAAACATGAGATACTCAGAAAAATCATCGAGAGAAATCTCAGGGAATTTGGTTGGCTTGAGGGTTGTATGACCAGCGAATGGTGCTGTGCACCCTTCACAGTCCCGAAGCCACCGCCTGCAGACCAGAACACTATTGATGGTTGGCGAATGGTTGTTGATTTTCGCAATCTCAACGCCGAAACCAAGGCGGATTCACACCCCCTGCCCCTCATTGAGGAGGAAATCGCCAAGAGGGCAAGAGGTCGTTTGTTTTCTGTGCTGGATCTCCGTCATGGCTTTCACCAAATGCCGTTGAGGAAGGACAGCCGACCTCTCACCTGTATGTGCACGCCATGTGGCCCAGTCCAATGGACGGTCATGCCCATGGGCCTGAAGAACGCCCCCTCGTTTTTTCAAAGAATGATGGAAGATGTGCTTTTTTCAGCTCATCCTGAGCTTCGTGCCTTCGTGAGCGTGTACATAGATGACATAATCATCGCGACGGAAGGGGAGGGACTGACCGAAGCCGAGCTGGTGGCCCTACGTGAGAAGCAGCTGAACCAAGTTTTGGACATTCTTGACGCCAATCAGCTGATTTGTGGGCCAAAGAAGGGAAAATTATTTTTAAAATCAGTCGAATTTTGTGGTTCTCTCCTAGGAAATGGCACCCGACGACCCAGTCCAGGGAAGCTCGTCGCTATTCAGAAGTGGAAGCGCCCTGAGACGATCACGGAGTTGAGAGGATTCCTGGGTTGTTGCAATTTTTACCACACTTTTGTGCCGAATTATGCCAAATTTGCTGCCCCCCTCACTGAATTATTGAAGGTAGGGAGAGATGCGGGCAAGGCAGGTTCAAAGGTTCGTGTCAAGTGGACTGACGAGTGCGAGGAGGCCTTCCATCACTTGAAGGCGGCCCTCTGCGAAGTCGCCACGTTGCATGTGCCCCAATTTGACCGACCCTTCTACATTAGAACCGACGCTTCTAGGTACGCGATCGGAGCTGTTCTCGAACAGGTTGATGAAGCCACCGGCGATCACTACCCTCTTGCATTTTGGTCTTCGAAGCTAGCCCCACGCCAAATGCAATGGTCGCCGCGTGAGCAAGAAACGTACGTACGTCATAATCTGCACTCTAAAAAAGTACCAATCGTGGGTTGGCACCAATCGAGTCGAGGTCCTGACGGATCATCGATCTCTGGAGTATTGGGCCACTGAACACATTGATACTGTCGCGAGCCCAGCTGGTCGACGGGCCAGGTGGCACGAATTTCTCTCTCTGTTTGACCTCCATGTGTCGTATTTGCCTGGAAAACACAACACGGTAGCGGATGCTCTGAGCCGATGGGCTTACCCCGCCTCAGAGGGGCTGCAGAGTACCAACATCCATGGTACGGAGCAGGACCGCCATGTCATCATCGAATGGGATCAGGAAGAAAAGAAACTCATTCGACGTGCATGCATGCAGTGCGCTGTTAAACAGCACGCATTGCCGTGTCACGACATCACGGCCATCTCAGATCCGGCGCATGCTCATGAGATCTGCACCAAAACACTGAAAGTCGTGGAAAAAGTCACCGATCCCTCCTCAGGGAGTGTGAAACGGTTTGACTATACCCGACAAGTAAGTCGATTCCGGTTGATCCAGGGCATTAAGCGTCGAGATCCGGCCAAAACTCCACCCCTGCCTAAAGATTCCCTGATAATCCGTGACTGGACGTCCGATTACCTGCAGGATCCCATGTTTAAAGAGGTCTTTGGAAATCTCAAATCCAAAGATGCTCACAAGGATGGGATTTTTCCTGAGTATTCGTTGGATGGGGGGAAGCTGTGGATGGAGGGTAAATTGTGTGTGCCAGACGCCCTAGCCCCCCGAGTGTTAAACTGGTGGCACAAATGGGAGTCCCCCCACGCACATGGCCGTCGACTGTGGTCAATGATTAAACATAGGTTGTTTGGCTCACGGCTATATACTCACTGCATGAAAGTAGCCGCCGGATGCGCCCAATGTGCTGTCTCAACGCCCCCCAGCGCGAAGAAGCACGGCCATCTGAGGCCTCATCCTATTCCGGAGCGCCTCTTTAACAGAGTCACCAGTGATTTCTTCTATCTCGGTGAACTCGATGACGAAGAGTGCCATTGGACTAATAAAAAAGTCAATGGTGTGCTCCTTATTCAGTGCCGTCATTCCGGCTACATGCAGGTGTTGCCTTGCAACATCGAGTCGATGACTGGCAAGGCTGCCGCCAAATGGTGCGCGCAGACCTGGATGGGAGGCTGGGACGTCCCATCCGAGGTGGTGACGGATTCAGGCAAAGAGTACACCTCCGAATGGTGGAGAGAATTATGTGCTCGCCTTGGAATCCACCACCTCAGGTGTGAAATGCACTCGCATCGAGCGTTGCCTGGCGAAAGAGCCGGCCGCTCTGTTATAAATATGCTTCGTAAGGAGCTCGCGAGTGAAAAGGATTTCCACTGGCTTGAAGTTCTCTTCGCATTGCTTCGCCGTTACCACAACACGCCTTTGTATCATGGCCTTTCTCCAAATGAAATTGTCTTTGGACGAAAGAAGTGTTGGTGGAACATGCCGTTGGATAATCCTGGCCCCTGTAAAGATGCTTCGCTGTTTTTGGACGAAGTCCAACGAGCAGATAAAACTGTGTCGAAATTAATCGAGAAGCATCAAGCTGACTGGCTTTGGGTCCAGAATCAAGGCCGAAAAAACCCCCACAATTTTGAAGTCGATGATCGAGTTTGGCTTCGAAAATCCGAAACCACCCTGGACGGAGATGACAAGCTTCTTCCCTTGTGGGAGGGGCCATTCGCTGTTACAGCGCGTCTTGGTGAGAACAGGTGGAGGATTCGTGTGGATGTCAGCAGGGAAATTGACGTTTCGGGCGATCGCCTCAAGAGAGAGATCCCCTCCCCCAAGGATCGGGTTAAACCCCTTTTTTGGACTGCGAAACATTTGTCTGATCGGGTCATCGAAGGGGGAAAGTACGAACTCAAGAGGATTGTTGAAGCAAGACGTGATGCCAAGGGCGAATGGGAATTTCTGTGTGAGTGGAGGGGCTTTGATTCCAGTCACAACAACTGGGAACCAGCCGAATCTTTTGTCCATGGGTACACCAAGGGGTTCATCGACTTCCTCAATAAGCACCCCGAAATTGGAGTACTCCTGACAGATTGTTTGTCGAAACCAGACAGACAAGTGGAGAGCGACGGAAAACGACCTGTGGTGAATCGAGATCCAGCCTCTTACGGCCCTCAGCAGCCACATTCCAGGGCTGATCCGTCGATCCCCCCTCCTGCGGTCAGGCCAGCCCAGGAGCCAAATGAGGACCAAGCTTCAAGTTCGGCCGCTGATTTGCAGCGCCCAAGCCGTACGAGGGCCAGGCCAGACAGGTTGGTGGTCACATGTATTCGTGCTTGGCCGAATTGAGGAAGCCATCCTACCACATTCTGCTCAATCCACTGTTCATTCATTCTGTTTATGTCATGATGTGGAAAACTGCGAATGTTTGATAATTTGACGTCAATCCATCACTTTTTCTTTGGTCTCTGTTCGGTAGCGTATCGAAAGTCGAAAGCCGAAAGCCACGGAGTGTGCTGCCGTGTTCAGAAAAAACCAAACTCAGGCTTAATTCAGGCAGATTCGGGGTATACTTGTCTCTGTTGGTCTGTGCATCTTTGGAATTTGGCTACTCGTGCAGATGGAAGCAAATGTACATAGTAAAAACGCTGCGCAGCGACATTCACCCCTACAGGCACCCCCTGTAGTACTGGCTGCACCAGATGCGATGCCAGGAACTCAGATCATACCTTCATTTGCTGTGATGCTAACGCCAAAGTCCAGATTCAGATCCAGGATCCTCAAATTTGCCTTGAATTTCTCAGGTTTGTCCATCATTCTGCCACTGTTGTACGAAACCCAGACGTCAATTGTTCAGACAACCTTCAGATAGGAGCTCTAGGGACTTCTAAAAGCAACCTCTGAAGTCCGTAAGCTTCGTTGTATTTTTTGGCACACGCCAATGTGAGCTCAATCCGACCTGAAACTGTCGAAAATGGTGAATCCAAGTGTCTTGTGGGACTCATTGGAAAGATTGGCCTTGTCGAAGTCGATTGACACCGCCGCCACTGTAAATACGGTGTCTCTCAGTTATATACTGTCAGTAAAGCGCCTTCAGCGAACCTTCGGCGCGTTACATGCCAAGGATCCAGGGCCATCATGTCCCATCATGATGCATCATCACATGATCCACATTTTCATAGAATCTGTTAGATTCTCGCGAACCAACGTGCCGGAAAGCACAATTGAGCTGAATAAACGACAATATATATTAAGTCTAGTCTAAACGAAAGTGTTAGTAGTTTCAGTTGTAGACATTCCGCTTCATTTCACCTTCATCTCAGGGAATTTGCTGATTTTAGGACAATTCAGATTGATTTCCTTGTCATCTCTTCTCATTCCTCGAAGATCTGTCGACGGGTTTGCCTAACTTCGTTCACGCTTATGATCTTCTGTGCACATAGGGTCTGTAGACAACATTTGTAATTGTTTTACCTCTCTGTGATTGTTTAATCTCCTTCATCTCTGCCCAAATTAACTCTCAAATTTGCTGAATCTTGTGATCATCCACCAGATGCGCCACATCTGAAGCACATGCTGCACTTTTCAGAACGAGAAAAGCGGGAGTAACACGATGTAGAGTTCGGCGAGGACACCGTAGCGTGCCCGCGACAGCGAAACTGTGCCAGAGCGCTGAGATGTCACTCCAATTCTTGATCCCCCCACTCAATCCACCAATAATCTACCTCATTCTCAACCAATGCATGGTTTGGTATCGATTCTCGATACGTTTACATGCTTTTTAGCCCTTGACCCAATGTTTTACTGCACGGAGGACTGTTCGTCACTTCTCATTCTGTCTCATTTCAGGTTCATCCAGCCTGATTCAGTGCCAATTCAGTCCAAATCAGGTCAGATCAAGCAGATTTCGCCCCATCGAGGCTACATTTCTATTTTTTTCTGGGACTTACCCGCACTACGTTCTTCGTTGACGTAGCGACACACCCCAGTGTGTTTTTGGAGGGGGAGTGTAAGTGCGGCTAGCCCCATCTGCTCAGATTTTCAGACATTCTGCCCAGATTGGCTACATTTTGGTCATTTTCTTTGCTTCGGCGGAATTGCCGCCTCGCAGCTCAGTCTCAGGATATTTCCTATATATTTCTGATATGCCGGATTTGATTCCGCGGTCCATTTCCCGTAAATCCGCCGCGTTCCGCTATTTTAGCTGGAATCGCCATTTGCCGCTGACGCGCGCTCGCGGGCCAGATCGGCCAAACATTTTTACATAATTGGATTGTTTAAATCTTTTCAGACAGTTTTGGACACTCAGATGTATTTAGAATAATTTGCATCAATTTTCTTCATAGACTGGGATTTTCTGCCGGACAACACTCAACATGGATCTTGCCTCAGTTGTTGCTGCTCTTGCCTCCGTGGGTGTTCGAGTCTCCGGTTCTACCCCCAATAACAACGTTCAGGTCGACTCCTCGCGTGCCTGCCCCACTGGTCTTGCCGGCCCCGAGCCCTCCGGCACCATCAACGACCCAGGGCAGCACTTTCAGGGGAGCAGTGGGCAACGGCGCCGTGCACGCTCATGTTGTGCCGCACATGGCAGTGGCCACACACACTCTGGGCAGACGTGTCTGTCCAGTATGTGGCGTAGTGGCTGTAGCCTCGGCGCGACTGAATGCCGAACAGCCACTTGTGCCAGGCCAGCCTTTTATACCTCAGGGGGTGCCAGGAGGAGGAGTGGAAAGTGTCATGGGTGTGCTGGGCCACCAGATCATGTGTCCAGCCTTTCTGTGGTGGTTCCATGATATCCCAGGGGGTTTGTGGGGAGTCGGGTTGGGGGGGGGGAAGGGTGAATCCGTATTTGGCATACTCGTCGGATCTTTCTTGGTGCAGGTGGCCAGTGTGGCCCTCAACCCACTCAACGGACTGATTTTCGGAGAGGAGGGACTGTCGGCGCACAGGACCCATCTGGAGTGCTTGATGGGGCGTTTGGACCCTGTGGCCGTGGCAATGGCACCTTTACAGTCGACCCGCAGGCGGGTATGGGGGGGGGAGAAGTGGGACCCAAGCAGGATTCCTACCAGTTCGGCTCTGTACCAGTTGGGGTTTCCAGGGATCCTGCAGACAACGATGCGCCCATCCGGTAGCACAGGGGAGGAGCCAGATTAGGGGGGGGAGCCGATGCGGCTACCATCAGCGTAGGTACAGTCTGGTAGGGGCCCAGGGTTAGGCACCACATAAGCCGTCAGACCCGCTACAGGCGCTAATTCAACTGCGCCCCTCAGCTTGGACTTGGCATTCCACGAGACAGAGAGGGGGGTCATTGTCGAGGAAGGAATGGGGCCGAGTAGCGACAGGGCATTGAGGAACAGCGCCCGTGGGGACATGAGGGGGGTGGCCTGTGGTGCGCATGGAGGCGAGCAGGGAATTTCTGTGGAGGCTGTCTAACACCCTGGTGGGGTACAGCACGCGGAAAGATCGCATCCCCAGACCTCTGGACCTGTGGGTGTATAGTGTCTTCTTCGCAACTAGGAAGGGGAGCCCTGAGACACCGAATACGAAGCGTTCCATCGCCTGGAACAGTTCGTCTATTTGGAGGGGGGTGGGGGGGAAGGATTCAACTCGGTATAGGAGCCTCGGTAGGACTACTGTGTTTACAAGGGTGACTCTGTGGAGCATCTGTATGGGACGTGCATTCAGGTCAGCAAGCTGGGCCCGAAGTTCGTCTGCAATGACACGGAAACCCTGTTGCTGGTTGAACCTGGCAGGCAGAGGGTGGCCAAGATGGATCAGGTAGGGGACCTTCAGGAGCTGGTGCTCAGTGAGGACGGCCCACTCTTGGGTTGATGGACTCGGGATCGACTCCAGAAGTCATCTCTGGCCTGTGTGGGGGAGGGAGGGGGGCTGTACTTTGGGAGGGACAGGGGAGTCAGGGGGAGGGGAGTCAGCTCAAGGGACTCGCTTTTGGTTACATTAAGCTGGCATCCGATCAGGGCGAGGCCTTGTTGGACGAGGGACGCTGCACGCAAACCGTGCAAGGGGGCAATGGCGGAGGATATTTCATCGACGAAGGCAGAGAGCCGTATGCCGTGGAGCTGCAAGAAGCGCAGGGGTATCTCAAAAACCACGACGAACAAAAGGCAGGAGAGGGGGCACCCTTGTTTCACACCGTGTGTGGTCCTAAAGACTTCAGCAGGGGATCCTCGGATATATGTTGCCCCGAACTCAAGCACCGTTTGGATTAAGCGCAGTAACTTGGTTGGGGTGCCCATTTTAGCGAGGACCGTACTGATGAGTACCTTAGGCGGGCTGTCAAAGGCATGATACACATCGAAGGCATAAATAGCCCCCCATGGGGTGCCGTCATCCATGTCATTGAGGAAGGCTTGTGTGGCGTGTGCGGTGGGGACGCCGCGTTTGCCTCCGAACTTACGGGGGTGCAGGTTTGGCGAAATCAGGGGGTAGAGTTTTTTATAGACCCATCGCATGAGCAGCCGGTACACCGAGTTGCTCATGGCGATTGGTCGCCACCGGTCTGGGTCTTGCCAGGACGCTTTTCTTTTAAAGATGCAAAATGTTTCGGATATCAGCCAAGGGTGGGGTATGTGGCCAGACTCATAGCACAGCTCGAGACAGCAATGGACGACCTGGAACTGTGCATAGGGGAGGATGGCGATCAGGTAGGGGGGTACACCGTCAGGGCCTGGCAATTTTTTCCGCGCTGCGCGTGATAGACCTCACAATTCTGGTACACTTGGGGGGGCCACATCAGGTAGGGAGGGGGACTGTGGGATATACTGTGGTGCGTTGGCACTCCAGGGGTTGTTGCGTTGCAGGATCCTTTGTATATTCCGAGAGGGGAAGGGGAGGGTGGAGGGTACAGGGGGGGAGACGGGGGGTGTGTTTGACGCGCCGATAGAAGACTTTGGATCTTCTTTTCGCTTGGCGTGCGAGCTGCTTCACCACCCCAGCCCAGTCAGAGATGTCCACAGGGGATCGGTGGTTGTTGGGTTTGGAGGTATTGACCTGTGTCATGGTCTGCAGCATCACCTCGGTGAGGGCGCGATAGGTGTGTTCGACATCGTGCGGTGACACGGGTGATGGAACGTCATGCTTGCTGACCAGGGACCTGAACAGGTTAATGTCATGTCTGTTCCAGAGCGAGCATCTGGGCTTGGGTGTATGGGGGGCAGTCCATGGGATGGTACAGATGATGATTGGGTTGTGGTCAGAGGAACCATGCACTTTCGTGAAGTCGATTACACGGGCAGAGGAGGTGAGGAAAGAGTTGTGGTACAGACGTGTCCCATAGGCACAATCAATGTAGCTCTTTGTGCCACTGAATCTCCGCCCTCGTGTGTGGGGGACGCCTTGCACTTGAGGGAGCAGGAGGTCTACCAACGATTTGGCTTTTTCTTTGGCTATGAGCCACGGCCAGAGGTTGGGGCGAAGGGTTGTGGTGTGAGAGGAATGGGTGGTGCCATGAACTTCACCCATCACGAGATATGAGTCCTGGACTAGGCGGTCCAGGATTGGCTCGCACAGGCGTTTTTCTTTTATGGTGTGGGGTCCGTAGAAGGAGGCCACGTGGACGGGTGGTACGAGGGGCCAGGGCTGCAGGCGTACCTCAGTGGAGATCAGCGTGCCTGGTATGTGTACTTTGAGGGGGGGTGCCTTGGGTGATATAGAGGAGTGTATGAGGAGGGCAACACCGTTTTGTGTTGTGGGTGAGCTGTGAAGCAAGTGGAAACCCCAGTTGAGGCCTACGCGCTCAAAGTAACAGACATGGTAGGAGGACACAGGCTTAAACTCTTGCAGACTGATAGTGTCGGGGAGGGGGTCGAATGCATCGAGGGCATGACAGAGTCTATTGGGGGTAATCTCTGGGCCTCCCAGGTTGTACCAGGCCCTGGTTGAGCACATCCCCTGTTCGAGCAACATGGAAATTCTGCGGGGCCATGGGACGGGGGTTGCTCCCGGCGGTGGGCGTCACAGTGTCGGCCCGGGGTGGGTCCGAAGTCACGCTCGCGGGCGGGGGTGGGGACGCATGAGAGACCTGGTGTGGAACCATACATGAGGACACATCGGGCATGGCGGAGCTCAGGGTGGTCGCCGGTGGTTTGAGCTGCGGGGGGTGGAGGGGCGATAGCGACGCAAGATAAGCGAGGTACATTATTGTACAGGATACAGAGACAATCAGACGATCGAGGGAAGCCAACGAAAGTGGTAAGTGCATGAAGATGGTTGTATGGTGCACATACTGCCATGTTCATCGCGTGTGATGGGTACTTGATGCTCTTGTTGGTGGGCATGGTGGCTGATTGGGTGCACGAAGGTGGGCAAGCGGGAGTGTTGTGGTAATCACCAATAGTAGGGATATGGCCTGTAGGGAGTTGAGTACGGCAACACTGAGCATGTGGAACAGGCGATGCGTGCCAACGCACACGGCGGTTATGTGTTGGTGGACCTGCATGGTGTACCAGTGGGCGTGCAGTAGCGCGTGTAATACATTCGCGGTGTGGGCGGTGGGCGTTGGGCGGATGCCATGGAGCTGCAGGAAGTGTGTCAGGCGTGGTCTAGACAAATCAACGGCGTGTGGGGGGTGGGGTGCAGAAGGGGTAAACCTCGCGCTCTGTAGGAGTCGTGGAGTTGACGCGTAGTCATTGGGTACTTGATGATAGGGCCCATAGAAGGGATGATGTGGATGGCGGGGCCGAGGGCACGGTGGTGGGGTGTGACGCAGAGGCTATGTCTGGTATCCGAAAATCTGGCAATGGAGATGTGGCAGCGGTGAGGTTGGCCTCTGTCAGGGCAGGTTGGGGAAAGGTGATGAGTTTCACACGCTCCAGGCAGTCCGTGAGGAACATGACTAGGTCCTGGCTACTGTTGCCCGATGAAAAATATATGGGGCCTGGCATGGTCGCTCCGTATGCTGTGACAGCGGATTCCAGTTCCTGGTATTTCACCATCACTTGTCCGAATTGTTGAAATACTTGGTGGCTTTCAACGGGGCCATAGGTGGAGGCTGATTTCAACACGTCTCGGACATCCAGTGTTGGCGGGTAGCGTGCAATCACATACAGGGAACTCACTTCCCTAGAGAAGTCTTTCGCGAAGACTCGGTTGTTGGTGTGTGCAGAGACACATATCATTTCACCTAAGTTCTCTATTTCCTAAACCGCAGGTTGGATCAACATAGGGTCATGGACCATACCAAGTACGTTGTACTTGCTAAGCAGTACCAAGAAGGCAAACTTCCTATACAGAGGTGGGTTGGGTTCGATGGCAGTGCGTACTTCATCCGAGGGTAGTTTGCGCCTACGAGGGCCATTTTTTTGGAAGGGAGGTTGGGGTGTGATGATAAGGGCAGACTCTTTGACGGACCTATCGAGGAGACCAATGGTGACAGCCAAGTCCATGAGGGCGGGTTGTTCATCATAAAAATTGCCCAAGACATCAAACGGAATGAAAAAATCAAACAATTTATATCCATCGGGGGCGGAGTTCACCATGATGGGCCAAAAGGCTTTTGTTATCCTAGGGACTGTTAGCTCCTTCAAAACCGTACAGGTGTCGTCGGGGTTGAGGCCATTGAGCATAAGCATCAGTGGCAGGGAGCCTGATATGTGCCATTTGACTTCAAGGCCGTCAACCTCGCGTGTGATGTCTATGGGTACGTCAACGCGTACTTGGAAAAGTGTGGACTGGGGTGTGTGTAGAGTGGGAGGTATGGGTTCTGAGGGATCCTCATTTTTCGGAAAATACCCAATGGTTTGAGGGATGTGGTTTCGGGGAAGTGGGGAAGACGTGAGTTGGAAGAGTACCAGGGGTTGGTCAGGTGAGGTGGGTGCCGTGGAAACCTGATGTGTGTTGGGAGAGCATACGCCCATGTGTATCGCTTGGCACACCACGGAGAGCCACAAGAAGCCTAAAGACGGAACTAAGGCGATGCGTCTATCAAGTACGGAGGCCAACTCAACATCAGCAACATTCCTACGGGCATTATAAGCAAGCCAGAAGGTGGTTGGTTTCTCTTGCTTTTTTGCTGCACGCAGCATCGCAACGATTTGTTTTACGATTGTACGATGAGAGAAAAAGGGGGGCTCATCTTGGAACGAGGCATAGTTGGGGAGTATGGCAAAGGAAACCAGCCTGATAAGTTTGTTCCACTCAAAATTTGCTAGATCGGCTATGGAAAAGCTTTTTAAAAAACCGTTGTAAGGCAAGCCGTCTCCGAAGAGGAGAATTCGTGGGGCGGGGTTGAGCGCCGCTAATAGATCGGGCGGTGGCAACGGAGAGGTGTCATGGTATATGGTTTGTGTGATGGAAAGTACATCGACTTTGGAAAACCGGTTTTGTCCTTTTACCGGAATTTTGCCACCTTGGACATCTTTTGTTATGTCACGGGGCTCAGGGAAGCCGGTAGGCAAGGCATCTTGAGGGCGGAATGACCTTTGGGCAAGGGCCTTTATTGGATTGCGTTCAAGCGTATGAACCATGGGTTGGTGTGGCGCAACAACGGGTTCTTTGTCTTCTTCTATGGGAGACGAGCTATTTTTGTCACCATCATGTTTTACGGGTGTTTTGTTGCGAGAAGGGAGAGCAAAGGCACACCTTGGATCGCCGTGTTCTTCTTGGGATAAGGCGTCATGAACACCATGTGCATCTTGGTCATAGATGACATCCTCTATAGGAGGAGAAGCATGAAAGGGTCGTTGCTCATCGGAGGTGGCATCACCGTCAAATTCGGAGCGGGTATTTTTTTGGTTTGCTTTTTTTTCACTATCAACAATGGAAGAAGATGCCATGGACCCTTTAGGAGTCACCGATGGTTCGGTTGGCGGTCTTGGAGCGGGTGAGGCAAACGATTCGTCATCCTTTTTTTTGGTAGGCGCTTTTTTTTGATGAGTAGCATCTTTTTTTTGTTGGTCCATTGGGTTGAGAGTGGGAAAAGGGAGAGGGATGGAGAACGTACCAGAGGCTGTAGACAATGTGTCTACATCAATGGGCACGGTGACTCGGTCAGGGTCAATACGAGACAAAATGGTTTGGCGCAAGTCACGTGCCATGCTTTCAGCAAGGTGGGAGCTTTTTTTAATGCTACCACCTGAGCGTGAGGTTGCCTTTGAGGAGGCTTTAGAGTTATTGCGGGAAGAAGACATCGTCAGATGGGCAGGGACAGAACGAAAATGTCACCGCAACAGACAGTTGACGGTTCAGAGAACGCAGAAAAGACTTTCAACATAAACCCCGCCTCCCGAATTTCTACTTGCTTGCAAAAACACATAAAGAGGGTTTCGCCCTAAAACCAAATGGGCGTTTTCCAACACGACCGGTGGTGGGCATGTTTCGTTGGGCAACAACACCATCATCCATCCTACTTGCCACTATGGGCACAATCTTGCTCAAGATAGATCGACACCATGACCCCCTCTGCTCCCCCATTTTAGATACGCTGGACCTACTCAAAAGGTTGAGGAAATTTTCTTCTGACCCGGGGTGGGGGACGGATGGGAGAGAATGGTGCATATCCACTTTCGATTTTGAGAGTCTATACACGAATTTCCGTTGGAGCGATGTTTCCATGGCGATGGATTTTTGGCGCGCCTACTTTCTTCAACATGAATCCGACGCTCTACCCATTTCGAGCCATGAACGTGTATTTCTACATTGTTTGTTTGCCGAAATGCCTTGGGAACAATTTGTTGAGTTGAAAACATCGTTCCCATATATGAATATGGACTACCAGGAGCATATGTACCTTGGAAAGTTTCTCATGAATGTAGTGTTCACGCATTGCATCTTCCTCAACGAGGGAGTGGCCATCTTTTTGCAATTGATTGGTTTTGCCATGGGAACGAACTGCGCTCCATCGTGGGCCCAATTGGTTCTTAGGGCATATGAGAGACGCTCCCCCCTGCCCCGTGACATTCTATTATGGCGCTATATTGATGACGGCTTCGCCGTTCACCCTTTGAGTCTCAGTGTGCAGGATTTGAACACGCATTTGTGTAAGGTATACCCCAAACATCTCGCCTTTACTTTTGTGGATAAAGCGAGTCGCTGTGGAATTGCCTTTTTGGACATATGGGTGGTATCACTCGCCCCCCTACGCACAAGTGTCTATTGGAAGCCGTCACATGCATGCACCTATATTCCTTGGCGTGCGAATGTGCCCCGTCACACTAAATGTTCATGGATTAGAAGGCGAATGCATTAGGTATCTACGTATTTGTTCCCACGAGCGCTTTTATGCCCTTTGCCTACGAAGGTTAACTACGGCGGTGGAATTGTTGGATTATCCTAAACACGTGGTCACACAAATGATTCTTTCATGGGATGAACGTTCAAAGGTATTGATACCACGACGTGAACGGGTATTGGCACATGTGGATGATGTGCAATGCTCGCTGAGTCAAGTGGAGAGCCACGAGTCGGGTGTCATTGGGGGTGGAGGGAGGGTGGGAATCCCCCGAGTGCATATACTTCGCGCATGGCATCATTCAGCGGTACAGCTGTCGTGGCCGCGTGTATTGCATTGCATACAAAAAAGGTTACCTTTCTTGAAGGGTAAAACACGTTTATTTGCGATTTTGAAGCCTTTGGCCTCGCTTCGTAAATTATTCAGGAGACACGCGCGCACAGCGCTGAGAATGAAGTAGGTCGCAACAACCTTGGTGTTTGTTTGGCGCTGTAACATCCACGAGTTGCATTTATTGTGATTATGTGGCATGGAACAATGTGCAGCACACACTGTACATGAATGATGATTGCCTGTCCTGTAGAGCTATGTTTTGCTGATGAGGCCCACTTTCAGGGCGAAATCGATACTTTGAAGCACATGGAATAGACATCCCGAGCATTGGCCAGTGTCCACATTGAGTGCAGGGTTTGAGGTCGGTTGCGGCTTTGCCTAACTCAAGTGAGAGTGAAACACCAAATATTTGGGGCCACTTCAATTTCATTAGTCAATGACTGCTTCGTCCTGATTTCTAGGCTTTGCGCCTGCAGTCACACGCGCGCACGTCGGATGCTCGGGATGCCTCCTTTGACAGTGCAGGAAGAAGGTCTTACCAAGGGGACGTCCTGTCCCTCCCACTGCCCTAGGTCAGGTGCCTCTTAAGCCGCTCCCGCAGGTGCTTGGGAAGGCAGTGTCGAAGCCACCCGGTCCAGGTGTCCCAGGTGGGAGGGTGTCCCCACATGTGTCCATGGGTAGGGCCCCATGCCCCCTCCTTTGGGCGGCAGCTCTGGGGGCTGCCCAGCCGTGTGAAGTATCCTTCACCACAAGGGGTATCGCTCCTGCTTGTCTACGGTACGACCGCCTCACCCTTGTGGCTTGAGTTGCGGGGCCGCTCTGCTGGGCAGGCAACCCCCTCCTGGACTGTGTACCGGCTCGCCTGTCACCGTCTACTTCCATGGCTCCGGGTGACGTTTGCCATGGTCCCCGATGCAGCCTGGCCGGGCTCGGACCAGTGGCCTTGGAGTACCGCTCCTGCCACTGGCCTGGCCGGTCGGCCGGGTCGCCCCAGCGTGTCCGACCCATGGGGCGTTGGTTCTTTCCTGTCCCTCGGCCGCCCTACGTGTGTGCGGTGTCCTGGGCAACTTTGCTCCTGTTCAGCGGTGTGCCCGCTCGGTGCGTTGCGTTGCATCTGCAGTGTCCAGGGCCACTTTGCTCCTGTTTACCGGTGCGCCCGTTCGGTGCGTTGCTTTGCTTGTGCGGTGTCCACGGCCACTTGGTTCTTGTTCACCGGTGTGCTCGCGTGGTTTGTCGTGTTGCGTGTGCGGTGTCCTGGGCCACTTGACTCCTGTTCACCGGTGCGCCCGCTCGGTTTGTTGTGTTGTGTGTGGGGTGTACTCGGTCACTTGGCTCCCGTTCACCGGTGTGTCCGCTTGGTGTGCTGCTTTGTGTGTGCGGTGTCCTGGGCCACTTCGCTCCTGTTCACCGGTGCGCCCGTTCGGTGCGTTGCTTTGCTTGTGCGGTGTCCTGGGCCACTTGGCTCCTGTTCACTGGTGTGCTCGCGTGGTTTGTTGTGTTGCGTGTGCGGTGTCCTGGGCCACTTGGCTCCTGTTCACCGGCGCGCCGGCTCGTTGTGTTGTGTTGTGTGTGGGTTGTCCTGGGTCACTTGGCTCCTGTTCACCTTTTGGGCGTCGCCCAACCCCTCCGGTTTTGAGAATGGCAGGGTCGCCAAGTGAGCCCATGATTTGGGATAGTCCCAAATCGCCAACATGGCGGCCACGGTATGCCAAGCCCAAGAGGAGTTATTCGCCGGGTCCAAGATATGTTGGGCACCGAAGTATGCATCTCCATAACATACTTGAGTCATGATGTCAATTGGGCGCAACGTTGAGATACACGGTCGCCACCTGACATCATGACGGGCAAAAAACAGCAATATTGGCGAAAGAACACCCAAAGGTGCCTTGAAAGGCGCACAAATATATTATAATATCTTCGGCCTGGATTGAGTAATCGGCCAATCCTTCTAAACACAATGACTTGACACCAATGACCTTTGATTCCACATATGTGCTCCACTCGGGGCGCTTTGGAAGGTCGCGCGCGCTGCCTCCCAAGTGGGCACATGCAAAAATGGAATATTGCAAAAAACACACCTTGCTCGCAACCCATCACTTCGGGAGCGCTCCACAAGCGTCCCTTCACGAAGGTTAGGCTTGCGAGTGTTGGTTGAGAGTACAATGAAGGGCCTCGTGCGATATGGGGTCCCTTGGCAGGTTAGTCTTGGAATGGTGCACCCGCCAAATGGGCACGCGATATGACACCAAACATGGCATATAACCCTACCCACGCCTTCTACACCCAACCTAGTGGTCTAGAACCAAAGTATGCCTATATTCTAATGTAACTTTGGTCCCTTAACACGCATGCAAGTGCTTTGGTCGAAAATCGACCTCCTTTCGGAAAGCCGAATTTTAGCATGCACGCAAAATATATTGCCACTATGTATATGGAGATCATATATGCACTATCCGGGGAAGACAAGTGATATGCCCCTGGATGTAGAGGCAAGCAAGGGTGGTACAAACGCCAACTCAACATACTTCTACACGTACTTGGACACCAAGCACGTGAAAAAGTGCACTTCTTGGAGAACACTCAAAATGAATAACCCTATGGGCCTATTGAGTTGGGATCCCTTGGCCTCATCCTATGACTATGGGGGGCAAAACCTCATACACAGTGCCTATGAGGCACGTTAGTTCGTCCTTGGGCGCTTGAACGCTCGTAACCCTTGTTATTCTACTTGGGGGTTCATAGCGCTTTCGGCTGCCCAGATTTTCTGGGAAAAATCTGGGACGCGATCCGTTATATCAAGGAAAAAATTGCCGATCACTCGAAGACTGTTTCAGTCTTAACTTCAAGAGAAATCGTATTAAGGAATTATCTAATGCAGTCCACGGAACAGGCGACGACAGGCGGCGCGACTGCGGCAATTTCACGACACTTGGAAATCGCGGTGGAAATCGGGTATTTCACCGATTTCCGACCGAAAATCGCCTAAGACAATAAATTTATGGTAAATCTACATCGATTCAATGGTTAAGGATCGGATTCCATATCCTGCGGATTAGAGAACAGGGATATCCCGCTGACAGCCGGTGTCAACGGCTTCTGCACGGGTGTGACGGCTCACAGGCCTCCGGGCCATGGGCCATAGGTTCTGGGTACCGCTTCACCCCTCTCCTTAGAGCAAACCCTGGGGGGGGCTCGATAATACCCAAGCATGGCAGCGGGTACCCAGGACCATCCCCTGAAGGGGGGGGGGGGGTGTCACATCCTCACGTCAGGCTGATTCGCAGGTTAGGCTGCGCAAATCCCACAGTAAGACAGGTACGGTGCTGTATCTGTTAGTAACTGCAAGTATAGTATCAAGTATCACGTCCCGGGTCCTGGCGGCGATTGTTCGGCATCCAAAGGACCCGTTAACCCATACCAGGCGCACCGGGTGCCGGCTGCGACGGTCACCACCACAGTGGCAGTGGCATACACGGCCAACATAGGCGTCACACGACGACAGAGGTGGTCCAACAGGTCTGAAGCGACCACAAAGATCCATCAGGCTACCCCAAGCTTCCCAAGGCCGCTGTCTGGGGGAGAGTCCCCACGGGTCTTTCCTCAGGCGCATATTGTCCATATCCACGACGCGAGTCCAGAGTGGTACAGCCGAACGAGCTCCTCCTTTGGGGATCGGGCATAAAGGCCGTCTTTTCCCTCGCCCTAATACCACGAAGGCCATACATGAGGGAGTCCCCATGCAGTGTGGGCGGAGGCGTCAACTCCTCAAACCACCAGTTTCCCAGGCAGACTGACCGAGGTCAGGAACACCGGAGGTCGCCACCCGACTGCAAGTGCGTCTGCGAGTTGGTAGGCTCACACTGGGACTGACAGTGGCGGACCGCTGGGAGTGTAGTCAGGCAATTGGGCTTCCCGCCTGGCGCCATCAGGATCTCAGCACATCACAGCCACTAGGGCACACGGTATCACAGGCACTCAAACAGAAGAATCTGTACTTAAGTACTGGTCCAGGCTGGACCTTATGTAAGAGCATGTAAACGGCGACTCAGGGCGCCTCTGTATTCTGATTCGCAGTGTAAGACAGTCCATATTTCGGTGATGGGCTGACAACACTTAACATACAGATGCACATATCCTGGGGAACAGAAAAACAAGCAATAAACAGGTACACAGGCGTGTAAACACACTCTCGACAGAGTGCCAAACCACGCCCTGGTTAGGATAAGGCATATGCAGGAGGGTGGACAGGAAAAGGTAGGTAGGTAGGTATCTTCGGGAGCTGGGGATGCCTCCTTTGACAATGCAGGAAGAAGTTCTTACCAAGGGGACGTCCTGTCCCTCCCACTGCCCTAGGTCAGGTGCCTCTTGAGCCGCTCCCGCACGTGCTTGGGAAGGCATTGTCGCGGCCACCCGGTCCATGTGTCCCAGGTGGGAGGGTGTCCCCACATGTGTCCAAAAGTAGGGCCACATGCCCCCTCCTTTGGGCGGCAGCTCTGGGGGCTGCCCAGCCGTGTGGAGTACCTCTCACCACAAGGGGTATTGCTCCCGCTTGTCTACGGTACGACCGCCTCACCCTTGTGGCTTGAGTTGCGGGTCCGCTCCGCTTGGCTGGCGACCCCCTCCTGGACTGTGTACCGGCTCGCCTGTCACTGGTTGCTTCCATGGCTCCGGGTGACGTTTGCCCTGGTCCCTGATGCAGCCTGGCCGGGCTCGGACCAGTGGCCGTGGAGTACCGCTCCTGCCACTGGCCTGGTGGGTCGGCTGGGTCGCCCCAGTGTGTCCGACCCATGGGGTGTTGGTCCTTTCCTGTCCCTCGGCCGCCCTACGTGTGTGCAGTGTCCTGGGCCACTTGGCTCCTGTTCACCGGTGTGCCTGCTCGGTGTGTTGTTTTGCGTGTGCGGTGTCCTGGGCCTCCTGGCTCCTGTTCACCGGTGTGCCCGCTCGGTGTGTTGTGTTGCGTGTGCGGTGTCCTGGGGCACTTGGCTCCTGTTCACCGGTGTGCCCGCGCGGTGTGTTGTGTTGCGTGTGCGGTGTCTTGTGCCATTTTTTTTTTGGAATTTTTTTTTGGAATTTTTTGGGATGAGCTTTGAGCTTGTCCTCGCCGGAAAATCCTGAGAAGGGGTCCTCAATCAGAAAATCAGCGGTGGTCACAGGCTACTTCACACACGGCTCACATGCAAGCGTCCACAAACAAAGCCAAAAAACGAGACCGGTTTCGGCCCAACACTAGGCCCTCATCAGTCTGAGCGTGAGATAACAAAGGATATTCAAAAAGACATTCTTTATCTCACATCATTGCGTGTATCACACATGCAGACATCCGTCATTTTACTGGCGTGTTCCATCTGGTGTATTATACATCTGGTTCACTGACTTCACTGAAAATACATGTGCATAGCGCAGGAATTGCATTCACAAATATTCAAAACACATGATATTTTGGCAGTGTGCGCGACCTGTTCAGGCGACGCGGCGGCGCTTACTCTGGCTGCAATTGCCATTTTCAGCTGCTGCCCCGCAATTCAACAACAGGCTGGCATCCATAGACAAACTGTCTGCAGCTGGCTGGACATTCCCCAGATCATTCAGGGTTTTTACCAGCGCTCTGTGCCAGCGCTTCCTGAGATTTGGCTGTGGACGGTTGACTGCAAACAGTTTGGTCCCAGGAATTGATTGTTTGATCTGTTGGTTCAGTCTGTGAATTGGATCTCCATACTTCAGGGGAATACACGCCTCATATGGCACTCTCCACACATGGATGCGAAAAAATTCCAAAAAATTACCCACCCTCCTACCCTTTGTTTTGGAATTTCGTGTCATGTATCTGTCCTTCTCAGACCAACTCACAGGCAAGGAACTGCAGAGCGTTTTGGGGTACCCTAGCCTGCGGCAGGCCCCATTCATCCTCTTTACGGCCGCCAGGAAATATCGTTCATGGGAGTTAGTACGAAGGAAACGTACCCCCTCCCCCCGTCTCCACCCGAGTTTTGTACCTCGGGGGGTATTGCTGGACCAGGGGATGTATGTGGCACTGTTTGTAGGCTTGAAATGGGTACAGTACCTCGGTTCATGCAGGTCCAGGACATGTAGGTCCAGGAAAATGATATCCGCTGACACACCCAGAGCCAAAACCTCAAAAGGCAGGTGTGGGGGGTACCAAGAGGAAAGCATTGCAGTGATCTGCGGCGTATGGGCGCGGTGGTGAATACACGCGCCATCGTCGATAAATCTCAGCAAAATGCATGGCAGTGCCTTCTGCCCCAGACGTTCAAAACAGCGCAGCGCTAGGTTAGCCCAGGCTGGGGCGCAATTCGTCCCCATGGAGAAGCCCTGGGCCTGCCTGTAAATTCCACTGCCTGGGGCCTTAAAAATATTATGCGTAAAAATTAGGTGCAGGAAAACCTCACCCAGGGAAACCTCGGGATCGTACTGCATATTGAAAAATGGGAATGAGGTATCAATGAATCGAAACCATCGTTCACCAATCGGCTCAGTGAGCCATCGCACATATGCACGCTCATGTAATGTGATCTCAAAATTATTCAGACATGTGTTCTTCCACTCATCGCGCCAATAGCGGAACGCTTTGCTCAAATCACTGAACGTAAAATTTGTGTACAGGGCAGTGAAATCAAAGGAGGTCAGGACATACTGATCGTGGTCCCCATCCACCCAATGTTTGAAATTGTGTATGCGCTGTACAAAATCCAGTGTATCCGTGAGGGGAGTGTTCTTGGCGTCTTGCCAAGCATCGAAGCGCAAAAATATTTTCCCCAACGTGCTCAAAATGATTGATGGGGGGGTAGTGAACCAGCTTGTGAGTGCTGTGATCGGTCTGGAAGGCCACGAATTTTCACGAATGGATTTTCTCTTGTGGGTCTTCACTTGCATGTAGAAAATTGGCATTTTCAAAGGCGGCGACCTTTCAAAGAAGTTTTGCAACAACTCGGTTAGTGGTTCGTCCACGTTGTGGGATTCCAGCAGGGTGATGGCCGTTATGGCGATGTCCCGTCTCCACACCTTAGCCTGGTCAGTCCACATCAATTCTTGATCGGTTGTGAAGTCCCCAAGCTTGCGGTATACCGGGTCTCCATTTTTGTGGACCACACCCATGTTGTTGTTTTGTTCCATGAGGTATGTCTTGAGAGACATCACAACTTGATCCCCGTCTTTGTCAGCAGCCACAATTACGTGTGTGTTTAGGAACTCATGCACGCATCCACCATGCCAAATCACACCACGAGAGGGGGGACGTTGCTCAGCAAAATCGCTGAGCGTGAACTTGAAAGTATCATGGCACTTGTTGACGAAATTTTCGATCACGAACGACTCCGCTCCCAATTTTTGTAGCACACACGGAGGTGGGTCTCGACCGCTCTTCCGAAACAACGAAGGATGTGGGAATGACCGGTAGATGTCCACCTTTTTTGGTTCCTTTGTAAAAGCCAGCGACCATAGAAGCACACGGCGCATCTCCATAGCCTCGGATGGGAGCGCCTTCAATGAACGCTTTATAGATGGACCAGGGAATGAATGGGGCACAAATTTTCCTCCGAGCGATAGCAGCATGCGAAGGTATGGCGAAATTGGTTGAGACAAAACGTCTCCTTGCAAGACGGTAGGCACGAAAGGCTTGAGGTGTAGTTCAATGTTGTGAAGGGCTTTGAAATCCATGTCACTTTCAGCAATTTCTTTGGGGCAACGCGTCTTGTCCCACTCACGTTTTCTCATCTTTTGCTTCTTTGACCGCGTTTCTTTGGTGTGGGTGTTCGGAAGCGGAGTTTCTTTGACTTTGGCGATTTTGCTTGCTTCTTTCCGCGGGTTTTGCGCCCGCCGTAACTCTTGGGACTTCTTCCTCGCCTTCCATTTTGTGAGCTTCCGGTGCTGCTTCGTGTCGTTGAGGTACTTGAGCTCCTTTTCGTTGAGGTACTGCTTGAGGCGGAGTCTTCTCGCCTTTTCCCTCTTTTCGAACTCGAGCGTACCCCGTTTTTTGATTTTGTAGCGAGCTCCGGTCGGTTGGTCACCATTTTTTGTAGTGCACGGCGAAGGGCAAGTATTTGGTCATCCATTTCGAGTTCACTTTGAAAGCCTTCACGCATAATTTCCTCAAAGACGGTTTTTTGTTCCACTTGCATAAGACGGTCCGCTTCTTTCTTTTTGATGCTCTCTTCCCACTTGGTGTATTGTTTTTCACCATTATCATTGATCGATCGTAAGCTTACGACAATTTGTGTGAGTGCTTTATCACGTTCTTCAACGAGATCACGGCGTGCCGTGTTGGTGTCCATTCCCCATTGCGCACATTCATCAACCATGGTAATAAAATGTGCATGCACCTTGCCACGTGCCGTGCTTGCCAAATCCCGCACACGAGCATCATCATTGGCTTTTTGTTTTTTGAGGAGTTCAATTTTGGTGTTGTAGAACTCTTCGTGCACCTTCTTTTGAGACTCTTCGGCAATGACTTTCATCACTTTGTTGGTACCATCGTAAAATTGGTCCTTTTTGGCCTTGAATGTGTTGTTCCGGTAGTAAAGCATCTTTCGGATTGCAAGGTCACGATTCTTGGCTTTTTCGGCGGCCATGAGGTAGGTAACAACGTCCGAACGGATCGCATGTGGCACGGCTTGGAGTTGCCACTTTGGTTTGTGGTTTTGACGCTTGAAAGACATATCGGCGCTCGGTAACACACGACGTTTTTGGAATTTTTTGGGATGAGCTTTGAGCTTGTCCTCGCCGGAAAATCCTGAGAAGGGGTCCTCAATCAGAAAATCAGCGGTGGTCACAGGCTACTTCACACACGGCTCACATGCAAGCGTCCACAAACAAAGCCAAAAAACGAGACCGGTTTCGGCCCAACACTAGGCCCTCATCAGTCTGAGCGTGAGATAACAAAGGATATTCAAAAAGACATTCTTTATCTCACATCATTGCGTGTATCACACATGCAGACATCCGTCATTTTACTGGCGTGTTCCATCTGGTGTATTATACATCTGGTTCACTGACTTCACTGAAAATACATGTGCATAGCGCAGGAATTGCATTCACAAATATTCAAAACACATGATATTTTGGCAGTGTGCGCGACCTGTTCAGGCGACGCGGCGGCGCTTACTCTGGCTGCAATTGCCATTTTCAGCTGCTGCCCTGCAATTCAACAACAGGCTGGCATCCATAGACAAACTGTCTGCAGCTGGCTGGACATTCCCCAGATCATTCAGGGTTTTTACCAGCGCTCTGTGCCAGCGCTTCCTGAGATTTGGCTGTGGACGGTTGACTGCAAACAGTTTGGTCCCAGGAATTGATTGTTTGATCTGTTGGTTCAGTCTGTGAATTGGATCTCCATACTTCAGGGGAATACACGCCTCATATGGCACTCTCCACACATGGATGCGAAAAAATTCCAAAATTTATTTATATTTCCTGGCGGCCGTAAAGAGGATGAATGGGGCCTGCCGCAGGCTAGGGTACCCCAAAACGCTCTGCAGTTCCTTGCCTGTGAGTTGGTCTGAGAAGGACAGATACATGACACGAAATTCCAAAACAAAGGGTAGGAGGGTGGGTAATTTTTTGGAATTTTTTCGCATCCATGTGTGGAGAGTGCCATATGAGGCGTGTATTCCCCTGAAGTATGGAGATCCAATTCACAGACTGAACCAACAGATCAAACAATCAATTCCTGGGACCAAACTGTTTGCAGTCAACCGTCCACAGCCAAATCTCAGGAAGCGCTGGCACAGAGCGCTGGTAAAAACCCTGAATGATCTGGGGAATGTCCAGCCAGCTGCAGACAGTTTGTCTATGGATGCCAGCCTGTTGTTGAATTGCAGGGCAGCAGCTGAAAATGGCAATTGCAGCCAGAGTAAGCGCCGCCGCGTCGCCTGAACAGGTCGCGCACACTGCCAAAATATCATGTGTTTTGAATATTTGTGAATGCAATTCCTGCGCTATGCACATGTATTTTCAGTGAAGTCAGTGAACCAGATGTATAATACACCAGATGGAACACGCCAGTAAAATGACGGATGTCTGCATGTGTGATACACGCAATGATGTGAGATAAAGAATGTCTTTTTGAATATCCTTTGTTATCTCACGCTCAGACTGATGAGGGCCTAGTGTTGGGCCGAAACCGGTCTCGTTTTTTGGCTTTGTTTGTGGACGCTTGCATGTGAGCCGTGTGTGAAGTAGCCTGTGACCACCGCTGATTTTCTGATTGAGGACCCCTTCTCAGGATTTTCCGGCGAGGACAAGCTCAAAGCTCATCCCAAAAAATTCCAAAAACCGATCAAGAATTGATGTGGACTGACCAGGCTAAGGTGTGGAGACGGGACATCGCCATAACGGCCATCACCCTGCTGGAATCCCACAACGTGGACGAACCACTAACCGAGTTGTTGCAAAACTTCTTTGAAAGGTCGCCGCCTTTGAAAATGCCAATTTTCTACATGCAAGTGAAGACCCACAAGAGAAAATCCATTCGTGAAAATTCGTGGCCTTCCAGACCGATCACAGCACTCACAAGCTGGTTCACTACCCCCCCATCAATCATTTTGAGCACGTTGGGGAAAATATTTTTGCGCTTCGATGCTTGGCAAGACGCCAAGAACACTCCCCTCACGGATACACTGGATTTTGTACAGCGCATACACAATTTCAAACATTGGGTGGATGGGGACCACGATCAGTATGTCCTGACCTCCTTTGATTTCACTGCCCTGTACACAAATTTTACGTTCAGTGATTTGAGCAAAGCGTTCCGCTATTGGCGCGATGAGTGGAAGAACACATGTCTGAATAATTTTGAGATCACATTACATGAGCGTGCATATGTGCGATGGCTCACTGAGCCGATTGGTGAACGATGGTTTCGATTCATTGATACCTCATTCCCATTTTTCAATATGCAGTACGATCCCGAGGTTTCCCTGGGTGAGGTTTTCCTGCACCTAATTTTTACGCATAATATTTTTAAGGCCCCAGGCAGTGGAATTTACAGGCAGGCCCAGGGCTTCTCCATGGGGACGAATTGCGCCCCAGCCTGGGCTAACCTAGCGCTGCGCTGTTTTGAACGTCTGGGGCAGAAGGCACTGCCATGCATTTTGCTGAGATTTATCGACGATGGCGCGTGTATTCACCACCGCGCCCATACGCCGCAGATCACTGCAATGCTTTCCTCTTGGTACCCCCCACACCTGCCTTTTGAGGTTTTGGCTCTGGGTGTGTCAGCGGATATCATTTTCCTGGACCTACATGTCCTGGACCTGCATGAACCGAGGTACTGTACCCATTTCAAGCCTACAAACAGTGCCACATACATCCCCTGGTCCAGCAATACCCCCCGAGGTACAAAACTCGGGTGGAGACGGGGGGAGGGGGTACGTTTCCTTCGTACTAACTCCCATGAACGATATTTCCTGGCGGCCGTAAAGAGGATGAATGGGGCCTGCCGCAGGCTAGGGTACCCCAAAACGCTCTGCAGTTCCTTGCCTGTGAGTTGGTCTGAGAAGGACAGATACATGACACGAAATTCCAAAACAAAGGGTAGGAGGGTGGGTAATTTTTTGGAATTTTTTCGCATCCATGTGTGGAGAGTGCCATATGAGGCGTGTATTCCCCTGAAGTATGGAGATCCAATTCACAGACTGAACCAACAGATCAAACAATCAATTCCTGGGACCAAACTGTTTGCAGTCAACCGTCCACAGCCAAATCTCAGGAAGCGCTGGCACAGAGCGCTGGTAAAAACCCTGAATGATCTGGGGAATGTCCAGCCAGCTGCAGACAGTTTGTCTATGGATGCCAGCCTGTTGTTGAATTGCAGGGCAGCAGCTGAAAATGGCAATTGCAGCCAGAGTAAGCGCCGCCGCGTCGCCTGAACAGGTCGCGCACACTGCCAAAATATCATGTGTTTTGAATATTTGTGAATGCAATTCCTGCGCTATGCACATGTATTTTCAGTGAAGTCAGTGAACCAGATGTATAATACACCAGATGGAACACGCCAGTAAAATGACGGATGTCTGCATGTGTGATACACGCAATGATGTGAGATAAAGAATGTCTTTTTGAATATCCTTTGTTATCTCACGCTCAGACTGATGAGGGCCTAGTGTTGGGCCGAAACCGGTCTCGTTTTTTGGCTTTGTTTGTGGACGCTTGCATGTGAGCCGTGTGTGAAGTAGCCTGTGACCACCGCTGATTTTCTGATTGAGGACCCCTTCTCAGGATTTTCCGGCGAGGACAAGCTCAAAGCTCATCCCAAAAAATTCCAAAAACGTCGTTTTTTGGCTTTGTTTGTGGACGCTTGCATGTGAGCCGTGTGTGAAGTAGCCTGTGACCACCGCTGATTTTCTGATTGAGGACCCCTTCTCAGGATTTTCCGGCGAGGACAAGCTCAAAGCTCATCCCAAAAAATTCCAAAAAAAGCTCCTGTTCACCGGTGTGCCCGCTCGGTGTGTTGTTTCCCGTGTGCGGTGTCCTGGGCCACCTGGCTCCTGTTCACCGGTGTGCCCGCTCGGTGTGTTCTGTTGCGTGTACGGTGTCCTGGGCCTCCTGGCTCCTGTTCACCGGTGTGCCGGCTCGGTGGGTTGTGTTGCGTGTGCGGTGTCCTGGGCCACTTGGCTTCCGTTCACCGGTGTGCCCGCTCGGTGTGTTGTTTTGCGTGTGTGGTGTCCTGGGCCTCCTGGCTCCTGTTCACCGGTGTGCCCGCTCGGTGTGTTGTGTTGCGTGTGCGGTGTCCTGGGCCACTTGGCTCCTGTTCACCTGTGTGCCCGCGCGGTGTGTTGTGTTGCGTGCGCGGTGTCCCGGGCCACCTGGCTCCTGTTCAGCGGTGTGCCCGCTCGGTGTGTTGTTTCGCTTGTGGGGTGTCCTGGGCCACCTGGCTCCTGTTCACCGGTGTGCCCGCTCGGTGTGTTCTGTTGCGTGTACGGTGTCCTGGGCCTCCTGGCTCCTGTTCACCAGTGTGCCCGCTCGGTGGGTTGTGTTGCGTGTGCCTAGTCCTGGGCCTCTTGGCTCCCGTTCACCGGTGTGCCCGCTCAGTGTGTTGTTTTGCGTGTGCGGTGTCCTGCGTATTCGGATTCGCATCCCCTCGGGGGGGAAAACCAGTCAACCGCGGTGATGGACTGACAACACTTAACATGCAGATGCACATAACCTGGAGGGCAGAAAAACAAGCAATAAATGGGGTAATAGGCGTGTAAACACACTCTGGATAGAGCGCCAAACCACGCCCGGGTTAGGATAAGGCATATGCAGGAGGGTGGACAGGAAAAGCGCCTGAGTTCAGGCCATATATAGTCTGCAGACACACGTCGACTGGTCTGGATCCCGCAAGTGCCATGGGACCAGACCACACACCAAAAATCGCAATGCCGATGACAGCGGCATCCGTTGCGCAGCGTCGTATGGGCTTCAAGGCCCCAAGAGCTCAGGAAAAATGAGGTCAGTCGCCCGGCTTCGTTTCCCAAGGATTCAGCAGGTGGGGAGTGACGAATAGGAGTTGAAGAGAGGAGCCATCCTCCTCTGGATTCAGCAGGGGGGGATATATGGCCACTCTGATGGCAGGTCACCGAAAGATGGAAGAGAGCAAGCAAGTGAGGGACGATCCGTCGACCACACAAGCGCTCAAACCGCATCAGGGGAGAGCTTAGGGCGATGATCAGGCGCCCCTGGCTGCAATCGCCCGGGTGAGTGCTGCCAAGTCCGAGACATGGATCTTGGTCTTGTGCTTGCGGATGTAGTCCATGAAGGGGGTATTGATCCGCGGCACGAACGAGGAGACTGGTTGCCAGGTGTCGCGGGACGGCCCAAAGCCTCGCCAACGAACCTTGAACTCCAGGCCTCCGGATGCCGAGGCGTTCGGACGCTGAGCCAGGATCTTCTCGACTGTATAGTCGTCCTGCTCGGCATAGTCGTCGTCTGAATCGGCCTCATGTGCGGCGTAGCTCAATGACACATGTTGGCCACGGAGGTCGGGTTCCCGCACACGGAGCTGACTCTCGTGGCGCTCCCGGAACTGTCCGTGACCCACCTTGATGCGGTAGGTGTCCTCACCAATCCTGCGGACCACCTCTCCGGGTGTGAACCAGGTTTTGGTGCGGTGGGAGCCCATAGGGCGGGGTCTGATCACCCACACCGGGCCTCCCACCCTGAACTTCTGCGCTGTCGAGCTCGGGGCGGACTTCTGACGCTCAGCATGCTCCTTCTCGAGCTGCTGGCGGATGTTCCGCGCCGTTGCCTCTTGCCGCGCGAAGAATTCTTTGCGGTCCATAGCCATACCATCACCAGACAAGGGAAGTCCCCGACCCAGGGGGTCCCTGCCGAACAGAATCTGGTGAGGGGACAAACCACCTGTACTGGGGGTGTCATGATGGGCCTTCAGAGCGGGCCACATCTCCTCAAACCAGTTCCGACGTGGATTGGTGATGTGAATCTTGCGCAGCTTCTCGAACAGCTGCCGTCCAGCCACTTCAGCACGGCCGTTGAACCGGCTGAGATAGGCGACGCTCTTGGCATGACGTATGGGAACACATAGCCTTGAACCAGCCACCAGTAAACTGGGGCCCTCGGTCACTGCAAATGGTGCGGGGGATGTCAAAGACGGTCAGCCAATGACGAATCATCATGACTGCCACTTCCTTGGCAAGCAACCCCTTTTTGCGTGCCGGAACGGCTACTACGTAGCCACTGTGGCGGTCCACACAAAGAACCACACAGTCTAAGGTCTCCTTGCCAATGTGCACTTCGGGCATGGAGAAGACGTCCATGGCCACGCTCTCCATGGGCTGGTCAGGAACCGGGGTCCATTGGGGTTCCCCCTTGACGTTCCGGTTATCGGGATTGCAGGCCTGACAGACCGAGCAACTCTTCCTGACCTTCTTGATGGCGGTGTAGAGATTGATCTGGTCCATCTCAAACCGGCGCTGCATGTCCAGGGCTTGCTTCTTGACCCCTGGGTGCGGCATGTGGTGGTGCCAAGCTTCACACAGCTCGAGCAGCCGGGACTCCGGTACTAGCAGCTTACCATTCCGGTAGAGCTTGCCATCTTCCTCGGTCAGCCCCTTTGGCCACTTCTGCCCGTCATCAGGGTCGGTCACAGCCCTATACTCGGCCGCAAAGGCCTCGGACTTGGCGTATTTGTCCGTCCAGTCGTCCTGGAGGCAGGATTCAGGGAAGAGGTGCTTGTCGGACTCAGCTCCATCAGGGGCGAGTACTCTGACCGCTCTGCCCATCCTCGTTCCGAGGGGGGCATCCGCCGCCATAACGACGAAGCATTTAACACCCTCCTCCTCCATCAGGCGCTCCATTTGGATGATCCTCTTGGCCTCACCGGTCTCAGCCTCATTGCCATGGGCAGACACGTCTGTCATGCCCTTGCTGGTGGGATAGGCCCACCTACTGAGACAGTCCGCCACGGTGTTGTCCCTACCAGGAACATACACAACCGTGAGGTCGAGCTTGGCCAAGGTCTCATGCCATCTTGCCCGTCGGGAGGCGGGACCTGAGGGGGTGTCCACCTGCTCCTTGTGCCACGACTGCAGACTCTGATGGTCGGTGCAGACGGTGACGGGATGGAGGGCTATGTACCCAGCCCATTTCCTGAGAGCCATGACAATGGCATACGCCTCCTTTTCACGGGGCGTCCACCTCCATCTCTGGCCTTCGGCCAGGACTCGGCTCCAGAAAGCCACGGGCACGTGCCTCCCGTCGTCAAGCACTTGTTCCAACACAGCGCCAACGGCGTAGTCGGAAGCGTCGGTGCGCAGGACGAACCCTCGGTCAGGATCCACGAGGTGCAGACCCACTGCGGATAGCAGCGCCTGCTTCATCCCCTCAAAGGCATGGTCGGACTCAGCTGTCCAGACCAGAGGCTTCTTGGACCCCTTCTTGGTCTCCTCTCGGTTGCCCTTGAGCATGGTCGTCATGGCGGCTGCATACTCGGCATACATCTTGATATACCTCGAGTAGTAGTTGCAGAACCCCAGATACGCCGGTAGCTCAGAGACCGTTTAGGGCTTTTCCTAGTGCTCGATCGCAGCCAGCTTGCCAGGTATGGGCTTTCGCTGCCCGTTCCCAACTACGTGGCCAGCGAAGACCACCTCGCTTACCGCAATGGTGGCCTTGTCACTGCTGCCCGTGAGTTTGTGCCGAACCAGAAGGTCCAGCACTCGAGTGACGTCCCTCTCATGTGCCTCCAGGAGCTCCTCGTAGCTCATACTGGGGTCCCCGGACGCAATGATCACGTCGTCCACGAAGGGGTCCGCACAGTCACGCACCGGCTCAAGCAGGTTCTCCAGCATCCGCTGAAAAGCCGCATTGCCGTTGGTAACGCCCATGGGCATCACCTTCCACTGGAGAGGTCCAAGTGGGGTGCTCATGGCTGTGCAGGCACGGGACTCCTCGGCGAGAGGCATCTGATGATAACCATGTTTCAGGTCAATCACCGTGAAGATCCTCCGCCGGTGTTGTTTTTGCAGCATGTCCTCAATGAGGGGCAGCGTATAGCTGTCATGCTGCGTTTGGGCGTTTAGGCCGCGGTAGTCGACCACGAGCCGCCACTCACCGGCCCCCTTCTTGGGGACGACGAAGCACGGAGAGGCCCACTCGGAGTGGCACGGTTCAAGCCAGCCTCTCTCGACGAAGTCACGGAGGATCTTCTCCATGGCCTCCTTCATCTCGCCCCTCAGGGCAAACTCCCGGTGCCGATACACACGGGGGTCCTGCTTCAGTCGTATCTTGGCCTCGCCATACGGTCCACGCAGCGGTGGGGGAAACAAAGGCTTACCGCTGAAGAAGGTATCACCATACTTCTGCTTCAGCCTGGCCCTCAATGCCTGGATCTTGGGGCAATCATCGGACTCCGCCTTGGCTTTTCCGGGCACCTGGACCACTGAGCTTACTTGAGGGGTAGCGACCCCGCTCGGTTTCGGCTCAGGTGGTCTTCCCAGGTGGCCCAGAGGGCCATCTCTGGTCTTCCCTCGGAACAGATCGCCGTAGGTGGATGGGTTCCCGCCAATTGGCTCGTCCTGGCTGGACAGGTTGTCCAGCACCCTGTTCACGAAGGTATTCCCATCATAGGAACCGGAGACGATGGAGTCCACTTCCCACGAGGCTTTGTCCTGGCCTTTGCCCTCACGCTGGCTTCCCCAGTCGTGAAAGGGCTGATCCATATACCCCTGAACCAGATCCAACTCCTCTTCTGTGAGGGGGTCTTCCGATTCTCCGATGTCAACAGGGGAAACCGCAAAGCGTTGCCGCCATGGCTCTGCTATGATGCGGTTGACACACACGAAATCCGTGGCGTCAGCATGATGAAGGCCCCCATCCACATAGTGGAATTCCGTTGGCCATCTCTGGGGTGGCATGGGCTGTCCCTTAGCGTCCTGATAGACACTCTCTCCAGCCGGTAGGACGACCTTGTTTAAGGTCATGTTGGGCAATGAGACTACCCAATGTCGGGTACTTTCCTCCTCGGTGCATCCCATAGGAACAATCAGCACTGCCTTGGAGCGGTCCTTGCGTATCTTCGCTACCGCCCTTGGAATGTCCCATCGGGGGCAATGGATCCACATCAAGCCCTGATGTGGACCCCAGTGCTTCTTCCACGCAGAGTCCTGTGCGCCCCAGTACTTCTCACAAACCCGAAGATGGGCGGAGGTTCCTGAAGAGAACGCATCAGGGGCCAGATCCGAGGCTCCCAGGTCCGCGACTACTCGGTTCGCCACTCCCGGCATTACGCCGTACTCCTGGTTTGCTGGCCCCGTTGGCTCAGTGTCCAGCGCGGCTACTTCGAGCTGATTGCGTTCCGGGTGGATCCATTGGCATTCCACATGGTGCTCAGGTGACGAAAGCCGAGAGAGCTGGTCGTCCTGGTACAGGGTCATCGAGGCCTGGGCCGGGAAGACGCCTGAGTCCGTCTCCATCATGAAGTCGTACCCAAAGATCATGTCCCAGTCCATCTCGGCCTCGTAGAAGCGACCTTGCAGGAGGATTTCCTTGCCGAGGTCTGGGCGGCCCAGCTCACGGTGGTTCACAAACTGCAGTCCAATAGATGCTTCCTTCGTGCCTCTCACCATGTAGTGGCCGTTCGCCACCTTCGGCCTGACAGGTTTCCGACTGTCGGTCAAACACTCTGGCGGAAGTAGGCCAGCCTTGACCAAGCTGACCTGAGCTCCCGTGTCAACCAACACGTCGAAGACCTTTTTCACTTCCCCGCATAAGGCACGGACCTTAAGGTGCAACTGCCGCTCACGCCCAACTCGGCGCACGGCGTGCAAGCTCAGGATCTCCGGCCGTTCCAGAAGCTTAACAAGCGACTGGTGCAGGTCGTGGACAATGGGCTCAGGCTGCCATCTGCAGCGTCCAGCTGCGGTCCGGGTGATCCTCCAATACTCTCGGATAGATCTTGAAGCACATCGAATACATTGTTAGTCACGAATGATGGACGGGTGCAAGGGTTCGTGCCTTCACTTGCCCTCACCCCGCCACCGCGACTGGGTGCCGGACCGGGCCTTCCGCCCGCGGCAGTCCCTTTGTGCTTATCGACTCCCGACTGGGATGGTGTGGCGCTTCCCACGACACCATCCTGCGACCGCCCTAGCTGGGGCCCTTGGCTGCAGGGGCTCCGCTAGGGGGCGTCGGTTGTGGAAGTAGGGGTAGTTTCCTCCGCATCAACCTTATTGACACCCTTCTTCTTTCCCCTATTCCTAGGCTTCTTGTCCTTGTCCTTGTTCTGGTCGTTCTGGTTGTTCTCCTTGTTCTTGTTGTCCGATCTGGGGACCCAGTTCCTCTTGATCTCCTGGATCTCCTTGGCCAACTCGGTCCCCACCGACATCAGCTTGGAGAGCTCGTCCTTGTCCACCTCCACTTTGGCTTCCCGGATACCCGCAGGTGCACGCTTCTTCGACCCGTGCGCCTTCTTGTATGCCTCCGTGTCAGCCTGGTGGATGGGGCATGTTCGGTGGTCATGGTTGAAGCCTTGCTTCCTCCCATAACACACGAAACAGCCCTGAGGGTGAGCTCGTATGAACTCCCTAAAGGACAGCGGAGGGCTGCCAATGCGACGAGGGTCCTTCTTCTCCTTCTTCTTCCAACCCGGCTGCAGGGGCTTCCAGCTTCCCCGGTTGCTCCCCGCGCCATTGTGGGCCACGAAGGCACAAACGGCCATCTCGGCGGGCTCATCGTCGTCGTCATCGTCGACGAGAGCTTCATCGCCATCGGCCCCCGCTGGGTCCATGGCAGTTTCCCCGCCAGGCCCCTCGCCAACGTCATTGACGTCGCGGTCGCCGGGCCTCAACTCGCGGGTGTGGTGGAGGTTCCGGTACTCCTTGAGTACTTCCTCTCCAACCCACTCCAGGATCTCGTCGCAGCTCATCCGCGCCGGGATGGCCTGCAGACGGATGGTCTGGCCGCTCACGTCACACTCGTCAAGGCGCCACATCGCGGTCTTTCCGCGATCGCCTGAGACGGTGATGAGGAGAGCGTTCCGCAGGGAGTGCCGTTTGACATCCCGGGCCACGTTCTTCCTCGTCCAAGCCACCACGTTCGTATGCTACTCTTTGGGGAGCATCATCTTGACCGTGTGGTTGGACTTGGCCCTTTTGGCTTCCTCCTTGGTGACTCTCTTGATCCATGTTTCCGGCAGCATGGAGAGCAGGCGAGCCTGCTGGTCACCCTCGTTCCAATCCTCCGCGTTGCGGCGGAAGAGGGTGTATTGCCCTCGGAAGTCTCGCCAGTCCCGTAGGCCGATCTCCCGTCCATCATGCTGAAGCTTGATGGACTTACACCGCTTGGCAGCCACCTGCGGAGCGTCCAGCCGCTCCTGCTCGTTGAGCCACTTCTTGGCTTCCTTGAGGGTCTTGATCTTCCCCTCCTTGGTTGCCACGAAGTATAGCTCTTGGAGCACTTCCGGCAGGCGGTACCTGAACCGTCTGAAGACATATTTCTCCGCATCAGCGGGATCCATGTCTTCAGTGACGGTCACCCCCCAATCGTCCAGCTTCTCCAAGAAGCGGTCGAGGTTGAGGGGGTTGCCATCGTACATGGGGGGCTTGATGTCCTTCAGGTCTTCCCACACGGCGGCATCCGCGGCCTTAGGGACCATGAACGCCGGCCGCGAGGTCAACCGAGGTTCCCATCGGCCTCTCCCACGGATTCCCACGGCTGCCACTTCCATCTCCTCCCCGGTATCCGCGTAGCTACGCCGTGGTTCCTCCATGTACGCTGAACCTAGATGTTCACGCCGTACACCTTCCATGTACGCCTCCTCATCACAGCGCCGGCGGCTGCGTTCAGCGGCCTCCCGTCGCACACCACGCGGCGGGGAAATGTCGAACTCCTCCAGGTCCAGGTCCAGGTCCTCACCTCCGCCGACATCCAACTCCACGTCCCCTCTGGGGACCTCATCCCTGAGTCCACCATAACGTCCACCAGCCATTGGGATTGGCTCCGGGGCTGGTGTGGGGCGTCGGGGGCGTACCGGTGTCCGCGGTGGAGCACGGCGGTTGTGGTACTCTGCGTTGAGCCACTCATCGCGCCAATCCTCACTGCCACTGCCGGGCGGCACGCGCTCGTTGCGGCGGCCCGCGCTGTGGTGAGAGGGGGCGCTGAGAGAGGGGACACTGGCGCTGGGGCGACTCCTGGGGGCTCCGCCGGGGGCGTGGGGTCTGCCTGGACCTGGTCCGGGTCCCCAGCCGTCGTCCGACGAGCCAGACTCCAGGGGTGGGCGGTCGCTGCCGACGCTCGCACGGGCTTCCAGCGCGTCCAGCCTCTGCTGCAGGCCGCTGATGACCTTGTTCAGCGACCTGGTCCCGCCCCTGGCGATGTCCAGCAGCTTCTGGGTGGCGGTGGCGTCGTTGGCGCTCTTGACCATCTCGATCTTGGCGATGTCCAGCTCTCTCTGTGCGCGTGCGGCGACCCTGGCGATGCGAGTCATCTCGCCCTTGCCCGTGTCTACCTCGCGCTCAAGGAACTGGACCCTCCTGCGGAGGTAGACAATCCACCGCCAGGTGGTATCCGGGTCGCCGTTCCCTGGTGGGGCGTCGGGGTCCCCAGGGGGTCCTCCAGGAGGGCCTCCGCCGGGTCGGCCCGGTCCAGGGGGTCCTCCCCTGCCCGGTGGTCCGCCTCCAGGTGGTCCACTTGGTGGGCGTCCTCCAGGGGGTCCTGATGGTCCTCCGCCAGGGGGTCCCGGTGGGTCTCCGCCGGGTCGCCTCGGGGGGTCCGAAGATCGGCGCTTCTTCGTGATGTCGAAGTCCATGTCGTCATCCTCGTCCATGTCGCCCCACCTGGGCGTCTCGGTCTCGGAAGACTCCGAGCTCCGGTAGGGAGGAGGGATATCCTCATCCTCACCTTCCGGCTCCATGGGGACGTCTCCGCCCTCTCCGCCAGCCACTCCTCGGCGATGTCGGCGGCCTCGTTCATCCCCGTCGCTGGCGGTGAAGAAGGGGTCGCTGTCCTGGGGGTGTCCACCCGCTGGCCTCCGTGACCTCTCGGGGGTCTTCCCCTTGCCGTTCCTCCGTCGATGGGAAGTGGGGCCACTGCTCCCACTGCTGCCCGCGTCCACCTCCTCCGGATCCAGCGCCATCTTGGAGGAGGCGTCCCCTTCAAAAAGCTTTCGAAGGGTCTCCACTCGTGATCCTCCCGGGGGAGTCTCGCGGCGGAGCTTGGCCTCCGTCTCCGCCATTGCAGCGGCTGTGGCTGCGGCAGCTCGCCCTTCGGCTTCCTCCCAGGCACGAGCCGCTTCGGCTTCCCGGGCCTGCTGCAGCTGAGCCTTCTCCGCTTCCAACGCCGCCAACTCCGCCTCCGTCTTGGCCCTCTCCTCAGCGACCTTCCGTCGCGCGGCCTCGATGGTGTCCTTCTTGGCGGCGTCCGCCTGGGCCTTGGCCGTTGCTTCGGCGTGGGCCCTTCCCTCTGCCTCCTTCTATGCCCTCTCTTGGGCAAGCGCCTCTTCCAGCGCCTTCACCTCGGCCTCCTTGCAGGCAATGGCCTCCTGCGTCAGGCGGGCTTCCTCGTCGGCTGCCGCCACCTCACCCTTGACCTGGGCAGTCGCTGCCTCATGGGCGGCTGCGGCCGTGAGTCCGGCCGCAATTGCCGCCACGGTCGAGACGTGGATGGCCATGCCATGCGCCCACTCCGCAGCCTCCTTCTGGGCGATGCCAACGGCGCCCTCCATGGCAGCGTTGTGCTGCGTGGCCCGTTGCCGGGCAACTCGAAGGTTGCAGGGCACCCCACAGGCACGCTCACAGGCGCGCGCCACGTCCCTTTGGTCGGGAGCGACGCTGCTGCTGGTGAAGCGGTACCCGGAACCCCATGGCTAGGTTAGGGCATACAACCGGTCTCCGGTCCAATAACCCCATGTACGGAAGGGAAGACCGGTCTCCGGTCCACTAACCCCATGTACGGAAGGCGCCCGTTGACGCCCGGTGCGAGCCCGGCGGGAGCGTGTTCCGTGCCGTAAAGCCCCGCATCGGCAACCGATGCACCGCCAGCGGAGATTTGTATATCAGAATATCAGGAATCAACAGGGTTTTATTTTCATATTGTTTCCGTCAATTTTTACGCTTCCGTTCTGATACTCACTGTTTTGACTGCTGGCGGTTGGATCGCGACTTTACCGTAACCGCCAGTTTAACTGTTTATAATGGAAATTTTAACGCTATCCGTGACGAAGGCTCTAAAGTCTTCATGAATTGCGTTGATGCATCCGCAATTTTCACATTCTACACTCGCAACCTTAATCCGAATTTTTCAGGATGTCGAAATCGGATTTTCGACTTCGACATTCCCGCACTCGATTTGACCTCTTTCGAGTGGACCTACGTGCTTCCCTATGCACGAATCAACTTTCCTTTTATCCTGCCCTCCATTTGTCTTAAAGATATGGGCAAAACAAAGTTGATTCGTGAGGCCACTTGTGAAGGTCATATCTCGTGTTGCTTGCGAGGAATGACAATAAGGAAACGTGGGATGTATTCACAACAATGTTGCATAGGAACTCTCCTTGAGTTCCCATGAGCGATTGACACAAAGTTATGCCCTTGGAGGGGCATGACATTTCGTGGGGTGAGCTACCTTTTTGGGCTATAAGTGGTATGTGCCATGTGTGGTATTGCATGCCCATTTGGCGGGTTTGGCTAAGAGCGATGCACTCGCCAATGGACCTCATATTGTGCAAGCCCCTTCTCCATACTCCCTACGATCAATTGCAAGCCTAACCTTCGTGAAGGGATGCTTGTATGGCAATCCCAAAGCGATGCGTTGGGAGCAAGGTGTGTGTTTTGCAATTTTCCATACTTTCGTGTGCCCACTTGGAAAGTAGCGCTCGTAACCTTTCAAGGCGCCCCAAGTGGAGCACATTTGTGGAATCGAAGGTCATTGGTGTCAAGTCATTGTATTTAGAAGGATTAGTTGATTGCACGATCCAAGCCGAAGATATTATAATATAATTGTGCACCTTTCAAGGCACTCTTGTGTATCTTTGGGCCAATTTTGCCGTTTTTGGCCTGTCATGATGTCAAGTGGCGACCGTGTATTTCAACGTTGCGCCCAATTGACATCATGACCCAAGTATGTTATGAGGGTACATACTTCGGTGCCCAACATACCTTGGACCCGGCAAATAACTCCTCTTGGACTTGGCATACCGTGGCCGCCATGTTGGCGATTTGAGACTATCCCAAATCATGGGCTCACTTGGCGACCCTGCCATTCCCAAAACCGGAGGAGTTGGGCGACACCCAAAAGATATGTTCGACACACATGACTTGATACCAATCCTATGGCACACTCCGGTCCGAGTTGGGCATGTGCCTCACTTGCCCTAACCACGAGTGTGCGCATTTTTGGCCATTTTGAACAATTTTCCACTTTTGCTGCCCGCCGTGCACTATGTTGAGCCCAACCGTGCACGCCAGACGCATGGACCTCCTGGTGGATGGCGTGTGGAATGGCGGATCCGATCTCCAAGCCGGCGTGGAGATATACTATTGGGAGCACCCCGAATTTTGGCTCATTTCGAGCAGCCAAAATGACCCCATTTTGGGACCCCAATTTCCCCCTTCCGTGTGGTCAATTGGCGGCCCCATTTCTCTAAGCCCATAGTAAGCCCGGACCTAAATCCAAGTTGTACACTCAGATATAAGTCCTAGGTCCTGCCTCCCACCCTGTGAGCCATTGCCCTTACCTTGGCCGGGCGAGCCACGCGTGGGAATGACGCCAGTTCTGGTGATTTTGGCATCATGACCCCACTTGACGAATCCGTGTTGCCCTGATGCCGGGACCTCAGAGGGAACCAGGTTGGGTGAAGGCTCCAGGGAGTTCGTACTCGAAGGGCATAGGGTCAGTTGCCTCGTCCCTACCTCTGACGGGTCCGGACGAGGGGTCAATTTTGGGGATTTGTGAGTTAATTTCAGTTTGGGCTGAAACAGCCCATTTTCAGCTACCAACTCCTAGGGAATATTGGCGGGGCCATATCTCTGGCTCAGAGCGGTGTTGAGACCTGCTGTTCAGGGAGCATGGGGAGCCATTGTCAGTTGGCCTTGAAGCCCCTTGGTTCCCAGGAACTCGCCCGTGGCTGGGCGCTACACCTCCCCCATTGGCAGGGTTGCAGGGTCCGGACTGAGCAGGGCATGGGTTGTGTTTGAGCCCCCGCCCCCACCAGCCACTGAGAGGGTCGGACCTGGGATTGGGATACGAGTTAGGACTGAGTGTCTATTGTTTTGTGATGCCTTTACCCCAGTCCAGTCTTAACCCCATGTGTACATATCCTGATGTGTTGCTGTACATACTTTCGTTCCCTTGTTGCAGAGTGGCAAGGATCCTGAAACGCTTTGTCACATGACATGAGCGCATTGATGCCCCTATGAGCGTAGTGCTTTGCCTGCCTGCTCACTTGCGCGTGTCCACCGCAGCGTCCCGTGGTCGGCCCCCCACGGGAACGCGTCAAAAGCGTTTCACCGCCGCGGGGTTACCCAACCCTCGCGTGCCACTCGGGGCCACCAACACCGAGCAGCGCGGCGCAGCTCGCAGCTCGCAGCGCAGCGCAGCGGCTCGCAGCGCAGCGCAGCGGCTCGCAGCGCCACCCAGCGACAGCGCCGAGTTCGTCACGGAACCAGCAGCGCCGTCCAGAGCATCGCCCTGACCGCGCCGCGACCGTGAAGGAAGTGGACAGACCAGACCCATCGGCCGACCAACAAGGCCGCGTCAACCACTTCCACAACCACCGGCTGACCAGCACCAGCCGCACACCCAGTCCAGTGCTGCATCTTCCGCCTCAACAAACACCACCAGAACCAGTTCGTTGAGCGGAACAAGTGATCACCAAGGACCTCAAGACCAACTACGCCCCCGCTGCCCTGGTAAACTGGCAGGAAGCGGGCAGGATGTGGCCGCGGCTCCACCCCCATGCAGCACGCCTGCTGCGTGGGTTGGTTTGGGACCAGCACTACCGCCACAGCCACCCCCAGTGCGAAGGCGGCATGCCCGGGAGCTTCGAGCTCCGCGAGGACATGGGGGAGGACCGCCTGCGGGCAGTGGAGGAGTGGCTGCGGGCAGAAGGGTACGAGTACCGCTTCCGCCGCAAGCGCTGGCGGACCTGGACCCGGCCGGACAGGCCCGGCGAAGGGCTGCGCCCCGACAGGATCGAGGAGGACGAGGACCCCAACGCCTACCCGTCGGGCGCCTCGATCAATGTCTCCATGTGGGACATGATCGAGAAGAACTTCCCGGAACCGGGGAGCGAGCGCAGGCTGCAGGGCAGCAGCAGCGCGTCTCCGGGGAAGGAGAAGCGGTCCGCCGGGGACAGGAAGGGGAACCGGAAGTGGCGGGAGTACCAGGAGTCCCTGGCCGCCGAAGCCGCCAAAGGCGCCAAGGGCGGAACCCCAGCCCCCAGTCCCCAACGGGCCAATGGTGGTCATCACCCCGGCCACGCCACCCTCAGCGACTTCATCCCAGTCGCCAGGCAGACCAGGGCCAAGCCCCGTCCGCTGCTCCTGAGGCCCCAGCAGGCCCCAGCAGGCCCCAGCAGCGACGTGGAGTCGGCCGTCCGCGGGAGGATGCCGGCCGACCAGGCCAGCTCCAGCAGCAGCGCCGCTCCCGCCCAAAGGGACGTGGCGCGCGCCTGTGAGCGCGTCTGTGGGGTGGCCTGCAACCTTCGGGTTGCCCGGCAACCGGCCACGCAGCGGAACGCTGCCGTGGAGGGCGCCGTCGGCATCGCCCATGAGGAGGCCACCGAGTGGGGCAGAGGCATGGACTACCACGCCTCGAAAGTGGCAGCCATTGCGGCCGGTCTCACGGCTGCGGCCGCCCATGAGGCGGTGGCTGCCCGGATCAGGGCAACCGATGAGGAAGCCCGCCGGACGCAGGAGGCCATTGCCTGCAGGGAGGCCGAGGTGAAGGCGCTGGAAGAGGCGCTTGCCCAAGAGAGGGCAAAGAAGGAGGCGGAGGAAAGGGCCCACGCCGAAACGACGGCCAAGGCCCAGGCGGACGCCGCCAAGAAGGACGCCATCGAGGCCGCGCGACGGAAGGTCGCTGAGGAGAAGGCCAAGACGGAGGCGGAGCTGGCAGCGTTGGAAGCGCAGAAGGCGCGGCTGCAGCAGGCCCGGGAAGCCGAGGCGGCTTGTGCTCGGGAGGAGGCCGAAGTGCGGGCTGCCGCAGCCACCGCCGCCGGAATGGAGGAGGCAGAGGCCAGACTCTGCCGCGAGACTCCCCCGGGAGGATCACGAGTGGAGACCCTTCGAAAGCTTTTCGAAGGGGACGCCTCCTCCAGGATGACGCTGGATGAGGCGGACACGGGCAGCAGTGGGAGCAGTGGCCCCACCGCCCATCGACGGAGGAAGGGCAAGGGGAAGACCCCCGAGAGGCTGCGGAGGCCAGCGGGTGGACAACCACACGACAGTGACCCCTTCTTCACCGCCAGTGACGGGGATGAACGAGGCCGCCGACATCGCCAAGTGGTGGCTTGGACGGGCGGAGGAGGCGGAGACGTCCCCATGAAGCCGGAAGGTGAGGATGAGGATCTCCCTCCTCCCTACCGGAGCTCGGAGTCTTCCGAGACCGAGACGCCCAGGTGGGGCGACATGGACGAGGATGACGACATGGACTTCGGCATCACGAAGAAGCGCCCATCCTCGGACCCACCGAGGCGACCCGGCGGAGACCCACCGGGACCCCCTGGCGGAGGACCATCAGGACCCCCTGGAGGACGCCACCAAGTGAACCCCCTGGAGGTGGACCACCGGGCGGGGGAGGACCCCCTGGACCGGGCGGACCCGGCAGAGGCCCTCCTGGAGGACCCCCTGGGGACCCCGACGACCCACCAGGGAACAGCGACCCGGATACCACCTGGCGGTGGATTGTCTACCTCCGCAGGAGAGTCCAGTTGCTCGAGCTGGAGGTGGACACGGGCAAGGGCGAGATGGCTCGCATCTCCAGGGTCGCCGCGCGCGCGCAGACGAAGCTGGACATCGGCAGGGCCGAGACCAGACAGCTGACCACGGTCATCAGCGGCCTGCAGCATAGGCTGGACGCGCTGGAAGCCTGTGGGAGCGTCGGCAGCGACCGCCCACCCCTGGAGTCTGGCTCGTCGGACGACGGCTGGGGACCCGGACCAGGTCCAGGCAGACCCCACCCCCCTGGGCGGAGCCCCCAGGAGTCGCCCCAGCGCCAGTGCCCCCTCTCTCACCGCCCCCTCTCACCACAGCGCGGGCCGCCGCAACGAGCGCGTGCCGCCCGGCAGTGGCAGTGAAGATTGGCTTGATGAGTGGCTCAGCGCGGAGTACCGCAGCCGCCGTGCCCCACCGCGGACACCGGTACGCCCCCGGCGCCCCGCACCAGCCCTGGAGCCAATCCCAATGGCTGGTGGACGTTATGGTGGACTCAGGGATGAGGTCCCCAGAGGAGACGTGGAGTGGGATGTCGGTGAAGGTGAGGACCTGAATCTGGACCTTGAGGAGTTCGACATCAGCCCACCGCGTGGTGTCCGACGGGAGGCCGCTGAACGCAGCCGCCGGCGCCGTGATGAGGATGCGTACATGGAAGGGGTACGGCGTGAACGGCTAGGTTCAGCGTACATGGAGGAACCGCGGCGTAGCCACAGGGATTCCATGGAGGAGATGGACGTGGCGGCCGTGGGAGTCCGTGGGCGAGGCCGATGGGAACCTCGGTCGACCTCGCGGCTGGCGTTCATGGTCTCTAAGGCCGCGGATGCCGCCGTGTGGGAAGACTTGAAGGACATCAAGCCCCCCATGTACGATGGCAACCCCCTCAACCTCGACCGCTTCTTGGAGAAGCTGGACGATTGGGGGCTGACCGTCACTGAAGACCTGCCTCCCGCGGATGCGGAGAGATATGTCTTCAGACGGTTCAGGTACCGCCTGCCGGAAGTGCTCGGCGAGCTATACTTCGTGGCGACCAAGGAGGGGAGAATCAAGACCCTCAAGGAAGCCAAGAAGTGGCTCAACGAGCAGGAGCGGGTGGACGCTCCGCAGGTGGCTGCCAAGCGCTGGAAGTCCATCAAGCTTGAGCAGACGGACGGGAGATCCGCCTACGAGATTGGCGAGACTTCCGAGGGAAATACACCCTCTTCCGCCGCAACGTGGAGGATTGGAACGAGGGTGACGAGCAGGCTCGCCTGCTCTCCATGCTGCCGGAAGCATGGATCAAGAGGGTCACCAAGGAGGAATCCAAGAGGGCCAAGTCCAACCACACGGTCAAGATGATGCTCCCCAAAGAGTATCATACGAACGTGGTGGCTTGGGCGAAGAAGAACGTGGCCCGGGATGTCAAACGGCACTCCCTGCGGAACGCTCTTCTCATCACCGTCTCGGGCGATCGCGCAAAGACCGCGATGTGGCGCCTTGACGAGTGTGAGCTGAGCGGCCAGACCATCCGTCTGCAGGCCATCCCGGCGCGGATGAGCTGCGACGAGATCCTGGAGTCGGTTGGCGAGGAAGTACTCAAGGAGTACCGAAACCTCCACCACACCCGCGGGTTGAGGCCCGGCGACCGCGACGTCAACTACGTTGGCGAGGGACCTGGCGGGGAAGCTGCCATGGACCCAGCGGGAGCCGGCGGCGATGAGACTCTCGTCGACGATGACGACGACGATGAGCCCGCCGAAGTGGCCGTGTGTGCCTTCGTGGCAAAGAACCTGAGCGCGGGGAGCAAGCCGGGAAACTGGAAGCCCCTGCAGCAGGTTGGAGGAAGCAGGAGAAGAGGGACCCTCGCCGCATTGGCGACCCTCCGCTGTCCTTTGGGGAGTTCATACGAGCTCACCCACAGGGCTGTTTCGTGTGTTATGGGAGGAAGCGAGGCTTCAACCATGACCACCGAACATGCCCTGTCCACAAGGCCGAGACGGAGGCTTACAAGAAGGCGCACGGGTCGAAGAAGCGTGCGCCCGCGGGTATCCGGGAAGCCAAAGTGGAGGTCGACAAGGACGAGCTGGCCAAGCTGATGTCGTCGGTGGGGACCGAGTTGGCCAAGGAGATCCAGGAGATCAAGCGGAACTGGGTCCCCAGGTCGGACAACAAGAACAAGGAGAACAACCAGAATGACCAGAACAAGGACAAGGACAAGAAGGGTAAGAAAGGGGGAAAGAAGAAGGGCGTCAACGAGGTTGATGCGGAGGAGAACACCCCTTCTTCCACAACCGACGCCCCCTAGCGGAGCCCCTGCAGCCAAGGGCCCCAGCTAGGGCGGTCGCAGGATGGTGACGTGGGAAGCGCCGAACCATCCCTGTCGGGAGTCGGTAAACACAAAGGGATTGCCGCGGGCGGAAGGCCCGGTCCGGCACCCAGTCGCGGAGGCGGGCTGAGGGCAAGTGAAGGCACGAACCCTTGCACCCGTCCGTCCTTCGCGACCAAGAATGTGTTTGATGTACTACAGGATCTATCCGAGAGTATCAGAGGATCACCCGGACCGCAGCTGGATGCTGCAGATGGGCAGCCTGAGCCCATTGTCCACGACCTGCACCAGTCGCTTGTTGAGCTTCTGGAACGGCCGGAGATCCTGAGTTTGCACGCCGTGCGCCGTGTCGGTCGCGAGCGGCAGTTGCATCTTAAGGTCCGTGCCTTATGCGGGGAAGTGGAAAAGGTTTTCGACGTGTTGGTCGACACGGGAGCTCAAGTCAGCTTGGTCAAGGCTGGCCTACTTCCGCCAGAGTGTCTGACCGACAGTCGGAAACCTGTCAGGCTGAAGGTGGCGAACGGCCAGTACATGGCGGGAGGCACGAAGGAAGCGGCCATCGGGCTGCGGTTCGTGAACCATCGTGAGCTGAGCCGCCCAGACCTCGGCAAGGAAATCCTCCTGCACGGTCGCTTCTACGAGGCCGAGATGGACTGGGACATGATCGTCGGGTACGACTTCATGATGGAGACGGACTCCGGCGTCCTCCCGGCCCAGGCCTCCATGACCCTGTACCAGGACGACCAACTCTCGTGGCTTTCATCACCTGAGCACCATGTGGAATGCCAATGGATCCACCCTGAACGCAATCAGCTCGACGTAGCCGCGCTGGACACTGAGCCAAGTGGCGAGCCGAGTTGTCGCGGACTTGGGAGCTTCGGATCTGGCCCTGGATGCGTTCTCTTCAGGAACCTCCGCCCATCTGCGGGTGTGTGAGAAGTACCGGAGCGCACAGGACTCCGCGTGGAAGAAGCACTGGGGTCCGCATCAGGGATTGATGTGGATCCATTGCCCCCGTTGGGACATTCCAAGAGCGATAGCGAAGATTCGCAAGGACAGCTCCAGGGCAGTGCTGGTTGTTCCTATGGGATGCACCGAGGAGAAAAGTACCCGACATTGCGTAGCCTCACTGACCAACATGACCTTAAACAAGGTCGTCCTACCGGCTGGAGAGAGTGTCTATCAGGACGCTAAGGGACAGCCCATGCCACCCCAGAGATGGCCAACAGAATTCCACTATGTGGATGGGGGCCTTGATCAGGCCGACACCACGGACTTCGTCTGTGTTAACCGCATCATAGCAGAACCATGGAGGCAATGCTTTGCGGTTCCCCCTGTTGACATCGAAGAATCGGGATCGGAAGACCCCCTCACTGAGGAGGAGTGGGATCTGGTTCAGGGGTATATGGATCAGCCCTTTCACGACACCTACGGCGATCTGTTCCGAGGCAAGACCAGAGATGGCCCTTTGAGCCACCTGGGAAGACCACCTGAGCCGAAACCGAACGGGGTCGCTACCCCTGAAGTAAGCTCCGTGGTTCAAGTGCCCGGAAAAGCCAAGGCGGAGTCCGATGATTGCCCCAAGATTCAGGCATTGAGGGCCAGGCTGAAGCAGAAGTATGGGGATACCTTCTTCAGCGGAAAGCCTGTGTTTCCCCCACCGGTGCGTGGACCGTATGGCGAGGCCAAGATACGACTGAAGCAGGACCCCCGTGTGTATCGTCACCGGCAGTTTGCCCTGAGGGGCGAGAGGAAAGAGGCCATGGAGAAGATCCTCCGTGACTTCATCCAGAGAGGCTGGCTTGAGCCGTGCCACTCCGAATGGGCCTCTCCGTGCTTCGTCGTCCCCAAGAAGGTGGCCGGTGAATGGCGGCTTGTGGTCGACTACCGCGGCCTGAACGCCCAAACGCAGCACGACAGCTATACGCTGCCCCTCATTGAGGACATGCTGCAAAAACAACACCGGCGGAGGATCTTCACGGTGATTGACCTGAAACATGGTTATCATCAGATGCCTCTCGCCGAGGAGTCCCGTGCCTGCACAGCCATGAGCACCCCACTTGGACCTCTCCAGTGGAAGGTGATGCCCATGGCCGTTACCAACGGCAATGCGGCTTTTCAGCGGATGCTGGAGAACCTGCTTGAGCCGGTGCGTGACTGTGCGGACCCCTTCGTGGACGACGTGATCATCGCGTCCGGGGACCCCAGTATGAGCTACGAGGAGCTCCTGGAGGCACATGAAAGGGACGTCACTCGAGTGCTCGACCTTCTGGTTCGGCACAAACTCACGGGCAGCAGTGACAAGGCCACCATTGCGGTAAGCGAGGTGGTCTTCGCTGGCCACGTAGTCGGGAACGGGCAGCGAAAGCCCATACCTGGCAAGGTGGCTGCGATTGAGCACTGGGAAAAGCCCAGTACGGTCTCTGAGCTACGGGCATATCTGGGGTTCTGCAATTACTACTCGGGGTATATCAAAATGTATGCCGAGTATGCAGCTGCCATGACGACCATGCTCAAGGGCAACCGAGAGGAGACCAAGAAGGGGTCGAAGAAGGCTCTGGTCTGGACACCTGAGTCCGACCGTGCCTTTGAGGGGATGAAGCAGGCGCTGCTATCCGCAGTGGGTCTGCACCTCGTGGATCCCGACCGAGGGTTCGTCCTGCGCACCGACGCTTCCGACTACGCCGTTGGCGCTGTGTTGGAGCAAGTGCTTGACGACGGGAGGCACGTGCCCGTGGCCTTCTGGAGCCGAGTCCTGGCGGAAGGCCAGAGACGGACGTGGACACCCCGTGAAAAGGAGGCGTATGCCATCGTCATGGCTCTCAGGAAATGGGCTGGGTACATAGCCCTCCATCCCGTCACCGTCTGCAACGACCATCAGAGTCTGCAGTCGTGGCACAAGAAGGACGTGGACACCCCCTCAGGTCCCGCCTCCCGACGGGCAAGATGGCATGAGACCTTGGCCAAGTTCGACCTGACGGTTGTGTATATTCCTGGAAAGGATAACACCGTGGCGGACTGTCTCAGTAGGTGGGCCTATCCCGCCAGCAAGGGCATGACAGATATCTCTGCCCATGGCGATGAGGCTGAGACCGCTGAAGCCAAGAGGATCATCGAAATAGTGCGCCTGATGGAGGAGGAGGGTGCTAAATGCTTCATCGTCACCGCTGCAAATGCCCCCCTCGCGTCGAGGGTGAGCAGAGCGGTCAGTGTACTCGCCCCTGAGGGAGCTGAGTCCGACAAGCACCTCTTCCCGGAGTCTTGCCTCCAGGACGACTGGACCGACGATTACGCCAAGTCTGAGGCCTTTGCGGCCGAGTATAGGGCTGTAACCGACCCTGATGATGGTAAGCTGCTAGTACCAGAGTCCTGGGTGCTTGAGCTTTGTGAAGCTTGGCACCACCACATGCTCCACCCAGGGGTCAAGAAGCAAGCCCTTGACATGCAGCGTCGGTTCGAGATCGACCATATCGTTCTCTACACCGCCATCAAGAAGGTCAGGAAGGGTTGCTCGGTCTGTCAGGCCTGCAATCCTGATAACCGGAACGTCAAGGGGGAACCCCAATGGACCCCGGTTCCTGACCAGCCCATGGAGAGCGTGGCCATGGACGTCTTCTCCATGCCCGAAGTGCACATTGGCAAGGAGACCTTTGACTGTGTGGTTCTCTGTGTGGACCGCCACAGCGGCTACGTTGTAGCCGTTCCGGCACGCAAAAAGGGGTTGCTTGCCAAGGAAGTGGCAGTCATGATGATTCGTCATTGGCTGACCGTCTTTGACATCCCCCGCACCATTTGCAGTGACCGAGGGCCCCAGTTTACTGGTGGCTGGTTCAAGGCTATGTATTCCCTCATGGGGATACGTCATGCCAAGAGCGTCGCCTATCTCAGCCGGTCTAACGGCCGTGCTGAAGTGGCTGGACGGCAGCTGTTCGAGAAGCTGCGCAAGATCCACATCACCAATCCACGTCGGAACTGGTTTGAGGAGATGTGGCCTGCTCTGAAGGCCCATCATGACACCCCCACTCCGGGCGGTTTGTCCCCTCACCAGATTCTGTTCGGCGGGAACCCCCTGGGTAGGGGACTTCCCTTGTCGGGTGATGGCATGGCTATGGATGCCAAGGAATTCTTCGCGCGGCAAGAGCAAACGGCGCGGGACGTCCGCCAGCAGCTTGAGGAGGAGCATGCTGAGCGTCAGAAGTCCGCCCCGAGCTCGACAGCGCAGAAGTTCAGGGTGGGAGACCCGGTGTGGGTGATCAGACCCCGCCCCATGGGCACCCACAGCACCAAGACCTGGTTCACACCCGGGGAGGTGGTCCGCAGGATTGGTGAAGACACCTACCGCATCAAGGTGGGTCACGGACAGTTCCGGGAGCGCCGGGAGAGTCAGCTCCGTGTGCGGGAACCCGACCTCCGTGGCCAGCATGTGTCCCTGGACTATGCCGCACATGAGGCTGATTCGGACGACGATTATGCTGAGCAGGACGACTACACCGTCGAGAAGATCCTGGCTCAGCGCCCGAAAGCCTCGGCACCCGGAGGTCTGGAGTTCAAGGTTCGTTGGCGAGGCTATGGGCCGTCCCACGACACCTGGGAACCCGTCTCCTCGTTCGTGCCGCAGGTCAATACTCCATTCATGGAGTACATACGCAAGCACAAGACCAAGATCCATGTTTCGGACTTGGCAGCACTCGCCCGGGCGATTGCAGCCAGGGGTGCCTGATCAGCGCCCTGAGCTCTCCCCTGGTGCATTTTGAGCGCTTGTGAGGCCGACGAATCGTCCCTTACTTGCTTGCTCTCTTCCATCTTCCGGTGACAGAGTGGCCATATACCCCCCCCTGCTGAATCCAGAGGAGGATGCCCCTCTCTTCTTCTATTTGTCACTCCCCCCCCTGCTGAATCCTTGGGAAACCAGGTAGGGCGACTGACCTTCATATTTCTGAGCTCTTGGGGCCTTGAAGCCCATACGACGTTGCGCAACGGATGCCGCTGTCATCGGCATTGCGATTTTTTGGTGTGTGGTCTGGTTCCATGGCACTTGCGGAATCCAGACCAGTCGACGTGTGTCTCGAGACTATATATGGCCTCAAATCAGGCGTTTTCCTGTCCACCCTCCTGCATATGCCTTATCCTAACCGGGGCGTGGTTTGGCGCTCTCTCCAGAGTGTGTTTACACGCCTGTTTACCCGGCTTGATTTGCTTTTCCGCCCCTCCAAGATTGGTGCTTCTGTATGTTCAGTTTTGTCAGCCCATCGCTGAGATGTGGACTGTTTTTCCCCCGAGGGGATGCGAATCGTATACAAAGGCGCCTTGAGTCGCCGTGTACATGTTCCTACAGCCTGGTCCAGCCTGGACCAGTACCTGAGTACAGATTCTACTGTTTGAGTGCTCGTGATACCGTGTTGCCCTATTCGCTGTGATGTGGAGATCCTGATGGCGCCAGGCGGGAAGCCCAGTTGCCTGACTACACTCCCAGCGGTCCGCCACTGTCAGTCCCAGTGTGAGCCTACCGATTCGCAGACGCACTTGCAGTCGGATGGCGGCCTCCGGTGCTCCTGACCTCGGTCAGTCTGCCTGGGAAACTGGTGGTTTGAGGAGTCGACGCCTCCGCCCACACTGCATGAGGACGCCCTCATGTATGGCCTTCGTGGTAATAGGGCGAGAGAAAAGACGGCCTTGATGCCCGATCCCTTAAGGAGGAGCCCCCTTAAGATCTCTCAAGGAGTTCGGCTGTATCACTCTGGACTCGCGTCGTATGGATATGGACAGGTGCGCCCGAGGAAGGACCCGTGGGGACTCTCCCCAGTCGGCGGGCCTTGGGAAGCTTGGGGTAGCCTGATGGATCTTTGTGGTCGCTCTCGACCTGTGGGACCACGTCGGTCGTCGTGTGTCGCCTATGTTGGCCGTGTATGCCACTGCCACTGTGGTGGTGACCGTAGCAGCCGGCACCCGGTGCGCCTGGTATGGGTTAACGGGTCCTTTGGATGCCGAACAATCGCCGCCAGGACCCGGGACTTGATACTTGATACTGTACATGTGCTACGAGCTTTTACAGCATCATACCTATCTTACTGTGGGATTTGAACAGCCTAACCTGAGTCAGCCTGAAGTGAGGATGTGACACCCCCCCCTTCAGGAAATGGTCCTTGGTACCCGCTGCCATGCGTGGGTGTTATCGAGCCCCCCCCAGGGTTTGCTCTAAGGAGGGGGGTGAAGCGGTACCCAGAACCCCATGGCTAGGTTAGGGCATACAACCGGTCTCCGGTCCAATAACCCCATGTACGGAAGGGAAGACCGGTCTCCGGTCCACTAACCCCATGTACGGAAGGCGCCCGTTGACGCCCGGTGCGAGCCTGGCGGGAGCGTGTTCCGTGCCGTAAAGCCCCGCATCGGCAACCGATGCACCGCCAGCGGAGATTTGTATATCAGAATATCAGGAATCAACAGGGTTTTATTTTCATATTGTTTCCGTCAATTTTTACGCTTCCGTTCTGATACTCACTGTTTTGACTGCTGGCGGTTGGATCGCGACTTTACGGTAACCGCCAGTTTAACTGTTTATAATGGAAATTTCAACGCTATCCGTGACGAAGGCTCTAAAGTCTTCATGAATTGCGTTGATGCATCCGCAATTTTCACATTCTACACTCGCAACCTTAATCCGAATTTTTCAGGATGTCGAAATCGGATTTTCGACTTCGACATCCCGGCACTTGATTTGACCTCTTTCGAGTGGACTTACGTGCTTCCCTATGCACGAATCAGCTTTCCTTTTATCCTGCCCTCCATTTGTCTTAAAGATATGGGCAAAACAAAGTTGATTCGTGAGGCCACTTGTGAAGGTCATATCTCGTGTTGCTTGCGAGGAATGACAATAAGGAAACGTGGGATGTATTCACAATACCCCCGACGTAATTTAGAAAGCATCATATGCCTTGCGTCTCCACACGTGCGCGCTAGTGTAATGGATCATGGTCAAGAGGGTAGAGTTTGCGTTGTAACTCTATGGCCATGATATTGCGTGCGTTAAGATAACTTTCGAGTGTAGCGCGCGAGTGTTGGTGTTGCATAGGAACTCTCCTTGAGTTCCCATGAGCGATTGACACAAAGGTATGCCCTTGGAGGGGCATGACATATTGTGGGGGGAGCTACCTTTTTGGGCTATAAGTGGTATGTGCCATGTGTGGTATTGCGTGCCCATTTGGCGGATTTGGCTAAGAGCGATGCACTCGCCAATGGACCTCATATTGTGCAAGCCCCTTCTCCATACTCCCTACGATCAATTGCGAGCCTAACCTTTGTGAAGGGAAGCTTGTATGGCAATCCCAAAGCGATGCGTTGGGAGCAAGGTGTGTGTTTTGCAATTTTCCATACTTTCGTGTGCCCACTTGGAAAGTAGCGCTCGTAACCTTTCAAGGCGCCCCAAGTGGAGCACATTTGTGGAATCGAAGGTCATTGGTGTCAAGTCATTGTATTTAGAAGGATGAGTTGATTGCACGATCCAAGCCGAAGATATTATAATATAATTGTGCACCTTTCAAGGCACTCTTGTGTATCTTTGTGCCAATTTTGCCGTTTTTGGCCTGTCATGATGTCAAGTGGCGACCGTGTATTTCAACGTTGCGCCCAATTGACATCATGACCCAAGTATGTTATGAGGGTACATACTTCGGTGCCCAACATACCTTGGACCCGGCGAATAACTCCTCTTGGACTTGGCATACCGTGGCCGCCATGTTGGCGATTTGGGACTATCCCAAATCATGGGCTCACTTGGCGACCCTGCCATTCCCAAAACCGGAGGAGTTGGGCGACGCCCAAAAGATATGTTGGACACACATGACTTGATACCAATCCTATGGCACACTCCGGTCCGAGTTGGGCATGTGCCTCACTTGCCCTAACCATGAGTGTGCGCATTTTTGGCCATTTTGAGCAATTTTCCACTTTTGCTGCCCGCCGTGCACTATGTTGAGCCCAACCGTGCACGCCAGACGCATGGACCAATGGACCATATATGACATGGGTGTTATGCATAATGGTCCCCATGGCTCACACACCACGTGGGCGAAGCGGAGCAACCTTCGTTAAGGCGCTAGCCCAAAGTGAGTGTGGGCAATTTTACCATTTTGGCATTTGTGGACCCAATTGGGATTGTCACCACGCCGAGTAGCATGAAGTGGGAGTGTCCGTTTGACTCCCGGTGGATGGCGTGTGGAATGGCGGATCCGATCTTCAAGCCGGTGTGGAGATATACTATTGGGAGCACCCCGCATTTTGGCTCATTTCGAGCAGCCAAAATGACCCAATTTTGGGACCCCAATTTCCCCCTTCCGTGTGGTCAATTGGCGGCCCCATTTCTCTATGCCCACAGGGAGCCGCGACCTAATCCCAAGTTGTACACTCAGATATTAGTCCTAGATCCTGCCTCCTACCCTGTGAGCCATTGGCCTTACCTTGGCCGGGCGAGCCACGCGTGGGAATGACGCCAGTTCATGTGATTTTGGCATCATGACCCCACTTGACGAATCCGTGTTGCCCTGATGCCGGGACCTCAGAGGGAACCAGGTTGGGTGGAGGCTCCAGAAAATTGGTACTCGAAGGGCATAGGGTCAGTTGCCTCGTCCCTACCTCTGACGGGTCCGGACGAGGGGTCAATTTTGGGGATTTGTGAGTTAATTTCAGTTTGGGATGAAACAGCCCATTTTCAGCTACCAACTCCTAGGGAATATTGGCGGGGCCATATCTCTGGCTCAGAGGGGAGTTGGGACCTGCCGTTTGGGGAGCATGGGGAGCCACTGTCAGTTGGCCTTGGAGCTCCTTGGTTTTCCAGGAACACCCCCACGGCTGGGCGGGACACCTCCCCCATTGGCAGGGTTTCAGGGTCCGGACTGAGCAGGGCATGGGTTGTGTTTGAGCCCCCGCCCTCACCCGCCACTGAGAGGGTCGGACCTGGGATTGGGATACGAGTTAGGACTGAGTGTCTATTGTCCTGTGATGCCCTTACCCCAGTCCAGTACTCACCCCATGTGTACATATCCTGATGTGTTGCTGTACATACTTTCGTTCCCTTGTTGCAGAGTGGCAAGGATCCTGAAACGCTTTGTCACATGACATGAGCGCATTGATGCCCCTGTGAGCGTAGTGCTTTGCCTGCCTGCTCACTTGCGCGTGTCCAGCGCAGCGTCCCGTGGCCGGCCCCCCACGGGAACGCGTCACTGGAGCTGGCCTGGTCGGCCGGCATCCTCCCGCGGTGGCCCGACTCCACGTCGCTGCTGGGGCCTGACTTCCTCAGGAGCAGCGGACGGGGCTTGGCCTGGGCCTGCTTGGCGACTTGCAGGAAGTCGCCAAGGGTGGTGTGGCCGGGGTGGTGACCACCACTGGCCCGTTGGGGGCGTACCGTGACAATTTTTACATATTTTGCCCGAAGTCTGTGTTATTTGACCTCCAGCAGACCATGAAAGTCCAACTGGAATCTACTTATGCAATGCCCATGACAGTCGAACAGTTTGGAACGAAGGTCCAGGTTCTTGAGGTGATTGTGGACTTTGACAGTCAATCCAGGGGCCTGCGACTGAATTCCAGAGCGCTGGACGTCCACACTGGTGCGGTGTCAGGAGTGGTCCGATGGCCTGACCGTTGGTCGACCAACACGACTGTTTGGCGTTCCCTGGTGCCAGGCCTATGTGTGAAATGTGGATATTGGTCGTGGTCCCATGGTGATATTTATGAAAACGTTGTCCTGATCGTGGCTGAGTTAGGTTATAAGGATGTCCCTCGGAGACACTGCCGAACCCGAGTCCTGAACTTCTGCAAGGAAAATCAGATCCCGGTTGGCCCTTCTGATTTGATGGTGATGTACGAATATGGTAACTTCTTAAGGTGGGGATAACTTTTTCTCTCTCTCTCTCCTATTTTGACACGCATGGGCCACTGTCGGGGGGTGGGTGGGTCAATGACAGTGGCTGTGATTTGCCTCAATTTGCATTCTCAGTCTCCATTTTATTTCGCTCATTGAACCGCCTGCCTTACGCGGTGGGGCATGCGCGTGCATATGACGCTGTCATGTTGAGTCTTGTTTTTTTGGTTGTGTCGATTTTTAGTATTGGTTACATTGATTAACAGGTGGAATGAGAGAACGAAATTCGTTATCTGTTGCATACGATTTCAGTTGCTTACATAGCTGGAGAATTTGTGTTTGTCACACAGCACGCTTTCTACTGATTTCACGTGTTTCAGAATCGTACCTGATGAGTTCTCTTCCGTGATTTGCCTGTTGCTTTGCTTATCTGTGGGCTGGGGTTCCGCCCCTCGCGCCTTGGGCGGCTTCGGCGGCCAGGGATGCCTGGTACTCCTGCCACTTCCGGTCCCGCTTCCTGTCCCCGGGGGACCGCTTCTCCTTCCCCGGAGACGCGCTGCTGCTGCTGCCCTGCAGCGTGCGCTCGCTCCCCGGTTCCGGGAAGTTCTTCTCGATCATGTCCCACATGGAGACGTTGATCGTGGCGCCCGACAGGTACTAGTTGGGCTTCTCGTCCTCCTCAATCCCGTCGGGGCGCAGCCCTTCGCCGGGCCTGTCTGGCCGGGTCCAGACCCTCCAGCGCCTCTGGCGGAAGCGGAAGGCAAACCCTTCCACCCGCAGCCAGTCCTCGACCGCCTGCAGGCGGTCGGGGCCCATGTCCTCGCGAAGCTTGAAGCTCCCGGGCATGCCGCCTTCGCACTTGGGGTGGCTGTAGCGATAGTGCTGGTCCCACACCAACCCACGCAGTAGGTGCACCGCATGGGGGTGGAACCGCGGCCAAGTCTTACCCGCTTCTTGCCAGTTTACCATGGCAGCGGGGGGCGTACTTGATCTTGAGGTCCTTGGTGGGCTCTCGTTCCGCTCAACGGACTGGTCCTGGGGGTGGTTGTTGGAGCGGTTGACGTGGCACTGGACTTGGAGTGCGGCCGGTGCTGGTCGGCCGGTGGTTGTGGAAGTGGTTGCTGTAGCTGGGCGTGCGGCCTTGCTGGTCGGCCGAAGGAACTCGTTGATGTCGAAGTTCCGGTCCCTGCACTTCCTTCACGGACTCGGCGCTGCTGCTGGGCGGCGATGCGAGCCGCTGCGCTGCGCTGCGAGCTGCGAGCTGCGAGCTGCTGCGCCGCGCTGCTCGGGGTTGGTGGCCCCGAGTGGCACGCGAGGGATGGGTAACCCGTTTGACGCGTTCCCGTGGGGGGCCTGGCCACGGGACGCTGCGGTGGACACGCACAAGTGAACAGGCAGGCAAAGCACTACGCTCACAGGGGCATCATTGCGCTCGTGTCATGTAACAAAGCGTTTCAGGATCCCTGCCACTCTGAAACAAGGGAACAAAAGTATGTACAGCAACACATCAGGATATGTACACATGGGGTTAAGACTGGACTGGGGTAAGGGCATCACAGGACAATAGACACTCAGTCCCAACTTCTATCCCAATCCCAGCTCCGACCCTCTCAGTGGCTGGTGGGGCCGGGGGCTCAAACACAACCCATGCCCTGCTCAGTCCGGACCCTAAAAACCCTGCCAATAGGGGGTGTGTGCCGCCCAGCCACAGGCGAGTTCCTGGGAACCAAGCAGCTCCAAGGCCAACCTACAGTGGCTTCCCGCGCTCCCCCTACAGCAGGTCCCAACCTCCTTCTGAGCCAGAGATATGGCCCCGACAATATCCCCCAGGAGTTGGTAGCTGAAAATGGGCTGTTTCAGCCCAAACTGACATTAGCTCAAAAATCTCCAAAATTGACCCCTCGTCTGGACCCGCCAGAGGTAGGGACGAGGCAACTGACCCTCTGCCCTCTGAGTACGACCTCCCTGGGGCCCTCAACCAACCTGGTTCCCTCTGAGGTCCCGGCATCAGGGCACCATGGGTTCATCAAGTGGGGTCATGATGCTAAAATCACCAAAATTGGCACCATTCTCACGCGTGGTTCGCCCGGTCAGGGCAAGGCCAATGGCTCACAGGAGAGGAATGATGACCTAGGACTCATATCTGAGTGTACAACTTGGTGTCAGTTCCGGGCTCCTCATGGGCAAAGAGATATGGGGCCGCCAATTGACCACACGGGGGGGTGAAATTGGGGTCCCAAAAGGGGGTCATTTTGGCTGCTCGAAATGAGCCAAAATTCGGGGGTGCTCTCAATAGTATATTTCCACGCCGGCTTGGAGATCAAATCCGCCATTCCATAGGCGATCTACCAAGAGTCTAACTGAGACTCCCATGCACCTGGCTCCCAAAGATCTCCATGCCACTCGGCGTGGTGACAATCCCAATTGGGTCCACAAATGCCAAAATGGCAAAATCGTCCACACTCACCTTGGGCTAGCACCTTGACGAAGGTTGCTCTGCTTCACCCACGTGGTGTGCAAACCGTGGGGACCAATATACATGTCACCCATGTCATATATGGTCCATTGGTCCATGCGTCCGGCGTGCATCGGGGGCTGAACATGGTGCACAGCGGGCAGAAAATGTGGAAAATTGCCCAAAATGGCCGAAAATGCGCACACTCATGGTTGGGGCAAATGGGGCACATGCCCGACTGGGACCGGAGTGTGCCCCAGGATTGGTATCAAGTCATATGCGTCCAACATATCTTTTGGGCGTCGCCCAACCCCTCCGGTTTTGAGAATAATAGGGTCGCGGAGTGAGCCCATGATTTGGTATAGTCCCAAATCGCCAACATGGGGGCCACAGTATGCCAAGCCCAAGAGGAGTTATTCGCCGGGTCCAAGATATGTTTGGCACCGAAGTATGTATCCTCATGACATACTTGGGTCATGATGTCAATTGGGCGCAACGTTGAGATACACGGTCGCCACTTGACATCATGACGGGCAAAAAACAGCAATATTGGCGAAAAAACACCCAAAAGAGCCTTGAAGGGCGCACAAATATATTATAATATCTTCGGCCTGGATTGAGTACTCGACCAATCCTTCTAAACACAATGACTTGACACCAATGACCTCTGATTCCACATATGTGCTCCACTTGGGGCGCTTTGGAAGGTCGCGCGCGCTGCCTCCCAAGTGGGCACATGCAAAAATGGAATATTGCAAAAAACACACCTTGCTCGCAATGCATCGCTTCGGGAGCGCTCCACAAGCCTCCCTTGACGAAGGTTAGGCTTGCGAGTGTTGGTTCGGAGTACAATGAAGGGCCTCGTGCGATATGGGGTCCATTGGCGGGTTAGTCTTGGAATGGTGCACCCGCCAAATGGGCACGCGATATGACACCAAATATGGCATATAACCCTACCCACGCCTTCTACACCCAACCTAGTGGCATGCAAGTGCTTTGGTCGAAAATCGACCTCCTTTCGGAAAGCCGAATTTTAGCATGCACGCAAAATATATTGCCAATATGTATATGGAGATCATATATGCACTATCCAGGGAGGACAAGTGATATGCCCCTGGATGTAGAGGCAAGCAAGGGTGGTACAAACGCCAACTCAACATACTTCTACACGTACTTGGACGCCAAGTACGTGAAAAAGTGCACTTCTTGGAGAACACTCAAAATGAATAACCCTATGGGCCTATTGAGTTGGGATCCCTTGGCCTCATCCTATGACTATGGGGGGCAAAACCTCATACACAGTGCCTATGAGGCACGTTAGTTCGTCCTTGGGCGCTTGAACGCTCGTAACCCTTGTTATTCCACTTGGGGGTTCATAGCGCTTTCGGCTGCCCAGATTTTCTGGGAAAAATCTGGGACGCGATCCGTTATATCAAGGAAAAAATTGCGGATCACTCGAAGACTGTTTCAGTCTTAACTTCAGGAGAAATCGTATTAAGGAATTATCTAATGCAGTCCACGGAACGGGCGACGACAGGCGGCGCGACTGCGGCAATTTCACGACAATTGGAAATCGCGGTGGAAATCGGGTATTTCACCGATTTCCGACCGAAAATTGCCTAAGACAATAACGTTATGGTAAATCTACATTGATTCAATGGTTAAGGATCGGATTCCAGATCCCGCGGATTAGAGAACAGGGATATCCCGCTGACAGCCGGTGTCAACGGCCTCCGCACGGGTGTGACGGCTCACAGGCCTCCGGGCCATGGGCCATAGGTTCTGGGTACCGCTTCAGTGTGTCCGCTTGGTGTGCTGCTTTTTGTGTGCGGTGTCCTGGGCCATTTGGCTCCTGTTCACCGGTGTGCCTGGCCGTGGTGTCCCATCCCTTTGTTGTCCTTGGTTCTTGTGCGTGCGCGGTGTCCTGGCCCAGGTAGCGCATGTTCACCGGCGTGCGCGCTGTGTGCGGTGTGCGTGTGCCGTTGGTGGTTGAATTTCTCTTCCTCCCCCCCTAATCTTTTTTTACTTTTTTCGTGCCTTCTCGTCTCTTTTTTTCTTTCCGGAAAAAATAGACAAAACGATTTTTTTCTTAATTTTTTACATAGATGGGGGCGTGCGTACACTGCAGGCACAAGCATGGGCAACTGGTGCAGTGGTGCAATAGTGTCGTGTTCTCTGGCGTGTGTCGTCGGTGCTTTGGCGGCCGCGCCCCAGGGTTGCGGCTCGCGCGTCCTGACGTACACGGGTATGGGTCAGGGTGGGTTTGGTTAGGTGCCTCTTTGCTTTAGGTGCTGGCTGGTTAGGTGGTCGTGTGGGCTGTGGGTGTGGGCTGTGGCTACGTTGCTCCCTCGGCGGGCCTGGTTAGGAGTCAAGGGTTAGCGGTTTTGGGGTTTGGCCCGGGTTGGATTCGTGTCCGGGCTTTGGCTGGGTTAGGCGGTTGTGACGGTTGCGGGCTTGGGTTCGGTGTCATTGGGCGTAGCGGTGCCCGTTGGCATGTGCGTTGGCGTCCTTCGGCTTCCGGTTTGTTTGGTGTCTTCCGGGCGGGGCCTGGTGTGGCGCCCCGCGGTGGTGGCTGGTCCGGCTGGCTGGGCAACGGGGTTAAGTGGCGGCGCCGCTGGCTGGGGGGTCAGACGCGTCGTGTTGTGTGGCGCGCTGGGCTCCTGGGGTGCTGTGGGTGCCGCCGGCGTCGGTGCGCCGGCGCTTGTGGGGTGACGAGGGTGTGTGTGTGTGCAGGGTTTGGGGTTTGGGTGATGTCCCACAGGCGGATGCCGTCTCGCTGCGTCTCCTCGAGGGTCTCCCGCAGGCGCTTGAGGACATACGGGTGGTCCTGGGGCGCGGGGAGGTTGCCGGGAAGGACTCCCAGGGGGTGGAGCGCATCGGCCAGCATGGCTTCCCATGCGGCCTGCGGCATCCACCCCCCCGTCGGCTGGAGGCGGCTGTTCTCCACCGACCCCTTGCGGGGCCGGCGGACCAGGCCCTCGAGGGAGGGCTCTGTCCGGGCCCACTTTCGCAGCTCCCAGAGCTGCGTGTGGGTCCAGCGCTGCCACCACTGTCCCTGGGCGGGGCCGCGGTCTTGGGCGGAGGAGTGGGCGTGGGTGGGTGTGATGGGTTCGTGGGGACTGGTGGCGGTGGCGGGCCTGGGGGATTCCTCGTAGTCCTGTTCCGTGGGGGTGCGCGGGGAGTGGGGGCGCAGGCGGATGCGGACTCGCGGGTATGCGCGCACGGTCTCCGCCTCGGGGTTGCGTTGGGACTCGCGGTGGCGGCGGTAGCGGGGCATGTGCTGTATGTGGGCTGACATCGAGTGTTGGTAGGGGGGCGGGGACGCTGCTGGTGAACCGTGGCGTCGATCTGGTCCGGTCGGGGCTGGTCCCTGGGCCTGGGGTGCGGGTTTTGAGAGTAGGCGGGACGAGGTGCGTCGTGCTTCGGCTGCGGCGCGCTCCGCCATGAAGGTGGTGGCGGCGGCGTCGGTGGCGGCGGGGGGGCGCCGTGCTGGGTGCTGCTGCCTCTGGGCCTGGGACGGCTGGGGCCGAATGTCATAGAGGACGTCCTCGGGGGGTCGGGCTCGCGCTGCCGTCGTGGCGCCGGGCTTGGGCCTGGGTTTGGGGTTGGCTGCGGGTTGCGGTCGTGGCGCGCTGACGGGTTTGGGTGGCTGTTTGGCGGCGGTCTTGGGATTTGACTGGGTTGCGGGTGCGGGCCTCGTCGGGGCGTGAGCCTTGGCGGCGGCGGGGTTGCTCGCGGTGGGGTAGGGTTTGGGGGCCCGTTTGGGAGGTTTCCCCCGTGGCTTGGGTGGTGGAGTGCTGAATGAGTATGTGGGGGTGGTGGTTGATGAGGTGGTTGTGGTGGTAGAGGTTGTGGAGTCGGAGGCGGAGGAGAGGGCTGTGGGAGACGGCGGAGGGCCCTGGGCTTCGGGGGCGGGCATAGGATGCTGGGTCCTGCAAGTAGCGGGAACGAGGGTGCGGGTTCGGGCACCGGGCGTGTGCGCGCGCTCTCCCCGGGAACCTGTGCGTGATGGTGCTGGTGTGGTGGCGTTGTCTCAGCTGTGCAGCCACGTGGGTTACCCTGGGGGTGTCCATACTTGCTCCAGGACGTGCGGGTGCGTTTGCTGGAGGTAGTCGCTGGATGCCGGGCATGTCCTCCTCCGTAAGGTGGGGGTAGTTTTTGGTGGGGGTGTCTGGGCCCGGCCACAGCAGCGCTTGGAGGCGGGCTACCATCATGTACGGGCAGAGCTGTAGGGTGGTGGGGCGTGGGGGGGTGGGTCCCCTGCGGTTCAGGGGGGCTTTCCTCTGCTGGGGGCGCAGCGTGACCCTCCACAGCAACCGGTCCGTGGGGATCCCCCAGGTCCGTTGGGTCCACTTGGCAAGGCAATACATCGCCCTACCAAGGCCCTAGCTGCCGCTGTGGATGGAGAGCAGCGTGTCCAGGGATTTGGGTTCCCACGTGCCCCAGATGTGGGGGTCATCCGGCTCATCCCCCCTGGCGTATGTGTCGAGGCCTGGGTTGTGCAGGGGGGGGGCGTAGTCGGCGGGGAGGAGGGAGTCGGTGCCGTGCACCACCCAGTGGTCAGTTGGTGCGTGGTAGTGGGTGGTGGAGAGGGTGTAGTGCAGATTGTACATGAGAGTCATGTACGTGGAGGGGGCTGGCTGCCGGTCGTCGGGGTTGGGTATGTCCCCCGGGACGTGGTGCCGGAAGTTGCTCGGGAAGGCAATCCGTGCTACCCATGTCTCCCGCTCCCACTCTTTGGTGTTGCTCGGGGTGGCGCTGGGTGGGGGGTGGGCCATGTTGGGCTCGCGGTAGCGGGTGCGGCCCTGGGTGTTCTCCCGCTCCAGCACGGGATGTCCGACTAGGTGTCGTCCCCAGTCGATGGGGGGCACCCAGAATCGGTTCCCCGTGGGGGGCGGGCTCTTGCCGTCTGGGGTGGCGCGTGGGGGGGGGGTCGTGTCGGGCGACGTGGAGGGAGGCGTCGAAGAGGAAATCTCGGACGCCTTCCCCCAGGGTGGCCGCCTGGACCAGGGTGATCGCCCGGATGCGCTGGGTGGTGCGGGAGGTGTCGAGGCGCAGCACCTCCTGGTCCCCGAGTCCCCGGAGGTGCTGCCGTACCGCTGCGGGGTTGTGTAGCGCGTCGGGTTCGACCGGTGCGGCGACTGGTGGTGCGGGGTGTGATGGGGGGGGTGGTGTGGGTTTGGGGGGGCTGGTCGTCGTTGTCGCCGTGGGGTCCGGTGATGGGGTTTCTTGTGGTGGTCGCGGGAGGGGGACCTCCGGGTGGCATGTGTCGGCGGGGGCTGGCTGCCGTGTGTTGTGTCCTTGGCCTGGTCTCGGGGGGGGGGCTGGGGGGGCTGGTGTGGGGGTGGCACTGTTGGTGGTGGGGGGGGCGGGGGGGGGGTGTTGTGCTGGCTGGGGGTCTGGGCGCTCTTGTGGGTCGTGTGGGTGTTGCGTGTGTGCGCCGTGCGGTCCTTGCGGTTCCTGGCTGGTTGTGGCGCCATGGTGTGGGTGGGAGGCGGCCGCATGGGCGTCCGGGTGGGGCTGTGGTCCGTATGTTATGGGTGGCTGCTGGTGGATGGTGTTCGCTCGTATGGGGTGTGGGTGTAAAACGCAAGCACCCAAAAGGCTGCCTTGTAAACATGCAAGGCAGCCTTTTGGGTGCTTGCGTTTTACAGTGGGTTGGGGGGCTGCTGGTGGTGGTGCGGCGCTCCTACTAGGTCGTGGTGTTGCTGTTGTGCGTGCGCGGCTCCCCGCGGGTCCATGGGGGTGTACCGTGGCTCCTGTATGGTGGGCCCGTGTGGCGGGGGCGGCGGGTGGTGCTGGACCGTGTGGTGCTGGTGTTGAGGGTGTGCTGGTTGTGTGTGGTACCCCGGCGTTGGTGGGTGTGGTGGTAGGGGCTGGTGGTGGTGGAATATGTGACGGTGTGGTGCGGTGATGTGTGCCATGTGGGGTGGGTGGTTCGTGGGGCCTGGTTGTGCTGGGGCGTGGTGGGGATGTAGCTGTTGGGGGTCGCTGTAGTATTGGGGCATCAGGGGGTAGGGGTTGGGAGGAACGGGGGCGTGGTGGTGGTGTTGGTGGTGCCATGTCCCCTGGCTCTGCGCGTATGGTGGTCCTGGCATGGTGTGGACGTGTGCGGGCGGTGGTGGCTAACTGGGCTCCAGGGTTTGGGTGCTGCGTAAAACTCGAAAAAAAACATTTTCGAAGCACGCCGCGCCCCTGTACTCATCCTTCACGTCCTCTTTTATTCACCATGTACCTTCCCCTCCCGCCCGTGCCCCACCCTCGACGCTTTCACCTCCCTTTCACTGCAGGTGGAACGTGCGCGGCGTCCAGTCCAGGACACCGCAACCATCAAGGCATGCCAGCAAGGACACCGCCACCAACGCGGGGTGACATGTAAGATGATTGATGTTTTCTTTGTGCGTGCCGGCAGGGAGGGAAAGGGCACCACAGCACACAAACGCCACCACCGGGCAAAAAACAGCACAGACAACCAACAGCACAACACAGCACAGCACGGCGCCGCACGGCAGGCCGCAGGAGGGCCGAGCAAACACAAACAGCACCGCAAAGCGACAGCAGAGCACAACAGCACAGCACCACACGACAGCACAGCGCCACAGCACACGACACAGGGAAGCAGGGCACCACAGCCAGCACAGCAAGCCACCGCAGCGCACAGAGCGGAGAAGACAGGGAACGCACAGCACAAGGGAAAGAGCACCACAGCACGCAGACACCACCACCGGGCAAAAAACAGCACAGCCAGCCAACAGCACAACACAGCACAGCACGACAGGCCACAGGAGGGCAAAGCAAGCCCCAACAGCACCGCAACACGACAGCAGAGCACAACGCCACAGCACCACGCGACAGCACAGCACCACAGAACACAACACAGGAAAGCAGGGCACCACAGCAAACCACACCAACCACAGGGAAGCAGACCACGCGGCCAGAAAGGGACACCGACACCGAAACACGCCACCAGCAGACCACCACGGGCCACCAGACCCAGCGCCACACCACGGCACACCAAAGGAAACAGCACAACACACAGCAGCGCACCACAGCACCAGGCGCCAGCAACAGCACGCACCACACGAACAGCACAACGCGGGCGCACCAGCACAGCGAAGCACAGCACCGCACAGAGCGGAGTGGACAGGGAACGCACAGCACAGCACCCCGGGACACACCCAGCACAAAACAGAGCGGCGAACAACAGCACGCACCACCGCGCCACGACAAAACACACACAGCGGAGAGCACACAGCGCGGGGGAACACCGCAAAACACAGCGCCGCAGAGCACAGGGCCCCAGGGCGACGAGCAGCGCGAGAGGGCACGGCGCAACAAGCAGCCGCACCAAACGAGCGCAGCAAAGCAACACAGCACACGACAGCACAACACCGGGCGACACAACGCGCAGCAGCGCGGCGCAGCATCACACCCAGGGACGCACAGCACAGCGCAGCACAGCACACGGCACACAGCACCGAGCGGCAGCGACGAAAACCGCGAGACACAAGGGGGGGGGGGGGGGCAGCAACCACCAGGGAGCAGCCAACGGCCAGGCGGAAAGCACGGAAGAGGGGAAAGCGCACGGAGAGCCGAGAAGCGCAAGGCCAACAAAGCAAACAACGCACAGCGCCGAGGCCCAGGGCACCCGGGGCCGGAAACCAGAGGAAGCCGGAGACAACGGGGGCGCACGGAGGAAGAAGAAGAAAAAAGAAGAAAAAAAAACACCAAGGCACCCAGCAGGAGCGACGAAAACCGAGAGACACAAAAGGGGAGGGGGGGGTGAGGGCAGGAACCAGCTGGGAGCAGCCAGCGGCCAAGCGAGAGACACAAACGAGGCGAGAGCGCACGGAGAGCCAAGCAGCGGGAGGCCAGGAAAAACAACCAAGACACAGCGCCAAGGCCCAGGGCACCCGGGGCCGGAACCCGGAAAAAGCCAGAGACAACAGGGGCGTGCGAAAGGAGAGGAGAAAAAAAAACAAAGGAGCGCAAGGGAACGAAGAACAGCAACAGCAGCGAGGAAGAGGGGGGCCACCACAGCCCGGAGGGGGCCAAGCAAAGCGGAAAGAAAAAGCGGCCAAAGGAAAAGGTGAGGCGCACCACAACGCGCCCGGGAGGCCGGTCCGCCCGACCCGGCCACAAAGAGCACGCACACGCACGCCAGCTGCCGTCCGGATGGACGAGTGCGCGCCCGGAGGGTACCCAGGCCCTGCCGGCTAGGAACAGCCGCCATCCGGATGGACGAGTGTGCGCCTGGAGGGTACCCAGCCCCTGCCGGCTACGATCAGCCGCCGTCCGGATGGACGAGTGAGCGCCCCGCAGGGACGCTCCGCACAGCAACAAAACATACCGAGCGGGCACACCGGTGAACAGGAGCCAGGAGGCCCAGGACACCGCACACGCACAACAACACACCGAGCGGGCGCACCGGTGAACAGGAGCCAGGAGGCCCAGGACACCGCACACGCAAAACAACACACCGAGCGGGCGCACCGGTGAACAGGAGCCAGGAGGCCCGGGACACCGCACACGCAAAACAACACACCGCGCGGGCGCACCGGTGAACAGGAGCCAGGAGGCCCAGGACACCGCACACGCAAAACAACACACCGAGCGGGCGCACCGGTGAACAGGAGCCAGGAGGCCCAGGACACCGCACACGCAAAACAACACACCGCGCGGGCGCACCGGTGAACAGGAGCCAGAAGGCCCAGGACACCACACACGCAAAACAACACACGGAGCGGGCACTACGGTGAACAGGAGCCAGGAGGCCCAGGACACCGCACACACAAAACAACACACCGAGCGGGCGCACCGGTGAACAGGAGCCAGGAGGCCCAGGACACCGCACACGCAAAACAACACACCGCGCGGGCGCACCGGTGAACAGCAGCCAGGAGGCTCAGGACACCGCACACGCAACACAACACACCGCGCAGGCACACCGGTGAACAGGAGCCAGGAGCCCCAGGACACCGCACACGCAAAACAACACACCGAGCGGGCACACCGGTGAACAGGAGCCAAGAGGCCCAAGACACCGCACACGCAAAACAACACACCGAGCGGGCACACCGGTGAACAGGAGCCAGGAGGCCCAGGACACCGCACACGCAAAACAACACATCGAGCGGGCGCACCGGTGAACAGGAGCCAGGAGGCCCAGGACACCGCACACGCAACACAACACACCGAGCAGGCACACCGGTGAACAGGAGCAAGGAGGCCCAGGACACCGCACACGCAACACAACACACCGAGCGGGCGCACCGGTGAACAGGAGCCAGGAGGCCCAGGACACCGCACACGCAAAACAACACACCGAGCGGGCGCACCGGTGAACAGGTGCCAGGAGGCCCAGGACACCGCACACGCAAAACAACACACCGAGCGGGCGCACCGGTGAACAGGAGCCAGGAGGCCCAGGACACCGCACACGCAAAACAACACACTGAGCGGGCGCACCGGTGAACAGGAGCCAGGAGGCCGAGGACACCGCACACGCAACACAACACACCGAGCGGGCGCAACGGTGAACAGGAGCAAGGAGGCCCAGGACACCGCACACGCAAAACAACACACCGAGCGGGCACACCGGTGAACAGGAGCCAGGAGGCCCAGGACACCGCACACGCAAAACAACACACCGAGCGGGCACACCGGTGAACAGGAGCCGGGAGGCCCAGGACACCGCACACGCAACACAACACACCTAGCAGACACACCGGTGAACAGGAGCCAGGAGGCCCAGGACACCGCACACGCAACACAACACACCGAGCGGGCGCAACGGTGAACAGGAGCCAGGAGGCCCAGGACACCGCACACACAAAACAACACACCGAGCGGGCGCACGGGTGAACAGGAGCCAAGAGGCCCAGGACACGGCACACGGAACACAACACACCGAGCGGGCACACCGGTGAACAGGAGCCACGAGGCCCAGGACACCGCACACGCAACACAACACACCGCGCGGGCACACCGTTGAACAGGAGCCAAGTGGCCCAGGACACCGCTCACGCAAAACAACACACCGAGCGGGCACACCGGAGAACAGGAGCCAGGAGGCCCAGGACACTGCACACGCAAAACAACACACCGAGCGGGCGCACCGGTGAACAGGAGCCAGAAGGCCCAGGACACCGCACATGCAAAACAACACACCGAGCGGGCGCACCGGTGAACAGGAGCCAGGAGGCCCAGGACACCGCACACGCAACACAACACACCGAGCGGGCGCAACGGTGAACAGGAGCCAGGAGGCCCAGGACACCGCACACGCAAAACAACACACCGAGCGGGCGCACCGGTGAACAGGAGCCAGGAGGCCCAGGACACCGCACACGCAACACAACACACCGAGCGGGCGCACCGGTGAACAGGAGCCAGGAGGCCCAGAACACCGCACACGCAAATCAACACACCGAGCGGGCGCACCGGTGAACAGGAGCAAGGAGGCCCAGGACACCGCACACGCAACACAACACACCGAGCGGGCACACCGGTGAACAGGAGCCAGGAGGCCCAGGACACCGCACACGCAACACAACACACCGAGCAGGAACACCGGTGAACAGGAGCCAGGAGGCCCAGGACACCGCACACGCAAAACAACACACGGAGCGGGCACACTGGTGAACAGGAGCCAGGAGGCCCAGGACACCGCACACGCAACACAACACACCGAGCGGGTGCAACGGTGAACAGGAGTCAGGAGGCCCAGGACACCGCACACGCAATACAACACACCGAGCGGGCGCACCGGTGAACAGGAGCCAGGAGGCCCAGGACACCGCACACGCAAAACGACACACCGAGCGGGCGCACCGGTGCACAGGAGCCAGGAGGCCCAGGAAACCGCACACGCAACACAACACACCGAGCGGGCGCACCGGTGAACAGGAGCCAAGTGGCCCAGGACACCGCACACGCAACACAACACACCGAGCGGGCACACCCGTGAACAGGAGCCAGGAGGCCCAGGCCACCGCACACGCAACACAACACACCGTGCGGGCACACCGGTGAACAGGAGCCAGGAGGCCCAGGACATCAAACACGCAAAACAACACACGGAGCAGGCACACCGGTGAACAGGAGCCAGGAGGCCCAGGACACCGCACACGCAAAACAACACACCGAGCGGGCGCACCGGTGAACAGGAGCCAGGAGGCCCAGGACACCGCACACGCAAAACAACACACCGAGCGGGGGCACCGGTGCACAGGAGCCAGGAGGCCCAGGACACCGCACACGCAACACAACACACCGAGCTGGCGCACCGATGAACAGGAGCCAAGTGGCCCAGGACACCGCACACGCAACACAACACACCGAGTGGGCACACCGGTGAACAGGAGCCAGGAGGCCCAGGCCACCGCACACGCAACACAACACACCGAGCGGGCACACCGGTGAACAGGAGCCAGGAGGCCCACGACACCGCCAACGCAAAACAACACACGGAGCGGGCACACCGGTGAACAGGAGCCAGGAGGCCCAGGACACCGCACACGCAAAACAACACACCGAGCGGGCGCACCGGTGAACAGGAGCCAGGATGCCCAGGACACCGCACACGCAACACAACACACCGCGCAGGCACACCGGTGAACAGGAGCTAGGAGGCCCAGGACACGGCACACGCAAAACAACACACGGAGCGGGCACACCGGTGAACAGGAGCCAAGTGGCCCAGGACACCGCACACGTAACACAACACACCGATCGGGCACACCGGTGAACAGGAGCCAGGAGGCCCAGGACACTGCACACACGTAGGGCGGCCGAGGGACAGGAAAGAACCAACACCCCATGGGTCGGACACACTGGGGCGACCCAGCCGACCCACCAGGCCAGTGGCAGGAGCGGTACTGCACGGCCACTGGTCCGAGCCCGGCCAGGCTGCAACGGGGACCATGGCAAACGTCACCCGGAGCCATGGAAGCAACCGGTGACAGGCGAGCCGGTACACATTCCAGGAGGGGGTCGCCTGCAAAGCAAAGCGGCCCCGTAACTCAAGCCCCAAGGGTGAGGCGGTCGTACCGTAGACAAGCGGGAGCAATACCCCTTGTGGTGAGAGATACTCCACACAGCTGGGCAGCCCCCAGAGCTGCCGCCCAAAGGAGGGGGCATGTGGCCCTACTCATGGACACATGTGGGGACACCCTCCCACCTGGGACACATGGACCGGGTGGCCGCGACAATGCCTTCCCAAGCACATGCGGGAGCGGCTCAAGAGGCACATGACATAGGGCAGTGGGAGGGACAGGACGTCCCCTTGGTAAGACCTTCTTCCTGCATTGTCAAAAGAAGGCATCCCGAGCTCCCGAAGATACCTACCTACCTACCCTGGGTGCTGCGGTACGGTGGTCGTGGTGGGCGCTGGTGGGGGCGGTGCTGTTGGTATGCCCCGGGGGTCTGGGCGTGGGGTGGTGCGGTGTGGCTTGACCCGGGCCCTGGTCGGGGTGTCGCGCCCCGCTGGCGGGCGCGCTGACGGGCCCCCTGACCTGTCTTGGTCTTCCTGGCCTGGTGGGTGTCGGGGGCGGATGAACCCCCCTGTCCCCGTGGGGGCGACGGGGGGCGGGTGTGCCAGCGTGGAGGTGCGCCTCTCGGAGGCGCGCCTCCAGGCTTCTGACGTAGGCGCGCTGGTCCGTGAGGCCCATTCGCGTGGCGGTGGCCTCGTCGGGGCCAGCCAGGTGGGCGTCCTGAAAGGACGCCCAGCTCTCCGGGGGCCTCAGCTGCGTGGGGTGGGGGTGGTGTGCTGGGTAGAGGAGTGCGCTGAGTGGGTAGGGTGTTCCTTTCCGTCGGCCGAGGGCGGTGTTGAACGGGCGGCAAGTGATTCGGAGGTAGGCTGCTATCTCCTCTGGTGCCGTGTCCGCTCACGCTTCTGGCGTCAGGGCTGCTGCTTGGGGGGCCGGGAGCTGTGGGTCTGGGAGGTGTAGGTCACGGTGGTGGAGGTATAGGGCGAGGAGGACGTTGCGGGCCTCCACTTTCAAGCCGCCCCCACTGTGGCGCAAAGGTGGGCTGTGGGGGGGCAGGGGTGCGCTGCCTGTGGCCACGGCTATGGTCCATGCGTGGTCCGCCGCGTCCGCTACGTAGTACCCTCCCAGGTGGTCCCGCAGGGTGTCGGTGAGTGGCCCGAAGAAGCTGGGGTGGCTGGCGGGGGGGGGATGCGGCTGGGGCCGCGGGCCGCTCGCGGTGGTGGGGGTTGAGGTCCCCGCAGTGGGGGCAGTGGGTGAGGCGGTGCGCGGCCCCCAGGCAGACCCAGTGGTCTGGGTTGCAGGGTAGGGCCGTCTGTGGTAGCCGCTGGCGTACGCATAGGGGGCATGCGGTGGCTGGCGGCTGGTGGTACCTATGGACGGACGGTGGCGTGGGGGGATGGGGGCTGGCGGCGCGCGCATGCTGGTGGGCGTGCGTGTGGTGCCTGTGGTGCCCGTGTGTGCCGTGCCAGTGTTGTGCTCGGTGGATGGTGTGTAGGCGTGGTGGGAGTCCCGTGTAGGTGTGTCATCGGGTAGGGTCTCATGGTTGGTAGAACAGGAGTTGGAGAAGGGGGGCCTGGTCTGTTTGGGGTAGGGTTGCTGCATGCTGCAGGTACCTGTGGGTGCGGTATGTGAGCTGCTCCGCTGTCTTGGTAATGGCCGTCCGTTGCATGTGCGCCGCCGTGGCTTGGGGGTCCTCCGCTCGGGTGTGTAGCAAGGTGTAGACGGCTGTGGGGAGGAGTCACTGCGGACCGGCTCGAGTACCTTCGTCTGCTTGAGGAAGCTGGCGAGTTGCTGGGTTGCCGGGGACCGCGTCAGCCATCCGGTGTGCTGTGCGATGGTGTGGGTTGGGTTCCAGTATGTGAGGGTGTCCAGTCCTCGGTACAGGGGGCACCCCTTGAAGTGGTCCCAGGTTTCTTCTTCCGCGTGGCCACAGATGCATTTGGTGTATCTTGCGGGGACGTGGATCGAGCGGCGTGCTTACCATCGGTGGTATCGGGTGAGGAGGGGAAGCTGTTCGAGGGCGAGTTGGAGTCGGGGTTTTTGTAGGTGTGCTGGGAGGCTGTCCATGCGTAGGACCGAGTAGCAGAGGGGGGTGTGGACGGAGTCTTCGAGGCGTCGGAGGAGTTCGGTGTTCACCGGTTGGCCCAGTGTGGTGGCCAGCTGCTGGATGGGTGTGGGGTAGTGGTACTGCTTGTCTCGATCTGTGTACAGCGCGTCCTCGGGCATCCATTGGGGGAATTGTGTGGCCGAGGGTATCGGGGGTAGGTGTTGCAGGTGGCTGTGGTGTGGGGTATCCGGTCGTACATGTTCCCGCCCTGGGGTGTGGCTCGTGCTCTGGTGTTTGGTATGCGTGTTTGCGCGTCCATTGCCGTATGTGTAGCGGTGTGATTCCTGTTTGACGATGTGTAGGGCGTCCTGGCGTTGCATGCCCCTGAAGGGCATCCATAGTCCCAACGCCTGTGTGGTGAGGCCGGATTCGAGCGCCCTGTGGAGGGGCATGTCCGCGAGGCGCCTGGTGAGGTGGATGTCGACCGTGGAGTCCACGACTACCCAGATGTTGCGGGGCTGGATCGTTGCGGGTTGTGGTGTGGTGGTGACGGGGTCCGCCAGGGTGCGCGGTTCGCCGTGGGAGGACGCCCCGAAGATAGTGGCCCCGGTGTGGTGTTCGACGTGGAGGCTGTCAGCGCGCCGGGTGATGCGTACGTAGGCGCAACCGACCGTGGGGGTGCGTTGCTGGGTGCCGGATGTGTCAGTGAAGTAGATGATGTCGGTGTCGCTGGGTATGGGTAGGCGGGCAATTGCTGTGGGGTGATAGACGTAGGCGGGGTTCCCTTGGGCTGTTCTGGTGGTGATTTGTGGGTTGCAGTAGCGGCGCTGCATAGACGCCTATCCCCTGGGTGATGATGGCCTGGGCTCGCGGGGTGAGGCGGAGGAGGCCTCTGTCCGGGCGCCCCTGGGTGATATACGTGTACATCAGGTGGAAGAGGTATCCCGTATTGGGGTGGAACTTCTGGCACGTGATGGTCTGTCGCCGTTCCTTGTCGTCTTTGTCGCCGCGGAGGGTGGGGCATTTGTGCTGTATGGGGCGCATGGGTGCCTCCTGAAGTCCTGCGCGGTGCGGGTCGCAGCAGTCGTACTCCATGGCCACGCTGTCTGGGTCTGCTCACTCGTTGGTGAATGTCCACGTCGCCGTGGGCGTTCGAGTCCAGGCTACGTGTGCTGGGTGGTCTGGGGGTACCGTGTGAAACCAGGGGGAGAGCCATGCCTGCAGGTCGGCGGTGGCGTCGGCGGTGGGGGTGTGGTAGTGAATGGAGATGAGGTGTAGCAGGGGCCACGGAGTGTCAAGGGCTGCCGGGCCGCAGTGCCAGCACGTGCGCGGTATGCCCTGGTCACTGTGTCTGACCGGTGGTACATCGGTCTCCGGGGCGTTGTGCTTGGGGATGGACCAGGGGGTTTCGCTGGACAGTGCGGGTAGCGTGTTTGTGGCTGTTTGGCGCCAGTAGCAGGATTGTGGGTGGTGTCCAGCCTTCGGCTGACAGGGGGGCTCCTCCTGCGTCGTGTTGCCGTCGTTTGGGGCCTCCTGCTCGCTCGGGCGAGGTCGGGGGTGCTGGCGCCGGAAAGCCTTGTACGCCGTGTCGATGTCCTTGGGCCCCGGCATGTCGCGCCCTGCCTTTGTAGCGCATGCGCGGAGGTACGCCTGGAAGACGCGGCGTGCTGGCCATTGCGGGTCAGAAATGAACGGGGCGTGGTGGGCGTCGCACTGGGCCATGATCTTCATCTGCGTTGGGGTGATGTAAACTATGGTGATGGTGGCTCCCACAGGGCGCAGGGTGTCCACCTCGCCCGCCGGGTGTCGGTGGATGTCGGTGTGCGTGGCAACGAGTGGCCCCTGCTGATCGCAGTGGTGGTTCGTCAGGATGGCGTGCGTGTGGTGCGGTAGGAGGAGCTGCAGCTGGGCCAGGATGCCGGTGCCCACGGAGGTGTGGACACCGTGTTGTGCCAGTATCCACAAGGGGCAGGTGTTTGGGCCATTTGCGCTTCTTTTTTGCGCATGGCTGCCGCTTCGCGAACCTCGGGTTGGTGGTTGTGTGTCACCCTGTATAGGAGGTGGGCTGCGTGTTTGGCATAGGCCATGTCGACTAGGGGGCCTGTATTGTCCCCGTAGTAGCGCCAGTGGGCCATCATGGCCTCCTTGGGGAAAGACGTGGGCCAGCCTCCGTGTTGCACGCATGCCTTCGTCACTTGCTGTCGAGCGTGGTGTATGGCGTCTTGGGGGTGTGGGAGGTGCATGGCTTGGTACCCGATGGCTGCGTTGAGCACCGCTTCCATGAAGTATGCCAGGCCCTGCGTGGACAGGAGGTCCCCCCTGGCAAGTTTGGGTAGCCGGGCGAGGCGCCCTTCCAGTTTGCTTGGGAGTGTGATGTGGTGGTGTCGCCTGGCCTGTGTGACTCCCAGGTGGACTGTGGTGTCCTCCTGGTGTAGGGGTTCACCTTTCCGGATGTGGCCGGTGGGAGTCCCGGTGCCGGCTAGCCTGATTGATTTGCGGGGGTGCACCAGGAGCTTGTGGGCCTCGGGGTAGGTAGTGGTGAGTTGGAGAATGGCGGATGCTTGCTTGGTGGTCGTTGGTAGCCCTGCGTTCTCAAGGTCGCGGTGGCGGGTGGCCGTAGTTAGGAGGTTGTCGTCCGCGAAGTTGTTGGGGGGGGACCGTAGTGGGTACGGGGCGTACCCCAGGTATACCCGTGCTAGCTCGAATGCCAGCGGTAGGGTGACGAGGAGGTAGAGGAAGGGGCCCTCGGCGCCAACTTTTGGGGGACCCCACTGTCTGTGCCGGTCCAGGGGGTGAGGCCTGCGGCTGTGATGACGGCGTAGAGCCGGGTCTGGATGCACCCCTTCATGAAGGATAGGAATGGGAGGCCCATGGCTCGGTGAGAGGCCGGTGTGGGGCATGGGGGAACGCGCCTTGGACGTCGAGGGAGGCGAGGATCATCTCGTAGGGGTTCATGTCCAGCGCGGTGTCCTGGAGGAAGATGACCTCGTGGGAAGACCTGCCGGCCATGGCCCCCCACATGCTGGCGGGCACGTGGGCGAAGACCGCCGGTGCGATGCGGCCCGGGATGAGCGTCCAGACCAGCTTGACCTCGGTGGTGGCGCAGACTATGGGCCGCCAGTTCCCTGGCTGCGCCCAGTCCCCCTTCTTGTAGAGGGGGTGGACCAGGTTGGCCCACTCAGGGGGGATGGACGTGGTGCCTGTGACGATGTCCCACAGGCGGGCTGCCAGGCGGCGCTTGATTGGCAGGGTGAGGTGTTGGTACGCCTTGGTTGGTAAACTGTCGACGCCGGCGGTCCGGTTTTCAGGCGGTCCAGGGCGCGTTGCACTTCTGAGATGGTGAAGGGGTCGTGTTCGATGGCGCGCCGCTGTTCCTGGTTGAAGACCATGGGCACATGCTCGCGGATGGTGCTTCGGGTATTGGGGTCGAGGTCGGGGAGGGCGTCCTCGTGTTGTGCCTGGAAGCTGTCCAGGACTGCCTGGAGGACGGCGTCGGGGTCGTTGGTGAGGCCCCCCTCGGGGTCGCGCACTGCATGGATGGTACGTCGCCCTGTGTCTTCCAGGATGCGGCTGACTGTAAGGTTTTCGTGCAACCTATATTCTCGCTTTTTTCAGGGCAAAATCCTGATATATGTACACCCACACAAAACCACGATCCCAGCACTGTTTTGGACAGTGTTGGTATCAGTGGATCAGGAATTTCTGTAGTTTTACATTCATGGTGTTTTCACCATTTTCTGTACAAAAAAACTGAGTTTGGGGCGGCGACGGCCAGTCCTGAGATCGCGCGCGCCGATCCAGAAATTGTCGATTTCTGACGATTCTTAAGATATTTCAATCAGTTTTATTGTTTAGATTAATTCTATATCAGTTTTAGACATAAGCAAATGTTACGGCACTATCGCGGTGCCGATCCGTGCTAGTTTTTTTGCCCGAGTAGGTCATGTTCGTGATTTTCTATAAAAACACACGTTGCTCAGATCCTGAATGTAAGCACACCAAATGAAAGCCCATCAGTTGGGCTTTGCATGCATATGCTGATTGGGTTTCCAAATGCGTCGGTGCACCGGCACCACGCGTTGGGAGGAGACCCATATTCATGTTGCATTTATGCATTGTTTTGGTCATATTTCATTGTTATATGTCCCCTTTTGTTCATATCTTCTTAGGACATGAAAGGGACCGTTTCGAAATCACTCTCGTGATTTCGTCGAACACATAGTATGTTTCTGTTGCCTTTTGTGGTTGCATTTGGGGTGTATTTTTGGGTTATTTGAAGGAAAAATTGGACAAGTTCTCAAGGAAACCAAGTTCAAAGTTGTTCCATACCAAAAATGAAAAGAATTTCGAAACGCCCTCAACGACGACAACGACGACGACGAAGACGTTGAAGACGACGACCACGACGACGCAAACATCGTCGACGAGATCTATGGAGCAATTGGTAAACCCCAAAATCATGTTCAAGAAGGTCCTTGGTGCCTACACCATTTGAGGACCATTTGACTATTTTGAGCCCTATTACAAGGACATTGACGACCAAGGCGACCTTCACCATCGCGCTGGGAGTGCGTAGCGCTGAAGAACAAGCTGCAGCGCGATTATCCCAATGGTGTCAGCGCATGATAGTTTTCATTTGATTACTCCATGTAGGTGCCATGGACAAAGTGCCATGGACCTTTGGATGGTTCTCAAGATTATATCATGACCATGGTGAGTTCTCAACCTCCAGCAAGGACGACAGCGCTGCCCACATCCTGCAGATTACAAAGTGGTCAAGTTGGAAGTCAAAAGGATAAAGATTTCAGAAAATATGATTCATGGTATGGGCCAAGAAGATTGGTGACCATAATTGTAATCATAATAACTATGGGCCATGAGAAATGGTCTTATTGGTTATTTCTGTATTATCTTATATGATCAGTGGATGATTTTACAAGCTGTGAATTTTTCTGATTTGCTTTGTGTTGTCTTTGGTTTTAGGGTCAGGACATCTCAGAAGTGCATTTTTTTATTTTTTGTTTACTCACCAATTTTTTTCCACTATTTTTCATTTTAAATTCTGTGCAGAGGTCATTTTTTTGTGATTAATTTCTGTCCAGGAGTGCAGAAATTTTACTGTGATTGAGCCTGGGGGTCAGAGGACCCTATGTGTGAGGCACTTGTGAGTGCCATGATTGGTGTGTGTGTAGACATGTACATTACATGCGGGTACCGGAACCCAGCGGTGCCTCCTAAAATCCCAGGTCCGGGATCAAAGTAAAAATCTGTTTTTTTTTACTGCTCCTCGGCTTATCTTCATAGATTCAGCCACAGAAGCACCCATTTTCTGTGGCTGTTTCTGAGCTCTGGAGGGGAGTGTTAACCCGTGGAGCAATTCAGTTGCGTGGTTAACACCCGACCCAAATGCTTTGCATTTTCCCCACCCAATTTTGTTGTTGCACCGCACCTTCTTTGTGCCTTTCAGCCTGAGATGTGTCTCAAGACTTGGGAGGGGAGGGTAAGGTTTTCGTGCAACCTATATTCTCGCTTTTTTCAGTGCAAAATCCTGATATATGTACACCCACAGAAAACCACGATCCCAGCACTGTTTTGGACAGTGTTGGTATCAGTGGATCAGGAATTTCTGTAGTTTTACATTCATGGTGTTTTCACCATTTTCTGTACAATAAAACTGAGTTTGGGGCGGCGACGGCCAGTCCTGAGATCGCGCGCGCCGATCCAGAAATTGTCGATTTCTGACGATTCTTAAGATATTTCAATCAGTTGTATTGTTTAGATTAATTCTATATCAGTTTTAGACATAAGCGAATGTTACGGCACTATCGCGGTGCTGATCCGTGCTAGTTTTTTTGCCCAAGTAGGTCATGTTCGTGATTTTTTATAAAAACACAGGTTGCTCAGATCCTGAATGTAAGCAGACCAAATGAAAGCCCATCAGTTGGGCTTTGCATGCATATGCTGATTGGGTTTCCAAATGCGTCGGTGCACCGGCACCACGCGTTGGGGGGAGACCCGTGTTCATGTTGCATTTATGCATTGTTTTGGTTACATTTCATTGTTATATGTCCCCTTTTGTTCATATCTTCTTAGGACATGAAAGGGACTGTTTCGAAATCACTCTCGTGATTTCGTCGAACACGTAGTATGTTTCCGTTGCCCTTTGTGGTTGCATTTGGGGTGTACTTTTGGGTTATTTGAAGGAAAACTTGGACAAGTTCTCAAGGAAACCAAGTTCAAAGTTGTTCCATACCAAAAATGAAAGATCTGACGTATCGCAGGGACTTGTACGGCGTGTCGTTTCTGCCGTATCTTTCGCGTTCCTGGGCTGCGGCCGCTATGTGGTGGGCGTGCCATTCCTGGAGCTGGTGGCGGCGGGTGGTGAGGAGCGCGCAGGGGTGGGTGTCTCGGTCTCGTGCTTCTGGTGTGCTGGGGCACAGCAGGGTGGCGAGTTCCTCTTTCGTGGTCCAGATGTCATGGATGAGCTGTTGGAGGGTGAGGTCCGGTGGTTTTTCCGTGTGGCTGGTGTCGTGCTCCATGCCGCAGGCTAGTGCCGCCTGGCGCATGGCGGTGGTGAGTGATGGTTCATCCGGGCGGCGCAGGATGGTGTGTAGGGCCCTGTTATACCTGTGCCAGTCGCCGTGGTCGTTCTCGGCTGGGAACTGTAGTGTGGGTGGGAGGGTGTTGTCTGGCAGGTTGGCCGCGGGTGGGGGTAGGTTGGGGATGACGAGGTCGATGTAGAGGGGTCCGTGGCCCGTGTCCGCGGGCAGGAGGTCCCCGTAGGTTGCCTCGTGGACGCGTACAGTGGTTGGGTCCCCGTAGCACGTGTCGTTGCGGGAGGGGTGGGTGCCGGCTTGGTGGGGGTAATGGGAGGGTGTGCCGGCGACCCCTGCCGTGAAGTCGGTGAGGCCCAGTTGGTGCATGGCGTCCCGGACGGCTATGTCGGTGGCTGTGGGTGGGCCGGTGCGGTCGTCGTCGGTGGGGGCGGCGCCTAGCTCGCCTATGATGATGGTGGGCGCCAGGAGGGAGAGGCGGCGGTACGGCAGGCTCAGGGCGTCCAGGAAGTCCTTGGTCTCCTCCCCGAATGGGACGTGCGTGAGTAGCACGTTTAGCTGCCATCGGGGCCCCACGCACTCGTACGCCCCGAGGCAACCGTCCACTCCAAGGTCGGGGTGGGCATGCACCGTGACCGACGTCTTGTGGTAGAGGGGCACCCCTCGTTGCCAGTGGGCGTGGTATTGGTTCCCCTCCGGGTCCAGGATCGGTGCCGGTTCGGGCTGGTCCGCTCTGAGGAGGGCTTGCTCCAGGAACCCCAGGAGGTCTGTGCCTTGGGGGTGTTGCCCTGCCATGGCTTGTAGTGTGGCGGCCTTGTTGGGGTCGTAGGTGACCGCGGGCTCGTTGAGGACGTTGATGCGGGCGTGGGCTTCCGTAGGCGCCGGTTTTTCGAGACCGGTAGTCGTGAGGGCGGGCCGTGTCCGACCCGGGCCGCGTCAGGCGTTGAGGAGGTCGATGACGCCCTTAGCTGCAGGTGCTTGCGGTTCCGCTTCTGGCACTGGGGTGGGGGCCATGCATTGTGGACCTCGCCTGTGTACTCGGTGCCTGTGAGGTGCTCCGTTTCGGGGGTGCAGAGCTGCATGGGGACCATCTCACGACCGTTTCGGTCTCGCCAGAGTTCGATGATGCGCCCCACCTGCTTGTCGTTGGGGGTGGCTGGGTCCCACTTGACGTGGATCTTGAACCCCTGGTGGTCCCCGGTGACGCGGTACCGGTGCTTGACCTCACCTGCCGCCCATATCCACTTGGAGGGGCCCGCGGCCGTGGCTTACTCGAAGGGCAGCTGCACCCGGGTGCCGATGGCGTACTCGGGATACAGGGCGGCGGCCTCCTCCTCAGTCCAGCTCTTCGGCTCGCCTTTTGGCTTGGGCGCGGGTTTGGTCTTTGCGGGGGCCTTGCGCTTCTTCGCACCCGGGCGACGCCGTGCATTGGGCTGTCCCCGTTGGGGGAGTGCGCCCTGGGGCTGCTGTACAGGCGCGTGGCCCGGTGCAAATACGGGGTGCTCGCGGGTGGCTGGGACGTCGGGTTTGGACGTCGGGATGGCGTCCTTCAGCTGGAACACTTGCTTGGTCATGAGGCCAAGCACTTCCTCGGCCTCCCGCAGGGTGTCGGGCGGGTTCGTGGGCCAGGTGAGGAGCCGGTGCCCGGTGCCTGTCCCGTGGCGGCGCATGTGGGCCGTGTAGCGGGTGGCGTGGCGTGTCCACGCTGGGGTGCGTTCCGGGGGGAGGGGGCCCTCTGGCGCCCCCTGCGCGCAGTAGAGGGCGTAGTGCAGCGCTTCCCAGGCTGCTTCTGGGGTGTGGAGGACGCGGGCGGCGAGTTGCAAGCGGTCCCCTCCGCGTGGTGGAGGCGGGACCTCGTCGTCGGGGGTGTGTGCCGTTGCCTGTCTGACCTTGCTGTGGTCGTCCCATTCCACTGTCAACCAGATGTCCCGTTGTTTGAGGATGTGGACCTCTGTGGTGGCCGGGGGGGCGTCCATGGCGTCCCAGCTGACGAGCTGGATGGGGCGGACCTGGGGGTGGGTCGTCGGGGGCGCTCGTTGCTGAGGATGCGATGGACGTCCTCTGCGGTAGGGCCTGCGTCAGGGGCGTACTGCGCTGCCTGGGCTAGAGGTTGGGAGGGGCGGTCCTCCCAGAGGCCGGAGGCTGACGCCGCGGGGTACATGGCTGCGATCAGGACATGCTCCGTCAGCCCTTCCACCATGAGGTGGTTTTTTGCCCTCCAGGTCTCGGGGGATGGTGGCCTCCGCCTTTAGGGTGAGGAGTGCGATGGCGCGTTTGGGTCCAGGCGTGGCATGCGTCGGCTCATCTGGCAGGAGTCCGTCAGATGGGGTGTGGGGGGGACGTTTCTGGAAGGGGGATGGTCCCACCACCAGGTGCTCGACAAGGTGTAGCGGTATGGCGTGGTGGCGGTCCGCCGCAGGCAGGAGGTAGGGGTGTGGGTCTCCGGGTATAGTGCCGAGGTATATACCCCCCCTGTAGGTAGGGGTGGGCAGGGGTTCTTTCAGAGCGCCCGCGCATGGTTGCGCGCACCAGGGGTTGCAGTGGGTGCACGGGGCCGTTATGGGGTGCGGTACAGCGTACACGGTGAAGGGCCCCACCGCGCGCCGGATGTGGCGGGGGATGATGGTGCGGAGCTCCGCCTGTCGTGCCGTGCGGCTTTCGCCATAGTATACCCAGAGTGTGTCCTCCAGTGCCATTTTGGGGCGTAGCTTGCGGGCCAGTAGGTTCAAGCTTCTTTTGTGGGTGGCTTCGGTGACGGTGCCGGGTCCAGCGTTGATGCGTGGGAGCAGGTGGTTTTGATGGTGTGCCGCGGCCCGTCTGCGGGCCGCGTGGAGGGCGGTGCTGTCGGCTGGAGGGTGTGCGTGGTGGGCGCGCTATTTGCGCGGGGTCGGGGCGACGTGTAGTGGATGCTTCCACGCTGGATGCGGGTGGTGTCGCGGCGGCTGGAGGCCAGGGTAGGTGGTGAAGGTGTATATGGTGATGGGGGAGCGCTCATGCGCGGCGTGGAGGTAGTAGTGGTCGCGGCCCGTGTTTTGGGTGACGACGACGTTGGGCGTCGGTATGTCGTAGTGGAGTGTGGTATTGAGGAGCTGTTTGGTGACGCGTGCCGTCGCGTCCCCCGTTTTGGGCGCAGTGTCGTGGGGCACGAGGATGTGGATGGCCCACGCATCGTGGGCAGGGAGGTCGATGTCCGGTAAGGGTGGATGAATGGGGCGTCCCCGGAAGTGTGCGAAAGCTGGGTTGTGGCGTGCCGCCGCTTCTTTGATGACGGACGGTGCCCATTGGGGTGGCGCCCCAACCTGCTGGGCCATGGCGGCGACGGCGTGGGCGACCGCTGTGAGGTCCGGGCCGATGCCAGGCTGGTCTGCCGGTGGTTGTAGGCCCTCTTCTGGTGCGGGGTGGTGCCACCATAGGGTGTAGCCCTTCTGCGTGTTTTCGTGGGGGGCGTGCACGAGGCCCTGGTGGTTGGAGATGGCGGTCGTGAGGGCTTCCGCTGCTGCGCCGTACAGGGTGCGCGTGTAGGCCCAGACCCGGCTGGGGGGGCCGCCTTGGTGTGGGATTCGGCCGTGCTGGACGCCGGCTCGACCGTGTGACTGGTGAGGGAGGGCCTGTGCAGCCCATCGTGCAGGGAGGCGCACACGTGTGCCCACCTGTCCGCCCATCCCTGTTGGCCGTTGCCCGTGTCTGTCCCTGTGGGTAGGTGCACGATGATCACGTGCCAGGGTTGGCACCCTGGTACCATGGTGGGGGTTGTGGTGTGTTCTTGGGCGTGTAACCACACCGCGGTGTCTGCGTTTGCCCGTACGTGGTTCTCCCCTTCCGCTGTGTGGACGTTTTCGATGGCTGCCTCTCCTTCGAGGGTGAGAAGGAGGTGTGCGCCAGGGGCCTGCGTGTGCGCCTCCGTGTCCCGGAGCCACAGGTACGTGAGCGCCACGGCGCCTGGGAGGATTTCCCCCCACGTGAAGGTGCCCCAGGGTGATGCCCACTGCAGAGGCAGTGTGCGGCGTCCCCGCGAGTTGCTGGTGGCATGGTAGTTGTGGGGGAGGTGACGCTTGGTGAGCCGGTGCGGCATGTGTTCGGTGGTGGTTGTGGGGGGGTCCCAGTTACATTCCTCCGGGGGGGGTGCGTCCGCGTCGTCCTCCTGGGGTTGGGCCAGCGGCAGCGCCTGTGCAGTGGGTGTGGTGTCGAGTAATCCGCTGTGTGTGAGGATGTAGAAGCCCTCGAGGGTGAGCTGGAGGACGATGTCCAACTTCGCCGTCTGTTCCGGGGACCACTGGTGGGGTCCGCTCTGCGGCCGGTGGAGGGTGACTTGATGGCCCCATCTCCAGCTGTGGTAGGCGAGGAGGCTGAGGATGGTGTCTTGCTCCGGGTCCTCCACGCTCTCCACGTACGCCGTCATGTCAGTGACGTTGATGGCGTACTCTTCCTCCCATTGTTGTGGTGGATGAGATGGGGGGGTGGTGGTCTGAGGTAATTTTGGAGAAAATTGAGCCTTTTTCCCTGGTCCTACTAGCTTGATCAACTAGTACTCAAGGGGTGAGTAAGAAAAAGTCACTGCCATCTTCTTCTTGGGGTACTTGATCCAGGCCAAGCCCGCCCTAAAATCTTTTGTTGATGTTGAGACACACACTTAATCATTTTTATCACTCTTTTGGAGCTTGATATACACTCCCTCAAAGTAACTAGGGTTATAACCCTAGCTCCCCCACGAAGTTCACCCCTACCACTCAACTGAGCGGAGGTATCTCCCTTCATGGAGATTGTACCGAAATAAAGTAGGCACTTCTTGCCTAGGGCCTTGTTGGTTAAGCCTATATAGTGGTCCCCCACCTCAAGACCCCTATACTCAACTGTTTCTACCACTTATTGTAGTTCTACGTTTTAACTGATTCTGAATTCAGTTGCTTGGCCATGCTGGCCAAGCCATATCCTGTGTCTGGCCCAACTCCTTTGCCCAAGATTCCTAACCAACTCCATCTTATCCAAAAGAGTGCACATGAAGTGCTTAGTGCTATTGTTATGGCTTCGAACAGCAGCAGCGCAGCGAGCGCGCAAGTCGCAGTCGCAATTGCACTGCAGCCTGTGAATACTTAAGAAGCATCGAATGCCAGTTGTGGGAATGAAGTGCTGTCAATTACTTCGATCTCTGGACAGGGTTTCTGTCTTCAAATTTGTGAAGTGTCTATGTATTGGTGCGCCGTCTAAAGATCCTGCGAGGTTTATCGATTCGGGATTTTCGATGTTCGAGAAACAAGAGGCACAGGAGTACAAGAGAGTTCCCAAGAAACAAATCACAACAAGTGCTAGCCAGCTAGGTGGCGGAGAGATCAATATTTGAGATCAATCTTCGACGCCGTCAACTTGATTTGGATTTCGATTTACAATGGAGGGGCCCGTCAACGATGCAGCTATGCTGCACTTTATCAGAGACAGTCTGTTCCGAACCTATTCATCCTTGTATCACGAACTTTCGATTTTGTTAGAAATGTTGATCGCAGAGCGCATCGCAAGTCGAGAAAGCGAGTAGTTTCCCTGTCTCTCTCGTGATTCTCACAGCTGTTCACAGAAGGTTGCAGATACTCAAGTCAAGGTCATCGAATTGGAACAACGCATCGATGCGTTGAAGACAACAGCAGCAAGTGCTACTGCGGCAACTGACCACCGAGTCGACACTTTGCAGTCCTCGACGGAGAATGCAACTCAAGCTGCTGTAAGCGAACTTCAACGCGTAGAGCATGAATTGTCGCAATGTTATGCCCTTCTCAACGAATCTGTACGAGTTTCAAGCCAACAACCTTCGAACAACTTCCACTTTCCACAACCAAAACCACAGCTACAACCACTGACGCATTCCCGTGGGGGGCCTGGCCACGGGACGCTGCGGTGACACGCACAGGCAAGCAGGCAGGCAAAGCACTGCGCTCACAGGGGCATCATTACGCTTGTTTCAGGATCCTTGCCACTCTGAAACAAGGGAACGAAAGTATGTACAGCAACACATCAGGATATGTACACATGGGGTTCAGACTGGACTGGGATAAAGTCACCACAGGACAATAGACACTCAGTCCCAACTCATATCCCAATCCCAGGTCCGACCCTCTCAGTGGCTGGTGGGGGCGGGGGCTCAAACACAACCCATGCCCTGCTCAGTCCGGACCCTGAAACCCTGCCAAAAGGGGGAGCGTGTCCCGCCCAGCCACAGCCGAGTTCCTGGGAACCAAGCTGCTCCAGGGCCAACTGACAGTGGCTCCCTATGTCTCCCGAACGTCAGGTCCCAAATCCTCTCTGAGCAAGAGATATGGCCCCGCGATTATCCCTTAGGAGTTGGTAGCTGAAAATGGGCTGTTTCAGCCCAAACTGATATTAGCTCAAAAACCTCCAAAATTGAGCCCTTGTCCGGACCCGCCAGAGGTAGGGACGAGGCAACTGACCCTATGCCCTTCGAGTACGAATTTTCTGGAGCCTCCACCCAACCTGGTTCCCTCTGAGGTCCCAGCATCAGGGCACCATGGGTTCGTCAAGTGGGGTCATGATGCCAAAATCAGCAAAATCGGCCGTCTCGGGCGACCGTCCAGGGTAGGAAACCTTGGCGATTTTGTCGCGCCAAGCCTCGATTCACGACCCTTGATATCCCCTCTGGTCCCATGCCCTGGGTTATCGCTTGCTCTCACGCTGGCTGCTTACTGTTCACCAAGGGGTTGAACACGCGGATGGGGCAGAAAGCAGCATGCGGTGCAAACGGGGGGATCATGGATCGCACTAAACGTTGAATAACTCCAGATGAGCCAGAGGAGCAGATACGAAACTCAATGGCGTTCAGCCCTTAGTCATAAGCTACAATAATCCCCCTTCGTTCCTGGCTAGATCTCGTGCCCCATGGAGATATGGTAATTCCAATATGGCATACAATGGCAAAAACAGCGAAATTTGGCAAAAATGGCCCGCACTCATGATTCTATATCTCCATCGCCACGGCGAGGATCCTGTCAACCAAAGATGCTATAGACATATGGGACTTAGGTCCCCATATATGCGACTTGCCAACCCTCATGGTCGCCTCTAGCTATTTTCCCCATTGGAGGGAAAATGACACACAAATGGGGCAGAATGGCAACATACCCCAAATTGGGTGACTCACAACTCTCCCATCGAGAGGAGAGGCCACATGGGGAAACACCCCATTTGATGCGGGTTTATGTGCCCTCTCCGAATCGCCCTTACCCTTGGTCAAGTGGCGCACGCAACCTCGGTGGTGAAATCAGGGGAAGAAGGAGTTTGTGGCCATTTTGGGCAAAACGGCCAAAACTCACCCAAAAGTGGTCCCTCCAAATATCGTATCTCCGTATCACAAGGGAAGGGAGCCTCGGGCTTTTGCATGGATGCAAACCGAAGCTTTGCTTTCCCTTTGCAACAAGGGTTGAGGTTCAAAGCATAATTGAAGCATTTTTAATACCTCAATCCTTGAAGCACACTATTTATGGGAAAAAGTGCATATATCGGCGATATTGGTTTGTACATATCTTTGGGTCACTGAGGAACAAAAATATGAGCAAACACTTTTGGAGACGGCCCATAGTAGGTGCTTTCCAATATGCACACTATGGTTAGACTGTCTCCGCCCACTCGTGTCATTAGTGCTTGCATATGAGCGCGTGTGCAAAGAGGCAATATGGCACGCGTGCTCACAAGGCGGAATTATATAAAATAGAAGACAAGGTTGTAAAAATCAACCAAGCCATCCACGATGTCATTCGTGGTCTCTACCTTACATCTTGCCTTGGTTCAAGGCTCAACTCCCCATAGGCTTCGAGTACCAGCCTCGGGGATTTGGCCATTTTGGCCTAATTTTCGACCAAGACTTGCCCTCTTTCGAAGATAGAGTTTTGGTACGCATTGAATTGCGTGGAGCCATCGATGAGTTGGCTCGAAGAACGAAAATGCCCTGGGTTTTTTGGTCTTGTGAGCATTGTGTTCGGTTATTAACGTTCGTGCTCACAAGGCCACAAAGTTAGCGTTTGCGCACGCAAACGACTTGGGTTTGCGAAACCCATAGGCTGCCCCAAACACCGCCATTGCCCGCTTCCCTATACAAAGTAATAAGCCCACGTGAAAGGGGCATGGATGAAAGGCATAGGGGGGGAATGTAGAGTTCCGTCCGAACTCATGGTGCTTGAGAACCATGAGTTCGACCGATCGACGGAAAAGCTTGCGCGCTGATTTTCTCGAAGATGCAACCGCGAAGAATTCTGGTGAACACACCAGATGAAAGTACAGAGAAAATCCTCTAGATTCAACCCCTAAGTTCTCTTAGAACCTCAAAGGTACTCGAGAAAAGTCCAAAACAAAACTCGCCACAGGGGAGGCGACGAGGGCGCGCGAACAGGCGACACCAGGCAGCGATTTCACGACAATTAGAAATCGCGGTAGAAATCGGGTATTTCACCGATTTCTGACTGAAAATCGCCTAAGACAATAAAATTATGGTAATTCTAAATCGATTCATTGGTTAGAAATCGGATTCCAGATTTCACGGGTTAGAGAACAGGGATATCCCACTGACAGCCGGTGTCAACGGCTTCCGCACGGGTGTGACGGCTCAAAGTCCTCCGGGCCATGGGCCATAGGTTCTGGGTACCGCTTCACCCCCCTCCTTAGAGCAAACCCTGGGGGGGGCTCGATAACACCCAAGCATGGCAGCGGGTACCCAGGACCATCCCCTGAAGGCGGGGGAGGGGTGTCACATCCTCACTTCAGGCTGATTTGCAGGTTAGGCTGCCCAAATCCCACAGTAAGACAGGTACGGTGCTGTAGCTGTTAGTAACTGCAAGTATAGTGTCAAGTATCAAGTCCCGGGTCCTGGCGGCGATTGTTCGGCATGCAAAGGACCCGTTAACCCATACCAGGCGCACCGGGTGCCGGCTGTGACGGTCACCACCACAGTGGCAGTGGCATACACGGCCAACATAGGCGTCACACGACGACTGAGGTGGTCCCACAGGTCGAAAGCGACCACAAAGATCGAAGAGGCTGCCCCAGGCTTCCCAAGGCCGCAGGCTGGGGGAGAGTCCCCACGGGTCCTTCCTTGGGCGCACCATGTCCATATCCACGACGCGAGTCCAGAGTGGTACAGCCGAACGAGCTCCTCCTTAAGGGATCGGGCATCATGGTCGTCTTTTCCCTCGCCCTATTACCACGAAGGCCATGCATGGGGGAGTCCCCATGCAGTGTGCGCGGAGGCGTCGACTCCTCAAACCACCAGTTTCCCAGGCAGACTGACCGAGGTCAGGACACCGGAGGTCGCCACCCGACTGCAAGTGCGTCTGCGAGTCGGTAGGCTCACACTGGGACTGACAGTGGCGGACCGCTGGGAGTCTAGTCAGGCACCTGGGCTTGCCGCCTGGCGCCATCAGGATCCCAGCACATCACAGCCACTAGGGCACACGGTATCACGGGCACCCAAACAGAAGAATCTGTACTTAGGTACTGGTCCAGGCTGGACCTTATGTAAGAGCATGTAAACAGCGACTCAAGGCACCTGCGTATTCCGATTCGCATCCCCTCGGGGGGGGAAACCAGTCAACGGCGGTTATCGACTGACAACACTTAACATGCAGATGCACATAACCTGGGGGGGAGAAAAACAAGCAATAAATGGGGTAATAGGCGTGTAAACACACTCTGGATAGAGCGCCAAACCACGCCCCGGTTAGGATAAGGCATATGCAGGAGGGTGGACAGGAAAACGCCTGAGTTCAGGCCATATATAGTCTGCAGACACACGTAGACTGGTCTGGATCCCGCAAGTGCCATGGGACCAGACCACACACCAAAACAATCGCAATGCCAATGACAGCGGCATCCGTTGCGCAACGTCGTATGGCCTTCAAGGCCCTAAGAGCTCAGAAAAAATGAGGTCAGTCGCCCTGCCTGGTTCCCCAAGGATTCAGCAGGCGGGGAGTGACAAATTGAAGTTGAAGAGAGGGGCCATCCTCCCTTGGATTCAGCAGGGGGGGGTATATGGCCACTCTGATGGCAGGTCACCGGAAGATGGAAGAGAGCAAGCAAGTAAGTGACGATCCGTCGACCACACAAGCGCTCAAAATGCATCAGGGGAGAGCTCAGGGCAATGATAAGGCGCCCCTGGCTGCAATCGCCCGGATGAGTGCTGCCAATTCCGAGACATGGATCTTGGTCTTGTTCTTGCGGATGTACTCGGGGATGTACCGGGTGTGAACCAGGTTTTGGTGCGGTGGGTGCCCATAGGGCGGGGTCTGATCACCCACTGCGGGTCTCCCACCCTGAACCTCTGCGCTGTCGAGCTTGGGGCAGACTTTTGACGCTCAGCATGCTCCTTCTGGAGCTGCTGGCGGATGTCCCGCGCCGTTGCCTCTTGCCGCGCAAAGAATTCCTTGGCATCCATGGCCATGCCATCACCAGACAAGGGAAGTCCCCGACCAAGGGGGTCCCTGCCGAACAGAATCTGGTGAGGGGACAAACCACCCGGAGTGGGGGTGTCATGATGGGCCTTCAGAGCGGGCCGCATCTCCTCGAACCAGTTCCGACGTGGATTGGTGATGTGAATCTTGCGCAGCTTCTCGAACAGCTGCCGTGCAGCCACTTCAGCACGGCTGTTAGACCGGCTGAGATAGGCGACGCTCTTGGCATGACGTATTCCCATGAGGGAACAAATAGCCTTGAACCAGCCACCAGTAAACTGGGCCCCTCGGTCACTGCAAATGGTGCGGGGGATGTCAACGACGGTCAGCCGGTGACGAATCATCATGACTGCCACTTCCTTGGCAAGCAACCCCTTTTTGCGTGCCGGAACGGCTACTACGTAGCCACTGTGGCGATCCACACAAAGAACCACACAGTCAAAGGTCTCCTTGCCAATGTGAACTTCAGGCATGGAGAAGACGTCCATGGCCACGCTCTCCATGGGCTGGTAAGGAACCGAGGTCCATTGGGCTTCCCTCTTGACGTTCCGGTTATCGGGATTGCAGGCCTAACAGACCGAGCAACCCTTCCTGACCTTCTTGATGGCGGTGTAGAGATTGATCTGGTCGATCTCAAACCGGCGCTGCATGTCCAGGGCTTGCTTCTTGACCCCTGGGTGCATCATGTGGTGGTGCCAAGCTTCACAAAGCTCGAGCACCTGGGACTCCGGGACCAGCAGCTTACCATTCCGATAAAGCTTGCCATCCTCTTCGGTCAGCCCCTTTGGCCACTTCTGCCCGTCATCAGGGTCGGTCACAGCCCTATACTGGGCCGCAAAGGCCTCAGACGTGGCGTAGTCGTCGGTCCAATCGTCCTGGAGGCAAGACTCAGGGAAGAGGTGCTTGTCGGACTCAGCTCCATCAGGGGCGAGTACTCTGACTGCTCTGCCCATCCTCGTTCCGAGGGGGGCATCCGCAGCCATAATGACGAAGCATTTAACACCCTCCTCCTCCATCAGGCGCTCCATTTCAATGATCTTCTTGGCTTCAGCGGTCTCAGCCTCATCGCCATGGGCAGAGATATCCGTCATGCCCTTGCTGGCGGGATAGGCCCACCTACTGAGACAGTCCGCCACGGTGTTGTCCTTGCCAGGAATATACACAACCGTGAGGTCGAACTTGGCCAAGGTCTCATGCCATCTTGCCCGTCGGAAGGCGGGACCAGAGGGGGTGTCCACGTGCTCCTTTTGCCACGACTGCAGACTCTGATGGTCGGTGCAGACGGTGACGGTATGGAGGGCTACCTACCCAGCCCATTTCCTGAGAGCCATGACGATGGCATACGCCTCCTTTTCTTGGGGCGTCCACGTCCGTCTCTGGCCTTCCGCCAGGACTCGGCTCCAGAAGGCCACGGGCACGTGCCTCCCGTCGTCAATCACTTGCTCCAACACTGCGCCAACGGCGTAGTCGGAAGCGTCGGTGCGCAGGACGAACCCTCGGTCGGGATCCACGAGGTGCAGACCCACTGCGGATAGCAGCGCCTGCTTCATCCCCTCAAAGGCACGGTCAGACTCTTCAGTCCAGACCAGAGCCTTCTTGGACCCCTTCTTGGTCTCCTCTCGGTTGCCCTTGAGCATGGTCGTCATGGGGGCTGCATACTCGGCATACATCTTGATATACCCCGAGTAGTAGTTGCAGAACCCCAAGTACGCCCGTAGCTCAGAGACCGTTTTGGGCTTTTCCCAGTGTTCAATCGCAGCCAGCTTGCCAGGTATGGGCTTTCGCTGCCCGTTCCCGACTACGTGGCCAGCGAAGACCACCTCGCTTACCGCAATGGTGGCCTTGGCACTGCTGCCCGTGAGTTTGTGCCGAACCAGCAGGTCCAGCACTCGAGTGACGTCCCTCTCATGTGCCTCCAGGAGCTCCTCGTAGCTCATACTGGTGTCCCCGGACGCGAGGATCACGTCGTCCACGAAGGGGTCCGCACAGTCACGCACCGGCTCAAGCAGGTTCTCCAGCATCCGCTGAAAAGCCGCATTGCCGTTGGTAACGCCCATGGGCATCACCTTCCACTGGAGAGGTCCAAGTGGGGTGCTCATGGCTGTGCAGGCACGGGACTCCTCGGCGAGAGGCATCTGATGATAACCATGTTTCAGGTCAATCACCGTGAAGATCCTCCGCCGGTGTTGTTTTTGCAGCATGTCCTCAATGAGGGGCAGTGTATAGCTGTCATGCTGCGTTTGGGCGTTTAGGCCGCGGTAGTCGACCACGAGCCGCCACTCACCGGCCACCTTCTTGGGGACGACGAAGAACGGGGAGGCCGACTCGGAGTGGCACGGCTCAAGCCAGCCTCTCTCGATGAAGTCACGGAGGATCTTCTCCATGGCCTCCTGCCTCTCGCCCCTCAGGGCAAACTCCCGGTGCCGATACACACGGGGGTCCTGCTTCAGTCGTATCTTGGCGTCGCCATACGGTCCACGCACCGGTGGGGGAAACACAGGTTTTCCGCTGAAGAAGGTATCACCATACTTCTGCTTCAGCCTGGCCCTAAATGCCTGGATCTTGGGGCAATCATCGGACTCCGCCTTGGCTTTTCCAGTCACCTGGACCACTGAGCTTACTTGAGGGGTAGCGGCCCCGCTCGGTTTCGGCTCTGGTGGTCTTCCCAGGTGGCCCAAAGGGCCATCTGTGGTCTTGCCTCGGAACAGATCGCCGTAGGTGGGTGGGTTACTGCCAGGCGGCTTCCCCTGGCTGGACATGTGATCCAGCACTGTAACCGCTGCATAGTGGCGGATCTTTCTTGTGTTGGCCAAGCCTGTAGCCTTGATGCCCCAGGGGTTGTAACGCCCGACACTGCCCCTGATATCTCCGAACCCACATGACCCTCTTCAGACCCATATCCAGCCTCTGGGAGTGACATATGCGAAGCACTTGTAAGTCCAGTGAACTCCATGGTGGAATATGAATAGTCAGAAAACCCGGTCTACAAAAATGGAGCAGACATATAATCTCAATGCGCATTCATCGCACATAATGACACAACGTGAAATCATTCGAAATGATTTAAATAAATCTGATTGCGAAATCACGAAAGACAAATGCGACTCGACGCGCGCTCACAGGCGACATCTGGCGGCGAACGTAAAACATGAAAACAAGCGGAAAATTTACTGCACTAATGTACATCTGAAAATCATTGAAATTCTGATCACATTGATGTATAATCTGAGTGCTGTCACTGCTGCCGTTACACTCCCCCTCTGAAAACATACGCCAGTATGTCAGGTTGGGTCAGGTGAAGTGAACGAAACGGCGAAAGTGACCAAAAACCGACTAATCTAAGGCGAAATGTGTGAAAATGAGCTGAATTGAGCAAAATTGTGCTGAGATCTGTGCTTCGCGATGGCCGTCGACTTGAATGAAAAGCATAGGTACCTTAGGGCACACAGGAAAAGCTTCGTTCAAGTTCCCCTGAGTTACTGTACATATGGCTGCTGTCCTTCGATGAACTTCGGCTCGCCATGAACGCTCACTTGCCCGTGGTTAGGCCGCTTTTGTGTTATGCTCGCCGGGGGGCAACCCCCATGCACCAGAAAAAGGCTTCGTTCAAGCTCGAAAATTCGAAAATTGAAAGTCTGAGTGAAGAATGTACATGCATGATCAAGATCCATGATCCATGATGAAATCAGGATCTGACATTCCACTAGCAGAAAACAGAAAACGAGTGTCGCCATGTCGTCGAGCGTCCAAAAAATAGGGTATCCCTTCATGGAGTCCAAGATGTGTAAAGCTGGCTGGTGTCATTTGCAGTCATGAGACCAGATGCCAGATTATGGTACAAAATGTGCCTGAATTGAGACCAAAATCAGTGAATCGCACACGGATTGAGGGCGGCGAAGTCTGCAGCAAGCCAATATAGGTCCAATTCATTGTCGATAGACACTGTGTGTATTTCTGAACAGAAATCCAGTTCTCATCCATAGCCAATCCAGGTCAAATCCTCATGATGATGATGAATTCCATGATCGAAATCCAATCATGCAAGAGTAATGATAGCCAAGAAAACCCAGTGCGTGCACCACACTGTCAGTATCGTCTCCAGGGCTTCATGTTTAATCCAGTATGAGCCAGAAGGGGTAATTGACTCATTATAGTCCCAGCATGTATAAGCATCCAGTGCTTGGTACCAGGAATTTGCCAAAATTGAGCTGATTCTGAGGGGGATTCCAACACAATCCACAGATGAACAGCGAGTCGACACAAGTAAGAACACCATCGTTGTCACTTGGTCTATATAAGCCCTTTGACAGCGGTCGATTGAAAGACAAACCAACAGTCTCAATGTAAGAGCTGATTGAAATGACATTCTCAGCAGATCCGTCAAACACATGAAATGCATCAGACTCAGTCATGTGCCAGAATCTCTGTAATGAGCACGAACTCGAACGAGTCCTTCCCAAGGCGAGTAGAGGGGCCCAGTTGACAGCAAAACACGTGAGTGTCGTCGTGGTTGAGGATAAAGGCCTTTCGGATCTTCGGACTCGAATCATCTACAATGAAGCACATGATTCACATGATGACCATGATGAGAATGATGGACATGATGACCAGGATGATCCCAGAATGTCCCATCATCTGTTCATCGAACCACATAGACGATGCGCCAGGACTGTTTTGTCTCAATGACAAAGGGTATATGTAGGCCGTAAACCCTTTCGAAAGTTTCGGCGATTCAAATTCTGATCAGATCTTGTCTCGAATGGATTCTGCCACGATTGGAGCTTCTTCTTGAGCTTGTAAGTCTTCCTTGGTGACACAATCTTTGATCAGCGAGAGCTCACGGTCAATCTCAGGGTGTTTCTTCAGGAACTTGATGAAAGTGTCCGTATACCCATGGATGAAGCTTGAAGCTGGCTCCCATTTGTCTTCTTCCTGACCGGATCCTTTCCATCTGCACAGAAAGTACCACTTGTTTCGAGCATTTTTCTTGTAATCAAGGATCTTCTCCAACTCGAAACTGCTGGTGAGCATCTTCCTGTCGCTCAGGTACTTCGAAGTCCAATAGAGAGGCTTGAACCTTCCTTTGGGGCAGGGTACTTCCGCCTTCAAACGGTCTCGATGTACTTCTTGATGCCTGCCTGGCTCAATTTCAATGTTGAATGTAGTCTCACTTAGTTGAACACTGACTTGGAATGGGCCATCCCACAAAGGTAACAATTTGTTGTCGTCCTTCAGGGTCTCGTCTGACTTACGAAGCCAAACTTGCTGGCCTTTCTCGAAGGGTTTTCCTTGCGTTCTCGACTTATTTTTGAATTTCAACCAATCTGCTTGACTCTCCACTTTGGCTTGGATCCACTTGGACTCTAAATCCTTGATCCTCTCAAACCATTGTGAGGCGTTGTAGCACTGCCTTGGATGATACATCACTGGTCCTGGACCCATCTTCTCACGACCAAAAACAAGCTCATTCGGACTGGATCCAGTGTAATTCTTGGTACGATGGTATCTCCTCAAGACACAGTAAATTGTCTCCAACCAATTGTAGTCTTTTTCAGTCGCCAGGAACTTTCTCAGAATGTTGATAAGAATTCTTCCAGCGCGTTCAGCAGGGAGGGCTCGATGGTCGTAGACTCGGGCACGAAGATGATGAACTCCCAATAGAGCACGGATGTTCTCCCACCAAGTCCCAATAAACTCCTTCCCACTGTCCGTCAGAATTTCACTGGGAACATCCCAGTTACTCATCCACTGACTTGCAGTCCACTTGGCAGCCATTTCAGAGGTGAGATGCTTCGTGTTGCAAGGGAGGACCTGGATGTAGCCACTGTGGCGGTCTTGAATTAACAAAACCCCATCGATAGGCTTCCTCGTGTAGAGAAATTCGCTTCGGATTTGTCCCAACTCGAAGACATCCGCCGTCACCTTGTCGAACAACCTCTCAGGAATTGGTAATCCCTTTAGTAGTCCTTCTGCCTTTTGATTCTTGGGGATGGTCGCCTGACATTGCTTGCATCCTTTGGCAACTCGTTCACAGGCACTCTTGAGGTCTCGTGTGTACACTCTGTGTCGTAGCTTCTGCTCCAGAACACGAGAATGTCCGTGCGATGTCTCATTCCGATGCCAATGTTTGACATATTGATCAATTAGACAATCAGGAACACAAATCCGTCCTTGCGAAAATAACTTGTCGCCTTGGATTTTGAAATCAGACGTCTCTTCAGAGTCGTAAGGCTTGTCCCCTTTCAACTTTTGGTATACAGACCAAAAGAACCTGTCCTCCTTGTACATCTTCGTCCAATCCACATAGAGGAAGGAAGTTTCCTTGTCCTTTTGTTGTGGAGGGAGCGTGGATTTCGCTTTGGATCTTGTCACCGGAAACACATTAAGGAGTGGCAGTGCCGACTCAGAGTCAGAGTTAACTCCTGCAGTCTGATCCGCCTTGGTAATCTCCTTGCATCTGACCAATTCCACCTTCATCCGATTTTTAATCGAACATTGGAGACAATGTTTCTTGATCAGTGCTTGTTCCTCCTTATCAAACTCGATCACTTCGGCTTTATCCGTCGCTGTCCCATGAAAACTCACTTCAGAGTAAGCCTCTGAGGCTGGGTAGGCCCAGCAACTCAGGGCGTCCGCCACTGTATTGTAGCGACCCGGAATGTAACTCACATGGAGGTCAAATCTGCTGAGAGTTTCATGCCAACAGCAGGGGTATCCGAATGTTCTGTCCTCCAGCTCTCCAGTGACTTGTGGTCAGTCAGTACCTCAACGCGATGTCCCAAGATCCAACCTTCATAACGCCGTAAAGCACAAAGGTTTGGGGGGGCTTCTTGTTCCCTTGGACTCCAATTTAGCTGTCTTGTTGTAAGCTTGCGAGACCAGAAAGCCAGAGGATGATGGTGACCTTCGTCATCGACTTGTTCGATCGTAGCACCAATGGCGTAATGACTGGCGTCTGTACGAATATAAAAACGTCTTCCATCCAACCACGGAGTCTTTAATGTAACCACATTTGCCAGTGCTTCCTTGAGACCAGTAAAGGCCTCTTCACATTCTGGCGTCCACTTGAGCTTGACTTCAGATCCCTTCTTTCCTTCTATTTTGTCAACCTTGAGTAACTCTGTCAATGGACCAGAGAACTTGGCGTAGAGAGGAAGGAACTCGTGGTAATAATTGCAGCAGCCTAAAAAGGCACGAAGCTGCGTGATGGTTTTAGGCCTTTCCCAGAGCTGCAGGGCAGCCATTTTCCCTGGGGCCGGTCTTCTTGTCCAATCTTCCAAGACAGAGCCACAGAACTCCACACTCTGGAGGAACATTTTGCCCTTCTTGGGTCCACACACGAGCTTCTCTTGTCGAAGGACTTCGAGAACTTTTCGAACTTGTTCTTCGTGCAACTTCAGGCACTCATCAAAGTTTTTTCCCAACGGCGTGGCAATCAGAAGGTCGTCAATGTAGATGCTGCAGAATTCTTGTAAATCCAAGGACTTGTGCTTCTGAAAGGAAATAGTCTCCATCATCTTCTGGAACATCGACGGCGCATTCTTCAGACCCATCGGCAGTACAGTCCACTTGACAGTGCCACAGGGCGTGCAGATTGCCGTCAAATGCCTATCCTCTTTTCGAAGTGGCATTTTGTGAAAGCCATGGCGCAAGTCCAACACAGTAAAGAGGTTGCCTTTGGCTCTCGCGGCGATCTCCTTCTCGATTAAAGGAAGAGGATGCGCGTCTGGTACCGTGGCGGCATTCAGGGCTCTGTAATCCACCACTAGACGCCAAGAATCTATGCTGGATCGATCAGCAGGTGGGGGTCTTGGCACAGTAAATGGTGCTGAACACCACTCAGAACTCATGCAGCCCTCCAACCAACCAAACTCATAGAGATTGCGCTCAATAATCTTTCGCAGGGCATCTGCTTTGGTGCCGTGTAGATAGAATGGACGTTGTTTGTCCATCTTTGAGCCTTGGATTATCTCAATCCTGGCTTCCCCATTTTCACATCGAATTGGGGGGTTTTTCCACAACTTCCCACTCAGCACGTCATCTTTATAATCTTCGAACACCGCGTCCCTTCTTGCAGATATCTTGTCTCCGTCGACCTGATTCCCACATTTAATCACCAACATTATGTCCACCAATTTGCGAATTGTTGGTCGTGGTCTCATATTCTTGGCCACTTCATTCCAAACTTCTTCGTCGCATTGTTGGCGGATGAAGCTCACCTGAGCTCGCTCCTCCGTGGGATCCCACCAATGAAGGGGGTCCACGAATGTCTCGAAGGGATGGTCAGACGAATTCAGCTGCATTCCTGTCAATTCAGGTGAAAATATTGGAAATTTGTCATCATTCTTGCTTGAAATCTTGACATTTTTGGTTTGATTCTTGTCCGATGGGGACGAATCGGAATGGATGGAGGCGTTCTCTTGAGGGACGCCGATTGTCCTTCCCTCCTTCCGCGACGTTACGTCGGGATGCTGCTCTCGATCGTCTTCATCCACCTCAATTTCGTCGATTCTTGAGGAATTTGAGATGACCTCTTCTGTTCCCATTTCACTGTCATCTTGCCAATAATCTCCCAGATTCCCGTCAACTAAGCACGCCAACGTGCTCCACGAACGCTGTGGCAAAGGCTTGCCATTGTCTTCGCAATACAGCTTCACTCCCTTGTGAGGTAGCTCGACAATGTCGATTGCAATGTCCATAATGTCCTTGAACCAAGATTGTCTTGGCCAGTTGGGGACAATTAAAATCGCCTTGGCGCCGGATTGCTTCAGCTTCTGCACCACACGAGGAAAAACGTCGAAGGGCAGATTGATCCAAAGAGGTTCAGACCAGTCCTCACTCCAGGCATCGTCGTAGAACTTCGGAAATCTTTTATTCTTCTTGTTTGCAAAGGCATCAACTTGAGGACGAAAATTGTGGTTCGTTTCGAAATACTCCACCAGAATGTCCCGCCATTTGTCGACTACATGATAGCAGACTGACTACCACTTCTTACAGTTCAATGATTCCACCTTTCCTTCGTCGAATTCTTCTTGATTCCCTGTCCATTCTTGCCCATCTTGCTGAATATGCAGCTTATTTCGCTCCTTGAATTGGTGTATACTCTTCGACGGATCCTGGAGGAAGCATGTCCTGTGTCCCATGGGCGACACACGGTGAGCGTGAAGCCATGGTTGACCCAAGAATAAATCATACTTTATGCTGGCTTCATAGAATTTTCCAGAAAACCATTCCTCCGTGACCGTCTCTTCCACGCTCCACACAGATTGTTTCACCAATCTGACCGCCAATTCTGCCTCTCTGTCGCCACCGTCAAGGCGATGTCCGCTGACTCCCTCCAGCTGGACAGGTGTCAAGGACATCTTCGCCTCGTCCTCCTGCAGAAAGCCTTTCCTCACCAGATTGACCTCTGAACCATTGTCAATCAGGCACTTGGCAAGTTTAACCTTACCATCTGTCGTCCTGACCTGGATCCAGCAGACAAACTGGCGCTGCTTGCCTCGCCGGACAGCGCTGAGGACCCAGGCAGGGTACAGGAAGCCAGAGGAACGCGCCAGCCGATCCCAGCAGCGTCCATCCACCGCCCCAACTACCCTGATGGGCTTTGTCTCCTGCCACTCAACCCCAGTGTTGGGAATTGGGTCAAGTTGGCTTCCCTATTGCCATTCTTCTTCGACGTTCGGCTGCACGTCCTGTACTTGTCTCTCGTCAACCCATTCTTCTCCTGCTTCAACGGCATTGACTCCTTTTCCACGTCCACCACCACCAAATGACTTTCCACCACCACCTTTCTTACCTCCTTGGCCTTTGTTGTTGGAGGAGTTGGAATTGGGGTTGGATTTGTTGGATCTGCCCTTGCCCCGACCTCCAGTATCCTTGTTGTTGCCGAAGGTCTTGTTTGCTGGCGTCTCCGTATATAGGGGTTTGCCATTCACCTTGGAATCATCTTGATTCCCGGACTTTCCTTGTCCCTTTCCACCCTTTTCGGCAGATTTTCCACCAGATTTTCCACCGGCATCGGTCCATCTTGAGCCACTTGGATCTCCGCCTTGCTGCGAGTAATCTCTTGGTGTCCAGTCTCTGTTCTTTTCTTTGGACTGCCCTCTACCGTTTCCCCTGGTCAGCATCTCGTGCTCCATCCTGCTGGGGATTTTTGGGAGAATTTCCCTTTCCATCCATTTTGGACTGAATTGTCTTGAGATCTGAGGGCGTCCACCTGTGATCTGCGGTCGTGTGAGTCGCCGCTCGAACTTCCTTTCCAAGGGCAATGCACACGGAGCATCCCTTCTCACCAACGGCATTGACCTTGCCTCCGATGCCTTGTGCATCCTGTACCTTCTGGCGTTCTAAGTTTGCACACTTTTCAAGTTGGTCCCAGATCTGCTCGACTCCATACGAGAAGATCCACGGTCGCACTCTCAAAACTGTTCCCTTATACTTCACTTTTCCCTCCACCATGCCACAGAAAAACTGTTCAGCATCATGGAAACCAACTCTCCATCTGCCCTCAAGAATAGTGATGTCTTTCAATCCAGTAGCACTGATAGAGTGTAGCAACTCACGAACTGCCATGTTTCCCATAGTCTCCGGCAATCCTCGGACTTCAACCGAGTTGCCCAGGACTTTTTGGTCCGCCTGAGAGTCCCAGATCTTCTGCTTGGTCTCTGGCGTGAGCTTGCTCAGGAGGATCTTCTTCATTTTGCCTTCAGAAAGCCCTTCTCCCGAATTCTCCGCCTCTTGCACCAAAAACTCCCATCTTGTCTTGCTATTTGGATCTCTTCAAGAAACAATTTCTTGATCGCCCTGAAGCTCTCAAGACGGTTCCTGTAATGATCTTCAGGAAGTCGAGAGCCTATCTTCTTGAGACTTCGTTACAACTCTTCATAAGTCAGGGGATCTCCTTGATTCTGCCTTTCCACATAAAGATTATATGTACTTTCCCTGAGTTTGCCAGTCAAACAGTCCATCAACCCGAGAATCCAGAGTTCCTTGTCCAGTTTCTCTGTCTGCAGCCAGACCATGAACTGTCGTTCGAACGAAGCCCAATAATTTGGGTGCCCAGAGAACTTCGGCTGCTTCATTACTGAACCCCTCAGCCTCATGTGCAACGGATTGAGCAGGTGGTTCAGGTTGAAACCCGTGGATGTGCCAACCGGATTGACGAAAACTGGATTGAAGGCAGCGCTTCCCATTGCCTGTACTTGTGCAATTGCGGCCGCCAGCAACGCCTGGTCCACAGTAGGCTGTACGAACCGCGTTGGTTGCGCTTGATGCAGCCTCATCTCCTTCAATTTCTTCTGCTTCTCCTTCAATTTGACCTCGTTTTCCTTCTTTTCTTTGCCTTTTCTCTCAAAGGCCATTGATCTCTCCTTCACGGTGGTCCTTGCTTCTCCATCAATATCTTCAACAGTACCAACAGACAGTACTGATGCGTTCCCGTGGGGGGCCTGGCCACGGGACGCTGCGGTGGACACGCACAAGTGAGCAGGCAGGCAAAGCACTACGCTCACAGGGGCATCATTGCGCTCGTGTCATGTGACAAAGCGTTTCAGGATCCTTGCCACTCTGAAACAAGGGAACGAAAGTATGTACAGCAACACATCAGGATATGTACACATGAGGTAAAGACTGGACTGGGGTAAGGGCATCACAGGACAATAGACACTCAGTCCCACCTCATATCCCAATCCCAGGTCCGACCCTCTCAGTGGCTGGTGGGGGCGGGGGCTCAAACACAACCCATGCCCTGCTCAGTCCGGACCCTGAAACCCTGCCAATAGGGGAGGTGTCCCGCGGGCCTCAGGCGAGTTCCCGGGAATCAAGAGGCTTCAAGGCCAACTGACAGTGGCTCCCCATGCTCCCTTAACGTCAGGTCCCAACTCCTCTCTGAGCCAGAGATATGGCCCCGCCTTATCCCCTAGGAGTTGGTAGCTGAAAATGGGCTGTTTTTTAAGACGTCACAAAATTTATCAGTGCGGAACAGTACGGAGAATAAGATACACACTGAAATAGTATGTACAATGTACTGAAGTAACTGATGGGCTTTGGAGGCCCGAGTGTGGACGTGGAGAGATATGTGGCGAATAGCATAGTGGTTGGAATAGAAAATGAGGAGTGCTTGGCTTTCTTAAGGCCACTGGGCCACCAGGGTGCACCCAGGATAAGCAGCGTAGCTGCAGAGATTTGAGTTAATGACAGACGATGGTGGCGTGGTAAAATTGATTGATGGGTTGATAGTTTATTTCTGAACAAGATGTGTACTTGGTGTGTACCTGGTGTGCATCTGGTGTGTACCTGGTGCGTATGTTGTGGACTTGGTGTGTACCAGTGTATGTGGTGTGTACTTTATGTACCTGGTGTACACCTGGCGTGCAGCCGTTGCGTACCCGATGTACCACCGGCGTAGACCTGGTGCGAGTGTGTCAGTTGTGAGGTATAGATTTTGAGTGTGAAAAGACATAATGTGAAGTGATCATGGAAGTACCTTTGTGGACTGCATCTCCACTCTGTTTTTGAAGACCACCTGTAGTTTCACCCCTAGGGGAAAAGCCACACTATGGTTTTCAAATGAAATACAGAGGGCAAAGCAAACTGACATAAGATGAAAAATTCATTATATAATCAGTCTCAATGTGATTTCAAATGAAATACAGAGGGCAAAGCAAACTGACATAAGATGAAAAATTCATTATATAATCAGTCTCACTGTGATTGAGTTGCAGAAGACAAAGTCATTTCACAACATGGAGTATTAGATGGATAACCAACATACTTGTGTGAGCTGGTGTGTGTGGTGAAAAATTCACTGCGGCAAATTGGCAACTCAAGCCACAGCATACATAATCTGACACAAAGGTAGTTGTATTTGCACCTAGAGAAGGCATGCTGCGAGGCCCTTTTGCAAAAATAGGCCGTTGCTGACTGGGTCAAAATTTACATCAGTAAATGAGAGATTATTCATGATGTGGAGAGGTCTTCTGACCAGTAATAACAGTTACCGGTGTTACATGGTTTCATATATCTGAGTTGAATCAGAAGGTCGGTCTCTTCCTTGATTGGACTCTCGTCGACTTCTGCATCCGTTAGCCTTCGATGAAATAAGGTGTAGGTGTCCACCTCCGCTTCGCTGCAGAGATGGTAGTCTCCTAAGTCGTCCTTAAACCAACTCACTGATGTGCGTTCGTCACCGAGATCGGATACTTTGGTGTCTCCTTCGTGTGGTTTTGTGGTTGGCGTCGAGTGAGAGGCCTCGGGCTGTTTCAGAGTATTGAGTGCTGGCCGCGACTTGTTTTTAGTCGGTGTGGCGAGTTAAGGCGCGCTCAAAATGGCTGCGCTAGCGTCCCAGACGTTCAAGGGAGGGCCTGCTAGGCTGTGTTGATGAATTGTCGGACCAATTTCGGCGCGCGTCCTGCAATTTGGAGCTCCTTTCTTAGCACCGAACTTCCGAGCGTACTTGTTACTGCGTTGGACTCGCTGTATTCTTTGAACGCAGTGTGTACTCACTTGTGTGGTCGTAGCTTCTCCTTCTTTCGCTGCGGTACGATGTTTACCACTCCGAATTGTCTTGTTTGCTGTCCGTGTGTCCCATGCCGACGATGTCAACCGTTTGGCGCTTTGAGTGTTCAGCACAGAAAACGGGTTTGCTGTTGCGAAGGCGGATTCCGTGATTCGAGTATTTTGTTGCCTCCTTGTGCTCACCGGCGCGAAAGTGTTGGACTCCTTGTCGTGATTTGCTTTGATACTGAGTGAAGGACAGGAAGTAAACCGTGGCGACGAAGTGGAAAATGATTTGCGCGTCCTTGTACTCGGCACTGCTTGTTTAGTGTCAGGGTGCTCCTTTTGTGTTGACGGCGTTTCTGTAACGGTTGCCGCCAAGCTCTTGTCGTTGTCCTGGGAGCGATCATCTGGAGACTCATTCTTGACTGAAGAGGCGACGGCAGCGATGTGACAGTGCGAGGCAGTTATAGTAGACACTGGCAGTCGTTGGAGTCGTTGTACAGGCACTCTGGGAAAACGCGATAAGTTCTTCAAAAGCGTTGCTGTGGTTTGTTCTTGCTTGAGATACAGTTGCAGTTGCTGTATTGCTTGCAGTAGCGTTTGACAGGCCACAGAAAGTTGCGCAGCTGCGGCTTCGTGTAGCAGCACCATTTGCCGCTTGCGATATTCTGTACTGGTAAGTACTGAGGCTGGAAGCTTCGTTAAGGCAGCTGGCGAATTGGGATCAGCGGCTGCAGTTTTTCTGGACTTGCCCAGGTCCCTGCATTAGAAAATCGCTGAAATCGAAAAAAAATAGACACTCAGAAAGTGAGGAAAATGGGCTGTTTGAGCCCAAACTGATATTAGCTCAAAAACCTCCAAAAATGATCCCTGGTCCGGACCCGCCAGAGGTAGGGATGAGGCAACTGACCCTATGCCATTTCAGTACGAACCTTATGGACCCCTCACCCAACCTGGTTCCCTCTGAGGTCCCAGCATCAGGGCACCACGGGTTCGTCAAGTGGGGTCATAATGCCAAAATTACCAAAGCTGGCGTCATTCCCACGCGCGACTCGCCTGGCCAGGGCAAGGCCAATGGCTCACAGGATAGGAGGCAGGACCTAGGACTTTTATGTGAGTGTATAACCTGAAATCAGGTCCGGGCTCCCTCTGGGCATAGAGATATGGGGCCGCCAATTGACCACACAGGGGGGTGAAATTGGGGTCCCAAAAGGGGGTCATTTTGGCTGCTCGAAATGAGCAAAAACTCGGGGGTGCTCCCAATAGTATATCTCCACGCTGGCTTGGAGATGAGATCCGCTGCCCCATACACGGTTGACCAGGAGTTCAACAAGGAGTCCCATGCACTTGGCCCTCAAAGATCTCCATGCCACATGGCGTGGTGACAATCCCAATTGGGTCCACAAAGGCCAAAATGGCAAAATTGTCCACACTCACTTTGGGCTAGCACCCTTACGAAGGTTGCCCCGCTTCGCCAACGTGGTGTGTGAACCATGGGGACCAATGTCCATAACACCCATTCCATATATGGTCCATTGGTCCATGAGTCCGGCGTGCACCAGGTGACTGAACATGGTGCATGGCGGGCAGAAAATATGGAAAATTGCTCAAAATGGCCGAAAATGCGCACACTCATGGTTGGGGCAAATCAGGCACATGCCCGACTTGGACCGGAGTGTGCCATAGGATTGGTATCAAGTCATATGTGTCCAACATATCTTTTGGGCGTCGCCCAACCCCTCCGGTTTTGGGAATGGCAGGGTCGTCAAGTGAGCCCATGATTTGGGATAGTCCCAACTCGCCAACATGGCGGCCACGGTGTGCCAAGCCAAAGAGGAGTTATTCGCTGGGTCTAAGATATGTTGGGCACCGAAGTATGCACCCCCAGAACATACTTGAGTCATGATGTCAATTGGGCGCAACGTTGAGATAGGTGGTCGCCACTTGACATCATGACGGGCAAAAAACAGCAATATTGGCGAAAAAACACCCAAAAGTGCCTTGAAAGGCGCACATATATATTATAATATCTTAGGCTTGGATTGAGTAATCGACCAATCCTTCTAAACACAATGACTTGACACCAATGACCTCTGATTCCACATATGTGCTCCACTTGGGGCGCTTTGGAGGGTCGCGTGCGCTGCCTCCCAAGTGGGCACATGCAAAAATGGAATATTGCAAAAAACACACCTTGCTCGCAACGCATCGCTTCGGGAGCACCCCACAAGTGTCCCTTCACGAGGGTTAGGCTTGGGAGTGTTGGTCAGGAGTACAATGAAGGGCCTCGTGCGATATGGGGTCCATTGGCAGGTTAGTCTTGGAATGGTGCACCCGCCAACTGGGCACGCGATATGACAACAAGTATGGCATACAACCCTACCCACGCCTTCTACACCCAACCTAGTGGCCTAGAATCAAAGTATGCCTATATTCTAATGTAACCTTGGTCCCTTAACACTCATGCAAGTGCTTTGGTTGAAAATCGACCTCCGTTCGGAAAGCCCAATTTTAGCATGCACGCAAAATACATTGCCAATATGTATATGGAGATCATATATGCACTATCCGGGGAAGAGAAGTGATATGCCCCGGATGTAGAGGCAAGCAAGGGTGGGGCAAATGCCAACTCAACATACTTCTACACGTACTTGGACGCCAAGTACGTGAAAAAGTGCACTTCTTGGAGAACACTCAAAATAAATAACCCTATGGGCCTATTGAGTTGGGATCCCTTGGCCTCATCCTATGACTATGGGGGGCAAAACCTCATACACAGTGCCTATGAGGCACGTTAGTTCGTCCTTGGGCGCTTGAACGCTCGTAACCCTTGTTATTCCACTTGGGGGTTCAAAGCGCCTTCGGTCGCCAAGATTTTCTGGGGAAAATCTGGGACGCGATCCGTTATATCAAGGAAAAAATTGCGGATCACTCGAAGACTGTTTCAGTCTTAACTTCAAGAGAAATCGTATTACAGAAAAATCTAATGCAGTCCACGGAACGGGCGACGACAGGCGGCGCGACTGCGGCAATTTCACGACAATTGGAAATCGCGGTAGAAATCGGGTATTTCACCGATTTCCGACCGAAAATCGCCTAAGACAATAAAGTTATGGTAAATCCACATTGATTCAATGGTTAAGGATCGGATTCCAGATCCCGCGGATTGGAGAACAGGGATATCCCGCTGACAGCCGGTGTCAACGGCTTCCGCACGGGTGTGACGGCTCACAGGCCTCCGGGCCATGGGCCATAGGTTCTGGGTACCGCTTCACCCCCCTCCTTAGAGCAAACCCTGGGGGGGGCTCGATAATACCCAAGCATGGCAGCGGGTACCCAGGACCATCCCCTGAACGGGGGGGGGTGTCACATCCTCACTTCAGGCTGATTCGCCGGTTAGCCTGCCCAAATCCCACAGTAAGACAGGTACGGTGCAGAGAGTAACTGCAAGTATAGTATCAAGTATCAAGTCCCGGGTCCTGGCGGCGATTGTTCGGCATCCAAAGGACCCGTTAACCCATACCAGGCGGACCAGGTGCCGGCTGCGACGGTCACTACCACAGTGGCAGTGGCATACACGGCCAACATAGGCGTCACACGACGACCGAGGTGGTCCCACAGGTCGAAAGCGACCACAAAGATCCATCAGGCTACCCCAGGCTTCCCAAGGCCGCAGGCTGGGGGAGAGTCCCCACGGGTCCTTTCTTGGGCGCACCATGTCCATATCCACGACGCGAGTCCAGAGTGGTACAGCCGAACGAGCTCCTCCTTAAGGGATCGGGCATCAAGGTCGTCTTTTCCCTCGCCCTATTACCACGAAGGCCATACATGAGGGAGTCCTCATGCATTGTGGGCGGAGGCGTCGACTCCTCAAACCACCAGTTTCCCAGGCAGACTGACCGAGGTCAGGAACATCGGAGGTCGCCACCCGACTGCAAGTGCGTCTGCGAGTCGGTAGGCTCACACTGGGACTGACAGTGGCGGACTGCTGGGAGTGTAGTCAGGCAACTGGGCTTCCCGCCTAGCGCCATCAGGATCTCAGCACATCACAGCCACTAGGGCACACGGTGTCACGGGCACTCAAACAGAAGAACCTGTACTTAGGTACTGGTCCAGGCTGGACCTTATGTAAGAGTATGTATACGGCGACTCAAGGCGCCTTTGTATTCCGATTGGTATCCCCTCGGGGGGGGGGGGAAACAGTCCATAGTCCGGTGATGGGCTGATAATCAACATACAGATACACATATCCTGGGGGGCCAGAAAGACAAGCAATAAGCGGGGTAATAGGCGTGTAAACACACTCTGGATAGAGTGCCAAACCACGCCCCGGTTAGGATAAGGCATGTGCAGGAGGGTGGACAGGAGAAAGCCTGAGTTCAGGCCATATATAGTCTGCAGACACACGTAGACTGGTCTGGATCCCGCAAGTGCCATGGGACCAGACCACACCCCCAAAAAATTGCAATGCCGATGACAGCGGCATCCGTTGCGCAACGTCGTATGGGCTTCAAGGCCCTAAGAGCCCAGAAAATGTGAAGGTTAGTCGCCCTGCCCGGTTTCCCAAGGATTCAGCAGGTGGAGAGTGACGAATAGAAGTTGAAGACAGGGGCCATCCTCCTCTGGATTCAGCAGGGGGGGGTATATGGCCACTCTGATGGCAGGTCACCGGAAGATGGAAGAGAGCAAGCAGGTGAGGGACGATCCGTCGACCACACAAGCGCTCAAAATGCCTCAGGGGAGAGCTCAGGGCACTGATCAGGCGCCCCTGGCTGCAATCGCCCGGGTGAGTGCTGCCAAGTCCGAGACATGGATCTTGGTCTTGTGCTTGCGGATGTAGTCCATGAAGGGGGTATTAATCCGCGGCACGAACGAGGAGACGGGTTCCCAGGTGTCGTGGGACGGCCCATAGCCGCGCCAACGAACCTTGAACTCCAGGCCTCCAGGTGCCGAGGCGCTCGGACGCTGGGCCAGGATCTTCTCGACTGTATAGTCGTCCTACTCAGCATAGTCGTCGTCCGAATCGGCCTCATGTGCGGCATAGCTCAGGGACACATGTTGGCCACGGAGGTCGGGTTCCCGCACACGGAGTTGACTCTCGTGGCGCTCCCGGAACTGTCCGTGACCCACCTTGATGCGGTAGGTGTCCTCACCAATCCTGCGGACCACCTCTCCGGGTGTGAACCAGGTTTTGGTGCGGTGGGTGCCCATAGGGCGGGGTCTGATCACCCACACCGGGTCTCCCACCCTGAACTTTTGCGCTGTCGAGCTTTGGGCGGACTTCTGACGCTCAGCATGCTCCTTCTCGAGCTGCTGGCGAATGTCACGCGCCGTTGCCTCTTGCCGCGCAAAGATTTCTTTGGCGTCCATAGCCATACCATCACCAGCCAAGGGGAGTTCCCGACCCAGGGGGTCCCTGCCGAACAGAATCTGGTGAGGGGACAAACCACCCGGAGTGGGGGTGTCATGATGGGCCTTCAGAGCGGGCCACATCTCCTCAAACCAGTTCCGACGTGGATTGGTGATGTGAATCTTGCGCAGCTTCTCGAACAGCTGCCGTCCAGCCACTTCAGCTCGACCGTTAGACCAGCTGAGATAGGCGACGCTCTTGGCATGACGTATCCCCATGAGGGAACACATAGCCTTGAACCAGCCACCAGTAAACTGGGGCCCTTGATCACTGCAAATGGTGCGGGGGATGTCAAAGCCAATGACGAATCATCATGACTGCCACTTCCTTGGCAGACAACCCCTTTTTGCGTGCCGGAACGGCTACTACGTAGCCACTGTGGCGATCCACACAAAGAACCACACAGTCAAAGGTCTCCTTGCCAATGTGAATTTCGGGCATGGAGAAGACGTCCATGGCCACGCTCTCCATGGGCTGGTCAGGCACCGGAGTCCATTGGGCTTCCCCCTTGACATTCCGGTTATCAGGATTGCAGGCCTGACAGACCGAGCAACCCTTCCTGACCTTCTTGATGGCGGTGTAGAGGCCGATCTGGTCGATCTCGAACCGGCGCTGCATGTCAAGGGCTTGCTTCTTGACCCCTGGGTGCAGCATGTGGTGGTGCCAAGCTTCACAAAGCTCGAGCACTCGGGACTCTGGTACTAGCAGCTTACCATTCCGGTAGAGCTTGCCATCTTCCTCAGTCAGCCCCTTTGGCCACTTGTGCCCGTCATCAGGGTCGGTCACAGCCCTATACTCGGCCGCAAAGGCCTCAGACTTGGCGTAGTCGTCGGTCCAATCGTCCTGGAGGCAAGACTCAGGGAAGAGGTGCTTGTCGGACTCAGCTCCATCAGGGGCGAGTACTCTGACCGCTCTGCCAATCCTCGTTCCGAGGGGGGCATCCGCAGCCATGACGAAGAAGCATCCATCAGGCGCTCCATTTCAATGATCCTCTTGGCTTCAGCGGTCTCAGCCTCATCGCCATGGGCAGAGATATCCGTCATGCCATTGCTGGCGGGATAGGCCCACCTGCTGAGACAGTCTGCCACGGTGTTATCCTTGCCAGGAATCTACACAACCCCGAGGTTGAACTTGGCCAAGGTCTCATGCCATCTTGCCCGTCTTGAGGCGGGACCAGAGGGGGTGTCCACGTGCTCCTTGTGTCAGGACTGCAGACTCTGATGGTCAATGCAGACGGTGACGGGATGGAGGGCTATGTACCCAGCCCATTTCCTGAGAGCCATGACGATGGCATACGCCTCCTTTTCTCGGGGCGTTCACGTCCGTCTCTGGCCTTCCGCCGGGACGCGGCTCCAGAAGGCCACGGGCACGTGCCTCCCATCGTCAAGCACTTGTTCCAACAAAGCGCCAATGGCGTAGTCGGAAGCGTCTGTGCGCAGGACGAACTCTCGGTCAGGATCCACGAGGTGCAGACCCACTGCGGATAGCAGCGCCTGCTTTGTCCCCTCAAAGGCCCGGTCGGACTCAGCTGTCCAGATCAGAGGCTTCTTGGACCCCTTCTTGGTCTCCTCTCGGTTGCCCTTGAGCATGGTCGTCATGGGGGCTGCATACTCGGCATACATCTTGATATACCCCGAGTAGTAGTTGCAGAACCCCAAGTACGCCCGTAGCTCAGAGACCGTTTTGGGCTTTTCCCAGTGCTCGATCGCAGGCACCTTGCCAGGTATGGGCTTTCGCTGCCCGTTCCCAACTACGTGGCCAGCGGAGACCACCTCGCTTACCGCAATGGTGGCCTTGTCACTGCTGTCCGTGAGTTTGTGCCGAACCAGAAGGTCCAGCACTCGAGTGACGTCCCTCTCATGTGCCTCCAGGAGCTCCTCGTAGCTCATACTGGGGTCCCCGGACGCGATGATCACGTCGTCCACGAAGAGGTCCGCACAGTCACGCACCGGCTCAAGCAGGTTCTCCAGCATGCGCTGAAAAGCCGCATTGCTGTTGGTAACGCTCATGGGCATCACCTTCCACTGGAGAGGTCCAAGTGGGGTGCTCATGGCTGTGCAGGCACGGGACTCCTCGGCGACAGGCATCTGATGATAACCATGTTTCAGGTCAATCACCGTGAAGATCCTCCGCCGGTGTTGTTTTTGCAGCATGTCCTCAATGAGGGGCAGCGTATAGCTGTCGTGCTGCGTTTGGGCGTTTAGGCCGCGGTAGTCGACCACGAGCCGCCACTCACCGGCCACCTTCTTGGGGACGACGAAGCACGGAGAGGCCCACTCAGAGTGGCACGGCTCAAGCCAGCCTCTCTCGATGAAGTCAGGGAGGATCTTCTCCATGGCCTTCTTCCTCTCGCCCCTAAGGGCAAACTCCCGGTGCCGATACACACGGGGGTCCTGCTTCAGTCGTATCTTGGCGTCGCCATACGGTCCACGCACCGGTGGGGGAAACACAGGCTTTCCGCTGAAGAAGGTATCGCCATACTTCTGCTTCAGCCTGGCCCTCAATGCCTGGATCTTGGGGCAATCATCGGATTCCGCCTTGGCTTTTCCGGGCACCTGGACCACTGAGCTTACTTGAGGGGTAGCGACCCCACTCGGCTTCGGCTCAGGTGGTCTTCCCAGGTGGCCCAAAGGGCCATCACTGGTCTTGCCTCGGAACAAGTCGCCGTAGGTGGGTGGGTTCCCGCCAATTGGCTCGTCGTGGCTGGACAGGTGGTCCAGCACCCTCTTCACGAAGGTATTCCCATCATAGGAACCGGAGACGATGGAGTCCACTTCCCTCAAGGCTTTGTCCTGGCCCTTGCCCTCACGCTGGCTTCCCCAGTCGAGAAAGGGCTGATCCATATACCCCTGAACCAGATCCAACTCCTCTTCAGTGAGGGGGTCTTCCGATTCTCCGATGTCAACGGGGGAAACCGCGAAGCATTGCCGCCATGGCTCCGCTACGATGCGGTTGACACACACGAAATCCGTGGTGTCGGCCTGATCAAGGCCCCCATCCACATAGTGGAATTCTGTTGGCCATCTCTGGGGTCGCATGGGCTGTCCCTTAGCGTCCTGATAGGCACTCTCTCCAGCTGGTAGGACGACCTTGTTTAAGGTCATGTTGGTCAATGAGACTACCCAATGTCGGGTACTTTCCTCCTCGGTGCATCCCATAGGAACAATCAGCACTGCCTTGGAGCGGTCCTTGCGTATCTTCGCTACCGCCCTTGGAATGTCCCATCGGGGGCAATGGATCCACATCAAGCCCTGATGCGGGCCCCAGTGCTTCTTCCACGCGGAGTCCTGGACGCTGCAGTACTTCTCACAAACCCGCAGATGGGCGTAGGTTCCTGAAGAGAACGCATCCAGGGCCAGATCCGAAGCTCCCAGGTCCGCGACCACTCGGCTCGCCACTTCCGGCATTACGCCGTACTCCTGGTTTGCTGGCCCAGTTGGCTCAGTGCCCAGCGCGGCTACTTCGAGCTGATTGCGTTCGGGGTGGATCCATTGGCATTCCACATGGTGCTCAGGTGACGAAAGCCACGAGGGCTGGTCGTCCTGGTACAGGGTCATCGAGGCCTGGGCCGGGAGGACGCCGGAGTCCGTCTTCATCATGAAGTCGTACCCAACGATCATGTCCCAGTGAATCTTGGCCTCGTAGAAGCGACCTTGCAGGAGGATTTCCTTGCCGAGGTCTGGGCGGCTCAGCTCACGGTGGTTCACGAACTGCAGCCCAATAGCTGCTTCCTTCGTGCCTCCCACCATGTACTGGTCGTTCGCCACGTTCAGCCTGACAGGTTACCGACTGTCGGTCAAACACTCTGGCGGAAGTAGGCCAGCCTTGACCAAGCTGACCTGTGCTCCCGTGTCGACCAACACGTCGAAGACCTTTTCCACTTCCCCGCAGAAGGCACGGACCTTAAGGTGCAACTGCCGCTCACACCCCACTCGGCGCACGGCGTGCAAGCTCAGGATCTCCGGCCGTTCCAGAAGCTCCACAAGCAACTGGTGCAGGTCGTGGACAATGGGCTCAGGCTGCCCATCTGCAGCATCCAGCTGCGGTCCGGGTGATCCTCTGATACTCTCGGATAGATCTTGAAGTACATCAAACACATTATTGGTCGCGAAGGATGGACGGGTGCAAGGGTTTGTGCCTTCACCTGCCCTCAGCCCGCCACCGCGACTGGGTGCCGGACCGGGCCTTCCGCCCGCGGCAATCCCTTTGTGGTTATCGACTCCCGACTGGGATGGTGTGGCGCTTCCCACGACACCATCCTGCGACCGCCCTAGCTGGGGCCCTTGGCTGCAGGAGGTCCGCTATGGGGCGTCGGTTGTAGAAGTAGGGGCACTCTCCTCCGCATCAACCTCGTTGACACCCTTCTTCTTTCCCCTATTCCTAGGCTTCTTGTCCTTGTCCTTGTTCTTGTCGTTCTCGTTGTTCTCCTTGTTCTTGTTGTCGAACGTGGGGACCCAGTTCCTCTTGATCTCCTGGATCTCCTTGGCCAACTCGGTCCCCAGCGACATCAGCTTGGAGAGCTCGTCCTTGTCGACCTCCACTTTGGCCTCCCGGATACCCGCGGGTGCACGCTTCTTCGACCCGTGCGCCTTCCTGTAGGCCTCCTTGTCGGCCTGGTGGATCGGGCATGTTCGGTGGTCATGGTTGAAGCCTTTCTTCCTCCCATAACACACGAAACAGCCCTACGGGTGGGCTCGTATGAACTCCCCAAAGGACAGCGGAGGGCCGCCAATGCGGCGAGGGTCCCTCTTCTCCTTCTTCTTCCAACCCGGCTGCAGGGGCTTCCAGCTTCCCTGTTTGGTCCCCGTGTTCAGGTTGTTGGCCACGAAGGCACAAACGGCCATCTCGGCAGGCTCATCGTCGACGTCATCCTCGACGAGAGTCTCATCGCCGTCGGCTCCCGCTGGGTTCATGGCAGCTTCCCCGCCAGACCCCTCGCCAACGTAGTTGACGTCACGGTCGCCGGGCCTCAACCCGCGGGTGTGGTGGAGGTTCTGGTACTCCTTGAGCACCTCCTCTCGAACCCACTCCAGGATCTGGTCGCAGCTGATCCGCGCTGGGATAGCCTGCAGACGGATGGTCTGACCGCTGACGTCACACTCGTCAAGGCGCCACATCGCGGTCTTCTCGCGATCGCCTGAGACGGTGATGAGGAGAGCGTTCCGCAGGGAGTGCCCTATGACATCCCAGGCCACGTTCTTCCTCGTCCAAGCCACCACGTTCGTATGATACTCTTTCGGGAGCATCATCTTGACCGTGTGGTTGGACTTGGCCCTCTTGGCTTCCTCCTTGGTGACCCTCTTGATCCATGCTTCCGGCAGCAGGGAGAGCAGGCGAGCCTGCTCGTCACCCTCATTCCAGTCCTCCACATTGCGGCGGAAGAGGGTGTATTGCCCTCGGAAGTCTCGCCAGTCCCGTAGGCGGATCTCCCGTCCATCATGCTGAAGCTTGATGTACTTCCACCGCTTGGCAGCCACCTGCGGAGCGTCCACCCGCTCCTGCTCGTTGAGCCACTACTTTGCTTCCTTGAGGGTCTTGATTTTGCCCTCCTTGGTCGCCACGAAGTATAGCTCTTGGAGCACTTCCGGCAGGCGGTACCTGAACCGTCTGAAGACATATTTCTCCGCATCTGCGGGATCCATGTCCTCAGTGACGGTCACCCCCCAATCGTCCAGCTTCTCCAAGAAGCGGTCGAGGTTGAGGGGGTTGCCATCGTACATGGGGGGCTTGATGTCCTTCAGGTCTTCCCACACGGCGGCGTCCGCGGCCTTAGAGACCATGAACGCCGGCCGCGAGGTCGACCGAGGTTCCCATCCGCCTCTCCCACGGACTCCCACGGCTGCCACTTCCATCTCCTCCCCGGTATCCGCGTGGCTACGCCGTGGTTCCTCCATGTACGCTGAACCTAGATGTTCACGCCGTACTCCTTCCATGTATGCCTCCTCATCACGGCGCCGGCGGCTGCGTTCAGCGGCCTCCCGTCGTACACCACGCGGCGGGGAAATGTCGAACTCCTCCAGGTCCAGGTCCAGGTCCTCACCTCCGCCGACATCCCACTCCACGTCTCCTCTGGGGACCTCATCCGTGAGTCCACCATAACGTCCACCAGCGATTGGGATTGGCTCCGGGGCTGGTGCGAGGCGTCGGGGGCGTACCGGTGTCCGCGGTGGAGCACGGCAGCTGTGGTACTCCGCGCTGAGCCACTCATCACGCCAATCCTCACTGCCACTGCCGGGCGGCACGCGCTCGTTGCGGCGGCCCGCGCTGTGGTGAGAGGGGGCGGTGAGAGAGGGGGCACTGGCGCTGGGGCGACTCCTGGGGGCTCCGCCAGGAGCATGGGGTCTGCCTGGACCGGGTCCGGGTCCCCAGCCGTCGTCCGACGATCCAGACTCCGGGCGTGGGTGGTCGCTGCCGACGCTCCCACGGGCTTCCAGCGCATCCAGCCTCTGCTGCAGGCCGCTGATGACCTTGTTCAGCGATCTGGTCTCGCCCCTGGCGATGTCCAGCAGCTTCTGGTTGGCAGTGGCGACCTTGGTGCTCTTGACCATCTCGATCTTGGCGATGTCCAGCTCTCTCTGTGCGCGCGCGGCGACCCTGGCGATGCGAGTCATCTCGGCCTTGCCCGTGTCTACCTCGCGCTCAAGGAACTGGACCCTCCTGCGGAGGTAGACAATCCACCGCCAGGTGGTATCCGGGTCGCCGTTCCCTGGTGGGTCGTCGGGGTCTCCAGAAGGTCCTCCAGGAGGGCCTCCGCCGGGTCCGCCCGGTCCAGGGGGTCCTCCCCTGCCGGGTGGTCTGCCTCCAGGGGATCCACTTGGCTGGCGTCCTCCAGGGGGTCCTGATGGTCCTCCGCCAGGGGGTCCCGGTGGGTCTCCGCCGGGTCGCCTCGGTGGGTCCGAGGATGGGGGCTTCTTCGTGTGGTCGAAGTCCATGTCATCATCCTCCTCCATGTCGCCCCACCTGGGCGTCTCGGTCTCGGAAGACTCCGAGCTCCGGTAGGGAGGAGGGAGATCCTCATCCTCACCTTCCGGCTCCATGGGGACGTCTCCGCCTCCTCCGCCAGCCACTGCTCGATGTTGTCGGCTGCCTCGTTCGTCCCCGTCGCTGGCGGTGAAGTAGGGGTCACTGTCGTGGGGGTGTCCGCCCGCTGGCCCCCGTGACCTCTCGGGGGTCTTCCCCTTACCCTTCCTCCGTCGGTAGGCAGTGGGGCCACTGCTCCCACTGCTGCCCGTGTCCACCTCCTCCGGATCCAGCGCCATCTTGGAGGAGGCGTCCCCTTCAAAAAGCTTTCGAAGGGTCTCCACTCGGGATCCTCCCGGGGGAGTCTCGCGGCAGAGTTTGGCCTCTGCCTCCTCCATCGCGGCGGCTGTGGGTGCAGCAGCTCGCCCCTCGGCTTCCTCCCGGGCAAGAGCCGCCCCGGCTTCCCGGGCCTGCTGCAGCCGAGCCTTCTCCGCTTCCAACGCCGCCAACTCCGCCTCAGTCTTGGCCCTCTCCTCAGCGCCCTTCCGTCGCGCGGCCTCGATGGCGTCCTTCTTGGCGGCGTCCGCCTGGGCCTTAGCCGTCGCCTCGGCGGGGGCTTTTTCCTCCGCCTCCTTCTTTGCCCTCTCTTGGGCAAGCGCCTCTTCCAGCGCCTTCACCTTGGCCTCCTTGCACGCAATGGCCTCCTGCGTCAGGCGGGCTTCCTCAGCGGTTCCCGCCACCTCATCCTTGACCTGGGCAGTCGCTGCCTCATGGGCGGCTGCGGCCGTGAGTCCGGCTGCAATGGCTGACACGGTCGAGGCGTGGATGGCCATGCCATGCGCCCCATCCGCAGCCTCCTGCTGGGCGATGCCGACGGCGCCCTCCATGGCAGCGTTGTGCTGCGTGGCCCGTTGCCGGGCAACCCGAAGGTTGCAGGGCACCCCACAGGCGCGCTCACAGGCGCGCGCCACGTCCCTTTGGTCGGGAGCGACGCTGCTGCTGGAGCTGGCCTGGTCGGCCGGCCTCCTCCCGCGGTGGGCCGACTCCACCTCGCTGTTGGGGCCTGGCTTCCTCAGGAGCAGCGGACCGGGCTTGGCCTTGGCCTCCTTGGCGACCTCCAGGAAGTCGCCAAGGGTGGTGTGGCCGGGGTGCTGACCTCCACCGGCACGTCGGGGGCTGTGGGCTGGGGTTCCGCCCCTGGCGCCTTGGGCGGCTTCAGCGGCCAGGGACTCCTGGTACTCCCGCCACTTCCTGTCCCGCCTCCTGTACCCGGCGGAACGCTTCTCCTTCCCAGGAGACGCGCTGCTGCTGCCCTGCAGCCTGCGCTCGTTCCCCAGCTCCAGGAACTCCTTCTGGATCATGTCCCACACATGGAGACATTGATCGTGGCGCCTGACGGGTACTCGTTGGGCTTCTCTTCCTCCTCAATCCCGTCGGGGTGCAGCCCTTCGCCGGGCCTGTCTGGGCGGGTCCAGACCCTCCAGCGCTTGCGGCGGAAGCGGTACGCATACCCTTCCGCCCGCAACCATTCCTCCACTGCCCGCAGGCGGTCCTCGCCCATGTCCTCACGGAGCTCGAAGCTCCCGGGCATGCCGCCTTCGCACTGGGGATTGCTGTGGCGGTAGTGCTGCCCCCACAGCAACCCACGCAGTAGGCGCGCCGCATGGGGGTGGGGCTGCGGCCACGTCTTGCCCGCCCCGTCGCAGTTCACCATCCTGGTCCTGGGGTGGTCGTTGAGGTGGGTGATGTAGCACTGGACTGGGAGTGTGGCCGGTGCTGGTCGGCCGGTGGTTGTGGAAGTGGTTGCTGTAGCTGGGAGTGCGGCCTTGCTGGTTTGCCGAGGGAACTCGTTGATGACGGAGTTCCGGTCCCTGCACTTCCTTCACGGACTCGGCGCTGTCGCTGGGCGGCGCTGCGAGCAGCTGCGCTGCGCTGCGAGCTGCGAGCTGCGAGCTGCTGCGCCGCGCTGCTCGGGGTTGGTGGCCCCGAGTGGCACGCGGGGGATGGGTAACCCTGCGGCGGTGAAACGCTTTTGACGCGTTCCCGTGGGGGGCCTGGCCACGGGAGGCTGCGGTGGACACGCACAAGTGAGCAGGCAGGCAAAGCACTACGCTCACAGGGGCATCATTGCGCTCGTGTCATGTGACAAAGCGTTTCAGGATCCTTGCCACTCTGAAGCAAGGGAACAAAAGTATGTACAGCAACACATCAGGATATGTACACATGGGGTTAAGACTGGACTGGGGTAAGGGCAATAACGGGACAATAGACACTCAGTCCCAACTCATATCCCAATCCCAGGTCCGACCCTCTCAGTGGCTGGTGGGGGCGGGGGCTCAAACACAACCCATGCCCTGCTCAGTCCGGACCCTGAAACCCTGCCAATAGGGGAGGTGTCCCGCCCAGCCACAGGCGAGTTCCTGGGACTCAAAGGGCTCCAAGGCCAACCAACAGTGGCTCCCCATGCTCCTTGTACGGCAGGTCCCAACTCCCCTCTGAGCCAGAGATATGGCCCCGCCATTATCCCCTAGGAGTTGGTAGCTGAAAATGGGCTGTTTCAGCCCAAACTGATATTAGCTCAAAAACCTCCAAAATTGAGCCCTTATCTGGACTTGCCAGAGGTAGGGACGAGGCAACTGACCCTATGCCCTTCGAATATCAACCCCATGGACCCCTCGACCAACCTGGTTCCCTCTGAGGTCCGGGCATCAGGGCACCACGGGTTGGTCAAGTGGGGTCATGATGCCAGAATTACCAAAATTGGCGTCATTCCCACACGCGGCTCGCCCGGCCAGGAAAAGGCCAATGGCTCAGAGGATAGGAGACGGGATCTAGGACTTATATCCGAGTGTACAACTTGGAATCGAGTCCGGGCTCCAGGTGGGCAGAGAGATATGGGGCCGCCAATTGACCACACGGGGGGGGTGAAATTGTGGTCCCAAAAGGGGGTCATTTTGGCTGCTCGAAATGAGCAAAAACTCGGGGGTGCTCCCAATAGTATATCTCCGCGCCGGCTTGCAGATCAGATCCGCAATTCCATACGCCATTTACCGGGAGTCTAACAAAGACTCCCATGCACTTGGCTTTCAAAGATCTCCATGCCACTCGGCGTGTTGACAATCCCAATTGGGTCCACAAATGCCAAAATGGCAAAATTGTCCACACTCACCTTGGGCTAGCACCCTAACGAAGGTTGCTCCGCTTCGCCCACGTCGTATGTGAACCATGGGGACCAATGTCCATAACACCCATGTCATATATGGTCCATTGGTCCATGAGTCCGGCGTGCACGAGGTGCCTGAACATGGTGCACGGCGGGCAGAAAATATGGAAAATTGCTCAAAATGGCCGAAAATGCGCACACTCATGGTTGGGGCAAATGAGGCACATGCCCGACTTGGACCAGAGTGTGCCATAGGATTGGTATCAAGTCATATGTGTCCAACATATCTTTTGGGCGTCGCCCAACCCCTCCGGTTTTGGGAATGGCAGGGTCGCCAAGTGAGCCCATGATTTGGGATAGTCCCAAATCGCCAACATGGCGGCCACGGTGTGCCAAGCCCAAGAGGATTTATTCGCCGGGTCCAAGATATGTTGGGCACCGAAGTATTTACCCTCATAACTCACATTGGTCATGATGTCAATTGGGCGCAACGTTGAGGTCGCCACCTGACATCATGACGGGCAAAAAACAGCAATATTGGCGAAAAAACACCCAAAAGTGACTTCAAAGGCGCACAAATATATTATAATATCTTCGGCTTTGATTGAGTAATCGACCAATCCTTCTAAACACAATGACTTGACACCAATGACCTTCGATTCCCTATATGTGCTCCACTTGGGACACTTTGGAAGGTCGCGCGCGCTGCCTCCCAAGTGGGCACATGCAAAAATGGAATATTGCAAAAAACACACCTTGCTCGCAACGCATCGCTTCAGGAGCGCCCCACAAGCGTCCCTTCACGAAGGTTAGGCTTGCGAGTGTTGGTTGGGAGTACAATGAAGGGCCTCGTGCGATATGGGGTCCATTGGCGGGTTAGTCTTGGAATGGTGCACCCGCCAAATGGGCACGCGATATAACACCAAATATGGCATACAACCCTACCCACGCCTTCTACACCCAACCTAGTGGCCTAGAATCAAAGTATGCCTATATTCTAATGTAACCTTGGTCCCTTAACACGCATGCAAGTGCTTTGGTCGAAAATCGACCTCCTTTCGGAAAGCCGAATTTTAGCATGCACGCAAAATACATTGCCAATATGTATATGGAGATCATATATGCACTATCCGGGGAAGAGAAGTGATATGCCCCGGATGTAGAGGCAAGCAAGGGTGGGGCAAATGCCAACTCAACATACTTCCACACGTACTTGGACGCCAAGTACGTGAAAAAGTGCAATTCTTGGAGAACACTCAAAATAAATAACCCTATGGGCCTATTGAGTTGGGATCCTTTGGCCTCATCCTATGACTATGGGGGGCAAAACCTCATACACAGTGCCTATGAGGCACGTTAGTTCGTCCTTGGGCGCTTGAACGCTCGTAACCCTTGTTATTCCACTTGGGGGTTCAAAGCGCCTTCGGTCGCCCGGATTTTCTGGGAAAAATCTGGGACGCGATCCGTTATATCAAGGGAAAAATTGCGGATCACTCGAAGACTGTTTCAGTCTTAACTTCAAGAGAAATTGTATTACAGAATAATCTAATGCAGTCCACGGAACGGGCGACGACAGGCGGCGCGACTGCGGCAATTTCACGACAATTGGAAATCGCGGTAGAAATCGGGTATTTCACCGATTTCCGACCGAAAATCGCCTAAGACAATAAGGTTATGGTAAATCTACATTGATTCAATGGTTAAGGATCGGATTCCAGATCCCGCGGATTAGAGAACAGGGATATCCCGCTGACAGCCGGTGTCAACGGCTTCCGCACGGGTGTGACGGCTCACAGGCCTCCGGGCCATGGGCCATAGGTTCTGGGTACCGCTTCAGTACAGACCTCTCCGACGAAGATTCTCCTCCTTCAGTACCCAGATTGAACCCAATAGGACTTGTAAATCCAGTAGGGGGGATACCAGAATTTCCAGTAAAAGCTGGGATGTGACCAGTAAAAGCTCGGGGTGCTGGAGAATGTGGAACGCCGTAAGGCGTGGATGCAGGTGCAGCTGAGGAGGTAGGTGTTGGGTGGCTTGCCATTGTAGGCGCTGGTTCAGTGAGCCCAGTAGTGCTCAGATTTTGTACCAGATTTGTAAGCTTTTCCAGCTTCTGCTCCATCTCCTTCCACTTGCTGTCGTCATCCCACTTTTTCTCCTTGGCGGCCTTCTTCAGCTCCTTCACCCTGTCTTCCAGCGACGAAATCTGGCGTCGACAGGAACAGTCCTTGGCACACTCGCCACACGACGGGCATCTCGTACCTTTTCCTTTGCTTCTCACTTCATCAACCCAGCTGTCAACACTGGAGTTGGAGTTGGGAAGCTTGGACAGTTGCTCCCTGGAGAGGTGGGAATGTGTTGAATCACACCTCATTTCGTTGACCTCTTCGTCGTTCGGACCCCAGGCGCCCGACGGACCACATGGTGCTCAGGTGACGAAAGCCACGAGAGCTGGTCGTCCTGGTACAGGGTCATTGAGGCCTGGGCCGGGAGAAGGCCGGAGTCCGTCTCCATCATGAAGTCGTACCCAACGATCATGTCCCAGTCCATCCCGGCCTCGTAGAGTCGACCATGCAGGAGGATTTCCTTGCCGAGGTCTGGGCGGCTCAGCTCACGGTGGTTCACGAACTGCAGCCCAATGGCCGCTTCCTTCGTGTCTCCCACCATGTACTAGCCGTTCGCCACCTTCAGCCTGACAGGTTTCCGACTGTCGGTCAAACACTTTGGCGGAAGTAGGCCAGCCTTGACCAAGCTGACCTGAGCTCCCGTGTCGACCAACACATCGAAGACCTTCTCCGCTTCCCCGCATAAGGCACGGACCTTAAGATGCAACTGCCGCTCACGCCCCACTCGGCGCACGGCGTGCAAGCTCAGGATCTCCGGCCGTTCCAGAAGCTCAACAAGCAACTGGTGCAGGTCGTGGACAATGGGCTCAGGCTGCCCATCTGCAGCATCCAGCTGCGGTCCGGGTGAGCCTCCGATACTCTCGGATAGATCTTGAAGCACATCGAATACATTCTTAGTCGCGAAGGATAAACGGGTGCAAGGGTTCGTGCCTTCACTTGCCCTCAGCCCGCCACCGCGACTGTCGGGTGCCGGACCGGGCCTTCCGCCCGCGGCATTCCCTTTGTGCCTTTTGTCTCCCGACTGGGATGGTGTGGCGCTTCCGACGACACCATCCTGCGACCGCCCTAGCTGGGGCCCTTGGCTGCAGGGGCTCCGCTAGGGGGCGTCGGTTGTGGAAGTAGGGATAGTCTCCTCGGCATCAACCTCGTTGACACCCTTCTTCCTTCCCCCATTCCTAGGCTTCTTGTCCTTGTCCTTGTTCTTGTCGTTCTCGTTGTTCTCCTTGTTCTTGTTGTCCGACCTGGGGACCCAGTTCCTCTTGATCTCCTGGATCTCCTTGGCCAACTCGGTCCCCACCGACATCAGCTTGGAGAGCTCGTCCTTGTCCACCTCCACTTTGGTCTCCCGGATACCCGCAGGTGCACGCTTCTTCGACCCGTGCGCCTTCTTGTAGGCCTCCTTGTCGGCCTGGTGGATGGGGCATGTTCGGTGGTCATGGTTGAAGCCTTTCTTCCTCCTATAACACATGAAACAGCCCTTCGGGTGAGCTCGTTTGAACTCCCCAAAGGACAGCGGAGGGTCGCCAATGCGGCGAGGGTCCCTCTTCTCCTTCTTCTTCCAGCCCGGCGGCAGGGGCTTCCAGCTTCCCTGTTTGCTCCCCGCGTTCAGGTTGTTGGCCACGAAGGCACAAACAGCCCTTATCGGCGGGCTCATCGTCGTCGTCATCGTCGACGAGAGTCTCATCGCCGTCGGTTCCCCCTGGGTTCATGGCAGCTTCCCCGCCAGACCCCCCGCCAACGTAGTTGACGTCACGGTCCCCGGGCCTCAACCCGCAGGTGTGGTGGAGGTTCCGGTACTCCTTGAGCACCTCCTCTCCAACCCACTCAAGGATCTCGTCGCAGTCCATCCGCGCCGAGATAGCCTGCAGACGGATGGTCTGGCCGCTCACGTCACACTTGTCAAGGCGCCACATTGCGGTCTTCTCGCGATCGCCCGAGACGGTGATGAGGAGAGCGTTCCGCAGGGAGTGCCGTTTGACATCCCGGGCCACGTTCTTCCTCGTCCAAGCCACCACGTTCGTATGATACTCTTTGGGGAGCATCTAAAGAAGGTCCCTACCAGGACCGGCCCCCGCTGTGCCCCTTCCGCCTGTTACCCCTGCTGACTTGCTCCTGATCAACGATTGCATTTATCAAAATCCAGGGTTCCAAATCCAAAAATATAGAAAATAATATCCTCCTTCAACCCTGAACAGCAACCAGATCCCACAAATGCAGCAATAACCCAATCCACACTGCGGGCTTCCGTTCAGCACACCGGTCGTCTCACGGTGGCGGGCATGTACAAGAGTTGCACCAAGGAAGAAAGCCCTGAAATTGGCATATGAACACAAATAAAGCACAGTTGGGGAAAGATGGAAACATATCCATTCACAGCCATAAACCCCTCATTCCCTGGACTCAAGACCTTATTTTGACTCACCAACATATTGTTCTGAACCAGGTCAAATGAGATGGCTGAATGCCATGTGTCACAAGTCACTACACAAACCCCAAAAATGTGTTCACCCCCCAGCCTCTAAATCCCAGCCCAATAGGGAAGGTGGCGTGTCATGGCCTAGAGTGGCACTCAGGACCATGCTTTACCCTGACATATACTTGGTTGGACTTGGAGTCGAATGGGCTTGGAGATATGCCCCTTGAGTTTGAACTCATAACATGCCAAAAAACTGCTAATTCACACCATATTGGCCACATATCAAATATATGCTCAAAATTGAAGTTACCACTTATCCGAAGGCTCAAAGCATGCATGGAATCGAAGTCTAGTATTCATGGAGGATAGAGACCAAAACTGAATGCCCATGTACATCCCCACCTTACCCTCGAAACCCCTTCGGATATGGGCGCCACGCACTGCCCAAGTCAGCCCATGATCTTGAGACCAATTCTTGTAATCCTTCGTGCGCCAAGCCAAATGGAGTACGCAATCCGGCATATGGTGGTGTTCAACCCCAACGCATATGCCAACATATGAACAACATACCATGGTTCGACTCCCCATAGGCTTCTTGCTGTTTGCCGACCAGGTAAGTACACCAAATGCAAAAATGAGCAAACATTGAGGTCAAAAACATGAAATATGTCCAAATACAAAGTTGTTATGATAGTATATCTCTATGCTCACCCATGATATCCGCTCATGGTTCAATACACAAATGATTGGAACCATTTGCGAACAATTCTCCCACTTGGATCCCCAATCGGGCGCATGGAGATTCCTTCGCCACTCATATCTACATGCCCCATGAAAATGGGAGTTAACTCATGGATCTCTTTGCCAAACATACCATGAGCAATACATACGCGGTAGACTGAGTCTAGCGCTTTGAATTCCACAATTGGGACATGGGCAAAGCCCTTGTCACGTATGGCTCCCCATCTCATCGGCCACACGAAGATATATAACATGGGCGTGAGCATATCAAGACATATACTACCAATATCACACATAGCCCTTAAAATAGGCTCCCACCATGGTATGCCATGCCCCTCCATGGTCATAACTTTGGGTTAAATGGACGTGGGAACCTAAGGAAAGATGCTATGCAACTGGAAGACTCATGCACTACACTCGAAAGTCATAATATCAAGTCCGGACACATGGTCAACAAGTTATAAACAAGTTTCTACCATGTTGACCATGATTCTATGATACAACGAGTGTGTGTGACGACCTTAGGTGTTCGACCCTACTAAAAATAAGTTGAGACTAAGGCGCTTGCAACGCAACCTTCCTTATTCTCTTTCCTCACACTCGCGCGTAGATATGGCCCTTCAAAGTGGTCCCACGATTCACTTTTGTTTCCCTTATATCTCCAAGTCAAATGGGTGGCAAGTATAAGGGAAACCTGATTTGGGCATAGGGAAAGGAGTATGACCACTCGAAGAAGACCAAATCAAGTGCGGCGATGTCGAAGGCGAAAATCCAATTTTGACATCGCGAAAAATTCAGATTGAAATTTCGAGTGCATATTTGGAAAATTGCGGAAGCAACGAACCATTTACTGATGAAATCTGACCCTTCATCGGGGTTTCCGCCAAAATATCTGGAAATAACAGTTAACCAATCGGTTACCGCAAAATCGCGAGCCAACTGACAGTCGCCGATACATTGACCATCAGAACCGAAGGCGGAAAATTTACGGAAACATTATGATAAAAAAACCCTGTTGATTCCTGATATTCTGATATATAAATCTCCGCTGGCGGCGCCTCGGTACTGAATATGGCCGCTCATAGCCGGAATGGCCAAACCTATCACACTATCACATCGGGTTAGGTCAGGTGGATTGGAGAGTATGATATCAGCCAATGGCGGCTTGCCGGCACATAGATACACACCCCAAGTGACCCAAAGATGGCCACGGGGGTCCGAACCGGCTTCACCCCCCTTCTCAGAGCGTTGTTACCGCTCGGAAGTCATTGAAGAGAGGACGGGAGGACCCCAATGGGCTCCAACCCCCCCCCCCCAAGTCTCAAGGACACATGAAGGCCCCACACATGTTGTAGGCGTCCCCCACGCCCCAAGGGAGGGTTGAGGACACTACTAATCGGTGCCCTACGCCATATCCGGTCTCTTCTTGATCTACAACATGGACCAAGGGGATCAAAGATAGAGAAACGTCGTCGGTCGACCTAAATAAGTATACCACAATGAAATATATATGTGGAGATCGAGTGAAGGGGGTATATGGCCAATCAATGCCCAAAAATCCCCGGATGAACGCCCTCACCCGTCTCCCAAGCACAGAAACAAACAAAGATGCCAAGGGGGATCCATTACGGTGCTACAGCAGCAACCAAATGGACCAACACGTCCTTGACATCAAAAGAGATATTCTTTTTCTTCGGAAAGTCCATCCAGACCGTGGTATACCTCGGCACGAAGCTGCTCGGAGGCTCCCACGAATCCCTGGATGCGGCGAATCCCTTCCAACGAACTTTATAAAGCCTACCCCCAGGCGTCCCCGGGTCCGGCTTGTCCGCCAGGATCCTCTCGGCGGTGAAGTCGTCGTCCTCACCCTCGTCGTCCGAGTCCACATCGCCGGCCGTGAACTCGAAGGTGACGGGACGTCCGCTGGGGTCTGGTGCTCGGGGACGAAGCTGGGTGTGGTCGCGGTCCAGGATCTTGTTATCCCCCACACGAACCGCATACACATCCTGCCCGACCTTCCGCACGATTACCCCCGGCACATACCAAGATGCCTGCCGATGCCTGGACAGGACATCCTTGTGGTGCCGCTCCACCCACACGGTGTCTTGGAGAGCATACTTCTGGACTTTTCCCTGCTTGAAGTACTTGGCCCTCTTGTCATGCTCGTCCTGAAGTGCCTTACACACCTTGGCCGCCGTGTCGTCCGCCTCAGCCATCATAGCGTTCGCATCCCGGGCCACTTTGCCATGGTTCAACCACGGGAGAGTGCGTGACACTCGATCCCGTAGGAACAGGATACGATGGGGCGACAGTCCCGTGGGCCCCGGAAGGTTGTGACACGCTTGGAGTACCCTCCACAGCGAATTGTACCAATTCCGGCCCGGTTCGTCGATGTGCAGCTGGCGGAACTTCTCGAACATCTGCCGCCCGGCCACCTCAGCCCGACCATTCGACCGGCTGTGGTATGCCACGGTCTTGGCGTGCCGAATCCCCATATGCTTGCACATCGTCTTGAACCACGTCCCAACAAATTGACTGCCCCGATCGCTGCAGATGACAGCTGGGACATCGAAAATCGTCAGCCAATGCCTGATCATGGCATTAGCGACGGTCTTGGCCTGAAGACCCACTCCATGCTTGTCCTTCTTGTCCTTCTTCTTGGACTTCTTGCCAGGTTTGAGGTTTGAGGTTTGATTTTGCGGGTACTAGACGCCTTTCGGCCCCGGGGGGCCACCTGGTCGGGCCAGGTGATATCCTCCCCACCGGGTCCTAGTGGGGGGCCCTCCAAGACGCACCTCCTGCCTGGTGGCGGAGTCCCCCGGGTTCACAGAGCTCGGAGCCCCGTCCTTCCCCGGCTTCCCCGTTTCGCCACTCCCCGGTCAGTGCATCAATTCGCAGCCGTGGCTTCGGGCGCTTACCCACTGCGTCGCCCCCCTAATGCGTGGTCGCCCGGGGCGCCGGCGCCGCCGGGCCCGTGCTACTGGCTTGTCGCCAGTGGGACCCCCTTGGGCTGGCGCGGAGGCTGCCTAGCCTAGGGGTTGGGGCGTGGCGCTGTGCGCCACTACTGCCTTGGCGCGCGCAGTGCCCCGTCTGTGCCTGCGCGGCGCTCGCGGCCGGTTCGGGGGGGTTCGGGCCGGCACCTGGCGTTGTGTCTCTTTCGTTTCCCCCTCCCGACCCCGCGTGTTCCGCGCTGCGTGTGGCGGGCCGTCCTGTCCCGGTCTTCCTTACCCTCGCTCGCTGGTACGCCATTCCATGCGGTCTCTGCGTTCCGCGCGCTCGGTCGGGTTGCCCTTCCGGTAGTCCCCGCGTGTCCCTTTCGTGTGTGTGCGCTCGCGCTCTCGCGGTGTCCGCTCCCCCCCCCCGCTGGGTGGTGTGGCGCGCGCATCTCGCGTGGTCCCGGCACGGGGCGCTGGTAGGGCTGTTCCACGTGGTCCGTGCCCTCCGCGTGTCCTGCCCCGGTCCCTTGCTGAGGGGGGGGCGGTCCGGTCCCTGTTCCCCGCTACTTGGCTTGGGGTTGTGGGGGCGGCGGCAGGGTGTCCCCGGGGGTGGTGCCTTCGACCGTTGCGTGGGGCGTCTGGGGTCTTGCGCTCCTCCTCCCCCGACTGCCCGTCCACTGGGTGGGCTGTCGGGGTCCGCGTTGTGGGCGCGGGCGTGCGGGTGTGGGGGCCCTGCTCTGTCCCTGTGGTGGCTGCGCGCCGCGGGGCGGGTCCATGGCGTTCTTATGCTGGGGGGCGGGCTGGGGGGGGGGGGGCGTGCGCCGTTTCCTCCGGCTGTGCGGCCGGGGCGGGGCCCGTAGGGCGGGGGGTCGCTCTGCCTCTTTCCGTCCCTCTGCCTTCCCTGGGCAGGCAACAAAGCGGGCGTCACTGGCGTTGTGCTGTCCATGGGGGGCGTGGCCCCCCATACCACTCCGGTTCGTGCTCACCCAGCTTCTCTGGGTACGATCTGTGCGGCGTCCCGGTGCGCAGGCGTGGGCCCGCTTGTTCTTCGCGGCCCCCATGTGAGCCGGCGGCTGGGGCGGGGGGGCGGGTCACACTCCGGCTCCCCTCTCGGGCGGGGGGGGGGCATCCCCCCTGCCTCGGGGGGTGGGGGCCGGGGCCCCCACGGCTGGCGGGCTGGTAGGGGGGCGGGGGGGGGGGGTGTCGCGCCGCGGCCTCCCTGCTCTCGCTCCGGGCGGTGGCCTGCGGTACTCCTTTCTGGCCCTCTCCGTGTCGCCGGGGCGCTCCCTTCCGGCGCGCGCGTGCGGTCGGGGCTGAAGTGCCGCCCCGGGCCGGGGGGGGGTGAGGGGCGGCCCGTGGACCGCTCCCCCGGGGGCCCCAGCTGACCTGAACCCTCCCTCTGTCACCTCGGAGCGGGCTGTGGTTACGGGAGGGTCATGTGGGGCGCGGCCTCCTTCCCGTTCTGTTGTGCGCGTTGCTCCTGCACGCCGGTGTGGGTTCGCGGGAGCAGGTCCAGCCGCCGTTGCCCTTACCGTGTCGCCGTTCCTCCTGAGGGGGGGGGCGCCCCCCCGGCCCTGGGGAGGCGGAGGGCCGCGCCTGTGGCTCCCCAGCTGAGGTGGGTGCGGGGGGGGGGGGGGGGGGGGGGGGGGGGCCGCCCGCTCTCCGGCCTGTGTGGGAGGGGGGGGGGGGTTTGGCATGACGCCATGGTGTGATGATCTCGTCTGCAGCTGGCGGCGCCTACTGGCCGATCACCATTCGCTGCCCTTCCCTTGGACCCTTTCCCCCCATCAGCTTCTCACCACCCTTTGACCTTCCTCTTCCTCCTTGCCCTAACCTTCCCTCTCCCCTCCCCTTTCTCTTCCCTTGGCCTTTCCCTCTGTAGGCCACCGTGCCAATCGGCTTCGCCACACTCCTTCCCTTCCCTTTCCCTTGGTCGGTTGTGCCAACGGACCAAGGGGGAGGGGGGGGAGTGGGGGGGGCCCTTTGGTCCCCTGGCGATGCCTCCTGTCGGCCGGGGGGGGGGGGACCGGCATGGCAGTCCTGGCCCCGGGGGCCAGCCATGGGCCGGGGGGTCGCGCACTTCCCCCGCCCCCCTCTACCGAGAGCCAGATTCTCGCGCAGGCCCTCGCTGGGGCCCCTCATCCCCCGGCCGTTGTCGCGCGGCGCCGGCCGGCCGGGGGTGGCCGTGAGGGTTAGCGGTCAGTGGTTAGCGGGCTGCGGGGCAGCAGGTTCCCCCCTGCGCTCGTTGTCTCCGCACTCCCTCCCGCGGCAGGTGGCGCGCCCTCTTGCGTCGTGCCGTACCGTGGGGGGGGCGTGGGCCGGGGGGCCCAGCCCCCCCCCCCAACTCTCCCGTTCCCGCCGTCTGGGCCTTCACCTGCGCTGCCGCTTGTGTGGGGGCTGGGGCTGCGGCGGCGGCGGGTTGTGCCGGCGGTAGCGCCAGTGGGCGAGGGCGCTGCGCAAAGCCCTGGGGAGCCAGTTGTTGGCGTCCGCATCCGTGATGCGGAGCACCGCCCCCCCTTCCAGGAAGGCCGGCAACGTCGGCTCCCTGTCTGGCCACGCCGCCCGGATCACTGACCTGAGGACCCTCTCATGGTCCTCTGGGGCTGCCCACCCCCCCGGGGGTACCTCTCGGTTTCCTCCGTCCCTCCGGAGCAGCACGGCATCGAAGGGCCGGTTCCTCGACCTCCTGGAGGTCCCCTGGTTGGCCCAGCACAACCACCCGTACACCTCCCCCACCAGGGGGAGGGTCTCCTCCCCCAGAGGGTCCGGGACCGCGCCCCAGTCCCGGTCCCATGGCCGGCCCTCCTCCGCCCCCCGTGCCGGCCCCCCTCGCTGCCCCTGCGCCTGCGGCGCCGATGCCGCGCCCCGTCCCCCCTCCACCGAGGCCATCCGCGCCGGCTCCGCCCTCGGCGCGGGGGGGGCTTGATGGTGCTGGTGTTGTGGGGATTGGGGGGGGACGAGCTCGCCGGCGTCAGGGTCGATGATATAGAGGTGGTGGTGGTGGTGGTGGTGGTGGTGGTGGGTGTGGTGTGCCGGCAGTTGTTGGATGCCGGGGGGGATGCACCTCACCGGCTGCACGTCCGGCTGCGGGGGCGCCTCGCCCTCTGCCTCCCTCCCTTTGCCCCGTTCTCCCCCCTGGGCTCCCATGCCCCGTCCCGCCTGTCCCTTGGGGCCCGCGGCGCCCTTGCCCTTGCCCTTGGGCCCCTTTCCAGCCCCCTGCCCGTGTCGCGGGTCGCGCCTCCCGCCCCCCACGCCCTGGCCCGCTCGCTCTCCCACCTCCCCTCGCCCTGCCCCCTGCACCTGGGCTCCCTGCCCGCGCCCCTGCGCGCTTTTCCCGTGCCCTGTCCCCTTCCCGGCCCCCTGCCCCGAGTCGCGCTGTCCGCTGCCTGCGCTCTGCTCCCCCCCGCTGCTGCGCCCTTCCTGGACCACTCGCCGGGCGTCCCGCTGCCTTTGCAGCTGCGGCAGCGTGACGCCCGGCGGCGAGCGCTCGCGCGTCGGGGGGCGGACGTGCCGCTCCCGCCCTGGGGGAAAGGGCTTGGGGGGGAACGGCTTGGGGGGGCTGGTGTGGGTGTGGGCCGGGTTGGCGTGGGCGCGGTACTTCGCGCTCTCCCTGCCCACTGCTGCTGCTGCGGCGGCCGCCGGCGAGGCGTCCGCGGCCCGTGCGGGGTTCTTCCCCCGCTTGCGCGGCGTGCTGGGGGCCGTGGCGTGGCCGGCCGAGGCGGTGTTGCGGCCCGCCGGGGTCGCGGCCGCAGCCCCTCGCGCGCCCTCCTCGCTCTCCTTCGCTGCCGTGGCGGCCGCCGACGAGGCGCCCGTGGCCGCGGTCGCAACCCCTCGCACGCCCTCCTCGTTCTCCTCTGCTGCCGCGGCGGCCGCCGGCGGGGCGCCCGCGGCCCGTGCGGGGTCCGTCCCCCGAGTTCGCGGCGTGCTGGAGGTCGCGGCGCGGCCGGCCGAGGTGGTGTCGCGGCCCGCCGGGGTCGCGGCCGCAGCCCCTCGCGCGCCCCCCCCGCTCTCCTTCGCTGCCGCGGCGGCCGCCGACGAGGCGCCCGTGGCCCGTGCGGTCACAACCCCTCGTGCGCCCTTCTTGCTCTCCTCTGCGGCTGCGGCAGCCCTCGGCGATGCGCCCGGTTCCTGCGCCGGGGCTGCCCCCCGTGTCGGCGGCGTGCCGGGGGCCGCGGGCGGGGCCGCGGCGTGGCTCGCTGCGGTCTCCGCTTCCTGCGCGTCTGGGCGGGGCGGGGCGGCGGGGCTGGCTGCTTGGGCGGCGGGGGCGGCCTTCCCGGCTAGCCCAGGCTCCCGGGCCGGCGGCGGCGGCCCGACCAGCACCGCCGCCTCCGCCAGCCTCCGCTCCTCGCGCTCCGCGAGGGCCTCCCCCGTCCACTCCGGGGAGGAGACGGGGGAGCGGGAGCGGGACCGGCGGTGGTGGCGGTCGTCCCGCTGGGGGGACCCATCGGAATCTGCCATCACTGTTACCCTGGTAGGCATGCGTGGTGGCAGGCGCGCCCTTCCCACTACCTCCTGGTGCATCAGTGCCGTGCCGTGGGCAGTGCCGTGTGGTGCTCTGCGGGGGGGAGGAGGGGAGGAAGTTGGGGGCCGGCTGTGGCGTCAGCCCCGCACGGCCGGGGGCCTGCGGCCATCCATCGGCATTGGGAGGGGAGGCGGGGGAGCCACGCGGCCCACGCGTTGCACCACAGCTCCCAGTCTGGGGCGGGGCCCAGGGCCCTGGGCCCCCGGGGGTCGTCGAGCGGTGTCGGGGGCAGCCGCACCAGGTGGACCCCCGTAACGGCGGTGACCTCCTGTGTTCGCAGGAAGGTGTGTACTCCGTCCCGCGCCGCGGGCGCCGGGAGGGGGGGGTGGGGTACGGGTGTTGCCCCAAAGAGGTGGGTGGGGGTGATCCCCAGGATCCGCCCCGGGTCCCCGCGGGTCGCGACGACGAGGAGGAGCAAGGGGGGTGCCAGGGCACTCCTGCCAGAGGACCTGCCCCCTGTGGTGGGCACCCCTGGCTTTGCCATGGTTCAACCACGGGAGAGTGCGTGACACTCGATCCCGTAGGAACAGGATACGATGGGGCGACAGTCCCGTGGGCCCCGGAAGGTCGTGATACGCTTGGAGTACCCTCCACAGCGAATTGTACCAATTCCGGCCCGGTTCGTCGATGTGCAGCTGGCGGAACTTCTCAAACATCTGCCGCCCGGCCACCTCAGCCCGACTATTTGACCAGCTGTGGTATGCCACGGTCTTGGCGTGCCGGATCCCCATATGCTTGCACATCGTCTTGAACCACGTCCCCACAAATTGACTGCCCCGATCGCTGCAGATGACAGCTGGGACATCGAAAATCGTCAGCCAATGCCTGATCATGGCATTAGCGACGGTCTTGGCCTGAAGACCCACTCCATGCTTGTTCTTCTTGTCCTTCTTCTTGGACTTCTTGCCAGGGACCGCCACGATATACCTGCTGTGCCTATCCACCGCCAGGATGACACAGTTGTAGGTCTCTCCTTCCACGGTAACCTCAGGCATGGCGAATACATCCATGGCCACGGACCGCATAGGGGCTTTCGGTATAGCCGTATACCCCGGGTTGCCCGCTGTGGAGTGGTTGGGGCTCTTCGTGGCCCGACACACGGCACAGTCGCTGCAGTACCTATCCAGGATGGCGTAGTACCCCGGAGGGAACTTGAAACGCCACCCCAGGTCCTGCTGCATCTTGTCTCGGCCAGGGTGCACGAGTTGGGCGTTGTGCCAATCGTCAATGAGCTCCTCAACTCGGTTCTCGGGCACCAGCAGCTTGTCCTTGAAGAACAACTTGTCCCCATCCGCGGTCAAGCCCTCGGGCCATTCGTCCTCCGACGGGGCGGTTACGGCATTCCAGATCTTGCTCCAGTGCTCAGACGCCGCATAGTCATCTGACCAGTCCTCTGAGAGCACCGACCTGACTAGCTCTACAGGGGCCACCATCCATTGCTCGAGGGTTTCCTTTCGAATAGCTTGGACGCGGGCACCCCGGAACTTGGTCAGGTCTGTACGGATTGCCATCACCACAAATAAATTGACCCCCTCTTGCTCGATGGCCTTCTCCATCTCGATGATGCGCTTGGCCTCCTCGGTCTCCTCGGCGTCGCCATGGCTGGATATGTCCATCCACGCCTTGCCCGCGGGGTAGGCCCAGCGACTGAGGCAATCTACCACAGTGTTGTCCTTCCCCGGGACGTACACGACGCTGAGGTCAAACTCGGCGAATGTCTCGTGCCATCGGGCCCTCCTAGCCGCTGGTCCTTAGGGGGTGTCGACATGCTCCTTGTGCCAGCTCTGTAGGGACTGGTGGTCCGTGCAAACCACCACCGGCTGCAGTCCGATGTGGCCAGACCATTTCCTGAGCGCACATATAATGGCGTATGTCCCCTTCTCCCTCGCGGCCCATGTTCGGCGTTGGCCCTCGGCCAGGATCCTGCTCCAAAACGCCACGGGAACATGAGTCCTGTCGTCCCAGACTTGCTCGGGGACTGCCTCAACGGCATAGTCCGAGGTGTCTGTCCGTAGCACGAATCCCTTGTCCGGGTCCACCAGGAACAGCCCCAACTGCCCCAGGAGTCGCTCCTTCAGGCGGCTGAACGCATCTTCGGCCTCAGGAGTCCAGGCAAGCCTCTTCTTGCTCCCATTCCGGCCATCGAACTTACCCACTTGCAGCATCTTGTGCAGCGGCCCCGAGAGTTCTGCATACATCCGGACATAGCCCGAATAGTAATTGCAGAACCCCATGAAGGACCGGAGTTCACTGATGGTCACGGGCTTTTTCCAGTGGTGCAGGGACGCCAGCTTCCCAGGCATGGGACGGCGTTGCCCGTGACCAACCACGTGACCCGCGAACTCCGCTTCCTTCACGAAGAGTGAGGCTTTGGTGGGCTTGCACACCACGGTGTGCTTGTCCAGCTCGCTGAGCACTCGGCGCAGATCCTTCTCATGCGCTTCGATGAGCTCGTCCTCAGTTATGTCCTCCGTGCCGGACCCCACGATGATATCATCCACAAAGGGATCGGCACAGTCCCGGACAGGACCGAGTAGGTCCTCCATCATGCGCTGGAAAGCGGCGTTGCCATTCTTGGCGCCCATAGGCACCACTCTCCACTGCATGGGCCCCAGCGGCGTCGACATCGCTGTGCAGGGCCTGGAGTCCGGGTGTAGCGGCATCTGGTGATAACCGTGTTTCAGGTCCAACACCGTGAAGATCCGCTTTTTCTGTTGTTTTTGGAGGATGGAGTCGATCAGGGAAAGCGAGTACGAGTCGTGCTCGGTCTGCTCGTTCAAACCTCTGTAATCAACCACCAACCTCCACTCGCCCTTCTCCTTCTGGGGCACGATGGAGGCTGGGCTGGCCCACTCACTGTCGGAGGGTTCGATCCATGCCCGCTCAATGAACTCGGCCAACAGCTTCTTCATGGCCTCGGGCCGATCGCCCTGAAGTTGGTACTCCCGATGACGATAGATCTTGGGGTTCGGCTTCAGCTTGATCTTAGCTGTGCCAACCTCCCACGATCTGGAGGGTTCTTGTTGGCGACGCCACTGAATAGCCGCGGATAGGCATTGATCAGCCTCTCCTTCAGCTCGGCGACTTTCGGGTTCTCCTGGGCCTCTTCAGCCGCTTGCTTCGGTATCGATACAACCGACCGCACTGCGGTGTAGGCCTCTTCCGGGTCCGACTCTGACTTCTCCTCGTCCGATATGCCGTCTTCATCGTCGTGGGGCATGCTTCCGACCGATAATCTTCGAAACTTTGCAGCATCGGGCTGGTTCTTGTTGCTCTCGGCACCCATTCTTGGAAAATCCCATGTCGGCGGGTCCGACCCAACCGGACCATCGTGTTGGTCCGCGACCTGATCCATGACCCTCGCCACGAACTCATCCTTCTCGTACTTGCCGGTGACCAACATCATGTCATCCCACCAATGCGGAGATGTGACCATGGCCCGCCTCTTCTCGGCTGCCACACGGTCGTGCATCCCCATCCGCATGTAGTTGACGACGTTGTCGATCTCGGCGTGGGACAGGACGTCAATGCCATCGATTGGCGCATCCGTCCCCTCCTTGGGCTCAGACATGACCTTCATGGGCACCGCCTCCACCCTACGGATGAATGAATCATCACCCGTGGGCTGGGCTTGCGCCCCATCCACCAGGAAAGCCTTGGTACCCCACGCTTGACCCGGGGAGGGCATTGATACACCCTTGGCGTCGATGAACAACTCCTCCTCTGGCCCGAATGACATCTCGATCAGGCTGATGGAGTCCAGCGTCGACTTGAGACCCTCCAGCGGACATGGGGTGGATCCTATGCCGGTGATGACCACGATCCGCTTCGCCCTATCCGCGACGATCTTCTCCACCGTACATCTGGTATTGTCCAGGGAGCCATGCCAATACATGGGCCCCCACTCCTTCAAACCCCAATGCTTGTGCCAGGCTGAGTCTCCTCGATGCCAATGCCTCCTACACTTCCGCAAAAGTGGGGCATCCCGGGAAGCGGAGACGTCTGTCTCGGGCGCTTCGGCTCCCAGCGTCTGGATCATCCTGGCATACACCTGCGGCGCCATTCCATACTCCGTGAGCTGAACTCCACGGTCTCCTCTGGACTTGGCACCCACAGCTTGCACCGCTTGGACGATCCGATCTTCTTCCTCAGCATTCCATTGGGATGATCCGCATGCATAGTCCGTGGACAGCCATGTGAGGCATTCATCATCCTCCCGGACCAGCGTTGCGCGATGGGGAAGGGCTCCAATGGCGTTTGCCACCATGAAGTCATACCCCATGATCATATCCCAATCTGTAATGTCGGCCACATAGAAGTTCCCGGATAGAGTGCTTCTCCTCGCCTGATCAGGGCGGTTCAAGCGCTCATGCTCCCAGAATTCCATACTGAGAGTGGCCTCATGGGTGCCACCACCCATAATCTCACCATTGGCCACCTTCAGGGGTACCGGTCTACAACTGGGCTGCGGGGTTTCCTCCTTGAACAACCCTCTCCGGACCAGGCTCACCTGGGCACCCGTATCCACCAAAACATCCACCACCAACTCCTCTTGTCCGCACCGTACACGCACCTTCAAGTGCAACTGCCGCTCGTCGCCATGCGGTGAATGGACGACTCTCACGGCATGCAACTCTAGCACGTCCGGGTGCATCAGGACTTCGAGGGTATGATCACGGATGCTGTAGATCTTGGGTTGGTCTTGCCCGTCCACGGGGCTCTCCGTGGTCGCTCCTTCCTTCTTACCACGTCCCTTGCCCACAAAAACTTCCCTTGGCAGGGCGCTCCAGGGGTTGGGAGTGGCGGAACTCAGTGGTTTTGACTCTTCTGGAGCCTTCTTCGGCACCCGATGTGCCTTCGCTTTCTCTGGGATTCGACTGATTTTCAGAGGAGAGACCTCCGAGGTCCCACTCCCGTGGGGGCTCCTCTAGACTTGACTTCCGGCAGCCCCTTCCGGCTGCGATCCGCCCGGACTTTGTCCACCACGTTGCTGGGCTTTGAGTTCCTCCAACGTCCTCAACATGTCCTCAGCAACTTCCTCGATCGACCTCACTCGTCGGTCTTGGCCAGGTCCACCACCATAGCCTCTTCCTCCGCCTTTTCCTTGGCCTTTGCCTTGGCCTTTTCTCCCGTCTCCGCCCTTTGCCTTCCAATCGGAACTCTGCTGCTCCTTGGGCTTCTTCTCGGGGTGGGCGGCGAAGTAGGCCTTCTTGTCCGCCTCATACACCTTGCACTGACGGTGGTCGTGTGCATGGTTGTTTCCCTTGCCATAACAGACCCAGCACCCGTCGTGCTGAGACCTGTACTCACGGAACGAGAGCGGTGGGTTCCTGATCCTCCTTGGCTCCCTGCCATTCTTGGGTCCCACCCAGCTCCATCTGGACCAATCCTGCCACTGGTTCCTCACGTTGTGCGCCACAAACGCGAAGAAATGGGCCTCCTCGTGATCCTCCCGGGACCAGTGGTCTTGGCCACTTCCACTACCATCCTTCGCAGAGTTGGCCGTGTCCTCCTGGATCTCCCGATGATGGCGGTCTTCTCGGTGGCCTCGTTGTCCATGACTATGCCGATCCTGCACGTGGGCCTCGTTCTTCGCACTGTGCTTCAACTCCACTGTGATGTACTTCACGATCTCGTCCAGGCTCATGCGGGCGAAGATGACCTGCATCCTCAGCGGCTCCCCGCGCCTCCACTCCACGTTGTTGAGGCGCAGCAACCTTTGCCCCATGGAGTCTCCAAATACCTCCACATACACGGCGTTCTTCAGTCCCAACATCCGGTTGGGCTCGCCCAGGTTCCTCCTGAAGAACTCCATGATACCCGCATGGGTATCCTCCGCCGCCATGATCCTAACCGCCACCCGCTTCTTGGCTCGCTTCTTTTCCTCGTCCTCCACTCTCCTCTGCCAGTGGCCTGGGAGAACGTCCTTCAGCAGGTGGCGGATCTCGCTGGCCTCATTCCAGTCCTCCACCAGCTTGGGGCATCCTCGGTACTTTCGCAGGTACCGGTTCCACTCCCGGACCCGCAACTCACCGCGGTCCAGCGGCAGTGGGATGGACCACAAGTCCTCCAGCTTCTGGTTCGGAGCGTCCACCCGCTCCTCATCCTCCAACCACTGGAGGCAGGCCTACTCCGTACGGATCAGTCCTTCCTGGATCTGATCCCGCAGCTCCTCCTTCAGGTCCTGCGCCAGCCGGTGTGGGAATGTCCGGCATACCCACTTGTCCCGCAGCGCTCCCCGCATCTCACCGACGACCTCCTCGGCAAAGTCCTTTCAATCCAGGATGAAGTCATCCAGGTTGGAGGGGTTGCCATCATAGTAGGGGATTTTGATTCCCCTGAGGTCGTCAATCCTGATGGCGTCTCCGACGTCCCCAGCCACCACTCCACCGAGACGGGTACCACCTGTGGCCGGGAGGTGTGAGTACACTCCCCGTACATCCCTCTCCTCCATGGAGTGCGGTCCAGTCGGGCCTGAACCCAAAGGGTTTGGAATGCGGGAAAGACTTGCTCCATCGGCCGTCCATATCCCCGTATTGGGGTCCTTCGCCAACAGGTTTCCGCCTGGATGACCTCGACCATGTCTGTCGGCGCTTCCCATGGTTCGCCCCTGCATGGTCTGGCTCTGGATCTCCTCTTCCGCATAAACTGCATGGGCAGTCGTAGTGATCGGTAGATCCGGGGCGGCGTGGGACATGTGTACCGTCAGGCTCCTCGGGCCCGTGGTTACGTGCCCTTCCCGCATGGACCCAGCCGCTGCCGTGTGTTCCCCGAGCATTGTGGATTCGCTGAACATGGGAACAAACGGCAGCGCACCCGGGTCAACACGCGGAGGCGCGTAGGGTGCCTCTGCCGGACCGCCCATGGGTTTATCCATGGCGCTCCGGAGGGTTTTAACCCGCTCCACCAGCTCTGCCGCTGCCGGCTTTGCCGGGAGCTCCGGACCCGAGGCGAGGGGCTGTAGCTCCTCTAGCCTTTTCAGGCATCCCGACATGTCCACCACTCGCTGCTGCTTCTCCAGGGCCAGCTCCAGATTCTCCCGGTACCGGTCCCGTTCCGCTCGCAGCTCCTCCATGTCTTTCTCCGCGGCCAACTGGTCATCCAGGATCCCGGCGACATCCTCCTCTAGGCCGTCCTTCGCGTTGTCCAGGCTGTCGAGGCGGTGCACGATGGCGTCCATCCCCATCTTTGGGTACTTGCCCATGAAGAAGGACATGTGCTCGCAGTGGCATTCAGCTTGCTTTCCACCTGATCCGGCGCATCCCGTGGTTCCCGGCGCCTTGGACTCATCGCCCATGTGCGTATCACCCACGGCGTCCATCTCTGGTCCCGTGTGCCGGGGCACAGGTGCCGTCCTGGCCCTGGCTGGCCTCTCCAAGCCCTCGGCGTCGTGCTTCAGGGCGGGCTCGGGGGCCGTATGCGCCCTGGCGGTCGGCGCGGACATCTCATCCGACTCTGAGGGGAAGCAGGTCCGATAGCCATCGGAGTGCCCCTCGGATTCCCACAGCCTGACCAGGCTGGGGTCCGTATCCATAGCCCCGGCGTCCCCTGCCGCGGGCTTGGGTGACCCGCGCTTCCGGTAGCGCCGGGCCCGTCCTCCACTGCTGCCTGAATGGCAGACCTCCTCAGAGTCCTCCGCGGCGGAGCGGAGGTTGCATGCCTTGCGGCAGCGACGCTCGCACATGGAGACCAAGTCCTCCATGTCAAGTCCTCCTCTTCCCGAATGTCGTACTTCTCTTCGGGCTTCAACTTCCGGAGTTCGCCATGCTCTTGAGCGTCTCGGCTCTTCTCTGGCTCCAATCTCAGGCTTGGTCTCCACCGAGTCCACAATACGCACGCGGGGCGTACTTGGGCAGGGCTCATAGGGGCCCAAGTCCCCGGGTCGGCGGTAGGTAGGGGCAGCAGGTACGCCTCTGCTACCATAAAGAAGGTCCCTACCAGGACCGGCCCCAGCTGTGCCCCTTCCGCCTGTTACCCCTGCCGACTTGCTCCTGATCAACGATTGCATTTATCAAAATCCAGGGTTCCAAATCTCAGAAAATAGAAAATACTATCCTCCTTCAACCCTGAACAGCAACCAGATCCCACAAATGCAGCAATAACCCAATCCACACTGCGGGCTTCCGTTCAGCACACCGGTCGTCTCACGGTGGCGGGCATGTACAAGAATTGCACCAAGGAAGAAAGCCCTGAAATTGGCATATGAACACAAATAAAGCACAGTTGGGGAAAGATGGAAACATATCCATTCACAGCCATAAACCCCTCATTCCCTGGACTCAAGACCTTGACTCACCAACATATTGCCCTGAACCAGGTCAAATGAGATGGCTGAGTGCCATGTGTCACAAGTCACTACACAAACCCCAAAAATGTGTTCACCCCCCAGCCAGTGAATCCTAGCCCAATAGGGAAGGTGGCGTGTCATGGCCTAGAGTGGCACTCAGGACCATGCCGTACCCTGACATATACTTGGTTGGACTTGGAGTCGAATGGGCTTGGAGATATGCCCCATGAGTTTGAACTCATAACATGCCAAAAAACTGCCAATTCACACCATGTTGGCCATATATCAAATATATGCTCAAAATTGAAGTTACCACTTATCCGAAGGCTCAAAGCATTCATGGAATCGAAGTCTAGTATTCATGGAGGATAGAGACCAAAGGTCAATGCCCATGTACATCCCCACTTTACGCTCGAAACCCCTTCGGATATGGGCGCCACGCACTGCCCAAATCAGCCCATGATCTTGAGACCAATTCTTGTAATCCTCCGTCCGCCAAGCCAAATGGAGTACGCAATCCGACATATGGTGGTGTACAACTCCAAAGCATATGCCAACATATGAACAACATACCATGGTTCGACTCCCCATAGGCTTCTCGCTGTTTGCCGAGCAGGTAAGTACACAAAATGCAAAAATGATCATAAATTGAGGTCAAAAACATGAAATATGTCCAAATACAAAGTTGTTATGATAGTATATCTCTATGCTCACCCATGATATCCGCTCATGGTTCAATACACAAATGATTGAAACCATTTGCGAACAATTCTCCCACTTGGATCCCCAATCGGGCGCATGGAGATACCTTCGCCACTCATATCCACATGCCCCATGAAAATGGGAGTGCACTCATGGATCTCTTTGCCAAACATACCATGAGCAATACATACGCGGTACACTGAGTCTAGCGCTTTGAATTCCACAATTGGGACATGGGCAAAGCCCTTGTCACGTATGGCTCCCCATCTCTTCGGCCACACGAAGATATATAACATGGGCGTGAGCATATCAAGACATATACTACCAATATCACACATAGCCCTTAAAATAGGCTCCCACCATGGTATGCCATGCCCCTCCATGGTCATAACTTTGGGTTAAATGGACGTGGGAACCTAATGAGAGATGCTATGCAACCGCAAGACTCATGCGCTACACTCGAAAGTCATAATATCAAGTCCGGACACATGGTCAACAAGTTATAAACAAGTTTCTACCATGTTGACCATGATCCTATGATACAACGAGTGTGTGTGACGACTTAAGGTGTTGGACCCTACCAAAAATAAGTTGAGACTAAGGCGCTTGCAACGCAACCTTCCTTATTCTCTTTCCTCACACTCGCGCGTAGATATGGCCCTTCAAAGTGGTCCCACGATTCACTTTTGTTTCCCTTATATCTCCAAGTCAAAAGGGTGGCAAGTATAAGGGAAACCTGATTTGGGCATAGGGAAAGGAGTATGACCACTCGAAGAAGACCAAATCAAGTGCGGCGATGTCGAAGTCGAAAATCCGATTTCGACATCGCGAAAAATTCAGATTAAATTTTCGAGTGCATATTTAGAAAATTGCGGAAGCAAGGAACCCTTTACTCATAAAATCTGACCCTTCATCGGGGTTTCCGCCAAAATATCTGGAAATAACAGTTAACCAATCGGTTACCGCAAAATCGCGAGCCAACTGACAGTCGCCGATACATTGACCATCAGAACGGAAGGCGGAAAAATTACGGAAACATTATGATAAAAAAACTCTGTTGATTCCTGATATTCTGATATATAAATCTCCGCTGGGGGCGCCTCGGTACTGAATATGGCCGCTCATAGCCGGAAGGGCCAAACCTATCACACTATCACATCGCGTTAGGTCAGGTGGATGGGAGAGTATGATATCAGCCAATGGCGGCTTGCCGGCACATAGATACACAACCCAAGTGACCCAAAGATGGCCACGGGGGTCCGAACCGGCTTCACATCATCTTGACCGTTTGGTTGGACTTGGCGCTCTCGGCTTCCTCCTTGGTGACCCTCTTGATCCATGCTTCCGGCAGCATGGAGAGCAGGCGAGCCTGCTCGTCACCCTCGTTCCAGTCCTCCACGTTGCGCTCGAAGAGGGTGTATTGCCCTCGGAAGTCCGCCAGTCCCGTAGGCGGATCCTCCGTCCATCATGCTGAAGCTTGAAGGACTTCCAGCGCTTGGCAGCCACCTGCGGAGCGTCCACCCGCTCCTGCTCGTTGAGCCACTTCTTGGCTTCCTTGAGGGTCTTGATTTTCCCCTCCTTGGTGGCCACGAAGTATAGCTCTTGGAGCACTTCCAGCAGGCGATACCTGAACCGTCTGAAGACATATTTCTCCGCATCTGCGGGATCCATGTCCTCAGTGACGGTCACCCCCCAATCGTCCAGCTTCTCCAAGAAGCGGTCGAGGTTGAGGGGGTTGCCATCGTACATGGGGGGCTTGATGTCCTTCAAGTCTTCCCAAAAGGCGGCTACCGCGGCCTTAGAGACCATAAACGCCAGCCGCGTGGTCGACCGAGGTTCCCATCGGCCTCGCCCATGGACTCCCACGGCCGCCACGTCCATCTCCTCCCCGGTATCCGCGTGGCTACGCCGTGGTTCCTCCATGTACGCTGAACCTAGATGTTCACGCCGTACTCCTTCCATGTATGCCTCCTCATCACGGCGCCGGCAGCTGCGTTCAGCGGCCTCCCGTCGTACACCACGCGGCGTGAAATGTCGAACTCCTCCAGGTCCAGGTCCAGGTCCTCACCTCCGCCGACATCCCACTCCACGTCTCCTCCGGGGACCTCATCTCTGAGTCCACCATAACGTCCGCCAGCCATTGGGATTGGCGTCGGGGGCGTATCGGTGTCCGCGGTGGGGCACGGCGTTTGTGGTACTCCGAACTGAGACACTCATCACGCCAATCCTCACTGCCACTGCCGGGCGGCACGCGCTCGTTGCGGCGGCCCGCGCTGTGGTGAGAGGGGGCGCTGAGGGAGGGGGCACTGGCGCTGGGGCGACTCCTGGGGGCTCCGCCGGGGGCGTGGGGTCTGCCTGGACCTGGTCTGGGTCCACAGCCGTCGTCCGACGAGCCAGACTCCAGGGGTCGGTGGTCGCTGCCGACGCTCCCACGGCCTTCCAGCACGTCCAACCTCTGCTGCAGGCCGCTGATGACCTTGTTCAGCTGCTTGGTCTCGCTCCTGGCGATGTCCAGCCGCCTCTGGGTGGCGGTGGCGACGTTGGCGCTCTTGAACATCTCCATCTTGGCGATGTCCAGCTCTCTCTGTGCGCGCGCGGCGACCCTGGCGATGCGAGTCATCTCGCCCTTGCCCGTGTCTACCTCGCGCTCGAGGGACTGGACCCTCCTGCGGAGGTAGACAATCCGCCGCCGGGTGGCATCCGGGTCGCCGTCCCCTGGTGGGTCGTCGGGGTCCCCTGGGGGTCCTCCAGGAGGGCCTCCGCCGGGTCCGCCCGGTCCAGGGGGTCCTCCCCCGCCCGGTGGTCTGCCTCCAGGGGGTCCACTCGGTGGGCGTCCTCCAGGGGGTCCTGATGGTCCTCCGCCAGGGGGTCCCGGTGGATCTCCGCTGGGTCGCCTCAGTGGGTCCGAAGATGGGGGCTTCTTCGTGTGGTCGAAGTCCATGTCATCATCCTCGTCCATGTCGCCCCACCTGGGCGTCCTGGTCTCGGAAGACTCCGAGCTCCGGTAGGGAGGAGGGAGATCCTCATCCTCACCTTCCGGCTCCATGGGGACGTCTCCGCCTCCTCCGCCAGCCACTCCTCGGCGATGGCGGTGAAAAAGGGGTCGCTGTCCTGGGCGTGCCTGCCCGCTGGCCTTCGTGGCTTCTCGGGGGTCTTCCCCTTACCCTTCCTTCGTCGGTAGGCGCTGGCAGCACTCCTCCCACTGCTGCCCGTGTCGACCTTGTCCAGCGTCATCTCGGAGGAGGCGTCCCCTTCGAAAAGCTTTCGAAGGGTCTCCACTCGGGATTCTCCCGGGGGAGTGTCGCGGCGGAGCTTGGCCTCCGCCTCCTCCATCGCGGCGGCTGTGGCTGCGGCAGCTCGCCCTTCGGCCTCCTCCCAGGCACGAGCCGCCTCGGCTTCCCGGGCCTGCTGCAGCCGAGCCTTCTCCGCTTCCAACGCCGCCAGCTCCGCCTCCGTCTTGGCCCTCTCCTCAGCGACCTTCCGTCGCGCGGCCTCGATGGCGTCCTTCCTGGCGGCGTCCGCCTGGGCCTTAGCCGTTGCCTCGGCGTGGGCCCTTTTCTCCGCCTCCTTCTTTGCCCTCTCTTGGGCAAGCGCCTTCTCCAGCGCCTTCACCTCGGCCTCCTTGCAGGCAATGGCCTCCTGGGTCAGGCGGGCTTCCTCGGCGGCTGCCGCCGCCTCACCCTTGACCTGGGCAGTCGCTGCCTCATGGGCGGCTGCGGCCGTGAGTCCAGCCGCAATGGCCGCAACGGTCGAGGGGTGGATGGCCATGCCATGCGCCCACTCCGCAGCCTCCTGCTGGGCGATGCCGAAGGCGCCCTCCATGGCAGCATTCTGCTGCGTGGCCCGTTGCCTTGCAGCCCGAAGGTTGCAGGGCACCCCACAGGCGCGCTCACAGGCGCGCGCCACGTCCCTTTGGTCGGGAGCAACGCTGCTGCTGGAGCTGGCCTGGTCGGCCGGCATCCTCCCGCCGTGGGCTGACTCCACGTCGCTGCTCGGGCCTGACTTCCTCAGGTGCAGCTGACGGGGCTTGGCCTTGGCCTGCTTGCCGACTTGGAGGAACTCGCCAAGGGTGGTGTGGCCGGGGTGGTGACCACCACTGGCCCGTTGGGGGCTGTGGGCTGGGGTTCCGCCCTTGGCGCCTTGGGCAGCTTCGGCGGCCAGGGACTCCTGGTACTCCCGCCACTTCCTGTCCCGCCTCCTGTCCCCGGCGGACCGCTTCTCCTTCCCCGGAGACGCGCTGCTGCTGCTGCCCTGCAGCGTGCGCTCGCTCCCCGGTTCCGGGAAGTTCTTCTCGATCATGTTCCACATGGGGACGTTGATCGTGGCGCCCGATGAGTACTCGTTGGGCTTCTCGTCCTCCTCAATCCTGTCGGGGCGCAGCCCTTCGCCGGGCCTGTCTGGCCGGGTCCAGACCCTCCAGCGCCTCTGGCGGAAGCGGAAGGCAAACCCTTCCACCCGCAGCCAGTCCTCGACTGCCTGCAGGCGGTCGGGGCCCATGTCCTCGCGGAGCTCGAAGCTCCCGGGCATGCCGCATTCGCACTGGGGGTGGGTGTGGCGATAGTGCTGGTCCCACACCAACCCAGGCAGTAGGCGCACCACATGGGGGTGGGGACGCGGCCACGTCTTGCGCGCTTCTTGCCAGCTTACCATGGCAGCGGGGGGGGTACTTGGTCTTGAGGTCCTTCGCGGGCTCTCGTTCCGCTCAACGGACTGGTCCTGGTGGTGGTTGTTGAAGCGGTTGACGTAGCACCGGACTGGGAGTGCGGCCGGTGCTGGTCGGCCGGTGGTTGTGGAAGTGGTTGCTGTAGCTGGGAGTGCGGCCTTGCTGGTTGGCCGAAGGGACTCGTTGATGTCAGAGTTCCAGTCCCTGCACTTCCTCGGACTCGGCGCTGTGGCTGGGCGGCGCTGCGAGCCGCTGCGCTGCGCTGCGAGCTGCGAGCTGCGAGCTGCTGCGCCGCGCTGCTCGGGGTCGGTGGCCCCGAGTGGCACGCGAGGGATGGGTAACCCCGCGGCGGTGAAACGCTTTTGACGCGTTCCCGTGGGGGGCCTGGCCACAGGACGCTGCGGTGACACGCACAGGCAAGCAGGCAGGCAAAGCACTGCGCTCACAGGGGCATCATTACGCTCGTGTCATGAGACAAAGCGTTTCAGGATCCTTGCCACTCTGAAACAAGGGAACGAAAGTATGTACAGCAACACATCAGGATATGTACACATGGGGTTAAGACTGGAATGGGGTAAGGGCATCACATGAGAATAGACACTCAGTCCCAACTCATATCCCAATCTCATATCCGCCCCTCCCAGTGGCTAGTAGGGGCGGGGGCTCAAACACAACCCATGCCCTGCTCAGTCCGGACCCTGAAACCCTGCCAAAAGGGGAGATGTCCGCCCAGCCACAGGCGAGGTCCTGGAAACCAAGGGGCTCGAAGGCCAATGGACAGTCGCTCCTCATGCTCCCTTAACGGCAGGTCCCAACTCCCGTCTGTGCCAGAGATATGGCCCCGCCATTATCCCTTAGGAGTTGGTAGCTAAAAATGGGCTGTTTCAGCGCAAACTGATATTAGCTCAGACATCTCCAAATTTGACCCCTCATCTGGACCCGCCAGAGGTAGGGACGAGGCAACTGACCCAATGCTCTTCGAGTACGAACTCCCTGGAGCCCTCACCCAACCTGATTCCCTCTGACGTCCCAGCATCAGGGCACCACGGGTTCATCAAGTGGGGTCATGATGCCAAAATCACCAAAATTGGCCGTCTTGGGCGACCGTCCAGGGGAGGAGACCTTGGCGATTTTGTCGCGCCAAGCCTTGATTCACGACCCTTGATGTCCCTCTTGGTCCCATGCCATGGGTTATCGCTTGCTGTCACGCTGGCTGCTTACTGTTCACCAAGGGGATGAACACGCGGATGGGGCAGAAAGCAGCATGCGGTGCAAACGGGGGGATCATGGATCGCACCAAAAGTTGAATAACTCCGGATGAGCCAGAGGCGCAAATACGAAACTCAATGGCGTTCAACCCTTGGTCAAAAGCTACAACGACCGCCCTTTCTTTCCTGGCTGGATCTCGTGCCCCATGGAGATATGGTAATTCCAATATGGCATACAATGGCAAAAACAGCGAAGTTTGGCCAAAATGGCCCGCACTCATGATTCCATATCTCCATGGCCACGGCGAGGATCCTGTCAACCAAAGATGCTATAGACATATCGGACTTGGGTCCCAATATATGTCACTTGCCAACCCTCATGGTCGCCTCTAGCTATTTTCCCCATTGGAGGGAAAATGACACACAAATGGGGCAGAATGGCAACATACCCCGAATCGGGTGACTCACAACTCTCCCATCGAGAGGAGAGGCCACATGGGGAAACACCCCATTTGATGCGGGTTTATGTGCCCTCTCCGAATCGCCCTTACCCTTGGTCAAGTGGCGCACGCAACCTCGGTGGTGAAATCAGGGGGAGAAGGAGTTTGTGGCCATTTTGGGCCAAAAAAACGGCCAAAACTCACCCAAAAGTGGTCCCTCCAAATATCGTATCTCCGTATCACAAGAGAAAGGAGCCTCCGGCTTTTGCATGGATGCAAACCGAAGCTTTGCTTCCCTTTTGCAACAAGGGTTGAGGTTCAAAGCATAATGGAAGCATTTTTAATACCTCAATCCTTGAAGCACACTATTTATGGGAAAAAGTGCATATATCGGCGATATTGGTTTGTACATATCTTTGGGTCATTCAGGAACAAAAATTTGAGCAAACACTATTGGAGTAGGCCCATAGTAGGTGCTTTCCAATATGCACAGTATGGTTAGATCGTCTCCGCCCACTCGTGTCATTAGTGCTTGCATATGAGCGCGTGTGCAAAGAGGCAATACGGCACGCGTGCTCACAAGGCGAAATTATATGAAATAGAAGACAAGGTTGGAAAAATCAACCAAGCCATCCACAATGTCCTTCGTGGTCTCTACTTTACATATTGCCTTGGTTCAAGGCTCAACTCCCCATAGGCTTCGAGTACGAGCCTCGGGTGTTTGGCCATTTTGGCCTAATTTTCGACCAAGACTTGCCCTCTTTCGAAGATAGAGTTTTGGTATGCATTGCATTGCGTGGAGCCATCGTTGAGTTGGCTCGAAAAACGGAAATGGCCCAGGGCTCTTGGTCTTGTGAGCATTGTGTTCGGTTATTAACGTTCGTGCTCACAAGGGCACAAAGTTAGCCTTTGCGCACACAAACGACTTGGGTTTGCGAAACCCATAGGCTGCCCCAAACACCGCCATTGCCCGCTTCCCTATACAAAGTAATATGCCCACGTGAAAGGGGCATGGATGAAAGGCATAGGGGGGGAATGTAGAGTTCCGTCCGAACTCATGGTGCTTGAGAACCATGAGTTCGAGCGATCGACGGAAAAGCTTGCGCGCTGAGTTTCTCGAAGACGCAACGGCGAAAAATTCTCGTGAACACACCAAATGAAAGTACAGAAAAAATGCTCTAGATTCAACCCCTAAGTTCTCTTAGAACCTCAAAGGTACTCGAGAAAAATCCAAAACAAAACTCGCCACGGGGAAGCGACGAGGGCGCGCGAACAGGCGACATCAGGCGGCAATTTCACGACAATTAGAAATCGCGGTAGAAGTCTGGTATTTCACCGATTTCCGACTGAAAATCGCCTAAGACAATAAAATTATGGTAATTCTAAATCGATTCGTTGGTTAGAAATCGGATTCCAGATTTCGCGGGTTAGAGAACAGGGATATCCCGCTGACAGCCGGTGTCAACGGCTTCCGCACGGGTGTGACGGCTCACAGGCCTCCGGGCCATGGGCCATAGGTTCTTGGTACCGCTTCACCACAACCACAACCACAGCCGTCTTCATCGAGCCATCTGCCGAGCAGTACACCTCACCCTCCACAACAACCACCTCCACAACCACCTGTCTTCGACCCACATCCAGCGCACCAATTTGCAGTCCAGCGTGCTCCAACACAAGAGATTCTAGGACGTCATGTCGAGCGCTTGAATAAGCTGGTTAAAAGATTCTCTTGGAGACCTGGATCTGGAGAGTTTCGTACATGGAAGGAGGAATTGTTACGAGCCTTCATCCTGTCGGATATCACTTCACCCGTCGATCAGGTGACAACCATCACCTATGATTTTAGCAGCTGTTTTTCCCCAAAATTCAAAAGGTCGACAAAAAGGGGTTTGTCGCGAATAATGACCTATTTTCTTGGTTTCTACGGCCTCAAAATAGGGGGGGGGGTCCTCCTACCCGAATCTTGTCCATAAATATCAGAAAACCCTGAAATCTGGCCTATTTTGGGGTATTTTTGCCTGCTCTGGGCTGGTCCTGCAGAACAGTGCTGCAGCCCAGTGTACCTGCCTATAGAGGATTTTCGACAGAAATTCGAATTTTCTTTGGATTCTCTGGCCCCGAAATAGGGATGGGGGGGTTCCTCCCACCCGAGGTTTCTCCCAAACCATCAAAAACCCTGGAATTCGGCCTATTTTGGAGTACTATTTGTCTGCTCTGGGGTGGTGCAGCAGAACAGTGCTGCACACCAGTGTACCTGTATAGTATAGTATAGGCACGAAAAAACCATGAAAATAGGTTTTGTACCCAAAAAGACCAAACGGGACCTTTTGTTTTAATTATACACCCCATAAATAGCAGGGGCGGGGGTTCCTCCTACCACATTGTTCCCCCATACCTCGTTAGGTCACAAACATGATATGAGTGCGATGTGGGCAATGAAACAATGGCAGCGGAATCACAAAGCCAGGAAATGTACTCAAACTGCCTCATCTACGTCAGCATAGGAGCCATTGCTTAGCCCTGTGGGTTGTACCAAAGGGAAATCACATTCGGTTGCCATGCATGCGCGCACTTCACTATTCCCTCACTGTCTTTTGACCATTCGTTCACCCTTAGTTCACTATCTTTTCACCCTTTGCTCACCCTACCTAGGAAGGCGTAATACACAGGACAAGCCTCCTCTTGGCACAAAAAGCACGCAACAAGGGCATGAAGGCAGTGAGACAATCTTTGTATATTAGAATATGTGGTGTGGAGCAATGTCATGTTCGATCACCGTCTTTTCACCCTTCGCTCACCCTACCTCGGAAGGCGTAATGCACAGGAAATACCTCCTCTTGGCACACAAAGCACGCAACAATGGCATGAAGGCAGTGAGACAATCTTTGTATATGAGTATATGTGGTGTGGAATAACGTCAGGTACGACAAGAAATTTGCAAAACTTGTCCACCGTGGATGTGGACCACAAAAGGTGCAAAAATGGGCCGAAAACACCTCAAATCTACATTGTTCAACCCACTCCTGTGCACATAGTATCGTATTTCATTTATTACCTAGCATTCAAATACTTATAATACCATCTTATGGCCCAAACAGGTGTGGGAGGACGGTCATAGGTGATCAAAACCCTACCTATGAACCATATGGATATGGAGCACAAACGGTGCAAAAACGGGCCAAAAGCGCCTCAAAACTACATTGTTCATCCCATGCTTGTGCCCGTAGTATCATATTTTATTTCTTACCCAGCATTCAAATGCTTACAATACCATCCTATGCCCCAAACATGTGTGTGGACGGTGATAGGTGATCGAAACCCTACCTATGAACCATATGGATATGGAGCGCAAAAGGTGCAAAAACGGGCCAAAAACACCTCAAATCTACATCGTTCATCACATTCTTATGCCCGTAGTATCATAGTTTATGTAGTTCTTATCATTCAAATGCATACAATACCAACACAAGCCCCAAACATGTGTGTGGACGGTGATAGGTGATCAAAACCCTACCTGTGAACCATATGGATATGGAGCACAAATGGTGCAAAAACGGGCCAAAAACACATCAAAACTACATTGTTCATCCCATGCTTGTGCCCGTAGTATCATATCATCATTCTTACCGAGCATTCAAATGCTTACAATACCATCCTATGCCCCAAACATGTGTGTGGACGGTGATAGGTGATCAAAACCCTACCTATGAACCATATGGATATGGAGCGCAAAAGGTGCAAAAACGAGCCAAAAACACCTCAAATCTACATCGTTCATCCACTTCTTATGCCCGTAGTAACATAGTTTATGTAGTTCTTATCATTCAAATGCATACGATACCGACCCAAGCCCCAAACATGTGTGTGGACGCCGATAGGTGATCAAAACCCTACCTATGAACCATATGGATATTGGACCACAAACGGTGCAAAATAGGGCCAAAAAAACCTCAAATCTTCATCGTTCATCCCATTCTTGTCCACATACTATCATATTATATGTAGCACCTATCATATGAATGCTTACAATAACAACCTAAGCCCCAAACATGTGTGTGTACGGTGATAGGCACGCAAAAACCCACCTATGAACCATATGGAAATGGACCACAAACGGTGCAAAATAGGGCCAAAAACACCTCAAATGTTCATTGTTCATCCCATTCTTATGCACATAGTATCATATTTTATGTAGTTCTTATCATTCAGATGCATACAATACCAACCCGGGCCCCAAACATGTGTGTGGACGGTGATGGGTGATCAAAACCCTACCTATGAACCATATGGATATTGGGCCCCATGGTGCATGAGAAAGGGATGAATAGCCTAGAATAAAGGCAAAACATCGCTTGTCATGTAGGCTTCTACCAATGGTGATGACAATTTGTTCATATATCACCTCTATACCACCTCTTCCAGCCCTGTAAGGCCCTCTACATGGCCTCCATAGACCCTAAAACCATGAAAAAGGGTGGTTTTTGGCTAGAAAAGTGCGAATTTCTCAGAATCTGTGCCTGCCAATCTGGATTTTTTTAGGTCAGCAGCAAGGTATTGATCTCAGGGACACGCTCATGCCTTTACTTTGCTTCCAACTGCGAAAGAAAGTGGACTTTTGGCGATTTTCTCTTGCGCACGGCGGTCGGGAATCTGAAACTCGCGCACGCGGCAGTTGTTGACAGTTGATCTGCGGCTCCAGCTCCAGTGACAGCATAATTTTGTTAAAATTTTGACAAAGCGCAAAAACAAAAGTACTACTCTGTACAGTTTGATATCGCCGTTCTGAAAATGCATGACTCTGAATTTTGGGAAAAAACAGCTGCTAAAATCATAGGTGTATCGTTCCTCCTTGAAGGTGATGCTGCCGATTATTACCATAGTTTGACTAAAGCTGTACGGGATGACTGGTTCGAGCTCATGCGTGTGTTCGGCCAAGGTTCCGATTGTATATCCCATGAGCCAGTGTACCTGTCGAGAATGTTGAGCTTGAAAGAAAGTGAGTTTTCTCGACATGCGGACTACGTCAGGGAATTCCGCACTTGCGTTATCAAGTCGAAGGTTAACACCAGTAACCTCCAGATGCATTACCTCGTCAACTCTCGATTCATTGAAGGTTTGTCGAATGACGCTGTTGGTCGGCAGTATATCGTTGAAGTCCGTTCGAGATGGCGTTCTGGTAGACCATTTGGGTTCGATACCTTGGTAGAGACCATTACAGAAGCCTACATTGCGGCAGGGATATCAGCTCCAAGATGTACAGAACGCATCGAGAACGACATCAGATACCATGGGTCCTGCCGTGTCAAGACCCCTGCCTATGGTGGTTCCACCAACTTCGACTCCCACGTTCCCATCCAACCCTATGCCAACGCCGCACGTCAACCCCATGCCGACTCCAGCTGCAGCCCCCTTGGCTTCCACTGTGCCAGAGCGGATGAACCTCGATACAATTGCCAAGCTCCGAGAAGAACTACATGCCAACATTGGTGAACGTCGTAAGGAACGGTTCGGACGCCAAGATGGTGGACGCCAAGATGGTCGAGAAAGTAGGCGTCGCTACAATTGTGGCAATCAAGGCCAGTTGGCCCGCGACTGTCCAAAGTATTGACCGCCATCCCGAGGCGGACAGCGTCGGGAATCAAGGTCGAACACGCCGAGACGAGATCAAAGTCGAGATAGCAAGGGACGGTTTCGATACCGCTCCAAGAGCAGAGAAAGGCCGACAACGGCCTAGAAGACATTTCCGAAGACCTGGTGGTGGACGTCCCGGAGAAGAGCTGAACACCACCATCGGCACCAATAAACCCGAAAAGAATTCGACACTCCGAGGTGTCAACGTCGAAGGAACCGAACCTGAGCATCCTTCTCTGTTCACGTTTCTAGGGCGCATTTGCGCATGTTGTTAAGACTCCTTTGACTCCAGCGTAGAATTGTTGGTCGACTGTGGGGCGACCAGCGACTTCATGTCAATGCAGACTGCAAAGAGGGCGCAACATCCCCTCTATAAACTGAGAAACCCTGGACACGTTTTGACAGCAGAAGTTGTCCAAGTCGAAGTACCGTACTACACGAGTACCTATGTTCGAGTTGGGGAACTTGTATTTCGACATCACTTCAAGGTCTTGGAGATTCTGCCGGATGTGGTACTTGGACTGCCATGGCTTTGAAGCTACAATCCGACTGTCAAGTGGAAGGAACGGTACGCAGACATCCAACATGGTTCGAACTCGTACCGGTTGTCTTTTGGCGAATCAAGGCATTCCAGCCAGCTACAGTTTCAAGCCGCTTCAAAGCTGGACCTTCTTTCGATACTTTCATCCAGTGCCTCAAAAGCGAGTCCGGTTGGAAATCCTACCCCACATGCCAAGGAATGCCCCGACCTACACTCGTCGACACACGTCCAGCACGGTGCTGACATGTACGATGAGTCCGAAACAGAAGATGGTATCACCGACGAGGAGTGCAGCGATATGGAGATTGAGTACATTTTGTTGCCGAAACTCAAAAGAGAGATCCGTCGAGCTGATCTCACGGGGGTTCAAGTATTTCTGTGCTGCATGCCTCGACCCACAGTGCCGGTCGATCAAATGTACAAGATGCAAGCCAGCGATGACAATGACGGGACTGACCCCGTTCGACGCAAACTGCCGATTCCATTACACAAGTAGGCGGACCTCTACGACCGGGAGAAGGCGGAAAGAATGGAGACCTACCTCCGTATCGACCTGGTAGAGATCATGGAATACGCCTCGATTCGGAAGACTCTCCACCGTGGGTACACCCTTACAAAATTGACCCGAGTCAACGAGATGAACTTCGACGACAATTGGACAAGTTGCATCGATCTGGTCGGATCAGACCATCCTCGAGTCCATACAAAGCGGGTTGGCTGCTGGTGAAGAAAGCGAATGGTAAATGGCGTATGTGCGTCGACTACCGAGCGTTGAATACGCGAACTGTCGAAGATCGGTATCCCTTACCATCGATCCAATCCATCTTGAGAACACTGGGGGGTTCCACCGTATTTTCGAAGATCGACCTTGTCAGTGGGTTCCACCAGATCCGAATCCAGGACGAAGACATCGAGAAAACTGCCTCCAACACGCAATTGGGCGCCTTGGAGTGGGTTGTTATGCCCTTTGGCCTCTGTAATGCGCCATCGACGTTCCAACGCGTCGTGAATGATGTCCTTCGAGACTACTTGGGGATCTTTGTATGGGTGTACATTGACGACATTCTCGTCTTCTCGAAGGATGCGGATGAACACCAACGACATCTCGATTTGGTACATGAACTACTCCGTCAACACCAGATCTTTCCCTGCATCGATAAATCCTCGTTCTTCCAGAGTCGAGTACACTTCTGTGGATACATCATTGACAAAGATGCAGTACACATGGACCCTGAAAAGATCAAGGTCATTCGAGGTTGGCCTCCGCCAACTACGGTTCATGAAGTTCGACAATTCATTGGATTGTGTGGATTTTACCAGCAATTTGTCGAAGGGTTCCAAGCTCTCGCAGCCCCTCTGACCGCATTGTTTAAGGCAGACGTCGAGTGGGAGTGGACAGCTGTACATCAAGCCTCCTTCGAAAAGCTGAAGCAGGCAATGATCAATGCGACAAATCCCAGTGCTATCGACCCCCGACAGCCGTATCACCTGTAAACAGACGCTTTGAAAGACTGCATGGGTGCTACGCTAGCGCAGCGATGAGCTCATGGGAAGTACAAGGGACATCTTCGACCTATTGCCTTCATGTCGCGGAAAATGCAACCTGCCGAAACTCGATACCCGATTCGAGAACAGGAGCCGTTGGCCATCGTATTAGCCTTGAAGCAGTGGTTTCACCTACTTCGAGGACCGCAGCAGGTGCACGTGCACACTGACCACGAAAGTCTTCGATATCTCAAGACATTCCCTCGACCGCTGACACCACGACAAGCACGTTGGTCCCAGTTTTTTGAAGAATACAACCTCACGTTATGGTATGTATCGGGCCTCGAGAATCCCGCAGCGGACGTCTGTTCCCGCCTGACTTCGCAACAGTTGATGGATATCGAGAATGCTACATGTACACGGGCTTTGGTAATTCCCCTGGTCGAGAATTGGGCTTCACCGGAAGGAGAACCTGTCGAAGAGTTCCTGCATGTACTCGAGGACTCGTTCTCACACGACGAGGTGTGGCCCCAGCCGTACGACCACCTGTACGCTCTGTGAGAAAGGAACCTGATGCTGCAAACATGCGGAACCAGCCCTCCATTTCAACACTGAGCCCGCCGTCGAGCCAGAGGACCTGGAGCCGCTACCTTCAAACGGAACAACCGTCGAGCCGGGGAACCTGGAGCCACTACCATTGGACGAGATCCTGGCTGAGGATTCACACCAACCAGACATGCATCTCGATGATCCTGGCAACGAGCCGGACATGCCTGCCGACACCGACGACCTTCCCGATGTAAGCACGGACCGCCCTCTTCGAGTCACCTTTGGCAAAGAACTTCGATGTGCTCCGACCATGGCGGAACTGATTCGCTGTCGACGTCACCGTGACGGCACGTTACAATCTGTTCCCTTGCCTAAGGTTGGGCCGAACACGCCGTGCCTGTCGAGTCTTAAAGGTACACGTCGCCGAGTGCATCGACACTATCAGTGCAAGGACTTGACTTCGACAGCTGTGTGGGCAGCAGCCTATCAAGAAGACCCAAATACGAAGCACATCTTCGAGTTCGCGGTTCGAAGCCCTGTGGCACGACACCACTTCCGCGATGCTAAGTTTTCCTTCGATGATGGCAAATTCTTCCATTCGTCGACGATGGGCAAATGTGTGCTTGTCCCTCAAACACTCGTGACCTCGATTGTGGCTATGTATCACGAGTCGGAGTTCTATGGCCATTCGGGTGTACTTCAAACCATGGCACTGATCAAGCCCGACTACGCTTTTTCGCACCTCCGACATTACGTCGAGCGATACATCCTAAGTTGCGATGTGTGTCAAGCGGCGGAGTCAAGGCGAGTAGACACCGCCAGAGTGTCCAGACCATTACCGGTGCCCGACACCAAATGGCACAGTTTGTCCATCGGTTGGTTTTCAGGATTGCCGCCGACCACAAGGGGCCATGACGCCATCATGACTGTGGTCGACCGTTTCTTCAAGCGTGGGATGGTCATCCCCTGTCGCAAGGATATGACAGCCGACGACCTTATCTATGTGTTCCTGCGTGAAGTGGTTCGAATGAAAGGATGCCCTCGACAAATTGTTTCCCATCGAGACAAGCTGTTCGAGTCCCCAGCGTGGAAGTAGTTGGCTCAGCGTTTCAAGATCAAGATGCACCAAACGGTAGCCAACCGTTCTCGAGGCAATGGCCTAGCGGAGCGCAGCAACCAGTCGATCCTCCAGCGCCTGCGTACACACGGCATCTTTGGTAACAACGAGTGGGATGTCGACCTACTGTTCGCCTAGATTCAGTTTAACAACTTGACGTCCAATTGCCCTCGGCTATCCCTGTTCAAGATAGATGAAGGACGAACACCCCATTTTCCATTGGATTTTCCGGAATGACTTCTCATGCACATGAGCCATCCACCGTGAATGATTACATGCAATGAGCGGAACGTACCTTCGATTCTGTGCGTGCAATGCTTGCCGAGGAACGTGGACGCCAGATGCATGTGGTCCTGCAAATGGACCGACACGTTCGAGTGCCTGAAGTGGGTGAACGATGGTGGGTGTTGGTACCGGAATATCGACATAAAGGGAAACTTGATGTTGTCTGGTGCGGCCCTTACAAAGTTCTCGAGGTACTGAACAAGGGCGAGAATGTTAAACTTGACATCCCTGCCCCCTTTTTAACACATGTCAACACCTCTGCGGGTTCTTTCGGGTTCGATGAAATACACAATGGTATGTACAGGGGGCTGATGCAGTTACGTAGCGCCGACTGTGGCCTCCATCGGGTGGAGAAGCTACGTGTAGCTGCGCGACGCCCGGCTCGTGTAGTTGTGGTTTCACCTACCTCCTCTGGGTCCAGATCGCAGTATGTACAGACAGATCGCTGTCGTCCAACACAGTCAAAAGGAAAAAAACACTGAGCTGTGGTACGGACGTGACGGGCAGGGCAGACCTCTGCGTGTGCAGGGGGAGGACAAAGGCCAAACTGGAGCGGAAGGAGTCAAGACATCCCAGGGGGACTTGTGTCTGGCCGAGGGGGAGGGGGGCAGCGGACAGTAAATGAAACCTGGGGAGATCAGGGGAGAAACAGTGGAGGCGAGGGGGGGGGGGTCGGCAGCTGGGGGAGCCGGCGGGGCAGGGGGCATGGGGCAGAGCACGGAGACTGCAGATGAATCAATGGTCGTGGTGTGCAGGGCTGGACAAAGTGCGAACCTGGCCTTAGGGGCTAAATACAACTCCATAGGCTTCCTGCGACGACGTCTTCAGTTCCCTTACTCTCTTTCTCTTGGGTTTCTGAGTTCTGAGCAGCGCCGAGGCCTGTACAGAAGACACCAGGGTAGGAGCCACTGGGGGTGTTGCGGGGGGTTGGCTGAGGGCACTCGTTAGAGAGGAAAGAAAATAGAACTCAAGCAGCGCAGAGGGAGTCGGTGTGGAAGGCGGGGGCAAAGTGGGACAAGAAGTTGCTACTGGCAAGAAGCATGACTGTGAGGGTTCATAATGGGTTCAAAGTGATCAGTTCGGATGGAGAAACTGTTGGATGGACTGCCGTCGCCTGTGCTCATGGGGAGTAGGGCCGTGCTGTGGACGGGCCGCCCGTGCCGACTTACGTTTCTTGGGTTGCGCAGGCTGGGCGTCCGTCCTGCGCCTCTTAGGTCCCTGTGTGCCGGCTGGTGGGCACGGCTTTACTGAGCGCGGTATAGGCGAGGGGGGGTGGTATTGCTGGTCACCTCCCTGCACCGGTCTGTCTGATGTGCTGTAGGGGCCATGTGACGTGAAGAAGGTGTTCGGATTTAATGGAGGAGGTAGAGGATCGGGCAATGGGTGTTCTCTGCGATGACTGCAAACGTCTTTGATCACTGATGTGAGGGCCTTACTTCGTGGTGCCAGAGCATCGTGCAGGTGTCTCTTACCACTGGAGTCAACAGTGAGTGCTTCATACAATGAAACAGGGATCAACGTCTTAGCGAAAATGCGGAGCTTACCTTTCGTTCTGAGACCCTGTATCCACCTCTGTACCTGCGGGGCTACGTTAGGACCCCACGAGTCAACCATACGTGCTCTGTGAGTGGAGAAGGTCGAACAAAATGCGACGCATGAAGCCAGATCAAGCGCGTGTTGACCATCGCAGTCTGGACATTTTCGATCAGAAAGGTCCCAAAAGGGCGAGGCCCCATAAACGCCCTTGACCCCCATGACCCATTTATCCGCGAAGGAGCTAAACCAAGAGTAGTGCCTGGACCAGTCAAAGCTGAACCTGGTCACTATTCCGGTATGATCATGCCTGGGGTATAGCTGACGACGACGTGATCCGCTAAATTTATGTATGCATGGGCACCCGTCAAAGATGACCGAGTGTCGAGTGGGGTGCTGGAGATGAAAATGTTTCACAATACACGCATAGGCAGAGTACTTGGCAAAGGAGTCAGCCAACTCATTTCCAGGGAACCCCGCATGTGCCTTCAACCAACCCGCTCCCAAATGAAATCTGCATGAGGCAATAAGGTCGTCGACCACTCACTGCCAGGTTCCTTGCGTGGACATCGAAGCAGGTGGCAGTGGAGTGCCAGACTGGCGCCAGTCAACACAGTTAACCACTTGTGAGTTATCTATGCACACGAAGACTGTGTGAAGAAAGACGTCCTTGATTTATGCCCTAGATATTTTAATGAAATACTGCAGGTTTTGTAGTTGAGAACCCAAACCAAAGCAGCAAGTAGAGCAAGAACAGGATGTGGATCGAATCAATGATTGGTTTTGGAATCCAGTGTAACACAGAAGGGCTGCAGATAGACAAAGCAGGTTTATACACATAGATTCAATCACAAATGGATAATACAAAAGATTTTATATGAAAATTGGTCTGACTCTTGCCTCAGAGATAGCATTAGGCACTTCATGTGCACTCCTTTGGGTGAAATGGTGCTGGTTAGGAATTGGGGGCATAGATGTCAGGACCACACAGAAAATGACTTGGCCTAGCAACTGAATTCAGAAACAGTTACAAAGTAGGACCACAATAAGTGGTAGAAACAATTGAGTATAGGGGTCTTGGGGTGGGAGACCTCTAGGCTTAACCACAAAGGCCTAAAGCATGAAATGCTTTTTTTTTTCAGTATATCCTCCATGAAGGAAGGTACCTCCGCTCAGTTGAGTGGTAGGGGTAAACTTCATGGGGGGCTAGGGTCACAACCCTAGTTACTTTGAGAAAGTGTACTTTCGGCAACAAAAGAGAGATAAAAACACTTAAGTTTGTCTTAGCATCAACAAAAGGGTTTTAAGGGGGGCTTGGCCTGGATCAAGCCCTCCAAGAAAGACATGGCAGTGACTTTTTCTTACTCCCCCCTGGAGTACTAGTTAGCTAAGCTGGTAGGACTGAAGCGGTACCCAGAACCCCATGGCTAGGGTAGGGCATACAACCGGTCTCCGGTCCACTAACCCCATGTACGGAAGGGAAGACCGGTCTCCGGTCCACTAACCCCATGTACGGAAGGCCCCCGTTGACGCCCGGTGCGAGCCCGGCGGGAGCGTGTTCCGTGCCGTAAAGCCCCGCATCGACAACCGATGCACCGCCAGCGGAGACTTATATATCAGAATATCAGGAATCAACAGGGTTTTATTTTCATATTGTTTCCGTCAATTTTTACGCTTCCGTTCTGATATTCACTGTTTTGACAGCTGGCGGTTAGCTCGCGACTTTAGCGTAACCGCCAGTTTAACTGTTATATACAGATATTTCAGCGCAAATCGTGACGAAGACTCTAAAGTCTTCAGGAATTGCATTGATGCATCCGCAATTTTCACATCTTACACTCGCAACCTTGATCCGAATTTTTCAGGATGTCGAAATCGGATTTTCGACTTCGACATCGCCGCACTTGATTTGACCTCTTTCAATTGGACCTACGTGCTTCCCTATGCACGAATCAACTTTCCTTTTGTCTTGCCCTCCATTTATCTTAAAGATATGGGGAAAACAAAGTTGATTTGTGAGGCCACTTGTGAGGGTCATATCTCGTGCCGCTTGCGAGGAATGATAATAAGGAAACGTGGGATGTATTCACAATACTCCCGACGTAATTTAGGAAGCATTATACGCCTTGCGTCTCCACACGTGCGCGCTAGCGTAATGGATCATGGTCAAGATGGTAGAGTTTGCGTTGTAACTCTTTGGCCAAGATATTGCGTGCGTTAAGATAACTTTCGAGTGTAGCGCGCGAGTGTTGGTGTTGCATAGGAACTCTCCTTGAGTTCCTATGAGCGATTGACACAAAGTTATGCCCTTGGAGGGGCATGACATATCGTGGGGGGAGGTACCTTTTTGGGCAATATGGAGTATGTGCCTTGTGTTGTGTTGCGTGCCCATTTGACGGGCCCATCGCTCCAAGCCAAACCCGCCAATGGACCTCATATTGTGCAAGCCTCTTCTCCGTACTCCCTACGAGCAATTGCAAGCCTAACCTTCGTGGAGGGAAGCTTGTGTGGTGATCCCAAAGCGATGCGTTGGGAGCAAGGTGTGTGTTTTGCAATTTTCCATATTTTCATGTGCCCACTTGGGGGGTAGCGCTCGTGACCTTTCAAAGCGCCCCAAGTGGAGCACATATGTGGAATCGAAGGTCATTGGTGTCGAGTCATTGTGTTTAGAAGGATTGGTCAATTACTCAATCCAAGCTCAAGATATTATAATATAATTGTGGGCTTTTCAAAGCACTTTTGCCTGTTCTTTTGCCAATTTTGCCGTTTTCGGCCCGTCATGATGTCAAGTGGCGACCGTGTATCTCAACGTTGCGCCCAATTGACATCATGACCCAAGTATGTTATGAGCCTACATACTTCGCTGCCCAACATATCTTGGACCCGGCGAATAACTCCTCTTGGGCTTGGCATACCGTGGCCGCCATGTTGGCGATTTGGGACCATCCCAAATCATGGGCTCACTTGGCGACCCTGCCATTCCCAAAACCGGAGAAGTTGGGCGACGCCCGAAAGATATGTTGGACACATATGATTTGATACTCATCCTAAGGCACACCCTGGTCCGAGTCGGGCATGTGCCTCATTTGCCCCAACCTTGAGTGTGCGCATTTTTGGCCATTTTGAGCAATTTTCCACATTTTCTGCCCGCCGTGCACTATGTTCAGTCCACCCGTGCACGCCGGACGCATGGACCAATGGACCATATATGACATGGGTGTTATGCATATGGGTCCCCATGGTTCACATACCACGTGGGCGAAGCGGAGCAACCTTCGTTAAGGTGCTAGCCCAAAATGAGTGTGGGCAATTTTGCCATTTTGGCATTTGTGGACCCAATGGAGATCGTCACGACGCCCAGTGGCATGGAGATCTTTGGAGGCCAAAGGCATGGGAGTCTCCGTTCCACTCCCGGTGGATCGCGTATGGAATGGCGAATCCGATCTCCAAGCCGGCGTGGAGATATACTATTGGGAGCACCCCGAATTTTGGCTCATTTCAGGCAGCCAAAATGACCCCCTTTTGGGACCCCAACTTCAACCCCCCGTGTGGTCAATTGGCGGCTTCATATCTCTATGCCCACAGGGAGCCCGGACCTAATCTCAAGTTGTACACTCAGATATGAGTCCTAGGTCCTGCCTCCTAAACTGTGAGCCATTGGCCTTGCCCTGGCTGGGCGAGCCACGCGTGGGAATGACGCCAATTTTGGTGATTTTGGCATCATGACCCCACTTGACGAATCCGTGTTGCCCTGATGCCGGGACCTCAGAGGGAACCAGGTTGGGTGAGGGCTCCAGAGAGTTCGAACTCGAAGGACTTAGGGTCAGTTGTCTCGTCCCCACCTCTGGCGGGTCCGGACGAGAGGTCAATTTTGGAGTTTTCGGAGCTAATATCAGTTTGGGCTGAAACAGCCCATTTTCAGCACCAACTCCTAGGGGATAATGGCGGGGCCATATCTCTGCCTCAGAGGGGAGTTGGGACCTGCCGTTAAGGGAGCAGGGGGAGCTGATGTGTGTTGGCCTTGGAGGAACTTGCCTGTGGCTGGGCAGCACACCCCCCCTATTGGCAGGGTTTCAGGGTCCGGACTGAGCAGGGCATGGGTTGTGTTTGAGCCCCCGCCCCCACCAGCCACTGAGAGGGTCGGACCTGGGATTGGGATACGTGTTGGGACTGAGTGTCTATTGTCCTGTGATGCCCTTACCCCAGTCCAGTCTTAACCCCATGTGTACATATCCTGATGTGTTGCTGTACATACTTTTGTTCCCTTGTTTCAGAGTGGCAAGGATCCTGAAACGCTTTGTCACATGACACGAGCGTAATGATGCCCTTGTGAGCGTAGTGCTTTGCCTGCCTGCTCACCTGTGCGTGTCACCCGCAGCGTCCCGTGGCCCGCCCCCCACGGGAACGCGTCAAAGGCGTTTCACCGCTGCGGGGTTACCCATCCCTCGCGTGCCACTCGGGGCCACCAACCCCTAGCAGTGCGGCGCAGCAGCTCGTAGCTCGCAGCGCGCAGCGCAGCGCAGCGGCTCGCAGCGCCGCCCAGCGACAGCGCTGAGTTCGTCACGGAGCCCGCAGCGCCGTCCAGAGCATCGCCCTGACCGCGCCGCGACCGTGAAGGAGGTGCACAGACCAGGACTCCTGCATCAGCGAGTCCCATCGGCCGACCAGCAAGGCCGCGTCAACCACCTCCACAACCACCGGCTGACCAGCACCAGCCGCACTCCCAGTCCAGTGCTGCATCATCCGCCTCACCAAACACCACCAGGACCAGTTCGTTGAGCGAGTGATCACCAAGGACCTCAAGACCAAGTACGCCCCCCGCTGCCATGGTAAACTGGCAAGAAGCGGGTAAGACGTGGCCGCGGCCCCACCCCCATGCAGCGCACCTACTGCGTGGGTTGGTTTGGGACCAGCACTACCGCCACAGCCACCCCCAGTGCGAAGGCGGCATGCCCGGGAGCTTTGAGCTCCGCACGCACATGGCCCCCGACCGCCTGCAGGCCGTGGAGGACTGGCTGCGGGCGGAGGGGTTTGCCTTCCGCTTCCAGCAGAGGCGCTGGAGGACCTGGACCCGGCCGGACAGGCCCGGCGAAGGGCTGCGCCCCGACGGGATTGAGGAGGATGAGATGCCCAACGAGTACCCGTCGGGCGCCTCGATCAATGTCTCCATGTGGGACATGATCGAGAAGGAGTTCCCGGTGCCGGGGAACGTGCGCAGGCTGCAGGGCAGCAGCAGCGCGTCTCCTGGGAAGGAGAAGCGTTCCGCCAGGGACAGGAGGCGGGACAGGAAGTGGCGGGAGTACCAGGAGTCCCTGGCCGCCGAAGCCGCCAAAGGCGCCAGGGGCGGAACCCCAGCCAACAGCCCCCAACGGGCCAATGGTGGTCACCACCCCGGCCACGCCACCCTTGGTGACTTCACGGAAGTCGCCAAGCAGACCAAGGCCAAGCCCCGTCCGCTGCTCCTGAGGAAGTCAGGCCCCAGCAGCGACGTGGAGTCGGCCAACCGCGGGTGGATGCCGGCGGACCAGGCCAGCTCCAGCGGCAGCGTCGCTCCCCACCAAAGGGATGTGGCGCGCGCCTGCGAGCGCACCTGTCGGGTGCCCTGCAACCTTCCGGTTGCCCGGCAACGGGCCACGCAGCAGAACGCTGCCGTGGAGGGCGCCGTCGGCATCGCCCATGAGGAGGCCACCGAGTGGGGCAGAGGCATGGGCTACCACGCCTCTACCGTTGCAGCCATCGCGGCCGGTCTCACGGCTGCAGCCGCCCATGAGGCAGTGGCTGCCCGGATCAGGGCAGCCGACGAGGAAGCCCGCCTGATGCAGGAGGCCATTGCCTGCAAGGAGGCCGAGGTGAGGGCGCTGGAAGAGGCGCTTGCCCAAGAGAGGGCAAAGAAGGAGGCGGAGGAAAGGGCCCACGCCGAAGCGACGGCTAAGGCCCAGGCAGACGCCGCCAAGAAGGACGCCATCGAGGCCGCGCGACGGAAGGTCGCTGAGGAGAGGCCCAAGACAGAGGCAGAGCTGGCGGCGTTGGAAGCGGACAAGGCTCGGCTGCAGCAGGCCCGGGAAGCCGGGGCGGCTGGTGCCTGGGAGGAAGCCGAGGGGCGAGCTGCCGCAGCCACAGCGGCCGCAATGGAGGAGGCAGAGGCCAAACTCCGCCGCGAGACTCCCCCGGGAGGATCACGAGTGGAGACCCTTCGAAGGCTTTTCGAAGGGTACGCCTTCTCCAAGATGACGCTGGACGAGGCCGAGACGGGCAGCAGTGGGAGCAGTGGCCCCACTGCTCATCGACGGAGGAAGGGCATGGGGAAGACCCCCGAGAGGCCGCGGAGGACAGCGGGTGGACACCCCCACGACAGTGACCCCTTCTTCACCGCCAGCGACGGGGATGAACGAGGCCGCCGACATCGCCAAGTGGTGGCTTGGATGGGCGGAGGAGTCGGAGACGTCCCCATGGAGCCGGAAGGTGAGGATGAGGATCTCCCTCCTCCCCACCGAAGCTCGGAGTCTTCCGAGACCGAGACGCCCAGGTGGGGCGACATGGACGAGGATGACGACATGGACTTCGACATCACGAAGAAGCGCCCATCCTCGGACCCACCGAGGCGACCCGGCGGAGACCCACCGGGCCCCCCTCCCGGAGGACAATCAGGACCCCCTGGAGGACGCCCACCAAGTGGACCCCCTGGAGGCGGACCACCGGGCGGGGGAGGACCCCCTGGACCGGGCGGACCCGGCAGAGGCCCTCCTGGAGGACCCCCTGGGGACCCCGACGACCCACCAGGGAACGGCGACCCGGATACCACCTGGCGGTGGATTGTCTACCTCCGCACGAGGGTCCAGTTCCTTGAGCGCGAGGTAGACACGGGCAAGGGCGAGATGACTCGCATCGCCAGGGTCGCCGCGCGCGCGCAGAGAGAGCTGGACATCGCCAAGATCGAGATGGTCAAGAGCACCAAGGTCGCCACTGCCAACCAGAAGCTGTTGGACATCGCCAGGGGCGAGACCAGGTCGCTGAACAAGGTCATCAGCGGCCTGCAGCAGAGGCTGGATGCGCTGGAAGCCCGTGGGAGCGTCGGCAGCGACCACCCACCCCTGGAGTCTGGCTCGTCGGACGACTGCTGGGGACCCGGACCAGGTCCAGGCAGACCCCACGCCCCCGGCGGAGCCCCCAGGAGTCGCCCCAGCGACAGTGCCCCCTCTCTCACCGCCCCCTCTCACCACAGCGCGGGCCGCCGCAACGAGCGCGTGCCGCCCGGCAGTGGCAGTGAGGATTGGCGTGATGAGTGGCTCAGCGCGGAGTACCGCAACCGCCGTGCTCCACCGCGGACACCGGTACGCCCCCGGCGCCCCGCACCAGCCCCGGAGCCAATCCCAATGGCTGGTGGACGTTATGGTGGACTCAGGGATGAGGTCCCCAGACGAGACGTGGAGTGGGATGTCGGCGAAGGAGAGGACCTGGACCTGGACCTGGAGGAGTTCGACATCAGCCCGCCGCGTGGTGTACGACGGGAGGCCGCTGAACGCAGCCGCCGGCGCCGTGATGAGGAGGCGTACATGGAAGGAGTACGGCGTGAACATCTAGGTTCAGAGTACATGGAGGAACCGCGGCATAGCCACAGGGATTCCATGGAGGAGATCGACGTGGCGGCCGTGGGAGTACGTGGGCGAGGCCGATGGGAACCTCGGTCGACCTCGCGGCCGGCGTTCATGGTCTCTAAGGCCGCGGATGCCGCCGTGTGGGAAGACTTGAAGGACATCAAGCCCCCCATGTACCATGGCAACCCCCTCAACCTCAACCGCTTCTTGGAGAAACGGGACGATCGGGGGGTGACCGTCACTGAAGACATGCCTCCCGCGGATGCGGAGAAATATGTCTTCAGACGGTTCAGGTACCGCCTGCCGGACGTGCTCCAAGAGCTATGCTTCGTGGCGACCAAGGAGGGGAAAATCAAGACCCTCAAGGAAGCCAAGAAGTGGCTCAACGAGCAGGAGCGGGTGGACGCTCCGCAGGTGGCTGTGAAGCGGTGGAAGTCCATCAAGCTTCAGCATGATGGACGGGAGATCCGCCTACGGGACTGGCGTGACTTCCGAGGGCAATACACCCTCTTCTGCCGCAACGTGGAGGATTGGAACGAGGGTGACGAGCAGGCTCGCCTGCTCTCCATGCTGCCAGAAGCATGGATCAAGAGGGTCACCAAGGAGGAAGCCAAGCCGGCCAAGTCCAACCACACGGTCAAGATGATGCTCCCCAAGGAGTATCATTCGAACGTGGTGGCTTGGGCGAGGAGGAACGTGGCCCGGGATGTCATAGGGCACTCCCTGCGGAACGCTCTCCTCATGACCGTCTCGGGCGATCGCGAGAAGACCGCGATGTGGCGCCTTGACGAGTGTGACGTGAGCGGCCAGACCATCCGTCTGCAGGCCATCCCAGCGCGGATGAGCTGCGACGAGATCCTGGAGTGGGTTGGAGAGGAGGCGCTCAAGGAGTACCGGAACCTCCACCACACCCGCGGGTTGAGGCCCGGCGACCGCGACGTCAACTACGTTGGCGAGGGACATGGCGGGGAAGCTGCCATGGACCCAGCGGGAGCCGACGGCGATGAGACTCTCGTCGACGATGACGACGACGATGAGCCCGCCGAGGTGGCCGTTTGTGCCTTCCTGGCCAACAACCTGAGCGCGGGAAACAAACCGGGAAACTGGAAGCCCCTGCAGCAGGGTTAAAGGAGAAGGAGAAGAGGGACCCTCGCCGCATTGGCGACCCTCCGCTGTCCTTTGGGGAGTTCATACGAGCTCACCCTCAGGGCTGTTTCGTGTGTTATGGGAGGAAGAAAGTCTTCAACCATGACCCCCGAACATGCCTCATCCACCAGGCCGACAAGGAGGCCTACAAGAAGGTGCACGGGTCGAAGAAGCGTGCACCTGCGAGTATCCGGCAGGCCAAAGTGGAGGTGGACAGGGACGAGCTCTCCAAGCTGATGTCGCAGGGGACCGAGTTGGCCAAGGAGATCCAGGAGATCAAGAGGAACTGGGTCCCCAGGTCGGACAACAAGAACAAGGAGAACAACCAGAAGGACCAGAACAAGACAAGGACAAGAAGACTAGAGGGGGAAGGAAGAAGGGCGTCAAAGAGGTTGATGCGGAGAAGAACAACCCTACTTCCACAACCGACGCCCCCTAGCCGAGCCCCTGCAGCCAAGGGCCCCAGCTAGGGCGGTCGCAGGATGGTGACGTGGGTAGCGCGGAACCATCCCAGTCGGGAGTCGATAAGCACAAAGGGACTGCCGCGGGCGGAAGGCCCGGTCTGGCACCCAGTCGTGGAGGCGGGGTGAGGGCAAGTGAAGGCACGAACCCTTGCGTCCGTCCTTCGCGACCAAGAATGTGTTTGATGTACTTCAAGATCTATCCGAGAGTATCGGAGGATCACCCGGACCGCAGCTGGATGCTGCAGATGGGCAGCCTGAGCCCATTGTCCACGACCTGCACCAGTCGCTTGTCGAGCTTCTGGAACGGCCGGAGATCCTGAGCTTGCACGCCGTGCGCCGTGTCGGTCGCGAGCGGCAGTTGCATCTTAAGGTCCGTGCCCTATGCGGGGAAGTGGAAGAGGTTTTCGACGTGTTTGTTGACACGGGCGCTCAGGTCAGCTTGGTCAAGGAAGCGGCCATCGGGCTGCAGTTCGTGAACCATCGTGAGCTGAGCCGCCCAGACCTCGGCAAGGAAATCCTCCTGCATGGTGGCTTCTACGAGGCGGAGATGGAATGGGACATGATCTTTGGGTACGACTTCATGATGGAGACGGACTCCGGCGTCCTCCCGGCCCAGGCCTCCATGACCCTGTACCAGGACGACCAGCTCTCGTGGCTTTCGTCACCTGAGCACCATGTGGAATGCCAATGGATCCACCCCGAACGCAATCAGCTCGACGTAGCCGCGCTGGACACCGAGCCAACTGGGCCAGCAAACCAGGAGTACGGCGTAAGGCCGGAAGTGGCGAGCCGAGTGGTCGCGGACCTGGGAGCTTCGGACCTGGCCCTGGATGCGTTCTCTTCAGGAACCTCCGCCCATCTGCGGGTTTGTGAGAAGTACTAGAGCGCACAGGACTCCGCGTGGAAGAAGCACTGGGGTCCGCATCAGGGATTGATGTGGATCCATTGCCCCCGCTGGGACATTCCAAGAGCGATAGCGAAGATTCGCAAGGACCGCTCCAAGGCGGTGCTGGTTGTTCCTATGGGATGCACCCAGGAGGAAAGTACCCGACATTGGGTAGCCTCATTGACCAACATGACCTTAAACAAGGTCGTCCTACCGGCTGGAGAGAGTGTCTATCACGACGCTAAGGGACAGCCCATGCCACCACAGAGATGGCCAACAGAATTCCACTATGTGGATCGGGGCCTTGATCAGGCCGACACCACGGACTTCGTCTGTGTCAACCGCATCATAGCCGAGCCATGGCGGCAATGCTTTGCGGTTCCCCCTGTTGACATCGGAGAATCGGAGGACCCCCTCACAGAAGAGGAGCTGGATCTGGTTCAGGGGTATATGGATCAGCCCTTTCACGACTGGGGAAACCAGCGTGAGGGCAAGGGCCAGGACAGAGCCTGGTGGGAAGTGGACTCCATCGTCTCCGGTTCCTATGATGGGGATACCTTCGTACAGAGGGTGTTGGATCACATGTCCAGCCAGGACGAGCCGCCCGGCGGCAACCCACCCACCTATGGCGATCTATTCCGATGCAAGACCAGAGATGGCCCTTTGGGCCACCTGGGAAGACCGCCTGAGCCGAAGCCGAGCGGGGTCGCTACCCCTCAAGTAAGCTCAGTGGTCCAGGTGCCCGGGAAAGCCAAGGCGGAATCCGATGATTGCCCCAAGATTCAGGCATTGAGGGCCAGGCTGAAGCAGAAGTATGGTGACACCTTCTTCAGCGGTAAGCCTGTGTTTCCCCCAGCGGTGCGTGGACCGTCTGGCGAGGCCAAGATACGACTGAAGCAGGACCCCCGTGTGTATCGACACCGGGAGTTCGCCCTGCGGGGCGAGAGGAAGGAGGCCATGGAGAAGATCCTCCGGGACTTCATCGAGAGAGGCTGGCTCGAGCCGTGCCACTCCGAATGAACCTCTCCGTGCTTCGTCGTCCCCAAGAAGATGGCCGGTGAGTGGCGGTTCGTGGTCGACTACCGCGGCCTAAACGCCCAAACGCAGCACGACAGCTATACGCTGCCCCTCATTGAGGACATGCTGCAAAAGCAACACCGGCGGAGGATCTTCACGGTGATTGACCTGAAACATGGTTATCATCAGATGCCTCTCGCCGAAGAGTCCCGTGCCTGCACAGCCATGAGCACTCCACTTGGACCTCTCCAGTGGAAGGTGATGCCCATGGGCGTTACCAACGGCAATGCGGCTTTTCAGCGGATGCTGGAGAGCCTGCTTGAGCCGGTGCGTGACTGTGCGGACCCCTTCGTGGACGACGTGATCATCGCGTCCGGGGACCCCAGTATGAGCTACGAGGAGCTGCTGGAGGCACATGAAAGGGACGTCACTCGAGTGCTGGACCTTCTGGTTCGGCACAAACTCACCGGCAGCAGTGACAAGGCCACCATTGCGGTAAGCGAGGTGGTCTTCGCTGGCCACGTAGTCGGGAACGGGCAGCGAAAGCCCATACCTGGCAAGGTGGCTGCGATTGAGCACTGGGAAAGACCCAAAACGGTCTCTGAGCTACGGGCGTATCTGGGGTTCTGCAATTACTACTCGGGGTATATCAAAATGTATGCCGAGTATGCAGCCCCCATGACGACCATGCTCAAGGGCAACCGAGAGGAGACCAAGAAGGGGTCCAAGAAGGCTCTGGTCTGGATGCTGATTCCGACCGTGCCTTTGAGGGGATGAAGCAGGCGCTGCTATCCGCAGTGGGTCTGCACCTCGTGGATCCCGACCGAGGGTTCGTCCTGCGCACCGACGCTTCCGACTACGCCGTGGGCGCTGTGTTGCAGCAAGTGCTTGACGACGGGAGGCACGTGCCCGTGACCTTCCGGTGCTCCTGACCTCGGTCAGTCTGCCTGGGAAACTGGTGGTTTGAGGAGTCGACGCCTCCGCCCACACTGCATGAGGACTCTCTCATGTATGGCCTTCGTGGTAATAGGGCGAGGGAAAAGACGGCCTTGACGCCCGATCCCTTAAGGAGGAGCTTGTTCGGCTGTACCACTCTCGACTCGCGTCGTATGGATATGGACATGGTGCGCCCGAGGAAGGACCTTGGGGACTCTCCCCCAGCCGGCGGGCCTTGGGAAGCCTTGGGTAGTCTGATGGATCTTTGTGGTCGCTTTCGACCTGTGGGACCACCTCGGTCGTCGTGTGACGCCTATGTTGGCCGTGTATGCCACTGCAACTGTGGTGGTGACCGTCGCAGCCGGCACCAGGTGCGCCTGGTATGCGTTAACGGGTCCTTTGGATGCCGAACAATCGCCGCCAGGACCCGGGACTTGATACTTGATACTATACTTGCAGTTACTAACGATTACAGCACCGTACCTGTCTTACTGTGGGGTTTGGGCAGGCTAACCGGCGAATCAGCCTGAAGTGAGGATGTGACACCCCCCCCCTTCAGGGGATGGTCCTGGGTACCCGCTGCCATGCGTGGGTGTTATCGAGCCCCCCCCAGGGTTAGCTCTAAGGAGGGGGGTGAAGCGGTACCCAGAACCCCATGGCTAGGGTAGGGCATACAACCGGTCTCCGGTCCACTAACCCCATGTACGGAAGGGAAGACCGGTCTCCGGTCCACTAACCCCATGTACGGAAGGCGCCCGTTGATGCCCGCTGCGAGCCCGGCGGGAGCGTGTTCCGTGCCGTAAAGCCCCGCATCGACAACCGATGCACCGCCAGCGGAGACTTATATATCAGAATATCAGGAATCAACAGGGTTTTATTTTCATATTGTTTCCGTCAATTTTTACGCTTCCGTTCTGATATTCACTGTTTTGGCAGCTGGCGGTTAGCTCGCGACTTTAGCGTAACCGCCAGTTTAATTGTTATATACAGATATTTTAGCGCAAATCGTGACGAAGACTCTAAAGTCTTCAGGAATTGCATTGATGCATCCTCAATTTTCACATCTTACACTCGCAACCTTGATCCAAATTTTTCAGGATGTCGAAATCGGATTTTCGACTTCGACATCCCCGCACTTGATTTGACCTCTTTCCATTGGACCTACGTGCTTCCCTATGCACGAATCAACTTTCCTTTTGTCTTGCTCTCCATTTGTCTTAAAGATATGGGCAAAACAAAGTTGATTCGTGAGGCCACTTGTGAGGGTCATATCTCGTGCCGCTTGCGAGGAATGATAATAAAGAAACGTGGGATGTATTCACAATACTCCCGACGTAATTTAGGAAGCATTATACGCCTTGTGTCTCCACACGTGCGCGCTAGTGTAATCGATCATGATCAAGAGGGTAGAGTTTGCGTTGTAACTCTTTGGCCATGATATTGCGTGCGTTAAGATAACTTTCGAGTGTAGCGCGCGAGTGTTGGTGTTGCATAGGAACTCTCCTTGAGTTCCTATGAGCGATTGACACAAAGTTATGCCCTTGGAGGGGCATGACATATCGTGGGGGGAGCTACCTTTTTGGGCAATATGGAGTATGTGCCTTGTGTTGTGTTGCGTGCCCATTTGGCGGGTCCATCGCTCCAAGCCAAACCCGCCAATGGACCTCATATTGTGCAAGCCCCTTCTCCGTACTCCCTACGAGCAATTGCAAGCTTAACCTTCGTGGAGGGAAGCTTGTGTGGCGATCCCAAAGCGATGCGTTGGGAGCAAGGTGTGTGTTTTGCAATTTTCCATATTTTCATGTGCCCACTTGGGAAGTAGCGCTCGTGACCTTCCAAAGCGTCCCAAGTGGAGCACATATGTGGAATCGGAGGTCATTGGTGTCAAGTCATTGTGTTTAGAAGGATTGGTCAATTACTCAATCCAAGCCGAAGATATTATAATATAATTGTGGGCTTTTCAAAGCACTTTTGCGTGTCCTTTTGCCAATTTTGCCGTTTTCGGCCCGTCATGATGTCAAGTGGCAACTGTGTATCTCAACGTTGCGCTCAAATGACATCATGACCCAAGTATTTTTTGGGGGTACATACTTCGGTGCCCAACATATCTTGGACCCGGCGAATAACTCCTCTTGGGCTTGGCATACCGTGGCCGCCATATTGGTGATTTGGGACCATCCCAAATCATGGGCTCACTTGGCGACCCTGCCATTCCCAAAACCGGAGGAGTTGGGCGACGCCCGAAAGATATGTTGGACACATATGACTTGATACCAATCCTATGGCACACCCTGGTCCAAGTCGGGCATGTGCCTCATTTGCCCCAACCATGAGTGTGCGCATTTTTGGCCATTTTGAGCAGTTTTCCACATTTTCTGCCCGCCGTGCACTATGTTCAGCCCACCCGTGCACGCCGGACGCATGGACCAATGGACCATATATGACATGGGTGTTAAGCATATTGGTCCCCATGGTTCACATACGACGTGGGCGAAGCGGAGCAACCTTCGTTAAGGTGCTAGCCGAAAGTGAGTGTGGGCAATTTTGCCATTTTGGCATTTGTGGACCCAATTGGGATTGTCACCACGCCAAGTGGCATGGAGATCTTTGCGAGCCAAGGGCATGGGAGTGTCCGTTCGACTCCCGGTGGATCGCGTATGGAATGGCGGATCCAATCTCCAAGCTGGCGTGGAGATATACTATTGGGAGCACCCCGAATTTTGGCTCATTTCAGGCAGCCAAAATGACCCCCTTTTGGGACGCCAATTTCAACCCCCCGTGTGGTCAATTGGCGGCCCCATATCTCTATGCCCACAGAGAGGCCGGATCCCATACCAAGTTGTACACTCAGATAGAAATCCTAGGTCCTGCCTCCTAACCTGTGAGCCATTGGCCTTGCCCTGGCCGGGCGAGCCACGCGTGGGAATGACGCCAATTTTGGTGATTTTGGCATCATCACCCCACTTCACGAATCAGTGTTGCCCTGATGCCGGGACTTCAGAGGGGACCAGGTTGGGTGAGGGGTCCAGGGAGTTTGTACTCGAAGGGCATAGGGTCAGTTGCCTCGTCCCTACCTCTGGCGGGTCCGGACGAGAGGTCAATTTTGGAATTTTCGGAGCTAATATCAGTTTGGGCTGAAACAGCCCATTTTCAGCTACGGACTCCTAGGGGATAATGGCGGGGCCATTTCTCTGGCTCAGAGAGGAGTTGGGACCTGTCGTTCAGGGAGCATGGGGAGCCACTGTCGATCTGCCTTAAAGCTATTTAGTTCTCAGAAACTCGCCTGTGGCTGGGCGCGACACCCCCCCTATTGGCAGGGTTTCAGGGTCCGGACTGAGCAGGGCATGGGTTGTGTTTGAGCCCCCGCCTGCACCAGCCACTGGGAGGGTTGGACCTGGGATTGGGATACGAGTTGGGACTGAGTGTCTATTGTCCTGTGATGCCCTTACCCCAGTCCAGTCTTAACCCCATGTGTACATATCCTGATGTGTTGCTGTACATACTTTTGTTCCCTTGTTGCAGAGTGGCAAGGATCCTGAAACGCTTTGTCACATGACACGAGCGTAATGATGCCCTTGTGAGCGTAGTGCTTTGCCTGCCTGCTCACCTGTGCGTGTCACCCGCAGCGTCCCGTGGCCGGCCCCCCACGGGAAGGCGTCAGGACCAAGGAAAAAGGCTCAAATATTCCCAAAATTACCTCAGAAAATGCATTAAACTTACCAAAAACATCCTCATCACTTCATAGAAGCCTATCACACTGTATGTACCCTTGAAAAACAGTGTAATGTACCGTGAATGATGTCTCTTCGATGGGGCATTCCTCAAAAGTCGCCGGCGTGCGACGAAAACGTTTGGAAAAAGTTTGGGGGTAGTGGGGTTTGAACCCAGGACTCCCTCCCTAGAGCACATGTGCCTGCCGGCTAGGGTACAGTCGAACGCTCTAATCCGGACGGCCATCGCTGTATAAACAGCGTTTTAGTAAACGTCCTGGCCAAGGGCCAGGGCGGAGCAATACTCCCAATGGAGGACACAAACCTCCAGGAGCTGGAAAAAATAGAAAATGTAACCGACAGGGAGTGATTCCTGCGCTTTAGGGGAAGGGGTTGCGATTTAGCAAGTGAAATCGTTAAAAATCGACGAAACCACGCGGGAAATCGTCATTTTTACACATAACTGAAAGTCGCAGACAAGCACAAAGGAAGCGGACTCCAAGAAGAGGGTTGCGCAAGCGTAAACGGCTCTTGAAAAAGAAGGTATGAGCCGTAGTTTTTAAAGTTCTAAAGGAAATTTGTGCACAGTTGCATCAAAATTCTTATAAACTTCAGAGAAAAGTATTCAAATTCAACCCACACCACAGAGCAGGTCAACAACCCACCTCTCAGGTATGTCAGTGTCATCTCACACGCACGCATTGCGTTCGTGTTGGTTGTTTCGTCAAAACGTTAGGGTTGTCAACGCTGTGTTCGTTGGGGGCCCGGGTGTTCCTCTCTCGTGCTCTGCACAGGTCGAAACAGGAATGGAAGGTATGCGATGCGAATGGAGCACGCAGCGCGCACCTAGGATTAGAATATGCGCTGTGCTCGCGATGCATGTGCCTAATCGAGGCATTCACACGCTGTGACGCTTTCCCTGTACCCCAATTCACCCTTGTTTTCTCTTCACAGGTAAGTAAAGAAAGTGTTTGTTCGTGTGTAGCCGTAGCGTTAAAGTAGGGTTGCTTAAAACGCTTAGGCTTGTTTTGTGTTCGTTTCACTTCGGCATTCACACGATGCATGACGGGTAAGGTAGGTTAGCCCAGGAGGAGCTCACCTCCTGGTTGAGTCAGTGCGGAAATGGTTCTGCCTCCCTTCCCTGCCTGCACATGATGCATTAAAGGGTAGGCCACGCAAATTGCGCACGGTAAACCTTGTTTAGGTTACCCAGGGGCTCCTCGGTACGTTCTTGAAGAGAACCTGAGGAGTCTCCTAACGCTTGCTTGCTTGACAGGGGAGCTGATCACAAATCAGCGTGTTTGCGGACAGTGTATTATAGGTCACACTGAGAAGTGTATAATACGTGGAGTGTGTCTTGGTTCCTCCGCCGCAAACACCCCTTCGTGTGCCTCTGTTGTACAGGTGGGACAGGTTCAGGGTGACTGGTGCACGCGGCAGCTGCCTTCGGCGGCTATCCCATTTGTCTGCCCCAGCAAAACAGGGGCGCTGATCACAAATCAATTGACTGTGCCTCAGCCAGGAGTGGCGAGGGCAGTTCGACCTCATCGACATCCGCGCTGTGCACACAACAAGAGCACCCCTTCCCTTCAAGCCCTAGCAGGGGAAACGCGTTGTGGCGTCCCCTGTTACGCCACAGTTGCTTAGCAGCGCTGTGTTCTCTTGTCTTCTTCACAGGAGGGTCATTAGGGCCCGAGACCTCTTCGACAGCAGCACCCAGTAGCGTGTGTAGGGGTTAGGGTCAGCAGGCCTGGCAAGAGTTGAGTGCAAGTGATGAGTGCTCACCCTGCCTTCGAAGGCCGGTGCTGGTGTTAGTGAGTGTAGTGTAGTGGTGTCTCCTGTCCCGCGTGCTTTTCCTCGTGGGCAGGGGAGTGCGTTAGCTTTTGGCCTGTAGCAAAAATGGGCGTTTTGTATGCCCTTAGCACACTTGGCCACCCCTCCCCTCTAGTAGGTAGGGCTTTTGCCGTCTTCCCTCCAAGGATAGGCGCCAGTACAGAAATTGGGCGCCATAGGAGTGGTAATAGTACCTGATTAGGGCCTTCGGTCCGACGTGAGCGAAGCCCGGTCTCCGGGAGCCACGCCGGGGAGAGAAGTGAGACACACACAGACATACATAGCACACATAGGGGTTTGGTAAACCCTGTAAGGAAGGGTAGAACCCCATGGGTCTGGACCAGTTAGGGGTCCTAACTGTGGGCTCGCTTGTCCCCAAGGAGGCACCTTGCCTCATAACACCTTGCTTGTCATTCCCCCCTGGTGTAGTAAGCCACCGTTCTTCGTCGGCTTCCCAAGGTCATTACATCAGGGCAGTTCCCATGCACTACATGGTCAACAAGGCATACACTTGCTGGGTGGCTGCAATCCTGATAAGCGGCCACCTGGCCCACGCTGGAAACCATAGGCATGGGTCTGCAGGGCACAGACAGGGTCAGTGCAGTGCTCAGTAAGCAGTAGTCTGTGAAAAAACCAATGGCCTTCGGCCAGGGAGTGGTTGTCACGGGGGGCTAACGGTCCTGTCCTGCGATGCAATGCCGGGCAACTGTGACAACTGCTCTTACGTCCATACACAGGCACGTCTGCAGAAGAGTGCTCACTGCACCTGTCAGTAGACTGACACAGGGAAATTAGTGTCGCTTCTTACGCTGAGACATAGTCTCAGCACGGGTTAGGAGCTGCCCCTCGTTGTTCTCAACGAGGTAAGTGCGGAAGATGGGGTTGATACTCCCATCAGGTTGTATGAAGGCTGCCATAGGTTCCCAGGTCGCCTTAGATAACCCGTAGCCATCCCACAGGGTTAGGAATTTCCAGCCCTGTTTATACTCGTGGCGAGCAATACCTGCAACCACGTAGTAACCATCGACTGCCATCTCATCGGCAGTCATCTCTTCGAGTTCGTCTGCCTCCTCTGGACTGGCAGCGTTCTCTAGGTTTATACGCTCAACCTCACTGTCGCTGAGGCGCCACTCATCCCAAGACAAGTCGTCAGGGGAGTGATAGTGCCTCAACTGCTTAGGCGCACACAGCAGTTCACCACCTAGACGTGGACTGCACCTGACATGGATCCTGGATCCATCAATCTTGATGATACGATAGGGTCCAAAGTAAGGGTCCTGTAGGCAGTTACGTGGCCAGGAGGGTAGGTGTGAATGGTGTACCAAAACAAGGTCACCAACCTTGAAGCTGGCAGGTCGCCGTAGGCGGTTCCGTCGGCTCTGTTCACGGTCACGAATGTGTCTCAGGTTAGTACCAGCCTGGTTAGCCAGAGACTGCTTGTGTTCCAGCCAATCTCCCACAGGGCTCTTGAAGTCCTCAGGAAAGGGGGTTTTAAAGAACCAAGCAGGTCGTCCTCCATGGAACAGTTCGTGGGGGGTGAAACCCGTAGAAGAGCTCCGCTGTGAGTTCATGGTCAGCACTGCCCAGGGCACTAGGCGTATCCAGTCCTTGGGGCGCTCCTGTTTCATCAGGATTCTTAAGTTTTGCTCCACCACACGGTTCTGTCTCTCACAGAGAGGGTTAGACGTGTGGGTATAGGGCACACCTGTCGTTACCTCCACGCTGAGGGCATTTAGCACTCATTTGTACCACCCAGTGTCACTGCGGATGCGTACATCCTCATCAGAGTGCACCTGCTTAGGTGCTCCATAGGATTCGAACCATTGTTCGACCAACATTTTCACAGTCTGCTCACCTGTGATTTTCTTACTGCAAGGGAACACACGGGTGAAGCGAGAGAGACCACAGGTGACCACGAGGCAACTATCATAGCCGCCAAAGCGTGGTAGGCCGTTGATGAAATCCACGTAGAGAAGAGAGTTAGCACAATAGGGTATGGGTAAGCTGGAGATCAGGCCCCTATCCCTACTGTCGCTCTGCTTGCTGGCATGACAGCCACAAGCATCCACAATGGTCTGCATACGCAACCCCAGTTCAGTCAGGGTTAGACCAGAGTAGAAACACTCACGGAAGAATCTACTGAGCGATTAGCGCCGGTGTGACCAGAAGTGGGATGGGACCACTGTAGGCACCCATTGAGTCGTGCCTCAGGCACCACAATTCGGTCCTCGTAGAAGAGGTACTGATTGTTTTTATACCACTGGTGCCCGTCAATGACACGGGGTTCGAGACCAGTGCTGAGGGTTTGGAGAAGTTCTTCTTACTCTGACTGATAGTCGGTTAGACTCCAACCCTCCAGGATTCCAGCAGTGCGCATGGACAGGTCAAGCTGGACATCCATACGCTGGAAAGCCTCTCTGGCGAGCGCCTCAGAGCTCTCACCAATCAGCGCATCGAAGTTGTTGCGCGATATATAGTCAGACAGTTCATTCTTTATCCCTGGGATATGATGCACTGTCAGCCTGAACTGGCTCAGGTAAGTCCACCACTGTTTTAGCTTTGCTTTCTCTGGTGGTGGGCCCTTCTGAAAAGACTTCACAGGCTCCCAGGAGTCGGGATTGTGACGATAGCACCAACATACCGGCCAGGAGTTCCTGGTCATAGGTGCTGTAGCTGGAACGCGCTTGGTTCCATTTCCAATTCCAGTGTCCCAGTGGCACCATGGATCCTGTTGAAATGATTCGGCATCACACACGGTGGGGGGGGGGGCGACAAGATGAGCGATAGGAGGCCCCATCCAGTGCACTCTAACCAGACGATTCCAACTGGTCTGCGGCCCTCATATGGGGCGCGGCGCTCTATGCCGGGCATGCACTGCGTCCCGCCTTTGCTACCCCGAGAGTCGCGTGGCGGGGGTGCCTCCAGCGCCGACAGAACAAGAGGCAACAGAATCCATAGCGTTTGCTATCATACAGCACCTCTCTACAGCATTGTTCACACCGCATCCACGCTTGGATCTCCACCCGTTGCGGCCGTTCCTCCCTCTCAGCACAACACAAAGACGACGTGCAGTCATCATGCGCCTACCACCCGGTACTCACAACGTGGTGACGGGCCACACACCATGGGTGACATGTGTGGATCGTGGTTGATGCAGCCGCCGACATTCAAATGATACAACTCTTGGCCTTCGAACCATTGCACAAAGCGGTCGGCACGGGCCTGCGCATGCAGGCACTACATTTGTCGCGCACTCCCATTTGTCTTGTTCCCGCTCTTCTGCGGGTGTTGTCAACCAACAGGGAAGGGGGGGCAGGAAGTCGAATAATTTGTGAATGGCGGGCCACGCCATCTACAGAGGTGATCTCAAGCACAGTTGCCACTCACTGGTAGGATGATCATGTTTCAGCGAACCATCACGGTTCAGTCCAGTAGTACGATAATAGCAGTGGGTTAGTTCAGCGGGGTTAAGCTCCTGCCATTGGTAGATCGTAACACCCCCCCCCTACATCACTGGCATCAGCGATCAGGACTATCTCGCCCTCAGGGCGGGGTACTCCCAGGCAGTTGGAGGAGGCAATCTTCTTCTTCAACTCCTAGAAACACTCTTCCTCTCTGGCGGTCCACCTCCAGGGAGTAGTTTTCTTGATTAGGCCAGTGAGGGGTGCAGAGGAGTAAGTAAAATTGTGGATGTGACGCCGATAGAAATTGCAGGCGCCCACAAAACTCCTCACATCGTGTAGGCCCTACTTAGGGTCATCGCGAATCTGCATGTCCTGTAGTGGGTTGCGACTTAGACGCGGCTGGTTTCCACCAGCCATACCCCACGTCCAAACCAAAATACGCCATCTCCTCTTTCATAAACTCACATTTTTCGAGTTTGATTCGGAGATGGTTTTCTTGACAGACAATGAAAAATTCACGGAGGAGAAGGACATGGTCCTCTTTGGTATTAGTACCCAAACTCACGTCGTCGGTGTGAGACTTCATTTCTGCACCCCGAAAAATCAACTCTTGTACTAGAGGCCTGCGCCTCAGTATGTACAAAATTTTGTTCATAAGCTCCTGGAAGAGCGCTGGGGCATTAGCCAGCCCGGAAGGCATAACCTTCCACTTGAAGACACGACCGTTAGGGGTTATAAAGGCCAACAGCTCCTGAGCTGCGGCAGTTACGTCCACCTGCCAGAAAACAGAGCGTTTGTCCATTTTGGTCTTATACCTGCATTTGGCAATACGCTCCAGGGTGTTTTCCATGTTAGGAATACTCCCTGAGTGGTTCTGGGCTTTCTTGTTGACCTCACCATAGTCTACAACCAGACGTAGGGCAGTCGACCCTGGTTTGGCAACAAGGAAACAGGGACTGTAGTGATGGGGATAGTCCCCGTGCTTATACTCTTCAACGACGCCAGCATCAATGCATTCCTGGATCTGGCGCTTGATTTCTTCAACCTATTCCTGTGGAGCGGGATAGGGACGACGCCTCACTCGCGTCCTTTCAAATTCTGGTTTCAATTTTAGGTCCATCTGGACCAGTTTTTTACAAGAGAGGGGGGGCGGCAAGGCGCCCAACACCTCCTCATAGGTTATAAGCAGTCTCTTCAGGCGGGGGTCAAGGTTAAGACTCTCGAGTTTCTGAAGGAAATCCTCCTCAGCATGGAGGTTGCTTTTTCATGTTCTTTCTTTTTCTGCCGATCAGCAGTTTCGGCAGGCACAGAACCATCGTCCCACTCAGGGGGGCATTGCTGCCCAAAGTGCAGAGAATACACTAGAAGTATCTCAGGATCAGGCAGCGTATAGGACTCATCGTCCTCCTGTAACGGCAGCAGTGACAGCACTGAATTATACACTGATGTGATCAGAATTCCAATGATTCTCAGATGTACATTAGTGCAGTAAATTTTCCGTTCTGTTTCATGTTTTCTGTTCGCCGCCAGATGTCGCCTGTGAGCGCGCGTCGAGTCGCATTTGTCTTTCGTGATTTCCCAATCGGATTTATTTAAATTATTTCGAATGATTTCACGATGTGTCATTAATTGCGATGAATGCGCATTGAGATTCTATGTCTGCTCCATTTTTGTAGACCGGGTTTTCGTACTCTTCATATCTCACCATGGAGTTCAAAGGACTTACAAGTGCTTCGCATATGTCGCTCCAAGAGGCTGGATATGGGTCTGAAGAGGGTCAGTTGGGTTCGGAGTATTCAGGGGCAGTGTCGGGCGTTACGACCCCTGGGGCATCAAGGCTGCAGGCTTCGCAATCACAACAAAGATCCACCACTATGCAGCGGTTACATGGTAGCAGAGGAAATCATGACTCTGCTTCTGGAATCTCCACTGATACTCTGAGATCGTTGGACTTTAGCGGGGCTATTACTCCTTCTGGGTCGCTGCGTGTTCCCCCTGAGGTTACATTCGTAGCATCTCCCCAACAAGCCGAGGTCCAACCATCAGAGTGCCCTTACTGTGGCCAAAAACATTGGCCTGGTGTTCATACTTGTGCTGAGTGTTGCATGAACGCCCCACCCAACCTTAAACCCGGTCGAGAATCTCCCTCCTCAAGTGAATCTGGTTCCTCCTCTCACGCTTTGCCTGATCTGGAAGACAGCAGCAGCGAAGGAGAGCAGTCTGAAGCTGAAATTAGTGGTGATTACTGGGAAAACCACTTTCAGCAGATCTGGAATGAGGAATTCCTGCACAGGCAGAATTGGCTGCTGGCGGAGGCGGGCTATCGTGGCCGCCTGAGGGACTGGTTCCGGGCGTCGTGCCAGTTCCTCAGGGACAGCGGCCGGTCAAGATTTGATGCCCAATTGCAGGAGCAAGATGACTGGGAGGAGTTGATGGACAAGTTCGACAACCAGGCAGCCGTGATGGTGCAGATGGTCATCATCGCCGAGGAACGACGGCAGAATCTGCGTCCGCAGCCTGGTCCGTCGGGCGCCTGGGGTCGGAAGGACGGCGAGGTCGAAGAGATGAGGTGTGATTCGACACATTCTCACCTCTCCAGGGAGCAACTGTCCAAGCTTCCTGACTCCAACTCCAGTGTTGACAGCTGGGTTGATGACGTCAGAAGCAAGGGAAAAGGGACGAGATGCCCTTCCTGTGGCGAATGCGCCAAGGACTGCTCCTGTCGAAGGCAGATTTCGTCGCTGGAGAACAAGGTGAAGGAGCTGAAGAACGCCGCCAAGGAGAAAAAGAGGGATGATGACAGCAAGTGGAAGGACATGGAACAGAAGTTGGAGAAGCTTACAAATCTGGTACAAAATCTGAGCACTACTGGGCTCTCTGGACCAGCGCCTACAATGGCAAGCCACCCAGCACCTACCTCCTCAGCTGCACCCACATCCACGCCTTACGGCGCTCCACATTCTCCAGCACCCCCAGCTTTTACTGGCCACCATCCAGCTTTTACTGGAATTTCCGGTATCCCCCCTACTGGATTTACAAGTCCAATTGGGTTCAATCTGGGTACCGAAGGAGGAGAATCTTCGTCAGGGAAGTCTGTACTGTCCGTGGGTACTGTGGGAGATATTGATGGAGAAGCAAGGACCACTGTGAAGGAGCGATCCATGGCCTTGAAGAAGAAGGACCGGCAGCAGAAAGAAAACGAGGCAAAAATCAAAGAAAAGCAGAAGACATTGCAGGAGATGAGGATGCATCAAGCTCAACCAACGCCGTTCGTGCAGCCTACTGTGGACCAGGCGTTGCTGGCGGCCGCAATTGCACAGGCACAGGCCATGGGAGGCGCCGCAGTCAATCCAGTTTTCGTCAACCTGGTCAACACAGCCACCAACTTCAACCTGGACCACTTGCTGAACCCTTTGCATATGAAGCTGAGAGGGTCAGTGATGAAGCAGCCGAGGTTCTCAGGACATCCCAATTACTGGGCGTCCTTCGAGAGGCAGTTCGTGGTGTGGTGGCAGACCGAGAAGCTGGACAAGGAGCTCTGGATCCTTGGGTTGATGGATTGTCTCACCGGCAAGCTCAGAGAGAGCACATACAATCTGTATGTGGAGAGGCAAAACCAAGGGAATCCGCTGACGTATGAGGAGCTGTACCGCAGTCTGAAGAAGAAAGGATCACGACTACCTGAAGATCATTACAGGAACCGTCTGGAGAACTTCAGGGCGATCAAGAAATTATTTCTGGAAGAGATCCAAATTGCAAGGCAACATTGGGAGTTTTTGGTGCAAGAGGCGGAGAACTCTGGAGAAGGACTTTCCGAAGGCGAAATGAAGAAGATCCTCCTGAGCAAGCTCACGCCAGAGACCAAGCAGAAGATCAGGGACTCTCAGGCGGACCAAAAAGTCCTGGGCAACTGGGTTGAAGTCCGAGGATTACCAGAAACTATGGGAAAAATGGCTGTTCGTGAGTTACTACACTCTATCAGTGCTACTGGACTGAAGGACATCACTATTCGTGAGGGCAGATGGAGAGTTGGTTTCCACGATTCTGAACAGTCGGAGTTTTTCTGCAGCATGGTGGATGGAAAAGTGAAGTATAAAGGAACAGTTTTGAGGGTACGACCGTGGATCTTCAGTTATGGAGTCGAGCAGATCTGGGACCAACTTGAAAAGTATGCAAACTTGGAACGCCAGAAGTCCCAGGATGCACATGGCTTCGGAGGCAAGGTCAACGCCGTTGGTGAGAAGGGATGCTCTGTGTGCATTGCCCTTGGAAAAGAAGGTCGAGCGGCGACTCACACGACCGCAGATCACAGATGGACGCCCTCAGATCTCAAGACAATTCAGTCCAAAATGGATGGAAAGGGAAATACTCCCAAAAATCCCCAGCAGGATGGAGCACGAGATGCTGACCAGCATGGAAGGGGAAAGGGTAAAGGGCAGTCCAAAAGAAAGAACAGAGACTGGACAACAAAAGATTACTCGCAGCAAGGCGGAGATCCAAGCGACTCAAGATGGACCGATGCTGGTGGAAAAAATGGTGGAAAAAATGGCCAAAAAGGTGGAAATGGCAAGGGAAAGTCCGGGAATCAAGATGATTCCAAGGTGAATGGCAACCCCCTGTAAGCGGAGACGCCAGCGAACAAGAACTTCGGCAACAACAAGGATACTGGAGGTCGAGGCAAGGGCCAATCCAACGAATCCAACCCCAATTCCAACACCTCCAACAACAAAGGTCAAGGAGGTAAGAAAGGTGGTAAGGGGAAATCATTTGGAGGTCGTGGACGTGGAAAAGGAGTGAATGCTGTCGAAGCAGGAGAAGAATGGGTTGACGAAGGACAAGTACAAGACGTACAGCCGAACGAAGAAGAAGAATGGCAATAGGGAAGCCAACTTAACCCAATTCCCAACACTGGGGTTGAGTGGCAGGAGGAAAAACCCATCAGGGTAGTTGGGGCGGTGGATGGACGCTGCTGAGACCGGCTGGCGCGCTCCTCCGGCCTCCTGTACCCTGCCTGGGTCCTCAGCGCTGTCCGGCGAGGCAAGCAGCGCCAGTTTGTCTGCTGGATCCAGGTCAGATCGACGGATGGTAAGGTTAAACTTGCCCGATGTCTGATCGACAATGGTTCAGAGGTGAACCTGGTGAGGAAAGGCTTTCTGCAGGAGGATGAGACGAAGATGTCCTCCACCCCTGTACAGCTGGAGGGAGTCAGCGGACATCGCCTTGACGGTGGCGACAGAGAAGCAGAATTGGCGGTCAGATTGGTGAAACAATCAGTCTGGAGTGTGGAAGAGACGGTCACTGAGGAGTGGTTTGCTGGAAAATTCTATGAAGCCAGCATAAAGTATGATTTATTCCTGGGTCAACCCTGGCTTCACGCCCACCGTGTGTCGCCCATGGGACACAGGACATGCTTCCTCCAAGATCCGTCGACCACCGACCCGTCCGACCTGTATTATCTGCACCCATATACCAAGAGTATCCATCAATTCAAGGAGAGAAATAAGCTGCATTTTCAGCAAGATGGGCAGGATTGGACAAGGAATCAAGAAGATTTCGACGAAGGAAAGGTGGATGCGTTGAACAGCAAGAAGTGGAAGTCAGTTTGCTATCGAGTGGTCGACAAATGGCGGGACATTCTGGTGGATTATTTCGAAAAGAACCACAATTTTCGTCCTGAAGTTGATGCTTTTGCAAACAAAAAGAATAAAAGATTTCCGAAGTTCTACGACGATGCCTGGAGTGAGGACTGGTCTGAACCTCTTTGGATCAATCCGCCCTTCGACGTTTTTCCTCGTGTAGTGCAGAAGCTGAAGCAATCCGGCGCGAAGGCGATTTTAATTGTCCCCAATTGGCCAAAACAAGAGTGGTTCAAGGACATTATGGACATTTCAATCGACATTGTCGAGCTTCCGCACAAGGGCGTGAAGCTGTATTGCGAAGACAATGGCAAGCCTTTGCCACAGCGTTCGTGGAGCACGTTGGCGTGCTTAGTTGACGGGAATCTGGGAGATTATTGGCAAGATGGCAGTGAAATGGGAACAGAAGAGGTCATCTCACAATCCTCATTAATCGACGAAATTGGAGTGGATGAAGACGATCGAGAGCGGAATCCCGACGTATCGTCGCGGAAGGAGGGAAGGACAATCGGCGTCCCTCAAGAGAACGCCTCCATCCATTACAACTCGTCCCCATCCGACAAGAATCAGGCCAAAAAAGTCAAGATTTCAAGCAAGAATGAAGAGAAATCTCCAAGAATCTCGCCTGAATTGACAGGAATGAAGCTGAATTCGTCCGACCATCCCTTCAAGACATTCGTGGACCCCTTTGATTGGTGGGATCCCACGGAGGAGCGAGCTCAGGTGAGCTTCATCCGCCAGCAATGCGACGAAGAAGTTTGGAATGAAGTGGCCAAGAATATGAGACCACGACCAACAATTCGCAAATTGGTGGACATAATGTCGGTGATTAAATGTGGGAATCAGGTCGACGGAGACAAGATATCTGCAAGAAGGGACGCAGTGTTCGAAGATTATCAAGATGACGTGCTGATTGGGAAGTTGTGGAAAAACCCCCCAAATCGATGTGAAAATGGGGAAGCCAGGATTGAGATAATCGAAGGCGCCAAGGTTCACAAACAACGTCCATTCTATCTCCACGGCACCAAAGCAGACGCCCTGCGAAAGATTATTGAGCGCAATCTCTATGAGTTCGGTTGGTTGGAGGGCTGCATGAGTTCTGAGTGGTGTTCAGCACCATTTACTGTGCCAAAACCCCCACCTGCTGACCAATCCAGCATAGATGCTTGGCGTCTGGTGGTGGATTACAGAGCCCTGAATGCCGCCACAGTACCAGACGCGCATCCGCTTCCTTTAATCGAGAAGGAGATCGCCGCGAGAGCCAAAGGCAAGCTCTTTACTGTGTTGGATTTGCGCCATGGCTTTCATCAGATGCCCCTTCGAAAAGAGGATAGGCATTTGACGGCAATGTGCACGCCCTGTGGCACCGTCCAGTGGACTGTACTGCCGATGGGTCTGAAGAATGCGCCGTCGATGTTCCAGAAGATGATGGAGACTATTTTATTTCAGAAGCACAAAGATCTGGATTTACAAGAATTCTGCTCCATCTACATTGATGACCTTCTGATTGCCACGCCGTTGGGAAAAAACTTTGATGAGTGCCTGAAGTTGCACGAAGAACAAGTTCGAAACGTTCTCGGGGTCCTTCGACAAGAGAAGCTCGTGTGTGGACCCAAGAAGGGCAAGATGTTCCTCCAATCGGTGGAATTTTGTGGCTCTGTTTTGGAAGATGGGACAAGAAGACCAGCCCCAGGAAAAATGGCTGCCCTGCAGCTCTGGGAAAGGCCTAAAACCATCACGCAGCTTCGTGCCTTTTTAGGCTGCTGCAATTACTACCACGAGTTCCTTCCTCTCTACGCCAAGTTCTCTGGTCCACTAACAGAGTTACTGAAGGTTGGCAAAATAGAAGGAAAGAAGGGATCTCAAGTCAAGCTCAAGTGGACGCCAGAATGTGAAGAGGCCTTTACTGGTCTCAAGGAAGCACTGGCTAATGTGGTTACATTAAAGACTCCGTGGTTGGATGGAAGACCTTTTTATATTCGTACAGACGACAGTCGTTACGCCATTGGTGCTACGATCGACCAAGTCGACGACGAAGGTCACCATCATCCTCTGGCTTTCTGGTCTCGCAAGCTTACAACAAGACAGCGAAATTGGAGTCCAAGGGAACGAGAAGCCTACGCAGTCCTTTGTGCCTTACGGCGCTATGAAGGTTGGATCTTGGGCCATCGCGTTGAGGTACTGACTGACCACAAGTCACTGGAGAGCTGGAGGACAGAACATGTGGATACCCCTGGTGGACCAGCTGGGAGAAGAGGCCGTTGGCATGAAACTCTCAGCAGATTTGACCTCCATGTGACTTACATTCCGGGTCGCTACAACACAGTGGCGGACGCCCTGAGTCGCTGGGCCTACCCAGCCTCTGAGGCTTACTCTGAAGTGAGTTTTCATGGGACAGCGACGGATAAAGCTGAAGTGATCGAGTTCGACAAGGAGGAACAAGCACTGATCAAGAAACATTGTCTCCAATGTTCGATTAAAAATCGGATGAAGGTGGATTTGGTCAGATGCAAGGAGATTACCAAGGCAGATCAGACTGCAGGAGTTAACTCTGACTCTGAGTCGTCGCTGCCACTCCTAAATGTGTTTCCCCTGACGAGATCCAAGTCGAAATCCACGCTCCCTCCACAACAAAAGGATAAGGAAACTTCCTTCCTCTATGTGGATTGGACGAAGATGTACAAGGAGGACAGGTTCTTTGGGTCTGTTTACCACAAGTTGAAAGGGGACAAGCCTTACGACTCTGAAGAGACGTCTGATTTCAAAATCCAAGGCGACAAGTTATTTTGGCAAGGACGGATTTGTGTTCCTGATTGTCTGATTGACCAATATGTCAAACATTGGCATCGGAATGAGACAGCCCACACACATTCTCGTGTGCTGGAACAGGAGCTACGCCACAGAGTGTACACAAGGGACCTCAAGGGTGCCTGTGAACGAGTTGCCAAAGGATGCAAGCAATGTCAGGCGACCATCCCTAAGAATCAAAAGGCAGAAGGACTACTGAAGGGATTACCAATTCCTGAGAGGCTGTTCGACAAGGTGACGGCGGATGTCTTCGAGTTGGGGCAAATCCAAGAGGCATGCCTCTACACGAGGAAGCCTATCGATGGGGTTTTGTTAATTCAAGACCGCCACAGTGGCTACATCCAAGTCCTCCCTTGCAACACGAAGCATCTCACCTCTGAAATGGCTGCCAAGTGGACTGCAAGTCAGTGGATGAGTAACTGGGATGTGCCCAGTGAAATTCTGACGGACAGTGGGAAAGAGTTCATTGGGACTTGGTGGGAGAACATGTGTGCCCTATTGGGAGTTCATCACCTTTGTGCCCGAGTCTACGACCATCAAGCTCTCCCTGCTGAACGCGCTGGAAGGATTCTTATCTCCATTCTGAGAAAATTTCTGGCGACTGAAAAAGACTACAATTGGTTGGAGACAATTTACTGTGTCTTGAGAAGATACCATTGCACCAAGAATTACACTGGATTAAGTCCGAATGAGCTGGTTTTTGGTCGTGAGAAGATGGGTCCAGGACCAGTGATGCATCATCCAAGGCAGTGCTACGACGCATCACAATGGTTTGAGAAGATCAAGGATCTAGAGTCCAAGTGGATCAAAGCCAAAGTGGAAAGTCAAGCAGATTGGTTGAATTTCAAAAATAAGTCAAGAACGCAAGGAAAACCCTTCGAGAAAGGCCAGCAAGTTTGGCTTCGTAAGTCAGACGAGACCCTGAAGGACGACAACAAATTGTTACCTTTGTGGGATGGCCCATTCCAAGTCAAAAGTCAACTAAGTGAGACTACATTCAACATTGAGATTGAGCCAGGCAGGCATCAAGAAGTACATCGAGATCGTTTGAAGGCCGAAGTACCCTGCCCCAAAGGAAGGTTCAAGCCTCTCTATTGGACTTCGAAGTACCTGAGCGACAGGAAGATGGTCACAAGCAGTTTCGAGTTGGAGAAGATTCTTGAGTACAAGAAGAATGCTCGAGGCAAGTGGTACCTTCTGTGCAGATGGAGAGGATTCGGTCCAGAAGAAGACAAATGGGAGCCAGCTTCAAGCTTCATCCATGGGTATACGGATACTTTCATCAAGTTCCTGAAGAAACACCCTGAGATTGACAAAGAGCTCTCGCTGATCAAGGATTGTGTCACCAAGGAGGACTTACAAGCACAAGAAGAAGCTCCAATTGTGGCATCATCCATCTCTGACAAGATCTGATCAGAATTTGGGTCGCCGAAACTCTCCAAAAGGTTTACGGTCGACATATACCCTTGTCATGGGGACAAAACAGTCCTGACGCATCGTCTGTGTGGTTCGATGGACAGATGATGGGACATTCTGGGGTCATCCTGGTCATTCCATCCATCATTCTCATCATGGCCATCATGTGAATCATGTGCTTCATCTCAGATGATTCCAATCGGAAATTCCGAGAGGCCTTTATTCTCAACCACGACGACACTATCGCCTTTTGCTGTCGGCTGGGCCCCTCTACTCGCCTTGGGAAGGACTCGTTCGAGTTCGTGCTCATTACAGAGATTCTGGCACATGACTGAGTCTGATCCATTTCATGTGTTTGACGGATCTGCTCAAAATGTGATTTCCATCAGCTCTTACACCGAGACGGTTGGTTCGTATTCCAATAGACCACTGTCAAAGGGCTTATATAGACCAAGTGACGACGATGGTGTTCTTACTTGTGTCGACTCGCTGTTCATCTGTGGATTGTGTTGGAATCCCCCTCAGAATCAGCTCAATTTTGGCAAATTCCCAGTACCAAGCATTGGATGCTTATACATTCTGGGACTATAACGAGTCAATTACCCCTCCTGGCTCATACTGGATTAGACATGAAGCCCTGACGACGATACTGACAGTGTGGGGATACCCCACTGGGTTTTCTTGGTTATCATTACTTTAAATGATTGGATTTCCATCATGGGATTCATCATCATCATGAGGATTTGACCTGGATTGGCTATGAATGAGAACTGGATTTCCGTTCAACACTACACACAGTGTCTATCGACATTGAATTGGACCTATTTTGGCTTGCGGTGAGTTTCGCCACCCAGAATCCATGCGCGATTCACTGAATTTGGTCCCAATTCAGGCACATTTTGTACCATAATCTGGCATCTGGTCTCATGGCTACAAATGACACCAGCCAGTTTCACATATCTTGGACTCCATGAAGGGATACCCTATTTTTTTGACGCTCTACGACATGGCGACGCTCGTTTTCTGTTTTCTGGCAGTGGGATGTCAGATCCTGATGGCATCATGCATCATGGATCATGGATCATCATGTACATTCTTCACTCAGACTTTCAATTTTCGAATTTTCGAGCTTGAACGAAGCTTTTTCTGTGTGCCCTAAGGTACCTATGCGTTTCATTCAAGTCGATGGCCATCGCGAAGCACAGATCTCAGCACAATTTTGCTCAATTCAGCTCAATTTCACACATTTTGCCTTAGATTAGGCAGTTTTTGGTCACTTTCGCCGTTTCCTTCACTTCACTTGACCCAGCCTGACATACTGGTGTATGTTTTCAGAGGGGGAGTGTAACGGCAGCAGTGACAGCACTGAATTATACACTGATGTGATCAGAATTCCAATGATTCTCAGATGTACATTAGTGCAGTAAATTTTCCGTTCTGTTTCATGTTTTCCGTTCGCCGCCAGATGTCGCCTGTGAGCGCGCGTCGAGTCACATTTGTCTTTCGTGATTTCCCAATCGGATTTATTTAAATTATTTCGAGGGATTTCACGATGTGTCATTAATTGCGATGAATGCGCATTGAGATTCTATGTCTGCTCCATTTTTGTAGACCGGGTTTTCGTACTCTTCATATCTCACCATGGAGTTCAAAGGACTTACAAGTGCTTCGCATATGTCGCTCCAAGAGGCTGGATATGGGTCTGAAGAGGGTCAGTTGGGTTCGGAGTATTCAGGGGCAGTGTCGGGCGTTACGACCCCTGGGGCATCAAGGCTGCAGGCTTCGCAATCAGAACAAAGATCAACCACTATGCAGCGGTTACACCTCCTCAGACCAGATGGAGGATTTCCAGGTCTGTCTGAGGTATTGCAGCCGCTCCTGGCGCTCAATACCTTCGGCCTTCAGGTACAACAGCCGCCGGAGTTCCTGAGTGTCATGCTCAGACAATGGCATGTTATTAGCAGCAGGCCGCGCCAGAGCATCAGCACTGTGTGCATAGGCTGCATGTGTAGCACTGGCTTCCCAACAGGGGAAGCGGGTTCAGAGGTTGACTCTAGATCTACCTCCTCTAGCAACAGCTGGGCTAGGAAGGCACTATGTTTTAGGTCAACACAGCTGGGATCAACAGAAGGAATAGTGCTGGCGATCTCAGACAGTTTGTCGTCAGCATCCTCTTTTACAGCTGCAGGTTCCAGATAGTCATCGGGAGGCTCACACCCTGTAAGTGTGGCAGATAGGTGCTCAGGAGATCGATTTTTGAGATCATAAAGGGTCAGGCCACGATTTTGGGCCATGACCTCTTTGGGTAGCACCTGGTCTAGGTCACACAGGGGTACAGGATTGAGAGATCCATCGACGATGGACAGGAAACTGGCCCACTCAGGGGCCTGCATAGCTGTGTCTGAGTCCTCAGGCACATAGATGGGGCCGTCGGGGAGTTGCACTCTTCCCACGGTCATTCGTACTAGCATACGGCGCCAGTAAGCATGTTCACCAGAGCAACCCCAGTCAGGGGTGCACATAACAACCCTTCCTCCCTCATAAGCGATTTTGGTTAGAACCTTCGCGAGCAGGGAGAAGGGAGGGTTAGCATACGCTAGGACCATTGCTTTCCAGAAGAAACGGAAAGCATTGTTCAGTTGTTTCGAGCAGTACAACTGCATGATGTGCTGTTGTTGGCTCGCAAACAATTCCACCTGGATCTCATCCAGGTTTACCTGAAGGGCCGCCAGTCCATTTTCAAGAACGTGACGGGCCAATTGGTAGTTTTCAGTACGATAGTTAGTCTTGGATGCGTAGCGCATACCAGACTCTTTTCGTCCTGACAGCTCCAAAAGTACGGAGAATAGCCCACTGCCAAAGTCGCAGTGCAAAGAATAGGGGCGCTGGAGGGACAGCATTTTTACCTGGGGGTTTCTTCGTAGGAAGTCGGTGCCAATGACGATGTCAAAGGCGTCGGTGTCCAGCACTCTGCAGTGTTGGGTCACGGTTTCGTCGCCCAGACATATAGTCACATCGACCGCCCCCAAGGAATGAATGGTACGCCGATCCCCTACTCTTATGGCCAGGGTCTTAGTTTTTACTGAAAGTCTTTAGCAGGCGCCGGGCCACTATGGAAAGTGTTGCACCGGTGTCAAGCACCGCTCGAAAAACCTGATCCCCGATTTTAACGAGGATCCACAAAAACAAGTCCTCCTCTTCGGAGCCGCCCCCCTACTCCTCATCAGGGAACTTCACATCCACCCCTGCAGCAATGGGGGACTTGGCCATCCAGGCCAAGCGCCTCTTCTTGGAATTATTCCCCTCAGGGGTAGCGTTATCCCCTTGGGGGCGCTTCTTGGGGTCACCTGCGGCAGGAGCGGGTGTAGCAGCAGGAGTGGGTGTAGCAACGGGCGCTGATGAGCGCCTCAGGGGGTTAGGGGGTCATTTTTGCCACCCCCTTTGCCACCTCCTTCACCACCTTCCTCCCCGTTCGGGGGATTTCTGGCGGGCGTTTGGGTCTTCTGGCGTTCCGCCTCCTGACGCTTGAGTTTGTCACTCTCGCGTTTCTTGATGTGGCATTCGTCCTCGTAGTGACGACGTTTGCCACAGTAACCACAGGTGATGGTACACCTGAAATGGTCCTGATGGGCCACAGGTTTCCCATCTTTGGTATGCTGCTGACGTTTCATCTGCAGCATACAGCCACTGCAGAGATCGCAGTCAGAGGCATGACAAGGTGCCCCCTTGTCATTGACAGGTTTGCACCAGAACAGGGGGGGTGTACCTGCATCAGGTTTAACCTCATTCATGGCACGTAGGTTACCCCTCCCTTTACCACTTCCCTGGTTGGTGTTAGTGGGGTTTTTAGGCCCTTTTTCTTCGCCATGTTCGGGGATAGGGGTACCACCTCGACCCAAATGCTTCTTGAGGAATTTCTCCATGTGGGAGTCATTCTCTCTCTCAAGAGCTAGCTCAATCAAGAGGTCCACCAGTTCATTGTACCAGTGGGTCCTGCTCTTTCTCTCAGAGGTGGAGCGGCAATCATCCCACGTACGTTGGGGGATCTTATTCATGAGCCACAGGTGGGGCTCAGTGGCTCCGTGGGGGCCCACGTTCATCCTCGAAAACAAGTACTCCAAGTCGCACACATATTCAGAAATTCGTGCAGCCGATGGAAACTCAGGGAGCATAGGTAGCTCCTCGATCTGTGTGCGTACGCTGAGGTCAGTCTGATAGACTGGGAATGTTTTCTCCAACCTCAGGAGTACCTCTGCCCAGGTATAACAGGTTTTCACAATCTGTTTCACCTGTTTTTGCAAAATTTTCTTTTTGCATGGGCGTTTCAGCAGTGAGCATTTGGTGGCCACATCCACATGGGATTGGCCAGTCAACAAAAGGAACTCTGCAAATTCTTCTGCCCATTCGGGCATATTTTTGGGGTCGAACTCCGGCAGTTCCAGCTGGATGTTCGCCTGGGCAATAGGTCTGCCCGTCTTTCCTCCCCCCGGAGTTAGGCCTGAAGGCGACACGCCGGCAAGAGGTGCCAGGGCTGACAGCCCTCTTTTCTCAATCTCTGTGACAGGCACGTCCTGTAGTTCAGCCATGGGCACAGTCCTGGCACGGAGGTGAAAGGGGCTGGGGCAGGTGACCTTAGGCAACAGCCTTGAGACCCTTGATCTCTTAAGATCTTCGGCCAGGGTACTCAGTCCTGGAGAGAGAGAGGGTAACTCTGGCTTGGGTAAGGGTTCTGCAATACCCAGTTTAGCCTTAATGGCCTCCGATAGGGCCTTCACATCTGGATCTTCTGATCCAGACAGGAGTTTGGCCAACAGTTCGGCCGTATGATCCAGGGCACCGTAGGTTGGCCTTGGATGATGTTGTTCCTCAGCTCGAGTCGGGCCCACTTCGGGAGCCCTTGGGGTTGGACAACATGCTCTTGGATACTCAGGTCTTGGTCGTCTTGGCAGGGATGCAGTCTCGGCTCTGTCGGACGGCGGGCCAGAGTGCGCGTAGGACCCTAGGTCTGTACGTGGTCTGGATCCATGTACTGCCAATGGCTCCTCTCCATCTTCCCCACGAATGGATTTGTAGTACTCCTCATGTAGGATGTATTCATCCATCTTCTTCCTCAGTTCCTCATACTCCTCAGGGCCTTCAATCGCTGTTGAGGATGAAGCCAGACAGTTGGATCTGGATACTGAGGCTGCTACACGTCTGTGGAGATGACTGAAGCTGTCTCCACCGTGAGCCGCTAAGGCCTCGGTCGTAAGGCCTTTATTTTCTTCCGCCCTTCTGCGTTCTGGATCTCCTTGGGACCCAGATGCGCCACTGAGATGTTGTGGAGCTCGGTATGGTGGTTCAGTCATAGGGTGGGCCATGCTGCCCATTTGCACTTGGACAGTTCTGATGGGCCAGGTCCTGACGCTTGGCGTGGACATGATGAACTTGTTGTTGAGCTTTGTGTGCTTCACTTCTTCTCAGGGTCGGTTCAAAAGGTCACAAGGGACTGTCTCTGCTACCGGAAAGATGTCCTTGATTTATGCCCTAGATATTTTAATGAAATCCTGCAGGTTTTGTAGTTGAAAACCCAAACCAAAGCAGCAAGTAGAGCAAGAACAGGATGTGGATCGAATCAATGATTGGTTTTGGAATCCAGTGTAACACAGAAGGGCTGCAGATAGACAAAGCAGGTTTATACACATAGATTCAATCACAAATGGATAATACAAAAGATTTTATATGAAAATTGGTCTGACTCTTGCCTCAGAGATAGCATTAGGCACTTCATGTGCACTCCTTTGGGTGAAATGGTGCTGGTTAGGAATGTGGGGCATAGATGTCAGGACCACACAGAAAATGACTTGGCCAAGCAACTGAATTCGGAAACAGTTACAAAGTAGGACCACAATAAGTGGTAGAAACAATTGATCATAGGGGTCTTGGGGTGGGAGACCACTAGGCCTAACCACAAAGGCCTAAAGCATGAAATGCCTATTTTATTTCGGTATATCCTCCATGAAGGTAGGTACCTCCGCTCAGTTGAGTGGTAGGGGTGAACTTCATGGGGGGCTAGGGTCACAACCCTAGTTACTTTGAGAAAGTGTACTTTAGGCAGCAAAAGAGGGATAAAAACACTCAAGTTTGTCTTAGCATCAACAAAAGGGTGTTAAGGGGGGCTTGGCCTGGATCAAGCCCTCCAAGAAAGACATGGCAGTGACTTCTTCTTACTGACTGCAAATACCTCAGGGTTTGAGTGAATGCCCAGAAGTCTGAGTCTTTGCTACTCCTGTAGGGGCACAGTATGGCTAAAACTAATACTGTTCCGTCGGGCCATACAAAAACTGCTGCCTACCCCGCCAGTGGGTCATCCCAGGACCCATCGATGTAGACCCAGAGCCAATGGTCAGAATGTGTGTGCTCAACCGCCGATGCTACGCTCAAACAACCCCATGCACGCAAGTCAGAAACCTGAAGTGGGGGGAGTCGTTCGTGGTACTGAAACAGAAATCCTTCCTCGGTTTCTCCCACCGGTGAGCATCTGTGAGGGATAGGGTACGGGGGCAGAGGAGCGGGCAGTGAGCTCAGGGGAGGGGCGAGCTGAGCGTGTGCCGAGATTGGGGGGGGGGTCCGGCCCGTGATGGCAGGCGTAGAGAAAAGGTGTGGTGTTTGTCCCTGACGTGGAACCGCCTGTTATCTGTGTGGAAACGAATGAGGACGGAGGACTCGCTGTCGTGACTCAGGACCGTTCCTGCGTACCACCCTGTGTTGTACTCTACATGTATGATCTCACCCTCCTGCAAAGCTTTCACTGGGCAGGGGTTCCACGGGCCAAAACCATGACATCTGCCCCCCAAGGCATGCACTGAATCCACAAAGGCCACCTGGGGCCAGTTTTCGTTTTCTCCTGTAAGCGCCTTGTGGACCCACAAATTGCTCTGCTTCAGGCCTTCAGCATTAAGATATCTGATCGAATAGTTTTAAATCTGTGATCGCATGAAGGTCTGAAACGGCATCAAACCAAAGCAACCCTTGGACCTTCCATCGTATCGGTTTTTGGGGGAGAGGCCTCCGGGTAACCTGCCATAGCGAGCCAGATTGCTCCATATTTTACTCCGAAGAAGAGCAAGCTGGACGTCAGTCAGCGGACTAGCTAGCAACCTATATGCAACCGTAGGAATAAGTTGCTTGTTGGTTAGCATAATGAGTTCCGTGGCACTGAGTTTGAGCGGAGCCAGATGGGCATAGAAGGAATCTATTTCCCGCCTGAATAAAGTCGAGGACTCCGTTTGCATGGTCGGATGTGTAAAAATACAACCCTAGGTATTTGTATACCGCATGGGGGACGCCTCTGGGGTCTTTGGTTGAAATTTTTTCTCCGTACCTCGACACTATGTTGGCGTGTCCATTGCCTCACATGACGTGGAGCTCAGTTTTGTGAACGTTCATGTCGAGGCCGAGGGCCCTCGCTGGTCCATCAAAGACTTCAAAAACCAGCTCAATGTCACTGAGGGAGCGGGCTCGAAACAATATGTCATCGGCAAAGGCATGCAGACTTTTGTCTAAGCCCCACTCAATTTTGGTGTCCAGGTGAAAAAAAACCAGGTTCAGGTATAAAATGAAAGGAAGAGGGCTCAGAGGGCAACCCTGCCCAACTCCTTTTTTTTGAGAGTGTCCAGCGGTGGCTCTGTTTTCCACAAGCGGTTGTTCAAAAGCGTGTTTGTAGAGGCGCTCAATGGAGGCTACCAGGTGATCGGGGAGTCCCTAACCTCGTAAGACGCGCCACAGAGCGGCCAAGGGTACCGAATTAAAGGCTTTATCAAAATCAATGTATAAGTGATAAAGCCTGCCCTTACCCAACAGGGTGCGAGCAACCACGTCATAGATGTGGTCTCCACATCTATGCTGCTGAAGCCCTCCGTGTTGGCATAGGTGCAGTAGCTCATTCTGCCTAGTTTCTTCAGAAAGCTGTTGGCATTGCGACACAGCGGTGAGTTTAACAAGAGTCTGAATCAGGCAAATGGGGCGGTAGTTTGAGGGTTCACGTGTGTCCCCCTTTTTGTAAAGGAGGCACACCCGGGCCTTGGACCAAGAAGGCGGAGGGCCCTGGACCAGAATGTAATGGAGTGCCCTGAGGAATATTTTCTGAAGGGCATCAGGCAAGAGCGAAACTATGTAATAGTTAATTTCGTCCTCTCCGGTGGCTTTGAATGGAGAGGCCGACTTAGTTACGTCCCTGAGCTAGTTCAGTGTGGGGAGTGGCAGGGCCTTATGTTTAGTTGCAGGTGTACATTTAGGTACATGAATGAGGAATTGGTTGAGTGTGTCGTCGCCAACAGTGAATGTAGGATCTCCACCAAGCTTGGACGAACACTCGGAAAAAATGCGTCCTACATGCTCTGGGTCAGTTGCCAGCCTCGGCGGGTCAGTCGACTTATCCCAGAGTTGTATGGGTGACTTTTGACAAGGCTTGAGGGCCCTTTCAATAGCCTGCTTAATCTTACTCCCCTTCACCAGAGAGTAATGAAGCTGCTTCTTTGGCCGGGTCGCAATTGTTTTTGTCCACTTCTGGTTGAGGTCTTGAAGCTTGATCAGAGCCCTCTTCTTGGAGGCAGTGTTATCAGAAAGGCTGCTGAGTACCGATTTATATTCTCCCTCAAGTCTTGTTTCCTTGTGGGGTTTCATGGGGTTGGTGGTGCAATGAAAAGCAGCGGCGATTTGCTCCACCAGAGAGTCTAAATATGAGCAAAATTGTGCATCAGGTACCTGAGACAGGTCCAATGTCGCCGCCCATCTTTCCAGGGGCTCGATGTGGCTCAGGAAATCGATTTGCTCTTCTTGAGTTAGCCTCCTGAAGTGTGCGTGTCGTGTAGGGGGAGGGGGGTAGGAAGGTGTGTTTGGCGGCCGTATGACGCATGAAATGGGGTGGTGGTCTGAGGTTTGATCATGATCATGTATGCTGGCCTGAAGCAGCCTGAGCAACGGCGTTGACGGAGTTGGATTGAGCACAGTATGAAGTCGATGCGCGTGTCACAGTTGAGGAACGCTGACCGATAACGCGTGTATGCACGGGCCCCTGGGTGCTTGGCACGGAATGTGTCCACGGCCTCGGTTTTATCAATCAGCGAGCCCAGCCACCGCCAGCGGTTATCCGTAACTCCGTTTGTATCTAGGCTGCTCAACTGTGCGTTAAAATCACCTCCCACCAGGTACATGGGATACTTCGCAAAAAGTCCATTGAGGGACTTTTCAAGCTCGGGTTGGCGAGGGGGTTGAGCATAGACCGACACCAAAAGGACTGGTGGCAGACCAGGGAGGTGTAGGAGGGCAGTGCACAGAGCACCTGGGCTCGGGGAGGGAATGTCGAAGACATAAGGTCATAGCCTCGCAGAGATGACTATGCAAGCACCTTTGTCTCTGGAGGGGAGAACAGAACTAAGGAATTTGGGTCGCAATTTACCCGAACTCCAACTGAAGGGCAGGGAAGGGACGCGAGTAAGTTCCTGGTAGAAGCAGATCTCCCATTCTTCATGCATGTCTGCATGGATAAAAGACTCCGCACTCTGTTTGTTCAAATTGTGCGATTTGACTCTTATATTGGGAGGATTTGTTTCAGTCGGTGCAGGTGCGTGTTGTCTCGTGTGTAATTTGGGTGGCGGTGTGTTTTGCGGTCCGTCCGCCTGCAGCGGTGTCCTGTGCGGTGGGCCTCCAGGGTTCTGGAGCTGATTTCCATGGGTCCTGTCTTGCGATTCTTTGCGCTTGTCGTACGGTGCCGGGGTGGGGTGTGTATGTGTGATTGCCGAACCGTGCGGGATCGGGAGCGGGGGCAGGGGAGTGGCTGGTAGTTCTTGTACCGGTGGATGGAGTTGTGGGTGCTGCTCTGTGAGTTGCTGACTAGCCTTGCGCAATTTAGAATCAGAGAGCCCAATCTTTCCCCGAGCCTGCAGTAAACCATGACCTGTTATAGGAGCCAGGCGGGCCGTCCCCCTTGTCGTGCAGGCACCCTGTGGCGCTCAGGGGGAGCATGACTCTGCATACTCGGGCAAATTGTGGGTGTGTGATGAAACAGACCTCACTGTACATGTACAGCGAAGGGTTGACCAATTCATCCGTCCTCCTGCCTTCATTGGACTGGTCTGTGGTGCGGGTTAAGGCCTCACAGGGGGGATCTCGCTTCCAGAGTGGGTGGGCAGTGCGAATCGAGATAGAGGAAACCGGGCAGGGGTGCGTTACACAGCTTAAACATGTTGGAGCGTGTGTTTGGTAACACCAGGATGCACTGTTGGCCTGATGCGCTGTCCGGGCGTCCTGTGGATCTGACATGAGGACTCGACATTTAGAAGGGGACAAAAAAGACTGGTCGGTGATCCTTCCAGGCATAGCCGGGGGTTCGGAGGAACATACTTCACTGTACGTGTACAGCGAAGCGGAGTTGCCATCGTCAGTCTTCTCCCTCCTTGGGGTGACTTCAACTCTCCACGCTGTGGCGGGAACGTGGCATGTACAGAGAGTAAAGCGTGTATCAGTACGGCAGGTGACCAGACCAGAAAGCGGTGTAGACTATGGGTGTGTGTGTGTAACGCCGTCCGCGAGGTATAGAGATGCAAAAAAACGTCTGCGGTTGTCCTCCACCCACAGAAGGAAGAGACATACTTCGTCACATTGGGATGACGAAGTCAGAGCCTGCCACTGTAACTGCTCGTGTACTTCAGAACTCCGTTTCCGGGTTCGGGTTTCACTCATGCGTGACTATTTGAGAAACTGTCTGATGCATCCACTGTAGCGGAGCAACGTTTGTGTGCTCTCAGTGAAGTCAGGTCTCACATAATGGACCAACGACTCGCATTTACGGTGCATGCAGTGAATAAGATATGTGTGTAGCTGTGCGTTAACAAGATGCCGGTATCCCAGCTTGAAGAGGACTGAGCAGCTGTGGAACGTGAGGTATGCTTCACGCAATTCACAGAACAGCACAGGGCCGTAGGAAAGGCAGCGTACTTCATCATGTTTCAGTAAAGTTCTCCCGGGGGAGGGAGTATGCGGGGACGGGATCGAAAAACGAGGGCGCGCAGTTGACTGAGAAGGGCAACATACTTCACCGCCTAGCAGTGAAGCAAGTCTCCGACTTCTTCGTTGAGCGAATTTATAATTGCATGTGATGCGTGTAAAAGAGAGCTCTGAGAGCGAGAGATATTTGCTGCGCGTTGTCCTACTCTTCTTCATTGGAAGTAAGGTCAGGGACGCTGCGGAATATCATGGACACGCGCCTGGGACGTGCAACCTTTTCGCCTGCGATTATATCATGTTCTGAGGAGCAAATGCCATGTTCGTACGGGAACTTACACTTCCCAGTCAGGGCAACGATGGACCAACGCTCAAGGAGAATTGTGGCTCTCTCGCCCCCTCCGTCATCCGACGGTGAGAACTGCATGGGTACTGTGGCGAGTAAATTCACAATCACGACAACCTTGCCGAGCAAAAGGTTTTCCACGTGATCTTTGATGCCCACGCTCGGTGGGTAATCGGCGATGCTGCACTGGTTGAGAACCTCGTCTATGCCATTATCACGCAAAAATTGTTGGCACTGACCCATGATAGGCACAATGTTCTCCGGTATGGGATCAGACGGTTGTACATTTTTCCCCCGTGCATCATGAGAGAACCCAAAGTGCCGCAGTTTGCGACGTGTGGTTGTGTCCCAATTTTGGATGCCTGCCACAAAGTCCAAGTACCCTGTCTCTTGGTCCAAGGTTATGGCGTCGCCTTGCACGAGTAAACCTTCAAGAGGTCCGTGGGACTTGTTCTCAGACTGGATGACTTCCAGCAACGTGAGGGGCGGGGGATCCGTAGAAGCTGTATTGTCTAGCAGACCAATTTTTTCAGATGCACTGATCGGGGCTGAGGCGACTCTTTTATTCTCCTCTCTGATTGCTGCGACAAAGGCAGTGGATCCCAACTTGGTTCCCGCCAAAATTGCCTGGTTTTGAACAGTGAGGCTCTGATCTGCGGCCTTGAAGAGTGCATTTTTTTTGATGTCGTTGGGGTAAGCACACACTATCACTGTGTCAAGCATGTTGAAATTGTGAGCAAGGAAGGCCGAGTTTTCATTGGTGTACTCGGCTCGGTAGACATTGCTGGCAAAAGTCGGATCAGCAGCACGTCTCCAATTCTTTTATGGGCCGAATAGGCCCGCAACCACTTGCGCATGCAACGTCCTTTAATGTTAGGGCACCCGGATTTCAAACGCCGTGGCCGTAGGTGGTGTGGCCCATGTCGCCGCCGTGATGGGTTTGAGTGGGAGTTCCTTTGATTTGTTCTCACTGGTGTTCCCCCCACCCCAAAATCTGACAAGGGCTGCTTCCGGACCGTGAAAAAGAACATACCCATCATTGTGGAATGAGTTCCACGCGAATGATTGGATGGGATTTCTCCCATTATCGCACGGGTATCCACTCACGTCCAAGTTAGCCAAGATGCGCATCTTAGTGCGGAGTGACATGCCTTTTGTATACATGTAGGGAGGGCGTCCCCTTGGGCCTCTATGGAGAACACTCCAAGTTTCGGGACCATCCATTTGCGGGTGTGCGGCCAATTGCTCTCTGGATGTTTGTATTTGGTAAAGATTGCCGTTCTCAAGCTCCGAAACTTTGATAACAAAAATTTCACCGTTCTTTGATCATTCGTGGGTTAATATTTTTTCCAAGAGTTCCTCTCCACGTTGGGTAGGCAAAGTCCACTCAAAGCGGTAAAATCTGTCGTGTGGTGTCCTCAAAGCGATGCCCCCCCCCAAAAGATAAACTGCTTCCCTAGAATTTAGGGATATGTTGTCTTGTGATGGTTCAAAAACTCGGTTGATGAATTTTTGAAAACCCCGGACGTTGGAAAGGGCTTTCTCTGTGACGGCGGTCCGATTTTTCCCCTCACCAAGATCGATCAAATATCGGTCTTGGTGGTACTTCCAAAGGAGGTCACGGTGCACGTCGAAACTGAGCGTGATGTCCACGGTGGATAGGGAGTTAGGCACTTTGATTGCTTGGAGAGCCCCTTGCAAGTTGAGTCCACGGGACTCTAAGTCTTTATACAATATTGGATCCGTGGGGTCTCGTGAGGTATTGAGGTGGATTGAAACGTACGGTCTCTCCGGGATGTTCCCTTCCTCTAAAGAAAAAGCCCTCGTGGGGACGAGTGGCCTAGTGCCATGATGGCAAACAACCATATCCACCGCCCATTTGAGGTCAATGAGGGGGCCTGCGGCAAAAGGAAGGTGGTTGGTGACACGGGTGTGGCGTTCCCACGTTTCCAAGGTGAACCCCCCGGTGTACACCTTTTGATCGTCCTCCTTTTTCCATTCCGCAAATGCTCTTTTTAGCCCTTGGGACCATTTTTTCGAGGATAAATGCAAATTGGGGGAATCCTTGCGATCATTTGTTGGAAAAATATAGGAATCACGGTGTTGCTTTAATATATCCTTTAGGTTATGATTTGGGTCGTGGGCCACCGTCACGGAGTGTTTCTTTGCGTTGTCCGGGGTTGTCAATCCTTCAAGGAGGAGCTAGGCGGCTTGTGCGCGTCAAAAAAAAAAAAAAAAAAAAAGAGAAGGAAACACAACAAAAGGAGAAACACCAAACCACAAACAAAGAAGACACAACCACGGACCACGGGAAAACAATGGAATGACAACCAAGTATGTTACGGCCCCATGCGTCCTACATATCATATTCACCGCTAAACATGCGTAGATGAGAAAACCAAGTATGTTGCGAAGGAGGGCGCCCAAGGGACAACACCGCACGCAAAAAAGAACGACGAACCACCACGCACGTCAAAAGGCATGCCCACAAACACAAACGGCAACCATATATCCCCCATATTTCTTCCTCCATAGGCTCCGACCACCGCGAGATACACAACGAAGAAAAAAAAAATCAACAAAAGCGCAAAAGGTATGGGGCGGCCACGGACATTGGGGAAACAATGAAAAGGCGAACAAGTATGTTAAAATTACGAAGGAGGGCGCCAAAGGAGCACACCACGCACGCACGCACCCAAACGTACGCAAGCCCGCAAAGTGAAAGAAAACAGAGACAAGGTCAAAGAGAAACATGGTATGAAACCCCACCCCCGCCCCACCCACACAACGTGCTCTCGCTATAGGCGATGCCCACGAACCACGGGGAAACAATGGTATGGCGGGCAAGTATGTTAAGAATGCGAAGGAGGGCGCCAAAGGGACGGACAACGCACACACGCACACACATAAACAAGACCGCAAGGTGCAAGAAGACGGAGACAAGAGCAAGGAGAAACATGGTATGAAACCCCACCCCGCCCCGCCCGCAAACACGCACAAGCTCTCACTATAGGGGATGGCCACGTACCACGGGGAAGCAATGGTATGGCGAACAAGGGACGGCAACAAGAAGCTGCACAAGGTATGACAAGTATGTTACAAAAAAAAACACGAAAGCGCCTTCCACGCCCTCTCTATAGGGGAGACGCAAGGCAAAGAGATGTGTTATCGAAGACGCTACGGAAAAAAAAAAAAAGGGAGGAGACACAAAGCACAACGCGCAAAAACAACCCACCAACCCCCCAAAAAGACCTGCGCACGCTCTTTCTCTACAGGGGAAGAAAACACAGTGGGACAAAAGGAGATGTACGTACTACGCATCACGCATGCCACGCATTTCTGCTACGCGTCTACAGGACCTCTTCTTCTGCTTTTTGAACCATGCCGACGACCGACGACGAGAACCAACCAAGGTATGACACACCCCACCCCACCAACCACACACCGCAAGCACACACACGCACACGCACGGCAGGCACACCGCGCACGACCCCCCCCCCCACGCCACCCACACCAACACGAAGGGCCACACAGCGCACACACACACACCAAGGCCAAGGAGAAGGGCACCCGGAAGACACACCCACCGCACCACCACACCACACTACCAAAAACACAGACACCACAAACACGCAACACACAACGCAGCACGGCCACCGCGCACAACCACACACACCACAAACACAAAAGTTTATAGTGTTTTCAGCACTGTGTTTTTGCTTCTCCTGCTGCTTGTTGTTGCTGTAGGGTGTCCTGCTGCTGGTTTTGGATGATGAAAAGCTTTTGTTTGTTGAAATACAGTAAGGCCAACTCAATCCAGGATAGCCCAAGCCAATAGTATGCAAGGAGAAGGAAATTCAGGATCAAAGCATGAAGGGCTGCAGTGTAAACAGTGAAAGATGATTAGATATTCACAGAAACTGCAACTCAGGATACAAATGAATGCATATTCACAGAGATAGCTGAAATATTTTGGGAAAAGAGTTAGAAAACTGCCTCAGGATCACTCTCTCTCCATAGTGCCATCTTAGGAGATGTGCACTCTTTCTTTTGGGTCCCATATGTGCTGAGGTGGCATGGTATGTGGCGATGAGGTCACTGCCATGTCACATGGGATCTTCCTACTTAGCTAGGCTGACCAGGAATTGAACCCAGGACCTCTCAAAAAGAGGTGCCTAGCCCCCTATGGTGCATACCACTAGGGCAGATAAGTATTCATGGAAAAACATAGATAAATTCATAGGCTCTACCTTAGGTATGTCAGTGCTCAGTCAACTCAGGAAAAGATGTTTTACTTCTGATTGAAGGGGGATTAAGGGATCCACTCCATATCCTGATTGGGTGTTTGGTTCCATAGGTCAAAATGTGTTCTCACCACTTTTGGCTGGACCAATACTAAAATAAAATTGCATGGATGCTCAGTGCATCTCTAATACAACTAGAGTATGTCCCAAAGCAATGGAAAAGCACTTTTTCCTACTCCCCCCTTGTGCTGTGGTCTCCACCACTGTCGCATTTTAGGAAAAAGGGAATTTTTCTTGGCCTTTCCTTGGTTTCCACATCTACTTTAAAATACCTACAGTCTCCCTCACACTGAAAAATGGGCGCTCACCATGGCTGGCGTCCTTTTGCTGCTCTGATTGTACAGTTTCCTACAGAAGACTCAGCGCTCTTGGCGCTGCCGGGGCTCCTGTGGCTTGGTTGGGTTAGATTGGAAGCATGCCAAACATGTGCATATGCATCCCTCCCTCCAAGACGCAGCGTCGACACAACCCAAACGCAAGACACATTATACACACTCGCATGGGTTCTCGTAAACCTGCTGGCGACCTGTGACCTGTCTTAGGGCGAAGGGAGTCGAAAGAAAATTAAATTTGCCCCTTGGTGGGGTCTTGGTTCTGCTCAGTCTCTCCAGGCACCTGCGTTTCGGCCCGAACACGGCCTACTCAGCGAGGCTGCGCGTGGGTATCTGCAGAGGCAGGAATGGGAGATTTATGGACGAATCCACGCAAAAACGAAGCAACGACACCAAAATCTGTCAAATGACGGCGTAGAATTTTTCTGAAACGACACACCTGAGTAGAATCCAATTGTGCATCAGAAGCACATTTTTATAGGAATTATAGTCATCTCTGGATTTTTTAAATCCAGAAATTCATACGCATAAAATGGCGGCGCGCAGGAGCGGCTCCTAGCGAAGCGCCGGAAAATGGAAAAATAATGGAATTATAAACGTATGTATCACGTAGTCTTGAAAATGACAAGACACACATTAATAAACAAACATACAGATTCCACCCACACTAATAGAAGATTCGAAAATTCAAGAATTCGAAAATCAATGGAAAAGACTTCAATGAATCAGGTATAAACTACAGGTATGCTTGTCTCGCATGCCGCATACACATTGCTCGTCTCGTGTCTCCGTGAACGAGTCGTGTAGCAGCGCTAACAACGATAACCACGATAGGACGCGGTAGAGGGATTGATTAGAAAGATTGCAGATGATTAGCGGTCAGATCAGGGTGATTAGTCATACACACAAGTGCATAGCAACGTTCTTCGCGTGCGCCCCTTTTGTACTCTCACCTTGCTTCACTTCCCAGCGGTAGGTAAGGTAGGTACGCCCAGGCGGGGCCACCCCCTGGTGGAGTCAAGATTGTTGCGGAGATGGGCAGGTTTGCCCAACGTGATTGTGCATAGTCGCGCATGCAAACACGCATTAAAGGGTAGGCCACGCGAAGTGCGCACGGTAAACCTTGTTTAGGCTACCCAGGGGCTCCTCGGTGCGTTCTTTAAGAGAACCTGAGGAGTCCCTTAACGCTTGCTTGCTTGACAAGGGTAGCTGCTCCATGCAGCGTGTTTGCGGACAGCGTATTATAGGGCACACTGAGAAGGGTATAATACCTGGAGTGTGCCTTGGTTCCTCCGCCGCAAACGCCCTTTCATTGCCTTTGTTTTACAGGTGGGCAGGTAGGGTGATTGGTGCAGCAGCATTTTTTTATGCCCTGCTAAACAAGGGCGCAGATCACACAAACAAGTAACTCCGCTCCGCCTGTGGCAGAGCAGGGAGTCCGACTTCATCGACATCTGCGCCTTGCACGCGAGAGCACTCCTTCCCTCCAAGCCCTTGCAGGGGAAACACATTGTGGCGTCCCCTGTGAGGCCACAGTTGCTTAGCAGCGCTGTGTTCTCTTGTCATTTCACAGGTGGGTCGCTAGGACCCATGAGAACTTCCTCTTCGCAACGCCAAGTAGAGTGTGCGTGTAGGAGTGGTAGTCCTGCGTTGGGGCTAGAGCCAGTTGCCCAGTGCTCGCCCACCAGGATGGTGCCACTGTAGGGTGTGTAGGACCTGTAGGGGGCGTGTCACTGTCCCACCCTTTTCCTGCAATTTTAGCTGGGTTGGTGGGCTGTGACAGTGGTTAGGTCAGTGTTTTGGCCACATAGCAAACAGGCGTTTTGCATGCCTTCATAGCTTTTGGCCACCCCTCCCTGTAGTAGACAGATAGGTAGGGAAAACAATACCTGGATTAACACTCTGGGTATTCCCCCAAGGTTTTGCGCCAGCACAGAAATTGGGCGCATAGGGGAGGGGAGACCCGGGGCGTACCCCGTGGCATCAATAAGCCAACCCTCCAGGTTCAGCAAGGGCGCAGACTTGGGTATAATTAGGACACCACTTCTGCGGCTTGCTCTCAGGACCTTAGGACTAGCACACTCACACATACGCTTTGGCAGGTAAGGGTAAGGTTCAGTCCCTAGCTTTAGTCTTGGAGGCAAGCGTCTCAGCGAGCCTCAACAACTCACCAAGGTTGTTCTGGGACAAGTAGTCAACCAGAACTGAGTTTAGGCGTCCCTCCGGTAGAACAAATGCAGAGAAGGGCTCCCAGGTGGCCTCTTCGACTCCAAACCCTTCCCAGAGGGTGAGGAAGCGCCAACCCTGGCGATAGCGGTGGCGTAGGACAGACTTCACCAGGTAGAAGCCCTCCTTAGCCATCTCCTCGGCGTTCATGTCGGGGAGTTCACCTTCAACTTCCATAGGGCTGGCAGCCCCTTGTAGGTCCAGAGCGGCGATTTCCTCGTCGTTCAGCTCCCACTCCTCCCCACAGAGGTCTTCAGGATCATGGTAGCGCTTCAGGTGTTGAGCAGCGCACACCAGGGTCCCCCCTAGACGGGGGGAACACCGCACGGTGATACGGTGTCCATCCACAGATAGGATCTTGTACGGCCCGAAGTATGGGTCATCGCTGGTAGAGCGTGGCCAGGCGGGTAGTCGACTATGGTGCACCAGTACCCAGTCTCCCTCTTGGTAGGTGGCCGGTACACGGTGCTTGTTCTTCTTGTTCCACTGAAGCTCCCTCACTCTCTGGAGCATAGCCTTGGCCTTGTCCACCTTCGCTTGTTGCTCTTGGACCCATTCACCCACAGAAGAATGGGTGTCCTCTGGATAGGGGGCATGTAGGAACCATGCCGGGCGCCCCATGAATAGCTCATGTGGCGAGTAGCCAGTAGCTGAACTCTCTTGGGAGTTCATCATCAAGGATATGACGGGGAGTAGTCTCACCCAGTCTCTGGTGCGCTCAGTCTTGCACCATATCCTGACGTTCTCCTTCAGGACACGAATCTGTCGCTCACATAGGGGGTTGCTCGTGTGAGAGTAGGGAATCCCCGTAGACAACTGGACATTGAGGGATCTCAGGACCCTCTTGTACCAACCAGTGTCTGAGCGTACTCGTACGTCCTCATCGGAGTTGATCTCCTTGGGCGCCCCATAGACACAAAACCACTCCTCCAGGAGTATCTTGATAGTCTCCTCTCCGGTAATGTGCTTGGTACATGGGAACACCCTGGTAAACCTGGTCAACCCACAGGTTACCACGAGGGCGAAGTCATAGCCCCCGAACTTCGGCATCTCTGTGTAGTCCACGTATAGAACACTGTTAGCACAGTGAGGGATGGGCAGGGTCGAGTAGAGACCTCTGTCCCTGATATCCCCGGGTTTACAGGACCTGCACGGGCACTTGTCCACGATAGGCTGGAGCGTCTTCCGCAGCTGGTCGTCAGTCCACGTAGTGTGGAACCACTGCTTGAACAGCCTCAGGGTACGGTCAGCACCCACATGACCACTGGACTCATGGGTCCACTTCAGCAGCGCTGGGACCCGGTCACTAGGCACCACGATGCGGTCCTCGTGCCATAGGTAGCTCTTGTCCCTCTTCCACTGGTCCTGGTTGACCAGGAGGGGTTCAAGGCGTTTCTCCAGGCGCCGGTAGATATCCCCAAACTCCTGTAGGTACTCCGATTGTTGGAGTCCATCCAGGGGGCGTATCATGGTCATGTTCAGGTCCAGGTGTACGTCCATACGGCTGAACGCCTCCTTAGCCAGCGCTTCAGACCGGGCACCAATCAGGGCGTCGAAGTTGTTGCGGCTGATGTAGTCGGCGCACTCGTTCTTCACTCCCTGGATATGGTGTACCGTCAGCCGTAGTTGACTGAGGTAGGTCCACCAGCGGCGTAGCTTGGCCTTCTCAGGTGGGGGGCCCTTCTGGAAACTGCGGACCGGTTCTTGGTCGCACAGCCAGACCACAGGGTTACTCCCCAACAGTCGTGCTTGTGAGGATAGCACCAGCATGCCCGCGAGCAGTTCCTGCTCATAGGTGGAGTAGTTCCCCCTGGCCTGGTTCCACTTCCAGTTCCAGTGGCCCAGAGGTACTAGGACCCACTTGTCGTCAGGGTAGCTGTGCTTGAGGGTTCCATCTCGGTTGAGACCTTCTGTCCCCCATTGGGAAATGGCCGAGTCGAACTCCTCCTTCTCTAGTGCTTGCCATTGGAACAACGTTCCACCACCGCCCACATTGCTGGCGTCGGTCACCAGGATAATCTCCCCTTGTGCTCTAGGCACGCCCAAGCACTTAGCGTTGGCCACCTTGTCTTTGAGCTCGTCAAACGCTTGTTGCTCTTGTGGGCCCCAGCGCCAAGTAGTACTCTTCTTGATCAAGTCCGTCAGTACGGCGCTGGTATAGGTGAAGTTCTTGATGTGGCGGCGATAGAAGTTGCACGCCCCAATGAAACTGCGTACATCATGAAGTCCTTTCTTGGGGTCTTCGTGTCGTACCTTGGCATCCATCAGGGGTTTGGCCTTAGAGGCCGCTGGGGTCCACCACCCATAGCCAACGTCAAACCCCAAGTACTGCATGGTCCCCTGCATGAATTCACACTTCTCCAGCTTGAGTCGTGTGTGGTTCTCCTGGTAGACCGCAAAGAACTCACCCAAGAGGATTAGGTGATCCTCCTGGGTATTGGTCCCAAGGCATACATCGTCGATGTGAGCCTCCATCTGGGCACCACGGGATATGAGCTCCTGCACCTTAGGTCTTCTTGGTAGGATGGACAAGATCTTGTTCATCAGCTCTTGGAACAGAGCGGGTGCGTTAGCCACGCCAAATGGCATGACCTTCCACTTGAATACCCTCCCCTGAGGGGTGATGAAGGCCAGTAGTTCCTGCGCGTTGGGCGTCAGGTCCACTTGCCAGAATCCACTTCGCTTGTCCATCTTGGTCTTGTAGCGACAGGAGGCTATCTTCTCCAGGGTAGACTCCATATTGGGAATGGACCCTGAGTGGTTCAGCGTCTTGTTGTTCAGCTCTCCATAGTCCACTACCAGCCGTTTGGCTGTAGACCCAGGTTTAGCCACCAGGAAACAGGGGCTGCAGTGTAGGGGGTAGTCCCCGTCCTTGTACTCCAGGACTAGGCCAGCGTCGATACACTCCTGTATCTGTCGCTCAATCTCGTCGGCCTGCTCTTTAGGAGCTGGATAGGGTCTCCTCCGAATATGACCCACGAACTCGGGTTTCAGCTTGAGGTCCATCTGCACCAGCTTGTCGCATGAGGCTGGGGGGGGTAGTTCTCCGAACACCTCCAGATAGGTCCTTATCAGCTTTTGTACCCGCGGGTCCAGTACCTTGATCTTGTCCTCCATGTCCTCGTCGGAGTGTAAGTTGCTTGCCCCTTGAATAGACGTCGGGAGGTGGTCCTCCACCGACTCTTCGCCCGCGGTAGCATCCTTCAGCCCTTGGTAGGCATACAGAAGTTCTTGCTCAACCATCTCCGGTGGACGATGGCAACATAGGCACGCTCGAGGGGGTTCACATACACATTCCTCCGAGAGGTCGTCCTCCTCTGGGGTCCTTACATGGGCACCCCATACGCTCTTCATGAGCTTGAGATCTACCTCCCTTTGCCAGGTGGTGATCTTCTGTTCGGGGTCCTCCTTCAGTTGGGATAGGTCTCCCATACGTCCTTGCTTCAGTGGCCACGTGCTGCGGGTAGGCTTCGCGTAGCATAGCTTTTTCGCCACCAACTTCCTCTTGGAATCCACATACTCCCTGAGCCTGGATCGAGTGTCCAGCTCTTCATCCACGGGGTCTTCCACCCTCATGGAGAGTAGGGGTTTTAGTTGGGCGACGTACTCGGCGTTCTCCACTTCCTCCACCGCAGTCTGCACGAAGAAGGCGTCGTGCTCAGTTTCGTCGTCTGAGTGGATAGAGCTAGGTAGCTCAGATAGTCCACACTCAGAGACTCCATCAGGAACAGGTACATGACAGGGAGAGTTGGGGGCGTTGGTGTCAGTCACGACGTACTCATCTCCTCCGGGTGTAGTCTCAACAGCATCTTGAGGTCGTAGGCGATCCTTCAAGTCACCCAAGGCGAGTCCATCGCTTTCTCGTTGTATAGCCTGGACCAGAGTAGGGTCCAGGTCTTCCCAGGGGATGGTGGTAAGACTTCCGTCCACCACGCTGAGCATACTCCCCCATCCGGGCTTCCCAATGGGCGTCTTGCGTCCCAGAGGCACGTAGATGGCCTCATCAGGTAATCGCACCGAGCTGATAGTCAGCTTGTCAAGGAGGGTTCGCCAGTACTCGTTGCCCCCATGGGCTCCCCAATCGGGGGAACACAGGACCATACGGGAACGTTCCAAGGCCACCTTGGTCAGCACCTTCCCCAGTTCACTGAATCTGGGGTTCCCGTAGGCCATCCCGAAAGAGGGCCAGTAAAATTTGTAGCTGCAGTTCTTCCCCTGGCTGCAGTATAGGTCCAGTACATGCTGTTTGTCGCTGGCGAACAGCTCCACACTTAGGTCTTCTCGAGAGTAACCCAACTCCTTCAGACCTTGGTCTAGGACTTCCCCCAATAGTTGATAGTCCTCAGTTTTGGAGGCCGCCATCATGCTCGAGGGGTCCTCCTTCGATAGTCTCAGGTAACTCGAGGTATGTTCCGACTGCTCCAGTGGCACAGACTCCCTGCCACTGCCGTGGTCCACGTACAGGAGGTAGGGCGCTTGCAGCGTCAGGGATTGTATCTGGGAGTGCTGCACGAAGAAGTCAGTACCCAGTACAAAGTCGAAGACATCAGTGTCCATCACATAGAACCGATGGGCGATAGTCCTGGAGCCCATAGGTACCTCCACTTCACAGTCCCCGCAGCTGTGCACCACATGTCCATCCCCCATCCGTATAGCGGCGGTGGTCATGGTGTTCTTCAGGCTCCCACAAGGTAAAATTTTCTTGGCCACTATCTATATTTTGGCTCCAGTATCCAGTACCCCCAGGTATTCACGTCCCCCTAGTCGGATACGTACCCAAAACACCAGGTCTTGGGTGCCACCAGAGCGTCCCCATCAGAATTCCGCGGGACAGGTCACCTCGAACCCCTTGTTCCGCAATTTGCGGGCCATCCTCATGAATCGGCTTCTCTTCTTGGCGTTGCCGTCATCACCACCTTCATGCTCACGCTTGGCTCCTTGTTCTTGCTGGGCCTGCGTCTGCGAGCGTGTGGTAGGTCCAGTCTGCCCTCCAGAGGGCTCGGAGTTCCCCCCTGGATTAGGGTTGGGGTTGCCTCCGTTCTTGTCCTTGTTCTTGTTGTCGTTCTGGCGGTTAGCGCCTCCTCCTCGTCCACCTTGACCCTTGTCCTGACCACCTTGACCACGTCCTTTCGACTTGCCCTTGCCGGAGTCGTTGCCTTTGGCCTTGCCTCCACCTTTGCCTGAGCTTTTGCCAGGATCTTCCCCCTTAAGCTTCGCCGATAGGCTTTGCTTATCGTAGCACTCATCCTCGTAGTGCTTCCGCTTACCGCAGAATGCACACGTGATGGTGCAGCGGTAATGATCCGGCAGCTTCACTTTGGCTCCGGTGATCTTCTCCTGCTGCTTCCCCTGGACGACGAAGCAGTCTCGCTGCTCGCAGTCAGAGGCGTGCTGCAGGTGGCCCTGCTCATCTATGGCGTCACACCAGAATAGCTCCTTCACGTTCTCCATTAGGCGGGCGTGGGCGTGTTTGGGGGTAGTCCCCTGCCGAGGTCGGGACCCTTGGTACCCTTTGCCTCCAGAACCTCCACCACCAGGACGGTAGTGGTTCAGGTGTTGGTCGCTCTCCTTCTCCAGCGCCATCTCCAAGAGCAGCACGCATAGATCCTCGTAGCGGAGGGATCTAGCCTTGCGCTGAGCAGTCAAACGGCACTCGTCCCATAGCTCTCGGGGGAGCTTGGAGCACAGCCAAAACAGCAGGTCGTCGCTGCTGTAGGAACCGGGCGTCAGTCGTCCAGCCCAGTGGTCCAGGTCCGCCAACAGCTCGGAGACCCTGCGGGGTTTGGGGTTGTTGGGCAGGACGGGCAGGTTCTGGATCTCGGCCCGGATGGAGAGGTCGGTCTCGTAGGTTGGGTACTGCCTCTCCAGGGCAACCAACACATCGGCAAAGGTGGCGGAGTTCGTGACGATCTGCCTGACCTGCTTCTCCAGGTACTTCGTCTTGCAGCACTGCAGGAGCAGGTCGCACTTCACTCGCCCACTCGCGTGGGTTTGGCCAGTCAGTCGTAGGAACCGACCAAAGTTCTCAGCGAACTCGCTGAGGTCCTTGCCTGTGAACTCAGGCAGGTTCACCACTATCTTGGAGGTGGCAATAGCCTTCGCCTCCTGAGCTCGGCGTCCTTCAGGGCGTCGGGTCTTCTTCTTCTTCTTCTTCTTCTTCTTACCCTTGGGGTCCTCGGGGTCCTCGGGGTCTTCGTCATCCGATGGCGAAGAAGAAGTCATCGACGGCGGCCCATCATCGGAGGGGTCTCCGCCTAGATCACTGGAGCCATAAGGCTCCACGTCCACCATAGCCCTTAGGGCGGTCAGCCCCAGCTGGTCCAGCTCGGCCCTCGTCGAGTTCGTCACGTGGCTGTAGGGCGGCTGGGCTGTCCTCGGGACGAATGGACTTCTCGGTACTGCTGCAGGAGTCGGCATCGGTCGGCTCCTCAGGCTCCCCAGGGTATTTGTCAACCCTGCCGCCAGGTGGTTAGCCTGGACTCGGTGGGGTGACATTCCCACCGTCGTAGGTGACGCATGGGACGGGATCATCAGGGGCTGCAGTTTCTCCCTGATCTCTTGCGTGAGGTCGCTCACGATTTGCGAAGTGGCTCCTCGGAGCACCTCGTTGATCTCCGACCGCGTCAGGGACCTGTTGGAGGATCTTCCCGATCCTCTACTCCTGCCTCCCAGAGACTCTGGTCCTTTCCTCAACCCACTCAAGGGTGCATACCCAGGTGCATACCCAGGAGCATACCCAGGAACTTCCATGTAGGTTCCAGTGGCGTGGAGTGGATGGGAATGGTCAGCCGCATACCATCGCGGCGCAGAGCTGGAAGCCACCGGCTCACTGGCAGTAGTTGCCTCAAGGAGCGCAGTGGTAGGTGGGCCCATGCCATAGGCGGGGTAGTGAGGCATGCCAGTAAAGCCTGTGCCCTCTGCCATAGGCTGGTTGGTTGTGGAAGTGGATGTTGCGGCGGCTGGGAGTGTGGTGGTTATGGGAGAGGGTGATGCAGGGAGGCCAGAAGCGCTTGGTGCGTCTTCGAAGGTAGGGATACTCGTCAGGTCTTGCCCTTGTTCCTCTCCTTCGTCTGCTTCTCCTCCAGCATCCTTCTCGCTCTCGTTCTCTCTCTTCCTCTTCACAGGCTGAGGCTGAGAGACCACTTCCTCCACCGACAGGGCCCCGAAGGCCGTCTGGAGGCCATCCAGGGAGTCCTCCGCCGTATCCATTGGCCCATGTAAGGGCTCCACCGAAGGTACAGCGTCAGGCGCCGGCCTTGCCGGTGCCTCAGGCGCTGGCGCTGTGTTCACATCGGCGTCCACTCTTCCTGGATCCATCTTAATCCACCCTTCTGCTTATGTTTGCCTGCTCGGAGCACTGGTTGTACGGCGGGGGGTCGCTGCCGGTGCACAGAGACAGGCTGCCTCTTGCTACCAGAAAAGTTTATAGTGTTTTCAGCACTGTGTTTTTGCTTCTCCTGCTGCTTGTTGTTGCTGTAGGGTGTCCTGCTGCTGGTTTTGGATGATGAAAAGCTTTTGTTTGTTGAAATACAGTAAAGCCAACTCAATCCAGGATAGCCCAAGCCAATAGTATGCAAGGAGAAGGAAATTCAGGATCAAAGCATGAAGGGCTGCAGTGTAAACAGTGAAAGATGATTAGATATTCACAGAAACTGCAACTCAGGATACAAATGAATGCATATTCACAGAGATAGCTGAAATGTTTTGGGAAAAGAGTTAGAAAACTGCCTCAGGATCACTCTCTCTCCATTGTGCCATCTTAGGAGATGTGCACTCTTTGTTTTGGGTCCCATATGTGCTGAGGTGGCATGGTATGTGGCGATGAGGTCACTGCCATGTCACATGGGATCTTCCTACTTAGCTAGGCTGACCAGGAAATGAACCCATGACCTCCCAAAAAGAGGTGCCTAGCCCCCTATGGTGCATACCACTAGGGCAGATAAGTATTCATGGAAAAACATAGATAAATTCACAGGCTCTACCTTAGGTATGTCAGTGCTCAGTCAACTCAGGAAAAGATGTTTTACTTCTGATTGAAAGGGGATTAAGGGGTCCACTCCATATCCTGATTGGGTGTTTGGTTCCATAGCTCAAAATGTGTTCTCACCACTTTTGGCTGGACCAATACTAAGATAAAAATGCATGGATGCTCAGTGCATCTCTAATACAACTAGAGTATGTCCCAAAGCAATGGAAAAGCACTTTTGGACACCCCTGCCCGCGAAACACACCACCACAACCAGCGGGCCCCAGCCAGGAGTGGCGGGGAACCGCGCCCGGGACCCTCCGCCAGGAGTGGCGAGGAACGCCCACCACCACCGGCAGCGAAACCTAGCCAGGAGTGGCGGGAAGTAGCACACAGGAACCTCCGCCAGGAGTGGCGAGGGACCAAGCACACCACAGACCAGCCACAACCCCACCAGCACACCACCGCCGCACACCACACACCACACACCACACACCACACACCACACACCGCACACCACCACCGCCATCAGACCCCAGCCACGAGTGGCGGGGAACCACACACCACCACCGGCAGCGAAGCCCAGCCAGGAGTGGCGGGGAGTAGCACACAGGAACCTCCGCCAGGAGTGGCGAGGGACCGACCACACCACACACCAGCCACACCCCCACCACACACCAGCGCCGCCAACGTAACCCAGCCAGAAGTGGCGGGGAACCGCGCCCGTGACCCTCAGCCAGGAGTGGCGAGGACCGCCCACCACCACCGGCAGCTAAAACCCAGCCAGGAGTGGCGGGGAGTAGCACACAGGAACCTCTGCCAGGAGTTGCGAGGGACCAACCACACCACACACCAGCCACAACCCCACCAACACACCAACGCCGCACACCATACACCACACACCACACACCACACACCACGCACCAACGCCGCCAGCAGACCCCAGCCAGGAGTGGCGGGGAACCGCACACCACCACCGGCAGCGAAACCCAGCCAGGACTGGCGGGGAGTAGCACACAGGAACCTCCGCCAGGAGTGGTGACGGACCAACCACACCACACACCAGCCACAACCCCACCACACACCACCGCCGCCAGCGGACCCCAGCCAGGAGTGGCGCGGAACCGCGCCCGGGGCCCTCAGCCAGGAGTGGCGAGGACCACCGGCCACCACCGGCAGCGAAACCCAACCAGGAGTGGCGGGGAGTAGCACACAGGAACCTCCGCCAGGACTGGCGAGGGACCAACCACAACACACACCAGCCACAACCCCACCAACACACCACCGCTGCACACCACACACCACACACCACACACCACACACCACACACCACTGCCGACAGCGAAACCCCAGCCAGGAGTGGCGGGGAACCGCACACCACCACCGGCAGCGAAACCCAGCCAGGAGTGGCGGGGAGTAGCACACAGGAACCTCCGCCAGGAGTGGCGAGGGACCAACCACACCACACACCAGCCACAACCCCACCAACACACCACCGCCGCACACCACACACCACAAACCACACACCACACACCAACACAGACACCACGCGCGCACGCACCGCGCCACAAACACACACACCGACGGCGAACCACAACCAGAGGAGGAGGCGACACGCACACAAGCAACACGGCCAGGAACAGCGAAAAAAACCCCCCCACCACCACCACCCCACCCCGGAGAGACGGGAAACCCACCACCGCAAACCGCACAGCGAAAAAGGGGGCGGGACGAAAAGGGCCCACGGGAGACGCAGGCGAGGGACCCAACCTCAGGGGTTTGGGGGCCCCCCCGGTGACCGTATCGGCCCCACCTGAGCACACGCAATAAGGTGGGATACGCCCGGGACCGTTGGTCAGCGGCCCGCGGTACCACCGGCCTGGGGGGGTGACCAATGGGCCTGACCAAGAGCACTCCCCACGGCACGTACTGCGGTTCGGGCCCAGCGAGAAGCTGCCGGTAGGGCACACCGTCCATGGGGGCAGGCAAGAGACACGCCTATCCCGCAAGGACTTTCCTGCGACCCACAGTGTACCCGACCCCGTTGTGGGGAACGGCTGGAGTACCTGGCTACGGAGCAGGTCCATTTGTACCGAGCGGGTACAAATGGATGGCCCGTACAACAGAGTTACACCCTGACGGGGAGTGCAAGCATCGGCCCCCCCACGGGGAAACACCAGGGGAAGGGACCCGAGCCGACGACAAGGACCCCCCCCCCACCCACCACAGCCGGGAAGGCCCGGACACGGCGCCAGGGGAACACCGCCCCAAGCGACGCGGAAAAGAGACAGAAGGAGGAGGGCACGCAAAGGGGGCGGCGGGGGGACACACCACCAACAGACCCGAGCCAGGGGGGGCGGGGAACCACACAGCCGAGACGGGAGAGGGGCTACGACACACAGCCCCCACACCCACACAGAGCCGCCAAACCAAGCCCAGAAAGGCGAGGACAGGCACCCGAACGCACCACCAACACACCGCACACGCGCCGGCGCATGCACACAACACACACCCCCACGACTGCCACCGACACGAGCCCCACAAACGCACACCACACAGTAAAGCGCAAGCGCCGCCCGCACCACAAACGCAACACACACAAACCCGAAAAACAAGAACCCAGCAAACCCCACCAGGGGAGCTGCAGGGCCGCCAGAAACACCGCTAGGACACAAAGGTGGACCCACCAAGCCCTCAGCCAGGAGTGGTGAACGGCCACACCCAGCAACACTCAAATGACCACGCCCGTCCCCAGGACCAGGCACTACGACACCCACACCAGCACCGCCACCAACACCCAAACCAGACGCCACAACACCCTCACCAGCGGACACACCTGGAACCAACGGAGACACCGTCGGCAACACCAGCGACCCCAGCACCCAGCACAACACTAGGAAACCCTCACCAACAACAAACCAACACAAAAAGCCGACCCAACAATGACCAGCGACCGCACCCAGCCGGTCCGGTCCCCCACCGACCTGCACCCAGAACCACCGCCACCAGCATCCACACCATCGGAAACACCAACACCACCAAAAATCGAGCCAGCACAACACCCTCACCTACACCATCACCGCCGGCACCATCGCCTACGAAACCTGCGCACCCCACCACTGGTTCCAGCACCTACATCACCCAAGCCAACGGCATCAAACACACCATCGCGGGCATCACCCCACCATCAGCGTCGCCACCGGCAACCTCCGCCACCGGAGGCAATCAAAGCCACCACAGCCGGTGAGCCAACAAACCACCAAGCCTCGGCCAGGGGAGGCGAGGGCACACGCCCAGAACCATCAACAGCAACACCCTCGCCACCAAAGCAACCACAGGGCGCCATCCACCAAGCAGTCACCAGCGGCACCCACACCACCGGCGCCACCAACACCACCCTCACCCACGACACCACCGGGGGCATCGCCTGCACCACCTACACCAACAGCATCACCAGCAGCCCACACCACCTACTGCACACCCTCTCAGACAGAGCCACAGAAACCAGCCACCGCCCACCCCTGAACACAGGCCGCTGACCACCCACACACAGACCCACACAAACCACCAGCAGCATCAGCAACATCAGAGTCGCCGTAAACCATAGCAACGCCCGCAACGACCTCACCACCGGCATCCCCGACACCGCCACCGACAGTGCGACCTCAGCAACAACAACCCAGAGCGTCAACGGCAGCCGCCACGGCTACACCGCCCGGTACAACACCATCGACATCAACGACACCAAGGGGGTCAACACGCGGGCCAGCGGCACCCATGGGTACCTCCACCGGGAGTGGCGAGGTCCCATCCCCACCGTCAGAACACCACCATCCACCAGGGAACCACCTACAGCGCCCTCGCCTTCGACATCGCCCACAGCTCCGCCGGCGGCGCCCTCGCCAACACCGTCACCAACACCGCCGACAGCGGCAACACAGCGCCACCGCCAACCACCCACAGCACCAACCTCCGCAACACCAGAAACAACGGGTACCACCCCACCAGGACCACGAACCAACCAACCACCAGCCACGAGTGGCACGCCCGGAACCGCCGACCACCCAAACGCAGGCCGCGCCCAGCACCAACACCAACAACACCCACGCCAACAGACCCCCACGACACACGCCAACCACCAAGTATCACCTATGGCACCCTCACCATCGGCAACACCAACGCCGCCAACACCCACGGCACTATCCACACCACCACCAACCCCACCAACGACGGGCCAGGGTGCTGTCACCTACAACACCCCTACCACCACCACCACGACCCCGGCACCAAGTAACACCTAGGGCACCCCCACCAACGGCGTCACCAAGGACGCCAGCACGGCTGGCGAACGAACGCCACCGAGCCCTCTGCCAGGAGTGGCGAGCGCCCACACCCAGCACCACCCAACCAACCACGCCAAAACCCAGGGCCAGGAACTGCGACACCCACACCTGCACCGCCGCCAACACCCAAACCGAACGCCACAACACCCTCACCAGCGGAAACACCCGGAACCAACGGGGACGCCGTTGGCAACACCAGCAACCCCGGCACCCAGCACAACGCCTGAGACACCCTCGCCAACAACGGACCAACACAAGAAACCACCCAACAACCATGTTACACCCAAGGCGTTACAACCGCGCCACCCACCGACCCGCACCCAGAACCACCACCAGCAGCATCCACACCACCGGAAATGCCAACACCACCAACAATCAAGCCAACACAACACCCTCACCATCACCATCACCGGCGGCACCGCCGTCCTCACCATCGCCTACAATGCCTACGCACCGACCAACACCTGAAACAACGCCTGGATCACCCAAGCCAACAGCATCAAACACACCATCGCCAGCATCACCCCAGCATCAGCGTCGCCACCGGCAACCTCTGCCGCCGGAGGAAACCAAGGCCACCATAGCCGGTGAACCAGCAAACCACCAACCCCCGGCGAGAGGAGGCGAAGACCCATCAACAACAACACCCCCGACACCAAACCAACTACAGGGCGCCATCCACCACGCACTCACCAGCGGCACCCACACCACCGGCGGCACCACCCTCACCAACAGCATCACCAGCAGCCCACGCCACCTACTGCACACCCGCCCAGACAGAGCCACAGGAACCAGCCAACGCCCAACCCCGAACACAGCCCACTGACAACCCACACACAGACCCACACCAACCACCAGCAGCATCAACAACGTCAGAGACGCCGTAAACCATAGCAACGCCCGCAACGACCTCACCACCGGCATCACCGACGGCACCACCGACAGTGCGACCTCACCAACAGCAACCCGGAGCGTCGACGAAAGCCACCACGGCGACACCACCCGGTACGACACCATCGGCAACAAGGACACCGAGGGGGCCAAGGCTAACCCACCAGCCAACGACGCTCATGGGAACCTCCGCCAGGAGTGGCGAGGTCCCCCCTCCGCCGTCAGAACACCACCAGCGCAACACCTACGACACCCTATAACGCCAACACTCACAGCTCCTGCGGCGGCGCCCCCACCAACACCAACACCGGCACCACCGACAGCGGCAGCACGGCGACACCGCCACCCACCCGCAGCATTGACACCCTCGGCCACAACCGAAGCAACACCTGTCACTACAGACCCAAGGACAGCCGAAAGAAATATCCCAACACCAGAGACAACCGACACCACCAGGACCACAAGCCAGCCAAACACCAGCCACGAGTGGCACGCCCGGAACCGCCGAACACCAAAACGCAGGCAGCACCCAGAACCAACACCAACAACACCCACGCCATCAGACGGCCACAAGACACACCAGCCACCACCGTGACACCCTCACCGTCAGCAGCACCAACGCCGCCAACACCCATGGCAATATCCACACCACCGCCAACCCCACCAACAACGAGCCGAGGTACCGTCACCCACAACACCCCTATCACCACCACCACGACCCCGGCACAGAGTAACACCTAGGGCGCCCCCACCGACGGCAACACCAAGGACGCCAGCACGGCTGGCGAACAAACGCCACCAGCGCCACCCACCAGGCCGCCAGCCAAGGGTAGAAAAAGCAACACCACACACCATCACACCCACCGCATCGACATCACCCGGAGCATCATCAACATCAACCAGGGGTCCCCAACACCCAAGCAGCACAAAAAAACCACAGCAACACCACCACACCCTCACCACCAGCGACACCAGCAGCACCCTCCGCCAGGAATGGCGAGGAAAAAACCCAACAACGCGGAGCCACCCAGCGTCCCCGGCACCCTCACCATCGGACCGCCACCACCGGCGCCAACCCCCAACACACCACCGTCACCAACGCCACCGACCCCTGACGCAACAACCACACAGCCCGCACAAACGGCACCAGCCAGAATATCGCCGACAACACTCCCGGCCAACTCTCAAGAACACCACCGAAAGCAGCACCGTCGACCGAAAGCCACAACAACCCCAGGGTACGGGTCCCCCCCCCCACCCCCCACCATCTGCACAACCAGCGACACCATCACCAGCACCAACCGGAACACCGACAACGACAGCCTCACCAACAACCGACACCCCCCTACCGCTGCCACCCACCAGTCACGTCACCCACCGTCGGCGCCAGCCACCAACGCCGCACCCCGAACCACACCTACACCCGAAACCTGCACCAGCACACCCGGCCGAGCTGTCAATGGCACCGCCGCCCATGGCACCGCCTACACTCACCAGCGCCACCACCACCCCGCGCGAGGCCAGGAACCCCTGGCGTCTCCAACGGCCTCAACGAACACCGACACCAGCAAAACCACCACCGCCGGACGGGGACTACCCACAATCCAGGAACATCTCCACCACCAACAACCAATACACCACCCGCGGCACCCCACCGTCGCCAACGCCACAGCGGCAGCAATCACACCTCCACCACAGGAGGCGATGTGGGCCACACCACCCGTCATCTACAGCACCCTCGCCACCACCGCCACGTCCGGCCCAACGACCAGAGACAACACCCTCAGGATCGACACCACCGGCAACACCACATACACCCATACGTCACCCGCGCCATGCTCACCAACCATCACCTCGTCATCAGTGTCCACGACATCAGAGGCACCAACACCACCGGCGACGACGACAGCGACAGCAGCTGACCCACCAACTAACCACCATCAACCATAGCCCAACACCAACCTCATCTACGCTAACGCCCGTACCACCCTCGCCAACAACACCGCCACCGACAAAATTATCCACTCCGGCACCCACACCACCCTCACCACCAACATCAACACCATCCCCCCAGGGTCAGGGCTCGCGGGGAACGGAACGGCAGAGCGAGCACGGGACCACCCGCACGTGTCGCCCACCCTATCGTACACCGCTCCGCAACACGCCCCCCCCCGCTTCCCCTGACAGGGCGTGCGCTCCAGCCCACTGCTGGGAAGACGACTACGACGTCCTCCCGGCCATCCGACACCTACTGGCAGCCACGGCCCCGCGCCCAGAAACCCACCAGCAACCCACGGAACCGCAGGAGCCCGACCACCCCGTGCCACCACGCTCCATATCCCCCGCGTCCACCGCAGACCAGAACGCGGAACACCAGCCAGAGGAGCCCGACCCCGACCGCGCCGCCACGCCCCCACCGCCCCCCCCCCAAAGGACATCTACGCCACACTGGCCAGCACCCTAGCCCCCATGGACGCCCAGCAGTACTACCAGTCCATCCAACGAGACCTCCCTGAGGACCACGCGACCCTCCAGAGGTGGAAGCAGGAGAAAGAGAACGACAACGAGTGGGGCCCAGAGGAAGACCTTCTCTGGGAAGACACCTGGAAAGGCACCACGGACGCCTTCCTGGAGGCAGCAGCCGAAACCTACCCCCGTCCGCCCGGGGACACTAGACACGGCCTCCACGCCCTCCTAGCGTTCCACAGCTGGAAACACCGCCACACCATCACCCTTCACCCCCTCGACCACAATCCACACCGATGGACACCTGAAGACGACGCCACAGCCGCCATCACCGTACAGCAAAGCCCCAAGAACCCGGATGAATACCACATCACCTGGAACGATCCGGAACCCCACCCCCCCGCCTCCCCCACCCTCCCAGATGTCTTCGCGACCATCAGCGCAGAACTCCAGGAGGCGAAAGCCCCACAGCAACTGGACGAAGAGATGCCCCAGGCACCATCACCACCAACCACACAAGACCAACCCCGCACAGAGCCCCTCACCCACCCCATCACCTCAATGGAGCTCCCCTGACAACACCGCACCACCCCGGACCGAAACGGGTTTCGAGACCTGCCACGGGAATGGGCGGTCCACAACGGCACACTCCGATGGGACGAAATCACACCGGGGCTCCAGGCCATCCGCCTCCACTCGATCACCGAGCCCAGCACCACTACCGACGGACCGCCACCACCTCCTCCTCACCGTCCAAGGCGATGCCAGGATCACACCCACGGAGGGAGACCCCGTAACAGCAGCCCCCGCCCACGCCGTCCACATCCCCCTGCAGGCATCGTCGGCACCTATGACGGTACATCCAGGCCCCACCCCATGGCAAGCCATCGTCATCACCTACCCCGCCCCAAACGACCACACACACACCTGGCAGCAACGGTGGGAGGACATCAGGGGGGACCTCCTCCAAGAACACCTAGGGCTGACACGCACCCACCACACCCTACACCCGATACGAGGAGTAGGCCAAGCACCACACGGCATACACGCCCCGGGAGTATGGGCGTACGCCACACCCATAAACCCACAAGCAGCGGAGGACATCAAGACCGCCCTATCCATCCAGCAAGCCCAGACCCAAACCCCGCACCGCAACACCCAACGAGGCTACACCATTTGGTGGGCATACCAAGACCACGACACCCTCACCCCCCAACCAGGGCCCCCCCCTCTAGACACCAACACAACCGCCCTCCTCCAAGCCGCAACAGCGGCAGCCACACAGGTAGGGGCCCCCGAAAACCTGGGGCCCACAATACCTGGTCGAAACCAAAGTGGCGCCCCACGCGAAGGCACAAGACAAGCCCCCAACACCGAAGCCGCTCCGTCCCCCACTCAAGCTAGACCCGACGAAACACACCCCCCAGGACGAATGGGCGACCCACTACATCATCCCCCACACCACCACCCGCAAGAACGACGCCGCCAAGATCACTGTCACCCGCCACCTCCCCCACACCACACAGGTGTATGAGCTGACGGCCCCCAACGTCCTCGTCACCCGTCGCCGACACGACGAGCGATACACCATACAGGCGGAAGGGGCCGCCGCGACCACCCTGTACACATGGGCAACAAGGGGGGACCTCCCACACCCCACCCTCCACCACGCCCCCTCCTGGCCCACCCCCTTCCACACAGCAGACCGCCCGGACAAGAAGCCCAAACACACAGGTGTGCACACCCCCGCCCAGGAGGCCCAGCACCGACACGATGCGAGGCGCAAGGCCCGCACCCTCCACGACGACCACACCATCCCCCGCATCAGCGCCCCCCCCGCCAGGGTATCGGATACCACCCACAACCGCACGATCACAGGCCTCACCACGGACTGGCAGAACCCAGCGGCGTCGCGGGCAGACGCCGTGTGGATCACCGAAGGGCGCTCCCACACACGGGCGGTGGCGCGCCTCCACAACATCCAACTCCACAAACTCCAGCGCGCCGTTGGACCCTTCGCCGTACACGTCACCCCGTACGGCATCGACCACCCCCGGTGTGAGCACCATGACCCACCCTGCTCCACCCCATGCACCTCGCCCCTGCGCCAACCGCTGCCGGCCCCCACCATCACGGGCAACATGTATGTGGGCACCGTACCGGGAGACCCGGGCATATACATCCTGCCCAACAGGTCCAGGGAACACGCCATCCCCCTCCACGGAGTAGAACCCCTCGCCCTCGGACCGCCCCCACCAAAACACCAACACCAGCACATCCCGGGGGACAAACGGACACAGGCGCCAGACGGGGGAAAAAAGGCCCACCAACGCGCCCTAGCCCACATCACCGTCCACCCCGCAGTCCACCTACCAAAGGACTTCGGCACGGAGCGCCACATCGTCCTGGAGGGGCAAGCCCACCACATCATCACCGCCGCCCTGTACACCCTCCGCGCCCACGAACGCCACTGGGACCCCACAACCATCCCAGCGATGCCCCCACCACCGCAGGGCCCCAAAGATCCCGTCACCCCCTTCCACATCGATCAACTCCTAAGACGCAGGGCCACCCCACACCTCCACCCCTAGCAACAGCCATCGCATCGTGGGACACCCTGGACACGCCCCCCCAACAACCCGCCATCCACATCCTCAAAGCGGACGCCCAATGGTGGGTCCTCCACTGGGCACACGGAGTCCTCATGGCGGCCCAGGCCTATACCCCGGGAATAGACCCGGAAGACCCCCCACGGGGCCAGCAGCGACTCCTCCAGGCCACCAGCCTCACAGGCCGCGAAGGCGCCCCCTGGGAAGCCCTCCACACAGCACTCTACTGGGCTCAAGGCTCCCCCAGCGGCCCAGACACACCGGAACCCACAGAGTCCTGGGTCATGCAGGCCAAGGCCATGAGGAACTACCACCTACACCACCCCTTTGACGACAGCCCGGCCGCACTGCCATGGCCAACAGATCCCCCGGAGACCGTGTGCAAGCTCGCCGACATCATACGCAGCCACGCGAAAGCGAAAATGCAAACACCGGCAGAACCCCCACTGAGGGATCCGGACCAGCAGGCAACGCACCCCTTCTTCAAACCCCACGCCCCCCCAGCCCCGCTACCTCCAGTCCCGCCCAAGCGAGCGAGACGACAAAGGGGCGCACCCGCCCCGAACCAAGCCGGAAAAGCAGCGACCTCCCGACCCCCTGCATCCCAGCCGGCCCACCCGGCGAACCCAGACCAAGCATCCTCGTCATCCTCCCTCCCACCATTACCACCGCCCCACCCGGACCAAGCATCCTCGTCATCCTCCCTCCCATCACTACCACCGCCCCAGCCGGACCAGGCATCCTCATCATCCTCCCTCCCGCCACCAGCACCGCCCCCGCCCAAAGCGTACCCAGGAGTCGAAAAAGGCGCGAAGGTCCAACAGCCCCTCCACAACGACCACACAGGCGACTGGATCTGGTGTGAGGGCACGATCCAGTACCGCCTCAACGAACCGGGGGACAACGGGGGGCCACAGATCCGGGTGATCTGGCACCGCCAAAAGGAGCTAGACCAAAGCAGCAGCGCCCCGGACAAGCCAGTAAGCTACACCCTGGAGCTCACCAGCGCCCACCCCATCCGGCTCTGCACCGAAGAGAACAAGGCCCACACAGGCACCAAATACACTGGGGAGCTCCCCCCGGAGTGGAGTCAAGGCCTCCCCCCGCCGCGCCTACCCAAACGGCCACCAACCGGCATAAAGTCCCCGAGCCCCAGTCCCCCTCCCTGACGGGGCAAGGGCCGAGGGCACAAGCCTCCACAGCCCCGGCCCGCCCCCACCGAGTCCACCGTCAACCTCCTCGACCTCAACCACCCGGCCGTCACATACTCCAAGGACGCCACAACCGCCTCCCAAGAGCTCCCGATGGCAAAGGGGCCGGGGTGGGTTCCCCACCTCCTCACCTTCCAGGAACAAGGCCTACAACGCGACGACCCCCCAGAAACCACCCCCATATATACCCCGGACCAGAAAGCGTACAAATGCTACCGGCACAAGGGGACCCCCCTATACGCCCAAACCGGCATCCACGTCCACCTCGTCCACCACCTCAGCGTCCCAGGGAGGCTAGGTGTCTATGAGGTCTTCGGGGACGGATGGCAACTCGACGTCATCAACACCCACGTCCCCTTCGGCGAAGCCACGGAACGCTTCCTCCAAGCGCTGGCCGAGGCATACCGCCAGATGGCCATGCTCGCCCCCACAGTCATCATCGGCGACATGAACGCCGCCCCCACCCCAGCGGACCGAGGGGGACAGGCCACACCCCAGGACCAAGCAGTCCGCGACACTATCGAAATGCTGGGGCTCGTGGACCTGACGGCCATCCTCGAAGGCCAACCATCCCACTTCCCCCACCAAACAGATGCCGCCCCATCCCGCATCGACGTATGCTATGGCAACCCCACCACCACCATCCGAGCAGAGGCCCGATATGGACCCCTCCCGCTGGGACCCACAGGCCATAGCCCCCTGCACATCCGCCTCACCATCCCCAACCTTCCCCCCAGCCCCCCAGAGGATGCAGACCAAGGCCTACCACCCCCCCTGAAGATGCCCCCGCTGCATGACAAGCATGCCTGGTCCCAATATCACAGCGCCATAGACCGCGCCTGGCGCATCCAACGAGACCCCACCGACCTACTCACAGCCGTGCGCACGGCCGCCGTTGCCTGCGGCTTCCAGCAACACACCCACACAGACAACGACCAACCACCCACGGCCCTGGTGACATGCTCCATGACCTCTGGCATGCAAAGCAAGAACTGGCGACCCTCCTCCACACCGACACCCCCGGAACCCGCCGCCAGATACACCACTGCAGGACACGGATAGCCCACATCAGGGCAGACCTGCAGCGGTGGCAAATCCACAGGCAACAGCGCATCGCCCAGGAACACGAACGGTATGCGCAACATGAACTCCCCTACAAGGCCATCCGCCACCTCAACGGCGCCATGTACGACACCGGCCGCCGCACCATCACCACGGTCCGGCAGGAGGACGGCTCCCTCACCAACGACCCAGCCACAGTGCTCCAAGCCACCCAAGACAGCTTCCTCCGGCAACACACCCCCACCCAAGACACACTGGACCCAGACACCCAGGCCAAAATCGACCGCCTCCCTCGGGTCTTCAACCACGCCCAGAGGAGGCAACTGGAAAAACGCCCCTTCACCATCCACGAAGTCCGGAAGGCCATCCACAGTCTCCGACAACACAAAACCCCAGGCTACGACGGCTTCCCTGCAGAGGCATACTATCACCTCCCCGCCCACCTCCTCCTGATCCTCGCCCACCGCCTCTGGGACATCGTCACGGGGCGGACCCCCCTGCCACCAGACTGGGCAAACGTTGTCCTCCCGCTCTACAAAAAAGGGGACTGGGCAAACCCGGACAACTGGCGCCCCATAGTCTGTGCGGTCACGGAGGTCAAAATCGTCTGGACCATCCGCCTGCGCCCCATCCGCCCCCACCTGGACCCCCACATACCAGCAAGCCTCTGGGGGGCCATCCCAGGCCGGTCCCCACACGAGGCCATCTTCCTCCAGGACACCATCGCAGACATGGACCCGGTGGACCTCATCATCGCCTCCCTCGACGTCAAAGGAGCCTTCCCGAACACCCCCTCGCTCCTTCTAGAAGCGGTGTGAAAACGCCTAGGCCTCCCCTTCTACAACTTCACCTCCGGCTACATCCGCACCCGCAAATACACGGTCCGCACTGGAGCAGGCCTCACCCCCTTCCTGGAGCCAGGCAGCGGGGTCCCCCAAGGGGGAGCAGAGGGCCCCTTCCTGTACCTTCTAGTGACGCTCCCCCTGGCCCTCGCAATCGAGCAGGATTACCCGGCCTATGCACCCTACCCCCTCCTCTCCCCCCTGGTGGGCTTCGCGGACGACACCAACCTCACGGTCGCGCACACCCCACACGAACCCCATGCCCCAGACCCCAGGCCAACGGTCACCCAACAGGCCAATGACTTACTGGATGTGTCTGTCTCCTACCTCTCCCACAACAACGTCATCGTCCACCCCGCAAAGTCAGTGGCCATGATCAAGGGTTCTGCCACACCTCCCACCCTAGGGCCACAAGGGCCCCCCATGCAAGTTGTGACAACCACCACCCACCTGGGGGTAATCCAGGCTGCCAACCCTGAGGACGCCACCCTCCCTCCCAAGTTGCAATCACACCTCGCCCATCTCCCCAGATATGCGTCCCCGACCACCAAGGCCCTCTCCCTGTCCCACCAGAGCCTGGCGTACTACCTCACCGGGGTCTTGAACGTCTTGGTAGACTTACAAGCACTCCACCTGACACACCCCACAACGGCCCTCCAGCCTGCCACACGCGCCGTGACCAAGGCATGGGCAGCACACGGGGGCTGGCCCACCTCCATACCCACCCGCGCCATCCGAGCGGCATGGCCCCACTATGGGGACGCCATAGGGGACGAGGTGAAAGCGGCCTACACCAGACACACCGCCCTCCTCCTTCACCGCATGACCCACAACCACTCACCGGAGGTCCGCGAGGTCACCGCAATCCGCCACCAAGCCGCACAACGGGCCCGCAACACATGCCCGCCCTGGGTACTCCACCAGACGGGCATGCCCAGCAACATGAACACGCGCCTGTGGAACCACCTGCAGCTTCTCCTCCCATCCCCACACCACGCCATACTCACCAACCACACGTGCCCAGAGGAAGGGCCACTAGCGGTCCTCTGCGGGGACCTCCACCATCACCCCAAGGGCACCATCCACACCATAGACCTTGTCGGGGCCTCCATCACCGTAGTATACGTCACCCTCCCCCAAATGCGGGTCCTGCACCACAGCGGGGCACACCACACCTCCTTTCTACAGCTTCCCAAATGGCTTCAATACCGCCTCTTCAACCAGTACCTCACGCAGACGGCACGAGCAGCGGGACACACTCTACCGGGAAGCAAAGACATGCACACAGCCTACCGAGAATTCACGAAGCAACACCCCCGACCCATCCCAGTGACACCGCCCTACGCACCCAACGGATCGAAACACGAACCCGTCCCCCCGGTGACGGGCCCAGTCCCACCACTAACCCTACTACTGGCCCCGAATGAAGCCAAACCCACGCAGACCACCGTCATCCACCACGGGGCAAAATGGCGCATACCGAAACACCACATCACCGCCCGGGACCTACCACGGGTCCCCCATGATTCCCAGAGCATGCCACGCACATGCTGGGCCTGTGACCCCGAGGCACCAACCACACCATGGCCCGTACTACACCTCATAGCACGCCACCACACCCACCCCACAACCCACCTACCACCACAGGCCTACGCATGGGTAGCCCCATGGTTCCACCGCACCGACACTAACCCCACGGTAGCATGGAACCCCGACCACGCGCCCAAATGGCTCTTCACCACTACACCCACATGGCCCCGCCCCGACCCGGCAGGAGTCGCCATCCGTTACAGCATGTACAAGCCAGGCAGAACGGGCAAGCACGAGCACCCCTACTATTCGCTCCACCACTCCTGCCACACACCGGAGCACCGAACACAAACCCTCACATGCCACGACCTAAACCCCGACACAGCCTACATCCTCCACTACATCTACTCCTACCTCACACAAGGACAGGCAGAGCAGGGACTCATAGCCCTGTCCCCCCAAGCGAAACACATCATCTCCAAAGGAATAGGGGTGTACGCCACCCCCATCTTGCAGCCCACAGCCCCAGTAGCCCACCTCGCCACGGGCCTTGCCATGTACGCCTACCTGCCCATGAACCCATGCCGCCTCCCACAACCATCACCGGCGGACCGGCTCTTCTTCACCGACGCCTCAGGCGAATCTGCCCTCACGCACATCACCGGGGGGGCCACCCTGCAGCTAACCCACACCGGGGGACACTACCACATGGACCACCACACGGGCCACACCACCTATGGGGCCTCCTCCCACGGGGAGCTAGGGGCCATGGCCGACGCTATCACAGAGATCGCGGCCCACCTACCCGCCCACTCCCCGCACATCGTCCGGGTCTGGTTCGTGGTAGACGCCACTGTCCACACACACCTGCTCCTCCGCATAGCAAGGCAACCACTTCACAAAGCCACCGCGACGAGCCTCGGCACCCAGGCACTGCTGCTCTGGAAAGCCCTTCGCAGCCTTCCCCCCTACGTCCAACTCCACATCGTGAAACAAGAGTCCGACAGACATCAATACGGAAATGGTAAGGTCGACAACCAGGCAGTACACCAGCGCACAACACATCTACCAGCCCTCCAGATCCCTGACCTCGGCCGCAACCACACACACCTCCAACACGTGCCCCCTGTACCCGAGCCCCATCAGACCCCGGACTGGGTACCAGAGGAGGCCCCCTATTCCTCCCACGACAGAGCATACCACTACCCTAACCCCATCCAACATCTCGCCCGCGTGCTCGGGGACGCAGACAGCCGGGCGCACATCCAGGAGCTCCAGGACAGACTGCAAATCCCCCTCTACCACTCAGCGCTGCGCCCAGCAAACATCCCAGCACACCTCCAAAAACGACGCATCCAGCTCCTCAGGGAGCAACTACCATTCCTCACCAGGGTCGCCAGATGGCTCGCCCGCAAACACATCCACGTACCCGAAGAACACACCCGTTGCCCGTGCGACCACACCACCCCGGAGGACTGGGAACACTTCAAGAAATGCCCCCTCCATACAGGCAGGGACACGCTAGTGGGCTGGTCCCCGGCGGAAACCCTGCGACAACACGAAGGATGGCCAACCCACAGCCACGCACACCAGGCCACCGAACACCTCTTCCGGGACCCTCTGATCAAAGAAGCCACCATTAGAGGGGCGGTGACACAGGCCCTGCACCGACACCTCACCAAACACACGGAAAGCCCCATGCAGGCAGCAGCACACCTCCAGCTAGAGGCAGTCCGCAGAGCAGCGGCCCAAATGGTACACGGCAAACACCTCCTGCTAACACACGCGGAGCAACTCACCGACCCCACCGCCAAGGAACACAAGCAGCGTCTCATCCATTACCATGCCGTGCATGACCCAGACGTCCACTAGCCCACTCCGCGCCCCGCACGCGCCCATCATCTCCATCCACAGGTCTCCAACACACCACCACAGCGCCCCGAGGCCCATCTCTCACCGAAGAAGCCACCCGGCACCGCCCAGTCCGGCCGAGCCCAACCAGGGCCAACCATGCATCGACGTAGACGCGCAAGACCCCGGCAGCCCATCCAGCCCACCCCCCCCGGACCGGGGGCACCCCCCCCTCACACCGGCCACCATCCGCGACCCCGACCTCCTCCGAGCAACCCTCCAAGACAGGGCCCCGACCAACCCCCTGGGCTGGTACCGCCTACAAGAGGACTGGACCAAGCTCACCGTCAAAGCCCTCCAGGACCTGACCACCCCAGGCAGCGGCCTCCACGAGGCCATCGTAGACCTCGTACTCTGGCGAGCCCGCAAACACACCCAGGGCCAGCACGTCTGGATCCCCCCCATCGAGTGGGGCCAGGCCCTGACGCACGACACCGGCATCAACGTCACGCGTCAAGGGACCGTACGCCTACGACGGGCCCCAGCGGAGACGGACCACCCAGCGGACCCAAACCGCCCGGAGCAGTGGGAACAGGCCACCGCACCAACCCGCGACACCGCCCTCCGCGCCGCCGGCCTCCGCACCCCAGACGATGACCTCCCCCCCCCACCTACAGACAGTGACCCCCCCCCGCCGGAGGTCTGGGTTACAGTCCTCGAGCGCGGCCACTACTACGTGATAGCCGCTACGGCTACGTCCCCCGGCCCGCAATGGCTCATCCAAGGGACAGACACCATGTTCGCCCCAGAAACTGCCCAACAGGGGCAGTAGGGGACCCCACCACCCAGCACAGGGTCCTCAGGGGCGTCCTCCAGCCAGGGGACAAGCCCCCAGCCCGCGCCCTGGCTCAAATCACCTCATCGAAGGCGGGCTACCACCTGGGACTGGCCATGCTCTGCCTAACCGACTGGATCCAGCGCCGCTGGCCACCCACGGGGACCGTGCCCTGGGTTTGGGCCATCCCCACCGCCCACACACAAGTCGAGGCGGGCCCGGACACACGACCAACCCCCCCCCCCAGACCGCAGCAGTCCCTCACCTGCGGGTACCACGCCATCCACAGGGTCCTCAACCGCGCGGGTCTTAGCCCAAAGCTAGCATACCCCCTTCCCACCACAGACCAAGAGGTCCACCAGATACGCAAGCTCGTCTGCGAAATCTTTGCCGCGGCAGCAGAAGACGGCAAGCTTCTCCTCCAAACCGCCCGACCTACAACTGGCCACGCAAGCGTGCCGCGGCGAGCGGACACATACACCGACACAGCACACCCCACCGTACAATCCCCACCCATGCCCCCCCCCTCTCGCTGCTCAACCGGAGACCCACACACGCCCACCACCGCGCGCACCCCCTGAACACCAGCACACGCCCGACACACACCCACCCGCCGGACACCCCTCACCACCCCCCACACTCGACAACCCACCCACACCTGCCGAGAGGAGCCCCGCGCCCCGCGGCACGCCCACCCCACCCAGTGGCCCGCCCACGCCCCCCGCACACACCCCAGAGGACCCAGGCCCAACCCCCCCGGCCCCTGAATGCAGCCCACGCGAACTGTTCCCCCCCGCGGACGCCAACCCACACAACCTCGCACATTGCAGGACCCGAGCCCAGCCAAGCCCAGAAGGAGAAGGCCACAGCCCCGCGCCTCCCTCCCCCGCCGCTGCCGACCAGATCGGCCCGCCGGGCCGCCAGGTCATGACCGGGCCCCCCCAGCCGCCCCCCCCCAACCCACAGCCCGAGGACATGCCCTCCATCCTCCCCGCCGTGGCCGCAGCAGAAGCCGCCGCCCGCAAGCCCGCCCGCATCACAGCCCAACCCGGGTCCACCACCTCCTCCTCATCCTCAGCCTCGTCCACCTCCTCCACCTCATCCTCCGACCCCCCCCTCCCCGCCGCCCTCATCCTCAAGGCCACGGCAAAAGCCAAAGCCGGGGCCGCACACACCGACCCCCCAACCCCCGCACAGGCGACTCGGGCACCCCGGCGACGCACCGGGACGACCCCCGACCCGACATCGGCGCCCTCACACCTCCGGACAGAGGTACTCCTCAACCTGGAACCGGACCCCAACCCCAAACCCGACCCCAAACCAAAGCCGGCGCCCACGCGAGCACACACAACACCACAAACGCAACGACACAAACCCAACCGACACCACCCCCACCCGGACCCTCACCCAAGCCGGGACCCCCCATCCACCGCAACTCACGCCCCCCTCCCACTGGCACCCACCAGCACTGCAGAGGCGGCCACCCAGCACGACCCCGTCCAAGCCCTCGTCCGCATCCCCGTCACCAAGCGCCCCGTCATCCATCCCCCACAAACCACCACCACCGCCGGCCACACCGACCCAAGGACGTGGGACCCCTCGACCACCGTCACTGTCAAGCCCGGCCCCCGACCCGCCCCCCCTGCCCACCACATAGTGCAGCCCCGGGGACTCCCCACGATGCCCAACCCCCCACCCCCACAAGGGGGACCAGACAACCCACAAGGGATCCATGGGCCATACCCTAAACACCAACCCAACCACTACCCACATCACCACCACCAACGGCCCCACCACCGCCACTACCAGCACCACCCCCACCACTACCACTGCCCACCGCCCTACCCCACCGGGCCACAAGCCCCCGTGCACGAACAGCACCAGCGAATGGGATGGCAGCCACCGAGCGCTCCACCCGCATACCCCACCTACCGCCAGGGGCCACCCCCCCCGTACCAGCCACCCCCCCCGTACCAGGAAACGTATCCGTATCCCCCCGGCCACCACGTCCACGCCGAAGGGGCCCCCCGGGCCCAACCCCGCCAAGGACAGTCACTCGACCCATACCACCAGCCGCTGCCGCTACCCCCACACCCCTACGTGGCGGATCCATGGACGACGGGGGACCCCCCCCCCCCCCCCCAGTACCAGGCGGCACCACGCGAAACCCCCCAGGGGCCGCCGACGCCTCCTGACTGGCCCGACTCGAGCGATGAGGCCCGGTCCCGCAAACGGCGGCGCTCCCGCTCCCCCCCCCGCACGGCACACTCGCCCACGGCGCCCACACTCCCACCGCGCCTCAACCACCCACTCGCGCCGCTCCCGCTCCCCCAGGTGCCACCACGACCCCCCGAGACCCCGCTCCCGTCGCTCCTGCTCCCCCGGGCACCACCACAAGCGCCACCGCCGCCCCATGTCCACCTCCCCCTCCCCCCACCGGCCATACAAGACCCCCACCCCCAGCCCCCGCCACCACCGCTCCCGCTCCCCCCGACGCCGCCAGGCACGCCACCGCCGCCCCACGTCCACCTCCCCCTCCCCCCACACGCCCCGCCGGGCTCCCCGTTCCCCACGCCGCCCATACCCATCCACCACTCCCAGCCCCCGCCACCACCACTCCCGCTCCCCCGGACGCCACCAAGCGCGCCACCGCCGCCCCATATCCACCTCCCCCTCCCGTTCCCCCCTCCGCCCGTACCCGTCCTCCACCCCCAGCCCCCGCCACCGCCGCTCCCGCTCCCCCAGGCACCGCCACCCCCGCCACCACCGCAGGTCCCCGTCCTCCCCCCGCCGCTCCAAAACCCTCGGCACGGACCCCTCCCCCCCCCAGGCCCCTGCCCAACTCGCGTGGTGGTCTCCCCCCGCTCTGCAGGAGCTCCGCCGCTGGGTGAAGTGGGCCGGGGGAGCGGGAAGGCACGAAGGGGTGCACATGGTGCATACCTTCGAGGAGGTCCACACCCGCAGCCCCGCAAACCCCAACGAGGCCGCCCCGGAGGCCATCATGCCGCAAGCGGCATAGGAGGCCCTCCTCCGCGATGCGGTCCAGGGCCTCCGCCCCCCCTACACCCCCCAAGCCCTCCGCCAGTGGCTCCAGGCCACCCACCCCCAGGCCTGGGCCGCCGGCGCCCCCCCCCCACCCCGCCCCTCCCGCCACCACCACACCAGGAAGGGGCAGGACAAGGGCAAGGGAAGGGCAAGGGACACCAAGGAGCACTCAGGCAAGAGGGCACGGAGGGGCCCCAAGTGAGGGCAGGCACTCACAGGGACAGGACGCCGGAAGAGACACCACATGGGGGCAGGAAACCACCCAAGAACCAGGAAGGGGCGAGAGCGGGGATCAAGGCACGGAGGAAACGGGCACCACGGCAGGCGCCACGACCCACACCCAGGAAGGGCATACCACGACGGGGGGACCAGCGCCGCCCCACCCCCACCAAACACCCCACGACACCACCGAAGCAAGCATCGCACGCCGTGCGGATCACACCAGCGCACACCCACCACCCACCGGAAACCACACGGAGAATGGAGGGCACACCTACACGGGGAGAACAGGCCACACCCACAGAGGAAGCCGCAGGGAACGCCACCGCACGGCGCACCACCACGCCCTCACCGCCAGGCGACGACCCCGGCCACCACAAGGGCCACCTCACAGGCACCGGAAGAGGACAAAGGCACGGCCACCGCGGCCAGGACTAGGGACGGAAACCCCCAGAGGACACGGGACCAAGGCACAGGCCCCCAGGGAGGGCAACCCCACGGACCGTCACGCGATCGACCTACCCGACCCAACAGCCCGAGCGGCACGCCCAAGCCCCCACAGCACGGACCCAGCGAGACACCCACACCTAACCGCACCCCCCAGCCACCAGCCAGCCACACTCCGGCCCGCACTCCGCACCACGACACAGGCCAGGCTGACCTCCACTGACCCACCGCGGCACCACGCGAGACCACGGCACACCGCACGACAGCGCGCCACAGTGCAACGCGCCACAGCACGACGCGACGCGACGCGGCACAGAGCGGCACAACACGACACAACTGACCCTAACCTGAAGGACTAACCGAAGCCAGCCACCGCACACCCTGGAAGGCGCCGCACCAGCACACCACACACCAGCACCGCAGGCCACACACGGGGCCACAGCGCGCCTGGCAACAACGGTGGCGGACCACCCAGAAGATTAAAACCGGCACCGCAGAGGGGAAAGGACACGAACAACCCCAGCCCCCTAACCCAGAACCACAAGCAGCCGCCTGGCGCAGCCGCCCAGCCGGCAGAGCCAGGACCTAACCCGGCAAGAAGGGGCGCCGATCACACCCTGTACATAGCCCACCCGACCCATGGGGCCGGAACGCGGCCAAACAGAACGCAACTGAAAACAGCAGCCCGGAAGACAACACTGAATGCAGGCCAGTGCGTGCACCAGCCCAGGGAAGGCAGAGGGAGGAACAGGCAAGCCCCCCCCCCCAAAAAAGAAACGGAGGGGGGAGGGGGAAAAGGCGCAAAAACAGCCCACAGCCGCCAAACCGCCCGCCAACACCACCAGAGGCGGCCAACCCCCCCCCCCAGAAGGCACCGACGACAGGACCCCCAAAGAGGCACAGGGGGACCACCCACCCAAAACCGGCAACACCAAGCCAGGAGCAGCGGGCCGAGGGGAAAAGGGACACAGAAACAAGCAGAAAAAAGAATAAAAAAAAGAGAGCCACCAGCCCAGCCCGAAAGAAAGGGGACGGGGGGACAGGGACCACAAGGCCCGGGACAGGAACACCAAGAAGAAAAAAAAAAGCGCAAAAAACACACCCCGACAACCGAGCCAAGAAGGGCTGGGCACAGCCGAGACCCGGGCCCAGCACACACGCACACACCGAACGCCGGAACCAGAAACGGCGGGGGGCAAGCGGGGCGCCCACGAAACCACACACGTCCCATAAGCAGGCCGAAACCGAACCCCAACCACGAACACCACAAACAGCCGACACTAGAGGGACAACACCACAAACCGTGCCCAAACACACCCACCCAAGACCCCAGCCAGGACTGGCGGGGTTAACAAAACCCACAACCAACCGCCAAACGGACCCAAACACAAACGCCGCACAACAGTAGGAAACCGAGTGCCCACAGCCCGGGGACTGAGGCAGCCCGTGCCATGCAGGTGACCCGGCCAAACGAGATCCGGAGACCGGGGGTAAGGCTGCATCCTAAGGCCTGCGCTGCTTTGGGACTCGAGGCGGAGGGTGCGACACCCAAGCGCCTCGGAACCCTAGTACCAAGAACGTGCATGCATGCCTTGGGAACGGGATACGCCAGGAAGTCCGGTGAACGTCTAGGGTTCCGCCCAAAGGAGGGGACGTGCGCAAGCACGGGGGCACACCCTCCCGGCGAGACAAGCACGTCACGCCCGCGGCGATCAGCCCTCCAGGTGATGCCCGGGGCCGCTTTGTTGGGGGCCAACAGTCAGGTCTAGCGGGATGTAAGCCGCCTCCCCTCTTCACGCGCGGAGCCTCTTCCTGTTCGTCACAGGGGCGACGCCAGGGGGAACCATGGGGGGCCTCTCCACGACCCAGGGCACCTACGTACCTACCTACCTGTCAATCCTTCAGAAGAAACGTGAATGTCGTCCTCGTCAAGGCCCACACTCCAGGGAGCCAATTTGTATAGTTCTTGTCTTGCGGTTGACGGAAGGCTCTTTTTTTCCTATTGAATGTTTTCGTTTTTTGGTCGTTCATCTCGTAGTAAACATAGTCATTCTTCACCTCTTTTTCGTCAGCGGCGGCCACAAAAGTCGCCAATTTTGAGGGAGTTGGTTTTTGTAGACCAAGGTTCGTTGTCAAGGCGGTAGAGCTGTTAGAGACGGTGATTGGGCTGGCTTTGGAACCGAAAAGAAAGTCCATGATGTAGATGTTTGACGAGGTCGGTTGACAATTATTAAGTTGGCGGCCGCAAAAGTCACCAACAAAGGTTGATTGATGGATTGGTGCAAGGAGTTCAGGAAAGACGGTATATCCGACAATGAATGTGATAACGGGGATGACAAGGTAGATGAATCCCCAATTGACGGACGGATAATTGAAATGATTGAGTAATTGATGTGGACGGATATTACGCCCGTGGATGGCTGATTCTGGACGATTTATATTTGAATCAGCTTTCTTCCGGCATGGTAGTGCTGAAATCGAAAAAAAATAGACACTCAGAAAGTGAAAATATCGACACAAAGGGAAACTTGATGTTGTCTGGTGCGGCCCTTACAAAGTTCTCGAGGTACTGAAAAAGGGCGAGAATGCTAAACTTGACATCCCTGCCCCCTTGGATGGTTGCTAGTTTTCAATCAAGACAGCATAAAGCCCTACATCCATCGAGAAGGACAGCCAGTGTGGCAGTTCCCGATGCCCCCTGTCAAAGCTGGAGAATCACCTTGACTTGTCAAGATCCTGGCTAGACGTCCAGTGGGATCCAGAAAGCGCCGCACGTTCCTGTACCGTTGTGAATGGGATGACGACACAAGGTCTTGGGAGTCGAGCAATGCTCTGGAGAAGGATCCTGTGTACCTTGAGTTTCTTCAACTCCACCCTGAGTAACCTCACCTCTTTGCATCGTGAAGTCCTCGAAGACTCATGCGTGGATCCAGATCGATTGCTGGAGCCCCACAGACGCATACGACCTGTAGCTCCTCCCCTCGAACATCCCTGGACCTACCGGAGATACGTTCGATCCACAGCTCCGAACAACCCGGGTCTGTGCAACATGAATTAACGAGAGACATCATGTATTCGGAAGAAAGATCTAGAGTGCGCTTGATGCTACAAGAACGAGGCGAGTTGGTGGAAGTCCTACGCCGAACTGTCCGTGCCAGCACCAACGGCTGGCGCAAATGAAGGTCATTGTCGACACGGCTTCGAGCCTTGTGAATGCAGAAGCGGTTCGATTCGCTCTGCAGAGTGCCCTCGCTGATGGTCAGTATGTACATCAACACCTCCGTCGACTCCAAGAAGAAGGTTCTCGAACCGACATGCTTGAGGTCATTGACCGATATGCCCCTGGCCCTGGAGTCGATGACGTCAGTGCCATCATCGTTGTTCGACGAGTTTCGATTGCTGACAAGCCATGGTGGCGAGTCGATACACGAACTGGTCAGTTCTACCACAGCATGGCCGCTGGTACTGGTTCAAAGGAAACCTATCGATGGTCCACTGGTCGACATGACGCATTCTCCTTCGAAGTCACCAATCGGACGGATTTGTGGAGCGAGGACGTTTGGAAGCTGTCGAATCTTTTGGATTTCTATTCGACCAAGGCACAAACATTGGGACCTGGACAATTTCGAGCGCTTGCCCATGAACATGTCATCGTATTCCAGTACAAGTGCCCCGTCGACGGTCCACCTGGTGATCCCAACCTTCGATTGCTCAACCATCGATCTGGTATCCTGATTCAGAAGCGTGCCCTCGAAAGTGACATTCGTCGACTCTACACGGGTCATGACACCTTCAAGTTCATGGCTGGCGTCGAGACGCTGAAGGAAGTGCACGAAGTGTGTCGACTCCAGGTGGATCGCTCATCCACGCTCGAGTGGGGCACGGACTGCTGATTCGACAGTCTGGATGCCAAGTAAGGGCTAATTCTACAGTCTGGATGCCATTAAGGGTGTCGACTGCCTTAATATGTCCTGTGTAATGGACAGATGTATAGGCCTGTTGGTTGTTTGTCTACTGAGCACCCAGCTTCGATAGCTGTGCCCAATGTTATGGTATGTTATGGTTTGACGTGCCCACAGCCTTGCTGTGGGTACAGCGCCCGTGCAGTGTGCCTGGCGAAGTTGTCTTCTGCAGCTTCCGCCAAGACACAGCCGTGGCAGAGTCAAACACGGCGTATGAATGAGGCGCTGACGACAGGTATACCATGAACTGCACCTCAGTGTGTGAGTTCCGACCACTATTATGCTTCTGTAGCCAGCACATGTTGAGGTCAAAAAATTTTTTTTCTGGGCCTGCTCTTCAGATGCGACCATGTGACGCCCACCCAGAGAAATGATGCCTCTTCGAGGTCTCAAGGGAGGGGTAGTGTTATGCCTTGGAACAGCAGCAGCGCAGGGAGCGCGCAAGTTGCAGTCGCAATCGCACTGCAGCCTTTGAATACTTCAGAAGCATCGAATGACAGTTGTGTGAATGAAGTGCTATAAGATACTTCGATCCCTGGACAGGGTTTTTGTCTTCGAATTTGTGAAGTGTCTATGTATTGGTGATCCTGCAAGGTTTGTCGATTTGGGATTTTGGATTTTCGAGAAACAAGAGGCATAGGAGTACAAGAGAGGTCCCAAGAAACAAACCACAACACTATCTTGGAGGCCTGAGCCATGCCAGGTTTCACATAAAATCATCTATTTTGTTTATAAGCCATTGGAGCATTGTATTTAGATATCCTTTTGTCTATCTGCAGCCCATCTTTGTTACACATGTTGTGAAGGTGGAAGGACCTATCCTGATTTGATTGATCCGGTGCCTGGACTTGCTCTACTGCATCTTTGTGTTGACTTCATTTTGACTTGCGGAAAATCAGCAAGGGTTTTCTAATACAAATACAAGGAGCAAGCACAAGTTTGAGCAAACCAGAAACCTTTTCTTCCAGTATTGGGGCATGAGAAAGCTGCAAGTCTAGTAGTGGGAAGTGGTTTCAACTTTGTACTACTAGATGCCATCTTTTTGAATGAGAAAACGTGATGGGAACAGTACATTGAATGTTGTTTTTGGAATGTGTAGCATTAGCTGGCAATTGAACCAATTAGTTTGGAAATTTGGAAAACACTGAAGAAAATAATCAATAACCCATCATACACTAATGTAGGTCGTAAGAAAAGCACCTCCCATGGTGGTATGTATCTAAGATTGGTGGCAGCAAATTGGAAAATTTGTGACCTGAGACGGCTACACTAGCCGAGCACTTGTTTGTTGCCGATCAGAGGTCCACTATGATGAAATCAGAAAACTGCCTTAAGAAAGCTGCGAAAGGCCATAGACAGAATTCTTATAGCAGCCATGTTTCCCCAAAACCACCACCAGGAGCTTATCAATTTGGCTACACTTTTCAGATGAGTGCTCACACATTCATATTCAACCAATCAAATGCATCTTATACTACAACATGTTGTCCGAATAATGAGTCGAATTACCACATGGAAACTGGACACACAACTTCTGAAATGTACAGGTTGTGTGTGCCATTTTGATTAAATGTGCCGTTTATCACGCATCTAGATTCTATCACACTCCCTAGCCAACAATCATTTATTGTCTAATAAAATATGTCTACTGAAGGGAAACGAAGGGCAGTTGTCAAACAGAGAGAAAGGTTTTTATAATGAGGCCGGGCACATTGATATATTTTCATGCTATTTGCTTTGATTTTCTTCGTTGGGCCAGTAAAAGTCAAGTGTATGTAAGACAGGACCCAGTGAGAGCGGGATTTAGGTTGTGCATAGACAGTCGCATTTGTCGCAAAGTGGCGTAGACAAAGAATCACTGTAATTTTATAGACATGATAAACAGTGCAGTGCTGTTCATATTCCGTTATTCTAATTGCCAATTTTTACATGTCTAATTATCTCTTGTGTATTTAGGCATGTATCAATGTAATTGTTAAATCGCTCAGTCTACTTGGTTATTTCCGACTCGTTCTTGCATACCATGCATGATAAGCCAAGCGTATTGCAGTTTAGATGTTCTTGATCGACAAGTTGGACCTTGCGCAGCGGATGAGCAATGCTTCAAGTTCAAGTATACTGCCGGAGCATTGCTCGCAGCACAGCACACAGCACAATCAAGCGATTTTCATCGATGAAGCAGCAAGGAGGAAATGGTATGCAGCCAAATGTCACTGGAGAGAGTCCAGCACGGCGCAGTTAACCCTAACTAAGGTGCAATGTGCTGTACGGCGCATAACATTTGATGATAACTGGGCGACTTGAGCAGCTTGGGATCCCAGCCAAAGCACCATAGCTCGGTGTATAAAAGCTTCACAGGCCTTTCAAAAAAATAGGCCGTTTTTTTTATGCAGCTTTATGTTAAATTTGATGTCTCATACAAAACAAGGCAAGTTGACCACCATATCATGCTCTCAACACACGTATTATGTGCCAAAGGGCATAAGAAAGGAATGAATAGTGAGAAAATAGAAAGGCAACTTGCAGTAACCTCAACCTAATCAAAATGGGCGTCAAAAGCGGGCAATTGGTTCTTTATTGCAACCGCCGTTGAGTGTACATTGCGTGGTCCGTGACTTCTTGAAGATGTAATGTTGCAGAATAAGAATGAGTTCTGCATCCCAGGTTCGGGTCGGCGCTGCACGCTTCATTTGCTGATCTTTTTTGGCGTATCGGCTTTTTGCCGTTCCTGCATGTCGCAAAGCAGGTTGTTGTACCACATAACAAGACTGTTGGCTGTGTACAATTGTCGCTGTCTTTGGTGAACTTCAGCTCGCCATGAACGCCTTGCCCGTGGTCAGGCCGCTTTGGTGCCATGCTTTCGGCGGTGGACCGCCATGCCTTAAAAAAAAAGGCGGTTGGCTGTTAAAGATCTCGATTATGTGGAGCTTTTTTTTTTCACGATGGCTACCATCGCTCGTCAAACTATACTAGTTTGAAACGGGGCCCATTTCATCAAAGCAGAGCTGGTACAATATTTTTTTTGCACCATGCACCTCAATACGGAGTGTTCATCTGTATATATTGATCTTCGGGAACAAAAATCGTTACCACTGAATCACAAGCAAGCAAACTTCACACAATGTTGTCATAAGAAGCATACAAATCGAACTTCATCGGAAATGGACAGAACAAACCAACACAAAGTCCGTGCAAGATTTACAACCTTCACAGCGAACATCGAATTTGACTTGCCAAAATTTGGTAGTTCGATGTGGTGGTACAGGACCTAGTAGGCTGTAGAAACACTACCGATTTCGTGTTATTTCTGACCTAACACACCCTGTTTTGCTTCTTTGCTGCTTGTCAATCGATTTGTAATGCGATGATACACTCGAAAGAGCTAAGCCCTTCAAGGTCTCACGATTGTGTGACGGGTACAAAGGCTGGGCGGTGAGGAAAAACTCCGTGTAAAAAGTTTGACAGCGTTACTTCGGGCCGCTATAACTTTGGTTGCGGAAAGAAAAAGGCCTTTTTGGTAACGGGCAATTGCACTATTGCACTATTACAGTATTGGGGCATGAGAAAGCTGCAAGTCTAGTAGTGGGAAGTGCGTTCCACTTTGTACTACTAGATGCCATCTTTTTGAATGAAAAAACATGATGGGAATAGTAGATTGAATGTTGTTTTTGGAATATGTAGCATTAGCTGGCAATTGAAACAATTAGTTTTGGTGACTCATGGTGAGCATAATCAATTTGGAAAACACTGAAGAAAAAATAATTAATAACCCATCGTACAATGATGTGGGTAGTAAGAAAAGCATCCCCTTGGCGGTATGTATTTAAGAGTGGTGGCAGCGAATTGGAAAATGTGTGACCTGATACAGGTACACTAGCCGAGCACTTGTTTGTTGCCGATCAGAGTTCCACTATGATGAAATCACAAAACTGGCTTAAGAAAGCTGGAAAATGCCATAGACAGAATTCTTATAGCAGCCATGTTTCCCCAAAACCACCACCAGGAGCTTATCAATTTGGCTACACTTTTCAGATGAGTGCTCACACATTCATATTCAACCAATCAAATGCATCATATAAAACTACAAAATGTTGTCCGAATAATTAGTCAAATTGTCACATGGAAACTGGACACACAACTTCTGAAATGTACAATGTGTGTGTGCCATTTTGATTGAATGTGCCATTTATCACGCATCTAGATTCTATCGCACTCCCTAACCAAAAATCATTTATTGTCTAATAAACACATATCTACTGAAGGGAAACGAAGGGCAGTTGTCAAACAGAGAGAAAGGGTTTTGTAATGAGACAGGGCACATTGATATATTTTCATGCTGTTTGCTTTGATTTTCTTCAGTTGGGCCAGTAAAAGTCAAGTGTATATAAGACAGGGCCCAGTGAGACCGGGAATTAGGTCGCGCATAGACGCGCATAGACAGTCGCATTTGTCGCAAAGCGACGTAGACAGACAAGCACTGTAATTTTACAAACATGATAAACAGTGCAGTGCTGTTGATATTGTGTTGTTATGATTTCAAAATTTTACATGTCTATTTATCTTATGTGTATTTAGGCATGTATCAATGTAACTGTTAAATCACTCAGTCCACTTCGTTATTTCCGACTCGTTCTTGCATACCATGAATGATGAGTTCAACTTCTCCCGGAAAAGCATGCTGCTAGAGAGACCTAGGCGAAACAGCTCGATGAAATTTTGCACATAAAGTTGATCATTATTACTGTTTTGGCAAATACACACTGCCGCCGCTCCATGGACCTAACGCAGCACTCCCTCTGGAGACCCACCACAGAGCAAAAGGCGGGGGGGGGGGGGGCTGAGCAGTGACCCATACTAGGCCAGCTATTTAGTGCTCACCATCTAGTGTGGGACATGTCTAAACCCGACTAGGGGGTATGTGAATCAAAAAGGGCAGGGGCTGCTCATGTGAATGCCCTTGGGGTCCCTTGATACTAGCTAGAGCCACCTAGAACACAGTGCAGTAGTCAGCGCATACAAAAAAGCAAAAGAGACGGAAATCAGCCACGGGGACTCACCAAGAAAAATGCTGCAAGGAAATAACCACAAAATCTTGAACAACTTTCTGAAAAGACAGAAACATAAAAAACCTGCACATCAAACTCAATACCCTAACAAACCCACAAAAATACACACAAAGTTTGCACCTGCTACCCTGCAGCACTCAGCAACAAAAACAATGCATGATTGTTTTGCTGCACTTATTCAATTTTGCAATACTACTTGTCAATATACAAAAATCTGTCACTCTTGAAACGCCAGCATAATACCAGCTTAGGACTCTGACTTCCTCCATCCATTGTGCCCCTTCGGGGCTGCTACAAAAGTAATGCAGGGAGGGAAGCTAAAATAAATGTGGACAACAAACCACCCAGGGCGGTTTTATCCCCCATTTGGGGGTGGTTCTATGCCCGGGACCTGTGCGCGTGGACGCATGGAGGTGCACGCGCCAAAATGACTTTGGATACTTTTTCTGGGGATAAAACCACCCGTTTCGAGAGATGAAAGCACCCCTTTGGGGGGATGCAACCACCCCTTTTGGGGAATTAAACCACCGCCCTTATTAGAATCACCCCCCTTGGGGTGATAAACCCCCCCTGGGGTGATTTTAAGCCACCAAAGCAACAAATGAAACAACACAGCAAACAAAAGCAGTCTGAGCAATGATGCCACAAAAGCAATGCATGTCGAACTGGATGAATAGCGAGCCCAAACCATGTCAGAAATGTGATCTCAGACCCCATTTGTAAAATTGGCCCCAGCCAGGTCAGACATCCTACAACACATATACAAAGAGCAATGTGAAATAAAACACTGAGTGTAAAACATATGTTGTTCCCTCACCCTCCATCACCTCTCCTACCTTCGTACCCGAACTTGTCTTCCGGTACTGTGGTTCCAGATTAACATAGATAGGGGCCATACCCCTCTGCCCTTAAAGAGGTGACAACCCCCCCCTCCAATGGGGATAAAATCACCTAACAGCGGGGACAAAACCCCCGAAAGGGGCAATACCCCCCCCCGTGACCCAATGGGGGGATAAAGCCACCCCTATGAGGGGATAAACCCACACCCCCAAAAGGGGGGACAACACCACACCCAGGTGGCATAAAACCACCCCAGGGGTCAAAAATGGCCAGAACGGGAGGTGGGGGGGGTTTCATCCCCCAGTTGGGGGTGGTTTTATACACACGACTACCACACGCACTGAGGTAGAAAACAGGCCCTAGTGCATGTTTGGGTGGGTTTTCAATGCAGATCCTTCCTCCACATCATTGTCACTTCTTCCCGAAAAAGGGGTCCAGGGTCCCCTGGATCTTCGGTTTCCGCAATGCAGCGACCGGCCCATTCAGCCCCTTTTGAAGGCATGGACCAGGCGCCTTTGGCCTAGCGGCACTAAGCACCCCCCGCCACCCGGGCATCTGAAGGGGCAATGCTTTCACCATTTTGGCCACCGCCATTTTGTTGTTCGGTAGCTCTGGAGCCGGATTTGGTTGAGACTGAGGGCAGGCCTCGTCTACTGAGAGCGTATGTTTGCCCGGCGGGGACAACTGGAAAGACTAAGGGAAACCTTTGCCCGGCGTGCCCGGCACACGCCCTGCGTGCTAACGCACTCTCTGAGCCCTTGGGCCGCCTTGTCTTTCTTGTGGGGACTGGTGTGTGTGGGTCCTTTTTTTGCCTTTTCCAAAACACGATTCCACAGTCCCAAGTCACAGCGCTCACGTCAGGAAGGGCCAGCCCTAAGCACATGGTCACCCCCCTCCCATCCGGTCAGGCCAGTGTCGGGCCCGGGGGGGCGCAGGGGTTGGGCTGGTGTCCGGCCGGAACACCCAGATTGTTGTTGTGGGGCATTTTCGGCGTTCTTCTGTTGTTGGATGACTCATGGTGCGGGGCACTGGAGTACCTCTCGGTGATGGGGACCTCGGACTCGTAATGCACCGGGTCCTTGGCAAAGTCGAAGGCTTGACCAGGGCTCCTTTTAAAAGGGGGTGCAGCCCTGCCCCCCGCCCCGCCCCCCGACGACGATGGTGCTGAGTTTTGAGCGGCGCCGAAGGCACGGAAGAAAACTTTTGGTCTAAACTACCCCTTGTCTAAGCTACGCAAAAGTCCCAAAGTAATACGGTCCCGACGCCGACTGGAGCTCCGACAAGGCCGTAGCTTGCATGCGACACATACGACGACCGGTGCGCTGATGCAAGAAAAGGGAATGAAATGCTCAAATATCGACAAAATCAGAGCTCTGTGGGTTCAAGTGGGCAAACACTCACAACAAATGTGTCCATGACTCCGTGTAGCTGGCACATGTGCCACCAAAATTGATGTCTTATGAGGCTGCACTACGTGTGGTACCGATTCAAAGTAGGTCCCCAGTACACCCGCTGTAGCTTGGACAAGGCCGTAGCCTATACAAGGGGAGGGGGAGTTATGGGCGCCGAAGGCGCCAGACAAACCTTTTTGTTCCTTTTATCATCGGCCGAAGGCCCGGAGGCAAGTTTGGCCCGATCTATTGGAAGGGGTGCCCCCCCCCCCCTCCTGTGTGACATTCCGTCAGGACCCCCCCCCCCCTCCCCAGTGGTGCTGAGCTGGTAAAAGGAGCCCTGGGCTTCACAGCACCAGCCGGTGGTCTATACGAGACAAACTCTCTGGTGCTGTAGGCAGCCGCCGTGCCGGACGCGACCTCATGAGGCACAGTACACCGCGGAGAAGAGGCCATAACAAGGGGGCGTGGAGGGTCCCTCGCGGGCCTTGGGATCCCCCTGCCACAAGCGGCACCCGGCGATGCATTCAAACGGAAAAAGCCTCGGAGGCGGCCCCAGAAGCGGTTCAACAGGCCGTTGGAGGTTGCCAAAGCGGTTGGGGGCGGTCACTGTCGGTTACACATGCCTTTGAACTTAGCGTGCGGGAGGCAGTGGCCTGGCATAGGCTGGGCGCCCTGGAGGGGGGGGGGTACCCCCCCTCCCCTGCCAATGCATCCCTGGCAGCACCGTTTCCCCTCCAGCCCCCGGTCGTCTAAGGCCGGTCGCTGTGCTCCCGCGCGGGGGATGGGGGGGGCGTGACGGCAATCTTGCTGAGGTTCACCCACCCCCCAGGCCCCTCACGGGACGATGCCTGTCGATATGCGGCGGCGCTGTGCTCTTGCCACCTCCCTCAGCCACGCCCGGGGCATCTGCCGCGGTGACGCGACACGGGGGAACTGGAGCTGGGGAAGGGCCAGGCATTGCTACGGCGCCCCGGCGCGTTGCGGTGCTGCCCCCGCCTGTGCACTGGACCGCGTGTCGGACTGCCTGTCGACGGGGGGCGGCCGGCGGCGGTTGGGGGGTGGCCGCCGGTTTGGGGGGGGTCCGGGGGGGGCGACCGGCGGCGGTTGCAATGCAAACGCCTGCCGTTCGGAGCCCTCGCAAAGGCGGTCCGTACCGCAACAAAACGCGGACTGTTGCGGGTGCGCTTTGGGGCACAGGACGACGCTGGGGGTCCCCCTGCGGCATCACCCCCGGGGCCTTCGCTCGGGGCATCGCCGCGCACACGCCGCCGCCGGTGGCGCGACGCTCGGGCGGCGCCGTCCCGCACGGCGTTATCGGGCGCCCCCCCAGACCTCCGCCGTCGGGGGCGGCCGCCGGTCCTTCGACGGTTCTGAGCCCTTGCCCTCACCCCCGACGCCCCCCCTCCCCCGCGTTCACTGACCTCCGGGCGGCGGCCCTCACTATCGCAGTTTAATTGTACGTGGGGGCCCTGGGGGACCCCCGGGGGCAGGGCTGTCGTTAAGAAACAAAAACAAGACCTTCGTAACGCCAACAGAAACGAACGTTCACGGGGAGGCGCTCTGCTTCGTGGTATGGGACCTGCTCTACTTCAATAAGTGCCGGTTGGCAGTTGGTGGTCCGTGGGGGTTGGCGGTTGGCGGTTGGCAGCGGTTGGCAGCGGTTGGGCGGTTGGCGGTTGGCAGCGGTTGGGCGGTTGGTGGTTGGCAGCGGTTGGCAGCGGTTGGCGGTTGGCAGCGGTTGGGCGGTTGGCGGTTGGCAGCGGTTGGCAGCGGTTGGGCGGTTGGCGGTTGGCAGCGGTTGGGCGGTTGGCGGTTGATGATCCCTCGGGGCCGTCCTGAAGGCACATCCTTCCCACAACGAAACCCGGCGACTCAAAGACGGCCCTGGCCACGGGGCCGCACTGTCAGCGGGTGGGCCCCGCGGGGCGGCAGCCGTGGCCCCCCTGGACGGGGCACGTGGAGCAGTTCTGCACGTGAAACACCCGCAGCCCCCCTTGCGTCGGCCGCCGGCAGGCGTTGTGCGCCATCGTGACCATCCACCGCCGCGGCCGCTGCGGCGCCGTGCAGTCGTCGCCGAAGAGGGCGAAGCAGCCCCGCCACACGGGCGTGCACTTGTCCTGCCACCGCGGGTACCACGTGGCCATGCTGGCGTTCACGACCCCCCCGCACGCCAGCCCCGCGCACGGCCAGCGCGCCTCCTCCAGGTCCGCCACCACCACCTGCATGCCCGGCATCGCCAGCGTCGTGCCGGTCGCGCGCACGACGGGCCCCAGCTCCGCGACCGGACGCGCGTACGCCATGCCGTCGCCGGGCATCAGCTCCAGGTGCGTCGCGCGCGCGCCCGATCCGGGCGCGGCGGCGGCCTCGCGGTGCAGGCACTGGTACGCGTCCCACCACGCGCTGTAGGCCGTGTTGAACCGGGGACGGAGGGGATGGGCTGAGGGGAGGGCGTTCTCAGGGCTGCAAAGTGACCTTGCCCTTGATCCTTGGCAGCGGCCGTGAGGCTCATCGGGGTGACTGACGGGGGGTCTTTGCGGTCAGTGCAGAACCCCAGGCCCCGCGGAGTATTTGATACGAACGAAGAAATATTCGCACGAATGCTAAACAATGATATTCCTCGTCTTTTAACTTCTCGAACGGAAAAAAAAGTCCGTTGCGTCAAATAAAACTTCCCAAAAACTGCCTTCCCCTCAGACTCGAAGATAGAAAAGGAAAAACGAGCACTTTGAACAACTTCGAAACACTTGAACTCGCGAAAAACAGACTTCAATGCAAGACCCCGTTTCTAAAAACCTTTTGATGAAGTAGAGGGCCAGAGGCTTGGGGGGTTCGGGGTTTGGGGGCATTGTTGAATTCCCTGCCTCGATCTGAGCGTGTTGAAGAGAGCCGAGGCCGGAGGGCACAACCCCCGTTCACCATTCACCACAAAATGAGGGAAGTGGAGGAGCATCAATGGAGGTCAACACTCCGTACCCAGGTCCACAGGGGGTCAGTGTGGGTGGGTGGTGGGGGGGGGGGGGGCAGCCCAATCCCGGGGGGGGGGGGATATGAATCTACAAGTTCTGGGGGGACAAAATCTGTGCCATTTCGTAATAATGAGCGAATGTGTTATGTATAGTTCCCAAGAAATGCTGATGAGAAACAGTGGGCGCTTGCTGTCATTTCCCCGTGGACTCTGGATGGATTTCCTTATGCATCAACCAGCGCTCTTGTCTGTACCCAAATCCTCTGGCATGGGCGTCAGGTCGCAAAGGCAATGCCCAACGTATACCCGCACAAATCCGTAAAAACACCGAACAAATTGCGCACAAAAGTTCCGTACAGCATTTGAATTGCAGACATTCCAGTCCCCCCCGATATGTAAGCCCCTGTGTGACATATAGTCCGTCTGTGGTCTCTTTACGGGGCCCTGGACAGTCACCCGTCTACTCTTCACCGCATGACGCAGGGTAGATCTTCTCCTGAAGGTCCGCCAAGCCGCTGTCTTGACCCCCCCATTTCTGTTGCTCCATCGGCGGCCGGTTGTGGTGGCCAAGACATTCAGGATCCGTACGGCTTCACCTTCGCTCAGCCCTCGACCGGTGGTGTGGCACCCGCACTGCGGGCCCCCAGTGGCGGTCCCCGATATGCATGCCCCCCCCCCCCCCCCCTTCGGATCAAGGAGCGGTCACTCGGGTGGTGTGCCCTCCGGGCCCCCCCGTTTACGAGGACAGTTGCACCGCGCCCGGACCTCTGGCCCGGGTGGACCCCGGGGCAGGGAAGCGCTCGGCGCGCCCCGGGGCCCCTCCAACCGCCCGCCCCGTCACCGTGGGAGGCGGGTCCAGCCTAGAGCAGCACCACCCGTGCCAGTGCAATCAGGGAGTGCGGACCGCCCCCAGTCGTGTGTGGAGCATGGCCACCCCCTGCCATCGGCAGTAGTGGGCGACCAGCGGCATGTCAGTAGACCTGGAGGTGGCGTGTCCAGGCCGACAACTCCCCCGGTGGGCTCAGTGTCAGGCTCCCCCAGCCTCCCCACCGGGGCCTGGAGCACCAGGCGACACACTTCCCCAGGCAGCACGCGCGCCCCACACACACAGGCACAGCGGCATCTCCCTCCCGCGTGTGCCACCGCGGGGTACGGGGGCGGTCATCAGTCCGGTAGGCCTTGAGACCGGACAACCGTGAACCCGCCGGACCAGTTGTGACGCGCAGGGAAGGGCGATGTCTGTGGTCCCGGAGGTCCGGATGAGGCCTTGACCCAACCCAACCCAACCCCCTCCTTCGGACACCCCAGCCCCGGACGGTGGGGTCCTGATGACGCGCCACTTGTGGCTCGGACCGAGGTCCATTGGTGCAGACGTCGTGCGCTACACCAGAGATTCGGTGGGGGGACGATGGCGGTCAGTCTGGGGGAGGGCTACGCTAGGGATGCGGTAGAAGGGAAGGGACCGCGGAGGTGGCCAGAAGCAGCGAGGCCGTTGGAGGAGGTTGCCAAAGCGGTTGTGGGCGGTTACTGTCGGTTACCAATGCCATTGAGGGTCGAGCTTGCCGTCAGGGGGACAGTGGCTGGGCATAGGCTGGGCGCCACGGGGCCTCAAAAGGTCAGGTGTGGACCCGCCACTTAGCCCCAGCAGCGCCTGCCTTCCACGGCCTTCATCGCCTATCCAGTCCCATTTGGGGGGGCGGAGCCTCCCCCCCCCCCTCCCCTCCGCCCTCCAACGCATCACTGGGCTACGCACCGGCGGTCTGCGCCGGGCGCGGGCGACAGCCATGACCATGACACGTGCAACGCGAAGGTGCAGTGGGACCCAGTGCCGCAGGGGAGGGGCGGGCGGGGGGCTTCCACTTGAGAGGGGGGGGGTGCCCCCCCTGGTCCCCCCGGGTCCTGGACGGCAAAAGGCCCAAAAAACAATTCTTCGCCTGAACTGACGGGCGCCGAACGCTGCACAGCAAAGCTTTGATTCAGCGAAGGCCTGGCCCAATCACTTGAGAGGTGGGTCTGAGGGGGGGAAGGGGGGGGTAGGCTACACCGGAGATTCAGTGGGGGGTCGATGACGGTGACCCCTTTCTCTGAACCACCGGTGTCCAGGCAGTATTCACGCCCACGCCCCTCCAGTCCAATGTCTCCGCATCGGCCGGTGCTATGGTGGGGGCCTTTTGAACATTAGAGGGCACGGGGGTCAGGGACTGCGTCTGGGCGCCCCCCCCCCAGTGGCTTGGCTGGGGGAAAATTGGCCTGTGCCGGAGGGGGGGGGTTCGTTCGAGGCCCTCTCCCGGACCCCCCCCTCCCTTCGACGGGCTGACAGGGGCGGTTGGGGGGGGGGGGGTCCTGAGGTACCACAACACATAAGCGTCAAAAGGATCCCCCGCGATGATGAGTTTGAGGTCTGTATCAATGGGGAAATTCCCCTTGGGACTGGCCTGTCACGAGAGCCCCCTTCCCAGACCCCCCCCTCAACTCCCTTGGGGGGCTCGAATGACCCCCCCCCCCCCCCCCGCCCCACCGCGTTGGGCACGGGGGGGGGGGGGGTTGGCATGACGCCTTTGGTGTGATGATCTCGTCTGCAGCGGGCGGCGCCTACTGTCCGATCGCCATTTGCTGCCCTTCCCTTGGACCGATTCCCTCCATCGGCGGTGGTGCCCATCGGCTTCTCACCGCCCTTTGACCTTCCTCTTCCACGGGCACGGGCACGGCACGGGCACGGGGGGGGGGGGGGTACCCGAATGCAAAACATTTGTTTCCGGCACGGCATAGGGACCTGCAGATACAGCGTCAGGTAATACCGGAAGGGATTGAACGCGTCCATCCAGGGCTTGAAGCCCCCGTAGTAGTGGAACACGACCATGTGCTCCAGCAGCCGCCCTTCCTGCTCCGTGTCCGAGAACCGGCGCGCCACCCGCACAAAGCGCCGCCCGAAGTTTGGCGTAAGTGGCGTGTGGAAACATGTGACACAAGCGTTTCGTTTTGGCGTAAGTCGCGTGCGCTTTTGTTTTGGAAGGGGGGGACGTAGGTCGTGTGTGGGGCAAAAAATGGGGGTTTTCAGAAAAAAAGAGGACAACAAGGAAAACCACAAGAACCACCCAAGAACCGCCATTGCTCCCGGGGGAGGTGACCTTGTTGAGGGAGAACTTCCAGTAGCTGCTGGGGGCGAGGGCAGAGAGGTTGTCCACCGGGAGCACGGCCTGGAACACGTGCGACAGCCGCGCAACCGTCGAGTTGGGCGCTCCGCGCGGCACGAACACGGCCAGCGCGCAGCAGAAGCGCGGCGTGCAGCGCGCGCGGCAGGGCGAGTGCCGCCGCAGGCTGTGCCCCAGCGCCAGGCCGCCGTCGAGATACCGCGCCGTGCCCACGATCGTCACGTACGCGTACACCGGGAGCGGGGCCGGAGGGGGGGCAGCGGAGCGATTGGGGCCCGCCGGCGCGGGGGGTGGCCACGGCGGGGCACCCGCGGCGTCGGGCAGGCGCCGCGCGCGCGCCGCACTGGAGCTCTCGTTCTGCGGCGGGCGGCGCAGACGGAGCAGCGCCGGGCCGGTTGCGGTGCTAAGAAAAGCCCACGTGGCCAACGCCCATGCGGTCAGGAACAGGGCCAACGCCCTAAAGGCCCGTGCCATGCATGGGCCCAGGACGGGGGCCGGACGCTGATTGGGGAGCGGGGGCTCGGAGATGGCGCGGGGGTTGGGACGCAGGGGGCAGTTGAACTGTCTCCCTGCGGCCAACGCAACAACTCGAAAGGGTGAGGGGCGGGGGGCAGGGGGGGGGGGGGCTGCAGCTACGGGGCCATGACGTCAGGATTAGTCCTGACGGTTTGCAAGACTCAATCAGTTCAATCAGTGAGTCTGCTCACACCACATACACCAGTTCTGCACCGCATGTTGCCTTGAGGCCACCGTGCTCCCACGGCTATCGAATGTTTACCCATATGCTATGCTATGCTATGCTCACCCATACCGCCTCTCACGTGGCGGGGCACAAAGCAATGTGTACAACAAGCGGACTGCATCACCCGAGACAGGATCCCGCTTGTAGAAAACGTGTTACGCGCAGGTAATGCGTGGGGGGGGGGGGGCTTCGAGTATGGAATGGGTTTGCTGGTTGGTGCTTCCTGCTTAATGCACTTGGTGGTGTTTTGTGGGGGCGGGCAGTTGGTGGTTCTGGAGGAGTGTGACCGTGGCGTTGGGTGAGGTGCGTGTATGTGATACTGGGCCGGTGTCCGGAGTGCATCCCAATGCGAGCGACTGGGGTGTCAGCCAAGCACCAGTCAATTGCTGGACTAGGTTTGGTTTGCCGCAAGGTGATTACACGTGACCCATTCTCAGACCTGTTGTCTCGCTCTCATTGGCTACTTACGCCCTATCTCGGAGGGAATGAAGCGCCGGATACTTACAGGGGGGGGGGGGAACTCTGTACTGGGATTTTTCCGCAGGGGAAAATTCCGCACCTGTCCCAAAAAATCAAGGGGAAAATTCCGCACCTCCGAAATCTTCAGTGCATTGAAAGCAAAAGGGATCCTGGGATTGCGATCCCCAAAAGATCCTGGGAGAAGGCAGAGAGAGAGAGAGAGAGAGTACCAATTTATGAGCAGAGCCCTTGGGCTTGAGGGTGGCAATGTGTCCGCCAGCCCGACCCCGGGGGGGGGGGGGGACACCTGCCTTTCCAGTCATCAGCGAACTCAGTAGTTAATTGACACATGGATCCAGCAGTTGCTGCGCGGCGATGGTCTGGGATTTACCGCTGCACAACCGCTACCCTTTGCCTGCTCAGTGGACTGTCCGCAGCCATCGTCTCATTTTTAAGACAGAAAGGGACCGATGGTCTTATAGGCCACTGACCAGCCACATTTCTTTCTGTGCTTTGCACTGCCTGCCACCTGTGCACACGTGCAATAGCCCAGCGTTCCTTCGGGGGGCTCACGAGGCTGGGCTTCAGTCTGCAGGTGCAGCCACCAGAGGTTTGGGAGGGGCCAGAGAGGGCGGGCAAGGTGGCCCCAGGCCGCCACGCCTCTGCGTGTCTCAAAGTAGGGGACCCTGCGCGCGGTGAGCTACTGACCGAACATAATGCGTGCTGGCAGGAGGTCTGAGAGAATGCGCCTAGCCTAGTTGAGGGCGGCGACAGGGCAATGGCTCACGAAGCCCGCGCTTGAGCCGCCAACAGGTCAGGCTCTGGCGTCGGACCTTGCTCTGCGGGAGGACACGGATGACTGGCAGCACTCCCTCAGGGGTGCTGTGGGCCTGGCATTGCACCCGATTATTCCGCCATAGATCTCACCGTGGACCGCGCTGCATCACCACCAGGTGCCGCCGCCGTACCAAATGGCGGTTGGCCTTTACCTATGGGTTACCACGCAGCGGATGGATCCCGTGTGGTTTGAGCACCACAACGAGGCGTTCCCGGAGCCTGAATTCCCAGATCCGGGGGCGGCAGACATTGCTGATGCTGCGATTAGATGGGTTGAAGGCCCCTTCCCCGTGCCGCCGTCAAGGGAAGACCTGCTGCCGGTGATCCAGGGCCGTACCCCAGTGTTTGGCCCCATCCCGCGGCCGCCGTCATTGATGCTTCCCCGTGCGTCTCGGTCTGCAGAGGTGGTCAATGCTTCGTCCCACGGTGGTGATGATGCGGCCCAAGGACTCACCCACCAGACCCGTGAGAGGGCAACATCCTTTGTGCAAGATAGGCAACGGGGCATGGGGCGTGGCGATGGGGTCGACGAGAAAGGCACCTCACCAGGGCCCAAAGTAATGTAGTAATGGATCCTCCGGCCGACCGGCGGGGACCCCGTGACGACAGCGGTGACGGCAAGCCCTGGTCTCCGTGTCCTCCCCTGCTTCCGTTCGGGTGGAGCTTCCACAGGTCGAGGTGTACCCGGGGCGATGGTGCATACTGCAATGTACACGACCCCTTTGCAGGCTGTTTCGCGGTACCATGGTCCCTATAGGGTGCCGGTGAGGAGCGGTGGAATGACGGAGCTTATCGCGGAGAACCCTCCGCAGCATGTGCCGGAGCCGGCTTTGGAGCCCAACAGGAGGGTCGTGGAGTCGTCGGCCCTCATACGCAGCTCGGCCGGGTCATGACCCAAGACGTCGTGCCGGAAGGGCAAGGGCTTGCTAGTACAGCCCGGGCCACCGCCCCGCGGCCAATCATTCCCCTACACGTGCACCGCCGCTTCCGTGTAGAGCTGCTGCTCGACGGGTGCACCAGCCCTACCTTGGAGTGGGCCGATGACCCATGCCCTCTGTCGCTGTCCGATGCAGTCGAGGCGGGCGCATCGAGCACGTCGAGCGAGTTGTTCTGCACCCGCCCCAAGTTATCTGTCAAAACTTGGGCCATGAGCAACAGATACCGAGCTCGCATATACCCCCTTGTCACAGGTATATGGTCATGGCTACGATCACGGTTTAATGTTTTGACTTGCTGCACTGCTGCGCAAACGAAATCAGTGCCGAGTGTTGCCTTGAGTTCACCGTACATTACGGCTTTCGAATGTTTCTTGGGCTGTCTAGGTCAGCTCATCCCCTCCCATAGGCGTCGGTTAGACACAAACCTTGCACTTTGGGGTACAGAGCATCATGCAAAATGCCCCTTGACTAGATGATTTCATATCACGGCTCCCTTCGATTGGGAGTATTAAGTGCCAAGCTGCTACCGGATATTCATTGACCACGCCACAATGATAGCCCACTACGACCCACTGGGGTTGGAACCTAGGCCCCAAGGGGGAATGTTCGCCCGGCGCGCGCCGGGCACGGTACCGTTCTATTAACTGTCCTGACTTCAGCCCGAGATTTACCGTCTGATGGAGAAGGGCCCCGACAAATAGACCATGATGGACTGCCCACCTTCCCTACAAAGCACGTTGCATAATTAGACAGTAGCTGTGAATTCAACAACTCCAAATGTCATTTGTATCATACTTAACAAACGGTACTTTGCCTTTACCTTTCCAGTAGATTTCGCTATGGTAATGAGTCCCCAAGCCGCAAGCGGTTTGGACGGTGTTTCTGCCTCACGTCACAAGAACGAAGCGCAAACTCAGTATTCGCTACATCGCCCCTACCTTCCTGGGGTCCCCATGGTGGGGAGAAATCAATATGACTACATTACCCCTGCTTTCTTGGCGTCTCCATGGTGGGGAGAAATCAACCTAGAGTAAGAAAAAGTGCTTTTCCATTGCTTTGGGACATACTCTAGTTGTATTAGAGATGCACTGAGCATCCATGCATTTTTATCTTAGTATTGGTCCAGCCAAAAGTGGTGAGAACACATTTTGACCTATGGAATCAAACACCCAATCAGGATATGGAGTGGACCCCTTAATCCCCTTTCAATCAGAAGTAAAACATCTTTTCCTGAGTTGACTGAGCACTGACATACCTAAGGTAGAGCCTATGAATTTATCTATGTTTTTCCATGAATACTTATCTGCCCTAGTGGTATGCACCATAGGGGGTTAGGCACCTCTTTTTGAGAGGTCCTGGGTTCAATTCCTGGTCAGCCTAACTAAGTAGAAAGATCCCAACTAAGTAGGAAGATCCCATGTGACATGGCAGTGACCTCATCGCCACATACCATGCCACCTCAGCACATATGGGACCCAAAACAAAGAGTGCACATCTCCTAAGATGGCACTATGGAGAGAGAGTGATCCTGAGGCAGTTTTCTAACTCTTTTCCCAAAACATTTCAGCTATCTCTGTGAATATGCATTCATTTGTATCCTGAGTTGCAGTTTCTGTGAATATCTAATCATCTTTCACTGTTTACACTGCAGCCCTTCATGCTTTGATCCTGAATTACCTTCTCCTTGCATACTATTGGCTTGGGCTATCCTGGATTGAGTTGGCTTTACTGTATTTCAACAAACAAAAGCTTTTCATCATCCAAAACCAGCAGCAGGACACCCTACAGCAACAACAAGCAGCAGGAGAAGCAAAAACACAGTGCTGAAAACACTATAAACTTTTCTGGTAGCAAGAGGCAGCCTGTCTCTGTGCACCGGCAGCGACCCCGCGCCGTACAACCAGTGCTCCGAGCAGGCAAACATAAGCAGAAGGGTGGATTAAGATGGATCCAGGAAGAGTGGACGCCGAGGTGAACACAGCGCCAGCGCCAGAGACACCGGCAAGGCCGGCGCCTGACGCTGTACCTTCGGTGGAGCCCTTACATGGGCCAATGGATACGGCGGAGGACTCCTTGGATGGCCTCCAGACGGCCTTTGGGGCCCTGTCGGTGAAGGAAATGGTCTCTCAGCCTCAGCCTGTGAAGAGGAAGAGAGGAAACGAGAGCGAGAAGGATGCTGGAGAAGGAGCAGACGAAGGAGAGGAGCAAGGGCAAGACCCGACGGATATCCCTACCTTCGAAGGCGCACCAAGCGCTTCTGGCCTCCAAGCATCACCCTCTCCCATAACCACCACACACCCAGCCGCCGCTACATCCACTTCCACAACCAACCAGCCTATGGCAGAGGGCACAGGCTTTACTGGCATGCCTCACTACCCCGCCTATGGCATGGGCCCACCTACCACTGCGCTCCTTGAGGCAACTACTGCCAGTGAGCCGGTGGCTTCCAGCTCTGCGCCGCGTTGGTATGCGGCTGACCATCCCCATCCACTTCACTCCACTGGAACCTACATGGAAGTTCCTGGGTATGCTCCTGGGTGTGCACCTGGGTATGCACCCCTGAGTGGGTTGAGGAGAGGACCAGAGTCTCTGGGAGGCAGGAGTAGAGGATCGGGAAGATCCTCCAACAGGTCCCTGACGCGGTCGGAGATCAACGAGGTGCTCCAAGGAGCCACTTCGAAAATCGTGAGCGACCTCACGCAAGAGATCAGGGAGAAATTGCAGCCCCTGATGATCCCGTCCCATGCGTCACCTACGACAGTGGGGATGTCACCCCACCGAGTACAGGCTAACCACCTGGCGGCAGGGTTGACGAATACCCTGGGGAGCCTGAGGAGCCGACCGATGCCGACTCCTGCAGCAGTACCAAGAAGCCCATTCGTCCCGAGGACAGCCCAGCCGCCCTACAGTCACGTGACGAACTCGACGAGGGCCGAGCTGGACCAGCTGGGGCTGACAGCCCTAAGGGCTATGGTGGACGTGGAGCCTTATGGCTCCAGTGATCTAGGCGGAGACCCCTCCGATGATGGGCCGTCTTCGATGACTTCTTCTTCGCCATCGGATGACGAAGACCCTGAGGACCCCGAGGACTCCAAGGGTAAGAAGAAGAAGAAGAAGAAGAAGAAGAAGACCCGACGCCCTGAAGGACGCCGAGCTCAGGAGGCGAAGGCTATTGCCACCTCCAAGATAGTGGTGAACCTGCCTGAATTCACAGGCAAGGACCTCAGCGAGTTCGCTGAGAACTTTGGCCGGTTCCTACGACTGACCGGCCAAACCCACGCGAGTGGGCGAGTGAAGTGCGACCTGCTCCTGCAGTGCTGCAAGACGAAGTACCTGGAGAAGCAGGTCAGGCAGATCGTCACCAACTCCGCCACCTTTGCCGACGTGTTGGTTGCCCTGGAGAGGCAGTACCCAACCTACGAGACCGACCTCTCCATCAGGGCCGAGATCCAGAACCTGCCCGTCCTGCCCAACAACCCCAAACCCGGCAGGGTCTCCGAGCTGTTGGCGGACCTGGACCACTGGGCTGGACGACTGACGCCCGGTTCCTACAGCAGCGACGACCTGCTGTTTTGGTTGTGCTCCAAGCTCCCCCGTGAGCTATGGGACGAGTGCCGTCTGACGGCTGAGCGCAAGGCTAGATCCCTCCGCTACGAGGATCTATGCGTGCTGCTCCTGGAGATGGCGCTGGAGAAGGAGAGCGACCAACACCTGAACCACTACCGTCCTGGTGGTGGAGGTTCTGGAGGCAAAGGGTACCAAGGGTCCCGACCTGGGCAGGGGACTACCCCCAAACACGCCCACGCCCGCCTAATGGAGAACGTGAAGGAGCTATTCTGGTGTGATGCCAGAGATGAACAGGGCCACCTGCAGCATGCCTCCGACTGCGAGCAGCGAGACTGCTTTGTTGTCCAGGGGAAGCAGCAGGAAAAGATCACCGGCGCCAAGGTGAAGATGCCGGATCATTACCGCTGCACCATCACGTGTGCATTCTGCGGTAAGCGGAAGCACTATGAGGACGAGTGCTACCATAAGCAACGCCTATCGGCGAAGCTTAAGGGGGAAGATCCTGGCAAAAGCTCAGGCAAAGGTGGAGGCAAGGCCAAAGGCAACGACTCCGGCAAGGGCAAGTCGAAAGGACGTGGTCAAGGTGGTCAAGACAAGGGTCAAGGCGGACGAGGAGGAGGCGCTAATCGCCAGAACGACAACAAGAACAAGGACAAGAACGGAGGTAACCCCAACCCTAATCCAGGGGGGAACTCCGAGCCCTCTGGAGGGCAGTCTGGACCTACCACACGCTCACAGACGCAGGCCCAGCAAGAGCAAGGAGCCAAGCGTGAGCATGAAGGTGGTGACGACGGCAACGCCAAGAAGAGAAGCCGTTTCATGAGGATGGCCCGCAAATTGCGGAACAAGGGGTTCGAGGTGACCTGTCCCGCGGAGTTCTGACGGGGACGCTCTGGTGGCACCCAAGACCTGGTGTTTTGGGTACGTATCCGACTAGGGGGACGTGAATACCTGGGGGTACTGGATACTGGAGCCACAATATCGATAGTGGCCAAGAAAATTTTACCTTGTGGGAGCCTGAAGAACACCATGACCACCGCCGCTATACGGATGGGGGATGGACATGTGGTGCACAGGTGCGGGGACTGCGAAGTGGAGGTACCTATGGGCTCCAGGACTATCGCCCATCGGTTCTATGTGATGGACACTGATGCCCTCGACTTTGTACTGGGTACTGACTTCTTCGTGCAGCACTCCCAGATACAATCCCTGACGCTGCAAGCGCCCTACCTCCTGTACGTGGACCACGGCAGTGGCAGAGAGTCTGTGCCACTGGAGCAGTCGGAACATACCTCGAGTTACCTGAGACTATCGAAGGAGGAGCCCTCGAACATGATGGCGGCCTCCAAAACTGAGGACTATCAACTATTGGGGGAAGTCCTAGACCAAGGTCTGAAGGAGTTGGGTTACTCTCGAGAAGACCTAAGTGTGGAACTGTTCGCCAGCGACAAGCAGCATGTACTGGACCTATACTGCAGCAAGGGGAAGAACTGCAGCTACAAATTTTACTGGCCCTCTTTCGGGATGGCCTACGGGAACCCCAGATTCAGTGAACTGGGGAAGGTGCTGACCAAGGTGGCCTTGGAACGTTCCCGTATGGTCCTGTGTTCCCCCGATTGGGGAGCCCATGGGGGCAACGAGTACTGGCGAACCCTCCTTGACAAGCTGACTATCAGCTCTGTGCGGTTACCTGATGAGGCCATCTACGTGCCTCTGGGACGCAAGACGCCCATTGGGAAGCCCGGATGGGGGACTATGCTCAGCGTGGTGGACGGAAGTCTTACCACCATCCCCTGGGAAGACCTGGACCCTACTCTGGTCCAGGCTATACAACGAGAAAGCGATGGACTCGCCTTGGGTGACTTGAAGGATCGTCTACGACCTCAAGATGCTGTTGAAACTACACCCGGAGGAGATGAGTACGTCGTGACTGACATCAACGCCCCCAACTCTCCCTGTCATGTACCTGTTCCTGATGGAGTCTCTGAGTGTGGACTATCTGAGCTACCTAGCTCTATCCACTCAGACGACGAAACTGAGCACGACGCCTTCTTCGTGCAGACTGCGGTGGAAGAAGTGGAGAACGCCGAGTACGTCGCCCCGCTAAAACCCCTACTCTCCATGAGGGTGGAAGACCCCGTGGATGAAGAGCTGGACCCTCGATCCAGGCTCAGGGAGTATGTGGATTCCAAGAGGAAGTTGGTGGCGAAAAAGCTATGCTACGCGAAGCCTACCCGCAGCTCGTGGCCACTGAAGCAAGGACGTATGGGAGACCTATCCCAACTGAAGGAGGACCTCGAACAGAAGATCACCACCTGGCAAAGGGAGGTAGATCTCAAGCTCATGAAGAGCGTATGGGGTGCCCATGTGAGGACCCCAGATGAGGACGACCTCTCGGAGGAATGTGTATGTGAACCCCCTAAAGCGTGCCTATGTTGCCATCGTCCACCGGAGATGGTTGAGCAAGACCTTCTGTATGCCTACCAAGGGCTGAAGGATGCTACCGCGGGCGAAGAGTCGGTGGAGGACCACCTCCCGACGTCTATTCAAGGGGCAAGCAACTTACACTCCGACGAGGACATGGAGGACAAGATCAAGGTACTGGACCCGCGGGTGCAAAAGCTGATAAGGACCTATCTGGAGGTGTTCGGAGAACTACCCCCTCCAGCCTCATGCGACAAGCTGGTACAGATGGACCTCAAGCTGAAACCCGAGTTCGTGGGTCACAAGATCCGGAGGAGACCCTATCCAGCTCCTAAAGAGCAGGCCGACGAGATTGAGCGACAGATACAAGAATGTATCGACGCTGGCCTAGTCCTGGAGTACAAGGATGGGGACTACCCCCTACACTGCAGCCCCTGTTTCCTGGTGCCTAAACCTGGGTCTACAGCCAAACGGCTGGTAGTGGACTATGGAGAGCTGAACAAGAAGACGCTGAACCACTCAGGGTCCATTCCCAATATGGAGTCTACCCTGGAGAAGATAGCCTCCTGTCGCTACAAGACCAAGATGGACAAGCGAAGTGGATTCTGGCAAGTGGACCTGACGCCCAACGCGCAGGAACTACTGGCCTTCATCACCCCTCAGGGGAGGGTATTCAAGTGGAAGGTCATGCCATTCGGCGTGGCTAACGCCCCCGCTCTGTTCCAAGAGCTGATGAACAAGATCTTGTCCATCCTACGACGGAGACCTAAGGTGCAGGAGCTCATATCCCGTGGGGCCCAGATGGAGGCTCACATCGACGATGTATGCCTCGGGACCAATACCCAGGAGGATCACCTAATCCTCTTGGGTGAGTTCTTTGCGGTCTGCCAGGAGAACCACACACGACTCAAGCTGGAGAAGTGTGAGTTCATGCAGGAGACCATGCAGTACCTGGGGTTTAACGTTGGCTATGGGTGGTGGACCCCAGCGGCCTCTAAGGCCAAACCCCTGATGGATGCCAAGGTACGACACGAAGACCCGGAGAAAGGACTTCATGATGTACGCAGTTTCATTGGGGCGTGCAACTTCTATCGCCGCCACATCAAAAACTTCACCTACACCAGCGCGGTACTGACTGACTTGATCAAGAAGAGTACTACTTGGCGCTGGGGCCCACAAGAGCAACAAGCGTTTGACGAGCTCAAAGACAAGGTAGCCAACGCTAAGTGCTTGGGCGTGCCTAGGGCACAAGGGGAGATTATCCTGGTGACCGATGCCAGCAATGTGGGCGGTGGTGGAACGTTGTTCCAGTGGCAAGCACTAGAGAAGGAGGAGTTCGACTCGGCCATTTCCCAATGGGGGACGGAAGGTCTCAACCGAGATGGAACCCTCAAGCACAGCTACCCTGACGACAAGTGGGTCCTAGTACCTCTGGGCCACTGGAACTGGAAGTGGAACCAGGCCAGGGGGAACTACTCCACCTATGAGCAGGAACTGCTCGCGGGTATGCTGGTGCTATCCTCACAAGCACGACTGTTGGGGAGTAACCCTGTGGTCTGGTTATGCGACCAAGAACCGGTCCGCAGTTTCCAGAAGGGCCCCCCACCTGAGAAGGCCAAGCTACGTCGCTGGTGGACCTACCTCAGTCAACTACGGCTGACGGTACACCATATCCAGGGAGTGAAGAACGAGTGTGCCGACTACATCAGCCGCAACAACTTCGACGCCCTGATTGGTACCCGGTCTGAAGCGTTCAGCCGTATGGATGTACACCTGGACCTGAACATGACCATGATACGCCCCCTGGATGGACTCCAACAATCGGAGTACCTACAGGAGTTTGGGGATATCTACCGGCGCCTGGAGAAACGCCTTGAACCCCTCCTGGTCAACCAAGACCAGTGGAAGCGGGACAAGAGCTACCTCTGGCACGAGGACCGCATCGTGGTGCCTAGTGACCGAGTCCCAGCGCTGCTGAAGTGGACCCATGAGTCCAGTGGTCATGTGGGTGCTGACCGTACCCTGAGGCTGTTCAAGCAGTGGTTCCACACTACGTGGACTGACGACCAGCTGCGGAAGACGCTCCTGCCTATCGTGGACAAGTGCCCGTGCAGGTCCTGTAAACCAGGGGATATCAGGGACAGAGGTCTCTACTCGACCCTGCCCATCCCTCACTGTGCTAACAGTGTTCTATACGTGGACTACACGGAGATGCCGAAGTTCGGGGGCTATGACTTCGCCCTCGTGGTAACCTGTGGGTTGACCAGGTTTACCAGGGTGTTCCCATGTACCAAGCACATTACCGGAGAGGAGACTATCAAGATACTCCTGGAGGAGTGGTTTTGTGTCTATGGGGCGCCCAAGGAGATCAACTCCGATGAGGACGTACGAGTACGCTCAGATACTGGCTGGTACAAGAGGGTCCTGAGGTCCCTCAATGTCCAGGTGTCTACGGGGATTCCCTACTCTCACACGAGCAACCCCCTATGTGAGCGACAGATTCGTGTCCTGAAGGAGAACGTCAGGATATGGTGCAAAACTGAACGCACCAGAGACTGGGTGAGACTACCCCCCGTCATATCCTTGATGATGAACTCCCAAGAGAGTTCAGCTACTGGCTACTCGCCACATGAGCTATTCATGGGGCGCCCGGCGTGGTTCCTACATGCCCCCTATCCAGAGGACACCCATTCTTCTGTGGGTGAATGGGTCCAAGAGCAACAAGCGAAGGTGGACAAGGCCAAGGCTATGCTCCAGAGAGTGAGGGAGCGTCAGTGGAACAAGAAGAACAAGCACCGTGTACCAGCCACCTACCAAGAAGGGGACTGGGTGCTGGTGCACCACAGTCGACTACCCGCCTGGCCACGCTCTACCAGCGATGACCCATACTTCGGGCCGTACAAGATCCTATCTGTGGATGGACACCGGATCACCGTGCGGTGTTCTCCCCGTCTAGGGGGGACCCTGGTGTGCGCCGCTCAACACCTGAAGCGCTACCATGATCCTGAAGACCTCTGTGGGGAGGAGTGGGAGCTGAACGACGAGGAAATCGCCGCTCTGGACCTACAAGGGGCTGCCAGCCCTATGGAAGTTGAAGGTGAACTCCCCGACATGAACGCCGAGGAGATGGCTAAGGAGGGCTTCTACCTGGTGAAGTCTGTCCTACGCCACCGCTATCGCCAGGGTTGGCGCTTCCTCACCCTCTGGGAAGGGTTTGGAGTCGAAGAGGCCACCTGGGAGCCCTTCTCTGCATTTGTTCTACCTGAGGGACGCCTAAACTCAGTTCTGGTTGACTACTTGTCCCAGAACAACCTTGGTGAGTTGTTGAGGCTCGCTGAGATGCTTGCCTCCAAGAATAAAGCTAGAGACTGAACCTTACCCTTACCTGCCAAAGCGTATGTGTGAGTGTGCTAGTCCTAAGGTCCTGAGAGCAAGCCGCAGAAGTGGTGTCCTAATTATACCCAAGTCTGCGCCCTTGCTGAACCTGGAGGGTTGGCTTATTGATGCCACGGGGTACGCCCCGGGTCTCCCCTCCCCTATGCGCCCAATTTCTGTGCTGGCGCAAAACCTTGGGGGAATACCCAGAGTGTCAATCCAGGTATTGTTTTCCCTACCTACCTGTCTACTACAGGGAGGGGTGGCCCAAAAGCTATGAAGGCATGCAAAACGCCTGTTTGCTATGTGGCCAAAAACACTAACCTAACCCACTGTCACAGCCCACCAACCCAGCTAAAATTGCAGGAAAAGGGTGGGACAGTGACACGCCCCCTACAGGTCCTACACACCCTACAGTGGCACCATCCTGGTGGGCGAGCGCTGGGCAACTGGCTCTAGCCCCCACGCAGGACTACCACTCCTACACGCACACTCTACTTGGCGTTGCGAAGAGGAAGTTCTCGAGGGTCCTACTGACCCACCTGTGAAATGACAAGGGAACACAGCGCTGCTAAGCAACTGTGGCCTCACAGGGGACGCCACAACGTGTTTCCCCTGCAAGGGCTTGGAGGGAAGGAGTGCTCTCGTGTGCAAGGCGCAGATGTCGAGGAAGTCGGACTCCCTGCTCTGCCGCAGGCGGAGCGGAGTTACTTGTTTGTGTGATCTGCGCCCCTGTTTAGCAGGGCATAAAAAAAATGCTGCTGCACCACTCACCCTACCTGCCCACCTGTAAAACAAAGGGAAATGAAGGGGCGTTTGCGGCGGAGGAACCAAGGCACACTCCAGGTATTATACCCTTCTCAGTGTGCCCTATAATACGCTGTCCGCAAACACGCTGCATGGAGCAGCTACCCTTATCAAGCAAGCAAGCGTTAAGGGACTCCTCAGGTTCTCTTAAAGAACGTACCGAGGAGCCCCTGGGTAGCCTAAACAAGGTTTACCGTGCGCACTTCGCGTGGCCTACCCTTTAATGCGTGTGTGCATGCACGACTATGCACGATCACGTGGGCAAACCTGCCCATCTCCACAACAATCTTGACTCCACCAGGGGGTGGCCCCGCCTGGGCGTACCTACCTTACCTACCGCTGGGAAGTGAAGCAAGGAGAGAAAACAAAAGGGGCGCACGCGAAGAACGTTGCTATGCACTTGTGTGTATGACTAATCACCCTGATCTGACCGCTAATCATCTGCAATCTTTCTAATCAATCCCTCTACCGCGTTCTATCGTGGTTATCGTTGTTAACGCTGCTACACGACTCAGTCACGGAGACTCGAGACGAGCAATGTGTATGCGGCATGCAAGACGAGCATACCTGTAGTTTATACCTGATTCATTGAAGTCTTTTCAATTGATTTTCGAATTCTTGAATTTTTGAAGCTTCTATTAGTGTGGGTGGAATCTGTATGTTTGTTTATTAATGTGTGTCTCGTCATTTTCAAGACTACGTGATACATACGTTTATAATTCCATTATTTTTCCATTTTCCGGCGCTTCGCTAGGAGCCGCTCCCGCGCGCCGCCATTTTATGCGTATGAATTTCTGGACTTAAAAAATCCAGAGATGACTATAATTTCTATAAAAATGTGCTGAAGATGCACAATTGGATTCTGCTCAGGTGTGTCGTTTCAGAAAAATTCTGCGCCGTCATTTGACGGATTTTGGTGTCGTCGCTTCGTTTTTGCGTGGATTCGTCCATAATTCTCCCATTCCTGCCTCTGCAGATACCCACGCGCAGCCTCGCTGAGTAGGCCGTGTTCGGGCCGAAACGCAGGTGCCTGGAGAGACTGAGCAGAACCAAGACCCCACCAAGGGGCAAATTAATTTCTTTTCGACTCCCTACGCCCTAAGACAGGTCACAGGTCGCCAGCAGGTTTACGAGAACCCATGCGAGTGTGTATAATGTGTCTTGCGTTTGGGTTGTGTCGACGCTGCGTCTTGGAGGAAGGGATGCATATGCACATGTTTGGCATGCTCCCAATCTAACCCAACCAAGCCACAGGAGCCCCGGCAGCGCCAAGAGCGCTGAGTCTTCTGTAGGAAACTGTACAATCAGAGCAGCAAAAGGACGCCAGCCATGGTGAGCGCCCATTTTTCGGTGTGAGGGAGACTGTAGGTATTTTAAAGTAGATGTGGAAACCAAGGAAAGGCCAAGAAAAATTCCCTTTTTCCTAAAATGCGACAGTGGTGGCCACCACAGCACAAGGGGGGAGTAAGAAAAAGTGCTTTTCCATTGCTTTGGGACATACTCTAGTTGTATTAGAGATGCACTGAGCATCCATGCATTTTTATCTTAGTATTGGTCCAGCCAAAAGTGGTGAGAACACATTTTGACCTATGGAACCAAACACCCAATCAGGATATGGAGTGGACCCCTTAATCCCCTTTCAATCAGAAGTAAAACATCTTTTCCTGAGTTGACTGAGCACTGACATACCTAAGGTAGAGCCTATGAATTTATCTATGTTTTTCCATGAATACTTATCTGCCCTAGTGGTATGCACCATAGGGGGTTAGGCACCTCTTTTTGAGAGGTCCTGGGTTCAATTCCTGGTCAGCCTAACTAAGTAGGAAGATCCCAACTAAGTAGGAAGATCCCATGTGACATGGCAGTGACCTCATCGCCACATACCATGCCACCTCAGCACATATGGGACCCAAAACAAAGAGTGCACATCTCCTAAGATGGCACTATGGAGAGAGAGTGATCCTGAGGCAGTTTTCTAACTCTTTTCCCAAAACATTTCAGCTATCTCTGTGAATATGCATTCATTTGTATCCTGAGTTGCAGTTTCTGTGAATATCTAATCATCTTTCACTGTTTACACTGCAGCCCTTCATGCTTTGATCCTGAATTACCTTCTCCTTGCATACTATTGGCTTGGGCTATCCTGGATTGAGTTGGCTTTACTGTATTTCAACAAACAAAAGCTTTTCATCATCCAAAACCAGCAGCAGGACACCCTACAGCAACAACAAGCAGCAGGAGAAGCAAAAACACAGTGCTGAAAACACTATAAACTTTTCTCCTAGTAAGGAGTGGATGTGGAGGAAACGAGAAAAAATGGCACAAAATTGGTGAAACTGGGTATCCAAACATACCATATCCCGAATGTGAAAGAAGCATCAAAAAACCCATTGTCAAACAACAATAATGCCCAAAGTATCACAAAGTATGGGGTTCTAGGATGGCTAGACGTCCATCACTGCCGTTTTTGTGTGGTACGAGCGACATATGTCCCTTGTCACGAGCAACAGTTTTAGGATTGCTCTGTACGCCCCCGACCTCGGTACGTGCAGGTTTGGGGCCAGACTCCGTGATTTCTGCCCTGCCAGTTGTCGGAGGAACTGGTATTGGGCCTAGCATGGTTGCCTCTCCACTTCGTCTTCCATTCTGGGGATAGGCACTGCTTGCCCCCCCCCCCCCCCTTGCCTCCTTAGTCGTGCCTTCGTCCTCTTTCGCTTTCTCCTGGCCTAGGTCCTCTTGACCCTGCTTCTCGTAGTGGAGTCGGACTCTGACGTTGAATCCTCTTGTCCACTTGAGGACTCTTCCGAGCTGGATGTCCGTGGGTCTTCGCATCGGTTGATGATTGCAGTCGCAGGCCATAGCTCTCGCAACTCTCGCCTCGCTGCCCTGGACACTGGTACCTTCTTTGCGGGGTTTGGTGGGAGTGGGACCCATGGATTTTTGGAGATTCTCTCTGCCTGCTGGCAATCCATGTACTGCTGGGCCGTTGATGCGCTTCTCCGTCTGCACCATCTTTTGATCCTTTGTGTGGATGACCCTGCTTCCGCTAGGGTTGCTGCACGTAACCGTCTCCATCCATGCCATCACAGCGTTTTGTACGTGGAATGCTGCAGGAGTTTCGCCATGATGCGTTCAAGCTATCGGGTCCAAAAGAAATTGAATTGGTCTGGTGTGCATCCCAGCTTTTTTGCCGCTGTGTAGTGTAGCACCATGGCCTAGGTGGCCCCATAATAACTGAGGGGCCTGGTGTACCATTTGTGGTTGATTTTTTGGTCCCAGAAGATGACTCTTCTTGCCAGCCCATTGATGTAGTTTGAGAGTCGCTGCCTTTCGATATTCGTAAGCCCATAACCGTTGACAATACCGCTGCTGCGACCACGCACCACTCCATTGGCGTGCTGGCCCTCGCTGCCATTTCCGGGAGTGCTGCAAAAGATCCCCACTCCAGGGGGGGGCCTTGTTTGTCTTTTTGCTGCCGCCTTCGGCAGCTTCCCCATGCTTGCTGGGATGGGCTCATCCAAGTACCCCAATGTCCCAGACCAGGCCGCTGCGGACAGGATGGTGCGCACCGCACTCTGTGATGACCCATTTTGTAGCTCTATTGTGATTTGGGCATCCAAAGCTTGTGTCGTCGTCCAATGGGGCCTTGCCCGGTGTACTCGGTACAATTTTCGGAGGCCAGACCGGTACGTGCGTAGGGTACCGAGCTCGCACATCCATGCCTTTGTGTCCCATCGATATTTCTCGACGCCCCTTCTCTTCTCTAGATGATCCCTTGGAATCCAAAATATGCTTTCCGGAAACCCGGCCAACTTCAGGGCATTTCAAGGTGGTGCTCATCGCCTTCATCCTGTTTTCCAAGTGGGATTGTCGCTTCTTGGGGCTCACATTGCTCTCCTCCCCACAAATTGTCCACAGCCAATATGTGGTGCGGTGGGGCCTCCTCCTCTGAAGATCACAAGTCTAGGCAATCCCAGATCCAGTGTGCTTTCCCACACTGATTGCAGCTGGCAGGGAGGGGTCTTGCAATGTCATAACAAAGGCTGTCCCCCTTTCGTTCCGTAGCAGACCACGTTGTCGGCTTTCACGAATTTGAAACGGCCTCCTGCTGCGTCTTCATAGTATATGTTTTTCCTCTTTCCGCCACAATCTTTGCCGGTGGGATGCCACTCTTTTTTATTTTTCGGCTGTCCTATCCCTGATCCGGGGCTCGCTCTGGGTCCTTTGTTTCTCCCACCAATGACCAATCCATACCAGCTCGAGTAGGTTTGTTGGCTTTCCCTTATCAGTCCCCAGACCTGTCGGGCCAGTACATCACCCCTTGAGTTTTCTTTTTTTTTTTTACCGACTCCAAAAGTTCAAAGAGTACTGAAGACTGTGCTTGGGAAAGTGGGCGTCCCCAGCATATGATACAGTGGATCCCCGCAAAGCGGGACACATGGCAAAGACCCAGAGTTCACATGCGTATACCAGAGAGCTCTCTGATGCGGTAGGCAAAACCGCCACGCCATATGGCAAGCCTAGAATGTATGGTATGTAAGGTATGGATGCCTCTGCCATTATGGAGGGTTGTTGTTGCCTGCCGCGGATTGGGTCATCGGTGTTCAATGAAGCCACCATCAAGAGATCTTCGGTATTGGCCCCGGGATGTGACGTTCTGGTGCTCGTTGCCACACTGGGCGGCGGGCGGGCATTGCCCTATCGGAGGAAAGGGATTCGTATTCCGTGGTTGATTGGTGATTGCCAGTCTTGTGGGGGACTGTGGGGCGGCGCCACTTCTTGCGTTGCACTTGCTGTGTGTGTTACGGGGAAGGGGTGCTGATGCGCCAACCGGCAGTTGGTGGCTGCGGGCGAGCCAGCATTTGGGATGCGTACTTGCACCGGTGCGTCCAAGCAGGGGTCGGGTCCCCACTCCTGATTGCCACATGAACTGCAGCGCGGCAAGTAGAAGTCATCTATGCCACAGTTGGGGCATTGGCGGTCTAAGCACCCCCTGGGAGATCGTGGCAGTGGGGTGGCGTGGATCTCCGTGGTCCCCAATTGGAGACTGCCCGGGGTATTGGGGGCGTATGCGCTCTCATCGGTGGGCAGGCGGGAGGTTCCATTGTGCTCCTCCTCCGGGAGTGTGTTGCATCTTAGGTGACACTGCTGTAGGAGGTGATGGTGAAGGGCCACTAGTGTGGAGATTTTGGTCTGAGTGGATGCCGTGCTTCCCAGAAAAAGTGTAATATCACCGATGGTGGTGCTGTCGTTCCATGGGTGTACCGAGCTGGTCGATCCAGGTAGTGCCGGCGCCGCGGCACCGGGCCGCGGTCCTCGATTGGCTTCCACATCACCATCGTGCAACACGTCATGGACCCAACCTTTTGCTCGGAGGGCGGCCCGGGGGGGGGGGGGCTGCGCCTTATGGTGTGGGTGTGTGGCTGTGTATTTGTCCCCATAGTCCCGTTTTGGTGCCCGATGAGGTCCCTCCTGATCCTTGTGTGTTGCCCGGGGTTGGCGGAGCCGTTCCTCTCGCGCCTTCCTTTGTGGTTGTTCTTGCTTGCTCGTGGGGGGGGGGTATGTCGAAGAACACCAGTGCCCTCTCCGCGCATGGCAAAACACAAGGAATACATTGCATGCCGGACGTGATGTGCTTTGAAGATGTGGGTCACCAGAGTCCTCGTATATCGCGAGACGATGTGGTGACACATGAGAAGAGGGGTAATGCGCCGCCGTGGAGGCGTTGCCCTCCTTGTGGCATAGAGCGTGCAACAAACTGGAGGGTGTGCACATGCATGCCATGGGAAATGGGAAAGCAACCCATTTCAAATATCGAAGCTCGCATGCCCCAGGTGCACGAGGGAGCAAGCGGTCCGCAACAAAAGGATTGCTCGGTGGTTATTGAACACCACTGAGGGACGGGCTGGCCTGGTGAGCAGTACCCTGGTGTAGGGGACGCTTGTGGCAAATGGACGATGCTTAGCTTTGTTACCTGGCGCGCCGTACGCCTCATCGTGTGCCGGCTGCGACGGGATTGTGCAGGGCGGCGGCGGCGAGGTAGGGAAACCCATCCCACTGGTGATGGCCACGGGCGTCCCAAGTCACGGTGCTCGCCAAAGCCGGGGAAACGTCCCACTGGCCTTGGGGGTGGCACCTCTGGCGTACTTTTGTGACAACGGAGAGCAAGACGAAAGAAACAATACAGTGGATTACAAGTGTGCTAACTTTGGCGAGCGCAATCGTAGAGGCACGTGTGGACATCATTACGAGCAATATAGTCGACACAAGGGCGGTCCCAATCCTTTGAAGGGGAAGGTGGGGAGGCTGCCCACATGAGCGCGCTAGACGATATTGATGAAGAGTGGGAGCTACCTAATCACGGCGGCCCCTGCACGAAGGCTGGCGTGCCCTGGGCGGAGAACGTTGCTTCGGCGGGGGCGAGCTACGTGAGCACCCTTGTGGGCGGGACGGCTAGCGGTTCGCCGGGACGGTGACGGAGAGTACCGGCAGCGGCGGGGGGGGGGGAAGGCGCACGCGCCGGGCTGGGTCACGAACCTATTCACGGGTTCATGCTTGTGCATTCTTTTGGAGACATTGGGGGTGATGACCTTGTGTCTCCGAAATGAATTTGTTGTGCCCCACTTCTTATCTCTTCAAAATGCCGAGAACCAACCCCTTGTTCTCCTCGGACAAAAATCCGTGAAGGGTGTTGGTGTCAATTTTTAGAAACAAGCCTTTCATGTGCATCATATAGGCACTCAGAAAGGGTTGATGTTTGTATGCCCTTGTGGTGACATTAGCTTTGATCAGCTTGTATGTACAAAATGACTTCGTTCTGCCCCACATCTGATTTGTAGTAAATACAGAGCCTAAGCCCCATGTTATCCTTGGACGAATTTCTGGTTAGGGTGCCGGTGTCAATTTTAAGATACAAGCTTTTTGTTTCCATGAGACATGAACCTATTCAAGGGATCGTGCTTGTATATCGTTGTGGAGACATTTGGGGTGATGAGCTTGTGTCCCCGAAATGACTTCGTTGTGCACCACTTATGTTTTCTTCAAAATGCAGAGAATCAACCCCTTGTTCTCCTCGCACAAACATCCGTGTAGGGTGTTGGTGTCATTTTTCAAAAACAAGCTTTTCATCCCCATGAGACATGAACCTATTCAAGGGTTCATGCTTGTACATCGTTGTGGAGACATTTGGGGTGATGAGCTTGTGTCCCTGAAATGACTTCGTTGTGCCCCACTTTTGTTTTCTTCAAAATGCAAAGAATCAACCCCTTGTTCTCCTGGGACTAACATCCACGTAGGGTGTTGGTATCAATTTTGAGAAACAAACCTTTCATGTGCATCGATTAGGCACCTATACGGGGTTCATGGTTGTATGCCCTTGTGGTGACACTGGCGTTGATGAGCTTGTGTCTCCAAAATGACTTCGTTATGCCCCACATCTAGTTTGTACAAAATAAAGAGGCTAAGCCCCACGTTATCCTTGGACAAATTCCCGGTTAGGGTGCCGGCGTCAATTTTGAGAAACAAGATGATCCCCATGAGACACAAACCTTTTTTTTATCAAATAGGCCAGTTCAGAATGTGCCATGGGCCGCTGCGGGCCAGGTTCAGGGCTAAGTACAAATTTCGGTAATGCCAGGGTGTGTACACGGGCCGGCTTCAGCTCATGGCTGGGCCCCCATGTTTTCCCGTTGAGGTGGTTGTGGTCGTGTCAGTGGGATTTCCCACTCGTTTGGATCCCAGTGCATTTTGTGTCGTCTTGGTAGGGGTTGCAATGGGACTTCCCAGAAGGTGAGGTCCCATTGTTCCCGTGGTCGTTTCCGTATGAGGTATATTGTCTGTCGTGCTTGTCTAGTAGTGTCCCAGTATTGTGTTGTTTTCCGTTTGCAGATGTCACTGAACCCCTGTGTCAAGTTTACGATGTGTTCCTATTGGCGCCCCATGTAGTGTGCCTCCCGTAAGTGGTGGGCCAGCAGCTTGTTGGTGTGCATGCACATTTTCTCGTATCTTTTGTAGGTCAGCGGCGATGTTTTCGCGTCCGCGTACCACGTCGCTGTGTCGTGTTTTGCCTGTTCATACCATTGTCGGCGTACAAGGCACACGTTTGTATGTGTGCTGTGTTTTCCTTGAGGTTCCATGTGGTCCTCGATAAATTTTGTCACAAGCAGGTGATATTCTGTTTTGGCAGTTAGTGTGTTGGAGTATAATGCGTGCAGTTTGCATAGGTGCCGCCGTGTTACCACTGATGCGTGTGCGTTGTGGTATGTGTCGTAGGCGCGCTGTGCGTGCTCCTGCGCCAACCTGTCTGAGGCCGTTTGGTACTGCTCCCACCGCCTTGCGTCAACGTCGAGGCGTCGGCGCTTCTGGGTTTGTTCTTCCTGCTTCGTGTTGGCTTCCTACGTTCTCACAAGCCATGCCACCGCCTCTTCGTCGTTTGCAGCGTGCGCATCCGGAAACCATAGGTCGGGGTCTATGAGTTCCGCTGTCGCGGGCTCGGTCTTGCGTTTTCGTTTCATTTTGCTCCGCATTGGCGCTCCGACGTGGGTGCGTAGGTTTTGTGCCGTTTCCCCTGGTGGCAGTGTATGCGCAATAAACTTAGTCAACCATAGGGGTGATGGCGGCTGATGTGGTGTGGCGTCGGCGAGTTTTGTGCCTTAGGGTTGGGACAGCCTGAATCATGCGTGACTGAAAGAGGCCTACCTCTGCCCGTAGTCTATGTCGTTCTGTGGTGGGTATGGCGTTGATGAGTGACTGCCGGATGAGTAGTCTGGCACAAAGCCAGAGTTTGAGGCTGGTGGCCGTTTTCTGCCATTGGCAGGCGTGTTGGGCCTAGTCAGTCCAGCTCCTGCGCCACAGGTCCCGCGAATTCACCCCAAGCGGGGCAGTACGCTACTCTGGACTGTATTGACGCTTCGTGATGTTGGCCACATTTGGAGCATAAGGTGGGGGACCTCTCCCAAGGGGCACCTGTTCCCCACCACCTTACCTGTCCCCAGAGCCATGGGGTCCACGCGTTGCGTCTGTAATGTTTCATGGGGAGCCAGCTCGCCCAGTGTACCTCCCGGGTATGTTTTTGTCTACGCACTTGCATAATCCATGCCTTTGCCGGCGTGGGCATGATTTGTCCGATGATGACAATATCATGGGGTTGTGGTTGTTGGGAATCCATGGGCAGGTTGTCGCCCATATTGACAAGGACATGGGAGTGGTTGTTCCCCTGTATGTCCTTATAGTCGCTATACGTGGTGGCTTGTTCTAGGGTGCAGTGTCCCGGAGTCCATCGTATTGTGAGTCGTATCGAGGAGGCGTTGTGGTAACCTATGTCGCGGTAGTCCTGGTCTTTGACTACCCCTTTACGTTTTACAGGGGTGGCTTTCACCACACCTTGGTTGTCGAGTATGATTTCATCCCCTGGGCTGGCCAGTTCAGAGGCTAGCGCGCAGGCGATTGTCTCAGCACGGTACACCTGTTGGGGCCCGTGCACACGGAATGCTGCGCGGTAGTTTCCATTGTAAATGCCCCCTCCCGCTTTTCCGTGTCGTTTCGACCCGTCTGTATACCCCCTTGTGGTGGAGGGTTCTCCCGTAAATTGTATGGTGATCCCGTGGATCTTCCGTTGGTGTGGTAGTGCCTGAGAAATCTCAAGAGTTTCCCCTGGGGTTGGTTCGTCCGGCGGGTTCATCCAGCCATAATCTAGACGCTTGGTGGCCGCCCGTGTTTTCCCCGCATTTGTTTCCTGGTCTTCCTCCGAGCTCTCCGAGTCGAATAGGCCCGCCGACAGGGGGCGGTGTTGCCTTGGTTGGGATATGCGCTAGCCCACCGTGCCCCCTAGGGCGCGGATGGCGTCGATATATTTATATTGGGTTGCGATGAGCGGTTGTGTGGGGCCGTTGTTCTGTAGTTCTTGCTGTCCCGGTGTGACCCACCGGGTGATGTAGGACCACCATAGTTGTCGTAGACCTAGCCCCCCGTGACTTAGGTTGGTTGTTAGTCGATGTTTGTTCATTTACTGTTCTATCCCGGGTATGTCCCTGATGTAATGTAGGAGTATGTTGTCCCATAGCGCCATCCGGGATCTGTTCCCGAGGAACAGCCCCTGGTATGTCCATCGTGGGATGAGGACGGCATTGATGACACCTACCTTCTCGTAGGCGTTGAGCGGTAAGGTCTTGTACGCCGCTATGTCGTGATGCAACTGTGTGGTAAGCATGTCCCACGCTGTTTCTTCCTGTGTGGGGTGGGCTAGTACGTGGCCCAAGTACGTCAAAATGGGTGGCCGCACGGGGATGAGCCGGTGCTGTCATGTCCAGCTTACAGTCCTTGGCCCAGTGGTATACTTCAGTTTTGTCCTTGTTGAAGCGTAGCCCCATTGTATATGCCACTTCGTGGAGTGTGTCTAGGGTGTGGAATAGTGATTCCCTCGTGGGTGCGCGTACCGCGATGGCATCGACGAACACGTACAGGTGGGCTCCCGGGCATCGTTCTTTGGTTTCCCTAAGTAGTATGTCGTAGTACAAGGCCGAAACACCACGGCACTAGCCACAAAGCTACTCAACGACCTACACACACAAGACGGGTACATGGCCCTCCTAGACGTAGCCAAGGCATTCCCCTGGGTCCCCCGACCAATGCTGACTGGGATCGTCAAGGAGGCAGGGGCACGGGAAAACATCATTCGAATGCTGGGTGAAATATACCAGCACACACCGGCTGTACTGTCCCTCCACGGACGGGACCTCCCCATACGTCCCACCAGGGGCATGAAGAAGGGGTGCCCCCTCTCTCCAACACTATTCCTCTTATAGGGCCCCGTGTTGTATGTCAAGTAGTCCCGGGGTCATGGCCCTAGATATACGCATCAGGAGGAGGTGTGTGAGGATGCTATATATGGCGGTGGATACGTATATTGGCCTGTAGTCTCGTGGGTCCTGTGGGTCCTTCTTTTTAGATATGAACACTACCCTTGACCGCAGCCACGCGACTGGGATGTTTTGCCTATTCCAAACCGCAATGATTGCCTAGTATAGTTGTTTCTGTATGTGGTTAGGTAAGTGCCGGAGCAGGTGCGGTGGTACCCCGTCGGGTCCGGCTGATATGTTCTTTGGTGCCCGCACGTACTTCAGGTATTCCTCGTATGTTGGGGTTGATGTGTTCCATGTGTGGTGTCGTACGTGTTTCCGTATTAGTCGCCGACACGCGTCTTCGTCGTATGTTGGGTCACCAGCAAAGTGTTTTGGCATGTGCACGTCCTGCCCTGCACCGCCCTGCACTGCCCTGCACCCCTCTGCACTGCGCACTGGACATGGACAGCTACTGTATTTGCAGGCCCCCTGGGGGCACGATGATGGCCTTTGGCCGCGCTTATAGCGCCACATAGTGCGTAGTACAACACCTCCCGGGCGAGTAGTCCCCCCGAAAGCACAGTCAGAAGAAAAGCATCAACTAGGAAGCACAGGGGGGGGGGGGGCGGTCAGCCTTCGTCTCTGCCACTGCCACTGCCCCTGTACCCCCCCCCCTCCCAAAACCTCAGTTTTTATGGGAAACTTCGGTTTTGGCATGTGCACGCCCGGCCCTGCACCGCCCTGCACTGCCCTGCAGCCCTCTGCACTGCGCACTGGACATGGACAGCTACTGTATTTGCAGGCCCCCTGGGATAAAAACTTTGACTGTCATCCCCCAAACCAGACAGGAGGGGGGACCGTGCACGGTCGCACCGCCTTGTCGCGGTCTGCAATAGCCCCCCACGCTGCCCATTGCGGCGAGCTCACCCACAGGCGCTCTTTTGCCGCCGCCTCGATCACTGCTGCCCTGCCCCCCCTCCCGTCCCACGCTCGGCTGATGGAGTCCGCTGGATTTAGTGCGGACTGTACCCAGCAGAGGGTCAGCTGCAGCCCCGTCCAGCGGAGGCGGTGGGCTATCCTCCGCAGTATGCGCTGCTGCTGGACCTTGCCTGCCCCCGCCCTCCCCCAAAGGAGCTGGGCCAGCGCCCCCATGTTGTCCCCCACGAGCACCAGGCGCCGCGCTCGTCGCGCCTGCGCATCGTCCAGCGCCACCAGCGTCCCCCACAGCTCAGCCGCCTGCTGCGTGGTCACCCACGCGGGGCACAGCGACAGGTCCGCCCCCCCCGGTCCCCAGGAGCCGACGCAGTAGGAGGGGTCACTCCCCGTGGTAAGGGCACACCTGGCCGCGTCCACAAACACGCGCACTGCTGGCCCCCCTGCAGTAGTGTTTGGCTCCCAGCCCCGGTAGCACTGGGCTATGGCTTCGCAGAGACCGCGCACCACTGCCGCCGGTGTGCGCCAGGCCCAGCGCGGGCCCCAGCGCAGCCGTGACCGGGCACCCGCCAGAAAGCACCCCCCCAGGTTCCCTGGGCGACCCAACCACCCTATCTTCCCTAGTAGCCGCCTCAGGGCGACATAGGTGTATGGCCTGAGGGCCAGCTTCACCCATGCCGCCACCACCGCCGCCACCGCCGATGCCGCCGGCGCCACCCTGCACCCTGCAAGGTCCACATCCTTGCCCATCCACCGCAAGGAGCGCTGCGGCGTGAAGACGGACTTCTCACTGATGAGGAAGCCCGCCTGTCGTAGGAGGCGTGCCGCACTGTCGGTGACAGTGGCCACCTCCCCCGGATCATAACCGACGAAAAGGATGTCATCCAGGTACTGTACCACCACCACCCCCCCCTTCCCCAGGTCTCGCAGCAGGTCGGAAATAAGGGCCTGGACCAGCCCAGGCGCCTGGTGCCAGCCAAAAGGCAGCCGCAGAAAAGCATACGTGTGCCCCTGGGCCGCCACCCGGATGGTGTTTGCCAGGGGTGGGGGGAGCTCCACACTCCAATAGCAGTTAGCTATGTCCAGCTTGGTGCCCCACAGCCCCCCCCCCCCCTGCCCCACCAACCCTTTCCCCCAGGTCCCTGAGGAGGATGGCCAGGCCCTCCAGCGACGGCAGCTTGAAGGGGCGGGCCTTGTACTTGCATCCCCGGTTGAACATTTTCATGTTCACAATCAGGGCGCATTTGCGCTCTGATTTCCACTTGACGAAAACCTCCGCATTCTCATCCCCCCCCACCACGCTGACCAGGCCCTGGGACGCGAGGGTGGAGAGTAGGGCTGCCACCCGTGGGCAGCGGGAGGGGGGGAGGGGATGGACACGCCCCCCCGCCCTGCCAAACTCGGGGTCAGCCCAGTCCTTCCAGACGTGCGGCGGGACTTGTACGCGCCCCGCGTCCCCCAGCCCACGCGCCGCGAGCTCCACAGTGACGCGCGACTGGTCGTTCAGGCGGGTCGAGGAGCCCCCATCGAGCGGGATCTCGCCCCCCGCCAGGAGGTGCAGTGCCTCCTCCGCCAGCGCCAGGTCCGCGGCCGCTGCCCTCTCCTTCCACGCCGGGCGATCCACAGCCCACTTGATGGACTCCGCCCACCACGCCTGCAAGAGGGGCAGGACATTGTCAGCAGGGGCCTTCAGGCTCCGCCCCATGTGACGCGCCGCCGCCTCCAGGTGGTCGTTCCAGTCGAGGCCGCACCTGGCGCACCGGGCAACTGCCAGCTGCATCCCCTGCCGCTCCGCTGCGCCGTCTCGCCGGCGCCCCGCCGGGTGCCTGGGTGCCTCTGGTGCTCGCCCTTGCTGGCGTGACCCGGGGCACAGCCGCGGAACGGGGGGCTGCGATTCGGCGGTCGGCCGCTCCATTTGCGGCCTGCTTGGCCCGGGGCTTTGGGGCGGGCTCAGCCCGCGGTGCCCGCGCTGCGGGTGCCGACCGGCCGCGGGCCACGGTTCGGTGCACGTAGGCCTTGCGCTGGCCTTCGCGGGGGTGTCTGGCGGCCCTGCGTGCCACCGTGCCGGGCGACTCGTCACTGGAGGAGCCCAGTACGATGGTCTCCTGCATGTCGGAATCGCCACGCAGGCCGGTCCCTTGGCCGCCATGGTTCCCAGCGCGGACATCGGGTGGGGCAGGGGCGGCGCCCGTCCCGTCGGGGCCGCGGGGCCCAAGCGTGCCGAGCGCCCAGAGCTGGTACGCGTGGACCGGCCGGATCTCGACCCCAAATCCCGGCGTTGGCCAGGGCACATTGTCGGGCAGGAAGAACTCCCATCCAGGGGGCGCGCTGGCATACCTGTGCGCCTCCGCTTCGTTGTCCCATCGGCCAGCCACCGCAATGCTGGCGACGGCGGCCCCGAACGCCCGCATGGCCGCAGCTCCTCCGCGTCTCCACGCGTGCCACCCAATGGATTCCCACCCCGTGGCAGCCAGCAAGCCATGGATCGCCGCTTGGAGGTCGAACGCGGCAGCCATAAGCGGCACTGATGCGGGCCTGCTGGACACCCATGGGTGGGCTGCCATCGCCGCGCGCCATGCTTCGGGCCACGCTCCCAGCCGTACCGTGACCCAGTCGTCGTCCTTCTTGTCGTCGAAGAACCCCAGCACGCACCGCTTTCGCAAGTCCACGGGCCGTACGCTGGCTGCTTCACCCACCCTGAGGAGAGTGGCGAAAGAGATGACGGCAAGGCCCAGGCAGAACCAGTCGAGGGTGGTCCTGATGCTCCGGGCCATGAGCCGGAGGGTGACGAGCTCGGCCCATACTTGGGTGGGTCGTGGCGCGGCAGTGGTGGTGGAGGCACCTCGTGCCATGAGCCAGTGCACGGGCCGCACCGTGGGTCGTATGCATCCCAGCTTCTCCGCCAGGCGAAGGGCTGATATGACGCCTCGTAGCGCCCCAGGCTGCTGGCCCATGGCGGCGCGTCGGACGAGGTACTGGGACAGTGCCCCCGCCGCGTCCAGCTCCGGCCAGTGCGCCGCGAATCGGCCCACATCCCTGAAGATTGCTGTCCACCGCTCCACGGTTCCAGGGGACCACCGCCGGATGGCCAGCGCGAGGGGCTCCTCCATGTAGTTGCCCCACCATAGGCTGTCCACTGCCGACCCCGCGTATCGGAGGTTGAGCGCCCCGCCCCCTTCGTCATTGGCGCCCCCCTCGCCGGCGGGCCCATCCCCGGCGCTGGCGCCAGGTTCTTCAGCAGCTGGCCGGCGCTGGGGCCGGCCCGGCCGGAAAGGGCGGGGGGGCCTGGGCAGGCGGCGCCGGGCACGGCCCGCCCACGGCCCAGTGGTTGCGGCCACACCGAAAACATGGGTACGGGGGGGGTCCAGTCGCGTCATAGGTGCGGCCCGTGCTGTGCGCTGTGTACAGGCTCTGGCTACCCACGGTACTGAACCCCCCCCGGTACGAGCCCGCAACGGAACCGGCGACTGAGGGGGCCCGCCCCTGGGTACCACTGGCACAGTCCCTGGCCCAGTGTCCGTGCAAGCCACAGCGGAAGCATGCCCCAGGGGGGGCAGGGGCCGGGGCCTGCGCCTGAGCCGGCGCCTGAGTCTGCGTCTGCGCCTGGGTCTGCGCCTGGGTCTGACTCGGCGTAGGCTGCTGGGCCTGGGCGTACCACCCCTGTGGCGCTGGCCGCGCCGCCGCCCCAGCAGGGTGGGTGGGCGTAGGCTGGCAGTCCCTGTAGACCACCTTCCACACCGTTTCCACAACCGCATTGCCCCTCCCAACGGGGTCTTCCGCTTGGAGCCAGGTGCTCAAGGCCTGGACGAGCTCCTGCTGCCAGAGCCAGGGAAGTTGCCCCGCGGTTATCTTGGCTAGTTCTCCCTCGGATAGGGGTGGTACCTTTGGTAGCTGGAGCTCCCGGATGCGAGCCTCCAGCCGTCGTATCTCCGCCTGCTCCGGGGACTCCTGCGGCTCCCGCGGCTGGTCTTTCGGCGTCTCCTCTGCCTGCTCCCGGGCAGGCGGGCTGGGCTGCGGCACCGCCTTCCAAGCAGCCGCCTCGACGTCGAGCCGCAGGTCCGTGGATCGCTCAAAGAGGGCCATGTATATGAGGGCCGTCGGGGCGTCCAGCCCGCCGCCGGCCCACTCCACCGCTCGATCAACGCCCGCCACTGATAGGCCATCCTCCATCAGCCGCTCCTGGTACCGGGCAGCCATGATGCCGGCATCCGCGCTGTCCAGGAACCCGTACGCGGTAGCCGCAGCGTGATCTCGCCACCGCTCCCAGAGTGCGTACTCGGGGGTCTTGACGGGGTCCAGGTCCATGTCGTCCCGGTTGAAAGCCAGCCTGGCCCGCTTTGCCCCCCGGCTCTCCCCACCAGCCGCGTCCGATGACCCATTTGATGTATCCCCCGGCATGGTAGTAGTCCCCCCGAAAGCACAGTCAGAAGAAAAGCATCAAATAGGAAGCACAGGGGGGGGGGGCGGTCAGCCTTCGTCTCTGCCACTGCCACTGCCCCTGTACCCCCCCCCCTCCCAAAACCTCAGTTTTTATGGAAAACTTCGGGTTCAGAACGTGTTGTGTTCCTGCTATTGGGGGTTGCGCCGTGTCTTGCGCAATGAGTCCGGTGCGCCATCTCTTGACCATTCTGTAGAAGTAACCGGATCTGTGTACTGCCACTCTGCGGAGTTTGCCGATTTGTTTCCGTATGTGGTGTTTTTGTGCATCCCCAAACTCACATAATGGGATGCAACGTTCTAGGCGTGGTGAGGAACCCCTAGTTAGAATGCAATTTCCGGATCACCCACCTAGCCCCAATTTTGGGGCAAACGACCTAAAAAAAATGGATTCAACACCCTCAAAAACCTCCCATCCCCTTTCTTTCCCCACATAACCCGCATCATAGGGGTGGTTTTTTTTTGGGGGGGGTCAAAGAGTTAGAGCACAGTTAGAACACAGTTAGAACACAGTTAGAGCACCAGGGGGTCTTTCTCGTCGGCCATGAAGGGGTACTTATGGACAAGGAGTCCAAAGTCCACACCAGGTTCAAAGCGAGTCGCCACAGGGCGCCTCACGTTTGCGTCACCCATCGCAAACCCCTCGGGATCGCCAAGGCGACGGACCCCAAGGAGCTTTCAATGGTGCTCGCACCAAGCGTGGGCAGCAGCAAGGGCCATTACAAATAATATGAAAGCTTTGAGAGCTAAAGCAAAGAGGGGAAACATAAAATGAAGCGCGATAACCTGCGCGATAACTCGCGCGATAACTAGTTATCGCGCGATATCCCCCGCGATAACCCCCGCGATAACCCCCGCGATAACTAGGTTATCGCGCGATAACCCACGCGATAACTAGTGCTCTAGCCCCGTTCTAACTCGTTAGAGCACACAAAGACCAAATCGCCTTGAAATCTTGAAGGGGGAGCTGCAAGAATTTGACAGAAAGTCCCGAATTGAATTTTTAGATATTGTGTCGGCAAGTATCATCGCACTTCATCATGAAAGCACCTGGATCTGACGCCAAGCCATACCATACCATGCCAAGCCAAGCCAGCCATGCCTTGGCTTGACGAGACGAGGCGAGCCAGCGCGCGCGCGGGGGTGGTGGGGGCTGCAATGGCAGTGTGGGTGTGTGATGGCAGTGGACCAGAGTGAAAATTCCAACGGGTAGGGCTAAAGGTGCCACCTTACGAAAGCACGCGTACAGCCTAGCCTAGCACCACGCAGCAACCTGAAGATCGCATAAATGTGGCGTACCCAAATGAAACTTTTTTGCAAAAGTATGGAACATCCCCCTTCTAAATTGTCGCCTAATGCCTTACCGGGACCCTGAAGGGGGTGCTGCAAGAATTTGACAGAAAGTCCCCAATTGAATTTTTAGATATTGTGTCGGCAAGTATCACCGCACTTCATTATGAAAGCACCTGGATCTGACGCCAAGCCATACCATACCATGCCAAGCCAAGCTAGCCATGCCTTGGCTTGACGAGACGAGGCGAGCGAGCGCGCGCAAGGGGGTGGCGGGGTCTGCAATGGCAGTGTGGGTGTGTGATGGCAGTCGACCAGAGTGAAAATTCCAACGGGTAGGGCCAAAGGTGCCACTTTACGAAAGCACGCGTACAGCCTAGCCTATCACCACGCAGCAACCTGAAAATCGGGTAAATGTGGCGTACCAAAATGAAACTTTTTTGCAAAAATATGGAAGATCCCCCTTCTAAATTGTCGCCTAATGCCTTACCGGGACCCTGAAGGGGGAGCTGCAAGAATTTGACAGAAAGTCCTGAATTGAATTTTTAGATATTGTGTCGGCGAACACCGCACTTCATTATGAAAGCACCTGGATCCGACGCCAAGCCATACCATACCATGCCAAGCCAAGCCAGCCATGCCTTGGCTTGACGAGACGAGCCGAGCGAGCGCGCACGCGGGGTGGCGGGGGCTGCAATGGCAGTGTGGGTGTGTGATGGCAGTGGACCAGAATGAAAATTCCAAAGGGTAGGGCCAAAGGTGCCACTTTACGAAAGCACGTGTAGAGCCTAGCCTAGCACCACGCAGCAACCTGAAGATCGCATAAATGTGGCGTACCAAAATGAAACTTTATTGCAAAAGTATGGAACATCCCCCTTCTAAATTGTCGCCTAATGCCTTACCGGGACCCTGAAGGGGGAGCTGCAAGAATTTGACAGAAAGTCCGGAATTGAATTTTTAGATATTGTGTCGGCAAGTATCACCGCACTTCATTATGAAAGCACGTGAATCTGACGCCAAGCCATACCATACCATGCCAAGCCAAGCCAGCCATGCCTTGGCTTGACGAGACGAGGGGAGCCAGCGCGCGCGGGGGTGGCGGGGGCTGCAATGGCAGTGTGGGTGTGTGATGGCAGTGGACCAGAGTGAAAACTCCAACGGGTAGGGCCAAAGGTGCCACCTTACGAGAGCACGCATACAGCCTAGCCTAGCACCACGAAGTACACCCCCCATAAAAATAAAGGCTGAAATCGACTGTGTATATGATACACTGGATCCCTGCTAGACTGGGCACAGGGCGCAGACCCATACCTCATATACAAGGAAAGAGGAGGCGCTCTCAGTCGAAGTGCCACCCTGTGGCAGCGCACTGCCACAGTCGACTTCAGCCTTTAGCCCAGCAGTACAACGCAGCATTCCAATACACATGTACATGTGCACACACAAAATCATATGTGTGTGCCACTACATGTATGTACCCCCTACGACCACGAGGGTACACATTGTTTGTGGTGTGGTGGTATTTTGCGGCGTGGGTGAAAGAGTGACATGAATCATATTGAACCACCACCAACACTTTTGCGCGAAGTACACCCCCCATATCGGTTGAATGTCAAACCAGACCGTGTTTTGCTTTGCTCGCCTTGTTCCTGGCTCTGTCCCTGGTACCTGGTCCTGATCCCTACCCTGAGACATGGCATGCACCCACCGCCGCCACCACGGAGCCCACCGGGTCGCCACTACAATTGGGTCCGTGACAGTGACAGCGAAGAAGACGAATCGGGTAGCGACACGGACACGGACACGGACACGGGTGGTCACCATCGGGCAACCGACGACGGTCACAGTGATTGCAGCGATGTGGATGGATGGATGGATGGAAGCAATGGCCCCATGTCGTACACCAGTCAAATCCCCTGTCTGGGTCGTCTGTGTGGCATGCACATGTCGGTGCTACAGTCAATCTGCGACTGCGACGATGTACTCGTCGCTTCCAATCTCTGGCGCATTTGTTCGACTTACAGGACATTCCGCGGGAGGCTTGATTGGTTCAGAATGAAACACACGACGCCACGGCAGTCTCTGTGGCACACGTTTGTCAGTAAGTCCATGAGCGTTGAGGACGTCTATATGTTTTTGTCCGGGTTTTGCATGAACGTGCACGGAAATCGAAAAATTTCCATCGGGCAACTGAGAAAGACACCCGTGGAACGACTACGCGTGAAGGCGTACGCGATGCTGTGTATGTGCAGATATTAGTGTGCACACACCACGCACCCTAACCAGAAGGGTGGCTCTTTTGTGTTTCTTTTCTCTTGGTTGGTTTGGTTTGGTGCGATACAGGCATCCCACCCACCGTCTAGTTGATCCCTCCTTTGGTTGGGGTTCACCGATTGGCGTTTTGGTGATGTGGGTCGTGTATATACAGCAGGTGGATGACAGCGAAGGGCATTCTGATTTCACCATGCACCGGGGAAACCATTCGGACCATGTACAATATTCAGATGTTGGCTCGATTCGCTACCAAATCCCTCAGTGTGGAGATGTCAAATGTGCAAGTGGCATATATGAAAAAGGATTCCCACCTGTTGAGCAGTTTGAGGAATGCAGAGGCTGCTCTTAAAACGATGGAGGGGATCGGACCGGGCCACGCAGAACTACGCGCCGAAATCGCCTCCCACGCTTTAAAGCTGACGTCGACCGGGGGAGATGAATTTAGTACCGCCCTGCGTAATCCCGTAGTCCCGTCCCGCGCAAAAAAAACACCCCAACCCAAAGCGTGCGGTTTCGCCTAGAGTAGTCATAACCTACACACCGCCACAGCCTGTTTTTTTTTGGTTGTTCTGTCAAAAATTACCTTGTGGTTGTCGTGCCCCCCCCCCCCCCGACGAGCGATCGGAAAGGGTGTGGAGAGTGGTATTTGGGACCTTTACGGACCGTCACCACTCAAACTTTGTACGTAACTACTTCACCCCCATGTCATACCCACGGGATAGGGGGTATCACTCACCAAAATTTCACCCGAATCAGGGACTCCAGCATCATAACATTGATTCCTTACGCCCAAGCACCCGCCGCCCCCCGCCTCTGGCAACAAGCGGCGGGGTGGTGGTTCCTCAATCGATCAAAATAGTGAACGGTCAGGTAGTCGGATCCCGTGTCTGCACCGTCCGTCTGTGCCATGCCAACCTTACTACTACATTCAGTCAGTCAAGCCAATCAGTTTGCTTTGCGGTTTACACCGACCGGAAAAGACCTCCTCCTACCCTTTCCCCCTCCCATTGTGCCTGAGCAACCACCGCGTGGTTGGCAGTACGACCAACGCGGCCACCACAAGTCTGCGCTCACTCTACGCCTGTTGTCGTTGGCTGTACAATTGCGGAACCTATGTGTGAGTGACCTTTTCGGTGTGAAACGACACGGCTCCTCCGACCTCAAATGTGTATTCATCGACACCGCTTCTTGAAGAGAGAAGAACCTTGAGCGTGTGGGGTTGCAAACCAGTCAGGTGTATTTATGATGAAAATGGATTGAGTCGCTGCCTTTTTCGCAGATGCCGTCGTTGGTCTCCAATCCGTCGTTGATCTTGCAACATGCTCTTGCAATCTTCGTGAAATTGGTACAGTTTTGCTACTCAGTCCCCATGGTTATCGTTTATGTAATCAATCGTTTCCATTGCCCTCTTTAGTGTTGACCGGAGCTCGCGATTTTCCTGTTACAGTTTGTAAATTCGTGACTTGTAACCCCTTGTATCCCCTCGCATGGCATCATCACTCGGAGACATTCGCTGTGGCTTTTTGTTTATATGTGTTTGCTCATTTTTATCTGCCTGCTACGACTATCTCAGGGGCATCTGTTGTGTTTTAATACCTTTTTATACACCCGCCCGTGCCTCGTCGGGTAAATATCTCGACCTCTTTGGTGTGTTCAGGTGTGGAAATGGATACACAACACGCGACCGCTGCTGCTGCAAGCAGCAGGAGATGGTCGCCGCTGGGTGCTGGTGAGGCTGGACAATAAAAAACGCGTATACGCGATCCCCATCAGGTGTAGGCACAAACACGTAGACACACATGCAACGAAAGCCTGTATGACGTAGTCAAAGCCTGTCTGCGTATGTGTGACAGACACGTCTCCTTCGTTCGTGGATTGCACATATAATATGTATCACACCGGACAGATTTGCGAAAGCGAGACCACTTGTCGCCGCCCAACATCAAATCGGGTGTTACACTCACAAGCAAACCCCAAGAGAGGGTAATGAATGGTGGATGGTGGGGGTGGATAGCAGAAGCGAGCAGAACGGGTAAACGCAAACACACAGGGCGTTATATACGGATTTACGATGGTGATATGCCACCATCGATCACTCCATTGCCTCCTCTTTCCCACTTCTGGAAGCTGATACTCGCGTCGACCAACTTGTAGAACGAAACCATGGGCGACGCCGTCGTCAAGCGCGTCCACCACCTTGCGTCGAACGTCGCCAGGTAGCCACATCGAAATCCCGTTAGGCTACGTCATATCGGCGCCACCGGTGCTGTGGTTCAAACGAACAGCCCATTCGATTTTTCGCGCAGAAGCCGGGCAACCAATGTCCAGTAACGCGTGCCGCACGCTTGTTCTTCAAACCGTGCGTCGGTTTTCTTCCTTCGTCAATTTTGCACTGTTACTTGTTCTTGGATATCTCTCAATGCGTAATGCATCTGTCACATAGCCAGATCTCACCTTCTATATGGGGGATACGACACTGCAACAGCTCGCCACAGAGAGCGGTGCTGCTGTTTGTTGCCGAAGAGGAGGGGGAGGGGATGTGTTTGCGCATATCAAATCCCAGGTGCAGACTGGTGTACGGGACTGAGTCTCTGAATTCTATTAGCCATTCCCACTGTGTGATGTCAGTGTCGCCCATGATGCTTCTCATGGTGGAAAGTGCGTACTGAGAGAACTCATCGTCGTTCATTGTATCATCTTCGCCACCGTCCTTCGTTGGCACACATCCAGATCGCGGTCCTGAAAACATATCTGGCAAATAGCGTGTAACGAGCGTCAGGGAGAGATTCATGTTAGGGTTCAGTTGCTTGGCCAAGTCATAAGGCCTAACACCTATGCCCCACATTCCTAACCAGCACCATTTTACCCAAAAGAGTGCACATGAAGTGCTTGAGGAAGCTAGAGAGACGCCAAAGGAGTCTAGAGTCAGGCCAGTTTTCACATAAATTCTTTGTATCATCCATTTGTGATTGAATCCTTGTATTTAAGCCTATCTGCAGCAGCCCTTCTGTGTTACAATGTATTTCAAGCTATTCATTGATTGGATCCACATCCTATAGGAGACAACCAAATGCTTCAATGACAAACAGGCGACATGAGGTCCAACGGCTCGCTTCAGAACCCAACGTATGGCACCGCGGTTTGGAATACGCACCCTGATAGTGGCACGGCATTCCCTGTTATATGCCGCGGAGAGGGGGGTCTTGGTATGCAAACAAGGATACCCAACAGGGGCAGTGTGACACAAGAAAGGCGACTGGGACACAACAGTTTCTCGCACTCCAGGGGCAGGCGGCATACAGGCGTCTGGCTAAATAATTGGACACCGAGATCGGCAGGTCGTCTGATACGATTAGAAGTGTGTGTGAATTTAAATTCAAAAAAAAACACCGGCGATGCAAATTAGACACGCCAAAGAAGACACGCGTCTGGTCACCCGAAGTCAAACCAGAGAGGGTGGGGATGGGGGTGATACACAACAGAAGAAAAGGGGAGGGGGGGATGTCCAAGTGCCCAAGTGTGGAAGAAAGACGAAACCGTGTGGGAAAACATGTATATCCAAGTCGACCAAACAATGCCATACAGCTGTGAGGTTACGTAATGGGTCGTACACATCTAGTAAGTGCGCAGACGGGAATGTCGTACACGGGGACTACGGCTACCAGCGTTGCGTCGGGGGGGTGAGTCAAACATCAAAACAAAACCACCGCCACCGAAGAAGAAGTCAAAGGCACAGAAGTAGCAGAAGGCGCAGGGTGGCGATGCTAAGAAGAAGTCAGCACACTCTGATCGGGGTACACTGCGGTATTTTACCGACCAGTTAGGCAATGCGGATTCCCTGCAATTCGCGAATCTCATACACGGGTTCGGTCGATCGGGAGTGAAACCCCAGGATATTTTTCCAACCCACGGTGACTATCTCCTGGATGCGGAACGGCTGGAAAGGGTGAGGGAGGGCGAGGAGTTGGTGGATGTCATATCGGAAAAGATGGAATACACGACACAGTTGAAATTTGGAAACGTCCGCCAGTATAAATTCAGACGGGCGCAGCGTGGCAACAAGAACCTGGTTGTAACAGGTAGTGACATCTACTATGCACTACAAACACCGCTCACAATGAAAACTATCACGGAACTGGCCAACGAACAACACCTACAATACCAATTGGATCTCCTCGAAGACGAATAAGATAAAAGGATGGAGGGGTGTCCGGCATGCAGTGTGTGATTGTGACCTAAGCTTCCCCTTTTTACAGTGGACACGCCATAGGGCTGGTATACATCGACGAGCTGGTGCAAGACCCCAGTAATGAATGGGTTGTATATGTGTGACTGGTTGTATATGTGCACACAACATGCACACAAGAGGAGAACACTACTATTTATTATTCGTCGCACTGTCGTTTCCAGTGTCGTGTCGTTGTTTTTTTTTGCGTCGCCTGGGTAGGGACGAGGTGTGCAACGGGGGCAGATGTATAGATCGCTCATTTCGACCCTGAGTTTCAACAGGGCATCCTCGAATAGCCCCCCTGTTTGCACTATCGCCTGTTCATCCCACCACCCCCCATCCATTGATAAATTTTGAAAATCAAAGCAACGTTCGGTGAACAGAACAAGAATAATACCCATATCACTGTGGTCGTGGTCTGGGAACATAGATGGATCACGAGAAACGTGTACGTACAGCGACAAAACCACAAAAGCCCAAACCCCTGCTACAGAAAATCGAGTCAAACATGACGGATGGACGGGGTGTACACACACAACCCAAATGCAAAGACACAACACATCACACATGCATGCAAAACACATCGAACACATCGAAATCGAAATCACATTCAATCCTCCCAGTCGTAGTCACCAATCCGAAGCAGCAATCTGTTTGATTACATGATATATGCACGGTGAGGTCCTCCTTTGTTGACAGGGGATGGATGTGGATGCAGCAGAACGCCATCATCAAAGCACAACCTGCTTTTTTTCACTCCGTAAAAAGTTTTGCAACTCTGTCAAAAATTCCCTTGTGCACCTATTGTGATTTTTTTCCTTGGGCGAAAAAACAGAGTGCGGGTTTTGTGGGGTTACCTGAGGTTACCTAAAGTTACCTAAGGTTACACACCCCAAAAGCCGCAACCTGTTTTTTTCACTCTGTAAAAAGTATTGCAACTCTGTCAAAAATTCCCATGTGTACCTATTGTGATTTTTTTCCTGTGGCGAAAAGTATGGCAAAAAACTGCCAAAAAACACTCAAAATTGACCGTAAATCATGAAAACGGCACCAGATTCGGCCAATGAGGTTGCTTTTCCGACGGTTTGGCCCGAGCCGGTCATTTTAAGGGGCTACAACATGATGAAACTTCGCAAACAAGAGCCAATACCAAATTTAGCCCCAAATTTCCAGAGACTGCCCGAAAAAATGCTTAAAACGGTCCTAATTCACCAAAACGACCATCATCGGCCAAACAGGAGAAAAGTCGCGTTCTTAGAATTCGATCGCGATCATTTTAAGGGGCTGCATGGAAGGAGTTGGAGAAGGGCTGTCTTCCAGGGGGGGGGGTGGCGTAACGTAGTAAGTGGTCACTGCTTCTGGTGCGGGGTCAGGGGCCCCCAACACCCCGACCCCCACAGAAGCCAGCCCCCTGCGAGGGAATTGAACAAGCTGGGTTTCACTCTGTAAAAAGTTTTGCAACTCTGTCAAAAATTCCCTTGTGCACCTATTGTGAGTTTTTTCCTTGCGCGAAAAAAACAGGGTGCAGGTTTTGTGGGGTTACCTAAGGTTACCTAAATTTACCTGAGGTTACCTAAAGTTACCTAAGGTTACACACCCCAAAAGCCGCAACCTGTTTTTTTCACTCTGTAAAAAGTTTTGCAACTCTGTCAAAAATTCCCTTGTGCACCTATTGTGATTTTTTTCCTTGGGCGAAAAAAACAGGGTGTGGGTTTTGTGGGGTTACCTAAGGTTACCTAAAGTTACCTAAATTTACCTAAAGTTACCTAAAGTTACCTAAGGTTACACACCCCAAAAGCCGCAACCTGTTTTTTTCACTCTGTAAAAAGTTTTGCAACTCTGTCAAAAATTCCCTTGTGCACCTATTGTGATTTTTTTCCTTGGGCGAAAAAAACAGGGTGCGGGTTTTGTGGGGTTACCTAAGGTTACCTAAAGTTACCTAAGGTTACCTAAATTTACCTAAGGTTACCTAAAGTTACCTAAGGTTACACACCCCAAAAGCCGCAACCTGTTTTTTTCACTCTGTAAAAAGTTTTGCAACTCTGTCAAAAATTCCCTTGTGCACCTATTGTGATTTTTTTCCTTGGGCGAAAAAAACAGGGTGCGGGTTTTGTGGGGTTACCTAACGTTACCTAAGGTTACCTAAATTTACCTAAGGTTACCTAAAGTTACCTAAGGTTACCTAAATTTACCTGAGGTTACCTAAAGTTACCTAAGGTTACACACCCCAAAAGCCGCAACCTGTTTTTTTCACATTGTAAAAAGTTTTGCAACTCTGTCAAAAATTCCCATGTGCACCTATTGTGATTTTTTTCCTTGGGCGAAAAAAACAGGGTGCGGGTTTTGTGGGGTTACCTAAGGTTACCTAAAGTTACCTAAGGTTACCTAAATTTACCTAAGGTTACCTAAAGTTACCTAAGGTTACACACCCCAAAAGCCGCAACCTGTTTTTTTCACTCTGTAAAAAGTTTTGCAACTCTGTCAAAAATTCCCTTGTGCACCTATTGTGATTTTTTTCCTTGGGCGAAAAAAACAGGGTGCGGGTTTTGTGGGTTACCTAACGTTACCTAAGGTTACCTAAATTTACGTAAGGTTACCTAAAGTTACCTAAGGTTACACACGCCAAAAGCCGCAACCTGTTTTTTTCACTCTGTAAAAAGGTTTGCAACTCTGTCAAAAATTCCCTTGTGCACATATTGTGATTTTTTTCCTTGGGCGAAAAAAACAGGGTGTGGGTTTTGTAGGGTTACGAGTCCATGAACACGCATATCTCCAGCTTTTGCCTCTGGGGGTTGTCACTCATGATTGGGCCATAGGATGGCCGCATTGGCAACGCTACACTAAAGTGTGGGACCTTGGCAGCAGCTTGCTGACAAAGGACATCAGCTGTACAGGCAAACAGGGTGGCGGGGGAGAGAGACTGTCACTGACACTGTCACTGTGGCTATCTCTGGCCCCCACCCCACCCGAAAACCACAGCAAAACTTCAGTTGCTTGCGCAACTTCAGGCTTGACAACTGACGTCAGAAAAAGCACTGTTTGACCGGGCTGGTGATTGCACAAGGCAGTGGTCATGGGTGCAACGGAAGTCCTGAGTGCACCAGCAGTCCCAAGGAAATGCATGCATTGAAGCCCCAGGGGAAGGGGCAGAGGATGGGGTGCTGCACAGCCAGAGGCAGGTAAGAGAGAGGGAGATCTGGGGATGCCAGCGGGAGCAGGGCAACAGCCTTGCTTTGCTTGTTCCCACACAAATACTCTGGCGCCCAATCACCAACAGATTGCATGCAGAATCAATGAAACCGAGGCATCGCAACGGAGCGCAATGCACGTGGCTTAACATCACTTGCATGATTCACATTCCCGTCATGACCCATCCAGCTACCTAAATCACTCCTGCCATGGATTGGCGAGGTCCTTGCTCGTTGATTACTTGTCACTTGCTCCAGGCTTATGGCAGAGGCACGAGGAAGGAGAGCAATGGTCTGTCTGATTCGCTGCCTTGATTTGCCCCATTCCCAAGGACTATCGTGAGGACTTCTGAACATTTCTAATAAGCCCCCCCTCCCCCTCCCCGCATAATAATAAAGGCTGAAATCGACTGTGTATATGATACACTGGATCCCTGCTAGACTGGGCACAGGGCGCAGACCCATACCTCATATACAAGGAAAGAGGAGGCGCTCTCAGTCGAAGTGCCACCTTGTGGCAGCGCACTGCCACAGTCGACTTCAGCCTTTAGCCCAGCAGTACAACGCAGCATTCCAATACACGTGTACATGTACACACACAAAATCATATGTGTGTGCCACTACATGTATGTACCCCCTACGACCACGAGGGTACACATTGTTTGTGGTGTGGTGGCGTTTTGCGGCGTGGGTGAAAGAGTGACATGAATCATATTGAACCACCACCAACACTTTTGCGCGAAGTACACCCCCCATATCGGTTGAATGTCAAACCAGACCATGTTTTGCTTTGCTCGCCTTGTTCCTGGCTCTGTCCCTGGTCCCTGGTCCTGATCCCTACCCTGAGACATGGCATGCACCGAGTCCATGAACACGCATATCTCCAGCTTTTGCCTCTCGGGGTTGTCACTCATGATTGGGCCATAGGATGGCCGCATTGGCAACGCTACACTAAAGTGTGGGACCTTGGCAGCAGCTTGCTGACAAAGGACATCAGCTGTACAGGCAAACAGGGTGGCGGGGGAGAGAGACTGTCACTGACACTGTCACTGTGGCTATCTCTGGCCCCCACCCCACCCGAAAACCACAGCAAAACTTCAGTTGCTTGCGCAACTTCAGGCTTGACAACTGACGTCAGAAAAAGCACTGTTTGACCGGGCTGGTGATTGCACAAGGCAGTGGTCATGGGTGCAACGGAAGTCCTGAGTGCACCAGCAGTCCCAAGGAAATGCATGCATTGAAGCCCCAGGGGAAGGGGCAGAGGATGGGGTGCTGCACAGCCAGAGGCAGGTAAGAGAGAGGGAGATCTGGGGATGCCAGCGGGAGCAGGGCAACAGCCTTGCTTTGCTTGTTCCCACACAAATACTCTGGCGCCCAATCACCAACAGATTGCATGCAGAATCAATGAAACCGAGGCATCGCAACGGAGCGCAATGCACGTGGCTTAACATCACTTGCATGATTCACATTCCCGTCATGACCCATCCAGCTACCTAAATCACTCCTGCCATGGATTGGCGAGGTCCTTGCTCGTTGATTACTTGTCACTTGCTCCAGGCTTATGGCAGAGGCACGAGGAAGGAGAGCAATGGTCTGTCTGATTCGCTGCCTTGATTTGCCCCATTCCCAAGGACTATCGTGAGGACTTCTGAACATTTCTAATAAGCCCCCCCTCCCCCTCCCCGCATAATAATAAAGGCTGAAATCGACTGTGTATATGATACACTGGATCCCTGCTAGACTGGGCACAGGGCGCAGACCCATACCTCATATACAAGGAAAGAGGAGGCGCTCTCAGTCGAAGTGCCACCTTGTGGCAGCGCACTGCCACAGTCGACTTCAGCCTTTAGCCCAGCAGTACAACGCAGCATTCCAATACACGTGTACATGTACACACACAAAATCATATGTGTGTGCCACTACATGTATGTACCCCCTACGACCACGAGGGTACACATTGTTTGTGGTGTGGTGGCGTTTTGCGGCGTGGGTGAAAGAGTGACATGAATCATATTGAACCACCACCAACACTTTTGCGCGAAGTACACCCCCCATATCGGTTGAATGTCAAACCAGACCGCGTTTTGCTTTGCTCGCCTTGTTCCTGGCTCTGTCCCTGGTCCCTGGTCCTGATCCCTACCCTGAGACATGGCATGCACCGAGTCCATGAACACGCATATCTCCAGCTTTTGCCTCTGGGGGTTGTCACTCATGATTGGGCCATAGGATGGCCGCATTGGCAACGCTACACTATAGTGTGGGACCTTGGCAGCAGCTTGCTGACAAAGGACATCAGCTGTACAAGCAAACAGGGTGGCGGGGGAGAGACACTGTCACTGACAGTGTCACTGTGGCTATCTCTGCCCCCCACCCCACCCGAAAACCACAGCAAAACTTCAGTTGCTTGCGCAACTTCAGACTTGACAAATGACGTCACAAAAAGCACTGTTTGACCGGGCTGGTGATTGCACAAGGCAGTGGTCATGGGTGCAACGGAAGTCCTGAGTGCACCAGCAGTCCCAAGGAAATGGATGTATTGAAGCCCCAGGGGAAGGGGCAGAGGATGGGGTGCTGCACAGCCAGAGGCAGGTAAGAGAGAGGGAGATCTGGGGATGCCAGCGGGAGCAGGGCAACAGCCTTGCTTTGCTTGTTCCCACACAAATACTCTGGCGCCCAATCACCAACAGACTGCATGCAGAATCAATGAAATCGAGGCATCGCAACGGAGCGCAATGCACGTGGCTTAACATCACTTGCATGATTCACATTCCCGTCATGACCCATCCAGCTACCTAAATCACTCCTGCCATGGATTGGCGAGGTCCTTGCTCGTTGTTTACTTGTCACTTGCTCCAGGCTTATGGCAGAGACACGAGGAAGGAGAGCAATGGTCTGTCTGATTCGCTGCCTTGAGTTGCCCCATTCCCAAGAACTAACTTGAGGACTTCTGAAGATTTCTAATAAGCCCCCCCTCCCCCTCCCCGCATAAAAATAAAGGCTGAAATCGACTGTGTATATGATACACTGGATCCCTGCTAGACTGGGCACAGGGCGCAGACCCATACCTCATATACCAGGAAAGAGGAGGCGCTCTCAGTCGAAGTGCCACCCTGTGGCAGCGCACTGCCACAGTCGACTTCAGCCTGTAGCCCAGCAGTACAACGCAGCATTCCAATACACATGTACATGTGCACACACAAAATCATATGTGTGTGCCACTACATGTATGTACCCCCTACGACCACGAGGGTACACATTGTTTGTGGTGTGGTGGTATTTTGCGGCGTGGGTGAAAGAGTGACATGAATCATATTGAACCACCACCAACACTTTTGCGCGAAGTACACCCCCCATATCGGTTGAATGTCAAACCAGACCATGTTTTGCTTTGCTCGCCTTGTTCCTGGCTCTGTCCCTGGTCCCTGGTCCTGATCCCTACCCTGAGACATGGCATGCACCGAGTCCATGAACACGCATATCTCCAGCTTTTGCCTCTCGGGGTTGTCACTCATGATTGGGCCATAGGATGGCCGCATTGGCAACGCTACACTAAAGTGTGGGACCTTGGCAGCAGCTTGCTGACAAAGGACATCAGCTGTACAGGCAAACAGGGTGGCGGGGGAGAGAGACTGTCACTGACACTGTCACTGTGGCTATCTCTGCCCCCGACCCCACCCGAAAACCACAGCAAAACTTCAGTTGCTTGCGCAACTTCAGGCTTGACAAATGACGTCAGAAAAAGCACTGTTTGACAGGGCTGGTGATTGCACAAGGCAGTGGTCATGGGTGCAACGGAAGTCCTGGGTGCACCAGCAGTCCCAAGGAAATGGATGTATTGAAGCCCCAGGGGAAGGGGCAGAGGATGGGGTGCTGCACAGCCAGAGGCGGGTAAGAGAGAAGAAGATCTGGGGATGCCAACGGGAGCAGGGCAACAGCCTTGCTTTGCTTGTTCCCACAAAAATACTCTGGCGCCCAATCACCAACAGATTGCATGCAGAATCAATGAAACCGAGGCATCGCAACGGAGCGCAATGCACGTGGCTTAACATCACTTGCATGATTCACATTCCCTTCATGACCCATCCAGCTACCTAAATCACTCCTGCCATGGATTGGCGAGGTCCTTGCTCGTTGATTACTTGTCACTTTCTCCAGGCTTATGGCAGAGACACGAGGAAGGAGAGCAATGGTCTGTCTGATTCGCTGCCTTGAGTTGCCCCATTCCCAAGAACTATCGTGAGGACTTCTGAAGATTTCTAATAAGCCCCCCCTGCCCCTCCCCGCATAATAAAAAAGGCTGAAATCGACTGTGTATATGATACACTGGATCCCTGCTAGACTGGGCACAGGGCGCAGACCCATACCTCATATACAAGGAAAGAGGAGGCGCTCTCAGTCGAATTGCCACCCTGTGGCAGCGCACTGCCACAGTCGACTTCAGCCTTTAGCCCAGCAGTACAACGCAGCATTCCAATACACGTGTACATGTACATACACAAAATCATATGTGTGTGCCACTACATGTATGTACCCCCCACGACCACGAGGGTACACATTGTTTGTGGTGTGGTGGTATTTTGCGGCGTGGGTCAAAGAGTGACATGAATCATATTGAACCACCACCAACACTCTTGGGCACAGTACACCCCCCCTATCTGTTGGTTGTCGAACAAGACCGTGTTTTGCTTTGCTCGCCCTGTCCCTGGCTCTGTCCCTGGTCCCTGGTCCTGATCCCTACCCTGAGACATGGCATGCACCGAGTCCATGAACACACATATCTCCAGCTTTTGCCTCAGAGGGTTGTCAATCATGATTGGGCCATAGGATGGCCGCATTGGCAACGCTACACTATAGTGTGGGACCTTACGCTACACTAACTGCAGACATCAGCTGTACAGGCAAACAGGGTGGCGGGGGAGGGAGACTGTCACTGACACTGTCACTGTGGCTATCTCTGCCCCCCACCCCACCCGAAAACCACAGCAAAACTTCAGTTGCTTGCGCAACTTCAGACTTGACAACTGACGTCACGAAAAGCACTGTTTGACGGGGCTGGTGATTGCACAAGGCAGTGGTCATGGGTGCAAGGGAAGTCCTGAGTGCACCAGCAGTCCCAAGGAAATGCATGCATTGAAGCCCCAGGGGAAGGGGCAGAGGATGGGGTGCTCCACAGCCAGAGGCAGGTAAGAGAGAGGGAGATCTGGGGATGTCAGCGGGAGCAGGGCAACAGCCTTGCTTTGCTTGCTGATTCGAAATGTTCACAAGTACTCAAGATAGTTCTTGGGAATGGGGCAAGTCAAGTATATGATACACTGGATCCCTGCTAGACTGGGCACAGGGCGCAGACCTATACCACCTCCGGCGGGAACGGCGGTCACCATCCACGGGACGTCCCGCAGCCGTGAAAGCACAACCCTGTGAAAAGAAAATTACCGTCGGAGCATACACTGCTTGATCAGGTGGGCTTGTCGGCTAACGGCCCTCATCTCCAACCATTCTACCGTCTCGATCCCAGTGTAAAAGCCCACATGGGCGCAAATCACCGACACAACCACCTGAGTTGTCACCGTCGGCTGCTGCTCCCAGAGCACAATACCTACCCCCTGCAACACAGCTAGCAATCCTGATTTTTGTGCAGCCTTGGCTATTATCCCCGGGCGCACGCCGTTGGCCCCCAGTGCTTTGGCCCTGTTTGGAGGCCAGTCTCTGAATAAGACCCCAAAAATCAGCCAAATGGCACACTGAAGAAGAATGTACCTCGATAAATATTGATCAGCACTGCCACATGTGCTGTACCATACCTGCGGCAGCAACAGGAGGTAACTTTTCTTGACAGGCTTTGGGAACCCTGGCAAGCGCATCAGACACTCGTTCATCCAGCCTCTGGCGTCTTCTGGCAAAACTTGTTCGATCGGTCTCAGCATCGGAAGCATGATAATCACCCCTGCTACCATTTGCCCTGATCGCCAGTGTGCAGCTGCATACAGCAGCAACCCGAGAGCCAGCATCCAAACCCCAAGTTCTACAACGTCCAGCCATTCACGTCGGGATAGCGCATGCAGTGGGTTGCCCTTGCCGGGAAAAACGTTGTGTCGGGTGTTCATGGTGAGCCTGCGGAGCGTGGGGGACTGTTTTAACGGAAGCAGTGCATTCATACCAAAGCTGGCCTCATTGAACATGAGGACCAGATGCACCTCTTGCAGGGATGGCGCTTTTTTGAGCAGCGCCAGCATTGCCATGCCTCGGTTGTCGACTTCGTTCCACGAAAGATTCAAATACAAGCCTCGCAGGGATGCCGACACGTGCAGCTGTGTCAACGCAGATGCCCCAGCGCCTTTCACCGAGTTACCTTGTAAATTTAGAACGAGCGTGTGCAGCGAGGGCGCCTTGTGCAGCGCTGCCAGAGCCTGCGCACCGTGTGGACCCACCTTATTGAACCCCAAGTCCAGCTGAAAGATCCGCAGGGCAGACGCTTCAGCGAACTTCACAAATGCCTGCAGACCGTCATCCCCCACATGACAGAATGCAAGACTAAGATAGAGCGCGTGCAGTGACGGAGCTTGGGCCAACTGAGCGAGTGTCCGTGCCCCTCGGTCTGCGATTCCATTGTGCGCAAGATTCAATACAAGAGTGTGCAAGGAGGGCGCATCCTTCAGCACGCTGAGCGCCTCAGCCACCTGATCCCCAAAGAAGCAGCCACTGAGGTCAAGGTGGAGGACACGTAGGTGGGGGACCACCCGCAATGCAGTCAAATGATGAATGGCGCGCTCCCGTTTGCCGTTGGTCGTGGCACGCCACACACGCAACCGCAGGCTAACCGCCACTGCAAGGGGGGACAGCAATACAGGACCTGCAGGCCGCCAATCAGATTGACGTACGTAAACCGGCGCCAATAATGCACGCAGCTGCTCTGATACACGCCCCAGGACAGGGGCATTCAGATAAGCAGAGATTAGTGGCCATGTGTCTGCAGGAAGCTGTTCCATGGTAAAGATGAGCCCTGCAGCAGGAAGCAAGCTGACGAGCATAGGGGTCCTGGGTCACCTGGTCCACACTGATGCTGGTGGGAGGAGGAAGGGGGCGGGGCCGCAAACACATTCAACAACATAGAGCGGGTCTACAGCAGGGCAATAGCATTCTCGAACCGTAGATGCTCAGTCCCGTTAGAGTCCATGCTCCCAACATCATAGGTATGTACAGTGAGCTCTGCTATATGTACAGCATTCATCTGAACGAAAGGGGGCGGGGGGGGGGGGGGCACAGAACGCATTAAAATTGAAATCACACCGCGGGACGACAGTACGGCAACTGCGTTCTTGGGCTGTAGGTGCCCAGTCCCCTTAGAAACCGTCCTGTACAGAGCTTACTCGGGTCTGTGCTATCCCTATTTCTGCTCCTCCATCACGAGAGCTCTCCTTTGTTGTTGCCGCTGCTGGCTGCTTTTGTCCACCATGACTGGTAACCTGGCACGGAAATGATCTGTTTAGGACTGCCCTGACTTGTGTCTCCAGTTCTGAGGCTGATTGTGCAGGACATGCTGGCTGTCAGTGGAGCACTTTCTATTCCATATGTCTACCAATCAATGAGAACTACCCCGTGCAGTTTGCGCCATTTGATCTTGGCTACATGGCATATCATAAGTGCACGGGTCTTACAACGAAGGGAGCCTGTCTTGAGGCTAAGGTAGGTCCAGATGGTGATGGTGATGGTGATGATGATGATAATGATGATGATAATGGTGATCAATGATCAGCATATCTTCGGCCTTGTTTATCATGGACTCCACGCGATTCTGGATGGCATGCAGTATGCCAACCTTTCTACCACTTGCATTGCTTGGTTTGCTTTGGAAGCATTTGTTTGAGGGCTATTGGGCCAACACTTGGCGCAATGCTCGCGTGATGCACAAGGGATGGCATGGTGGACCCCAGGCTGCCATTGGTTGCAAGCTCATTTGGGCAGAGATGATGGTAGGGGCGTGTGAAGCATGTGATGCAACCATAAATGGCATGGAAGCCACCACAGCCGCTGGCTGTAGTTGCTGTTTCCTGTTGGTCCAACAACAAACCATGCTCTCAGCTTGTTTTATGGGGAATGCGCTTTGTGCAAGTTGTATTGGCACGCAGACCTACAATTGCGGCAGGTCGGACCAAATCTGAGACATGCGCTATGCAAACGGTTCTTGTTTACAAGATTTACCGTGAAGAAATGTGGGTGCCATAGCGGTGCGGATTGGGGCTGTGCAGTTTCGCCATTCTGGTCCTTTGCCTCCAGGTGTCGGGCATCCCTCCTCCAGGCAGTCACCACCTCCGGCCGGATTCCGCGGTCACCACACCTAAAAGGACCTCGCGGTCACCACACCCATATACAAGGAAAGAGGAGGCGCTCTCAGTCAAAGTGCCACCCTGTGGCAGCGCACTGCCACAGTCGACTTCAGCCTTTAGCCCAGCAGTACAAGGCAGCATTCCAATACACATGTACATGTGCACACACAAAATCATATGTGTGTCCCACTACATGTATGTACCCCCCACGACCACGAGGGTACACATTGTTTGTGGTGTGGTGGTATTTTGCGGCGTGGGTGAAAGAGTGACATGAATCATATTGAACCACCACCAACACTCTTGCGCGAAGTACACCCCCCATATCGGTTGAATGTCAAACCAGACCGTGTTTTGCTTTGCTCACCCTGTTCCTGGCTCTGTCCCTGGTCCCTGGTCCTGATCCCTACCCTGAGACATGGCATGCACGAGTCCATGAACACACATATCTCCAGCTTTTGCCTCTGGGGGTTGTTACCCATGATTGGGCCAGAGGATGGCCGCATTGGCAACGCTACACTATAGTGTGGGACCTTGCCAGCAGCTTGCTGACAAAGGACATCAGCTGTACAAGCAAACAGCCCTTTGTAGCGCTCATGAGCTGCCCTTACACACATCTCGCAACGACGTTCGGCCTCGTGGACCGCCTGTCGCCGTCACTGGAAGCATGGTTCCCTACTCAGGGGGTCCGCTGGGTTGAGGGCGGAGCTGACCCTGAAGGAACAATGGCTATGTCCGTCCAGCACCGTAGCCAGAAAAGGCGTCTCAAGATCCGCTGTTGCGTAACGGACCCGACTGAGGCTATCAGGGCGTTCACTTGTGAACGCGCCACATCACTGTCCGAACCTACCCTAAAACTCGCACACCCACGATAAGAGGCCAGCTTGGCCACCAAATAAACCGCAAACAGTTCGGCCTATTGGAGGGACTCGACCCAGGGGGACAGCGCTGCGACCTGTAGAATCCTTTCTCCCCCACAACTCCAACCCTGAAGCCAGAGCCCTCCGGGGCAGCATCAGTAAAAACCTCCCAGGGGGCTGTATCGGACTGTCCCAGAGGGTCGGCCTGTTGAGGGATGCAAGAGAAGAGCAGCACGGTGGCAACGCCCTTTGCCACACCACGCCAAAACAGGCCGAATCCCCGTTGGAGGGAGGAGTAGGCGCCGGCAAGGAAAGCCCCCAGCCCTGCATTCGGCCTGCCCAGCCAGCACAGTTTTCCCAGAAACCGTTCCATAGCTGCACTGGGCAGCCGCCCCCGCCCCAACCCCCTCGCCCCCGCTCCAACCCCCTGACCCAGGCTCGAAAGGCACCCAGCAGAGCACCCACCGCGTTGCTGATGGTGCCTGCCCTGGTGTCAAGCTGCTTTCCAATAAAGCTGATATGCTCAGTGGGGGTTGTCTCACTCTTGACACCCACAATGAACCCAGCTTTCCGGGGCGTTCGTTGGCACTCCCGTACAGCCCCGCGGAGGCGCCCCTTGCGCCTCGCCGACAGCAGGATATCGTCCAGGTATACCCACCCACGTATCCCCCAGCGTGAGAGGACCCTGCGCACTACTGCCAATACAAATTGTTGGCAGATGGCCGGGCTGTAGCTCCAGCCGAAGGGCAGGCGTGCATAGCGGAACTCTCCCCCCAACCCCCTTGTACAATGAACACCCTGCGCCACCTTGGGGGGTAGTGTGATACTCCAGTACACGTACTGCAGATCCAGCTTGGCCAAGAACCCCCATCCACCTCCTGATACCCTCCAGCGCAGGGAGTCGGAATTTCGGGGGTTTTCGGAGGTCGCTGGCGTTGACCTTCCTCGCATCCAGTATGGCACAGCACTTCTGTTTATTTTTGTAAGTGGGGAACATACGGGCAGTGGAGGGGGCGGAGGTCAGGTGCAGGCCCCCTGTGTCGACCCGCAGGGACTCGAGCATGCTTTCCAAAGGCCCCCGCTTCGCGGAAGGGCTTGTCTCCTCTTCCCTGTCCCGCTTTACCCTGCTGTACACACGCACGGGTTCACGCGGCACCTGGCGGTTCCAAATGGAGTCTGCGACCACGACACAACCTGCCTCTCCCACCCCCCGAGCTGCCATCTCAGCGGTGACAGGTCCCTCTTCATCACTGCTGCTATAGTAGCCGTCGTCCTCTTCTTGGAGGTCACCACCGTCCCGCACCCGCTGGAGCACATCGGTGAGGATTTGCAGGCCCTCAGCCCCCCCTGGGAGGCAATTCATCGCTTCACCCATTCCCACAACCATTTGTCGGACCATCTCCGGCCTGTGCAACTTTACGCCTTGCACGGCGGACACTTGCGACGCCAGTGATTTCCACGCCGCCGCCCCCCCCCGCCCTCGGGGAGCGGGGGAGGCGGTACGGCCCCTTTTTCTGTCGGTACCCTGGGCTGTCGCATCACGACCCCCAGGATGTCGTGGACCTTGACACCGGGCTTACGTGATCTCTGTCTTGACCCGCGAGGGCCAGAGGGCGAGGGTGCTGCCTTTCTTGATCTTGCACCCCGGTTCCCTCCCATCGGTGCCACCCCACTCCGGCCACGAGATTTCTCCCGATCTGACGAACTTCCATCTCGGGGGGGGGGCTTCAGTATACATCTTAGCGACCCTTGGGGTCTTCCAACCCCCCCAGAGCATGATAATTTGCATGGGGGCACCCATGTGTTTGAGTTGGGCCGCCCCCGACCTCCAGAACGCATGCCACCGGATCGTCTTCTTCCCCCCCCCCCCCCCGCTCGAGCATGCTGACCAGGGTCTTACCCAACGCGTCCGCCGACCCATGCCAGGCCCCCCTGTCGGGGTGGAACCCCTTGAGGGCCCTGAGTTTGACCAGGAATTGCAGCCACTCTCGCTCCCAGGGCCCCAGCTCTTGGTTCTACCCCCCCCTTTTCGACTTTGCTCCAAAAAACTGGATGCCCCCCCCCCCCTTGTCCCCCAGGGCCGCCTGCCTCGGATCGCCGCAAGCAGTGCCCCACCGACAGGCACGCCAGCGCAACAGCCTCCCAATCGGAAGGACTTCTGGCTGCTCCGCATATCCTGATGAGGTCGTCGATCTGCGCCCACTCCTTTGCGGGGGCGCGCTCTTCCTTGGACCGCTGGTCCTCGATGACCAGGAACAGATTCCAGTCGGAAGTCCGCACTGTCACGGGCATCCAGCCCATTTTCTCCGCCAGGCGCACCGCCGACAGCAGTGCCTTCGCAAGCCTCTCGGATTGGTCTGCCTGCGCAACTGTTCCTTCACGCTCAGGTGAAGGGTTTTTTCCCTTTCTCCATTGTAGCCTAAGCTACACGCATTGTTTTTGATGTTTTGATGTTTCGGAGCACGATTGCCCCGCAGGACCGGATGGAGGTCACCGTCGTCGACTCCTTCGACATGCACGCGGCGCTCTGCTGCCCGCTGCTGGGCTTGGCGTACATCGACAGCAACAACACGCTAGTCCCGGTCTCGACCACCGATGGGGGGGCCAGCAACCGCGGGGCCTCGCGGCACAGCCTGCGGTCCTTGGTGCGGCCGCCTTTCAGCCTGGCGATGGCCAGGACCAGATTCCAGTCGGAAGTCCGCACTGTCGCGGGCATCCAGCCCATTTTCTCCGCCAGGCGCACCGCCGACAGCAGTGCCTTCGCCAGCCTCTCGGATTGGTCTACCTGCGCAATCGCCAGAAGCCTGGATTCCAAAACTGCTCGTGGCCCATCACCGGGCCGCATTCTCTCCATTCTCGCCAGTCGTTTGATGTGGTGAAGATACCCCTCCAGCGTATCTCGCCGCCATCCTCTGGGCGTCGTGGAAGCAAAAGTGGTCCCATACCCCACATCCAGCGCCCTCTGGAACTCGTCACGAGCAGTCGCCGGTCGCGCGATGGGTGCCCTGCTGGCGGCGACCAGGCCTAGTCTTGGGCCTCCTCCTGCACCATGCGAAGTCACTTCTGTCGGCCCTTGCACCCGAACTTCTCCCGATTGAACCACCAATGGTGGCCACCGCAGTCTGGGCAGGCACTTTTGGGCAGCCCTTCGCACCATACCCAATCACCTGATTTCTTCCTTTTGAAATGGCGCTTTCCATCGCTCAACTTGAATTCCGGCTGGGGGGCTCCTTTTTGTCCTCCTTAATCCTTCAGCCGCCGGGTGGAGCGCCCCGATGAACTAGAACTCCCAGACGACGATGACCCCTAATCACTATCGCCGCTACTACTTTCCGACGAAGAGGAAGTGGACGCAGGCGACCCACTTCGTCCTTTTCCACGTTTGGATGATTTTCGCCCTTTCTTCTCCTTTCGTCGCTCCTTTTTGTGTTTTTTCTTCTCCCTGTGCTTCTGTTTCTTTTTGTGTTCCTTAATTCTATTGCCTTCGGCAAGGCACCTCGAAGAGGGGAGAGGGACAACCATTCCTGAGCTGCCCAGGCTGGAAAACTGCACAAGCAGGTTGTGCCCTAGACCTCTTGGGACCCCCCCCCCAACACCCAAATAGTGTGAAAAAGACATAAAGAGGGGCTAAAGCATGCTTTACATACAATGTTTCATCATTTCGGATGGTCAAAGTATCAAAAAAATCAGTTTCGGAAATTTCCAATTTTGAGCTGCTGGGGTTGGAAAACTGCATAAGTAGGTTGTGCCTTGGACCCCTTGGGAGCGCCCCCCCCCCCCCTGCACACACACAAATAGTGTGAAAAACACATAAATAGGGGCTAAAATATGCGGTACAAAGGATACTTGATCACTTTGGATGGTCAAGGTATTAAAAAAATCAGTTTCGGAAATGACCATTCTTCAGCTGCCGAGGCCGGAAAACTGCATGAGCAGATTGTGTGCCCTAGACCCCTTGGTACCCCCCCCCCCCCCCCACACACACACCCAAAAAGGCTGAAAAACACATGAAGAGGGGCCAAAACATGCTTTACATAGGATATTTGATCATTTTGGATGGTCAAAGTATAAAAAAATCAGTTTCGGAAAGTTCTATTTTTGAGGTACCGAGGCCGGAAAACTGCATAAACAGGTTATGTGCCCTAGACCCCTTGGCAATCCCCCCCCTCCCGACACACACACCCAAGTCGGGTGAAAAACACACAAAGAGGGTCCAAAACATGCTTTACATAGCATATTTCATCACTGTAAGTGGTCAAAACATCAAAAAAAAGTGTTGCAAAAAATTTTCCATTTTTGACCTGTAGAGGCCGGAAAGCTGCTAAAGCAGTTCGTGCACACCCCAAATGCCATTGAACCACCTACAAACAACAATTTTGAAGCTTTTGGGGGCCCATGGCTCGGGCTAGATGGGCCCAACGGCCACTACATGGGCCCCCATGGGCGCTCAAGCACCCGTATTGGCACCAAATAATCACCCAAACCCATCCTAGGGGCAACAAAAGGGTTTCAGAAAAAGTGGAAATGTGAAAAACTTTCAAGTGCCACTAAACAGCCTATGCCTTCGGCAAGTCCACCTCGCAGAAAATCTACTTCAAGCAATGCACACAGGGGTAAAACGACATAAATACGGCCTAAAACATGCTTTACATAGCTTGGATGGTCATTTTAAGTGATCACGGTATCAGAAAAATAAGTTTCAAAAACTTCGATTTTTGAGCTGCCCAGGGGGAAAAATTGCATAAGCAGTTTGTGTACCAGTCCCTTGGGAGACACCCCCCCCGTGTGCCCAATACCCAAATAGGGTAAAGAACACGTAAACAGGGCCTAAAGAATGCTTTACATACCTTGCATGGTCATTTTAGGTGTTCATGGTATCAAAAAAATAAGTTTCGAAAAATTCGATTTTTGAGCTGCCCAGGGTGAAAAACCGCATAAGCAGGTTGTGTGTACCAGGGGGGGGGGGAGCCCCCCCCCCCCTGCCCCGCGTGCACACAATACCCAAATAGGGTGAAGTACACGCAAATACAGCCTAAAACGTGCTTTAAATAGCTTGGATGGTCATCTTAGGTGATCACCACATCAAAAAAAAGTTTCAAAAACTTCAATTTTTGAGCTGCCTAGGGTGAAAAATTGCATAAGCAGGTTGTGTACCGATCCCTTGGGACCCCCCCCCAATACCCAAACGGGTTGAAAAACGTGTAAATACGGCTTAAAACATGCTTTACATACCTTGGATGGTCATCTTAGGTGATAAGAATATCAAAAAAATAAGTTTCCAAACCTTCCATTTTTGAGCTTCTCAGGGTGAAAAACTGCATAAGCAGGTGGTGTACCAATCTCTTGTGAGACCCCCCCCCCCCCCCGCCCCCCGTGCGGGAAATACCCAAATAGGGTGAAAAACACGTAAATCCGGCCTAAAATATGCTTTACATACCTTGGATGGTCATATTGTGTGGTCACAATGTGAAAAATGTACGTTTCGAAAACGTCAATTTTTGAGCTGCCCACGGTGAAAAACTGCATAAGCAAGTTGTGTACCGGCCCATTCACTAGGCCATTATTGGTGGAAACAGGCATTTCACGTCTTTGCCACCGGCATTGACCGGCCATCGGCACGGCTAGAGACTGCAAAAAAAGTCCTTCTGCATCCTAGTAGGCATATACTGTCACAACATCCCCACTCACACCCCTCAGAGTGGGTACCACGGGGTCACCGAGGTTGCCAAAACCGCCAACATAGCAAAAAAGGCCAAAAAGTGCATAAACTGCATTAGCGCTCGTCCCACTCCGCCCCATACAAACCCTATGGAGTCGGGGCTCTGCTGTTCCGTCACGCTCAGGTGAAGGGTTTCTTCCCTTTCTCCATTGTAGCCTCAGCAACACGCATTGTTTTTGGTGTTTTGATGTTTCGGAGCACGATTGCCCCGCAGGACCGGATGGAGGTCACCGTCGTCGACTCCTTCGACATGCACGCGGCGCTCTGCTGCCCGCTGCTGGGCTTGGCGTACATCGACAGCAACAACACGCTGGTCCCGGTCTCGACCACCGATGGGGGGGCCAGCAACCGCGGGGCCTCGCGGCACAGCCTGCGGTCCTTGGCGCGGCCGCCTTTCAGCGTGACGCTGAGCCAGCGGGCTGTCTGGGTACTGCACAGTATGGTGGGCTACAGCTGGGTCCTGCTGCAGAGAGTGCTGCAGACCATCCACGACAGGCTGCAGACCATCCACCCCATGCTGCTGAACACGCTGCAGTACCCGCTGGACCAGAACTTGGTGGTGGTGACGACCGCTGAGCGCCCGTTGTCTGACTACAGTGGCAGGGGCTGCAGCGCGTCGGTTCTTGGGGCTAGAGCTGGGCGGCCCTATGGCCGTTTGGCTATCGAGGGCTGCCGGCTGTGGTGCTGGGTGCCGCGCGTGTCCTCCTCTTCCCCCACGGCTACCCTTGGACCCTGCTGCGGTACTTCGGTCGGCTCGTCCACTATAACGGAGAGTACGGACCACTGGGGGCCTGGCTGCTGTACTTCGGTGGGCTGGTCCACTATAACGGAGGGTACGGACCAGTGGGGGCCTGGCTGCGATGCTTCGGAGGGCTGGTCGATTATAACGGAGAGTACGGACCACTGGGGTCCTGGCTGCGGTACTTCGGTGGGCAGGTCCAATATAACGGAAGGTACGGACCACTGGGGGCCTGTGGACTTCGAGCATGACTCTCTCGGTGCACGTTCCCTTGGGGCCCGTATGCAGATCTTCGTGACGACTTGGTCTGGGACGACGGTGACCTTGGATGTCAAGTGCGCCGACCCGGTGGCGATGGTGATGCTGGGGGTCCAGGCCAAGGTGCGTGTTCCCCCTGGTATGCAGAGGTTACTGTATGCGGGCAAACAGCTTGAGGCCCGCCGTACTGTCGCCAACCACAACGTCCAGAGGGAGTCCACACTGGTCTTGGTCCTGCGGCTGCGTGGTGGCGTACTCAATGACTCGTGTACGTTGGGGCCGGACCCCGCGGTTGACGCTGCCGCTGCAACCAGGCCCGGGAGCGAGGAGTTCAAGAACAACCGCATCCAGACGCTAGCGCAGCAATACGATCTCAGGGAGGCCGGCCTGGACAACCCCGCTTCAGGCCGGTCCACTTTGGAGCTGGCGAGGGCCCTAGAGAGGCAGTTCGAGTTGGAGAGCGAGCGCCGTGAAGAGGAACGTCAGCGCACGGCCGATGAACGGCGACGCCTCGAGAGGGAGGCGGATCTCGACACGGCACACAAGAAGGCTTACATGGAGGTCTTCGAGCACCTCTACGGCAATACGCGTTATCCCATGGGGCACCCCAGGCGAGGAGGGATCATCAATACTTACTCAGCCGACGAGGCGAAGACCCAGATCATATGGTGGGCCGAGAAGGGTGAGTTGGTCATCGAGGACATCCTCCTTTACTCCCACCCGGTCTGGGCCGATAAACCGCAGGTCTACGCCGCCATTCTGCTCCGCTACAGGGACATGCCGTCACGCATTCGAGCCCACAACGTCGTCGTTATCAAAATGATGGAGGGAACCACAAGGAATGACATCCCCAGTTCAAGTCTCGGAACTTGCCGAAGATCCTGGCATGTCCTTTTTACGCGACCGACACGCTGTCCATCACAAATGCTGCACTGTCCCCTCGCGCCTGCGGCTCGGCCACCGACTCGTTCCGCTGTACCAGTTGCGGCCACACATCCACTTAAGGTTCGGAATCGGTTTTACCAATTAATCGGATAATCGGATTAATTGTATTAATTGGGTCTAATGTGACAAATAATCGGTAAAACTGATTATTTTGAAAACTGGTATAAACCAATTAATCGGACAAGTTATGAATGAAAAAGAAATATTTCGTTGATACACGACGAAATGTTTCTTATCAAAAACCAGAGGATTTTGCAAAATCACAGGGATTTTGGGATAAAAGTCAAAGGTTTAGCATGTTCTTCACCTCTATTTTCCTGTTTAATATCCCTTAGGTAAAAGTTCACGGCTTTTCGGCAATAATTGCATTTTGTAGAGACAACAATCGAAAATGACCGACTATTTTTATGTCATATAGTCGGAATAATTGGTTATTCTTATAGAAATAAGTGAAAACAATCGGTTATTTTTGCATGAAACCAATTCCGAACCTTGCATCCACTGTAGCCTGAAACGGGACGGAACGCAGGTGAAATGGGTGATACAATACCTGCTGGAACCCCTGCTGGAACCCCTGCTGGAACCCCTTTCAGCGCTGGAACCCCTGGCAGGAACCCTGCTCGAACCCCCCTTCCAGCGCTGGAACCCCTTCCAGCGGACCCTTCCAGCGGAACCTTCCAGCGCACGAACCCCTTCCAGCACCTTTCTGGCACCCTTCCAGCAGACCCCTCCAGCGTTGGAACCCCTTCCGGCACCCCGTCCGGCGACCTTCGAGCACCCCCCCACAGAGGCCCGTTTTGCCTGAAGCTTTAACCCCACCACACTGCATGCTCATACCTGTTGGCAAGGGTACCAGTAATCCTTCAGGCGCTCAGGGTTGGCCACCACAAGCCCCGATTGGACCAAGACAGACGTGTCAACGACGTGCGGGTGGGTGCCTACCACATCCCATCGAAGTACTTGGGCGACCAGGGGGTCCACGGTGTCCTCCACCACTGCCATCCCACCCACCTGGCCCTCGCGCACCACCATCAGGCTGCCCGGCTGTGTGGCAATGACACGGAACTTGCTTGGGGTCGGGCCCTCCAACTCCTCCTCCTCGTGGACAAATAGGGGACAATCATCGGGGGCGCAAGGTTGGGCGGACATGTCGATCACCGGACCCGCAGAAATCTCTGCCGCTAGTGGCCCTGGGCGATGGGTGGTGTACAGCACTGTCTGGTCCAAGGGCATCATCACCAGACCAGCAGACCCGCACAGATCCTCCTCCACAATCTTCTGCGTCCCCTCATCGACTTCCTCTGCTCTAGCTGCCATCTCCATGGCCTCCACAGCAGGTCCAGGGGCAGCCTCCACAGCAGGCCCATCCTCCCCAGAATCCCGCTGACAGTCTGCACAGAGTTGCCCGACATGTATAGCACAAAGAGGACGTTCGTCACAGGCGAAACACTTCGCTGGCGGGTCGGCCTTCACCACGCGGTTGCACTGCGCTGCTGTACAATGCACGGCCTTTGGGGATGGTGGCGACGGTTGTTGCGCTGGGGCTTCAGCCCAGGGTGGCGGGATGATCGGCACCGTGGTCTCGCAGTCAACGCGGCCTGTGGCAATCGCGGCAAAGGCAATTATACGGGTTGATCCAGGCGGCTCATCTCTCGGGACAGCCCCACCACGGTGAATGACGAAACTGCTCAGGATCCACGGGTCGCCCGCCAGCATACTCATCAAGACCTCCTGCCACGGATAGGGAACACCAGAGCAAGAATCGTACACGAACATGTTCTCGCGGCCGTTCATGGGGCAGTCCAGATTCACAAGCATGAAGCAAGAGAAGGCGTGCTCCAGCCCAACGGTTTGCAACTCCAGCGGCAGATCCCGATGCCATAGTTGTGGATGATCCGACGTTGTCCGGACGTACCTAACCTTCACCAAGAATAGACCCGGGTACTTCGTAGAGAGGCGTTGCAGAACTCTTTCCGCCCAAAGTACAACATGAGGAAGCTGAAGACCTTCTTGACCCCCATTGCCCATCGGAATCACCGCGTACACCGCAGCCCTGTCGCCTGGATCGGGTGGCGGGTTTGGGCTTGGCCATGCCACTTTCAAGATGCCGCCCCACCTCTGACCCACATTGTCCGCCTCGATCTTCATGTTCGCCAGCATGTCGCCGTCCCTCGCCAGGAACTCCTCCTTGAACACGTGCCCCGTCCGACCCAACTCCAAGAGTTCCTCGTTCACCACCTATGATTTTAAATCTCATTTTGTCACATAACTCAGTATCTGGGCATTTTTGCAAACAGCATGGAAATCTCGACATGACTGCGAAGTCGATTTTTGAAAATTCGAATCTTTTGGAGAATGCATTTCTGATCCGGCATCGCACTCACTAAGGATTTCCCGTAATGGCAGATTCATTCGCGATTTAGCGGCAGCGACGCGAGCGTAAATAGTTTGTTTGGTCGATTTGGGGGTTACCTTCCACGGCACGCAGGAACTGAGCATATGGGGTTGCGTAACTAAGCATACTCGACATCCTGAGCACATTTCTGGTCCCCTGCCCTCCCCAGCCGTAAAGTTATAGGCAATTTTCATCATTTTCCCCCCCTTTTGACACTAAAAACGGCTACAAACGGCCTTTGTGCGCTCCATAGAACCACGGCACCCATACAAGGGCAATGCTCTATTGTTAGATGGCCTTTGAAGAGGCATTGCATCCAAATAAAATGCTTGTAGCCCTCGTTGCCATCAAGTTATAACACGAATGTGGTTATGTAGAGAAAGGACCTGTTCGGAAGGTGACAATGCCATTTAGGAAGCATAGGGGGTAGTGTGAACAAACAAAACAATCAAAGGGCGATGTATAGTGATAGCACCATGATGGAACACACATTGTATCATGTTGAAAGCCTCTATGTCGCATTGCCATGAGGACATGTATCTTTTGTGCGTGCATTTTGCTCGTATGCATGGACATTCTTGGTGCCTTTTGACACTAGAAACGGCTACAAACGGCCTTGGTGCGCTCCATAGAACCACGGCACCCATACAAGGGCAATGCTCTATTGCTAGATGGCCTTAAAAGAGGCATTGCATCCAAAAAAAATGCTTGTAGCCCTTGTAGCCGTGAAGTTATAACATGAATCTGGTTATGTAGAGAAAGAACCTGTTCGGAAGGTGAAAATGCCATTTGGGAAGCATAAGGAGTACTATGAACAAAACAAACAATCAAACGGCGACGTATAGTGATAGCACCATGATGGAACACACATTGTACCATGTTGAAAGCCTCCATTTTTTGGGAAAAACGGGTAAATGAGCCTTTTGAAAATGTTTTCATGAGGACCCCCCCTATTTTGGGGGCGCTCAATCGAGAAAAAAAAACATGCTTTCGGAGTCCAAAAAATTGCTTTTTGGGTACGTTTTGAGTAAAGTTGTATGCAGGTAGTTAGTGCCACGTCTGGTGAAACCTGATAAACCCCCCCCCCCCGGGGGCCATTTTTTGGAAAAAACGGGTAAACGAGCCTGTTGAAAATGTTTTCGTGAGGACCCCCCCTATTTTGGGGGCGCTGAATCAAAAAAACATGCTTTCGGAGTCCAAAAATTTGCTTTTTGGGTACGTTTTGAGTAAAGTTGTATGCAGGTAGTTAGTGCCACGTCTGGTGAAATCTGGTAAAACGCCCCCCCCCCCCCCCCCCCGGGGCCATTTTTTTGGAAAAAACGGGTAACTGAGCCTTTTGAAAATGTTTTCGTGAGGACCCCCCCTATTTTGGGGGCGCTGAATCCAAAAAATTGCTTTTCGGGTACTTTTTGAGTAAAGTGATGTTTTGGCCCGTAAAATCATAGGTGCTTCCCGGAAGATGTCCACCTGCTTCACCGGTTCGCTTGTCCAGATGAGCGGCAAGGCGTGGCACATGGGAAGGGGCAAGATCGCGTCCTCGCTCTCCATCAGGACCGGCGTAGTCAACCCCACGAGCTCTGGCTTCCAACGGTAGGGGGAGTGGCTGGTGAGGGAGTAGTTGGGCAGGGCCATGGCGGGCTTGCTGTCCACCACGTAGCGGACAGTGTCGAGGTGGGGGTGCTTGAAGGGGTACTTGTCCTTCCCGGCCTTCTTGCTGGTGGGCTTGTGGGCGGCGAAGAGGAGCGTGGTGCCCTCCCCACATGACGCCGTTGCGTCTTGTTGACGGTGGGGTTTGCCCGCCTGGTGCAGGCTTGGATGACATCATCCACGTCGTCGGCATGCAGCCGGACCTGCAAGATCGGCACATCCGGGTTGTCCTCTAGGACACCATGCAGCCAGCCGGTGAGGGCGCAAGGCGGCTTGTCAGCGGCGAGGAGGGGACGAGTGAGGTGGATGCGGGCAATGGTCGCGCCCGGGGGGAGCGCCACCTTGGCGTTGGGGTGGGCGGCGAGGTCCGTGCAGCCCAACCCATCAGGGCCAACATAGCCATGAGTGCCCACAGCAGCCCGGGCAGCCTTGGCCAAGTCGACCAAGGGGGCCAACAAAGGCATGTGGGCTGAAATGCAAGGGAACAAAGGTGAAACAAAGGTGCTTGAACCCCTTGCTGGAACCCCTTTCTGCGCTGGAACCCTCTGCTGGAACCTTGCTGGAACCCCCTTTCTGCGCTGGAACCCGTGCTGGAACCCCTGCTAGAACCCCCCTTTCTGCGCTGGAACCCCTGCTGGAACCCACCTTTATGCGCTTTCGGTCATTTTTGGAAATTCAACATAGCGTGTGGCCCTTCACAACCTAGGCTTGCTTTGGACTTAGGACACCTATAGGAACTCCTACATTGACTCTTAGGCATTGTAAACGCGTGCACATCGTGGTTCTAGTGGTACCCAAAAGGGTGGGGGTGTCTGCGCACACCTTCTAGCGACGCACCCCACATGGGTCAGTCACCAGAGGAGCCATCAACAAAGGCAACGGAGGCGCCAGTTTCCGCAGAGGCGTCAGCCTCTGCAAAAGAGACACCGGAATACGAACCCATGTCTGAGCAAGATGTAGTGGGCGCGCATTTTCAAACTAATGGGATGGATGTCAAGCCGAAGGAGGAGAAAGAGAAGACAGTGGCGCAAAGTGACCATAATGGAGAAGGGCTGCAAGACGGTGCTGTGAGCCCACAAGCATTGGAACAAATTAAGATTGTTGCCACTGTACCCAAACACACGGTGTCAATGGTGAAGGCAAAAGAATTGGAAGCAGAATCATCCTCTTAGATCCAGCCAGCCCCACAGCGGCGTTCAGTGCATTTCGGGCCGCCAGGGGGTACAACCCTGGGGCTTCACAGAGCAGAGCACGTTTCGATGGGATAAAAATGCTTCATCACCCGTGCGTCGCGCGATCGCAGCAGAAAAATAATACAAAACTAAGAAAACGACGCACCGCCAGCAAAAATAAAGCGAAAAATCGTTTTTTCCGACCTCAGAAACCCCCCAAAAAATTTTACGCCGCTGTTTGGCGAGGTCGCAAAATTTAGGACACTCACAAAACAAAGACGAACAATAGAGTCGCGACGGCGGAGAACCTGAGCGTTGCATGCTCCAAAACACCTAGCAAAGTGCGTGTCCTAGACGCTAGGGACTTGTGCGCGCTCCACAAACAAAGAAGAAGAAAAGAGGCGAACACCAAAAACCAGCAAGCCACGACGACGAAGACAAGAACAAAGCGAGCGCCGAGCCACCTAGCAAAGTGCGTGCCATAGGAGCTAGGCGACATGTGCGCGGCAAAAAAAAAAAAAAAGAGAGAGAAGGAAACGCAACAAAAAGAGAAACACCAAACCACAAACAAAAAAGACGCGACCACGGACCACGGGAAAACGAGGTATGGCAACCAAGTATGTTACGGCCCCATGCGTCATACATATCGTATCCACCGCTACACATACGTGGATGAGAAAACCAAGTATGTTGCGAAGGAGGGCGCCCAAGGGACAACACCGCACGCAAAAAAAAAAAAAAAAAAAAAAGAACGACGAACCGCCACGCACGTCAAAAGGCACGCCCGCAAACACAAACCACAACCATATATCCCCCATATTTATTCCTCCATAGGCCCCGACCGCCGCGAGAAAAAAAAAAAAATTCCACAAAAGCGCAAAAGGTATGGGGCGGCCACGGACAAAGGGGAAACAATGAAAAGGCGAACAAGCGAACGTTCACCAACCACGAGGAAACAACGGTACGGCGAGCAAGTATGTTAACGATACGAGGGAGGGCGCCAAAGGGGCGCACACGCACACGCACACACATAAACAAGACCGCAAGGAGCGAGAAGACGGAGACAAGAGCAAGGAAAAACAAGGTATGAACCCCACACCGCCCCGCCCGCAAACACACACACGCTCTCGCTATAGGGAATGACCACGTACCACGGGGAAACAATGGTATGGAGGTATGACGAACAAGTATGTTAAAAACGCGAGGGAAGGCGCCAAGGGGACGAAAACACAAACGCACACAAAGCCGCAAGATGCACGAAGACGGAGACGAGACAAAAGAAAGTCATGGTATGCAACCCCATCCCCGCCCCACCCACAAACAAACACACGCTTTCTCTATAGGGGACGGCAACAAGAAGCGGCACAAGGTACAACAAGTATGTTGAAAAAAAAAAAACACGAAACCGCCTTCCACGCCCTCTCTATAGGGGAAACGCAATGCGGAGAGGTATGTTATCCAAGACGCAGCGAGAAAAGAAAAAAAACACGAGGGAGGAGACACAAACCACAACACGCAAAAAAAAAAAAAAAAAAGGACCTGCGCACGCTCTTTCTCAACAGGGGAAGAAAACATGATGGGACGAAAGGACAGGTACGTGCTACGCATCACACATGCCACGCATCTCTGCTACGCATCTACAGGACCTCTTCTTCTGCCTTTTGAAACATGCCGACGACCGACGACGAGAACCAGCCAAGGTATGACACACCCCACCCCACCAACCACACACCGCGAGCACACGCACGCGCACGCACGACAGCCACACCGAGCGCGACCCCCCCCCCCCCCACGCCACCCACACCAACACGAAGACCCACACAGCGCACAGACACACACCAGGGCCAAGGGGAAGGGCACCCGGAAGACACACCCACCGCACCACCACACCACACCACCACCGGCAGCGAAACCCAGCCAGGAGTGGCGGGGAGTAGCACACAGGAACCTCCGCCAGGAGTGGCGAGGGACCAACCACACCAGCCACAAACCCACCACACACGCCACCGCCGCACGCCACACGCCGCACACCACACACCGCACACCACGCACCACCGCCGACAGCGAAACCCAGCCAGGAGTGGCGGGGAACCGCGCCCGGGACCCTCCGCCAGGAGTGGCGAGGAACGCCCACCACCGCCGGCAGCGAAACCCAGCCAGGAGTGGCGGGGAGTAGCACACAGGAACCTCCGCCGGGAATGGCGAGGAACCAACCACACCACACACCAGCCGCAACCCCACCAGCACACCACCACCGCACACCACACACCACACACCACACACCACACACCACACACCACACACCACACACCACCGCCGCCAGCGGACCCCAGCCGGGAGAGGCGGGGGACCACACACCACCACCGACACCGAAACCCAGCCAGGAGTGGCGGGGACCAGCACGCAGGAACCTCCGCCAGGAGTGGCGAGGGACCGACCACGCCACACACCGCCGCCAACGGACCCCAGCCAGGAGTGGCGAGGACCGCCCACCACCACCAGCAGCGAAACCCAGCCAGGAGTGGCGGGGAGTAGCACACAGGAACCTCCGCCAGGAGTGGCGCGGGACCAACAACCAACACACCACCGCCACACACCACACACCACCGCCGCCAGCGGACCCCAGCCAGGAGTGGCGGGGACCGCCCACCACCACCGGCAGCGAAACCCAGCCAGGAGTGGCGGGGAGTAGCACACAGGAACCTCCGCCAGGAGTGGCGAGGGACCAACCACACCACACACCACCCACAACCCCGCCAACACACCACCGCCGCACACCACACACCACGCACCACGCACCACCACCGCCAGCAGGCCCCAGCCAGGAGTGGCGGGAAACCGCACACCACCACCGGCAGCGAAACCCAGCCAGGAGTGGCGGGGAGTAGCACACAGGAAGCTCCGCCAGGGGTGGCGAGGGACCAACCACACCACACACCAACCACAACCCCACCACACACCGCCGCCGCCAGCGAACCCCAGCCAGGAGTGGCGGGGAACCGCGCCCAGGGCCCTCAGCCAGGAGTGGCGAGGACCGCCCACCGCCACCGGCATCGAAACCCAGCCAGGAGTGGCGGGGAGTAGAACACAGGAACCTCCGCCAGGAGTGGCGAGGGACCAACCACAGCCACAACCCCACCAACACACCACCGCCGCACACCACACACCACACACCACACACCACGCGCCACGCACCACCACCGCCAGCAGGCCCCAGCCAGGAGTGGCGGGGAACCGCACACCACCACAGGCAGCGAAACCCAGCCAGGAGTGGCGGGGAGTAGCACACAGGAACCTCCGCCAGGAGTGGCGAGGGACCAAACACACCACACACCAGCCACAACCCCACCACACACCACCGCCGCCAGCGAACCCCAGCCAGGAGTGGCGGGAAACCGCGCCCAGGGCCCTCAGCCAGGAGTGGCGAGGACCGCCCACCGCCACCGGCATCGAAACCCAGCCAGGAGTGGCGGGGAGTAGAACACAGGAACCTCCGCCAGGAGTGGCGAGGGACCAACCACAGCCACAACCCCACCAACACACCACCGCCGCACACCACACATCACACACCACACACCACGCGCCACGCACCACCGCCGCCAGCAGGCCCCAGCCAGGAGTGGCGGGGAACCGCACACCACCACAGGCAGCGAAACCCAGCCAGGAGTGGCGGGGAGTAGCACACAGAAACCTCCGCCAGGAGTGGCGAGGGACCAAACACACCACACGCCAGCCACAACCGCACCACACACCACCGCCGCCCGGAGACCTCAGCCAGGAGTGGCGAGGACCGCCCACCACCACCGGCAGCGAAACCCAACCAGGAGTGGCGGGGAGTAGCACACGGGAACCTCTGCCAGGAGTGGCGAGGGACCAACCGCACCACACACCAGCCACAACCCCACCAACACACCGCCACCGCTCACCACACACCACACACCACGCACCACACACCACACGCCACTGCCGGCGGCGGAACCCCAGCCAGGAGTGGCGGGGAGCCGCACAACACCACAGGCAGCGAAACCCAGCCAGGAGTGGCGGGGAGTAGCACACAGGAACCTCCGCCAGGAGTGGCGAGGGACCAACCACACCACACACCCGCCACAACCCCACCAACACACCACCACCGCACACCACACACCACAAACCACGCACCACACACCAACACAGACACCACACGCGCACGCACCGCGCCACAAACACACACACCGGCGGCGAACCGCGACCAGAGGAGGGGACGACACGCCCGCAAGCAACACAGCCAGGAACAGCGAACACCCCCCCCCCCACGACCACCACCCCACCCCGGAGAGACGGGACACCAACCACCGCAAACCGCACAGCGAAAAGGGGGGCGGGACGAAAAGGGCCCACGGGGGGCGCCGGCGAGGGACCCAACCTCAGGGGTTTGGGGGCCCCCCCGGTGACCGTATCGGCCCCACCTGAGCACACGCAATAAGGTGGGATACGCCCGGGACCGTTGGTCAGCGGCCCGCGGTGGCACCGGCCTGGGGGGGTGACCAATGGGCCTGACCAAGAGCACTCCCCACGGCACGTACTGCGGTTCGGGCCCAGCGAGGGGCTGCGGGTAGGGCACACCGTCCATCGGGGCAGGCAAGAGACGCGCCTGTCCCGCGAGGACTCCCCAGCGACCCACAGTGTACCCGACCCCGGTGTGGGGAACGGCTGGAGTACCTGGCTACGGAACAGGTCCATGGACGGCATCCGTACAACAGAGTTACACCCTGACGGGGAGTGCAAGCACCGGCTCCCCCACGAGGAAAAAACAGGGGAAGGGACCCGAGCCAGCGACAAGGACCCCCCCCCACACACCACAGCCGGGAAGGCCCGGGCACGACACCGCCCCAAGCGACACGGAAAAGAGACAGAAGGAGGAGGGCACACGCAAAGGGGACAGCAAGGGGACGCACCACCAACAGACCCCAGCCAAGGGGGGCGGGGAACCACACAGCCGAGACAGGGGGGGGGGGCACGACACACAGCCCCCACACCAAACAGGGCCGCCAAACCACGCCCGCAAAGGCGAGGGCAGGCGCCCCAACGCACCACCAACACACCGCACACACGCCCGAGCGTGCACACAACACACACCCCCACAACCGCCACCGACACGAGCCCCACAAGCGCACACCACACACCAAAGCACAGGCGCCGCCCGCACCACACACGCAACACACACAAACCCAAACAACAGGAACCCAGCAACCCGCCAGGGGGGCTGCAGGGCCGCCAGAAGCCGCTAGGACGCAAAGGAGGACCCACCAAGCCCGCAGCCAGGAGTGGCGAACGGCCACACCCAGTAACACCCGAACGGCCACGCCCAACACCAGGACCGGGCACTACGACACCCACACCAGCACCGCCACCAACGCCCAAACGGACGCCACGACACCCTCACCAGCGGACACACCCGAAACCAGCGGAAGCACCATCGGCAACACCAGCGACCCCAGCACCCACCAACAACAAACCAACACAAAAAGCCACCCAACACTGCCCAACGACCGCACCCAACCGATCCGGTCCCCCACCGGCTCGCACCCAGAACCACCGCCACCGACATCCACGCCATCGGAAACACCAACACCGCCAAAAATCAAGCCAGCACAACACCCTCACCAACACCGTCACCACCGGCACCAACGCCTACGACACCTACGCATGCCACCGCCGGTTCCAGCACCTACATCACCCAAGCCAACGGCATCAAGCACACCATCGCCGGCAACACCCCACCATCAGCGTCGCCACCAGCAACCTCTGCCACCGGAGGACACCGAAACCGCCACAGCCGGTGAGCCAACAAACCACCAAGCCCCGGCCAGGGGAAGCGAGGGCACGCGCCCGGAACCACCATGCAATCCCCGGCGACACCCACACCACCGGCGTCGCCAACACCACCCTCACCCACGACACCACCCGGAGCAACACCTACGCCACCTACACCAACAGCAGCACCAGCAGACCACACCACCTACTGCACACCCCCCCAGACAGAGCCACAGAAACCGACCACCGCCCTGAACGCAAGCCGCGGACCACCCACACACAGACCCACGCCAACCACCACCAGCATCGGCAGCGTCTGCGACGCCGAGAGCCATAGCGACACCCACAACGACCTCACCACCGGCATCACCGACACCGACACCGGCAGTACGGCCTCAGCACCGACAAACCAGAGCGTCAACGGCAATCGCCACGGCAACACCGCCCGGTACGACACCACCGGCATCAACAACACCAAGGGAGCCAACACACAGGCCAGCGACACCCATGGGTACCTCCACCAGGAGTGGCGAGGTCCCACCCCCGCCGTCAGAACACCACCATCCACCAGGGCAACACCCGCAGCGCCCACATCGTCCGCAGCTCCACCGGCGGCGCCCTCGCCAACACCGTCACCAACACCGCGACGGCCAGCCGTGAGTGGCACGCCCGGAACCGCCGACCACCCAAACACAGGCCGCGCCCAGCACCAACACCAACAACGCCCACGCCAACAGACCACCACAACACACGCCAACCACCAAATAACACATAAGGCACCCTCGCCTTCGGCAACACCAACGCCACCAACACCCACGGCACTATCCACACCACCACCAACCCCACCAACGACGGGCCGAGGTGCCGTCACCTACAACGCCCCCAACACCACCACCACGGCCCCGCCACCTAGGGCAACCCCACCAACGGCGTCACCAAGGACGCCAGCACGGCTAGCGAACTAACGCCACCGAGCCCTCAGCCAGGAGAGGCGAACGCCCACACCCAGCAACACCCGAACGGCCACGCCCAGACCCAGGGCCAGGAACTGCGACACCCGCACCGCCGCCAGCACCCAAACCGAACACCACAACACCCTCACCAACGGGGACGCCCGGAACCAACAACGGACCAACAGCGGCCAAGTTACACCCAAGGCGTTCCAACCGCGCCACCCGCCGGCCCGCACCCAGAACCACCACCAGCACCAGCAACAGCCACTGACAACCCACACACAGACCCACACCAACCACCAGCAGCATCAACAACATCAGCGACACCGTGAACCATAGCAGCGCCCGCAACGACCTCACCACCGGCACCACCGACGGCGCCACCGGCAGTGCGACCTCACCGACAGCAACCCGGAGCATCCCCCATCCCGCATCCCGGTGAGACACCATCGGCAGCAAGGACACCGAGGGGGCCAAGGCCAACCCACCAGCCAACGACGCACGTGGGAACTTCCGCCAGGAGTGGCGAGGTCCCCCCTCCGCCGTCAGAACACCGCCAGGGCAGGACTTACAACACCCTACAACGCCAACACACACAGCTCCCCCGGCAGCACCCCCGCCAACGCCAACACCGGCACCACCGACAGCGGCAACACGGCGACACCACCACCCAACCGCAGCAAGGTCACCCTAAACCGCAACCGCAGCAACACCTGTCACTACGGACCCACGGACAGCCGACACCACCAGGACCACAGACCGGCCAAACACCAGCCACGAATGGCACGCCCGGAACCACCGAACACCAGCACACAGGCCACCGGACCACCGCCAGACACACCACCGCCCCTAACACCCCTAACACCACCACCACGACCCCGGCACAGAGTAACACCTAGGGCGCCCCGATCCACGACACCACCCAGGACGCCACCACGGCTGGCGAACAAACGCCACCAGCGCCGCCCACCAGGCCCCCAACCAAGGGTAGAAACAACAACGCCACACGCCATCGCACCCACCGCATCGAAATCACCCGGAGCAACGTCAACATCAACCAGGGGTCCCCACCACCCACCCAAGCAGCACAAAACACCACAGCAACACCACCACACCCTCACCACCAGCGACACCACCGCCAGCACCCTCCGCCAGGAATGGCGAGGAGAAGGCCCAACAGCGCGGACCCACCCAACGTCCCCGGCACCCTCACCATCGGACCGTCACGACCGGCGCCGACCCCCAACACACCACCGTCACCAACGCCACCGACCCCGGACGCAAAAATCACACAGCCCGCACACACGGCACCAGCCAGAGCAACGCCGACACCACTCCCGGCCAACTCACACGAACACCACCGGAAGCACCACCGTCGACCGAACACCACGGCGACCCCAGGGTACGAGTCCCCCCCACCATCTGCACGGCCAGCGACGCCGTCACCGGCACCAACCGGAACACCGACAACGACAGCCTCACCAACAACCGACACCCCCCTACCGCTGCCACCCACCAGTCACGCCACCCGCCGTCAAAGCCACCCACCAATGCCGCACCCCGAACCACACTTACACCCGAAACCGGCACCAGCACGCCCGGCCGAACCGTCAATGGCACCACCGCCATGGCACCGCCTACGCTCACCACCGCCACCACCACCCCACGCGAGACCAGGAACCCCCGCCGTCGCCAACGGCCTCAACGAGCACCGACACCACCAACACCACCACCGCCGGACAGGGACTACCCACAAACCAGGAACATCTCCACCACCAACAACCAATACACCACCCGCGGCACCCCACCATCGCCGACACCACCACGGCACCCATCACACCTCCACCACCGGAGGCGACGTGGGCCACACCACCCGTCAACTACAGCACCCTCGCCACCACCGCCACATCCGGCCCACGAACGTTACCGCCGACAACACCACATACGCCCATACGTCACCCACGCCATGCTCACCGACCATCACCTCGTCATCAGAGACACCAACACCACCGGCAACGACGACAGCGACAACAGCTGACCCACCAGCTAACCACCATCAACCATAGCCCAGCACCAGCTTCATCTACTCTAACGCCCATACCACCCTCGTCAACAGCGCCGCCACCGACACAATCATCCACTCCGGCGCCCACACCACCCTCACCACCAACATCACCAACACCACCACCCCCAAGGTCAGGGCCCGCGGGAAACAGAACGGCAGAGCGAGCACGCCACCACCCGCACGCGTCGCCCACCCTATCGTACACCGCTCCGCAACACGCCCCCCCCCCGCTTCCCCTGACAGGGCGTGCGCTCCAGCCCACTGCTGGGAAGACGACTTCGACATCCTCCCGGCCATCCGACACCTACTGGCAGCCACGGCCCCGCGCCCACAAGCCCACCAGCAACCCACGGAACCGCAAGAGCCCGACCACCCCATGCCACCACGCTCCATATCCCCCGCGTCCACCGCAGACCGGAACGCGGAACACCAGCGAGAGGAGCCCGACCCCCGTCGCGCCGCCACGCCCCCACCGCCCCCCCCCCAAAGGACATCTACGCCACGCTGGCCAGCACCCTAGCCCCCATGGACGCCGAGCAGTACTACCAGTCCGTCCAACGAGACCTCCCTGAGGACCACGCGACCCTCCAGGGGTGGAAGCAGGAGAAAAGGTACGACAACGAGTGGGGCACAGAGGAAGACCTTCTCTGGGACGACACCTGGAAAGGCACCGCGGACACCTTCCTGGAGGCAGCAGCCGAAACCTACCCCCGCCCGCCCGGGGACACCAGACACGGCCTCCACGCCCTCCTAGCGTTCCACAGCTGGAAACACCGCCACACCGTCACCCTCCACCCCCTCGACAACAATCCGCACCGATGGACACCTGAAGACGACGCCACAGCCACCATCACCGTACAGCAAAGCCCCGAGAACCCGGAGGAATACCACATCACCTGGGACGATCCGGCACCCCACCCCCCCGCCTCCCCCACCCTCCCAGATGTCTTCGCCGCCATCAGTGCAGAGCTCCAGGAGGCCAAAGCCCCCCAGCAACTGGACGAAGACATGCCCCAGGCACCATCACCATCAACCACACAAGACCAACCCCGCACAGAGCCCCTCACCCACCCCATCACCACAATGGAGCTCCCCCCACAACACCGCACCACCCCAGACCGAAACGGGTTTCGAGACCTGCCGCGGGAATGGGCGGTCCACAACGGCACACTCCGATGGGACGAAATCACACCGGGCCTCCAGGCCATCCGCCTCCACTCAATCGCAGAGCCCACCACCACCTGGGCACTACCGACGGACCGCCACCACCTCCTCCTCACCGTCCAAGGCGATGCCACGATCACACCCACGGAAGGAGACCCCGTAACAGCAGCCGCCGCCCACGCCGTCCATATACCCCCGCAAGCACCGTCGGCACCTATGACGGTGCATCCAGGCCCCACCCCTTGGCAGGCCATCGTCGTCACCTACCCTGCCCCCAATGACCACACACATACCTGGCAGCAACGATGGGAGGACATCCGAGGGGACCTCCTCCAAGAACACCTAGGGCTCACACGCACCCACCACACCCTACAACCGATACGAGGAGTAGGCCAAGCGTCACACGGCATACACGCCCCGGGAGTATGGGCCTACGCCACACCCATAAACCCACAAGCAGCGGAGGACATCAAGACCGCCCTATCCATCCAGCAAGCCCAGACCCAAACCCCGCACCGCAACACCCAACGAGGCTACACAATTTGGTGGGCGTACCAAGACCATGACACCCTCACCCCCCAACCGGGGGCCCCCCCTCTAGACACCAACACCACCGCCCTCCTCCAAGCCGCAACAGCGGCAGCCACACAGGTAGGGGCCCCGGAAACCTGGGGCCCACAATACCTGGTCGAAACCAAAGTGGCGCCCCACGCGAAGGGCCAAGACAAGCCCCCAACACCGAAGCCGCTCCACCCCCCGCTCAAGCTAGACCCGACGGAGCACACCCCCCAGGATGAATGGGCGACCCACTACATCATCTCCCACACCACCACCCGCAAGAACGACGCCGCCAAGATCACCGTCACCCGCCACCTCCCCCACACCACACGGGTGTATGAGCTGACGGCCCCCAACGTCCTCGTCACCCGTCGCCGACACGACGAGCGATACACCATACAGGCGGAAGGGGCCGCCGCGACCACCCTGTACACATGGGCAACACGGGGGGACCTCCCACACCCCACCCTCCACCACGCCCCCTCCTGGCCCACCCCCTTCCACACAGCGGACCGCCCCAACAAGAAGCCCAAACACACGGGTGTGCACACCCACGCCCAGGAGGCCCAGCACCGACACGAAGCGAGGCGCAAGGCTCGCACCCTCCACGACGACCACACCATCCCCCGCATCGGCGCCCCCCCCGCCAGGGTATCAGATACCACCCACAACCGCACGATCACAGGCATCACCACGGACTGCCTGAACCCAGCGGCGTCGCGGGCAGACGCCGTATGGATCAGCGAAGGGCGCTCCCACACACGGGCGGTGGCGCGCCTCCACAACATCCAACCCCACAAACTCCAGCGCGCCGTTGGACCCTTTGCCGTACACGTCACCCCGTACGGCATCGACCACCCCCGGTGTGAGCACCATGACCCGCCCTGCTCCACCCCATGCACCTCGCCCCTCCGCCAACCGCTGCCGGCCCCCACCATCACGGGCAACATGTACCTGGGCACCGTACCGGGAGACCCGGGCATATACATCCTGCCCAACAGGTCCAGGGAACACGCCATCCCCCTCCACTGTGTGGAATCCCTCGCCCTGGGACCACCCCCACCAAAACACCAACACCAACACATCCCGGGGGACAAACGGACACAGGCCCCAGACGGGGGAAAAAAGGCCCACCAACGCGCCCTGGCCCACATCACCCTCCACCCCGCAGCCCACCTACCAAAGGACTTCGGCACGGAGCGCCACATCGTCCTGGAGGGCCAAGCCCACCACATCATCACCGCCGCCCTGTACACCCTCGCCGCCCAGGAACGCCACTGGGACCCCACAACCATCCCAGCAATGCCCCCACCGCCCCAAGGCCCCAACGATCCCGTCACCCCCTTCCACATCGATCAACTCCTAAGCCGCAAGGCCCCCCCACACCTCCACCCCTCCAGGATACCACTAGCCATTGCATCGTGGGACACCCTGGACACCCCCCCCCAACAACCCGCCATCCACATCCTCAAAGCGGACACCCAATGGTGGGTCCTCCACTGGGCACACGGAGTCCTCATGGCGGCCCAGGCCTATACCCCGGAAATGGACCCGGAAGACCCCCCACGGGGCCAGCAGCGACTCCTCCAAGCCACCACCCTCACAGGCCGCGAAGGCGCCCCCTGGGAAGCCCTCCACACAGCACTCTACTGGGCTCAAGGCTCCCCCAACGGCCCGGACACACCGGAACCCACAGAGGCCTGGGTCAGGCAGGCCAAGGCCATGAGGAACTACCACCTACACCACCCCTTCGACGACAGCCCCGCCGCACTGCCATGGCCAACAGATCCCTCGGAGACCGTACGCAAGCTCGCCGACATCGTACGCAGCCACGCGAAAGCGAAAATGCAAACACCGGCAGAACCCCCACTGAGGGATCCAGACCAGCAAGCAACGCACCCCTTCTTCCAACCCCATGCCCCCCCAGCCCCGCCACCTCCAGTCCCACCCAAGCGAACGAGACGACAAAAGGGCGCACCCGCCCCCAGCCAAGCCGGAAAAGCAGCAACCTCCCGACCCCCCGCATCCCACCCGACCCACCCGACGAACCCAGACCAAGCATCCTCGTCATCCTCCCTCCAACCACTACCACCGCCCCACCCGGACCAGGCATCCTCATCATCCTCCCTCCCGCCACCAGCACAGGCCCCGCCCAAAGCGTACCCAGGGTTCGAAAAAGGTGCGAAGGTCCAACAGCCCTTCCGCAACGACCACACAGGCGACTGGATCTGGTGTGAGGGCACGATCCAGTACCGCCTCAAGGGACAAGGGGACAACGGGGGGCCACAGATCCGGGTAATCTGGCACCGCCAAAAGGAGCTATACCAGGGCAACAGCGCCCCGGACAAACCACTCGGCGACACCCTGGAACTCACCAGCGCCCACCCCATCAGGCTCCGCACCGAAGAGAACAAGGCCCACACAGGCACCAAATACACTGGGGAGCTCCCCCCGGAGTGGAGCCAAGGCCTCCCCCCGCCGCGCCTACCCAAACGCCCACAAACCGGCAAAAAGTCCCCAACCCCCAGTCCCCCTCCCTGACGGGGCAAGGGCCGAGGGCACAAGCCTCCACAGCCCCGGCCCGCCCCCACCGAGGCCACCGTCAACCTCCTCGACCTCAACCACCCGGCCGTCACATACTCCAAGGACGCCACAACCGCCCTCCAAGAGCTCCCGATGGCACAGGGGCCGGGGTGGGTCCCCCACCTCCTCACCTTCCAGGAACAAGGCCTACAGCGCGACGACCCCCCGGAAACCACCCCCATGTATACCCCGGACCAGAAAGCGTACAAATGCTACTGGCACAAGGGGACCCCCCTATACGCCCAAACCGGCATCCACGTCCACCTCGTCCACCACCTCAGCGTCCCAGGGAGGCTAGGTGTCTATGAGGTCGTCGGGGACAGATGGCAACTCAACGTCATCAACACCCACGTCCCCTTCGGCGAAGCCACGGAACCCTTCCTCCAGGCCCTGGCCGAGGCGTACCGCCAAATGGCCATGCTCGCCCCCACAGTCATCATCGGCGACATGAACGCCGCCCCCACCCCAGCGGACCGAGGAGGACAGGCCACACCCCAGGACCAAGCAGTCCGCGACACCATCGAAATGCTGGGGCTCGTGGACCTAACAGCCAGCCTCGAAGGCCAACCATCCCACTTCCCCCACCAAACGGATGCCGCCCCATCCCGCATCGACGTATGCTATGGCGACCCCACCACCATCATCCGAGCGGAGGCCCGATATGGACCCCTCCCGCTGGGACCCACAGGCCATAGCCCCCTGCACATCCGCCTCACCATCCCCAACCTTCCCCCCAGCCCCCCAGAAGATGCGGACCAAGGCCTACCACCCCCCCTGAAGATGCCCCCGCTGCATGACAAGCAGGCCTGGTCCCAATATCACAGGGCCATAGACCGCGCCCGGCGCATCCAACCAGACCCCACCGACCTACTCACAGCCATGCGCACGGCCGCCGTCGCCTGCGGCTTCCAGCAACACCCCCACACAGACGACGACCAACCACCCACGGCCCTGGGGGACATGCTCCATGACCTCTGGCATGCGAAGCAGGAACTGGCGACCCTCCTCCACACCGACACCCCCCAAACCCGCCGCCAGATACACCACTGCAGGACACAGATAGCCCAAATCAGGGCGGACCTGCAGCGGTGGCACATCCACAGGCAACAGCGCATCGCCCAGGAACACGAACGGTATGCGCAACACGAACTCCCCTACAAGGCCATCCGCCACCTCAACGACGCCATGACCGATACCGGCCACCGCACCATCACCACGGTCCGGCAGGAGGACGGCTCCCTCACCAACGACCCAGCCACAGTGCTCCAAGCCACCCAAGACAGCTTCCTCCGGCAACACACCCCCACCCAAGACACACTGGACCCGGACACCCAGGCCAAAATCGACCGCCTCCCTCGGGTCTTCAACCACGCCCAGAGGAGGCACCTGGAAAAACGCCCCTTCACCATCCACGAAGTCCGGAAGGCCATCCACAGTCTCCGGCAACACAAAACCCCAGGCTACGACGGCCTCCCTGCAGAGGCATACTACCACCTCCCCGCCCACCTCCTCCGCGTCCTCGCCCACCGCCTCTGGGACATCGTCACGGGGCGGACCCCCCTGCCACCAGACTGGGCAGATGTTGTCCGCCCCCTCTACAAAAAAGGGGACTGGGCGAACCCGGACAACTGGCGCCCCATAGTCTGTGCGGTCACGGAGGTCAAAATCGTCTGGACCATCCTCCTGCGCCGCATCCGCCCCCACCTGGACCCCCACATACCAGCGAGCCTCTGGGGGGCCATCCCAGGCCGCTCCCCACACGAGGCCATCTTCCTCCAGGACACCATCGCGGACATGGACCCGGTGGACCTCATCATCGCCTCCCTCGACGTCAAGGGAGCCTCCCCGAACACCCCCTGGCTCCTTCTAGAAGCGGTGTGGAAACGCCTAGGCCTCCCCTTCTACAACTTCACCTCCGACTACATCCGCACCCGCAAATACACGGTCCGCACAGGAGCAGGCCTCACCCCCTTCCTGGAGCCGGGCAGCGGGGTCCCCCAAGGGGGAGCAGAGGGCCCCTTCCTGTACCTTCTAGTGACGCTCCCCCTGGCCCTCGCAATCGAGCAGGATTACCCGGCCTACGCACCCTACCCCCTCCTCTCCCCCCTGGTCGGCTTCGCGGACGACACCAACCTCACCGTCGCGCACACCCCACACGACCCCCATGCCCCGGACCCCGGACCAACGGTCACCCAACAGGCCAACGACTTACTGGACGTGACCGTCTCCTACCTCTCCCACAACAACCTCATCGTCCACCCCACAAAGTCAGTGGCCATGATCAAGGGGTCTGCCACACCTCCCACCCTGGGGCCACAAGGGCCCCCCATGCAAGTCGTGACGACCACCACCCACCTGGGGGTAGTCCAGGCCGCCAACCCTGAGGACGCCACCCTCCCTCCCAAGTTGCAGTCACACCTCGCCCATCTCCCCAGATATGCGTCCCCGACCACCAAGGCCCTCTCCCTGTCCCACCAGAGCCTGGCGTACTACCTCACCGGGGTCTTGAACGCCTCGGTAGGCTTACAAGCACTCCACCTAACACACCCCACCACCGCCCTCCAGCCGGCCACACGCGCCGTGACCAAGGCATGGGCAGCACACGGGGGCTGGCCCACCTCCATACCCACCCGCGCCATCCGAGCGGCATGGCCCCACTATGGAGACGCCATAGGGGACGAGGTGAAAGCGGCCTATACCAGACACACCGCCCTCCTCCTTCACCGCATGACCCACAACCACTCACCGGAGGTCCGCGAGGTCACCGCCATCCGCCTCCAAGCCGCACAACGGGCCCGCAACACATGCCCGCGCTGGGTACTCCACCAGACGGGCATGCCCACCAACATGAACACCCGCCTGTGGAACCACCTGCAGCTTCTGCTCCCATCCCCACACCACGCCATACTCACCAACCACACGTGCCCAGAGAAAGGGCCACTAGCGGTCCTCTGCGGGGACCTCCACCACCACCCCAAGGGCACCATCCACACCATAGACCTTGTCGGGGCCTCCATCACGGTAGTATACGTCACCCTCGCCCAAATGCGGGTCCTGCACCACAGCGGGGCACACCACACCCCCTTTCTACAGCTTCCCGAATGGCCACAATACCGCCTCTTCCACCAGTACCTCACACAGACGGCACGAACAGCGGGACACACTCTACCGGGCGGCAAAGACATGCGCATAGCCTACCGAGAATTCACAAGGCAACACCCGCGACCCATCCCAGAGACACCGCCCTACGCACCCACCGGATCAAAACACGAACCCGTCCCCCCAGTAACGGGCCCAGTCCCACCACTAACCCTACTACTGGCCCCGAATGAAGCCAAACCCACGCAGACCACCGTCATCCACCACGGGGCAAAATGGCGCATACCGAAACACCACATGACCGCCCGAGACCTACCAAAGGTCCCCCAAGATTCCCAGAGCATGCCACGCACATGTTGGGCCTGTGACCCCGAGGCACCAACCGCACCATGGCCCGTGCTACACCTCATAGCACGCCACCACACCCACCCCACGACCCACCTACCACCACAGGCCTACGCATGGATAGCCCCATGGTTCCACCGCACCGACACTAACCCCACGGTAGCATGGAACCCCGACCACGCGCCCAAATGGCTCTTCACCACTACACCCACATGCCCCCGCCCCGACCCGGCAGGGGTCGCCATCCGTTACAGCATGTACGAGCCAGGCAGAACGGGCAAACACGAGCACCCCTACTATCCACTCCACCACTCCTGCCACACACCGGAGCACCGAACACAAACCCTCACATGCCACGACCTAAACCCCGACACAGCCTACATCCTCCACTACATCTACTCCTACCTCACACAAGGACAGCCGGAGCAGGGACTCATAGCCCTGTCCCCCCAAGCAAAGCACATCATCTCCAAAGGAATAGGGGTGTACGCCACCCCCATCCTACAGCCCACAACCCCAGTAGCCCACCTCGCCACGGGGCTTGCCATATATGCCTACCTGCCCATGAACCCATGCCGCCTCCCACAACCATTTCCGGCGGACCGGCTCTTCTTCACCGACGCCTCAGGCGAATCCGCCCTCACGCCCATCACCGGGGGGGCCACCCTGCAACTAACCCACACCGGGGAACACTACCACATGGACCACCACACGGGCCACACCACCTATGGGGCCTCTTCCCACGGGGAGCTAGGGGCCATGGCCGACGCCATCACCGAGGTCGCGGCCCACCTACCCGCCCACTCCCCGCACATCGTCCGGGTCTGGTTCGTGGTAGACGCCACTGTCGACACGCACCTGCTCCTCCGCATAGCAAGGCAACCACTTCACAAAGCAACCGCGACGAGCCTCGGCACCCAGGCACTGCTACTCTGGAAAGCCCTACGCAGCCTTCCCCCCTACGTCCAACTCCACATCGTGAAACAAGAGTCCCACAGGCACCAATACGGAAATGGTAAGGTCGACAACCAGGCAGTACACCAGCGCACAACACACCTACCAGCCCTCCAGATCCCTGACCTCGGCCGCAACCACACACACCTCCAACACGTGCCCCCTGTACCCGAGCCCCATCAGACCCCGGACTGGGTACCAGAGGACGCCCCTTATTCCTCCCACGACAGAGCGTACCACTACCCCAACCCCGTCCAACATCTCGCCCGCGTGCTCGGCGACGCAGACAGCCGGGCGCACATCCAGGAGCTCCAGGACAGACTGCAAGTCCCCCTCTACCACTCAGCGCTCCGCCCAGCAAACGTCCCAGCCCACCTCCAGAAACGACGCATCCAGCTCCTCAGGGAGCAACTGCCTTTCCTCACCAGGGTCGCCAGATGGCTCGCCTGCAAGCACATCCACGTCCCCGACGAACACACCCGTTGCCGATGCGACCACACCACCCCGGAGGACCGGGAACACTTCAAGAAATGCCCCCTCCATACAGACAGGGACACCCTAGTGGGCTGGTCCCCGGCGGAAACCCTGCGGCAACACGAAGGATGGCCAGCCCACAGCCACGCACACCAGGCCACCGAACACCTCTTCCGGGACCCCCTGATCAAAGAAGCCACCATGAGAGGGGCAGTGACACAGGCCCTGCACCGACACCTCACCAAACACACGGAAAGCCCCATGGAAGCAGCAGCACACCTCCAGCTAGAAGCGGTCCGCAGAGCAGCGGCCCAAATGGTACACCGCAAACACCTCCTGCTAACACACGCGGAACAACTCACCGACCCCACCGCCAGGGAACACATGCAGCGTCTCATCCATTACCATGCCGTGCATGACCCAGACGTCCACTAACCCGCTCCGCGCCCCGCACGCGCCCCCCGTCTCCATCCACAGGTCTCCAAGGCACCACCACAGCGCCCCGAGACCCGTCTCGCACCCAAGAAGCCACCCGGCACCGCCCAGTCCGGCCGAACCCAGCCAGGGCCAACCATCCATCGACGTAGACGCGCAAGACCCCGGCAGCCCATCCAGCCCACCCCCCCCGGACCCGGGACACCCTCCCCTCACACCGGCCACCATCCGCGACCCCGACCTCCTCCGAGCGACCCTCCAAGACAGGGCCCCGACCACCCCCCTGGGCTGGTACCGCCTACAAGAGGACTGGACCAAGCTCACCGTCAAAGCCCTCCGGGACCTGACCACCCCAGGCAGCGGCCTCCACGAGACCATAGTAGACCTCGTGCTCTGGCGAGCCCGCAAACACACCCGGGGCCAGCCCATCTGGATCCCCCCCATCGAGTGGGGCCAGGCCCTGACGCACGACACCGGCAGCAACGTCACGCGTCGAGGGACCGTACGCCTACGGCGGGCCCAAGCGGAGACGGACCACCCAGCGGACCCGAACCGCCCGGAGCAGTGGGAACAGGCCACCGCGCCCAACCGCGACACCGCCCTCCGCGCCGCCGGCCTCCGCACCCCGGACGACGACCTCCCCCCCCCACCTACAGACAGTGACCACCCCCCGCCGGAGGTCTGGGTTACAGCCCTCGAGCGCGGCCACTACTACGTGATAGCCGCTATGGCTACGTCCCACGGCCCGCAATGGATCATCCAGGGGACAGACACCATGTTCGCCCCGGAGACCGCCCCACCAGGGGCAGTGGGGGACCCCACCACCCAGCACAGGATCCTCAGGGGTCTCCTCCAGCCAGGGGACACGCCCCCAGCCCGCGCCCTGGCCCAAATCACCTCAGGGAAGGCGGGCTACCACCTGGGATTGTCCATGCTCTGCCTAACCCACTGGATCCAGCGCCACTGGCCACCCACGGGGACCGTGCCCTGGGTTTGGGCCATCCCCACCGCCCACACACAAGTCGAAGCAGGCCCGGACACACGACCAAACCCCCCCCCCAGGCCGCAGCAGTCCCTCACCTGCGGGTACCACGCCATCCACAGGGTCCTCAACCGCGCGGGTCTTAGCCCAAAGCTAGCATGCCCCCTTCCCACCACTGACCAAGAGGTCCATCAGATACGAACGCTCGTCTGCGAAATCCTTGCCGCGGCAGCAGAAGACGGCAAGCTTCTCCTCCAAACCGCCCGGCCTACAACTGCCCACGCAAGCGCGCAGCAAGCGGACACATACACCGGCGCAGCACAACCCCCCGCACAATCCCCGCCCATGCCCCCCCCCTCTCGCTGCTCAACCGGAGACCCACACACGCCCACTATCGCGCGCACCCCCGGGCCCCGCGACACGGGCCTCCCCCACCCGCCCGAACACCAGCACACGCCCGCCACACACCCACCCACCGGCCACCCTTCACCGCCCCCCACACTCGACAACCCACACACACCCGCCAAGGGGAGCCCCACGCCCCGCGGCACGCCCACCCCACCCAGTGGCCCGCCCACGCCCCCCACACACACCCCAGAGGACCCAGGCCCACCCCCCCCGGCCCCTGAATGCAGCCCACGCGAACTGTTCCCCCCCGCTGACACCAACCCTCACGACCTCGCACATTGCAGGACCCGGGCCCAGCCGAGCCCAGAAAGAGAAGGCCGCAGCCCCGCGCCTCCCTCCCCCGCCGCAGCCGACCAGATCGGCCCGCCGGGCCGCCAGGTCACGACCGGGCCCCCCCAGCCGCCCGCCCCCAACCTACAACCCGGGGACATGCCCTCCATCCTCCCCGCCGTGGCCGCAGCAGAAGCCGCCGCCCGCAAGCCCGCCCGCATCACAGCCCAACCCGCGTCCACCACCTCCTCCTCGTCCTCAGCCTCGTCCACCTCCTCCACCTCATCCTCCGACCCCCCCCTCCCCGCCAAACTCATCCTCAAGGCCACGGCGAAAGCCAAAGCCGCGGCCGCACGCACCAACCCCCCAACCCCCACACAGGCGACTCAGGCACCCCGGCAACCCACCGGGACGACCCCCGACCCGGCATCGACGCCCTCACACCTCCGGACAGAGGTACTCCTCAACCTGGAACCGGACCCCAACCCCAAACCCGACCCCAAACCCAAACCGGACCCCAACCCCAAACCCAACCCCAAACCCAAGCCGGCGCCCACGCGACCACACACAACACCGCATACGCAACGACACAAAACCACCCGATACCACCCCCGCCCAGGCCCTCACCCAAGCCAGGACCCCCCACCCACCACGACCCGCGCCCCCCTCCCGCCGGCACCCACCACCACCGCGGAGACGGCCACCCAGCACGACCCCCTCCAAACCCTCGTCAAAATCCCCGTCACCAAGCGCCCCGTCATCCATCCCCCACAAACCACCACCACCGCCGGCCAAACCGACCCAGGGACGTGGGACCCCTCAACCATCGTCACCGTCAAGCCCGGCCCCCAACCCTTCCTCCATGCCCACCACATAGTGCAGCCCCGGGGACTGCCCACGATGCCCAACCCCCCACCCCCACAAGGGGGACCGGAAAACCCACAAGGACTCCATGGGCCATACCCGCAACACCAACCCCACCACTACACACACCACCACCACCAGCGGCCCCACCACCACCACTACCAACACCACCCCCACCACTACCACTGCCCACCGCCCTACCCCACCGGGCCACAACCCCCCGTACACCAACAGCACCAGCGGACGGGATGGCAGCCGCCGAACGCCCCGCCCGCATACCCACCCCCCCCGTACCAGCCACCACCCCCGTACCAGCCGTACCCCCGCGGCCACCATCCGATGGCCGAGGGGGCCCCATGGACGACGGAGGATCCCCCCCCCCAACCAGCACCGCGTGACGCCCCGTACCCCCCCCGGCCACCATCCGATGGCCGAAGGGGCCCCAAGGACGACGGGGGACCTCCCCCCCCAAGCGGCGCCGCGCGAGCCCCCCCAGAGGCCGCCGACGCTTCCGGACTGGCCCGACTCGAGCGACGAGGGCCGGTCCCGCAAGCGGCGGCCCTCCCGCTCCCCCCCCGCACGGCACACTTGTCCACGGCGCCCACACTCCCACCGCGCCTCAACCACCCACTCGCGCCGCTCCCGCTCCCCCAGGTACCACCACGACCCCCAGGGACCCCGCTCCCGTCGCTCCCGCTCCCCCGGGCGCCACCACGAGCGCCACCGCCGCCCCATGTCCCCCTCCCCCTCCCCCCACCGGCCAAACAAGACCCCCACCCCGAGCCCCCGCCACCACCACTCCCGCTCCCCCCGACGCAGCCAGGCACGCCACCGCCGCCCCACGTCCACCTCCCCCTCCCCCCACACGCCCCGCCGGGCTCCCCGTTCCCCCCGCCACCCGTACCCATCCACCACCCCCAGCCCCCGCCACCACCACTCCCGCTCCCCCGGACGCCACCGAGCGCGCCACCGCCGCCCCATGTCCACCTCCCCCTCCCGCTCCCCCCTCCGCCCGTACCCGTCCTCCATCCCCAGCCCCCGCCGCCGCCGCTCCCGCTCCCCCAGGCACCGCCACCCCCGCCACCACCGCAGGTCCACGTCTTCCCCCCGCCGCTCCAGGACCCCAGGCACGGACCCCTCCCCCCCCCGGGCCCCCGCCTACCTCGCCTGGTGGTCTCCCTCCGCTCTGCAGGAGCTCCGCCGCTGGGTGAAATGGGCCGGGGGAGCGGGAAGGCACGAAGGGGTGCACACGGTGCATACCTTCGAGGAGGTGCGCACCCGCACCCCCGCAAACCCCAATGAGGCCGCCCCGGAGGCCATCATGCCGCAAGCGGCATGGGAGGCCCTCCTCCGCGATGCGGTCCAGGGCCTCCGCCCCCCCTACACCCCCCAAGCCCTCCGCCGGTGGCTCCAGGCCACCCACCCCCAAGCCTGGGCCACCGGCGCCCCCTCCCCACCCCGCCTCTCCCACCACCACCACACCAGGAAGGGGCAGGACAAGGGCAAGGGAAGGGCAAGGGACACCAAGGACCACACAGGCAAGAGGGCACGGAAGGGCCCCAAGTGAGGGCAGGCACACGCAGGGACAGGGCGCCGGAAGCGACACCACATGGGGTCAGGACACCACCCAAGAACCAGGAAGGAGCGGGAACGGGGACCAAGACACGGAGGAAAAGGGCACCACGACAGCTGCCACGACCCACACCGACGGGGAGACCAGCGCCGCCCCACCCCCACCAAACACCCCAACACACACCACCGAAGCAAACATCGGACGCCATGCGGATCACACCAGCGCACGCCCACCGGCCACCGGAAACCACACGGAGAACGGAGGGCACACCTACACGGGGAGAACGGACCACACCCACAGAGGAGGCCGCAGGGAACACCGCCGCACGGCACACCACCATGCCCTCACCGCCAGCCTACGACCCCGACCACCACGAAGGCCAACTCACAGGCACCGGAAGAGGACGAAAGCACGGCCGCGGCACCCACGACTACGGACCGACACCCCCGGAGGACACGAGACCAAGGCACAGGCCCCCAGGGAGGGCAACCCCACGGACCGTCACGCGACCACACCATGGGCTATAAGGGCCGGGCTGCGCTACCGTCGCGGTTTGACGCAGAGTATTGCTACGGGGGCTTGATCTCGGCTGGTCTCACGTCCGTGAGGGCGTCCGTCACCAACCTGTTGCGTCCAGTGGAGGAATGGCACTGCGGCGGCGCACCGATCCCGTGCATGATGAATATCGAGCAACGCAAGGGGAAGCGAAACGCTGTGATCGATCGCGAAGGCTTTGGTGCTGCTGGACGGTGTCCCCCTTCAACGCCATCTCCGAGCGCCGTGAAGACTGGAAGTACCAAGAATACTACCGATGCCCCGGACCCCAGCAGTCCAGCACCGGAGATATGGACATCCCCCTGACCCTACAGTGTGAGCTCATCCCTGCCGGCGGCACCGACCCGGACCCTGCCAGCGCAGCCGAGCTGCAGTGAAAGCCATTCGCCACTCAAACAGCGTTCGGAAGCCACCTCCACCGTCCGACTCCTGATGTCTGTTTGTCTGCCTTGGAGAAGGAACGCTTTTCCTACACCCCGAGTACACCTGCCTGTCTGCGAGGCCCGGTGAAGATTGAGTCCATGGGTGAGAGTCAGTGTGCACGCCCCAAGGACACCGTGATCATTCAGCAGAATTTCCCGAAGACCTAACCGACCCACACAGGCCAGGCTGACCTCCACTGACCCACCGCGGCACCACGCGAGACCACGGCACACCGCACCACAGCGCGCCACAGAGCAACGCACCACAGCACGACGCGACGCGACGCGGCACAGAGCGGCACAACACGACACAACTGACCCTAACCTGAGGGACTAACCGAAGCCAGCCACCGCACACCCGGGAAGGCGCCGCGCCGCCACGCCACACACCGGCACCACAGGCCACACACGGGACCACAGCGCGCCAGGCGACAACGGTGACGGACCACCCAGAAGATTACAGCCGGCACCGCGGAGGGGTAAGGACACGAGCAACCCCAGCCCCCTAACCCAAAACCACAAGCAGCCGCCTGGCGCAGCCGCCCAGCCGGCAGAGCCAGGACCTAACCCAGCAAGAAGGGGCGCCGAGCCCACCGTGTACAGAGCCCACCCGACCCATGGGGCCGGAACATGGCCACACAGAACGCAACTGAAAACAGCAGCCCGGAAGACAACACTGAATACAGGCCAGTGCGTGCGCCAGCCCAGGGAAGGCAGAGGGAGGAACAGGCAAGCCCCCCCAAAAAAAAAAAAAAAAAGGGAGGGGGGAAGGGGAAAAGGCACGAAAACAGCCCACAGCCGCCCAACCACCCGCCAACACCACCACAGGCAGCCAGGCCCCCCCCCCAGGAAAAAAAAAAAAAAAAAAAAAAAAAGGGGGGACCCCCGCAGAGGCACAGGCGAACCACCCACCCAAAACCGGCAACACCAAGACAGTAACAGCGGACCACGGGGAAAAGGGACAGAAAAAAAAAAAAAAAAAGAGAGCCACCAGCCCAGCCCGAAAGAAAGGGGATGGAGGGACAGGGACCACAAAGCCCAGAAAAAAAAAAAAAAAGAAAAGAAAAAACCACAGCAAAAAAAAAAAAGAAAAACACACCCCGACAACCCAGCCAAGACGGACTGGGCACAGGCGAGACCCGGGCCCAGCACACACGCCCACACCGCGCGCCGGAACCGGAAACGGCGGGGGGCAAGCGGGGCGCCCACGAAACCACACACGTCCCAAAAGCAGACCGAAACCGAAGCCCAACCACGAACACCACAAATAGCCGACACTAGGGGGACAACACCACAAATCGAGCCCAAAAACACCCACCCTAAACCCCAGCCAGGACTGACGGGGTTAACAAAACCCGCACCCAACCGCCAACCGGACCCAAACACAAACACCACACAACAGTAGGAAACCCAGTGCCCACAGCCTGGGCACTGAGGCAGCCCGTGCCATGCAGGTGACCCGGCCAAACGAGATCCGGAGCCCGGGGGTAAGGCTGCATCCTAAGGCCTGCGCTGCTTTGGGACTCGAGGCGGAGCGTGCGACACCCAAGCGCCTCGGAACCCTAGTACCAGGAACGTGCATGCACGCCTTGGGAACGGGATACGCCAGGAAGTCCTGTGAACCCCTAGGGTTCCGCCCAAAGGAGGGGACGTGCGCAAGCACGGGGGCACACCCTCCCGGCGAGACAAGCATGTCACGCTGGCGGCGATCAGCCCTCCCGGCGTAGCCCGGGGCCGCTTTGTTGGGGGCCAACAGTCAGGTCTAGCGGGAAGTAAGCCGCCTCCCCTCTTCACGCGCGAAGCCTCTTCCTGTTCGTCACAGGGGCGACGCCAGGGGGAACCATGGGGCGCCTCTCCACGACCGAGTGCACCTACCTACCTACCTTCGATGGGATTACCGGTCTGCGGTAGAGTGAGCCGCAAGGTGGGTCCCGAGATCAAGGATTGGGACTACAACAAGTGGTCGAGATATTGGGCATGAATCAGTTGCCAAGCCCTGAGGACTTCAGGACGAGATCTCAATATTACCAGTACGGAGGAATTCATGATGAGGAGCATTACAAGAGACTCAAGGCATCAGAGAAGAACAAGAAGGACACTGAACGGAAGGTTCGTCGTGCAGTCATTGACACAATCAATGGCAGTGAGACGTACACGAAATCAACCGCGGTTAAATTGATCACTGACGTTGTCTGTTCGCACACGGGACTAATTGTCAAGTGGAGTGATGCCAAGGGTGGACATAATCGTCCCGAAGGTATGGCAGAGTCTGCCTCGAAGAAGCTGTCCCTGGACGAGGAAGCAACGGCAGCACGTAGGGTGGCGAAAGATGAGGAAAAAGGTGAAGATGAGGGCATGCAACTGACACAGCCGGTTGTCGCGCCCGATGCCACCCTCAGCACCACTGATGCAGTGTATTCAGTCTCTTTGGGGGCACAATGTTTTGACAGGGCATACTTGAGCACTAGGGCCACACAATTGAATCTACGTTGTGGGTCGGGGAATCCTTCGGGGATCTTCAGTAGAGAACGACACTTCCTCGTGTCGTTGTTCACCCGTTTTGGGAATTATCCATGTCGAGCAGAGAGGAAAGTTGATCATGCGAAGCCCGAAGGGGAACATGCAACGGATGACCTCTGGGAGATCGTCCTAAGTCTAGGTGTGAAGGACTATATATATGCTTGCGTGACCGTGGGCGTCACACAACATCAAAGGCAAGGGTCTATGAATTTCTACATCCAAGGCCCAGCTGAGACCATGAAGAAGGTGTTGGGATTCTATGGATTGCGTTATTTGCGGCCTGGCCAAGAGGTAGACTTGTCCCACGGCTCACTGATATGGGCGTCACGATGACCACTCTGTTAAGTCATGGCTATTGGGGTGGTTGGGCTCAGCCCACCATCCTGATGGTCCTGGGAGGGTTTGGGTGAATGGGCTCAGCCCATCATATTCGACAGCCTCCATGGGGGACTTACGAGTGTTGGCGTAACCTTATGCCTTTTCTGGCTTGGATTATCCGTGTTCTGTTTGTGAGATGTCAATCTGCTAGTGGAGATTAGTTCAAGTTGTACTGAGCTTGCACTGAGACAGTTAGGGTTTGTTTAGCTTAAGAGGACGCGGAGATATGACCGTTTGGTGGCTGATGATTCATGGTTAATGTGTGCCTGTCCAGGATTATTAGGGATCGTTTCACAGTGTGTTATGTTACTCAGGTAACACGAAGGCCTACCCCCGACCCGCCCCCTTCGGTGCTACTCGTCCCTGTTACTCGTTGACACCTAGCCCCATCCCCCCTACCCCCCCCCCCAAATATGTTACTAGGTAAAAACACTTGACCAACCAATGCAATGGTATTGCAACATACTACAGGAAAAAATGTATGAACCATTCTAACAGTTGTGACTGAAAATGAGCGCGGTGCCGTTGCAGGGGGGGGGGGGGTTACGCTCCTCCCTGACAACCACCCCTTGAAAGGTTTCCGCAAAAGAAGAAAATTTTACATGTATCGCAGTGGCCTATGGATGGTTGCTGGTAAGTCTTGATGGCTATTGCCTAGTTGCTGTTATCCGAGGCATTAGAAGAGGGGGAGAAGGGGGGGGGGGCAAGGTAGCGGGGGGGGGGGGGTCCTCCTCCTTCGAAACCCAAATTATGGCACCTTTGTCCACCTAAATTCCCAAAAATTGAACTACGCACATACCTTGTGGTCACTGATGGTCCCACAGCCGTGATGCCACAAACCTCGCACAAAGGTTCGGTTATTACTACAAACTCATTCTAAAGAACAAATGCGATGATGGCGGATTCTTTGAATGAAATGCGACACCAAATGCAGAAATGGGGGAACGGTAACCCGGATGCGGCATTAATGTTTCATCTTTCATGTTTGAGTGAGTTCCATCTCTTGGATTAATAATTCAATGAAATCACGTTGGGCAAATCCTTCATTGGGCAAATCCTGGGTTGCTGCGGCGCATCGCGTTACTGCAGTACCTGGTATACCTGGTATTACAGCCGTGGGTAACACAGGCCTGACGCCCCCCCCCCCCACCCACCCCCTTCCCCGTTAATCCGTTACTCATCGCAAGGGCTGCGACCACGCCCCCATTTTACCTGACTAACGTAATGCGCTTTGAGGCGTTCCCTTAGCAGTGGCATTTGGGGGTTGTGATCACTATGCGCTGAATTTGAGGGGCACCCTCTTATCTTTGTCAAATCAACCTAGAGTTGTTGGTTTTGAGGCCTGATTTCCAGCCTGTCCTACTGCACAGATCCTCATGTGAGGACTTTTGTCAGCATTCCTGGCCCATGGGGGATCCTGCGACCTGGTTGATTGCCACAGAATATTCCGATCATTAGTTGTTGTTACGATTCATGGATTTTGGTGGCGAGGTCTATGAAAAGATCGGGATTGCATTGGCTAGCTGTGTGTTGCCAGCAGTTCTTTTCTGTTTTAATATCAGCACAGGTTTGTAATTTTTGGGGTGTAATGTTAGAATTCTTTGTCTGCTTTTGTGTAACTACGAAGTAATGTTTCTCAGTAAACAGCAAAAATAAGACGCAAAAATGGGGTAAAAATGAGGAAGTGGTCAAAAACATCATTTTCGTCAAAAATGAGTGTGAAATTCAAATCCGGCATGCGAAGAATACCCGCATGATCCATGTCCACAGTGGTCCCCCGTAGGCGAGACCTCCGTTTCTTTCTTCCCCCCCTGAAGCTCCTCTTCCTAATCTCACTCTTCAACGACTGATGCCTCCCCTCATCTCTGAAAGCACTGAATGCAGACAAGGTGCCCCATTCCCTCGCAATCCCCCACATGTGGTTCACCCGAAGGTGGGCCCACAGGGTCACCACAAACCCACAAGCTTTGTGGGCACTCCCCGTCTCGGACAAAGCACACTTCTACACATTCATATCGCGAACGTCCAACCTCCCCTCCTTCCACACAAGGTCACTGGTCACTGCAAATTTCTCTCGCCACAAACGCCAACAAGCAGTCCATGTCATTGTAACCCCCCCCACTCGCACCGGGACTTGTAAAGATTGTCCCCCTACAAGTAGCCGGCAATGCAATCCCACCCTTGCCGTTTCACCCATGCCCCCGCGGCAGTTTGCTCCAATCGCAGGGCCTTCTTTCCCACCTTCCCTTGCTCACAATCGGCCGCCGTGGCCGTACGGCTCTCAACCCTGATGTCATCACAAAACTACTGCACCCAAACCAATGCCCTCTCCTTCGTCCACCCATGGTGATGCATCAAAGCCTTAACCAACCCACTGCCCGCACAATGCACCAAACGGTGCACCCCGTGGAGTCCAAAGTCGGGGGGTCTTTGGAAACGGAGGACTGCTGGCAATGTCATCCCCCCCCCATTGCCAAAGCTTGAGCAAAATTGAATTTCCCTGCCCAAACGCACCCAAACAATGAAGACGGTTCCCCCCGCAAAGCCAGCACACAGGTGCCAAAGGATCATCACACTTGAAATTGCGACACCCCGAGAGGGCAACTGGCGCCTTGATGTCAGCGATAATCACACACACAACAGGTGTTGGATACCCTCCCTCATTCAAAACTTCCATCGCATTCATAGCCAACACATCAAGGTTCAAATTTTCCTGGTGGGCCAGGTCGCGAAGAATTTGGGTGGTCTCCGAGTGTTTGGTTTCCGTCATGCCCTGCGCCCCCTGGCCCTCCCTGTGGGGCCTGATCCCCCGTTATGGGGACACATACTCCTTTTGTGCTGACCCCCATCATCCCTTTGTGTAGGCTATTAAAGGACCACACTATGGGAATTGATAGGGGACATCATTAGCCTTCATTCCCCCTTAACCTTTCCTTTCATGGTACTTTTGACATGAGCCTGCAGTAGGGATATTAGGTAACTCGGTGTGTTTTTCCGCCGCTTTTGTATCAGTCATTAGGGAATCAATTGCCCTGTTGATACCTATGCGAATTTGCCTTAAATTCGCATAGGTACAGAAGTTAGATATTGGCAGCGGCCTGGTGGTGAACCGGCGTCGCGCCAATTCGCGGGCGAACTGCCAGTTGGGATCTGGCGACCCAAATCGCGAGACCATGAACTGGGATTTACGGCAACTTCATCTTGTTGACCTGAATTAATTCTGACTGCACGGTTGTAATAGTCAATACTTAGTTTATAATCGGGAATTAAAAGTTCGGGCTCCGGTGCCACAATTTTCAGAAACCCCCTAACGTCATGATGCCCAGCCATTTAAAGGAGAGGGATACCTCAGGCATCGTTGCCGGCACCTTACGGTGCCTTTTTCTTTTACCCCCCATTGTTGGATTAGGCATGGCATGCACATCTTATGCATTTCATGTGCTCAATTCTGCCTAACCGTAAATTGAGATTTTCCATCGATTCCTCTTGAGGAGAGATGCAATGGAATGGCATGACTGTCCTCTACAATGGTATGTTATTCGTTTGTGTGAGTTGCAAGTCAGTTTGGAGATATGACTAAATTATTAGGATTGAATTGAGTTTTGGTTGTGGTTTGGAGACCATGGTGAGTTCCAAGGTCAAGTGGATTTCATTGACTCCAGGGTGAAGCAAACATTGGGAAACACTTTGGTTTGCCTTCCCTTCCCTTTGCAACGTCGAGATATGGTCGTGGTGGGTCACCACACTCCATGGTGGGACCCACTTTCATCCATAAATAGTGCATTTTTGTTGTGTTCATGATGCCACTTTGTCGAGTTCGTGTGTCGCGTCATTGTCGAGTTTTTTCATAATTCCTTTTTGGTGTCGTAGCAACGAGTCTCTACCTTCATTATCATATTGGTCCAGTCCATTTGACCCATTGGTGATTTTTGGCGTCAATTTTAGTTTCGACATTTTGAGCACTTTGTTTTCATGTGCTCAAAGTTCACCACTATATCTCCAAGATAGTGTGGCGACGGAAAATAAGTAAGAGCTCATTTTGTTTGTACTTGGTGAGTATGAACAATATATGTTCGAGTTTTAGTTGCGTTTCGACGCTTTCACTATCTTTTGGTTCGAAATTTTAAACTTTTTCGAGCCCATTTTGGCATATTCATTTTATGCCAAAAATCACTCATTTTTGGCCTGTCATGGGCCTACTTTTCGAGCTTGGATCTCCAAGCTCGCGTCGAGGTTGAGTCTAAGTGTTGATTGTGCGTGTTGTGGCATGTGTCTACTTTCGACAATGCACTTTGTTTGGCCGTGATTCATTGTACATAGGGCCACACATGAAATTTGATGATTGTGTCTTGAATTTTATGTTTTTCATGTGTTCACATGTGGTGACCATGGAGATCCACTACTATTGAGTTTTCGGTCGAACTTTCGATCCATCATGGTCTCCATGCTCCTTACTATCCATATATGGTCCCCATAGGTTGTCGGTGATTTTTGTCTATACGCTACGACCAATTTTCTATGTGCCATTTTGGCCTATTTCTGCTTATAGTAAATTTGGTCATGAGCACATTGCCCAAATTTACTCCGTCCATGTGTTGAGTTTTCGAACTCATATCTTCATGTACATGTTAAGTGCGAACCGGAGTGTTGATTCCAATGGAAGAGCATGCGTTCCACTCTACGTGCATGCTTTTACTTGGTTATAACTCACTTTGGGCTTACCACACCATTGCAATCCCTAAAACGTTTTGGAGATTTCAAATTTTGTGTGTTCACTTCATTCACTTGGTTCAGTTGGGTCTTTGGGCCAAATCTCCTTGTTCTTTGACCCTAGACCTCCCCAATGTTTCTACTTTGGGTATAGCAACTTGTTTTGGAATGTTCTATTACTTACCCAAACCATTGGAACCAAGTCTGCCAGGTGTATAGGATAGTGGTTTTACATGGTCCCAGAGATGTACATTATGGACCCTGAAAACCACCCTGTCATGTAGTTACTTGGCGGGTAAACAGTAAAGAACCCATGAGGAGTTGGACCTTGGGGTCTTTTCCTATGTTTCAATGGTGCTCTCTACTTTGTATTGAGCATTTGTTGGAAGGTTGCTGTTACATAGGTTCACTGTTTTGAAGTTTCTGTGGAATTTTGTTGAAAATTCTAGATTTCATGAGGTCACTTCTGGGCCATGGGAAAGTTGGGCCATCTTCTGGATTTGGGCCAATATTTCCCCCATGGCCTCTCATTCGTGTCTCTCTCCCATATTTGAGGAGTTTGGGTTATGGCCTACCCTTATGGGATCGGACCAAACCCATATGTCACCTCAATTTTGACTTCCAATCTGACTCAGGAATGTATGCATAAGCCCTTTTTGAGGTCCCCAAAAATGACCTCAAAAAGTGGGTATTGGAGTGTGTTGCCTTGCTCCAACCTGAGGGAGAGGTAGGGCCAACCCTTTTAGGACAATCAACTCCTCTACGAATCCTTTGTGCATGCACTTCCTTGGACCTTAGGCTGACCCTATGCGGGAGCTATTTGCATTCTTTTCTCCCTTGTTTTTCACTTAAGGGGAATTTCACCAAAGTGCGCAGCCTACCAGACTTGTGACAGTGACACGGTATCAGGGAGACAGACTCGGATATCTGGTGGGCATAATGTTTGACTGATGCCCTTTGGATGTGCCCACGGAGAATCCTTCGAATCCCCTTTGCCTTGGCGGGAGAGTGTGTTGAAGTGGGTAACCTCTGATTTTTGGTTTTGCCTGTTTTTGTGCACTGCTTCCCATGCTAGGTCTCAGAGCCCGTGTGGAGTTGGGTCCTGCCTCTCTAGGCGTGTCAGGGTGAAGGTCTTGGCTACCTACAACTACCCTTGTTTCCTTTTGGGATGTGGGATCCTGAGGTGGTATGGGCGATCTACCACTTTACCCCCTTTTCCACAGAATTTCTGGGGCCTAAGTCTTATAGGCACCCAGGACCACCCCCCCCCCTACGGTGGTGTCGTGGGTCTATCTCTTCCCCCAAGGGGACTTGAGTTGGGATATTTGGGGAGGATGGAGAGTGAGTGTGTAGGCACTAGACCCCCGCCTCTGGGGTCATGTAGTGCCGGGAGTGGAGAGTGACAACCCCCCCACTAGGGTAGGCTTTGACAGCCAATGGGCCTTACCCATGTCTTATTGTTTTTCCATGTTTTGTTCTGCTTCCTTGGGGATCCTGAATCAGGCTACCCAGGATGTGCTGGGTGGGAGAGTGGGCTCCCTTTGTCCCCCCCTCTCCTGCCTTGATGCCTTTGTGACTTATGGTGATTTCTGCACCTTACCCTAACCGGGACATGTTTTGGAGGTTTTACATGTTCCTATGACCATTTGTACATGCTCTCTTCCCTTTGTTGTTTAGACCTCAAAGGGATTGCTTTGATTTCGCAATCCTGATGGATGCTCACTGAGTTCGAGTGGATGTGAGTGGTCTTCTTCTTGTGCTACGCTTACGTGCAAGGGAGGAGGCCGCATGGGCTTGGAGAGGGTCGACCCGGGGACGGTAGCCCCGGAACAGCAATTCGAAGCATCGACCAGCCCCACATCCCGAGCGCCATCGGTAAGGCGCAAATCAAGCCCCTTATCCTCGGAAAGTGTCAATCCCTCGGAGATGGACTTCAAAGAGACCATGGATGCCCTCACCAAGGCCCTCATGGAGTTGGAAGAGTCCGGGAGAGAGCGCCTCACCATCCAATGCGGCATGGCGCGCCTCCCTATCTTGGAGGACTTCATCATTGACTTGGGTCGTGCCCTGCGGGTAAGCAGGCCAGCCCTAGCCATCGAGGAGCGCTTGGAGTCCATGGAGAAGAGGATTTCAGTGATGGAGGAGGCTGTCAGCGCCCCCCTACCGACCTCCTCGAGTCCACCGAGCCCGGCGTCAAGCCCCGAGTCAATGACCTCAAGCATGTCGGTTCGAGAACCTTCTTCTTGGAGTCGACGGAGGTGTTGATGTACATACTAACCATCAGCAAGGGCACTCTGCAGAGCGAATCGAACCGCTTCTGCAGTCACAAGGCTCGAAGCCGTGTCGACAATGACCTTCATTTGCGCCAGGTGTTGGTGCTGGCACGGACATTTCGGCGTAGGACTTCAACCAACTCGCCTCGTTCTTGTAGCATCAAGCGCACTCTAGATCTTTCTTCCGAATACATGAAGTCTCTCGTTAATTCATGTTGCACAGACCCGGGTTGTTCGGAGCTGTGGATCGAACGTATCTCGCGTAGGTCCAGGGATGTTCGAGGGGAGGAGCTAGGTCGTATGCGTCTGTGGGGCTCCAGCAATCGATCTGGATCCACGCATGAGTCTTCGAGGACTTCACGCTGCAAAAAGGTGAGGTTACTCCGGGTGGAGTCGAAGAAACTCAAGGTACACGGGATCCTTCTCTAGAGCTTTGCTCGACTCCCAAGACCATGCGTCGTCATCCCATTCACAACGGTACAGGAACGTGCGGCGCTTTTTAGATCCCACTCGACGTCTAGCCAGGATCTTGACAAGTCGAGGAGATTCTCCGGTTTTGACGGGGGGCATCGGGAACTTCCACACTGGCTGTCCCTCTCGATGGATGTAGGGCTTTATGCTGTCTCGATTGAAAACTCGCAACCCATCGAAGGGGGCAGGGATGTCAAGTTTATCATTCTCGCCCTTGTTCAGTACCTCGAGAACTTTGTAAGGGCCGCACCAGACAACATCGAGTTTCCCTTTATGTCGATATTCCGGTACCAACACCCACCATCGTTCATCCACTTCAGGCACTCGAACGTGTCGGTCCATTTGCAGGACCACATGCATCTCGCGTCGACGTTCCTCGGCAAGCATAGCACGCACAGACTCGAAGGTATGTTCCGCTCGTTGCATGTATCATTCACGGTCGATGGCTCATGTGCATGAGAAGTCATTCGGGGAAAATCCAATGGAAAATGGGGTGTTCGTCCTTCATCTATCTCGAACGGGGATAGCCGAAGGCTATTGGACGTCAGGTTGTTAAACTTAATCTCGGCGAACAGTAGGTCAACATCCCACTCGTTGTTACCAAAGATGCCGTGTGTACGCAGGCGCTGGAGGATCGACTGGTTGCTGCGCTCCGCTAGGCCATTGCCTCGAGGAGGGTTGGCTACCGTTTGGTGCATCTCGGTCTTGAAATGCTGAGCCAACTCCTTCCACGCTTGGGACTCGAACAGCTTGTCTCGATCGGAAACAATTTGTCGAGGGCATCCTCTTAGTCGAACCACTTCACGGAGGAACACATAGATAAGGTCGTCGGCTGTCATATCCTTGCGACAGGGGATGAACATCCCACGCTTGGAGAATCGGTCGACCACAGTCATGATGGCGTCATGGCCCCTTGTGGTCGGCGGCAATCCTGAAACCCAATCGATGGACACACTGTGCCATTTGGTGTCGGGCACCGGTAATGGTCTGGGCACTCTGGCGGTGTCAACTCGCCTTGACTTCGCCGCTTGACACACATCGCAACTTAGGATGTATCGCTCGAAGTAATGTCGGAGGTGCGAACAAACGTAGTCGCGCTTGATCAGTGCCATGGTTCGAAGTACACCCGAATGGCCATAGAACTCCGACTCGTGATACATAGCCACAATCGAGGACACGAGTGTTCGAGGAACAAGCACACGTTTGCCCATCGTCGACGAATGGAAGAATTTGCCATCATCGAAGGACAACTTGGCATCGCGGAGTTGGTGTCGTGCCGCAGGGCTTCGAACCGCGACTTCGTAGATGTGCTTCGTATGTGGGTCTTCTCGATGGGCTGCTGCCCACACAGCTGTCGAAGTCAAGTCCTTGCACTGATAGTGTCGATGCACTCGGCGGTGTGTACCTTTAAGACTCGACGGGTACGGCGTGTTCGGCCCAACCTTAGGCAAGGGAACTGATTGTAACGTGCCGTCACGGTGACGTCGACAGCGAATCAGTTCCGCCATGGTCGGAGCATATCGAAGTTCTTTGCCAAAAGTGACTCGAAGAGGGCGGTTGATGCTTACATCGGGAAGGTCGTCGGTGTCGGCAGGCATGTCCGGCTCGTTGCCAGCATCATCGAGATGCATGTCTGGTTGGTGTGAATCCTCAGCCAGGATTTCGTCCGATGGTACTAGCTCCAGGTCCTCAGGCTCGACGGTTGTTCCGTTTGATGATAGCGACTCCAAGTCCTCTGGCTCGACGGCGGGCCCAGTGTCAGATTGGAGGGCTGGTTCCGCATGTTCGTCAGCATCAGGTTCCTTCCCCACGGAGCGTCCGCTTCGAAGCGAAACGTACAGGTGGTCGTACGGCTGGGGCCACACCTCGTCGTGTGAGAACGAGTCCTCGAGTACATGCAGGAACTCTTCAACAGGTTCTCCTTCCGGTGAAGCCCAATTCTCAACCAGGGGAATTACGAAAGCCCGTGTACGTGTAGCATTCTTGATGTCCATCAACTGTTGCGAAGTCAGGCAGGAACAGGCGTCCGCTGCGGGATTCTCGAGGCCCGGTACATACCATAGAGTGAGGTTGTATTCTTCGAGGAACTGGGACCAACGTGCTTTTCGTGGTGTCAGTGGTCGAGGGCATGTCTTGAGATATTCAAGACTTTCGTGGTCAGGGTGCACGTGCACCTGCTGCGGTCCTCGAAGTAGGTGAAACCACTGCTTCAAGGCTAATACGATGGCCAATAGCTCCTGTTCTCGAATCGGGTATCGAGTTTCGGCAGGTTGCATTTTCCGCGACATGAAGGCAATAGGTCGAAGATGTCCCTTGTACTCCCCATGCGCACATCGCTGCGCTAGCGTAGCACCCACGTAGTCTTTCGAAGCGTCCGTGTACAGGTGATACGGCTGTCGGGGGTCGATAGCACTGAGATGTGTCGCATTGATCATTGCCTGCTTTAGCTTGTCGAAGGAGGCTTGATGTACAGTTGTCCACTCCCACTCGAAGTCTGCCTTAAACATTGCGGTCAGAGGGGCTACGACAGCTTGGAACCCTTCGACAAACTGCTGGTAAAATCCACACAATCCAATGAATTGTCGAACTTCATGAACCGTAGTCGGCGGGGGCCAACCTCGAATGACCTTGACCTTTTCGGGGTCCATGTGTACTCCATCTTTGTCGATGATGTATCCACAGAAGGGTACTCGACTCTGGAAGAACGTGGATTTATCGATGCAGGGAAAGAGCTGGTGTTGACGGAGTAGTTCATGTACCAAATCGAGATGTTGTTGGTGTTCATCCGCATCCTTCGAAAAGACGAGGATGTCGTCGATGTACACCCATACAAAGATCCCCAAGTGGTCTCGAAGGACATCATTCACGACGCGTTGGAACGTCGATGGCGCATTACAGAGGCCAAAGGGCATAACAACCCACTCGAAGGCGCCAAATTGCGTGTTGAAGGCGGTTTTCTGGATATCTTCGTCGTGGATTCGGATCTGGTGGAACCCACTAACAAGGTCGATCTCCGAAAATACGGTGGAACCCCCCAGTGTACTCAAGATGGATTGGATCGATGGTAAGGGATACCGATCTCGAACAGTTCGCGTATTCAACGCTCTGTAGTCGACGCACATACGCCATTTACCATTTGCTTTCTTCACCAGCAGGCAAACCGCTCCGTATGGACTCGAGGATGGTCTCATCCGACCAGATCGATGCAACTTGTCCAATTGTCGTCGAAGTTCATCTAGTTGACTCGGGTCCATTTTGTAAGGGTGTACCCGCGGTGCATTGTCTTCTGAATCAAGGCGTATTCGATGATCTCTACCAGGTCGATACGGAGGTAGGTCTGCATACTCCGCCTTCTCCCGGTCGTAGAGGTCCGCCCACTTGTGTAATCGAATCGGCAGTTTGCGTCGAACGGGGTCAAGCCTGTCATTGTCATCGCTGGCTTGCATCTTGTACATTTGATCGACCGGCACTGTGGGTCGAGGCATGCAGCATAGAAATACTTGATCCCCCGTGAGATCAGCTCGACGGATCTCTCTTTTGAGTTTCGGCAACGAAATGTACTCAATCTCCATATCGCTGCACTCCTCATCGGTGATACCATCTTCCGTTTCGGACTCATCGTACATGTCAGCACCGTGCTGGACGTGTGTCGACGAGTGTAGGTCGGGGCGTTCCTTGGCATGTGGGGTAGGATTTCCAACCGGACTCGCTTTCGAGGCACTCGATGAAAGTATCGAAAGAAGGTCCAGCTTCGAAGCGGCTTGAAACTGTAGCTGGGTGGAATGCCTTGATTCACCAAAAGACAACCGGTACGAATTCGAACCATGTTGGATGTCTGCGTACCGTTCCTTCCACTAAGTTCCAGTTGACAGTCGGATTGTAGCTTCGAAGCCATGGCAGTCCAAGTACCACATCCGGCAGAATCTCCAAGACCTTGAAGTGATGTCGAAATACAAGTTCCCCAACTCGAACATAGGTACTCGTGTAGTACCGTACTTCGACTTGGACACCTCCGGCTGTCAAGACGTGTCCAGGGTTTCTCAGTTTATAGAGGGGATGTTGCGCCCTCTTTGCAGTCTGCATTGACATAAAGTCGCTGGTCGCCCCACAGTCGACGGACAATTCTACGCTGGAGTCAAAGGAGTCTTAACGACATGCGCAAATGCGCCCTCGAACCGTGAACAGAGACGCATGCTCAGGTTCGGTTCCTTTGACGTTGACACCTCCAAGTGTCGAGTTCTTTTCGGGTTTATTGGTGCTGATGGTGGTGTTCAGCTCTTCTCGAGGACGTCCACCACCAGGTCTTCGGAAATGTCTTCTAGGCCGTTGTGGGCCTTTCTCTGCTCTTGGAGCGGGATCGAAACCGTCCCTTGCTATCTCGACTTTGATCTCGTCTCGGCGTGTTCGCCCTTGATTCCCGACGCTCTCGGCCTCGGGATGGCGGTCGATGCTTTGAACAGTCGCGGGCCAACTAGCCTTGTTCGCCACAATTGTAGCAACGCCTACTTTCTCGACCATCTTGGCGTCCACCATCTTGGCGTCCGAACCGTTCATTACGACGTTCACCAATGTAGGCATGTAGTTCTTCTCGGAGCTTGGCAATTGCATCGATGTTCATCGGCTCTGGCATAGTCGAAGCCATGGGAGCTTTAGCTGGAGTCGGCATGGGGTTGACGTGCGGCGTTGGCATAGGGTTGGATGGGAACGTGGGAGTCGAAGTTGGTGGAACCACCATAGGCAGGGTTCTTGACACCGCAGGACCCATGGTATCTGATGTCGTTCTCGATGCCTTCTGTACCTCTTGGAGCTGATATCCGGCCGCAATGTAGGCTTCTACGATGGTCTCTACCAAGGTATCGAACCCAAATGGTCTACCAGAACGCCATCTCGAACGGACTTCAACGATATACTGCCGACCAACAGCGTCATTCGACAAACCTTCAACAAATCGAGAGTTGACGAGGTAACCCATATGGAGGTCACTGGTGTTAACCTTCGACTTGATAACGCAAGTGCGGAATTCCCTGACGTACTCCGCATGTCGAGAAAACTCACTTTCTTTCGAGCTCAACATTCTCAAGAGGTACACTGGCTCATGGGATATACAATCGAAACGTTGGCCGAACACACGCATGAGCTCGAACCAGTCATCCTGTACAGCTTTCGTCAAACTATGGTAATACTCGGCAGCATCACCTTCAAGGAGGAACGATATGGTTGTCACCTGATCGACGGGTGAAGTGATATCCGACAGGATGAAGGCTCGTAACAAGTCCTCCTTCCATGTACAAAACTCTCCAGATCCAGGTCTCCCAAAGAATCTTTTAACCAGCTTATTCAAGCGTTCGACACGACGTCCTAGAATCTCTTGTGTTGGAGCACGCTGGACTGCAAATTGGTGCGCTGGATGTGGGTCGAAGACAGGTGGTTGTGGAGGTGGTTGCTCTGGAGGGTGAGGTGAACTGCTCGGCGGTGCATACGGCGCATGGCTCGAAGAAGACGGCTGTGGTTGTGGTTGTGGTTGTAGCTGTCGTTGTGGTTGTGGAAACTGGAAGTTGTTCGAAGGTTGTTGGCTTGAAACTCGTACAAATTCGTTGAGAAGGGCATAACATTGCGACAATTCATGCTCTACGCGTCGAAGTTCGCTTACAGCAGCTTGAGTTGCATTCTCCGTCGAGTACTGCAAAGTGTCGACTCGGTGGTCAGTTGCCGCAGTAGCACTTGCTGCTGTTGTCTGCAACGCATCGATGCGTTGTTCCAATTCGATGACCTTGGCTTGAGTATCTACAAGCTTCTGCGAACAGCTGTGAAGATCACAAGAGAGACAGGGAAACCACTCGCTTTCTCGACTTGCGATGCGCTCTGCGATGAACGTTTCTAGCGAAATCGAAAATTCGTGATGCAAGGGTGAATCGGTTCGAAACAGACTGTCTCTGATAAAGTGCAGCATGGCTGCATCGTCGACGGGCCGCTCCATGGGATGCAGCGTTCTAGGGCGTGGTGCGGAACCCCTAGTTAGAACGCAATTTCTGGAACACCCACCTACCCTCAATTTTGGGGCTAACCACCTAAAAAAATGGATTCAGCACCCTCAAAAACCCCCAATCCCCTTTCTTTCCCCACATAACCCTCATTGTAGGGGTGGTTTTTGGGGGGGGGGGTCAAAGAGTTAGAGCATAGTTAGAACAGAGTTAGAACACAGTTAGAGCACCTTGCTCTAACTAGTTATCGCGCTAGTTATCGCGCGATAACTCAGTTATCGCGTAGTTATCGCGTGTAGTTATCACGCACCCCTTCTCCCTCCCTCCCTAGAACAAACAACACAAGACACTTGGCACAAAGCATGTGTGGTCGTTTTTCATACAAAGTCATCAATGTCTGAGGCCTTGGCTGCCTCCAGTCCCAAAAGCCCTTGCTCCAGGGCGTTCATGGACATGCAATGGTGCATGTGGCGGAGAGACACACTTGGCCTCACCAAGGACCAACCCTTAAAACAATTTTTGAGCCTCCTCTTGTAAGGCCCATGCCGATACTCCGTTGGGATGGAGGAAAACTGAAAAATGTTCCTCCATTTCTCGGCAAAAAAGGTGGAATGTGCCAAGCACCAATGGATCCACCTGGTGGGGGACCAACCTGAGTCTCCCCACGCTTTTGAAAATTTTGTGGTCAACGCACGGTGGCGTTCCACTTGGGTTAGAGTGTACAACTCCCTCACCCTCCAAAGCTCATACAAACCCTCAATGCATTTCACCATGACATGCACAACAACCCAAAACAAAGGTCCCCCAGGGGTCCTCACTGTGGGGACATGCTCTTGGAGGCAATCCACAAATTGCCTTTGGAAGGGGGGGGAGGTTAGGAAAATGTTGGTGCTTGTTAGATCGAAATCTTTTTCTGTGGCACTTGAGGCCGAAGGGAGACGTTCCCTCAGAGGGATGCCTGAGGTCTCATCCTTGAGGGCTTGTTTGAAGGCCTGCAAAGCTGCAAGAGCTTGGGCCTTACCAGGGGTACCAGGGAGGAGGGCCTGAAGGGTGGTCTCAATGCGCTTTGCAATGCCGTTTAGGATGCGGCATCCTGCATGTTGGTAGTCCCCCGGCCGCCTATTAGGGGTGACACTTCTCAAGAATGCCCCCCATCTTGAGGTGGACTCCACCCCCCTTTGCTCAACAATACCATTGGGGTCTTTGCACAACCAACACTCAGACCCAGCCCCCCCATTGCTTGCATCCCCTTCCCATCCCCTGTCAAAATGACAGTGCAAGTCAAAAATTGATTTTGAAAGAGGACAACGTCCTCCTCCACATCCCTCACCTCTTGGTTGAGGTTGGCGGAGATGTCCAGATTTCTCAAAAAAGCCTGTTCATCCCCACCATCCATGCAAAACCATGAGGCCCATAGCTTCACCTTCGAAGCATACTTTGCCCCCCCCCATACATTAACCCATACATCCGCACGGGTTGAGGATGCCTTCCACAAGGAAGTCGCATCAACTGAAATAACAACAATGGCAACGCCACTAGGGGGGGGTTTCCCGATAACTCGGGCCATGGATATTGCATTTTGCACAATTGATTGCAAAGGCACATGGGCAGCTGCCCTATTGCGGCCTGTGGTAGACTTTACAATGGTTGTTTGGGGAAAGTAGGGCATGATCCGTTGCCGAACGGTCCTTAGGTCCCGTTGTGTGCAACGGCGGGGCATTCGCAAAAGGGCCCGTTGGGAGAGATGCATGCTGCATGCCATGCGTAGCATGCTCATGGCCTCATGCTCCTGAGCTGTGAATGCAGGATGGCCACCAAGTGGGCCACACAGGGCAGTGCACGCCCCACCACTTAAACAAACTTCTCCTTTGGTGTTGGTGCCACACACAACGTTCGGGTCACCCAATAGAACTCGCACCAGCCGCTGAACCGCCTTCAAACGCCACGCCGGGCCTTGGGGCACTGCAGATCGGTGTACCGCCGGAGGTTAGCTGTGTTGAGAGCCCACAGGGCCTCATTGACAGCTTTATCCATGAAGAATAAGAGGACCTGGGCAGGAAATGAGGGAGGGTTTTGAAGCAAGGGCCCAAAAAACACACGCGATAACCCACGCGATAACCGCCGCGATAACTAGGTTATCGCGTGATAACCCCCGCGATAAACCCCCGCGATAACTAGTTAGAGCGCGATAACCCCCCGCGATAACAAGTTAGAGCACCCAGTTATCGCACGATAACTCCCGCGATAACTAGTTAGAGCAGGGGTTAGTGCGCACTAACTGGAGGGGTTAAAGCAAGCGTTGGGCACCCTAAAACCTTCACAAACGTTGGTTTTGCACCCGGGAAACCGTGGAGATGTCAACAATGTGCAGACACGGGGTACATGGCGCCACAATCACAAATTCAAATCAATCAAATGGACATGTTTAGGGCTAGTTGCCCCTCCTCAGCTGAAAGAGTAACCATGACAAACCATGGTGGGCATCCCACCAAAGCAATAGCAATGACAGAAAAAATAGAAACAATGAACAACAATCGAATCACAAATTCCACTAGCTGGAGGGGTTAGAGCAAGCATTGGGCACCCCAAAACCCATGGACACCAGCTGCTGCCGCCACAGAGGCGTGCAGTGCAGAACCACCCCCGGACTATAAAAAATCACGCTCCATCGCTCGCCCTCCCATGGCAATGGAGCGTGTAGTGCCCTGGTGTTGAACAACACCGGGGCTTGGGGGGTGGCGGTGCATGCCCAACCCTCCACCGCCCTACCCTTGCACACACGGGTGTGCCGCTTTTTTTCCCTCATGGAGGGATTCAGCAGGCCACCACTCTCCACCCAAAACTCACCCCCCGTGAAAGACCCCACACACACAATAAGCGCCATGGGCGCCCCATCCCGCAAATGGGCGTGGAGGCCCATGGTGTCCGTCCCTTGGGGGCGAACAACTTGGATGCTACACCATGTGAACCATGGTGGAGCATTGGAGGTGCAATACGCATTGAGGTCTGCAACCAAGGGGGTGAGGGCAGGCCTCAGGGTAGCAGCGGCCATGTGGGTCGCCCTAAAATTAGAGGGGTTGGGGTTTCCACTTCCCACGAGGCCGAAGTGGCACATGTCCACTTGGGCCCCATATCGCTCCTCCCCACGAAAAATGCCCTTCGGCAACCCCCTTAGCAAACCCACAAGTCATTGCCTCCCACTCCTACTCCCGCTACCCTGACTCTGCACCCCTTGCGGCGCCAGCCCCTGCTGGGCGGTGAAGGAGGCACTGAGGGTGGAGCTCATCCCCCCTCCTCCGCTGCCCCTCCACCTCCACCCTCAGCTAGGCCGCCTCCACCTCCGCCTTCCGCGTCCCCTCCTGGGCCTCCCTAAGGGCCTCCTTCATCGCCTCCACCTCCTCCCCCCTCTTGGCGGCCAAGTTGAGGGCCTGGTCCAGGGCACGCTGGGTGTTGCCCTGGACCTTTTCGGCCTTTGCCAAGGCTGACTTGTGGTCCGCCGACCGACCCTTGGCCAGTGCGGCCTTGACCCCCGTGGCGGCCGCCTGCTCCACCAAAACCTGGCAAGCGTCCGTCACGTGGGTGGCCACACTGGCCCCATAGGCCTCTACATCCAGGGCCTCAAGGGGGGGGGCTGGGCCGCCACCTTCGCCACCTTCGACGGCTTGGGGGAGGGCTTGGGGGCGGGGGTTTGGCCCTTACCCCTAAGGGGGGGGGGGCACCCGGCTCAACCACCACCACGTCAGGTTCCCGCTTCGTCTGCTTTCCCGGCCTTCCCCCCTTGGGTGCATACTGCCGAGCCCAATCGGCAGTGGCGTCCACCACAGAAGGGGGGGGGTCATACCCACCAACCTGGTGGATGCCCCCCCCCCTTGTGCAGCATCTGCCACACTTCCCTCCCCGTATACTCCCCCTGCCACAAAAAACACACCCTCAAAAGGAAATAAGATTTCCTTTGGGGGGGGTCGCTCATCCCAAACAAACACAAAAAAGCCGCAACCGTTTCCCCCTCTGAGGCATTCGGCCACTTGGCCGTTTCCCCCCCAACCCACACATAGGAGGGGAGGGTGAGGTTGGTTTTCCTCTCCACCCCCCCCTCCTTCTCGGTGATGGTGACCTGCCGGTACCATCCCGTCCCCCCCATCCTGCAGGCCTCATCCCCAAGCTCCCCCCGCCGCCACGACGCCCCCTCCGGCAGCCTCTTCTCCCCCTCCAGCTCCACACGGGCCGCAACCGGCTTGGCGGGCCGTGCCCCTGCTGCTTCTGCCGCTCCTCCTGCCGCCTCGGCTGCCTGGGCGTCGTCCTTGACGAAGAGACGGGGCAGCTGCATGATGGTAGCCTGAAAAAAAACAAAAGAAACAAAAAAAAACAAGCGATAACCCGCGCGATAACCCCCGCTATAACTAGGTTATCGCGCGATAACCCCCGCGATAACCCCCCGCGATAACCCCGCGATAACTAGTTAGAACGCGATAACCTAGCGCGATAACTAGTTAGAGCACCTAGTTAGAACGCGATAACCTAGCGCGATAACTAGTTAGAGCGGGGGTTAGAGCACGGTGTTGTGGGAAGTTTTCATACCAGGTGACATGGGCACATGCCTTGGCCCTCCTTCTTGGCGTCGTCCAGCACCAGGTTCATCCTCCGCAGCCACACGAAGTCCGTGACGGCCGCATACTCCCCCACCTGCCGCCACTCCACCACCTGGGCCACCCCCTCCACCTCAGGGGCCACCCTTGCCACTCCCCCATACAACCCTCTCCTCACCACCAAAATGCACCCTGGCGGCACCTTAATCCCAACATGCCCTTGCAGGGAGGGCCAGGGCAGTGCCTCCCCATGGCACACCTTGGCCAAGGGGCACTGATCGGGGTGGCCTGCGACCCCCCCCCCGCCTCCTCATTAGTGAGGGGGGCAATCACCTCCCTCCCATTCCCCCACCCCGACAACAAAAAATGCCCGGTGGTTGTTCCCACGGGGAGCAAGCACTAAGCAGATTGCTCAATGCGGACCCCATTGGGGTCCACCACCACCTCCTCCTCCTCCCACCCCTCCACCTCCTCCCCCTCCTGGCATGGCACACAAAGGCCATCTTTGTGGGCGGTGCACAAAATCAGCCGATTGCATCCGTAGCAATTGGCTACCACCTTCCCCCTACACCTAACCGCCCCATCACACTGGATTGTCTTGGCCACCCGGCCACCAGGTGCCCCCAGCTGGGGCCCTTTAATGGACTGCGTCACGTGTAGGTTGGGGAATCGAAGATTCCCCCCCTGGGTAAGCTCAATGGCAAAAAATGCCATGAGGCGGGGTCCCTCACCCTCGTGGGGGAGGCCTTGGGAATCCCCGACCCCCGGTGGAATTCAAGGGCATTAAAAAAAAAGGCAGAGCCCCTCTTGAATGGCACAGCCCTCTCCGACCAAGGGTCAGGGAACCCCGAACTACTGGAGGGCACAAAAAGAAAATGTGACCCATCCTCCTTCTCATGATTATGGGTTAGCATAATAAGGCAATTGACAATCAATGTGCCTTCAGGAATGGTGTAGGGGGGGGCGTCGCGATGGAGGTGCTGGGGGGTGTGGTCATAGCTCGAAATTTCGGCCATGTCAAGGATGGTGCAGCTCCATCCGACCCCCCCCCACCACAGTCTTCTTCGCCGTCTCAAGCACACGATCTGCAAGCCTGTTGAGGACTGGCAGATCATGGAGCTTGTGGGGGTTGTGCTTGTGGTGGTTGGCACCCCCATAATTGCCATACAATGTGCGGCGGGTCCCAAAATCTTGGGGCCTGCCGACAATGGGGGGGTTCTCATTGAAAATGGGTGCCTTCTCTGAGAGAGGCACCCTATCCAAATCGTCCAAAAGACTTTGCAGCTGCACATCACTCAAAAAATCGTGCTCCAGGAGGTGGTTGACCACCAGCTTTCCGCCCACCATGAGCACAAGGTCATTGGGGTCCCTATTAAAGGCCACCAAGGGCTCGCCGGCAACCACCTCCTCCGCCTCCCCAATAAGGGGGGGTGTTGCCCCAAATGGAAAAAGAATCACCCCCTGCCCTGAGAGAATGTTGGGAGTGGTGACCCCATACCACTCACGCTCCCACTCCCTTGTGGGGCAAAGGGAGTGCATGGGAAGCTTGTTCTCGGGGTCGTCAGTGCATACCCGGCGGGTGTTGTGGGTGAGGGGTAGGGGGAACCAACCATCCGACTTCCCCTACCCGGTCGCATCCTTACCTTGTGGGCACTAATCATGAGGGGGTTGTGGGGCTTCCCCTTCCCAGCCCCCACCTCCTCCACCTCTTCCGCTTCCTCCTCCACTTCCTCCTCTTCCTCCTGACCCACATAAAGGGTCATCTTCGTCCCCGCACCCTTCTCGGCATGGGCGGTGGCGGACTCCACCACGGCGTCCACGTCCTCTGGGTGCAGCTGGATGAGGAATCCAGCAACCCCTGGATTTACGTCTAGCAACTCGAAGATGTAGTTGCTGAGAACCAGATGGTCTCTCTTGTCGGCCATGAAGGGGGACTTATCGACAAGGAGTCCAAAGTCCACACCATGTTCAAAGCGAGTCGCCACAGGGCGCCTCACGTTTGCGTCACCCATCGTAAACCCCTTAGGACCGCCAAGGCGACGGACCCCAAGGAGCTTTTGATGGTGCTCGCACCAAGCGTGGGCAGCAGCAAGGGCCATTATCAAAGAATACGAAGGCTTTGAGAGCTAAAGCGAAAAGGGGAAACATAAAATGAAGCGCGATAACCCACGCGATAACCCACGCGATAACTAGTTATTGCGCGATAACACCCGCGATAACCCCGGCGATAACTAGGTTATCGCGCGATAACCCCCGCGATAACTAGTGCTCTAACCCCGTTCTAACCCCGTTCTAACTAGTTAGAGCACAAAAAGATCAAATGGCAAAAAGTGCAAAACGGGCAATATGGAGCAAACGAAACATGCAAGGCACATTGTTGCATCATAATGCACCCATGTAACATGTGAACTTCCGGGTTCCAACCATATTAACAACACCCAAAATTGGGGGGGTTCCGCACCACGCCCTAGAACGCTGCATCCCACATTGTAAATCGAAATCCAAATCAAGTTGACGGCGTCGAAGATTGATCTCAAATATTGATCTCCCCGCCACCTAGCTGGCTACAAGTTGTTGTGATTTGTTTCTTGGGAACTCTCTTGTACTCCTGTGCCTCTTGTTTCTCGAAAATCCAAAATCCCGAATCGACAAACCTCGCAGGATCTTTAGACTTAGCACCAATACATAGACACTTCACAAATTCGAAGACAAAAACCCTGTCCAAAGATCGAAGTATCTTACAGCACTTCATTCACACAACTGGCATTCGATGCTTCTTAAGTATTCACAGGCTGCAGTGCGATTGCGATTGCGACTTGCGCGCTCGCTGCGCTGCTGCTGTTTGAAGCCATAACAATAGCACTAAGCACTTCATGTGCACTCTTTTGGATAAAATGGAGTTGGTTAGGAATCTGGGGCAAAGAAGTTGGGCCAGACACAGGATATGGCTTGGCCAGCATGGCCAAGCAACTGGATTCAGAATCAGTTAAAAAGTAGAACCACAATGAGTGGTAGAAACAGTTGAGTATAGGGGTCTTGAGGTGGGGGACCACTAGGCTTAACCAACAAGGCCCTAGAGGCAAGAAGTGCCTACTCTATCTCGGTATAATCTCCATGAAGGGAGATACTTCCGCTCAGTTGACTGGTAGGGGTGAACTTCATGGGGGGGCTAGGGTTATAACCCTAGTTACTTTGAGGGAGTGTACATCAAGCTTCAAAAGAGTGATAAAAATGATTAAGTGTGTGTCTCAACATCAACAAAAGATTTTAGGGGGGGCTTGGCCTGGATCAAGTACCCCAAGAAAGACCACAGACCATGGACAACAGAAAGTCCAGAGGTAATATTTCCTGGTGTTAATGACTTTCGTGGGTGGCTGATAGGATAATGCTTAGTATCCACGAAGACGAGACCTTTCGTGATATCTTGCCATAAGAGCAAGCCACAACACCTCTGTGCTACAGGTATGCAACGCACAGGCAAGGGTCCTGATGAGGCCTCAGGTGACAGGGTGAACATAGTAAATACCCCCAGGGGTCCACTGTTGCCCTTAGTGCTACGTAGCACTGTACATGATTTTTCTGGTCTACTAATGCACTGATGATACACCGACGTACTGATGACACATCAGTGTGTATACTGCACCGGATGTACATGGATACCCCTGACAACAAGTGTAAAGCACGGTGGAGATGGCTCTGCGCCCCATCTCCTCAGCACCCCTCGAGTTACCCTGCGTGCGCGCTACAGGGTATTGCCGCGCGATGGCTCAGTGCGCACTACAAAACTATAGCGCGCGTCATAGCGCGCGCTACAGCTCGGGGTCTTGGGTTTGTAACCCCATGTCCTAATAAGCAGGGCAAAAACGCCTATTTTTCTAAAGTTTCAGATGCTTCCGGCACCGCATGTGACGCTGTCAATGTCAGGGAAGATTGCAAACATTTTGGGCCCCCACTATGGGTGGTCCCTGTATAAGAACGAGGACCTTTTGGCGGACCTAGTTGAGTTTTTTTGCTCAGGGTCTGCCGTCCAACGGTCTTTGTGGGCCAGGTTGGAAAAGAGGGTCCCCGTGTCTGAAGCAGAGAAGAAGCGTCGCGGGACCGAGGCTGCCAACGCCGTCACACCCCTGTCGGTGGTGGACTTGGTCCTGCTCCTGAAGATTCCAAGAAGAAGGTATTTTTGCGCACACTTTGCATATGACATCGCGCGCACTTCCGCTGATAGCACGCGCTTCGTTGACTTGTGCGCGCGCTACATTCTCATGTTGCGCGCGCTATTTTCCTCAGGTACAAAGATTTGATTTCTTGGACGAGAAGTAAGGTCCCCACACACCTTTTTTCTCTCCCGTCCTATACTAGTTTTGCCACAGAATGGAACCAGCTTGCAAGTAGGCAGCATTTACGGGTTGCCGTGCACACAGATGGCGTCACAGTCTTTTCGCAGTGGCCCCTGCAGCACTTTTTTGACTATATATTTTCCTTTGATTCCATTGTTTCTAACCTCCAATACCCCAGGGAGTGCCAAGGAGAGCTGTGGATCATTGTGAGGGGGGATGGGTTGCCTTGTGGGGGGGAATCGTGGTGCCAGATGTCCATTTCCTTTGCCAACCATGGTCACTTGGCAAGGACGTTGTCCTACCACTGGACTATTAACGTCGCCCTTTGTGGTGAGAAGTCCACCTCTGTGTTGGTTGCAACAGGATGTGGATAGAACCACCGAGCGAGATGAGCAGTTGCTAGGGCTTATTTCACCTGGGGCCAAGTGTAGGCCCATGGATATATTTGGTGTTGTCCAGAGCACGTTGTTGAAGGTGCCTCTGAGGCGGCGTCACCTTATACCATGTGTTCTGCACCTTCTGATTTTTGTAGGGAGGCAGGTCACTCACTGCCTTGGTACGCAGATTGGCAAAGTCTGTGCGTCGCAGTACTAGGGTCTCTGTTCAGGCTATTCTTCACAGGTCTGGTTGTCACATAGCACTACAGGGGACGGCAGAGCCAGATGGGGAAGAGACTTGGTGCCTTCTAAAGGTTTGGGAGGACCTGGCCCCCCTCCTTGGGGGTGACATGAGGATGCACACAGCAGTGGTTGCCATGTACATACTACTGGGGGACATGTATGGCACAATGTTTGAAGAGGGAGCATTGCAGGCTCCAAAGGTTGCCCAGGCTTTCCAGGGGTGGGTTTGTCCAGAAATAAGATCACCTTATATTAACTGGATGTTGCACGATGCTACAGTCACTATTCAGGCCATACGGCCCTATGGCCTAGGAATGTTTTCGGGGGATCTTTTGGAAGGGAGCAACAGGGTGCTGAAGGACATTTGGTCCTCCTTTTGTGATAGAGGTGGGGGGGCAGGAAGCCTAGTGTCGCGCCGCATTAAGATGCTCAGGCAGGTTAATGTGCGTTTGTTCCTTTACTTTGAAGTACCAAGGTGGAACGGGACCTACAGAAGCAACCTGTGCAATGCACAAAAATTGGCTGACGACGTTCGGGCATATTTTGCGGATGAGGAAATGTGGTAGTGCGCGCTATTTGTTTTTTAGCGCGCGCTACATGCTTTTTAGTGCGCGCAATGACCACTATCGCGCGCGCTATGCTGTTTTCAAGCGCCAGAACCCTTGAAATCGCGATATATAATTGGAAGTAGCGTGCTATGACTACGCACTTCAAATGTGCCTCCAATTTGAAATGCATTGACAGACACAGAGATTTGTTCCTTTTCTGTCCGTTTTTTTGGTGTTTTCGATTTTTTTGTTACTGCATTTTCCTTTTTGTATTACTGCTGGAACAGGGGTACTTTAATGTAACCCTCTTGCCCATGCAGCCCGTGGGCTGGGGGTATCCGCCTCCTGCAGCACCGCCAACAACCGCTGCAGGGGCCACAGCAGCTGGTGCGACACCGCAACCACCGCCACATGCAGCTGTACAACCGGGACTGCAGCAGCCGTCCACGACGCCATGGAGCATGCAGCCACAGGTACTTGCCGTGCGCACTACTGTTTCCGTTGCGCGTGCTACGCTCTTGCTGTGCGTGCTAGCTGTCTCGTTGTGCGCACTACGCAAGTTCTTGTTGCGCGTGCTTTGTCTTGTTTTCGGCGTGCTTTGTCTTGTTTTCCGCAGACGCTGTCCCAGCAGCTGACCCAGTTCTCCCCAACTCAGCCTCTGTGGCCCGCGCCGCAGTCCCCGTTACGAGCTGCCTCACAGCAGCTGTCTCCCATGCTGTTCACCGGTGGGTCGCCCACCTTGGGCTGCCCAGTGCGCGGCAGTCTTCCAGTGGGCCAAGTGCAGCAAGTGCTCTTCGGCCCAGTGCCAGTGCAGCAGCAGCAGCAAATGCAGCAGCAGCAAGTGCAGGCTGCGGCCCAGCAAGTCGGCAGGTCCAGAACAGCAGCAGCAGCAGCAGCAGCAGGTCCAACCAAGACAGCAGCAACCCCAAGTGCAAGCACAGTTTCAGTATCCCCCACCCGGGCCACGTACGGGCTTCGCCTTCAGCAGCGACTTCAAGAACCGAATCTGGCCCAACCAAAACAGCACCATCTGCGCCCAAGGGCCCGACTGGGCATGGCTGAAGGACGTGACACCGGCCTACCTCTTCGAGGTGGCCTTCTACAAGTTCTGGCGCCAAAGGGCCACGGCGATTGCCAAGATCCCAGACGGAGCCGTGAAACCCTGCTGGCACGACGAGAGCATTACTGGCCACTGGTGCAGTCTGGCGAACCTGTTAGCCCTCCGTGCCAACCCAAGAAGGACAAGCTGCCTGTGGACACTGCGAGGTGGAGGAGTACGAGCTGCTGTTCTGGTGCTGGGCAAGTTACGGGTGGGGTCACATGCGGACCCACACGCCTCCGGGTGCCACCGCAAAGACCGTCCACCACTTCTACTTCAACAAGGACCCACCGAGCTTTATCAACGCGACGGACGCGGGGGCAATGGCCTTCAAGAACGAGTGTGCCTCGGTGAGAAGTGCCGGTGCCAGTTTGCTGCGGGGGTCAGCCAAGAAAGGAGCCAGTGCCGCAAGGGCACTTGCAACCGGCGCCAAAGTCCAAACCACGGCGGTCAAGGACGAGGAGCAGCCGCAGCAGCAGCAAGTGCAGCAGCAGCAGCTCCAACAGCAGGCAGCCGTGCAGCAGGCAACACTGCAGCTGCTCCAGCAGCAGCAGCGGGTGCAGATGGCCCAGCAACAGCAACAATAACAACAACAACAGGCACACGCACAGGTACGCGCTATGTTTGCCATTGCGCGCGCTTTCGACATTGTTGCGCGCGCTTCATTTGCTGTAGCACGCGCGATTTGATTGTTTGCGCGTACTACGGCCCCACCTTCTGTCCCATTGTCACGTAGGTGGGCAGCTTCGAGCAGCTCTTGTGCCTGGGATCCCGCAGAGGGCCGTTGATGATCAGCGTGCCCGCGGACATTGATGGGCAGTCCAAGCATGCGGCCGACTGGCTTGATGAACGGAAGGAGCAAGGCCCCTCCCCGGTGGTGGCCCAAGCTAAGCGGCAGATGGAGGAGCTGGAGGTAGACTAGGCCGACGCCTTTGCCGTGCCGGAGACGAAATCCGTGACAGTCCCCAATCCGAAGAAGAAGCGTACCGAGGAGCCAGCAGCCACCAGCCACCTACCACCAGCCATCTCCGCCTCCCACACCGCTAAGCCCCCCCACCCGCCTGGCAAGGTCCTTGCCCAGAAGACCGCCGACCAGCAGCTAATGGCACAGGCGGCACAGAGAGTCCAACGTCAGGCGGAACAGGCCAAGAAGAAGGAGGACGAAGCAAAGAAGAAGAAGAAGGAAGAGGAGGAAAAGAGGAAGAAGAAGGAGAAGGAAGAGGAGGAAAAGAGGAAGAAGAAGGAGAAGGAAGAGGAAGAGAGGAGGAAGAAGAAGGAGAAGGAAGAGGAGGAGGAGAGACGGAAGAAAGCAGAGGAGGAGAAAGCAGAAAAGGTAATGCAGCGCGCGCTATCGGTGTCATTGCACGTGCTATGCATTTCGTCGCGCGTGCTATGCTCCGTATTGCGCGTGCTATGCCTGTGCTATGCCTCTGCGCTACTCTTTCCAGGCAAGCAAGACGGCACCGCAGCAGGCACCCCAGCCGCAGATCGCATCAAAGCCAGCACCGAAGCAGCCTGTCCCAGTCCCAGACCAGCCACAAGAACAAGGAGGTCCGTGCGGTTCCACCCCACCCAGTACGGCTCCCAAGGCCAAGCAGCAGAGCAGAGCCGACGCGGACAAGGAGGCAAGAGATGAGCTCATGCAGCGCCGAGATTGGTCCTACAAACACAGCTACAAGCCTCGGTGGATCATCTACTGCACCACTGCGATCGCGCCGATGATTGTGGAGGGAGCCGAAATCAAGCCAGCAGGGGCCAGGAGGGCCCCTCAGGACCACGTGGCCGTCATCATCCCCAACGTTCAGTGGAGCGCCAGCCAACAAGGGGAGGAGGAGGAGGAAGAGGACGACTGGTCGGAGTTCATGCCCAGCTGCCAGGTGTTCTCCGCCAAAAGCAAAGCGTATGAGGAGTTGGACAAGTGGCAGTCGTGGTGGGAGACGTACGAGGCCGATGAGATTGTGGACCTCTGCCCCGACCCAAAGACCATGAGGATGTCCCCGTCCAAGCCACCAACCCCAAAGAAGAAGCCGCCCCAAGGAGACCCACCAGCCCAGCCACCAGCCCCCCCACAAGAAGACAAGGGACCTGCCGAAGCTGCAGCACAAGCAAAAGCACATGCAGCAGCTGCACAAGAAGAAGAGGCACCAGCGGCCGCGCCACAAGAAGGAGAAGGAGCAGCCCCGGGAAAGAAGAGGCACCAGAAGGAGCAACCCCAGAAGGCGACCCAAGCCCACAAAAAGAAGGGGAAGCAGCCCCAGCTGCCGCTGGGGCAGAAGACCACAGACCCGAATGGGAGAAGGAGTGGGAGGCCGAAGTGGTGGTCCAAACCATTAAGGAGATCACTGAATGACAGCGCGCGCTATACCTGGTATAGCGCGCGCCGTAAGGTCCATAGCGCGCGCTGTAAATATGTTGCGCGCGCTACACTGTTGGCGCCCATGAGGACCTGTACTTTTGCACACTTTGCAGACCTTTCAGAAAGTCTTTTTGCATGTGTCTTGGGTTGGGTGAGCAACGGGTAATGTTTTTGAAAAGCAAGGGGTTTTTGAGAAACACAGGACACTGGAAAAAGCATGGTTTTGAAACATTTTCCGGATTTGAAAAATTTGAAAAACCGGACAACATAGTGCGGTAGAGCGCGCGCAATAGGCGCGCTACAAAGGTCATATTTTTCAAAATTTGCGCGCACTATGGAAAAAATGCACCATTGCGCGCACGCAGGGTATAAGTGTCTACTACCTCTGAGGGTGTAGAACAGCCCACTGAGTATTCGATGAGTACCGGCTGTGAAGCTCATGCCGTTATCCACAGAGATAAACAACAGAGACAGCGTCTGAGAAGTTGTAGCCTGTGATGAACTGTATTGAGTATTTTAGGATGAAAGTGGTAGTAACCAGGAGCGTCACAGAAACCGCCGAAAGGTGAGTAACCTCTGGACTCGGGCAAACATAAAAGACCCTACAGAATACAGTAACATAACCTAGTCCACCCGGCGAAGACCCCCTTAGGTCTGCTTGACAGCCTACTGCATGTAGCCAGGTGGGGGAGCTGTGAAGGCATGACTGAGTAGCAGCCAAACTTAGTGTTGGTTATTGGTAACTTTCTACGTAGTGGTGTATGTGTAGGCTATGAGGCAAGTTTGCCGCGCTCGTAGGACTACCCATTTTGCTTCGTTCCTTTTATTCATTGTTCAGGAGAATGAACTGGGATGAGTCGGGGTAGTAGGGCCAGGGGAGAGGAAGCTGGCCGGGTGACACACTGAGAGAAAAATACCCTTTTCCCCTACTCATGCGACGAAGTGCACAGTCTGCTCCAAGGGAGGGTTATGATTGATTCTTTTTGTGTTAGAGTAGTCATGTATCCAGCCAAGGTCACCGGGCATGCCAGCACGCCCCCCTGCCCCCTAACTAACCATTCTGAAGGAAGTCTAGGAGGTATGCTGAGAGTTGCCCTCCAGTTAGCCGAAGGAGTGTTTCAACACCCCGTTTTGGAATTGAAATTCTGTATACGCTCCTATGCTGGCCAGGAGTACCAAGGTATGTAACTGCAGGAACCCGATTGAGTGTCTCTCTCTTTCTCTCTCCTTGTGAGATTTTGAGGAACGCCCACCGCGCGCCTCAGCCGCAGGGGCTGATTACCATTTGTCTGAATTATCATTCGTGTTGTATTGAACTTGAAGCTTGTCTTTCTTACATAGTCAGTGAAATTTTTCTGGGTCAAAATTTCGACCCAGTCCGTGGATGCTATAGCAAAACTTTTGGCAGTAAACTTGCCACATTATTTTGTTTTTCTATTGGAGTAGCTGAATTTTGTCTGCTCTACCTCCTTTGCTCTTACCCTATTCTCAGGCAGGGAACGGGAACAGGCAGAACCTGCAGGCTAACCCTTTGTTCACTGGGCATTCCTGTCATGGGTAGCCTGATCTGGAATATCCTACCCGTCCTTCGTTACAGGCTTGTTGTTATCCTGTCAGGATACCTGTGCCTCCAGGCTGTACTGACAGTGATTGCTGCTTGTGAGGAAAGTGAGACTTGGGGAAATGTTGCGTACTGGAGACAAAGGAGGTACGCCAGACTCTTTACATGTCGTGAGCATGTCATGAACAACACCTGGGTCTGTATTTTACGGCTATGTTCTGAATGTTTTCAGAAAAATTTTGGCTGCGTTTGTTGACAGAGGTGGTAAAATTGCAAGCGCTTTGTATTGATATTAGAGAGGTATTGTTTTCTCATAATTCTAGGGGTTTACTCACGTCATGATTTCACCTGGAATGATATGGCTGTTGAAGTATGTTCTTGCTGATGGCCTGCATAGGTGATGTGCTGACTGCACTGCTGTGCAATGCCAGAAAAAGGGGGGGGGTACCATTGCACCCCCTGAGGGATGACTACACCCCTGAAAACTCTTGGTTAGACGGCGCCCCCTGAGACACCCAACCTTGGTGTGGTGTCTGGGGGGGAGTAAGAAAATTGCTTTTCATTGAGGGTCGCCTTCTTGTCAGTGTACTGTGTTTACTGAGTGAATGCGCTGTGTATCATTTGCTGAATTGCGTGTCTACTGTCGCCGCGGCTGTCGCCGCGCTCTGTCGCTCACTGGATAATGCAGTCTCCATTTCTGATTTTATTCATGACCAGATGGTGTTTAGATTAGATTTGGAATTGCGAATGCGCTTCTGAATATTTTGGGTTTGATCTGAAAAATCTTTTGTATGTGTGGCATACTCAATACAAGACTCGCAAGATGGACACATGCTCGCCTTGTGTGTTGCGTGTGTGGTAGTGTATTGCGTGGGTATCATGCTTGCCCATGACCCTTACCTTATCCACATCCTGTATTCCTCTGTTCACAGCGCCATGGGTTAGTGGTGTACGGGGATAGGATTAGGGACTACCCTGCGTGCGCGCTACAGGGTATTGCCGCGCGATGGCTCAGTGCGCACTACAAATCTATAGCGCGCGTCATAGCGCGCGCTACAGCTCGGGGTCTTGGGTTTGTAACCCCATGTCCTAATAAGCAGGGCAAAAACGCCTATTTTTCTAAAGTTTCAGATGCTTCCGGCACCGCATGTGACGCTGTCAATGTCAGGAAAGATTGCTAGCATTTTGGGCCCCCACTATGGGTGGTCCCTGTATAAGAACGAGGACCTTTTGGCGGACCTAGTTGAGTTTTTTTGCTCAGGGTCTGCCGTCCAACGGTCTTTGTGGGCCAGGTTGGAAAAAAGGGTCCCCGTGTCTGAAGCAAAGAAGAAGCGTCGCAGGACCGAGGCTGCCAACGCCGTCACACCCCTGTCGGTGGTGGACTTGGTCCTGCTCCTGAAGATTCCAAGAAGAAGGTATTATTGCGCGTGCTTTGCATGTGACATCGCGCGCACTTCCGCTCATAGCACGCGCTTCGTTGACTTGTGCGCGCGCTACGTTCTTATGTTGCGCGCGCTATTTTCCTCAGGTTCAAAGATTTGATTACTTGGACGAGAAGTAAGGTCCCCACACACCTTTCTTCTCTCCCGTCCTATGCTAGTTTCGCCACAGAATGGAACCAGCTCGCAAGTAGGCAGCATTTACAGGTTGGCGTGCACACAGATGGCGTCACAGTCTTTTCGCAGTGGCCCCTGCAGCACTTTTTTGACTATATATTTTCCTTTGATTCCATTGTTTCTAACCTCCAATACCCCAGGGAGTGCCAAGGAGAGCTGTGGATCATTGTGAGGGGGGATGGGTTGCCTTGTGGGGGGGAATCGTGGTGCCAGATGTCCATTTCCTTTGCCAACCATGGTCACTTGGCAAGGACGTTGTCCTACCACTGGACTGTTAACGTCGCCCTTTGTGGTGAGAAGTCCACCTCTGTGTTGTCCCAGGTCTGGGCTAACAATCTTGCTTTTCTGCAGAGTGCCCTTGACAGTGGTGTGGTTCCCATCCGGGGTGCATCCAGACGCTGCAGGATTTTCTGCGGTGGGGATAGCCCTTGGCTGCTTTGGTTGTCGGGTGTCACTACACATTGGATGGCAGGTAGTTTGTTCACTTACATCACGTGGTGCAAGTCCACTGCAACATGGTTGCAACAAGATGTGGATAGAACCACGGAGCGAGATGAGCAGTTGCTAGGGCTTATTGCCCCTGGGGCCAAGTGCAGGCCCATGGATATATTTGGTGTTGTCCAGAGCAGTTTGTTGAAGGTGCCTCTGAAGCGGCGTCACCTTATACCACGTGTTCTGCACCTTCTGGTTTTTGTAGGGAGGCAGGTCACTTTTTGCACTGAACGGCGCCTTTTGTGGCTGGCCAGGCCGGGGAGAAAGGCTCTTGCGCGCCAAGCTTTTTTGGGGAGGGGCGGGAGCCCGAAATCAAGTTCAATCGCGGGCTGAGTACCGCTGCACGTTGCTGTCCTCGTCTGCTTCATCTCAAAGAGACTTGGCAGCCCCGTTATAGACAACCGCAGGCCGGGGTCTCTGCTTGATACCCGAAGGCGGTGTGGTTGCGGATTGGGGGTTAGAGCATGACGGCTTGAGCACGGGGGGTGGCTTGGGGGAGGGATTCATTTGCAGAAGTGACTGGTGAGTGCCAGTGTGGTAGTACTGATTGATTGCGCCGCTAGGGCTGTCGAGGGTCGGCGTGAGAAAATGTGTAAGTGTGGCTTTTTCAAAGAGATGACACGTTGGACGAGTGTGAGGACGATTGTGAGTTTGTGCTCGCGGGGGAGGGGGGGGCTGGTGCGAAGTACCTTGTTATGCGAGGAGAAGGGGCGGAAATGGGGGCGGAGGCGGCGAGGGGGGGTGCTGGTCTAGGGGGGGGGGGGAGGTTGAACATGTCCCTGATTGTGAGCGGCCGTTTGGGGGGCGGAGGCTCTGGCTGGGGTTGACTTGCGGTACCGCGTTTCAGTGATAGAGGCCGGACGGGCCTTGGGGGCTGGCGGCCGTGTTTTCGAGTTTTGGTGTGTGCCGCAGGAGATGGGGGGCGGGGGCGCTTTGGGGGCTTGTGTGCAACTTTGTCCGGGAGGGGGGGGGGAGGGTGGTAGGCGGGGGAGGGGCGTTGTTGGGCGGTGTGCGACGTGCTGTAGGGCGACCAGGGGCGTCCCCATGAGTTGGGGCCCGTAGGGGGGGTGAGCGGGGCTGGAGGGGGGTGGTCTTTTAGCCATTCCAGCGTGCGGTATAGGGCGCTGAGGAGCAGGGGAACACGATCCTTCAGGGCGAGTTTTAAGTCGTGACAGTGTGCTGGTTTTCTTCGGCCGGAGGGGGGGGTTGTGAGTTTGGTGTACAGCGTCATGGGAACAAGCCCCCGGACGAAATTGCATCTCTCCCCCACGTGTGTGGTCGCGGACCACCATTGGGACACCACCGTGGTGAAGGGGGGGCGCCAGCATTGAATGTAGGTTTGGACCAGGTGTTCGCACGTTGGGCAGTGTGAGACGAAAGAGATAACATCCATCGGGTGCGGGTCGGGGCAAGCGTGGCAATGGCGAGGGCGCAAGTCGTCGTGGAAAGCAAATGGCGCCATGTTGAAATTTCCGGAGGACCATTTGAAAGGGAGGCCTTTGAACCACGAAGTGTGATTGTAAAAATGGAAGCTGGACGGTGCGTGGATGTTTTCGTGTTTGTGGCGAGGGAGGAGATGCTTGATTGAGGTTGTAGTCAATTTGTGTATGATTGGGAGGGGGCCCCTGGATATGCACCCTATCGGGGGGGGGGGAAGGAGGGAGGGGTCCCAGACCATCACGTGGGCGGCCCACTTTGAGTAAGCATCTGAGATTTCATTCCCCACGAACCCGGCGTGCCCCTTGATCCACCCCCAACCCTGGATCATCCCTGGGCGTAGGGAGGCCTGGATGGACTGGAGAGAGGATTCCCACGTGCCGGCTGGCGAGCGTGATGGGAGGCCTGGGGGGGTGTTCGGAGAGAGAACAGTGATAACGTGGAGGTTGTCCCCTAGCACGGCGAAGGTGAGGTGCGGGTGAGATGCAAGGGCCCACCGTAGGAACATAATAGCGGCCCAGAACTCCGATCCCTCTGATGACTGGTACGGGGACGTTTGGCACAGTACCCATCTGGAGCCATTTGGAAAAAACAGGGTGGCCGCCGACCCGTAGCCCAAGGCGCCCGCTGAGCCATCCAAGTACACCCATGTCGTGCCGGGGGACGATGCGAGGAGGAGGGCAAGGGCTGCTTCACAACCCCATTCTTCGAGGTCGTCGGGGTCAAGGGAGTGAGGTTCATCTGGGAGCCGGTACAGCTCGCCATGCAGTGACGAGTCGAGTAGGACCCCGCCGTATGGCCCGGGGGGGGGGTTGAGGATGTATTCTTGAGGGTGAAGAAGGGGGGGGGTGAGCAGTTCGTGGCGCCCCGCCAGTTGAGGGAGGACAGAAATGGCTGGGTTTTGAAAGGTGTATTCTTTCTCGTTGCGGCGGAGACCGGGGTTTTTGATGGTGTGGGTGGTGCCGTCCGAAAACTGGAGTGTGGCCGATTCTGAGTGCACTTCCGTGACTGTACCTAGGTGGAACCCCAGGTCCTGGGGCGTCCGTTTTAATCTGTTGCCGAACTTGCTGTATTGTGGTGCCGGCTTGGTGGCTAGGAACCGGACCTGGACTTTTTCTTTTGGGAGGAAAAGGGAGGGGGGGCAGGAGGCCCAGAGGCCGGTGCTGTGGTATCGGAAGCCTATGGTGTGGCATGCGTCCATGATGGTGTCTTGGATTGGGTTGCGTGTGGTGGAGAGCATTGCTTCGGAAAAAGATTCGTTTGTCGAGGCCGGGCCGTCTCCGTTGAGGTACCTTATTGCGGTGTTTACCAGGGCCATGCAAATTGAAAAAGTGAAGTGGCGGAGTCCTAAGCCTCCCTGGTGGCGAGGGGTGTAGCGGGCCTTAGGGGAGACGAGGCGGGAGATCCTGTTGGCTCTGTCCGGGGAGGGGTCATGCGCAACATTTTGCCAGATCATGGCCTGAAGGGCCCCCAACTCGTTCAGGGCCAGGGGGTGTGCCATGAGGCGGTAGGAAAGAATAGGGATGAGTTGGACGTTCACCAAGAGAATGTATTCCGAAAGGGTGAGTTGGAGGGGTTGGAGGGTTGTGAAAAATGAGCGTATTTCCGACTTGGCCAATGCCAGTGTTTGTGCCTCATGGTTGGCGGTGAAGATGTATACCCCTAGGTATTTGTAGCAATTGTGTGGTTGCCCCGTCTTTTGGTTTGTTGTCGACAGGGGGGTGCCCGAGGGGGAGGTGAAGGTTCTGGGGGGAGCTGTTCCCATAGCGTGGATCTCGGTTTTGCTGAGGTTAAGGTCTAGACCCCACTCCCTGGCGACCGTGTCGAAGAAGTTTAAAACTTGCTGTATGCGGTCCCCATTCTCTGATCGATAGAGGAGGTCGTCAACAAAGGCGTGGCCCGATTCGTGTGAGGAGGGGGGTGCAGTGACGTGGGACGGCAAGGCGAAGAGGAGCACATTCAGGTAGAGGCAGAAAAGGATTGGTGACATGGGGCATCCTTGCCGAACGCCTCTGGTTTGCAAGTGTGAGGAGTGGGTTTGACCTGACACCACTGGGAAGTCGCGAGGGGCACGGTACAAGGATTGAATGAGGTTTACAAGGGGCGTAGGAAAGTTCAGGCGGGATAGAACTGTGAAGAGGGTGGTGTGGGGGACGGAGTTAAAAGCCTTATTGAAATCAATGTAGAGGCTGTAGCTACCGACCGATTCCCGAAACGTGGATAAGAGGTTGAAAATGTGGTCCTGGCATCTGCGGTTCGGAAGCCCGCCGAACTGGGTGGGGTGTATGATGGAATGTTCAATGGCCGCTGCCAGTAGTTCTCGGTTGGCGTGTGTTGCAATTATTTTGTAAACGCTGTTCAGCAAGGCTATAGGCCTGTAATTTACCGGGTTCATCACGTCCCCTTTCTTAAAAAGCAAGATAATGTTGGCTTCGAGCCATTTCTCGGGCAACGGCCGGTGGAGGTAGTAGTTGCATACCTTCCAAATGAATTGTTGGATAGGGGGGGGAGAGACGTGCAAAGTGTAGTTGTTTGTGAAGTCCCGCCCTCCCGCCTTGTTGGGCTTGGACCTCTTAAGCGTGTTGCGTAACGATTCCCAGGTAATGTCAGGGAGGAGGCCGTGTTTTGTGGGTTCGGGGCAGGCGGGGGAGTGTGCGAGTAGGCGATCCACTAGAGTGTTCGGCGGTGCATATTCGAGGCTGCCCCCCAGGGTGAGGAGTGTAGAAGAGAAAATAGAGCCCACTTCTTTGGGGGTGGAGACGAGCTGTGTGGTGCCCGGGCGCTTCAGCGTTATTTCACCTCGTTCCACGGGGTTGAGCGCCTCGTTGATGGTGCGTTTGATCCTAGTTTTCCTCACTAGGCACCGATGGATTTTGGTGGTTGCGGCCTTGTTCACTGTGGTTTCCCACTCCTTGACGAGTTTGTTGAGCGTGTCCATGGAAGCGGGGTAATTGGGATGGTTGGGGGGGGGCAGGGTTTGCAGGGACTCTTTGATTTTCTTTACCAGAGCCGAGGAGGTAGGGCGTGACGGCGTGGTGATACCGTGGTAACTGGTCGCCACTTCCTCCAGCACCACGTCTGTGAAAAGCTCGATGTCCGCCGAGGACAAGGACTCAAAGCGGGGGAGGGTAGACTCGCACCACCGCGCCAGGGGGGCAAGGGAGTCGTGGTGCTTGGAGCGTTCCCGCTCCGTCAGTTTTCGGAAAACTTTCCTCTTAGTGGTGGGAGCTTCGGTGAAAGGGTGAGGGGGGACTTGAGAGGTGTACGTGACTGGGTGGTGGTCTGACGTTTTGTCGTCGGTTTGGATGGTTGCAGAGGTGGGGGCAAAAAATTCCGAGGCCGCCGGGGAGAGCAAAATGTGGTCAAGGCGGCTACTGCTTGCCCTGTACTGGGTGGGGTATCGGGAGAAGGACCGCTCGGTCGGGTGAAAGTGCCGAAAGGTATCGATGAGACGCGGCGGGTCGCTCGTGATCTGTCTGCGAAGCCACGGCCATTCGTTGTCCGTTTGGAGGTTCGATCCGTCTAGTTCAGGGCACATTATGCAATTGGTGTCCCCACCGAGGACGTGGTTAGGATACTGATGCATGAGTGGCCGTAGGATGTTTTCAATTTTTGAGCGGTGGACGTCCGTGCTTGGGGCGTATACCGAGACCAGCAAGGTGGGCGGGGCCCCCGGGAGAGTGAGAACGGCTGCCGCCAGCATCCCTTCTGTATCTAGTCGAGGAAGGGGGGTAACGAAGCGGGAGAGCCGGGGGGAACAGACCAAGACGGAACCATGTTCGCCTCTGGAGTGTTTGTCTTGGCTGATATTCGACACGATGGTGGCTTTAGTGCCCGAACCGTAGGCGTATACGTGGGGGAGGATGGGGGCGTGATTGATTTCTTGGAGGAAGAGGATGTCGAAGTCGTTCTTGAGGTGTCGGAGAATTTGGCTGCTCACTATGGGTTTCTTCTGCAAGTTGTGGGATAGAAAACGCAGTTCTGAAGGGAGGGGTATGGGGGGGCGGTGAGGCCGTTGGTAACCCTTCCGTAGGCGCGTTTTGGATCTCGGGGGGGGCGGGATAGGGGGGGGCTGGGGGGGCACTGGGGAGCCGGGCTGGCTGGGCTGGCTAAGGCAAAGAAAGTGCTGAATTTGGTCGGCCGGTATCCCGGCCGAGGTGAGCTCGTCGTCTAGCCCCTTGCCCGTGATGGTGGAAGCCGTGACTGGGCAAGTGGTTCACTGAATCTTGGCCCTTTTGTGTTCAGGTAGAGGGGGCTGGACAGTGCAGGAGGCGGGTACCCGGCCCTCTGGCTTTCGTGGGTTAGCTTGCCTGTGGTATGTGTCGGAGGATTAGAGCGAGGCGAGGGACGGTACGAGGGACGGTTAGCCCAAACACTTCGTCTTCTCTCCGTCGAGGTATACCGTGGTGCCACTCATGGCGTGCGGCCCCCGTGAGGACCAGGAGAGAGCGGGTAAACAGGCGGATGCGAAAGGAGTCCCCGTTGGAGGGGTTCTTAAAGAACATTGTGGTGTCCGATTGGGAACCAAAAATGGACACTGGGTCGCCTAGCAAGGGGTCGTCCCCGTGGTAGCCGATGCCCTCTCCCGGGAGATACATTGTGCCCGTGATTTGGTTGGGAGGAGGGTGTGAGAGGCCTAGCCGCTCCAGCGCGGCATTGTAGGTTTGGAGGATGGAGGAAAACTCTTCCGGGATGGGGGACGTGGCGGCGACTTTGCTCGGGCCGAGGTATGCGTGGCCGAAGTGTTGGACTGAGCGCCCGTGGTACTTCTCCCACGTGTTGTCGTGGAGAATCTTTTTTACCGTTTCCTCTTGGCTTTCGGAGAATACGTCGCGGACGTAATAAAAACAAGCGGGGAGGCGGGGGTCGATTTGAATATCCGAGGCGGGGGTGGGGGCACCGTGGTCGGGGGGTAGGAGGGTGGTCGCCTCGCCTCCTAGTGGAGCAAGCAGCGGGACGCTGGTCTCGGACATCTCTTCGATGCGGCTTGGTCCCGGCGTTGGCGTAGCGGCGCCGGCGTCCTCCGGTGCCGCGTTCCACTCGCTGATGCGCTCAGTCAGCCCCGTAGCGGGCCTTTTACGAAGGGCGGTGACAAGTTGGGACACGAAGGCCGTGGACCCCAAGGCGGCTCCCGCTTGGAGGCGCTGCACTATGGGTCGCTCGTGCTCGGCCACATCCGGGTCTTGAGCGGGGAGGATCTTCTCGAGGGCGATGAGGTTGCGGTGTAGTGGGGCAAAGGCAGCGTCTCCATATTTGAAATCATGCGCTAGCAGCGCGGATTCCCCCTTTTCGTAGACCACGAGGTAGGCTTGTTGGTGTTCGTAGGGAGGCCTCGTGGGCTCGAACGACACGTACGGGCCAAGGAACCCCGCTTGGACGCGCAAGTCGAGAGCGTGCGCCGATCTTGGGGCCACTAGGAGCACGGCGGTCTTCGGGGCCTTAGATGAGTCGTATGAGGGCGGGGCCGGCGTCGCGTGGGCTCGCTCGGGGGCGCCCGAAGGCGCGGACCTCGCGTTGCCGTCGGATCGTGACGAGAACCGCACTAATTGCCCATCTATGCCATGAAAGAGAACAATGCCGCATGAGTGGAAGAAGCGGATAGCTAACGTTTGGACACCGGTCTTCATGACGTCGCACGGTGCGTGAGTGGTGTCAATCGCCACGACCAAGGAATCTTTAGACCGGAACATCGCTCCTAGGGGCGGTGAGGCGCCCCGTCCACCGGGCAGGTTGGCGATCATCATGGTGAGCATTTCCGGAGCTTGTAGGTCTTTGTTTCTTTCCTTTCGGTCCCTAGCGATCACGGCTCGATACACTTCGGTAGTCGGCAAAGCGTGCATGTCCATTGCAAGGAGTTCTCCGGTGAGGAATTGGGCGCACTCTCGGACCTTAAACATGAGCTCGTCGGCAAAGCGAGATGGGAGTTCCCAATCAAACCGGTAGTAGGCCCAATGCGGGCTCTCGGAAGGGACTATGTGGCCAAACGGGTAGTAGGCATTTTTGGTGTTCACCGATACGTTTGCTAGCGCGGGGACAAACATTTCGTTCATTAACTTCATGAAAGCACGGGCGTCTCCAATTTTGCGTTGCCTTGGTTTAGTTTTATCTCTCTCTTCCGGCGGCGAAGGCTCAATGTGATCAAGGAATTCTATGCTCACCTCAAAACGTAGCGTTTTGTGCAACCGGAGGTCTCGCACCGTTGGATGGGCGTGCTTGGCGGCGAAGCGGAAAGGTTCAAACTTAAAATTGATGTCTTCATATCGGCACCCGTCAAAGGAAGAGGTGTTTAGGAGCAAGGCAACATACGGCATCGTTTGATGGCCGCTCGTGCGGAACTCGTAGGAGTCTTTGCCGTCCCTTTTGACCTTGTAGGCGTCCCGGAGTTGCGCCCCGTGCATACATATCACGCTAGAAATGTACGGAAGAAGAGGAAAAAGGGCGGAAGTTGAGCCTAGCATGCGAAAGGTGGCGGCAACCACTTGAGCGTCCCACGCCGGAATAACGAACCATCCTTTGAGGTCTTTGTTCTCTTCTTTGGCTTTATCTAGCACGGTTCTTAATTGTTTAGCCCACGGGGTGGCGGTGGGTGGAGACTCCTTGGCTTCGGCTTGGGAATAGTCCAACTCATACGGCTTTAGGTAGAAACGCTTGTGCTTGAACAAAAGCTTTTCGAGCTCGTTGTAGTTATTGTGCGCAACGGAAGAGACCCTACTTCGATCTAGAATTTCCGTGGAGTTGCTCCCAACGAAGGCGGATTGAATATCGGTGCCTTCCACATCCAGGTAAAACTCGGAGTAGTCTTGTAGTCGGCGGTAGACTTCGGGAACGAAAATGCGCTGGCGTGTGTCAAATATTTTGCCTTCAATGGCTTCAAGTTGGCGTGACGGAAAGCGTGTTTGCAACGGCGAATTTGAGGCTTGGTGTTTTTGAAAGAGGTGTGACGGAGAATAGTTGAATAGCGTTGAAAGGCCATCATCGGCGGCTTTGGAGCTTCCAAATAGGGTGAAATTCATGGTGTTTTCGGGATGAACGAAAAGGTGGCTTGGCGTCAATTGAAAGATTGCGAGCGTGGATTTGAACTCGGGAATTGAGATGATGATTTGAAAACTGCGGGAAGTACTCCAGAACTTGAACAGCCCAGGATTTTCTCCAATCACCGAATAGCCTGGACTACTGGTGGATCCATCAACAAAATGCTGAGGGTCAATCGAAAAAAAATAGACACTCAGAAAGTGTAGGGAGGCAGGTCACTACTGCCTTGGTACGCAGATTGGCCAAGTCTGTGCGTCCCAGTACTAGGGTCTCTGTTCAGGCTATTCTTCACAGGTCTGGTTGTCACATAGCACTACAGGGGACGGCAGAGCCAGATGGGGAAGAGACTTGGTGCCTTCTAAAGGTTTGGGAGGACCTGGCCCCCCTCCTTGGGGGTGACATGAGGATGCACACAGCAGTGGTTGCCATGTACATACTACTGGGGGACATGTATGGCACAATGTTTGAAGAGGGAGCATTGCAGGCTCCAGAGGTTGCCCAGGCTTTCCAGAGGTGGGTTCGTCCAGGAATAAGATCACCTTATATTAACTGGATGTTGCACGATGCTACAGTCACTATTCAGGCCATACAGCCCTATGGCTAGGAATGTTTTTCGGGGATCTTTTGGAAGGGAGCAACAGGGTGCTGAAGGACATTTGGTCCTCCTTTTGTGATAGAGGTGGGGGGGCAGGAAGCCTCGTGTTGCGCCGCATTAAGATGCTCAGGCAGGTTAATGACCGTCTATTCCTGTACTTTGAAGTACCAAGGTGCAACGGGACCTCCAGAAGCAACCTGTGCAATGCACAAAAATTGGCTGACGACGTTCGGGCATATTTTGCGGATGCTGCTGCTGCACTGGCAGTGGGCCGAAGAGCACTTGCTGCACTTGGCCCACTGGAAGACTGCCGCGCACTGGGGAGCCCAAGGTGGGCGACCCACCGGGAAACAGCATGGGAGACAGCTGCTGTGAGGCAGCTCGTAACGGGGACTGCGGCGCGGGCCACAGAGGCTGTCATTGAGTTGGGGAGAACTGGGTCAGCTGCTGGGACAGCGTCTGCGGAAAACAAGACAAAGCGCGAGGAAAACAAGACAAAGCACGCGCAACGAGAACTTGCGTAGTGCGCACAACGAGACAGCTAGCACGCACAACAAGAGCGTAGCACGCGCAACGGAAACAGTAGTGCGCACGGCAAGTACCTGTGGCTACATGCTCCACGGCGTCGTGGACGGCTGCTGCAGTCCCGCTTGTACAGCTGCATGTGGCGGTGGTTGCGGTGTCGCACCAGCTGCTGTGGCCCCTGCAGCAGTTGTTGGCGGTGCTGCAGGAGGCGGATACCCCCAGCCCACGGGCTGCATGGGCAAGAGGGTTACATTAAAGTACCCCTGTTCCAGCAGTAATACAAAAAGGAAAATGCAGTAACAAAAAAATCGAAAACACCAAAAAAACGGACAGAAAAGGAACAAATCTCTGTGTCTGTCAATGCATTTCAAATTGGAGGCACATTTGAAGTGCGTAGTCATAGCACGCTACTTCCAATTATATATCGCGATTTCAAGGGTTCCGGCGCTTGAAAACAGCATAGCGCGCGTGATAGTGGACATTGCGCACACTAGATAGCACGTAGCGCGCGCTATAAAACAAATAGCGCGCGCTACCACAGCTCCGCAGCAAATGCAGCAGCAGCAAGTGCAGGCTGCGGCCCAGCAAGTCGGCAGCCCACAAAAGCAGCAGCAGCAGCAGCAGCAGGTCCAACCAAGACAGCAGCAACCCCAAGTGCAAGCACAGTTTCAGTCTCCCCCACCCGGGCCACGTACGGGCTTCGCCTTCAGCAGCGACTTCAAGAATCGAATCTGGCCCAACCCAAACAGCACCATCTGCGCCCAAGGGCCCGACTGGGCATGGCTGAAGGACGTGACACCGGCCTACCTCTTCGAGGTGGCCTTCTACAAGTTCTGGCGCCAAAGGGCCACGGCGATTGCCAAGATCCCAGACGGAGCCGTGAAACCCTGCTGGCATGACGAGAGCATTACTGGCCACTGGTGCAGTCTGGCGAACCTGTTGAACCCCTCCGTGCCAACCCTAGAAGGACAAGCTGCCTGTGGACACTGCCAGGTGGAGGAGTACGAGCTGTTGTTCTCGTGCTGGGCAAGTTACGGGTGGGGTCACGTTCGGACCCACACGCCTCTGGGTGCCACCGCAAAGACCGTACACCACTTCTACTTCAACAAGGACCCACCGAGCTTCATCAACGCGACCGATGCGGGGGCAACGGCCTTCAAGAACGAGTGTGCCTCGGTGAGAAGTGCCGGTGCCAGTTTGCTGCGGGGGTCAGCCAAGAAAGGAGCCAGTGCCGCAAGGGCACTTGCAACCGGCGCCAAAGTCAAAACCACGGCGGTCAAGGACGAGGAGCAGCCGCAGCAGCAGCAAGTGCAGCAGCAGCAGCTCCAACAGCAGGCATCCGTGCAGCAGGCAACACTGCAGCTGCTCCAGCAGCAGCAGCGGGTGCAGATGGCCCAGCAACAGCAACAACAACAACAACAACAGGCACAGGCACAGGTACGCGCTATGTTTGCCATTGCGCGCGCTTTCGACATTTTTGCGCGCGCTTCATTTGCCGTAGCACGCGCGATTTGTTTGTTTGCGCGCGCTACGGCCCCACCTTCTGTTGGGATGCAGCGTTCTAGGGCGTGGTGCGGAACCCCTAGTTAGAACGCAATTTCTGGAACACCCACCTACCCTCAATTTTGGGGCAAACCACCTAAAAAAATGGATTCACCACCCTCAAAAACCCCCCATCCCCTTTCTTTCCCCACATAACCCTCATTGTAGGGGTGGTTTTTTTGGGGGGGGTCAAAGAGTTAGAGCACAGTTAGAACAGAGTTAGAACGCACTCAGAGCACCTTGCTCTAACTAGTTATCGCGCTAGTTATCGCGCGATAACTCAGTTATCGCGTAGTTATCGCGTGTAGTTATCGCGCACCCCTCCTCCCTCCCTCCGTAGAACAAACAACACAAAACACTTGGCACAAAGCATGTGTGGTCGTTTTTCATACAAAGTCATCAACGTCTGAGGCCTTGGCTGCCTCCAGTCCCAAAAGCCCTTGCTCCAGGGCGTTCATGGACATGCAATGGTGCATGTGGCGGAGGGACACACTTGGCCTCACCAAGGACCAACCCTGAAAACAATTTTTGAGCCTCATTTTGTAAGGCCCATGCCGATACTCCGTTGGGATGGAGGATAACTGAAAAATGTTCCTCCATTTCTCGGCAAAAAAGGTGGAATGTGCCAAGCACCAATGGATCCACCTGGTGGGGGACCAACCTGAGTCTCCCCACGCTTTTGAAAATTTTGTGGTCAACGCACGGTGGCGTTCCACTTGGGTTAGAGTGTACAACTCCCTCACCCTCCAAAGCTCATACAAACCCTCAATGCATTTCACCATGACATGCACAACAACCCATAACATAGGTCCCCAAGGGGTCCTCACTGTGGGGACATGCTCTTTGAGGCAATCCACAAATTGCCTGTGGAAGGGGGGGGAGGTTAGGAAAACTTTGGTGCTTGTTAGATCGAAATCTTTTTATGTGGCCCTTGAGGCCGAAGGGAGGCGTTCCCTCAGAGGGATGCCTGATGTCTCATCCTTGAGGGCTTGTTTGAAGAGCTTGGGCCTTACCAGGGGTACCAGGGGGGAGGGCCTGAAGGGTGGTCTCAATGCGCTTTGCAATGCCGTTTAGGATGCGGCATGCTGCATGTTGGTAGTCCCCCGGCCGCCTATCAGGGGTCACACTTCTCAAGAATGCCCCCCACCTTGAGGTGGACTCCACCCCCCTTTGCTCAACAATCCCATTGGGGTCTTTGCACAACCAACACTTAGACCCAGCCCCCCCCATTGCTTGCATCCCCTTCCCATCCCCTGTCAAAATGACAGTGCAAGTCAAAAATTGGTTTTGAAAGAGGACAACGTCCTCTTCCACATCCCTCACCTCTTGGTTGAGGTTGGCGGAGATGTCCAGACTTCTCAAAAAAGCCTGTTCATCCCCGCCATCCATGCAAAACCATGAGGCCCATAGCTTCACCTTCGAAGCATATTTTGCCCCCCCCCCATACATTAACCCATACATCCGCACGGGTAGAGGATGCCTTCCACAAGGAAGTCGCATCAACTGAAATAACAACAATGGCAACGCCACTAGGGGGGGGTCTCCCGATAACTCGGGCCATGAATATTGCATTTTGCACAATTGATTGCAAAGGCACATGGGCAGCTGCCCTATTGCGGCCTGTGGTAGACTTTACAATGGGTGTTTGGGGAAAGTAGGGCATGATCCGTTGCCGAACGGTCCTTAGGTCCCGTTGTGTGCAACGGCGGGGCATTCGCAAAAGGGCCCGTTGGGAGAGATGCATGCTGCATGCCATGCGTAGCATGCTCAGGGCCTCATGCTCCTAAGCTGTTAATGCAAGATGGCCGCCAAGTGGGCCAGATAGGGCAGTGCACGCCCCACCACTTAAACAAACTTCGCCTTTGGTGTTGGTGCCACACACAACGTTTGGGTCACCCAATAGAACTCGCACCAGCCGCTGAACCGCCTTCAAACGCCGCCGCCGGGCCTTGGGGCACTGCAGATCGGTGTACCGCCGGAGGTTAGCTGTGTTGAGGGCCCGCAGGGCCTCATTGACAGCTTTATCCGTGAAGAATAAGAGGACCTGGGCAGGAAATGAGGGAGGGTTTTGAAGCAAGGGCCCAAAAAACACACGCGATAACCCACGCGATAACCCCCGCGATAACTAGGTTATCGCGCGATAACCCCCGCAATAACCCCCCGCGATAACTAGTTAGAGCGCGATAACCCCCCGCGATGACTAGTTAGAGCACCCAATTATCGCGCGATAACCCCCGCGATAACTAGTTAGAGCAGGGGTTAGTGCGCACTAACTGGAGGGGTTAGAGCAAGCGTTGGGCACCCTAAAACCTTCACAAACGTTGATTTTGCACCCAGGAAACCTTGGAGATGTCAACAATGTGCAGGCACGGGGCACAATCACAAATTCAAATCAGTCAAATGGACATGTTTCGGGCTAGTTGCCCCTCCTCAGCTGAGAGAGTACACAATGACAAACCATGGTGGGCATCCCACCAAAGCAGAAAAAATAGAAACAATGAACAACAATCGAATCACAAATTACACTAGCTGGAGGGGTTAGAGCAAGCATTGGGCACCCTAAAACCCACGGACACCAGCTGCTGCCGCCACAGAGGCGTGCAGTGCAGAACCCCCCCCGCACTATAAAAAATCACGCTCCACCGCTCGCCCTCCCATGGCAATGGAGCGTGTAGTGCCCTAGTGTTGAACAACACCGGGGCTTGGGGGGTGGCGGTGCATGCCCAACCCTCCACCGCCCTACCCTTGCACACACGAGTGTGCCGCTTTTTTTCCCTCATGGAGGCATTCAGCAGGCCACCACTCTCCACCAAAAACTCACCCCCCGTGAAAGACCCCACACACACAATAAGCGCCATGGGCGCCCCATCCCGCAAATGGGAGTGGAGGCCCATGGTGTCCGTCCCTTGGGGGCGAACAACTTGGATGCTACACCATGTGAACCATGGTGGAGCATTGGAGGTGCAATACCCATTGAGGTCTGCAACCAAGGGGGTGAGGGCAGGCCTGAGGGTAGCAGCGGCCATGCATGTGGGTCGCCCTAAAATTAGAGGGGTTGGGGTTTCCACTTCCCACGAGGCCGAAGTGGCACATGTCCACTTGGGCCCCGTATCGCTCCTCCCCACGAAAAATGCCCTTGGGCAACCCCCTTAGCAAACCCAGGAGTTGGGATGCAGCGTTCTAGGGCGTTGTGCGGAACCCCTAGTTAGAACGCAATTTCTGGAACACCCACCTACCCTCAACTTTGGGGCTAACCACCTAAAAAAATGGATTCACCACCCTCAAAAACCCCCCATCCCCTTTCCTTCCCCACATAACCCTCATTGTAGGGGTGGTTTTTTTGGGGGGGGTCAAAGAGTTAGACCACAGTTAGAACAGCGTTAGAACACAGTTAGAGCACCTTGCTCTAACTAGTTATCGCGCTAGTTATCGCGCGATAACTCAGTTATCGCGCAGTTATCGCGGGTAGTTATTGCGCACCCCTCCTCCAACCCCCAATAGGACAAACAACACAAAACACTTGGCACAAAGCATGTGTGGTCGTTTTTCATACAAAGTCATCAATGTATGAGGCCTTGGCTGCCTCCAGTCCCAAAAGCCCTTGCTCTAGGGCGTTCATGGACATGCAATGGTGCATGTGGCGGAGGGACATACTTGGCCTCACCAAGGACCAACCCCTAAAACAATTTTTGAGCCTCCTCTTGTAAGGCCTATGCCGATACTCCGTTGGGATGGAGCAAAACTGAAAAATGTTCCTCCATTTCGGGGGGTACCAAGGGGGAGGGCCTGAAGGGTGGTCTCAGTGCGCTTTGCAATGCCGTTTAGAATGCGGCATGCTAGCTGCATGTTGGTAGTCCCCCGGCCGCCTGTCAGGGTCACACTTCTCAAGAATGCCCCCCATCTTGAGGTGGACTCCACCCCCCTTTGCTCAACAATACCATTGGGGTCTTTGCACAACCAACAATTAGACCCAGCCCCCCCCATTGCTTGCATCCCCTTCCCATCCCCCGTCAAAATGACGGTGCAAGTCAAAAATTGGTTTGCAAAGAGGACAACGTCCTCCTCCACATCCCTCACCTCTTGGTTGAGGTAGGCGGAGATGTCCAGGCTTCTCAAAAAAGCCTGTTCATCCCCGCCATCCATGCAAAACCATGAGGCCCATAGCTTCACCTTTGAAGCATACTTTGCCCCCCCCCATACATTAACCCATACATCCGCACGGGTAGAGGATGCCTTCCACAAGGAAGTCGCATCAACTGAAATGACAATAATGGCAACGCCACTAGGGGGGGGTTTCCCAATAACTCGGGCCATGAATATTGCATTTTGCACAATTGACTGCAAAGACACATGGGCGGCTGCCCTATTGCGGCCTGTGGTAGACTTTACAATGGTTGCTTGGGGAAAGTAGGGCATGACCCGTTGCCGAACGGTCCTTAGGTCCCGTTGTGTGCAACGGCGGGGCATTCGCAAAAGGGCCCGTTGGGAAAGATGCATGCTGCATGCCATGGGTAGCCTGCTCAGGGCCTCATGCTCCTGAGCTGTGAATGCAAGATGGCCACCAAGTGGGCCAGACAGGGCAGTGCACGCCCAATCACTTAAACAAACTTCTCCTTTGGTGTTGGTGCCACACGCAATGTTCGGATCACTCAATAGAACTCGCACCAGCCGCTGAACCGCCTTCAACCGCCGCCGCCGGGCCTTGGGGCACTGCTGTGTTCAGAGCCCTGAGGGCCTCGTTAACAGCATTATCCATGAAGAATATAAGAGGACCTGGGCAGGAAATGAGGGAGGGTTTTGAAGCAAGGGCCCAAAAAACACACGCGATAACCCACGTGATAACCTCCGCGATAACTAGGTTATCGCGCTATAACCCCCGCGTTCACCCCCCGCGATAACTAGTTAGAACGCGATGACCCCCCGCGATAACTAGTTAGAGCACCCAATTAGAGCGCGATAACTACCGCGATAACTAGTTAGAGCAGAGGTTAGTGCACTATGCACATGCGCACTAACTGGTGCTCTAACCCCGTTCTAACCCCGTTCTAACTAGTTAGAGCACACAAAGACCCCGTTATAACCCCGTTCTAACCCTGTTCTAACTAGTTAGAGCACACAAAGACCCCGTTCTAACCCCGTTCTAACTAGTTAGAGCACACAAGGGACCCCGTTCTAACCCCGTTTTAACTAGTTGGAGCACACAAAGCCCCCGTTCTAACCCCGTTCTAACGTCGTTCTAACTAGTTAGAGCACACAAAGACCCCGTTCTAACCCCGTTCTGACTAGTTAGAGCACACAAAGACCCCGTTATAACCCCGTTCTGACTAGTTAGAGCACACGAAGATCAAATCGCAAAAAGTGCAAAAAGGGCAATATCGAGCAAACGAAACATGGGGCTTGGGGGGTGGCCTTGCATGCCCAACCCTCCACCGCCCTACCCTTGCACACACGGGTGTGCCGCTTTCTTTCCCTCAGGGAGGGATTCAGGAGACAACCACTCTCCACCCAAAAATCACCCCTGGTGAAAGACCGCACACACACAATAAGCGCCATGGGCGCCCCATCACGCAAATGGGCGTGAAGGCTCATGGTGTCCGTCCCTTGGGGGCGAACAACTTGGATGCTACACCATGTGGAGGTGAGGGTGCGCACCTGCGCCTCAGAAAACCCCCGGCGCTGCTGGAGGTCATCCCCCCTCCTTCGCTGCCCCTCCACCTCCACCCTGAGCTGGGCCGCCTCCACCTCCGCCTTCCGCCTCCCCTTCTCGGCCTCCCTCAGGGCCCCCCTCATCGCCTCCACCTCCTCCCCCCTCTTGTTGGCAAGGTTGAGGGCCTGGTCCAGGGCACGCTGGGAGTTGCCCTGGACCTTTTCGGCCTTTGCCAAGGCCGACTTGTGGTCGCCCGACCGACCCTTGGCCAGTGCGGCCTCAACACCCGTGGCGGCCGCTTGCTCCACCAAAACCTGGCAAGCGTCCGTCACGTGGGTGGCCACACTGGCCCCCAAGGCCTCCACATCCAGGGCCTCGGGGGGGGGCTGGGCTGCCACATTTGCCACCTTCCACGGCTTGGGGGAGGGGGTGGGGCCCTTACCCCTATGGGGGGGGGGGCATCCGCCTCAACAACCACCACCTCAGGCCGCCGCTTCGTCTGCTTTCCCGGCCTTCCCCCCTTGGCGCCTGGGCTTCGTCCTTGACAAAAAAATGCGGCAGCTGCACGATGGTGGCCTGAGAAAAACAAAAGAGTAAAAAAAAAACCACGCGATAACTGCCGCGATAACTCGCGCGATAACCTAGTTGGAACGCGATAACCCCCGCGATAACCCCCCGCGATAACCCCGCGATAACTAGTTAGAACGCGATAACCTAGCGCGATAACTAGTTAGAGCACCTAGTTAGAACGCGATAACCTAGCGCAATAACTAGTTAGAGCAGGGGTTAGTGCAGGGTGTTGTGGGAAGTTTTCACACCTGGTGACATGGGCACATGCCTTGGCCCTCCTTCTTGGCGTCGTCCAGCACCAGCTTCATCCTCCTCAGCCACACGAAGTCCGTGACGGCGGCATACTCCCCGACTTGCCTCCACTCCACCACCTGGGCCACCCCCTCGACCTCAGGGGCCACCCTTGCCACTTACAACATTGTTCCCAACAAGAGCAATCTGCTCAGTGCTAGCACTGAGCAGATTGCTCAATGCTGACCCCATAGGGGTCCTCCACCACCACCTAGCTCCTCCTCCCCCCCCTCCACCTCCTCCCCCTCCTGGCATGGCACACAAAGGCCATCTTTGTGGGCGGCGCGCAAAACCGCCCGGTCGTAGCCGTAGCACTTGGCTACGACCTTCCCCCTACACCTAACCGCCCCGTCACACTGGACTGACTTGGCCACCCGGCGACCAGGTGCAGCTCCATCCGACACCCCCCACCACAGTTTTCTTCGCCATCTCCAGCACACGATCTGCCACCCTTTTGAGGACTGGCAGATCATGGAGCTTGTGGGGGTTGTGCTTGTGGTGGTTGGCACCCCCATACTTGCCATACAATGTGCGGCGGGTCCCAGAATCTTGGGGCCTGCCGACAATGGGGGGGTTCTCATTGAAAATGGGTGCCTTCTCTGAGAGAGGCACCCTATCCAAATCGTCCAAAAGACTTTGCAGCTGCACATCACTCAAAAAATCGTGCTCCAGGAGGTGGTTGACCACCAGCCTTTCCCCCACAATGAGCACAAGGTCATTGGGGTCCCTATTAAAGGCCCCCATGCAAGGGCTCGGCGGCAACCACCTCCTCCGCCTCCCCAATAAGGGGGGGTGTTGCCCCAAAAGAAAAAAGAATCACCCCCTGCCCCGAAATAATGTTGGGAGTGGTGACCGCATACCACTCACGCTCCAAAAAGGAGTGCATTAGGAACTTGTTTTCGGGGTTGTCAGTGCAGACCCGGCAAGTGTTGTGGGTGAGGGGTCGGGGGAACCATCCATCCGACTTCCCCTTCCCCTTGCCCGGTCGGATCCTTCCCTTCTGCACACTAATCATGAGGGGGCTGTGGGGCTTCTCCTTCCCCCTCCCAGCCCCCACCTCCTCCACTTCCTCCACTTCCTCCTGACCCACATAAAGAGTACTTCGTCCCCGCACCCTTCTCGGCATGGGCGGTGACGGACTCCACCACGGCGTCCACATCCTCGGGATGCAGCTGAATCAAGAATCCAGCAACCCTTGGATTTACCTCTATCAACTCGGAGATGTAGTTGCTGAGAACAAGGGGGTCTCTGTGGTCGGCCAGGAAGGGGGACTTATGGACAAGGAGTCCAAAGTCCACACCACGTTCAAAGCGAGTCGCCACAGGGCGCCTCACATTTGCGTCACCCATCGTAAACCCCTCGGGACCGCCAAGGGGACAGACCCCAAGGAGCTTTTGATGGTGCTCGCACCAAGCGTGGGCAGCAGCAAGGGCCATTTCAAAGAATATGAAAGCTTTGAGAGCTAAAGCGAAAAGGGGAAACATAAAATGAAGCGCGATAACCTACGCGATAACTCGCGCGATAACTAGTTATCGCGCGAGATACGGGGCAGCTGCAAGATGGTAGCCTGAAAAAAACAAAAGAAACAAAAAAAGACACGCGATTACCCCCGCGATAACCCCCGCGATAACTAGGTTATCGCGCGATAACGCCCGCGATAACCCCCGCGGTAACTAGATTATCGCGCGATAACCGACGCGATAACTAGTGCTCTAACCCCGTTCTAACCCCGTTCTAACTAGTTAGAGCACACAAAGATCAAATCGCAAAAAGTGTAAAACGGGCAATACCGAGCAAACGAAACATGCAAGGCACATTGTTGCATCATAGTGCACCCATGTAACATGTGAAATTCCGGGTTCCAACCATATTAACAACACCCAAAATTGGGGGGGTTCCGAACCACGCCCTAGAACGCTGCATCCCAGTCATTGACTCCCACTCCTACTCCCGCTACCCTGACTCTGCACCCCTTGCGGCGCCAGCCCCTGCTGGGCGGTGAAGGAGGCACTGAGGGTGGAGGTGAGGCTGCGCACCTGCGCCTCAGCCACCCCCAAGCGCTGCTGGAGGTCATCCCCCCTCCTCCGCTGCCCCTCCACCTCCACCCTCAGCTGGGCCGCCTCCACCTCCGCCTTCCGCCTCCCCTCCTGGGCCTCCCTCAGGGCCTCCCTCATCGCCTCCACCTCCTCCCCCCTCTTGGCGGCCAGGTCGAGGGCCTGGTCCAGGGCACGCTGGGTGTTGCCCTGGACCTTTTCGGCCTTCGCCAAGGCCGACTTGTGGTCGGCCGACCGACCCTTGGCCAGTGCGGCCTCAACACCCGTGGCGCCCGCCTGCTCCACCAAAACCTGGCAAGCGTCCGTCACGTGGGTGGCCACATTGGCCCCCAAGTCCTCCACGTCCAGGGCCTCATGGGGGGGCTGGGCCGCCGCCACCTTTGCCACCTTCGATGGCTTGGGGGAGGGCTTGGGGGCGGGGGTTTGGCCCTTACCCCTAAGGGGGGGGGGGGCATCCGGCTCAACCACCACCACCTCAGGCCCCCGCTTTGTCTGCTTTCCCGGCCTTCCCCCCTTGGGTGCATACTGCCGAACCCAATCGGCAGTGGCGTCCACCACAGAAGGGGGGGGGTCATATGTACCCTTCGATGCCGCTGCCGCCGCTGCCGGTGCCGTTGCCGCCCATCGGGCCTGGGCGGCACCTGCTGGGTCCAGGCCGGATCCGGCTGCCTGGCGGCCAGGGTGACCCGGTCCAGGGGGGGGTCGTTGTGGGCGTCGCCCAACTCCTCGCGGGACGCTAGGTGGGGCACCACCACCTCGCGCGCCACATGCCCCCTGGCGGTGCTGGCCTCGCTGCCTCCCGAACGTCGAGAGCGCTGCGACCCCTCACTGCGCACACTGCCGGCCTCGCTTGGTGCCCGTCCACCGCCGGTGCCTGCGGGCTGGTCGCCACCGGGGCCTTCGGCGGGCTTGGCGTGCTCCTCGGGCAATCGGGGGCGGGGCTTGTACTTGCGCTTTGTGTGGTGCCGAATATCCGGCGACCAAGTGGTGAACGGGACCTGCATGCAGATGTGGGGAGGTGTGCCAGGCACAAATTGAGAAAGGGGGAGTGGACACGAGGCAATGCAAGAGCAAAAGGAGCAAATTGGACGAAATTCACAGAAATTCGTACGAGATTCGTACGAATTTCGTACGAATTTCGTGCGAATTTCACATTTCGAGAAAATTCAAACAAATTTTTTCACGTGAAATTCGTACAAAATTCGTACTAAATTCGTACGAATTTCGTACGAATTTCGTACGAATTTCACGTGAATTTCGTCCAATTTGCCAATACACAAATGGGGTGTCCCACAGTAAGGGGGCGCATAGTAACCCCCCCAAAATGGACACCTCTGCCATTACCACATCTGCCCATATTGCTAGGACCTAGGCGCATATTTATGTTCTCCATGTCCAAAATAGGGGAGGACATGTGTCTCTCCGCCCGTATGCCCTCGGTAGACAAAGTTGAAAAAAGTCAGTAACCCCCCCCGTTTGGGTCAGTAAGGGTTACTGATCTTGGGTCAGTAACCCCCTTACTGAGCAGTAACCCCCCTTGCTGAACCCCCCTTACTGACTCAGTAACCCCCTTACTGACTCAGTAACCCCCCCCTTACTGACTCAGTAACCCCCCCCTTACTGACTCAGTCACCCCCTTACTGACCCCCCTTACTGAGTTTTGCGTTGTGTCCTTCCTGCACACTTTTGTTCTCCTTTTAGACTTCTTGTGGCCCCGGAGTGCCATGGCTTGTGCTGGGCTGCTGGCTGCCTTCCCGCCCGTCCTAACGTGGGTCAACCATGTCAATAACCTAGTTGGGACACGCGGGTACGGGGGGGGGGGTTGGTTTGTCGAGCATGGTGCGGTTGTTAAGCATGCAAGTGAGTTCGTTGAGTTTCCCGCGGATACGGATTTTGGTTCCGTCAAGGTGACTTTCCCCCTCTTTGACAAGAGGGCACCGTGTGTGCTTTCCGATTTTATCCTCGACATCGCAGCTCGCCACCCCCACGTGCCGTGTTTCCAGATCCGCCTCCCTTTCGCAGAGTATGACCACCTTACCAAAGTGCTCGATAAGGAAATCACCAGAACAGTGAACAAAACCCAAAAACTTTGGGTTGCACCGTTGCATGGTGCAGTTCAATTTAGTGTCCAGAAGCTGAAACCTCGCGATTTTCAAGAGGGACAATGGTGCCCCCAACAATGCGTGCAGCAACTTCGCTATGTTCGCTCAACAGATTGTGAGGAACGGGTGCCGGTTTACTCTGTTCACAGCCGCCAGCCACAAGCTTGGATCGAAGACCTTCCTGGTGCAACAACACCAACAAAATACACCACCGGGACTATTTTAGCTCTACCACTCCAGAGCGGCCCATGTTTGCTAGGTAGCGCTGAGCCTCGCACCGCCATTGTTCTGCCCCCTGCCCCAATGGTTAACCAGGTCAAGGAAAAGTTGCTCGAGTTCGAGCATTGGTTTGCTCAAGGTGGGGTTGCCTCTGTTTACGGCAGACCTCCGCAGTGAGTTTGGTGGTTTGGACCACAAACTGCGCAAGAACATTTTTAATAGCACCATGCCCACGTATGCGCGCCCTGAGGATGGTCCCGCACGGCAAGTGGTGTACGGTGTGCCGCCTCCCCCCCCGCCGGGTTTGGTGAGGACCCAGTTCCCGGGTGTCGAGCACCCCTTACCCGCGCTCTTGCGCTGGGCTGCACATGTGCGGCACCAGGTCGATGAAGCCACCCAGCTCCGCCACATGGTGACGGCGATGGCCTATATCATCGCCAATACACATGACCCGCAGTTTCCGCACCGCGATTTTCCGCCTGATTTTTTGCCAAGCGGTCAATTCGCATGGTCGGCATTCTCTCCCGTCACCATGGACTTGGACGTGCTTGATGGCACCGAGAGCACATTTGTGTACGGGTCCACAAGATGCACCCCCGACCCGTGGCATGAAGTGCCGATGGGAATGCGCCGCAACGACCTGTGGATCATTCATAGTTTGTTAGTCCATTGGGGAGGGGGTATTCCTAAGGCCTTGGACCTCCCTGCGCCCGGTGACATGGATGCCCTCCCGCGCGTGGTTGCATTTTGCGGACTGTCAACCGTCCTGGTTGACTACGATGTCACAGACCCTGTGGTCCCCCCCCCATGGGCACGGCGTGAGGCGGAGGCGGTGGGCAAGGAAGTGTGTGGTGTGGTGTCCTGCAGGCGGAAGGTGGGTGGGTCGAGTGCGCGGTGTTTCGGGTGCAAGCAAGCGTTGTTGTGTGGGACACACAAGGGTGTGTTGTACAACGCTTGCGATGAGCCCGCCAATGAGGCGCCAGCAGCCCAGCCCAGCAACGCACTGCCAAGCCACTTCCCCACAATGCTGACATGCCTGATGCCGGGTGGAGGCGAGTTGCTGACGGCACATTATGCTGCTGTGCCGTTCGATGCTAGCCCTGTCCCTCAGGACACCACCCCGGCGCCGAGTGACTGCCCATTCCGGGTGCAACACGAGGATGACGCCCCGCTACCGCAGCCGGGTGTCGGCGGTTGCCGCATGGTCCTGAAGACCAGGCCGGGCACCATCCTCGTTGTTAATGGGGGTCGATTTGCAGGGTTCCAAGTGCCCACCACTGACAACGACGAGGTGACGGTCTGGCGGTGGAACCTGCTGCCCCCCCCCGCCTGCCCATTATGGACATCTCCGTGCTGGCGGCCTCGGGTCACGTGCGGGACGACCCCCACGGCAAGAAGGGGGACTACATGTGTGCATGCCATCAGGTGAATGTGTTTCTTTCCTTTTTTGCCTTTGCTATTTTTTGTATGCATTGCTGCCTGTTTTGCCCCTTTGTCACTGTTCTGTCATGGATGTGGGTTTGGGCTTGGGTTTGGGCTGGGGGTTGGGTGTGGGTTTGGGTGCGGGTTTTGGTTTGGGCCTAGGTTTGGGTTTGGGTCTGGGTGTATGCTTTGGCGCGCTTTGGGTTTGTGTGTCCATGCCTGCCCTGCTCCCCCCGCTCCCTCCTGTGTCCCTTTTGCTCTTTGCTCTTTAGGAATTCGATGATTTGTTGTTGATGGGAAGGGGAAAACCCAAGAACCCCCAGTGATTATTCGTGCACCATGCCCATAAAGGGGCTAGGAATCTTTGTTGTTGAGGGGAAGGGGAAAACCCAAGAACCCCCAGTGATTATTCGTGCCCCATGCCCATAAAGGGGCTAGGAATCTTTGTTGTTGAGGGGAAGGGGAAAACCCAAGAACCCCCAGTGATTATTCGTGCCCCATGCCCATAAAGGGGCTAGGAATCTTTGTTGTTCAGGGGAAGCGGAAAACCCAAGAACCGCCAGTGACTATTCGCCTGCCTCGTCACAACACGGGGGGGGGGGGGGGAGGGACACCCACCCCCCCAATTACATCCGTCACTGATTTCCGTCACACACAGTCACAGACCAGTCACAGATAGTCACAGACAGCCACAGATAGTCACAGACAGTCACAAACAGTCACAGATAGTCATAGACCACAGGCACAGACAAATGCCAGATGACAGTAAGGGGGGGGTTACTGAGTCAGTAAGGGGGGTTACTGACTCAGTAAGGGGGGGGGTTACTGAGTCAGTAAGGGGGTTACTGAGTCAGTAAGGGGGGGTCAGTAACCCCCTTACTGACTCAGTAACCCCCCCCCTTACTGACTCAGTAAGGGGGTTACTGACCCCCCCTTACTGACTCAGTAACCCTCTTACTGACTTAGTAACCCCCCCTTACTGACCCCCCTTACTGAGCCAGTAACCCCCTTACTGACCCCCCTTCCTGAGTTTTATGAGCTGTAACTGGGTTAGGGTAGGAGTGGGCTCTGAGGGGGTGTGGAAGGGGGTTGCATGCATCCCTATGTGTTGTAGGCTACCGTTGACTTGTTGCCCCGGTTGATCCCGGCAGATCTCCCCTTGGAGGACGTGGCACCCAAGGCGGGTAGTGCAAAGCCGGCCACAATCCAGGCTGCAACAGTGGTGGGTCCGACCTCGGTGAATACCGTGCAGTGGCCCACGGGATCAACCCCCGTTGTCCTCAATGCGGGGTCTGCCGTGTGGTCTGTTGGGCATACCACGTGGCACAAAGAATTTGAGCTGAAATTCAAGGTATGTGTAGGTGCGACATGTCACGGAATTTAAGTTTGCAGGTTGATATGCCCCAAAGCAAATAAAGGGGCTAGTTCCTTGTACGTGGCGGAGGTCTTCAGTTGAAATCGTTTAGTTACCCTTCCCGCCCATCGTTGCAGGAGGGGAAGACCATGCAAACGGTGAGGGTGCAGCTGCCCGTGCCCGTGGATGGAGTGGAGGCCGCGGGCCAACCGGCGCCGCGATTTTGGCTTTGGACGAGCTTCTCACGTGCCAACACCGCGCACTATTACATCTGCATCGACGAAAATGTGAAGCGGATGAAGCTGCGCGGACTTGGGCAAATCCGTGGCGTGGGCGGTTGTCGGGCGTGCTGTCTCCGAGTCGGTCAGTGAGGTAGTCCCAGAGGACACACAAGACGCAATGAGAGCGCTTGTGGGACTACCGGACCGCCTCGAGAGGATCGTGAAGGAGGCCGCCAAGGGTAAGGCATCCAAAGCAGAGGCGGACCTGGCCGCAATGCGGCAAGTGACCGCTCAGCAGAAAGGTAGGATCGTGGAGTTGGAAGCGCAAGTGCGCACGCTCCAAGAGGCGGTCCAAGCCGAAAAGCAGAAGACCGCAGAAGAACGCTCGGCACGAGAAAAGGCAGAGACAGAGGCACAGGTGGTAGCAATGCACAAGAATGAGTTGCTGCAGGTGATCGGACAAGGGAAGAAGTGATGAAGCATGCAGGTGCACGCGTCGTTGGGCGTGCGACTGAGAGCATGAATGGATGGGTGGTTGCACGCGTGAATGGGCGCGTGAATGGGCGCGTGAATGGGTGTGTGAATGGGCGCGTGAATGGGTGCGTGAATGGGCTCCCGAGCGGATGGGTCATTAGACACGTGGATGGGCGCGTCAATGGGTGCGTGAAAGGGCTCATGAAGGGATGGGTCATTGGATGCGTGATTGGGCGCGTGAATGGGCTCATGAATGGGTGCGTGATCGGGTGCCTAAAGGCACGTCCAATTCCTTTTCTGAGCAATGACAATGTGGTTGGCGCAGTGATGATGTGTTTCATGAGAGGTCCACCGATATCAACAATCTTTCCAACTCTTGTGACTTGAGGGTGCAGACAATGTCCTTTTGTGTTGTGCAACGCTTTGCTAGTGTCCATGGCATGGGCAAACCATCTAAAAGAGTGAAACCACATTCAACCCCTAGGAAAACAGTTGCCTCGGTACACCACTTTCTAGGTCAGTAAGGGGGGGCAGTAAGGGGGTTACTGACTCAGTAAGGAGGTCAGTAAGGGGGGGGTTACTGAGTCAGTAAGGGGGTTACTGAGTCAGTAATGGGGGGTCAGTAACCCCCTTACTGAGTCAGTAAGGGGGGGGGTTACTGAGTCAGTAAGGGGGTTACTAACCCCACCTTACTGACTCAGTAACCCCCTTACTGACTCAGTAACCCCCCCTTACTGACCCCCTTACTGAGTCAGTAACCCCCTTACTGACCCCCCTTACTGCCCCCAATTGATGAGTAGAGACCAACGCAACAAGGATGCCGTTTTCCTTGTGCACAGCTTTTTATAATGGAAGCGGCGCCGGATACGTTTGAGGCGCACCTACAACGTCTCACCCTTACACCACTGGAAGCCCTCAAAGACCCCAAGACCAAGCCACAACGCAAGAAGTGCCTTGCACGCGTGGCAAGCGCCCTGCTAGGCACCCACGTCACCAACGTTGCCATAGCGGGCACGGGGATAACCTTGGGCATCCCAAGTGACGGCGGTGACGACTCTGATACCCCCGTGGAGGAGGCTGCTTCCCTTGTTGAGCGGATGATCGACATGCAAGCTAGTGCGGCAGTTATACAAGCTGCCACGCACTTGCACGCGGGCCGACTTGGATAAAGCCCGCCGCCACATGCGCCCCTACACGGCCCACCCGATGGCTGTCTTTGGCAGTGGCATGTCCCAAAGAGCCGCTGCCGCTGTCCCACTATGGAATGTGGTGAGCACACAAGTTGCATTGGCACAACAGTGCCAAATGCCTCCCCCTACACTAAGATCAAGGTCATTGTAGCCCCAGATGCCACACCCCTGTGGCGCACATCGGCCACGCGCTGCGACGTCTACGTCCACGTGTGGGGTACCCCGAGTCGAGCCAGCGATGTAAGGAGGTGGGCCACATGGTGGGCCCTTGATGGTCCTGACGATGGACGATGCCTCCGTGCCGTCGACCGGCTTGCCGTCCTAGACAGGGAGGTTGAAGACCTTGAGCAGGATAGGGATATAATGTGGGGGGGTACAAGGTACACTTTTGAGGTGTTTGTCACCGGGGATGGAAAGCTGATGTTAGTCAGTAGCCCTGGCGACAAGTGTTGGTGTTGTGGCAATGTCGGAAGCATGGTTCCCACCGATTTTGTCGAGGCCCTGTGCCGTTGGGGCTCTTTTCTTACCTCCGTCCCACCAAGGCGGCGCATTGGTGATTATAATCATTGTGCCTGCCGTGTTTTAAATGCCATTGTGACACGGGTGGGTTGGATGGTTGAGGATTGGGTAGCAGCCGACCGCAGCAAGCGTGGTGCTGTGAAGGAGTTACAGGAACTCCATCAGCATGTACAAGCTGAGGCAGAGGCAATCCCACCTGCTAAACGCTTGCAGCAGAAACAAACAAAGGACGGAAAGTTTAGTCTGACCTCCAGTGCCTTGTTCTGGAAGAATCACCAAACACTACACAAGTTGGTTGTGATCTTGTGTAGCCACTTTGAGTGTGAGGTGGTCGGGGAGAGAGGAATGCGTGCCCATGTCCTCATTAAGCTATTGTTGCGGTCTTTCGCAGGTATGTATAGTCTGTGGAGGGAAAAGGAGTACCTCACCCCCACTCAAGTTGCCCAAGCTCAGGCACATGCCCGTCAGTTTGGCGAGTGTTGGAGTGCCTTGGGGTGGAAGCCCACACCGTGGGACCATTGGGCCGCGTGTCACAGTGGCAAAATTTTGGGGATGTATAGGTCTTTGTACCTGTTCTCTAGCATCCCGATTGAGTACCGCAACCAGACCTTCAAAGTCCGGTTGAAAAACAGCATGACAGGTTGGTGCTTGAAGAAGCCGCGAGTGACGAGGCGTGGTATGGCCCATGTGGTCAACACGGATGCGGTCGCGGTGGGTGTGCAATTGCGCAAGGCCAAGGGAGGACAAGGGGAGGCTTTGTTGGCACGCAAACGACGAAGGGCTGAGTGATACATTTGATACTTGTCTGATTTCTTCATGCCCTAGTGTTGCAACGGTTAAAACACAGTAAGGGGGGTCAGTAAGGGGGTTACTGACTCAGTAAGGGGGGTCAGTAAGGGGGGTTACTGAGTGAGTAAGGGGGTTACTGAGTCACTAAGGGGGTCAGTAACCCCCCTTACTGAGTTGGGTTACTGTGGTAGTAAGGGTGGCAGTAAGGGGGGTTACTGAGTTTTGGGGGGTTTTCAAGAAATCGACACACCATGGAGTTCCGGGTAAACGAAGTTATACACCTCTGGAGTGGACATAGGGGAGTGTGTTGGACCACCCAGGGTGGAGAAAAACAACCGGGACACATGTTTGGGAGGGGGGGCAAAGTCAAACTCAGTAAGGGGGGGTTACTATGCACCCCCTTACTGTGTTACACCCCAAAGCAAACACACAAGCAAGCACACCTTGCACTCGCATGGGCAAGTGATGCTCCATGCCCCGGTCCTCGCGCAGTTGGGCGACCGCCACGCTGGGACCGTGTTCACCAGGTGCCACAGCGTGCTCGGCCGACCCGGGGGGGCAATGCCGGACAAGGCGAAGTGGATCTCCGACTCCGCGTCGACATCGCCCCCCTTGGCGACCTCCAGCTGGTGTACGCTGCCCACGAAGAACAGCATGCACTGAGGGCCGACCTCGATGACGGCGAGGTCGGAGGCCGGGGCCGACCGGGAGATGAAGGTGGGGTGGAAGGGGCAGGTGGGGGGGCCTGCCGGGAGCGTCTGGGGGGGGTCGGCGAAGAGGGCCCGGGCAGCCTCCCCCTCCCACAACCCCACCCTCCCAACCGCCCCCTTCCCCACCCACAACACCTTGTCCACGCTGGGGAGGTCCCAGCTGGATAAATCCCCAGCAACGTCCAGGGGCCTCCTTGGGGGGGGTGGCGTCCAAGTGTGGGGTGTTGGGCTGGTGGTGTTTGTGTCGGGGGTCGGGGTGCACAAGTTAAAAAGAGCCCCCTGCAGCCCATCCTTGGAGTCCGGGAGAGCAGGCAATCCATGATGGCGGCTGGTGGCCACCATCGACAGCATGTCCCCCCGATGCAGCTCAACGGTGTCCCAGCGCGCCTCCCCCGCCTCCCCCAGGGCCGTCCCCGCCTGCACCGCCACCTGCCATGGTAGTCCTCTGACAAGCAGAGGAAGCTACTCAGGTGGCAGTCCCCCACCTTCCTGTCGCTGGGGGGGAGGACCTCGGGGTGGTTGGCCACGTCAGTGTGGGGGAGCTGCGGCCCACTCCCCACACTGGCCACAATGACGCTGCCCGGCGTCATTGCGTGGAGGTCCCCAACCCCAGGGACACTTTCGGTGAGGTGGGGGTGGAACTTCTTGAAGAGAGGCCCCCCCACCCCCGACCCCAAGGTGCTCTTGCTTTGCCAACGGCGGGGGAGCGCAAGATCCTTGGCCTGCTCCTCACTCCGCGCAGCGTTGAAAAGGAGCTCAAAATTTGTACCCTTCGTGAACGGCCGTTAAGTGGCCGTTTGAATAATTGCGTGAATTTCACGTGAATTTACCCAAATTTTGAGGTTTTTGGGGGAAAATGCCATATTATTGGTTCATTCCGAGGGATTTGAGGGGCCAAAATTCCTCCCCTAGCTTCGTTACGCATCATCCAATGAAGGTCCCGCCCCAAAAGAATCCATCATGTCCGAACCGTGCCCAAAACGAGAGGTGCCGAAACCCGGCAAGCCTGTAGCCGATTCACGGCCGTGAATTCACGCGAATTCGTACGAAATTCGCACGAATTCGCACGAATTTCGTACGAATTTCGTACGAATTTCACGTGAATTCACGTGAATTCATACCAATTTCACCCTTGTGCACCCCCTCGTTTGTCCTAACACCCGGGGTACCTCCCCCCCAAACACCCCTGCAGGCACCCTGGCTACAGGCAACATGTGCACATGTGTGTGGGTGTGCCTTTGTGTGGGGTGTGTGGGTTTGTGTGGGTTTGTGTATGGTTGTATGGTTGGGTTTGCATGTGGGTGGATGCGCGACTTCCTGTTTGTTTCTACGTGCGGGCGTGCGTCTGTGTGTTGGTGTGTATGAGGATGTGGGGGCCACCCGACCACATACGCACACAAACCCGTCCCAAACCTCACACCAACACCCACACACCCACACACACAACCACGGACCCATGGATGCACACCCACACACAAACACACACCCACGCGCACAAACCAATCAACACACACACACACACACACACACATAGACACACCCACAATGATCCCGCCCCACACACCTAACCACGACACATCCACTATGCAGGTGTGTGTGCGTATGTGTGGCTGGGCAGTGTGTGGGTGTGGGTGGGGTGGCAGGGCGGTTTGATTCCACTAATGGCATGTGGGTGTGTGTGGGGGGGGGGGGGCTACATGTACGACTGTCTGTGAGGATGTGAGGAGCACCAAACCATGCACATATACGCACAAGCCTTACACACACACACGCACACCCTTCCCGCACCTCACACCAACACGCGCGCACACACAAACACACACAACCACACACCCAACTACACATGGACACACCGACCCACATACACGCATCCGCACAAACCATACGCATACACACACACACAGAATCACCCCCCTAAACATTTCACCGTGACACATCCACTGTCCAGGTACGTATGAGGGTGTGTGGGCGGGCAGTGTGTGGGTATGGGTCGAGTGTGGGGCTGTTTGCTTTCATTGAGGGTATGTGTGTGTTTGTGCATGGGTGTGTGTGTGGATCTGTGTGGGGGGGGGGGGGTGTATGACTGTCTTTTTGGTTATGGGTGTGGGCGTGCGCCTGTGTGTGTGGGGCAGGTGAGGATGTGAGGAGCACCAAACCAGATATACGCACAAGCCATACACACACACACAGACACACACACACACACATACAGACACACCCTTCCTGCACCTCACACCAACACGCGCATACACACAAACACACACAACCGGACACCCAACTACACATGGACACAACGACCCACCCACCCACACACACACACACATCCGCAGAAACCCATCCACACACACAGGCAGACACACATACACACACACACACAGAACCCCCCCCCCCTAAACATCTAACCGTGGCACATCCACTGTCCAGGTACGTATGAGGGTGTGCGAGCGGGCAGTGTGTGGGTGTGGGTCGAGTGCATGGGGGGCTGTTTGCTTTCATTGAGGGTATGTGTGTGTTCGTGCATGGGTGTGTGTGTGTGTCTGTGTGTGTGTGTGTGTTTGTGTGTGTGCGTGTGTGCCGGGGGGGGGGCAGGTACAGGGAAATGTGTGTGGGTGTGGGGACTTCGTTATTGCATAGGTGGTGTTGGTGTGGCTCTTCTGCCAGTGTCCTGCAAAAATGGTACGAAATTCGCACGAAATTCGCACGAAATTCGTACGAAATTCGTGCGAAATTCGTACGAAATTCCTGCGAATTTCGTACGAATTTCGTGCGAATTTCGTACGAAATTCGTCCCCAAAGTGTACCGTGAATTTGGTTGTTACGAATTTCGTACGAAATTCGCACGAATTTCGTACGAATTTCGCACGAATTTCGTACGAATTTCGACCAATTTGCATGAATTTGTATCATTTTTATGCAGAACAAACACACTCAGCCCATAGCACACAGCACAGCAACACAACAACAACACAGAAGAACAACACAGTCACCCCATATCACACAGCACAGGAACACAACAACAACACAGAAGAACAACACAGTCAGGTCATCAGCAACAGTCACCAATGAGGAGCAGCAGACAGACGAAGCACAACAAGCAGCAAGCAAAACAACGGTACCAACACAGCCGAAAAGCAGGCATTACACACACATCATGACAATCAGCAGCAACAAAGACAAATGACAGACAGTCACAAACTACAAACAGCACAAAAGTATTGTCCCACATGATTCAACAACAGGCAGCCACCCATCCAACCATCCACACCCACTCATAGCACACAGCACAGCAACACAACAACAGCACAGAAGAACAACACAGTCAGGTCATCAGCAACAGTCACCAGTGAGGAGCAGCAGACTGACGAAGCACAACAAGCAGCAAGCAAAACAGCGATACCAACGCAGTCGAAAAGCAGGCATTAAACACACATAATGACATTCAGCAGCAACAAACACAAACGACAGACAGTCACAAACTACAAACAACACAAAAGTATTGTCCCACATGATTCAACAAAACCACCCAAGAACCCAAGAACCACCAATGCATGCACATATCACCCAGGCACGCACACACCATGCACCCACGCCCACACAAACAACAACCCCTCCGACCAGGCACACCCACACACACACAAAAATGACACAAATTCATGCAAATTGTTTGAATTCGTACGAATTTCGTACGAAATTCGTACGAAATTCGTAACAACCACATTCACGGTACGTATTGAGGGACGAAATTCGTACGAAATTCGTACGAAATTCGCACGAAATTCGTACGAAATTCGCACGAATTTCGTACGAATTTCGTGCGAACTTCGTACGAATCTCGCACCATTTTTGCAGGACACTGGCAGAAGAGCTACACCAACACCACCTATGCATGTACCGGAGTCCCCACACCCACACACATTTCCCTATACCTGCCCCCCCATACACACATACAGTGCAGCAATGTACACACATGTTGTACACACATCCACTCTTGCGTGGGTCATCCCCGTTGTATGAAATCAAAAGTACCCCCTTTGCACATGGGGGACCCCCTGAACACTTGGGGGATTTACAGATGTGGCCCCTGGGGACAACGCCCCCCCACTCATTCGTGGGTCGTCCCCATTGAAAAACCCCCTGCGCACATGGGGGACCCCCTGATCACTTGGGGGATTTACTCCATCTTGTCGGCCACGTGTGTATTGCACTGCACTAGGCATGCCCCACACATGCCCCACCCATTGTGTTTTCCTTTTTGCCCGATGCATGCACCCACACACATTTCCCTATACCTGCCCCCCCGGCACCCACACACACATAAAGTGCAGCAATGTACACACACACACACACACCGCACAGACACACACACACACACACACAGGAGGAGGGGGCCACCCCTTCTTTCATGTACCGCAATATCCAAAGAAGCTCCCGGGGGGGCTGGCGCCCCCCCTGGTCGATCACTGGGGGGCCACCCCTTATTTCATGCACCACAGTTCCCGAGGAGCACACACACACACACACACACACAGACACACACACACACACACACACACACACACACACACGGTATGTGGCAGCACGAAACAACTACACGCAACATACTGACGCGTTCCCGTGGGGGGCCGGCCACGGGACGCTGCGGTGGACACACGCAAGTGAGCAGGCAGGCAAAGCACTACGCTCACAAGGGCATCAATGCGCTCATGTCATGTGACAAAGCGTTTCAGAATCCTTGCCACTCTGCAAAGAGGGAACGAAAGCATGTACAGCAACACATCAGGATATGTACACATGGGGTTAAGACTGGACTGGGGTAAGGGCATCAAGGGACAATAGACACTCAGTCCCGACTCATATCCCAATCCCAGGTCCGACCCTCTCAGTGGCTGATGGGGGCGGGGGCTCAAACACAACCCATGCCCTGCTCAGTCTGGACCCTGAAACCCTGCCAATGGGAGAGGTGTCCCGCACAGCCACAGGCGAGTTCCTGGAAACCAATGGGCTCCGAGGCCAACCGACAGTGGCGCCTCATGTTCCCTTAACGGCAGGTCCCAACTCCACTCTGAGCCAGAGATATGGCCCCGCCATTATCACCCAGGAGTTGGTAGCTGAAAATGGGCTGTTTCAGCCCAAACTGAAATTAGCTTGAAAAACTCCAAAATTGACCCCTCGTCTGGACCCGCCAGAGGTAGGGACGAGGCAACTGACCCTATGCCCTTCGAGTACGAACTCCCTGGAGCCCTCACCCAACCTGGTTCCCTCTGAGGTCCCGGCATCAGGGCAACACGGATGAGTCAAGTGGGGTCATGATGCCAAAATCACCAAAATTGGCGTCATTCCCATGCGTGGCTCGCCCGGCCAAGGTAGGGCCAATAGCTCACAGGGTAGGAGGCAGGACCTAGGACTTATATCTGAGTGTACAACTTGCATTTAGGTCGGGGCTCCCTATGGGCTTAGAGAAATGGGGCCGCCAATTGACCACACGGAAGGGGGAAATTGGGGTCCCAAAATTGGGTCATTTTGGCTGCTTGAAATGAGCCAAAATTCGGTGTGCTCCCAATAGTATATCTCCACGCCGGCTTGGAGATCGGATCCGCCATTCCATACGCGATCCACCCGGAGTCCAGCGGAGACTCCCATGCCTTTGGCTCTCATAGATCTCCATGCTGCTTGGCGTGGTGACGATCTCAATTGGGTCCACAAATGCCAAAATGGCAAAATTGCCCATACTCAATTTGGCCTAGCGCCTTGACGAAGGCGGCTCCGCTTCGCCCACGTGGTGTGTGGACCATGGGGACCATTACCCATAACACCCATGTCATATATGGTCTATTGGTCCATGCGTCCGGCGTGCACGAAGGTTAGAACATGGGGCACGGCGGGCAGCGAAAGTGGAAAAATGCTCAAAATGGCCAAAATTGCGCACACTCATGGTTAGGGCAAATGAGGCACATGCCCGACTCGGACCGGAGTGTGCCATAGGATTGGTATCAAGTTATATTGGTCCAACATATCTTTTGGGCGTCGCCCAACTCCTCCGATATTGGGTATGGCAGGGTCGCCAAGTGAGCCCATGATTTGGGATAGTCCCAAATCGCCAACATGGCGGCCACGGTATGCCAAGCCTAAGAGGAGTTATTCGCCGGGTCCAAGATATGTTGGGCACCGACGTATGTACCCTCATATCATACTTGGGTCATGATGTCAATTGAGCGCAACGTTGAGATACATGGTCGCCACTTGACATCATGACGGGCCAAAAACGGCAAAATTGGCACAAAGACAAACCAAAGTGCCTTGAAAGGCACACAATTATATTATAATATCTTTGGCTTGGATCGTGCAATCAACTATTCCTTCTAAACACAATGACTTGACACCAATGACCTTCGATCCCACATATGTGCTCCACTTGGGGCGCCTTGAAAGGTTACGAGCGCTACTTCCCAAGTGGGCACATGAAAATATGGAAAATTGTAAAACACACACCTTGCTCCCAGCGCATCGCTTCGGGATCACCACACAAGCTTCCCTTCACGAAGGTTAGGCATGCAATTGACCGTAGGGAGTATGGAGAAGGGGCTTGCACAATATGAGGTCCATTGGCGGGCTTGTTTTGGAGCAATGGGCCCGCCAAATGGGCACACAACACCACACATGGCACATACCAAATATTGCCCAAAAATGTAGCTCCCACCACGATATGTCATGCCCCTCCAAGGGCATATCTTTGTGTCAATCGCTCATAGGAACTCAAGGAGAGTTCCTATGCAACACCAACACTTGCGCGCTACACTCGAAAGTTATCTTAACGCACGCAATATCATGGCCAATGAGTTGTAACGCAAACTCTACCCTCTTGACCATGATCCATTACACTAGCGCGCACGTGTGGAGACGCAAGGCATATAATGCTTCCTAAATTACGTCGGGAGTATTGTGAATACATCCCACGTTTCCTTATCGTCAATACTCGCAAGCACCACGAGATATGACCTTCACAAGTGGCCTCACGAATCAACTTTGTTTTGCTCATATCTTTGAGACAAATGGAGGGCAGGATAAAAGGGAAGTTGATTCGTGCATACGGAAGCACGTAGGTCCACTCGAAAGAGGTCAAATCAAGTGCGGGGATGTCGAAGTCGAAAATCCGATTTCGACATCCTGAAAAATTCGGATTAAGGTTGCGAGTATTAATTCTGAAAATTGCGGAAGCATCCATGCAGTTCCTGGCGACTTTGGAGCCTTCGTGACGGATAGCGTTAAAATTTCCATTATAAACAGTTAAACTGGCGGTTACGGTAAAGTCGCGAACCAACCGCCAGCAGTCAAAACAGTGAGTATCGGAACGGAAGCATAAAAATTGACAGAAACAATATGAAAATAAAACCCTGTTGATTCCTGATATTCTGATACACAAATCTCCGCTGGCGGTGCATCGGTTGCCGATGCGGGGCTTCACGGCACGGAACACGCCGTGCATGGGGTTAGTGGACCGGAGACCGGTTGTACGCCGTAACCTGGCCATGGGGTTCTGGGTACCGCTTCACCCCCCTCCTTAGAGCAAACCCTGGGGGGGCTCGATAACACCCACGCATGGCAGCGGGTACCCAGGACCACTCCCTGAAAGGGGGGGGGGTGTCACATCCTCACTTCAGTAAGTCACAGTAAGATAGGTATCCCACAGTGGGATAGGTATGCTGCTGTAACAGCTCGTAGCACATGTATAGTATCAAGTATCAAGTCCCGGGTCCTGGCGGCGATTGTTCGGCATCCAAGGGACCCGTTAACCCATACCAGGCGCACCGGGTGCCGGCTGCTACGGTCACCACCACAGTGGCAGTGGCATACACGGCCAACATAGGCGTCACACGACGGCCGAGGTGGCCCCACAAGTCGAGAGCGAGCACAAAGATCCATCAGGCTACCCCAAGCTTCCCAAGGCCCGCCGACTGGGGAGAGTCCCCACGGGTCCTTCCTCGGGCGCACCATGTCCATATCCATACGACGCGAGTCCAGAGTGCCATAGTCGAACTCCTTACGAACCCCAAATCGTAAGGGAACTCCTCCTGAAGGGATCGGGCATCAAGGCCGTCTTTTCCCTCGCCCTACTGCCACGAAGGCCATACATGAGGGAGTCCTCATGCAGTGTGGGCGGAGGCGTCGACTCCTCAAACCACCAGTTTCCCAGGCAGACTGACCGAGGTCAGGAGCACCGGAGGCCGCCATCCGAATGCAAGTGCGTCTGCAAATCGGTAGGCTCACACTGGGACTGACAGTGGCGGACCGCTGGGAGTGTAGTCAGGCAACTGGGCTTCCCGCCTGGCGCCATCAGGATCTCCACACATCACAGCGAATAGGGCAACACGGTATTAGGGCACTCAAACAGTAGAATCTGTAATCAAGTACTGGTCCAGGCTGGACCAGGCTGTAAGGATATGTACACGGCGACTCAAGGCGCCTCTGTATCCCGATTCGTGGTGAAAAACAGTCCATCCCTCAGCGATGGGCTGATGACACTTAACATACAGATGCACATATCCTGGAGGGCAGAAAAACAAGCAACAATTTGGGTAAATAGGCGTGTAAACACACTCAGAACAGAGTGCCAAACCACGCCACGGTCAGGATAAGGCAAATGCAGGAGGATGGACAGGATAACGCCTGAGTTCAGGCATATATAGTCTCGAGACACACGTCGACTGGTCTGGATTCCGCAAATGCCATGGAACCAGACCACACACCAAAAAATCGCAATGCCGATGACAGCGGCATCCGTTGCGCAACGTCGTATGGGCTTCAAGGCCCCAAGAGCTCAAAAATATGAAGGTCAGTCGCCCTACCTGGTTTCCCAAGGATTCAGCAGGGGGGGTGAGTGACGAATAAAAGAAGAGAAGGGCCATCCTCCTCTGGATTCAGCAGGGGGGGGTATATGGCCAGTCTGTCACCGAAAGATGGAAGAGAGCAAGCAAGTAAGGGACGATTCGTCGGCCTCACAAGCGCTCATAACACATCAGGGGAGAGCTCAGGGCGCTGATCAGGCACCCCTGGCTGCAATCGCCCGTGTGAGTGCTGCCAAGTCCGAAACGTGGATCTTGGTCTTGTGCTTGCGGATGTACTCCATGAAGGGAGTATTGACCCGCGGCACAAACGAGGAGACGGGTTCCCAGGTGTCGTGGGACGGCCCATAGCCTCGCCAACGAACCTTGAACTCCAGACCCCCGGGTGCCGAGGCCTTCGGACGCTGAGCCAGGATCTTCTCGACAGTATAGTCGTCCTGCTCAGCATAGTCGTCGTCCGAATCGGCCTCATGTTTGGCGTAGTCCAGGGACACATGTCGGCCACGGAGGTCGGGTTCCCGCACACGGAGTTGACTCTCGTGGCGCTCCCGGAACTGTCCGTGACCCACCTTGATGCGGTAGGTGTCCTCACCAATCCGGCGGACCACCTCGCCGGGTGTGAACCAGGTCTTGGTGCGGTGGGTGCCCATGGGGCGGGGTCTGATCACCCACACCGGGTCTCCCACCCTGAACTTCTGCGCTGTCGAGCTCGGGGCGGACTTCTGACGCTCAGCATGCTCCTTCTCAAGCTGCTGGCGGATGTCCCGCGCCGTTTGCTCTTGCCGCGCGAAGAACTCCTTGGCATCCATAGCCATGCCATCACCAGACAAGGGAAGTCCCCTACCCAGGGGGTCCCTGCCAAACAGAATCTGGTGAGGGGACAAACCGCCCGGAGTGGGGGTGTCATGATGGGCCTTCAGAGCAGGCCACATCTCCTCGAACCAGTTCCGCCGTGGATTGGTGATGTGGATCTTGCGCAGCTTCTCGAACAGCTGCCGTCCAGCCACTTCAGCACGGCCGTTAGACCGGCTGAGATAGGCGACGCTCTTGGCATGACGTATCCCCATGAGGGAACACATAGCCTTGAACCAGCCACCAGTAAACTGGGGCCCTCGGTCACTGCAAATGGTGCGGGGGATGTCAAAGACGGTCAGCCAATGACGAATCATCATGACTGCCACTTCCTTGGCAAGCAACCCCTTTTTGCGTGCCGGAACGGCTACAACGTAGCCGCTGTGGCGGTCCACACAGAGAACCACACAGTCAAAGGTCTCCTTGCCAATGTGCACTTCGGGCATGGAGAAGACGTCCATGGCCACGCTCTCCATGGGCTGATCAGGAACCGGGGTCCATTGGGGTTCCCCCTTGACGTTCCGGTTGTCGGGATTGCAGGCCTGACAGACCGAGCAACCCTTCCTGACCTTCTTGATGGCGTTGTAGAGAACGATGTGGTCGATCTCGAACCGGCGCTGCATGTCAAGGGCTTGCTTCTTGACCCCTGGGTGCAGCATGTGGTGGTGCCAAGCTTCACAAAGCTCGAGCACCCGGGACTCCGGGACTAGCAGCTTACCATTCCGGTAGAGCTTGCCATCTTCCTCGGTCAGCCCCTTTGGCCACTTCTGCCCGTCGTCAGGGTCGGTCACAGCCCTATACTCGGCCGCAAAGGCCTCAGACTTGGCGTAATCGTCGGTCCAGTCGTCCTGGAGGCAAGACTCCGGGAAGAGGTGCTTGTCGGACTCAGTTCCCACAGGGGGTGCCGGACCGGGCCTTCCGCCCGCGGCACCCACAGGGGCGAGTACACTGACCGTTCTGCTCACCCTCGAAGCGAGGGTGGCATCGGCAGCCATGACGACGAAGCATTTAACATCCTCCTCCTCCATCAGGCGCTCCATTTCAATGATCTTCTTGGCTTCAGCGGTCTCAGCCTCATCGCCATGGGCAGAGATATCCTGCATGCCCTTGCTGGCGGGATAGGCCCACCTACTGAGACAGTCCGCCACGGTGTTATCCTTTCCAGGAATGTAAACAACCGTAAGGTCGAACTTGGCCAAGGTCTCGTGCCATCTTGCCCGTCGGGAGGCGGGACCTGAGGGGGTGTCCACGTGCTCCTTGTGCCACGACTGCAGACTCTGATGGTCGGTGCAGACGGTGACGGGATGGAGGGCTATGTACCCAGCCCATTTCCTGAGAGCCATGACGATGGCATACGCCTCCTTTTCACGGGGCGTCCACGTCCGTCTCTGGCCTTCCGCCAGGACTCGGCTCCAGAAGGCCACGGGCACGTGCCTCCCGTCGTCAAGCACTTGCTCCAACACAGCGCCAATGGCGTAGTCGGAAGCGTCGGTGCGCAGGACGAACCCTCGGTCGGGATCCACGAGGTGCAGACCCACTGCGGATAGCAGCGCCTGCTTCATCCCCTCAAAGGCACGGTCAGACTCTTCAGTCCAGACCAAAGCCTTCTTGGACCCCTTCTTGGTCTCCTCTCGGTTGCCCTTGAGCATGGTCGTCATGGGGGCTGCATACTCGGCATACATTTTGATATACCCCGAGTAGTAGTTGCAGAACCCCAGATACGCCCGTAGCTCAGAGACCGTTTTGGGCTTTTCCCAGTGCTCGATCGCAGCCACCTTGCCAGGTATGGGCTTTCGCTGCCCGTTCCCGACTACGTGGCTAGCGAAGACCACCTCGCTTACCGCAATGGTGGCCTTGTCACTGCTGCCCGTGAGTTTGTGCCGAACCAGAAGGTCCAGCACTCGAGTGACGTCCCTTTCATGTGCCTCCAGGAGCTCCTCGTAGCTCATGCTGGGGTTCCCGGACGCGATGATCACGTCGTCCACGAAGGGGTCCGCACAGTCGCGCACCGGCTCAAGCAGGTTCTCCAGCATCCGCTGAAAAGCCGCATTGCCGTTGGTAACGCCCATAGGCATCACCTTCCACTGGAGAGGTCCAAGTGGGGTGCTCATGGCTGTGCAGGCACGGGACTCTTCGGCGAGAGGCATCTGATGATAACCATGTTTCAGGTCAATCACCGTGAAGATCCTCCGCCGGTGTTGCTTTTGCAGCATGTCCTCAATGAGGGGCAGCGTATAGCTGTCGTGCTGCGTTTGGGCGTTCAGGCCGCGGTAGTCGACCACGAGCCGCCACTCACCGGCAACCTTCTTGGGGACGACGAAGCAAGGAGAGGCCCATTCGGAGTGGCACGGCTCGAGCCAGCCTCTCTGGATGAAGTCACGGAGGATCTTCTCCATGGCCTCTTTCCTCTCGCCCCTCAGGGCAAACTCCCGGTGACGATACACACGGGGGTCCTGCTTCAGTCGTATCTTGGCCTCGCCATACGGTCCACGCACCGGTGGGGGGAACACAGGTTTGCCGCTGAAGAAGGTCTCCCCATACTTCTGCTTCAGCCTGGCCCTCAACCCCTGGATCTTGGGGCAGTCATCGGACTCCGCCTTGGCTTTTCCGGGCACTTGAACCACGGAGCTTACTTGAGGGGTAGCGACCCCGCTCGCTTTCGGCTCAGGTGGTCTTCCCAGGTGGCCCAAAGGGCCATCTCTGGTCTTGCCTCGGAACAGATCGCCGTAGGTGGGTGGGTTACCGCCAGGCGGCTCGTCTTGGCTGGACATGTGATCCAGCACCCTCTGCACGAAGGTATTCCCGTCATAGGAACCGGAGACGATTGAGTCCACTTCCCACCAGGCTTTGTCCTGGCCTTTGCCCTCACGCTGGTTTCCCCAGTCGTGAAAGGGCTGATCCATATACCCCTGAACCAGATCCCACTCCTCTTCAGTGAGGGGGTCTTCGGAGTCCGATTCTTCGATGTCAACAGGGGGAACTGCAAAGCATTGCCTCCAAGGTTCTGCTATGATACGGTTGACACACACGAAGTCCGTGGTGTCGGCCTGATCAAGGCCCCCATCCACATAGTGGAATTCTGTTGGCCATCTCTGGGGTGGCATGGGCTGTCCCTTAGCGTCCTGATAGACACTCTCTCCAGCCGGTAGGACGACCTTGTTCAAGGTCATGTTGGTCAATGAGGCTACCCAATGTCGGGTACTTTCCTCCTCGGTGCATCCCATAGGAACAACCAGCACTGCCTTGGAGCGGTCCTTGCGAATCTTCGCTATCGCTCTTGGAATGTCCCAACGGGGGCAATGGATCCACATCAATCCCTGATGCGGACCCCAGTGCTTCTTCCACGCGGAGTCCTGGGCGCTGCAGTACTTCTCACATACCCGCAGATGGGCGGAGGTTCCTGAAGAGAACGCATCCAGGGCCAGATCCGACGCTCCCAGGTCCGCGACCACTCGGTACACCACTTCCGGCCTTACGCCGTACTCCTGGTTCGCTGGCCCAGTAGGCTCAGTGTCCAGCGCGGCCACTTCGAGCTGATTGCGTTCCGGGTGGATCCATTGGCATTCCACATGGTGCTCAGGTGACGAAAGCCACGAGAGCTGGTCGTCCTGGTACAGGGTCATGGAGGCCTGGGCCGGCAGGACGCCGGAGTCCGTCTCCATCATGAAGTCGTACCCGACGATCATGTCCCAGTCCATCTCGGCCTCGTAGAAGCTACCGTGCAGGAGGATTTCCTTGCCGAGGTCTGGGCGGCTCAGCTCACGATGGTTCACGAACTGCAGCCCAATGGCCGCTTCCTTCGTGCCTCCCACCATGTACTGGCCGTTCGCCACCTTCAGCCTGACAGGTTTCCGACTGTCGGTAAGACACTCTGGCGGAAGCAGGCCAGCCTTGACCAAGCTGACTTGAGCTCCCGTGTCGACCAACACGTCGAAAACCTTTTCCACTTCCCCGCATAAGGCACGGACCTTAAGATGCAACTGCCGCTCGCGACCGACACGGCGCACGGCGTGCAAACTCAGGATCTCCGGCCGTTCCAGAAGCTCCACAAGCGACTGGTGCAGGTCGTGGACAATGGGCTCAGGCTGCCCATCTGCAGCATCCAGCTGCGGTCCGGGTGATCCTCCGATACTCTCGGATAGATCCTGTAGTACATCAAACACATTCTTCGTCGCGAAGGACGGACGGGTGCAAGGGTTCGTGCCTTCACTTGCCCTCACCCCGCCTCCGCGACTGGGCGCCGGACCGGGCCTTCCGCCCGCGGCAGTCCCCTTGTGCTTATCGACTCCCGACTGGGATGGATCGGCGCTTCCCACGTCACCATCCTGCGACCGCCCTAGCTGGGGCCCTTGGCTGCAGGGGCTCCGCTAGGGGGCGTCGGTTGTGGAAGAGGGGGTGTTCTCCTCGGCCTCAACGTCGTTGACGCCCTTCTTTCTTCCCCCTTTACCTCCTCCTTTACCCTTCTTGTCCTTGTCCTTGTTCTGGTCATTCTGGTTGTTCTCCTTGTTCTTGTTGTCCGACCTGGGGACCCAGTTCCGCTTGATCTCCTGGATCTCCTTGGCCAACTCGGTCCCCACCGACGACATCAGCTTGGCCAGCTCGTCCTTGTCGACCTCCATTTTGGCTTCCCGGATACCCGCGGGCGCACGCTTCTTCGACCCGTGCGCCTTCTTGTAAGCCTCCGTGTCGGCCTTGTGGACGGGGCATGTTCGGTGGTCATGGTTGAAGCCTTTCTTCCTCCCATAACACACGAAACAGCCCTGAGGGTGAGCTCGTATGAACTCCCCAAAGGACAGCGGAGGGTCGCCAATGCGGCGAGGGTCCCTCTTCTCCTGCTTCTTCCAACCCTGCTGCAGGGGCTTCCAGTTTCCCGGCTTGCTCCCCGTGTTCAGGTTCCTGGCCACGAAGGCACAAACGGCCACTTCGGCGGGCTCATCGTCGTCGTCATCGTCGACGAGAGTCTCATCGCCGCCGGCTCCCGCTGGGTCCATGGCAGATTCCCCGCCAGGTCCCTCGCCAACGTAGTTGACGTCGCGGTCGCCGGGCCTCAACCCGCGGGTGTGGTGGAGGTTTCGGTACTCCTTGAGTACTTCTTCGCCAACCCACTCCAGGATCTCGTCGCAGCTCATCCGCGCCGGGATGGGCTGCAGACGGATGGTCTGGCCGCTCAACTCACAATCGCCAAGGCGCCACATCGCGGTCTTCTCGCGATCGCCCGAGACGGTGATGAGAAGAGCGTTCCGCAGGGAGTGCCGTTTGACATCCCGGGCCACGTTCTTCTGCGCCCAAGACACAACGTTCGTATGATACTCCTTGGGGAGCATCATCTTGACCGTGTGGTTGGACTTGGCCCTCTTGGATTCCTCCTTGGTGACCCTCTTGATCCATGCTTCCGGCAGCATGGAGAGCAGGCGAGCCTGCTCGTCACCCTCGTTCCAATCCTCCACATTGCGGCGGAAGAGGGTGTATTTCCCTCGGAAGTCACGCCAGTCCCGTAGGCGGATCTCCCGTCCATCATGCTCAAGCTTGATGGACTTCCAGCGCTTGGCAGCCACCTGCGGAGCGTCCACCCGCTCCTGCTCGTTGAGCCACTTCTTGGCGTCCTTGAGGGTCTTGATTTTCCCCTCCTTGGTCGCCACGAAGTATAGCTCGCCGAGCACTTCCGGCAGGCCGTACCTGAACCGTTTGAAGACATATCTCTCCGCATCCGCGGGAGGTAGGTCTTCAGTGACGGTCAGCCCCCAATCGTCCAGCTTCTCCAAGAAGCGGTCGAGGTTGAGGGGGTTGCCATCGTACATGGGGGGCTTGATGTCCTTCAAGTCTTCCCACACGGCGGTGTCCGCGGCCTTAGAGACCATGAACGCCGGCCGCGAGGTCGACCGAGGTTCCCATCGGCCTCGCCCACGGACTCCCACGGCCGCCACGTCCATCTCCTCCATGGAGTCCCTGTGGCTACGCCGCGGTTCCTCCACGTACGCTGAACCAAAATGTTCACGCCGTACTGCATCCATGTACGCATCCTCATCACGGCGCCGGCGGCTGCGTTCAGCGGCCTCCCGTCGTACACCACGCGGCGGGCTGATGTCGAACTCCTCCAGGTCCAGGTCCAGGTCCAGGTCCTCACCTTCGCCGACATCCCACTCCACGTCTCCTCTGGGGACCTCATCCCTGAGTCCACCATAACGTCCTCCAGCCCTGGGGATTGGCACCGGGGGTGGTGGCGGGCGTCGGGGGCGTACAGGCGTCCGCGGTGGAGCACGGCGGTTGTGGTAGTCCGCGCGGAGCCACTCATCGCGCCATTCCTCACTGCCACTGCCGGGCGGCACGCGCTCGTTGCGGCGGCCCGCGCTGTGGTGAGAGGGGGCGGTGAGAGAGGGGGCACTGGCGCTGGGGCGACTCCTGGGGGCTCCGCCGGGGGCGTGGGGTCTGCCTGGACCTGGTCCGGGTCCCCAGCCGTCGTCCCACGAGCCTGACTCCAGGGGTGGGTGGTCGCTGCCGACTCTCCCACGGGCTTCCAGCGCATCCAGCCTCTCCTGCAGGCCGCTGACGACGTTGGTCAGCGACTTGGTCTCGGCTCTGGCGATGTCCAGGTCCTTCTGCGCGCGCGCGGCGACCCCGGAGATGCGAGCCATCTCGACCTTGCCCGTGTCTACCTCGCACTCGAGGGCAAAGACCCTCCTGCGGAGGTAGACAATCCACCGCCAGGTGGTGTCCGGGTCGCCGTTCCCTGGTGGGTCGTCGGGGTCCCCAGGGGGTCCTCCAGGAGGGCCTCCGCCGGGTCCGCCCGGTCCAGGGGGTCCTCCCCCGCCCGGTGGTCCGCCTCCAGGGGGTCCACTCGGTGGGCGTCCTCCAGGGGGTCCAGAAGGTCCTCCGCCAGGGGGTCCCGGTGGGTCTCCGCCGGGTCGCCTCGGTGGGTCCGAGGATGGGCGCTTCCTCGTGATGCCGAACTCCATGTCGTCATCTTCGTCCATGTCGCCCCACCTGGGCGTCTCGGTCACGGAGGACTCGGAGCTCCGGTAGGGAGGAGGGGGATCCTCATCCTCACCTTCCATGGGGACGTCTCCGCCACCTCCGCCCGTCCAAGCCACCACTTGGCGATGTCGACGGCCTCGGTCATCCCCGTCACTGGCGGTGAAGAAGGGGTCACTGTCGTGGGGGTGCCCACCCGCTGGCCTCCGCGGCCTCTCGGGGGTCTTCCCCTTGCCCTTCCTCCGTCGACGGGCGGTGGTGCTACCGCTCCCACTACTGCCCGTGTCCGCCTCATCCAGCTTCATCCTGGAGGAGGCGTCCCCTTCGAAAAGCCTTCGAAGGGTCTCCACTCGCGATCCTCCCGGGGGAGTCTCGTGGCGGAGCTTGGCCTCTGCCTCCTCCATTGCGGCGGCGGTGGCTGCGGCAGCTCGCGCTTCGGCCTCTTCCCGAGCACGAGCCGCCTCGGCTTCCCGGGCCCGCAGCAGCTGCGCCTTCTGCGCCTCCAACGCCGCCAGCTCCGCCTCCGTCTTGGCCTTCTCCTCAGCGACCTTCCGTCGCGCGGCTTCGATGGCTTCCTTCTTGGCGGCGTCCTCCTGGGCCTTAGCCGTCGCTTCGGCGTGGGCCCTTTCCTCCGCCTCCTTCTTTGCCCTCTCTTGGGCAAGCGCCTCCCCCAGCGCCTTCACCTCGGCCTCCTTGCAGGCAATGGCCTCCTGCGTCAGGCGGGCTTCCTCGTCGGCTGCCGCCAACTCACCGTTGACCTGGGCAGTCGCTGCCCCATGGGCGGCCACGGCCGTGAGTCCGGCCGCAATGGCCGCCACGGTCTGAGCGTGGATGGCCATGCCATGCGCCCACTGCGCAGCCTCCTCCTGGGCGATGCCGGTGGCGCCCTCCACGGCAGCGCTGTACTGCCGGGCCCGTTGCCGGGCAACCCGACGGTTGCAGGGCACCCCACAGGCGCGCTCACAGGCGCGCGCCACGTCCCTTTCGGGAGCGACGCTGCTGCTGGAGCTGGCCTGGTCGGCCGGCATCCTCCCGCGGTGGGCCGACTCTACGTCGCTGCTGGGGCCTGCTGGGGCCTGCCGGGCCCTCAGGAGCAGCGGACGGGGCTTGCCCTGGGTCTGCTTGGCGACTTGGATGTAGTCGCCAAGGGTGGTGGAGCCGGGGTGGTGACCACCATTGGCCCGTTGGGGACTGGGGGCTGGGGTCCCGCCCTTGGCGCCTTGGGCGGCTTCGGCGGCCAGGGATTCCTGGTACTCCCGCCACTTCCGGTCCCTCTTCCTGTCCCCGGCGGACCGCTTCTCCGTCCCCGGAGACGCGCTGCTGCTGCCCTGCAGCCTGCGCTCGCTCCCCGGTTCCGGGAACTTCTTCTCGATCACGTCCCACAGGGAGACGTTGATCGAGGCGCCCGACGGGTAGGCGTTGGGCTCCTCGTCCTCCTCAATCCCGTCGGGACGCAGGCCTTCACCGGGCCTGTCCGGCCGGGTCCACGTCCTCCAGCGCCTCTGCTGGTGGCGGTACTCGTACCCTTCCGCCCGCAGCCAGTCCTCCACGGCCTGCAGGCGGTCGGGGGCGATGTCCGTGCGGAGCTCGAAGCTCCTGGGCATGCCGCCTTCGCACTGGGGGTTGCTGTGGCGGTAGTGCTGGTCCCAAACCAACCCACGCAGCAGGCGTGCTGCATGGGGGTGGGGCCGCGGCCACGTCCTGCCCGCTTCCTGCCAATTCACCATGGCAGCGGGGGCGTAGATGGTCTCGAAGTCCTTGATGTGCACTCGTTCAACTCAACGAACTGGTTGTGGTTGTTGAGGAGGGTGCTGCAGCACTGGTTTGGAAGTGCGGCTGGTGCTGGTCAGCCGGTGGTTGTGGAGGTGGTTGACGCGGCCTTGCTGGTCGGCCGATGGGACTCCGGGTCGGCCGATGGGGCTGATGCAGGAGTCCTGGTCTGTGCACCTCTTTCACGGTTGCTGCGCGGTCAGGGCGATGCGCTGGACGGCGCTGCGGGCTCCGTGACGAACTCGGCGCTGTCGCTGAGTGGCGCTGCGAGCCGCTGCGCTGCGCTGCGAGACGCTGCGCTGCGCTGCGAGCTGCGAGCTGCGCCGCGCTGCTGCGACGCGCTGCTCGGGGTTGGTGGCCCCGAGTGGCACGCGAGGGCTGGGTAACCCCGCGGCGGTGAAACGCTTTTGACGCGTTCCCGTGGGGGGCCGGCCACGGGACGCTGCGGTGGACACACGCAAGTGAGCAGGCAGGCAAAGCACTACGCTCACAAGGGCATCAATGCGCTCATGTCATGTGACAAAGCGTTTCAGAATCCTTGCCACTCTGCAAAGAGGGAACGAAAGCATGTACAGCAACACATCAGGATATGTACACATGGGGTTAAGACTGGACTGGGGTAAGGGCATCAAGGGACAATAGACACTCAGTCCCGACTCATATCCCAATCCCAGGTCAAACCCTCTCAGTGGCTGATGGGGGCGGGGGCTCAAACACAACCCATGCCCTGCTCAGTCCGGACCCTGAAACCCTGCCAATGGGTGAGGTGTCCCGCACAGCCACAGGCGAGTTCCCGGGAACCAATGGGCTCCCAGGCCAACCGACGGTGGCTCCCTATGCTCCCTTAACGGCAGGTCCCAACTCCACTCTGAGCCAGAGATATGGCCCCGCCATTATCACCCAGGAGTTGGTAGCTGAAAATGGGCTGTTTCAGCCCAAACTGAAATTACCTTGAAAAACTCCAAAATTGACCCCTCGTCCGGACCCGCCAGAGGTAGGGACGAGGCAACTGACCCTATGCCCTTCGAGTACGAACTCCCTGGAGCCCTCACCCAACCTGGTTCCCTCTGAGGTCCCGGCATCAGGGCAACACGGATGAGTCAAGTGGGGTCATGATGCCAAAATCACCAAAATTGGCGTCATTCCCATGCGTGGCTCGCCCGGCCAAGGTAAGGCCAATGGCTCACAGGGTAGGAGGCAGGACCTAGGACTTATATCTGAGTGTACAACTTGGATTTGGGTCCGGGCTCCCTATGGGCTTAGAGAAATGGGGCCGCCAATTGACCACACGGAAGGGGGAAATTGGGGTCCCAAAATTGGGTCATTTTGGCTGCTTGAAATGAGCCAAAATTCGGTGTGCTCCCAATAGTATATCTCCACGCCGGCTTGGAGATCGGATCCGCCATTCCATACGCGATCCACCGGGAGTCCAGCGGAGACTCCCATGCCTTTGGCTCTCATAAATTCCCATGCTGCTTGGCGTGGTGACGATCTCAATTGGGTCCACAAATGCCAAAATGGCAAAATTGCCCATACTCAATTTGGCCTAGCGCCTTGACGAAGGCGGCTCCGCTTCGCCCACGTGGTGTGTGGACCATGGGGACCATTACCCATAACACCCATGTCATATATGGTCCATTGGTCCATGCGTCCGGCGTGCACGAAGGTTAGAACATGGGGCACGGCGGGCAGCGAAAGTGGAAAAATGCTCAAAATGGCCAAAATTGCGCACACTCATGGTTAGGGCAAATGAGGCACATGCCCGACTCGGACCGGAGTGTGCCATAGGATTGGTATCAAGTTATATTGGTCCAACATATCTTTTCGGCGTCGCCCAACTCCTCCGATATTGGGTATGGCAGGGTCGCCAAGTGAGCCCATGATTTGGGATAGTCCCAAATCGCCAACATGGCGGCCACGGTATGCCAAGCCTAAGAGGAGTTATTCGCCGGGTCCAAGATATGTTGGGCACCGACGTATGTACCCTCATATCATACTTGGGTCATGATGTCAATTGAGCGCAACGTTGAGATACATGGTCGCCACTTGACATCATGACGGGCCAAAAACGGCAAAATTGGCACAAAGACAAACCAAAGTGCCTTGAAAGGCACACAATTATATTATAATATCTTTGGCTTGGATCGTGCAATCAACTATTCCTTCTAAACACAATGACTTGACACCAATGACCTTCGATCCCACATATGTGCTCCACTTGGGGCGCCTTGAAAGGTTACGAGCGCTACTTCCCAAGTGGGCACATGAAAATATGGAAAATTGTAAAACACACACCTTGCTCCCAGCGCATCGCTTCGGGATCACCACACAAGCTTCCCTTCACGAAGGTTAGGCATGCAATTGACCGTAGGGAGTATGGAGAAGGGGCTTGCACAATATGAGGTCCATTGGCGGGCTTGTTTTGGAGCAATGGGCCCGCCAAATGGGCACACAACACCACACATGGCACATACCAAATATTGCCCAAAAATGTAGCTCCCACCACGATATGTCATGCCCCTCCAAGGGCATATCTTTGTGTCAATCGCTCATAGGAACTCAAGGAGAGTTCCTATGCAACACCAACACTTGCGCGCTACACTCGAAAGTTATCTTAACGCACGCAATATCATGGCCAATGAGTTGTAACGCAAACTCTACCCTCTTGACCATGATCCATTACACTAGCGCGCACGTGTGGAGACGCAAGGCATATAATGCTTCCTAAATTACGTCGGGAGTATTGTGAATACATCCCACGTTTCCTTATCGTCAATACTCGCAAGCACCACGAGATATGACCTTCACAAGTGGCCTCACGAATCAACTTTGTTTTGCTCATATCTTTGAGACAAATGGAGGGCAGGATAAAAGGGAAGTTGATTCGTGCATACGGAAGCACGTAGGTCCACTCGAAAGAGGTCAAATCAAGTGCGGGGATGTCGAAGTCGAAAATCCGATTTCGACATCCTGAAAAATTCGGATTAAGGTTGCGAGTATTAATTCTGAAAATTGCGGAAGCATCCATGCAGTTCCTGGCGACTTTGGAGCCTTCGTGACGGATAGCGTTAAAATTTCCATTATAAACAGTTAAACTGGCGGTTACGGTAAAGTCGCGAACCAACCGCCAGCAGTCAAAACAGTGAGTATCGGAACGGAAGCATAAAAATTGACAGAAACAATATGAAAATAAAACCCTGTTGATTCCTGATATTCTGATACACAAATCTCCGCTGGCGGTGCATCGGTTGCCGATGCGGGGCTTCACGGCACGGAACACGCCGTGCATGGGGTTAGTGGACCGGAGACCGGTTGTACGCCGTAACCTGGCCATGGGGTTCTGGGTACCGCTTCAATACCTCAGTCTGGATGCACCCAATCGCACGTAGAAATAATATGGTGATTGGTCTGTGCTGTTGATTGCTCTGTGTGCTTGTTGCTGTCTGTGTCATGTTTGTAATTTGTCTTCATGGTTGCTTGCACATTGCTGCATTTTGTGCATGGTCGCACGTAGAAAAAACCTGTGAAGAGAAAAGGAGTACCCTCCCTAACCTTAACCGCACTGCAACAAGCAAGACACCCTCCTAACCCCACACCCAGACACTCAGGTGTAAGTGGGGGTCTCCTTGCCCCCCCCCCCCCCCAACCCTAGACGTGGTTGATTACGCTCCTATGGTTTGACCCAATGGACCCCCCCACCCCACCCTCATGCATCTACTAGCAACTATCACCTTTGCCCTTCCCAACAACTGTGTGAGCAATGCAACAATGGTTTGACCAGAATGGACCCCCCACCACTGCATCCAGTATCACCCATAACCTATGCCCTTCCCAACAAATTTGTGAGCAACGCAACAAAGCATAAGAAATGTAATGTGTATAATGGTTTGATTTGTTATGTGTGTTCTAGTGTAGAACACATCTAGGCTAGAATGATTCCTGTTCTAGTCTACGTTCTAGCTAGATGTTGTAGGCTAGAACGCCCTCGCGATGTCGTTTTAGGCTAGAACGAAATTGTGCGTGCTAGCGTGTATCTAGGGATCTACAAAACAAATTGTTCAATATCCAATGTGTGCAACAAATAGCAGTGACAAGACAAAATTGGGGCCGATTCGTACGAATTCGCACGAAATTCGCACGAAAATCGTACGAAATTCGTACGAAATTCGTACGAATTCGTACGAAATTTGTGCGAATTTCACATTCTTGTGAATCTGTGAATCTAGCGTGAATTTATGCGTGAATTTGGGTGCGTGAATTTCACATTCACGGCGATCTCACCAAATGTGTTGAACCATGCGGCTACTTCAAAACTGTAAATTACACATATTTGTTGGATCTTACTTTGGGCGAAGATAGCACGACAAAAGCACACGATAGCACCAAGTTACGAGCAAAACACAGCAAAAATAGGTGAAATTCACGGTACCGTGAATCTCGGATTCAAACGGCCGGTTCACGAAGGGTACATTCTTTGCGACGACTTTTTCGTCGCCGCTGCCCCACGCCTTCATCACCTTGTTCCACCCCACCTCACAATCCCGTGCCTCCACAAGCCGCCGAAGCACAATGTAGCCGTTCCCATCAACAAAGTTGAGGGGCGGCTGAGAGGGGCCAACCCTGTCGGCGGCGGGGTCAGGGCTGCCCGTCACCCCATGAGGGGGGTCGGGAAGGGGTTCGGTGCGGAGGGGGGGTTCACTCGAAATGAAGGGGGGGGCGCATGAGGCACCACGGTACCATTGCAAAGAAGTTGTGCTATAGAAGGTGGGGTGGCTGACGTCGGGGACGTGCACCTGGGGGGGGATGGTGGGATGGAAAGGGGCGACGCCCAAATCATCCGACCACCGGGGGTTGGAAAGATGCCAAGAAAAGGGGAGAAAAGAGTGGTCTGCTGGTGCAGCTGCAGCAAGATCCGGCAGGCACACCATATCGCAGTGGGGGGGGGTGTGGACGAGGTTAGTGGTGGGGTACACCTGGACGTGGGCGTCCTTAGGCTTCCCCACAGGGTTATTCCTCATCGAGTTGAGGGGCTGGTCAACACTGGAGGGGAGAGGGGTTAGATGGAGAAATTTGAGGGTGGGGAGTTGGCGGCGCAGTTCCCTCCACAGGGTTGTGGCCCATCCCCTCCCCCCGAGGTAGCTGTTGCGGGTGGGGCTGCGCGTGTCGATGTGGATGACATCGGGGGAGGGGTCGAGGGAGGCTGCCCAGCCCACGATGTCATCCACCCCCAGTGCCTCCGACTCCTACGTTGCCTCCTCCAATTGATGGTGGGCAACGGGGAGGGCTTGGCAGTGGGCGAGGGTGTCGGCTGCGGGGTCGGGGCGAGAGGCCAGGCTGGCGAGCTGTGACATAGTCTGCTGGGACATTGTCAAAAGAGAATGCGAAGAAAGGCTTTGAGAGCTGTAACAAAGCGAAAGGGTGGAAAGGAGGGTAAATTCGTACGAAATTCGTACGAATTCGTACGAAATTCGTGCGAATTTCACATTCTCGTGAATCTGTGAATCTAGCGTGAATTTCTGCGTGAATTTAGGTGCGTGAATTTCACATTCACGCGAATCTCACCAAATGTGTTAAACCATGCGGGGACTTTAAACCTCTAAATTGCACCTTTTTGTTGCATCTTACTTTGGGCGAAGGTAGCACGACAAAAGCACACGATAGCACCAAGTTACGAGCAAAACACAGCAAAATTGGGTGAAATTCACGGTACCGTGAATCTCGGATTCAAACGGCCGGTTCACGAAGGGTACATACCCACCAACCTGGTGGATGCCCCCCCCCCCCCCTGTGCAGCTTGTGCCACACTTCCCTCCCCGTATACCCCCCCCCCTAAAAAAAAACACACCCTCAAAAGGAAATAAGATTTCCTTTGGGGGGGGTCGCTCATCCCAAACAAACACAAAAAAGCCGCAACCGTTTCCCCCTCTACGGCATTCGGCCACTTGGCCGTTTCCCCCCCAACCCACACATAGGAGGGGAGGGTGAGGTTGGTCTTCCTCTCCAACCCCCCCCTCCTTCTCGGTGATGGTGACCTGCCGGTACCATCCCGTCCCCCCCAACCTGCAGGCCTCATCCCCAGGCTCCCCCCACCGCCACGACGCCGCCTCCGGCAGCCTCTTCTCCCCCTCCAGCTCCACACGGGCCGCAACCGGCTTGGCGGGCCGTGCCCCTGCTGCTTCTGCTATTCCTCCTGCTGCCTCGGCTGCCTGGGCGTCGTCCTTGACGAAGATACGGGGCAGCTGCAAGATGGTAGCCTGAAAAAAACAAAAGAAACAAAAAAAAACACGCGATAACCCGCGCGATAACCCCCGCGATAACTAGGTTATCGCGCCATAACCCCCGCAATAACCCCCCGCGATAACCCCGCGATAACTAGTTAGAACGCGATAACCTAGCGCGATAACTAGTTAGAGCACCTAGTTAGAACGCGATAACCTAGCGCGATAACTAGTTAGAGCAGGGGTTAGAGCAGGGTGTTGTGGGAAGTTTTCACACCTGGTGACATGGACACGTGCCTTGGGCCTCCTTCTTGGCGTCGTCCAGCACTAGGCCAAGCCTCTGCAGCCACACGAAGTCCGTGACGGCCGCATACTCCCCCACCTGCCGCCACTCCACCACCTGGGCCACCCCCTCCACCTCAGGGGCCACCCTTGCCACTCCCCCATACAACCCCCTCCTCACCACCAAAATGGTGCCCGCCGGCACCTTAATCCCAACATGCCCTTGCAGGGCGGGCCAGGGCAGTGCCTCCCCATGGCACACCTTGGCCAAGGGGCACTGATCGGGGTGGCCTGCGACCGCCCCCCGCCTCCTCATTAGTGAGGGGGGCAATCACCTCCCTCCCAATCCCCCACCCCGACAACAAAAAATGCCCGGTGGTTGTTCCCACGGGGAGCAAGCACTGAGCAGATTGCTCAATGCTGACCCCAGTGGGGTCCACCACCACCTCCTCCTCCTCCCCCCCCTCCACCTCCTCCCCCTCCTGGCATGGCACACAAAGGCCATATTTGTGGGCGGTGCACAAAATCAGCCGATTGCATCCGTAGCAATTGGCTACCACCTTCCCCCTACACCTAACCGCCCCATCACACTGGACTGTCTTGGCCACCCGGCCACCAGGTGCCCCCAGCTGGGGCCTTTTAATGGACTGCGTCACGTGCAGGTTGGGGAATCGAAGATTCCCCCCCTGGGTAAGCTCAATGGCAAAAAATGCCATGAGGCGGGGGTCCCTCACCCCCATGGGGGAGGCCTTGGGAATCCCCGACCCCCGCCGGACATCAAGGGCATTAAAAAAAAAGGCAGTGCCCCTCTTGAATGGCACAGCCCTCTCCACCCAAGGGTCAGGGAACCCCGAGCTGCTGCATGGAGGGCACAAAAAGAAAATGTGACCCATCCTCCTTCTCATGATTATGGGTTAGCATAATAAGGCAATTGACAATCAATGTGCCTTCAGGAATGGTGTAGGGAGGGGCGTCGCGATGGAGGTGCTGGGGGGTGTGGTCATAGCTCGAAATTTCGGCCATGTCAAGGATGGTGCAGCTCCATCCGACCCCCCCCACCACAGTCTTCTTCGCGGTCTCAAGCACACGATCTGCCACCCTTTTGAGGACTGGCAGATCATGGAGCTTGTGGGGGTTGTGCTTGTGGTGGTCGGCACCCCCATAGTTCCCATACAATGTGCGGCGGGTCCCAGAATCTTGGGGCCTGCCGACAATGGGGGGGTTCTCATTGAAAATGGGTGCCTTCTCTGAGAGAGGCACCCTATCCAAATCTTCCAAAAGACTTTGCAGCTGAATGTCACTCAACAAATCGTGCTCCAGGAGGTGGTTGACCACCAGCTTTCCCCCCAACGTGAGCACAAGGTCATTGGGGTCCCTGTTAAAGGCCCCCAAGGGCTCGGCGGCAACCACCTCCTCCGCCTCCCCAATAAGGGGGGGTGTTGCCCCAAATGGAAAAAGAATCACCCCCTGCCCTGAAATAATGTTGGGAGTGGTGACCCCATACCACTCACGCTCCCACTCCCTTGTGGGGCAAAGGGAGTGCATGGGGAGCTTGTTTTCGGGGTCGTCAGTGCATACCCGGCGGGTGTTGTGGGTGAGCGGTTGGGGGAACCAACCATCCGACTTCCCTGTACCCTTCCCCTTACCAGGTCTTACCCTTACCTTCTGGACACTATAATCATAAGGGGGTTGTGGGGCTTCTCCTTCCTCCCCCCAGCCCCCACCGCCCCCACATCCTCCTCCTCCTCCTCCACTGCCTCCTCCTCCTCCTCCTGACCCACATAGAGGGTCGTCTTCGTCCCCGCACCCTTCTCGGCATGGGCGGTGACGGACTCCACCACGGCGTCCACGTCCTCGGGATGAAGCTGGATCAAAAATCCAGCAACCCCTGGATTTACCTCTAGCAACTCGAAGATGTAGTTGCTGAGAACCAGGGGGTCTCTGTTGTCCGCCATGAAGGGGGACTTATGGACAGGGAGTCCAAAGTCCACACCATGTTCAAAGCGGGTCGCCACAGGGCGCCTCACATTGGCATCACCCATCGTAAACCCCTCAGGACCGCCAAGGCGACGGACCCCAAGGAGCTTTTGATGGTGCTCGCACCAAGCGTGGGCAGCAGCAAGGGCCATTATCAAAGAATACGAAGGCTTTGAGAGCTAGGGCGAAAAGGGGAAACATAAAATGAAGCGCGATAACCCACGCGATAACCCACGCGATAACTAGGTTATCGCGCGATAACCCCCGCGATAACCCCCGCGATAACTAGTGCTCTAACCCCGTTCTAACCCCGTTCTAACTAGTTAGAGCACACAAAGATCAAATCGCAAAAAGTGCAAAACGGGCAATATCGAGCAAACGAAACATGGAAGGCACATTGTTGCATCATAGTGCACCCATGTAACATGTGAAATTCCGGGTTCCAACCATATTAACAACACCCAAAATTGGGGGGGTTCCGCACCACGCCCTAGAAAGCTGCATCCCAGTCCCGCGGCGGATCACGCGGCGAACGCGCAGAACAACCGGAAGCAGCTCCAGAGGCGCGTTGGGAGGCAAAAAACCGGAACGTACATAACGTACATAACGCAGCATACCCGCAGCGACGCCAACTCCCTCTTCTTGATCATCGTCCACGCGCCCGTCGCCGGCAGCTCCTCCTCGCGGTCTTCGGTGAGGGTATACGCCATCATCCCGGCCATTGTGACCGTTCTCTTGTACTTCTCTTTGAGGTCGTCGGTACTCATGTCCACGAGATCTTCGGCGGCCAGGCTCGCAAGGGACGGCGGCGGTCGCCTCCGCTCCCCAAGGGGGTGCTGCCCCTTCAGCGCTGCCAAGGGGACCCCGTGCAGCTCCGGGCCCGGTGCCTCGGTCCCCACGAGCGCGCTGGGCGGCCTCTCCGGGGCCTCCACGCAGCCGGTACAAACGGAGATCCCTTTCAGGATCCCATCCGTGGCCTGCCGGTGCCCCGACGTCCGGTAGACGCGGTCCAAGTGTTCACGGGCGGCGGAGGCGGATTGCGCGTTCTTGACGCCGCAGGCCAGCAGACCCTGCACCGCCGTCGGGCGCACCTGGCTGTGCAGCAGGGTGGCAGCAGCAGCATCCTTCCGACCACTGGCGTCCGCGCTCAAGCACACTCGGTAGTGCTTCTCCAGCCGTCCCAGCGTCACCCCATAGTCCGCCAGTCCGGACTCCAGAACCTGAAGAACGCGAAAAACACACAAATGTCCTCCAGAAGCATGTCCGGAAGCAGAGAACCGGCGCGCGGATCACGCGCATAACGCGGCGGACGCCTCTAGAAGCATGGTCGGAGGCACGCAAAACACAACGCATGGGACGTGAAGAACACCTGCAGCTCGTTTGCGTATTGCGCGCTGTCTTTGTAGTACTCGAAGCGCATCATCCTCGCCGGGATGGACTTCTGGGGCCCCACCGCTCCTTCAATCTTGAAGCCCACGCTGCCCACTCCGCCCGCCTTCTCTTTCCCCTTCTCTTTGCCCTTCTCTTTGCCCTTCTCTTTGCCCTTCGGCTTCCCCTCCTTGGCCTTCCCTTCCTTCCCCTTTGCACCCTCCACCACCACAACGTCCTGCGCCGCCGCTGCCAGCTCCTGCTTTTGCTGCCCAATCGCCTCCCCTTCTGCCTCTGGCTCCTTCTCCTTGTCCTTCTCCTTCTCCTTGTGCTTCTCCTTCTCTTTCTCCAAAACGGTACTCCTTGCGGCCTTCTTCTCCGGAGTGGGCGCCCGCTGACTTCCACTGGCGGCGCTGGCGCTAGCACTGCTGGTGCTGCTGCTGCTGCTGCTGGAGGAGTCGTCTTCCTCCTCCTCCTCCTCTTCTTCTTGCGGCGTGTCCTCCGCCCAGGCCCAAAACCGGTCCTTCTGCAGCTGAAAAGAACGTACAGAACACGGATAACGCAAGACGTGCATCCAGAAGCAGGGGTGGAGGCAAGAAACCGGAACGCGCAGAACGCGGATAACGCGCGGAACGCTCCCAGAAGCGCGTTCGGAGGCAATGATGCAGCACGTCATGAACGCAGAAAACACAGCCTACGCCCCCCTGAAACTAGAGGCACACGTGCAACGCATTGACATACCCTCTTGTACTTGAACCACTGATCTTGCTTGCTGCGACAGTCGCAGACCTGGGGCAGGGCCCCCTTCTTTGCGGCCTTCGGCACCTTGACGTGATACAGCTGCACCGTGGTCAAGTAGAAGGCCTTGCCGTCTTCCCAACCATCCGGCAGCTTCTTCTGCTTCTTGGCCCTCTGCTCGACCCACCCGCACCAGTACCCCGCTGTACAGAAAAGAATGCAATCAAGAGAGCAGAAGCATAGGGAACGAAATCAAGGGGCAATGTCGAGTAAGCATGTGACGGACAAAACGAACGAGGACAACGAAGGTTGCATGTTGCGGGCACATACATGTTTGTGCTTTCAGCTGGAAGACAACGAAGCTCATCTGGCCTGCCTCCTTCGGCTTCCACTTCTCCAACGCTCCATCAGCCTTCAGCCACTGCTTACAGTTGTTGGGGTACAGCGGGGTGGTCATTTTGTGAGAAGAGGGCCTCTGGGGCAACGGGGAAGACGAAGAGAACGCGGCGAACGCAGCAAGCGTACCTCCAGAAGCACGGGCGGAAGCACCGAAGCGGAACACGGAAAACGCGGCCAACGCGCGGCACCTGTACAACGCTCAGAACGATGGAAGCAGAGGCAGAGGCAACATGCAAAGTGCTTCTCTCCTTGAAAATGGATGAACCGCATAAAAACTCATGCGCGAGTGCGTCGGGCCACCTCAAAAACCCCCGGAAGCGTCGTAAAAGCAAGGGTGTTTTTCCCGACCCCTAGAAGCGCCCATTTCGTCATCTACGTCGTAGACAAAGGAATATATAGGTGGGCAGCTTTGTAACTACGAAGCCAAGAGACATTCGCCAACTTGCTTCGGAATGCAGCCAAATCATGGCGGGTGTCCATTATGTTGTTACACTGGTTACCTAGGGATTTTTTCCTCCTTTTTGGTGTAAATGTAAACTTTTTACCCTAAAAACCGCCGGGTTTCATGCCCCTCTCGTGCTGAAAACACTCCTACACGGTACAAAAGTCCCAAAGTTGGCTTCCCGGACCTGGGCTCGCGCAAATTCACAAGTTGGCGCGCCAAGTCACAAGTTGGCGCGCCAAGTCTGGACTTGGCGCGCCAACTTGCGACTTGGCGCGCGCCAAATGTCCCCCCACCGATCAAACCATCGACTTGCATACCATTGTTGTCACTAGAAATTCCGTCCCTCACCTGCCCTTGCACACTTGGCACGACGAAAGCATTGTTCCATCTTTTTTTGATTAATGTGCAAAAGACTGTGAATGTGCAGGAAGCTGTCATATCAATCATATAAATCATATATAGAGGTCACATGCCTTGTTCAGCCTGGACGAAGACCCCCTTATATATTCTCTATGTACGCCCTTTGCTTCGTCCACGACGACTCCCAAACCGAAAACTTTTTATTATACAACCCCCAGTCCGGATTATCTGAGCGGATCACTTCCCCCCACCCCTTCCGCGTGCGATCCCCCTTGCCCCCCTTCACCGGCACTCTGGCCCCCCGCAGTCTGGACACCCGGCCGCCTTTACTTCCACCTCGAAAGCTGCGCTTTGAGATTTCACATTTCAGGGCTTTGTACGTGTACGTGCCGCCCCTCTCCTTTGAAGGCGGCAAAAATGGCAATGTGCCCCCACCTGCGGGCCCATCCCAACAGGTGGTCAATCGATCCACAGATGGGCTTACAGGGTGACGTTCATTTCACAGGCCTTATGGGCCTCCCCCATTTTTTTCAATTCTGCTCGCAGAATTTTCATGTCGGGCAACTGCAATGGTCCGGATTTCCAGACGACATCGCTTGTTGCCAACAGGGATTTTCCCCATTGCCGGAAGGCGTCCGTCCAGGACACCTGGACCCCCCATGTCAACGACATGCTGCAGGAGGCCCTCCCCCTCCAGATGGTCACACATGGTGTCGCATCCCTCACTCTTCACCCACCCTGCAGCCGCCGTCTGCTCGATTTTCAGGGGCACCTTCTTCTTATCCTTCCTCTCCTCTTCCAACGCCACCCCGGTGGCGGTCCGTGCCTGGATCCGAATGGGATCCAGGAACCATTGCACCCACCTCACGGCCTTTCCCCTTTTCCACCGATGCACCGTGTGGAGGCTGTTCACAAGGGCTGAAAGCCCATTGTGCACTTGCCGGTGCACACCATGCAGCCCATAATCGGGGGGCCGCTGGGCGGGGCGCACGATCGGGCAGATCATCCCCGCCCACAGCCACTCCTCGACAATCACCCCCATCCCGCAACCAAATTCGTGCAGAATGGTTGCCCGATTTTTCCCACACAGCCGACAAACGGTGGCTGCGGGGTTTTTGGCCGTGAAGGAGGACCAACCCCCCAAAATGACCTGCGCCTTGGTGTCTGCTATAAAAAAAGAAATCACCTTACGCAGGTAACCCCCTTTATCGGAGATTTGCTGCTGCGCCACCTCGGTGAGGTCCGCGTTCAGGTCATAGACCTCGGCCAATTGGGAAATGATGGCCTTCTTCTCGGATCCGCGCAGCAAGATCCAAGAGCCCAAGGGCATTTGACTCCCCAGGTCTCCAACGGCAAAATGCACGAAGGAGGCCTGCCAGAGCTTTGTCCCGTCGAAGGAGATGCCCACCCACACGTTGTCCGTCAGGAACGTGGGGCCGTCACGGTGCCACATCACCTGTGCCAGAAAACAGGCTGTGTGTACCGGGTCACCGTGTACGGTCGCCGGGAAACGCTTTGGTGCAGGGTGAAAATACCTGCAGTTTCTGCCACAGATTGCATGCGGCCCCAAAAATGTCATTGTCCTCGTCCGTCTGAAAATGGACCTCCGTGACACGGGGGGCGGACAATGCCTTTCGCACCTGCATCAGGGTTCCCCATGGGCACTTCCATTGGCTGTGTGCCCGGCTGTACTGCAGTTTGCGGAAGCTGTCGCCATTTTTGCGGCTCTCCCAGAGAATGGCCGCGGCCAACAGCTCCAAATCGGGGGTGCGGGGTTTGCTCTCCCCGCAAACGAGGTGGATGCGGCGGCGGCCGGGTTTGACGTGTACTTCCCAATGTGGCCCCAAAATTTCCGCCACGACTTCGCTAAGGCGTGCCAGCCGCGCGCACCTGTCGCGGTAGTTTGAGGGCGCCAGCTGCTCAAAGGGCCGCTGCATGGTGCACAAACAAAGACCTGCAGCACGTGAGGATGTGGCAGGCGGGTTGGATCATACAACGGAACGTTGATGCACGTTCGCACACAGATGGCACACAGTTGGCACGCAGTTGGCGCGCGCCAACTCGGGATTTGGCGCGCGCCAACTCGTCAGTTGGCGCGCGCCAAGTCCCGAGTTGGCGCGCGCCAAGTGGTAAGTTGGCGCGCCAACTTCTCATTTGGCGCGCGCCAACTCCCCTGTTGGCGCACGCCAAATCAGGATTTGGCGCGCCAACTTACCACTTGGCGCGCGCCAAAACCATGCCCAGCCAGTGCCTGCTCATTTCTTCGACCGCTTGCTGCCCTGACTCTGACTCCCCTCGCTCTCTTCCGCCCGCCTGCGCTTGGGGTCAAGCAGGTGCGCAACCGGGTGCTTGTCCAGCAGGCCCTTCAGCTCCGTGAGGGTGGCCTCTTTGACCCCCATGTTGATGGCCACATGGCGTTGGGCGCTGAGTGCAGAGTGCAACTCCACCGCCGCCGCCTGCAGGTACAGCACATGGTCGGGGTCGGCACTACCCTCTCGATCGCCCCCCCCCCCCCCACTGCACGCACCTGCGCCGTGGCGGTCACCTGCTGCTGCAACTCCCCCCTCTGCTTTTCCCACCCCTTCTCCCGCCGCTCCCACAAGGCGCGCTCACCGGTGAGCGCGTCCTGTGCCGCCTTGCGGGCGGCCTCCGCCGCCTTCAGCTTCTCGCGCAGCAGCTTGTTCTCCGCCTCCAGGCGGAGAATCTCCGCCTTCTCCCGTGCCCCCCTCCCGCTGCCTGCGCTGCCTATGCTGCCTCCCGGGGGGTGGTCGTGGGGCGAGGGCGCCTGGAGCCCCTAGCTTGCTGCTCCGTGCGGCCCTTGCTCTGCAGGGAGGGGTCCGCAGACGCGTCAGATGCGGCCCTGCCCCCCTTCTCGCCCTTCGGCCCTTTCCCCACGAGCTGCTTCTGGACTTGGCGCACGCCAACCGAACACTTGGCGCGCCGACCGGTAACTTGGCGCGCGCCAAGATGGAAGTTGGCGCGCGCCAACTGCGAAGTTGGCGCGCCAATCTGCTATTTGGCGCGCGCCAAATTCGTGTCACGTGTGACAACATCGCATGCAAGGCACCGCGCGGGCACACCTTCTCGCTGCAGGAGCAGATGGTGCGGCGGGCCTTGTCCACGCGGACGAGGTCCAACATCTCGGCGTCCTGGGAGCTCAGGGGCGGGGTGAAGTGGGCCATGGCCATCCAGGCCATGCGGTCGGCCCCTGGCTCCCGCACGAACGCGGCGCCCAGTGCGGCGAACGAGTACACCACCGTGCCGGCCGTGCAGCGCACGCGGCAGAAGTCGGTGGCCTCGTGAGGGGGAAGCCACCACCGGTGGATGTGCGGAGTGAGGCAGGCATCCGCTCTGGCCGCCTCGGCGGTGGGCCCCACGTGCGCGTGGTCGGTGGGGGTCAGAAACAGACCCGCAGACATGCACCCCCTCTTGCAAGAGGAGGACGTCCCCCATGTAGGGCACCGGGGGGTCCAACGGCTGCTCAGCCTGCGACACGAAGCAGACTGTGGGATGCAGCTTTCTAGGGCGTGGTGCGGAACCCCTAGTTAGAACGCAATTTCTGGAACACCCACCTACCCTTAATTTTGGGGCAAACCACCTAAAAAAATGGATTCAGCACCCTCAAAAACCCCCCATCCCCTTTCTTTCCCCACATAACCCTCATTGTAGGGGTGGTTTTTGGGGGGGGGTCAAAGAGTTAGAGCACAGTTAGAACAGAGTTAGAACGCAGTTAGAGCACCCTGCTCTAACTAGTTATCGCGCTATTTATCGCGCGATAACTCAGTTATCGCGTAGTTATCGCGGGTAGTTATCGCGCACCCCTCCTCCATCCCTCACTAGGACAAACAACAGAAAACACTTGGCACAAAGCATGTATGGTCTTTTTTCATACAAAGTCATCAATGTCTGAGGCCTTGGCTGCCTCCAGCCCCAAAAGCCCTTGCTCCAGGGCGTTCATGGACATGCAATGGTGCATGTGGCGGAGGGACATACTTGGCCTCACCAAGGACCAACCCTTAAAACAATTTTTGAGCCTCCTCTTGTAAGGCCCATGCCGATACTCCGTTGGGATGGAGGAAAACTGAAAAATGTTCCTCCATTTCTCGGCAAAAAAGGTGGAATGTGCCAAGCACCAATGGATCCACCTGGTGGGGGACCAACCTGAGTCTCCCCACGCTTTTGAAAATTTTGTGGTCAACGCACGGTGGCGTTCCACTTGGGTTAGAGTGTACAACTCCCTCACCCTCCAAAGCTCATACAAACCCTCAATGCATTTCACCATGACATGCACAACAACCCATAACATAGGTCCCCCAGGGGTCCTCACTGTGGGGACATGCTCTTTGAGGCATTCCACAAATTGCCTTTGGAAGGGGGGGGAGGTTAGGAAAACTTTGGTGCTGGTTAGATCGAAATCTTTTTCTGTGGCCCTCGAGGCCGAAGGGAGGCGTTCCCTAAGAGGGATGCCTGATGTCTCATCCTTGAGGGCTTGTTTGAAGGCCTGCAAAGCTGCAAGAGCTTGGGCCTTACCAGGGGTACCAGGGGGGAGGGCCTGAAGGGTGGTCTCAATGCGCTTTGCAATGCCGTTTAGGATGCGGCATGCTGCATGTTGGTAGTCCCCCGGCCGCCTATCAGGTGTCACACTTCTCAAGAATGCCCCCCATCTTGAGGTGGACTCCACCCCCCTTTGCTCAACAATCCCATTGGGGTCTTTGCACAACCAACACTTAGACCCAGCCCCCCCCATTGCTTGCATCCCCTTCCCATCCCCTGTCAAAATGACAGTGCAAGTCAAAAATTGGTTTTGAAAGAGGACAACGTCCTCTTCCACATCCCTCACCTCTTGGTTGAGGTTGGCGGAGATGTCCAGGCTTCTCAAAAAAGCCTGTTCATCCCCGCCATCCATGCAAAACCATGAGGCCCATAGCTTCACCTTCGAAGCATATTTTGCCCCCCCCCCCATACATTAACCCATACATCCGCACGGGTAGAGGATGCCTTCCACAAGGAAGTCGCATCAACGGAAATAACAATAATGGCAACGCCACTAGGGGGGGGTTTCCCAATAACTCGGGCCATAGATATTGCATTTTGCACAATTGATTGCAAAGGCACATGGGCGGCTGCCCTATTGCGGCCTGTGGTAGACTTTACAATGGTGGTTTGGGGAAAGTAGGGCATGATCCGTTGCCGAACGGTCCTTAGGTCCCGTTGTGTACAACGGCGGGGCATTCGCAAAAGGGCCCGTTGGGAGAGATGCATGCTGCATGCCATGCGTAGCATGCTCAGGGCCTCATGCTCCTGAGCTGTTAATGCAAGATGGCCGCCAAGTGGGCCAGACAGGGCAGTGCACGCCCCACCACTTAAACAAACTTCGCCTTTGGTGATGGTGCCACACACGACGTCTGGGTCACCCAATAGAACTCGCACCAGCCGCTGAACCGCCTTCAAACGCCGCCGCCGGGCCTTGGGGCACTGCAGATCGGTGTACCGTCCAAGCCACCAACCCCAAAGAAGAAGCCGCCCCAAGGAGACCCACCAGCCCAGCCACCAGCCCCCCCACAAGAAGACAAGGGACCTGCCGAAGCTGCAGCACAAGCAAAAGCACCAGCAGCAGCTGCACAAGAAGAAGAGGCACCAGCGGCCGCGCCACAAGAAGGAGAAGGAGCAGCCCCGGGAAAGAAGAGGCACCAGAAGGAGCAACCCCAGAAGGCGACCCAAGCCCACAAAAAGAAGGGGAAGCAGCCCCAGCTGCCGCTCGGGCAGAAGACCACAGACCCGAATGGGAGAAGGAGTGGGAGGCCGAAGTGGTGGTCCAAACCATTAAGGAGATCACTGAATGACAGCGCGCGCTATACCTGGTATAGCGCGCGCCGTAAGGTCCATAGCGCGCGCTGTAAATATGTTGCGCGCGCTACACTGTTGGCGCCCATGAGGACCTGTACTGTTGCACACTTTGCAGACCTTTCAGAAAGTGTTTTTGCATGTGTCTTGGGTTGCGTGAGCAACAGGTAATGTTTTTGAAAAGCAAGGGGTTTTTGAGAAACACAGGACACTGGAAAAAGCATGGTTTTGAAACATTTTCCGGATTTGAAAAATTTGAAAAACAGGACAATATAGCGCGGTAGAGCGCGCGCAATAGGCGCGCTACAAAGGTCATATTTTTCAAAATTTGCGCGCACTATGGAAAAAATGCACCATTGCGCGCACGCAGGGTAGGGCGCGCATTGAAGATGAGCGCGCCGAGGTGCCCCACGAACATGAGGTAGGCCCTGTTGGACAGGAACAGACGAACAGAGCGATCAGCACTTAGATGGGACTCAATACAGGTCTTGGCGAGTTGCGGCACGAAGATTCGAGTAGTTTGGGCGCGTCGAACTTAGGGACGCGTCGATCTGGGCTGCTGCGGGCTGGCCAAAGACTTCAGCGTCCAACACGAGTGTTTTTGAGGCCTCAGTGTCCCACAGGAGTGTCCTCGGGGCCTCAGTATCCCACAGAAGCGTCCTGGTGCAAGGGAATCAAACAGTCAAGCATCTCCTCTGGGCTTCCCATGATGCAGTCCACTGAAAGGGCATGAATGACTCCTTGAACTCCAACGCTCGGCGGTGCTGTGCCACTCCGAGAAGCACTTCCAACTCTCGGAGATCGTGGAGCAGCCCCGTCTTTCCCAACCGCACTGACCATGTACTTCAGAGACTTTCCGTTTTGTAATTGGTTTCAGCCTGCTCGCAAAATCCTTTTTCGACATATCAGTACAGCTGTGCCCAATGAACCCGAAACAGCAAAGCGAACAACAAGACTGAAGTCATTCGCGGAATACATTTCAAACGGAAAGTAATCTCCTTCACATGAATGTCTGCAGGAGGACAATTGATGTCTGGCGCATTAATTCAACAGTTCTGATCGAACAACAATCAAACAGGCGTAAAGACAACACAATCGCAGCTTTGATGTGCTGTGCGCGCGCTGTGCCTGCTGTGCGTGTGTGCACCTGCCCTGTGCATGCATGTGCCCATTACAAGAATCAAACAGCTACCGAAATGGACGGAAATGATCAAGCAAGGCATTGTGCTTTGAAATGACAGCTTGTTGGCAATGCTCAGACTTGCGACGTAAAATGGCGTCCAAAATGTGACCGGAAAGTCGCCACTGACCAAACGAAGCTACAACAAACCTCCTACTGCCTTTGGAATGCACTATGGTTGCCCAACAAGTAACACCGGCCTAATTTTGAATGAATCCGGCAAAGAAATCACAGAATCATCATTTTGAACCCTTCAGGAATATAATGACCAAATTTTTTAGCAATTATCGCACTGTATGTAAAAAAATATTTCAACAGAGAAAACGTGATCGCCGCCCGCACTATTTCAGTAGTCGCGCGTGATTGGGCAAGGTGACATGCTCCTTTTTGCGGCTTTCTTGTTTTCGGTACGTCGAAAACGCACCCGCTACTCCATTTTAAGACCATCCAGTTGTAATCGTCATTTTTTCATGATGTTGCCAAGGTTCCGTTCAAACCCACTTCAAGTGTGCATCATAATTCCATATGCTATGTGCGCAACGAGCTGACACGGCACCGATTCAAAGCATGATTTGTGCACTTCTTGAGGTTTAGGATCCTTACGCCAGCAACAAAAGGTGGGTTGAGGTTTCTGAAAACCTACCCTCCCTCTAATGACGGACTGCTTAGCACTTGGAGAATTCGGGTAGAGGTGGTTTGTGGGAAGCATGGCGCGGCGACCATGATCCGACAACCAAATTCAATGCCACCACGCCACACTCCCCACAATGTTGAACTAGTAGGTGTAGGATTCATGTACCGCGGGCCGCGGGTATGTGCCGAGAATATTGGGTGATGTGATTTACCATCATGTGTAGGCGCAAGACTGAAAGCACCCTTGTCACTTTGCTTCACTCAGTGTTTTGGATGTTCAATGAAGAAGTTTTTTGCCCGTGACCACTGGATGCGCGTTTCCGTGTAGCAACACTAGGACACGCATCTTTTGAGACCCCACATGTACGAATAGCGATGCAACAATGTGCTTGTGTGCATGAACACATTACGCCTTTTTGCAATCGATAGCTACTGGTTATGAGAAGTTCCACTGTTGAGTGCTTGTGGGATTTGGAAATTTATCGTACATCGTGAGAAACCGTTCACCAGAAACAAACATGTTGCACGACATGGTCGGATTCACATCGCACGAAGTGACATGGTCCGATTCACATCGCGGGACGAGCCCATCTAGCGTTGGCGCTTAGGCAATAACCATATTTGGATGAACATCTACATTAGCTCTGAGAAGCTTGTCACAGTTAGGGTCACATTCCACTCCCCTTGATATTTTGGTTGGGTGGGTACGTTAGCTTAATCGTCCCTTTTGAAGAGGGGCAATCGCAGCGTGTAAGGACACGGTGAAAAACAAAAATGAGCGCATACATACATTCAAGGTGGTCGCTCTTTTTTGGCTTTCAAATCTTCTTGCTCTCGAAGAGCAACGCATGAAGGGTAAATCTATGAATTACGCGTGAAAGGGGAAATGGGTCACCGCGAGAAGGCTCCATTACCCTAATCATCTCGAAATTTGTTCGATGTCGATAATTGCAAGGCGATATCTCGGTAACGTAATGGTTGCATGTTGTTGAAGGTTTTGCATTTTCCCTCCGTAAGGGTTTCAACATGGACGAGTTGTTGAAGAGCCAATTGTTCGATTCCGTCGTGAACCGGAAGCCCATCAAATTTGATGGCGAACACGGCGAGTTTACCCTCGGAATGTCGACATATAAGGCCGACACACCCGTCCCGATTAGCAAACTTGACGATGAGGTGTGCAAAGATTCAAGTAGTGGTCTTTCAACTATGCACGTTTTAGGACTCTTCGGCTTACAAGCGAAGGCATGGAACGTGATGTGGCCTGCGAATGCCGAAGGCGCAAACGCCTCAACATGAACCACGGCCTATGTTGTGCTTGACACAGATGAAGGGCAAGCCATACACCTTATTCGAGATCTATTTCTTCCTTCTACATCTCGACAAAGCCTTTTATGTGTACTTAAAGCTAGCCAATAACGATGGCGTGCGGTTCGTGCAATACTTGCACCGCGACAAAATCTTCAATGAACTCTTTCCGGGTATTTCGCAACAACAATTCAACTCTGCGTGGCTTTTGGAGTCATCCATGCCAGGTATGCAAACTCGTTTGGATCATGTCTCGTTGCGAGTTCCCACTAGTTGTAGCCCGGCAAGTTTTGTTCGCCCTCGTGAATAATTCAATGAAGGAGAGAACGCACAAGTTTCTTCCATGTCGCACCCGATGTTGCCATTCCCACCACTCATTCGTTTAGAATCCGAGCAAACTGAGAACCTTGAGCCGGCACGAAAGAAACAACGCCGTGAGATATCTCAAGACGAACTCCAAGAGTGGGATAATTACCTTAATACGTATGTTGGTGCTCAGACTCAATGATGCTGTAATTTACATGGTTGTGAATCTTGAATTCAGCGGTTCAAGTACGATCCCGGTGGTACTTTACGATTGCATTTTGGTGCAATTTCTGCAACTCCCCCCTCTGCTTTTCCCACCCCTTCTCCCGCCGCTCCCACAAGGCGCGCTCACCGGTGAGCGCGTCCTGTGCCGCCTTGCGGGCGGCCTCCGCCGCCTTCAGCTTCTCGCGCAGCAGCTTGTTCTCCGCCTCCAGGCGGAGAATCTCCGCCTTCTCCCGTGCCCCCCTCCCGCTGCCTGCGCTGCCTATGCTGCCTCCCGGGGGGTGGTCGTGGGGCGAGGGCGCCTGGAGCCCCTAGCTTGCTGCTCCGTGCGGCCCTTGCTCTGCAGGGAGGGGTCCGCAGACGCGTCAGATGCGGCCCTGCCCCCCTTCTCGCCCTTCGGCCCTTTCCCCACGAGCTGCTTCTGGACTTGGCGCACGCCAACCGAACACTTGGCGCGCCGACCGGTAACTTGGCGCGCGCCAAGATGGAAGTTGGCGCGCGCCAACTGCGAAGTTGGCGCGCCAATCTGCTATTTGGCGCGCGCCAAATTCGTGTCACGTGTGACAACATCGCATGCAAGGCACCGCGCGGGCACACCTTCTCGCTGCAGGAGCAGATGGTGCGGCGGGCCTTGTCCACGCGGACGAGGTCCAACATCTCGGCGTCCTGGGAGCTCAGGGGCGGGGTGAAGTGGGCCATGGCCATCCAGGCCATGCGGTCGGCCCCTGGCTCCCGCACGAACGCGGCGCCCAGTGCGGCGAACGAGTACACCACCGTGCCGGCCGTGCAGCGCACGCGGCAGAAGTCGGTGGCCTCGTGAGGGGGAAGCCACCACCGGTGGATGTGCGGAGTGAGGCAGGCATCCGCTCTGGCCGCCTCGGCGGTGGGCCCCACGTGCGCGTGGTCGGTGGGGGTCAGAAACAGACCCGCAGACATGCACCCCCTCTTGCAAGAGGAGGACGTCCCCCATGTAGGGCACCGGGGGGTCCAACGGCTGCTCAGCCTGCGACACGAAGCAGACTGTGGGATGCAGCTTTCTAGGGCGTGGTGCGGAACCCCTAGTTAGAACGCAATTTCTGGAACACCCACCTACCCTTAATTTTGGGGCAAACCACCTAAAAAAATGGATTCAGCACCCTCAAAAACCCCCCATCCCCTTTCTTTCCCCACATAACCCTCATTGTAGGGGTGGTTTTTGGGGGGGGGTCAAAGAGTTAGAGCACAGTTAGAACAGAGTTAGAACGCAGTTAGAGCACCCTGCTCTAACTAGTTATCGCGCTATTTATCGCGCGATAACTCAGTTATCGCGTAGTTATCGCGGGTAGTTATCGCGCACCCCTCCTCCATCCCTCACTAGGACAAACAACAGAAAACACTTGGCACAAAGCATGTATGGTCTTTTTTCATACAAAGTCATCAATGTCTGAGGCCTTGGCTGCCTCCAGCCCCAAAAGCCCTTGCTCCAGGGCGTTCATGGACATGCAATGGTGCATGTGGCGGAGGGACATACTTGGCCTCACCAAGGACCAACCCTTAAAACAATTTTTGAGCCTCCTCTTGTAAGGCCCATGCCGATACTCCGTTGGGATGGAGGAAAACTGAAAAATGTTCCTCCATTTCTCGGCAAAAAAGGTGGAATGTGCCAAGCACCAATGGATCCACCTGGTGGGGGACCAACCTGAGTCTCCCCACGCTTTTGAAAATTTTGTGGTCAACGCACGGTGGCGTTCCACTTGGGTTAGAGTGTACAACTCCCTCACCCTCCAAAGCTCATACAAACCCTCAATGCATTTCACCATGACATGCACAACAACCCATAACATAGGTCCCCCAGGGGTCCTCACTGTGGGGACATGCTCTTTGAGGCATTCCACAAATTGCCTTTGGAAGGGGGGGGAGGTTAGGAAAACTTTGGTGCTGGTTAGATCGAAATCTTTTTCTGTGGCCCTCGAGGCCGAAGGGAGGCGTTCCCTAAGAGGGATGCCTGATGTCTCATCCTTGAGGGCTTGTTTGAAGGCCTGCAAAGCTGCAAGAGCTTGGGCCTTACCAGGGGTACCAGGGGGGAGGGCCTGAAGGGTGGTCTCAATGCGCTTTGCAATGCCGTTTAGGATGCGGCATGCTGCATGTTGGTAGTCCCCCGGCCGCCTATCAGGTGTCACACTTCTCAAGAATGCCCCCCATCTTGAGGTGGACTCCACCCCCCTTTGCTCAACAATCCCATTGGGGTCTTTGCACAACCAACACTTAGACCCAGCCCCCCCCATTGCTTGCATCCCCTTCCCATCCCCTGTCAAAATGACAGTGCAAGTCAAAAATTGGTTTTGAAAGAGGACAACGTCCTCTTCCACATCCCTCACCTCTTGGTTGAGGTTGGCGGAGATGTCCAGGCTTCTCAAAAAAGCCTGTTCATCCCCGCCATCCATGCAAAACCATGAGGCCCATAGCTTCACCTTCGAAGCATATTTTGCCCCCCCCCCCATACATTAACCCATACATCCGCACGGGTAGAGGATGCCTTCCACAAGGAAGTCGCATCAACGGAAATAACAATAATGGCAACGCCACTAGGGGGGGGTTTCCCAATAACTCGGGCCATAGATATTGCATTTTGCACAATTGATTGCAAAGGCACATGGGCGGCTGCCCTATTGCGGCCTGTGGTAGACTTTACAATGGTGGTTTGGGGAAAGTAGGGCATGATCCGTTGCCGAACGGTCCTTAGGTCCCGTTGTGTACAACGGCGGGGCATTCGCAAAAGGGCCCGTTGGGAGAGATGCATGCTGCATGCCATGCGTAGCATGCTCAGGGCCTCATGCTCCTGAGCTGTTAATGCAAGATGGCCGCCAAGTGGGCCAGACAGGGCAGTGCACGCCCCACCACTTAAACAAACTTCGCCTTTGGTGATGGTGCCACACACGACGTCTGGGTCACCCAATAGAACTCGCACCAGCCGCTGAACCGCCTTCAAACGCCGCCGCCGGGCCTTGGGGCACTGCAGATCGGTGTACCGTCCAAGCCACCAACCCCAAAGAAGAAGCCGCCCCAAGGAGACCCACCAGCCCAGCCACCAGCCCCCCCACAAGAAGACAAGGGACCTGCCGAAGCTGCAGCACAAGCAAAAGCACCAGCAGCAGCTGCACAAGAAGAAGAGGCACCAGCGGCCGCGCCACAAGAAGGAGAAGGAGCAGCCCCGGGAAAGAAGAGGCACCAGAAGGAGCAACCCCAGAAGGCGACCCAAGCCCACAAAAAGAAGGGGAAGCAGCCCCAGCTGCCGCTGGGGCAGAAGACCACAGACCCGAATGGGAGAAGGAGTGGGAGGCCGAAGTGGTGGTCCAAACCATTAAGGAGATCACTGAATGACAGCGCGCGCTATACCTGGTATAGCGCGCGCCGTAAGGTCCATAGCGCGCGCTGTAAATATGTTGCGCGCGCTACACTGTTGGCGCCCATGAGGACCTGTACTGTTGCACACTTTGCAGACCTTTCAGAAAGTGTTTTTGCATGTGTCTTGGGTTGCGTGAGCAACAGGTAATGTTTTTGAAAAGCAAGGGGTTTTTGAGAAACACAGGACACTGGAAAAAGCATGGTTTTGAAACATTTTCCGGATTTGAAAAATTTGAAAAACAGGACAATATAGCGCGGTAGAGCGCGCGCAATAGGCGCGCTACAAAGGTCATATTTTTCAAAATTTGCGCGCACTATGGAAAAAATGCACCATTGCGCGCACGCAGGGTAGGGCGCGCATTGAAGATGAGCGCGCCGAGGTGCCCCACGAACATGAGGTAGGCCCTGTTGGACAGGAACAGACGAACAGAGCGATCAGCACTTAGATGGGACTCAATACAGGTCTTGGCGAGTTGCGGCACGAAGATTCGAGTAGTTTGGGCGCGTCGAACTTAGGGACGCGTCGATTTGGGCTGCTGCGGGCTGGCCAAAGACTTCAGCGTCCAACACGAGTGTTTTTGAGGCCTCAGTGTCCCACAGGAGTGTCCTCGGGGCCTCAGTATCCCACAGAAGCGTCCTGGTGCAAGGGAATCAAACAGTCAAGCATCTCCTCTGGGCTTCCCATGATGCAGTCCACTGAAAGGGCATGAATGACTCCTTGAACTCCAACGCTCGGCGGTGCTGTGCCACTCCGAGAAGCACTTCCAACTCTCGGAGATCGTGGAGCAGCCCCGTCTTTCCCAACCGCACTGACCATGTACTTCAGAGACTTTCCGTTTTGTAATTGGTTTCAGCCTGCTCGCAAAATCCTTTTTCGACATATCAGTACAGCTGTGCCCAATGAACCCGAAACAGCAAAGCGAACAACAAGACTGAAGTCATTCGCGGAATACATTTCAAACGGAAAGTAATCTCCTTCACATGAATGTCTGCAGGAGGACAATTGATGTCTGGCGCATTAATTCAACAGTTCTGATCGAACAACAATCAAACAGGCGTAAAGACAACACAATCGCAGCTTTGATGTGCTGTGCGCGCGCTGTGCCTGCTGTGCGTGTGTGCACCTGCCCTGTGCATGCATGTGCCCATTACAAGAATCAAACAGCTACCGAAATGGACGGAAATGATCAAGCAAGGCATTGTGCTTTGAAATGACAGCTTGTTGGCAATGCTCAGACTTGCGACGTAAAATGGCGTCCAAAATGTGACCGGAAAGTCGCCACTGACCAAACGAAGCTACAACAAACCTCCTACTGCCTTTGGAATGCACTATGGTTGCCCAACAAGTAACACCGGCCTAATTTTGAATGAATCCGGCAAAGAAATCACAGAATCATCATTTTGAACCCTTCAGGAATATAATGACCAAATTTTTTAGCAATTATCGCACTGTATGTAAAAAAATATTTCAACAGAGAAAACGTGATCGCCGCCCGCACTATTTCAGTAGTCGCGCGTGATTGGGCAAGGTGACATGCTCCTTTTTGCGGCTTTCTTGTTTTCGGTACGTCGAAAACGCACCCGCTACTCCATTTTAAGACCATCCAGTTGTAATCGTCATTTTTTCATGATGTTGCCAAGGTTCCGTTCAAACCCACTTCAAGTGTGCATCATAATTCCATATGCTATGTGCGCAACGAGCTGACACGGCACCGATTCAAAGCATGATTTGTGCACTTCTTGAGGTTTAGGATCCTTACGCCAGCAACAAAAGGTGGGTTGAGGTTTCTGAAAACCTACCCTCCCTCTAATGACGGACTGCTTAGCACTTGGAGAATTCGGGTAGAGGTGGTTTGTGGGAAGCATGGCGCGGCGACCATGATCCGACAACCAAATTCAATGCCACCACGCCACACTCCCCACAATGTTGAACTAGTAGGTGTAGGATTCATGTACCGCGGGCCGCGGGTATGTGCCGAGAATATTGGGTGATGTGATTTACCATCATGTGTAGGCGCAAGACTGAAAGCACCCTTGTCACTTTGCTTCACTCAGTGTTTTGGATGTTCAATGAAGAAGTTTTTTGCCCGTGACCACTGGATGCGCGTTTCCGTGTAGCAACACTAGGACACGCATCTTTTGAGACCCCACATGTACGAATAGCGATGCAACAATGTGCTTGTGTGCATGAACACATTACGCCTTTTTGCAATCGATAGCTACTGGTTATGAGAAGTTCCACTGTTGAGTGCTTGTGGGATTTGGAAATTTATCGTACATCGTGAGAAACCGTTCACCAGAAACAAACATGTTGCACGACATGGTCGGATTCACATCGCACGAAGTGACATGGTCCGATTCACATCGCGGGACGAGCCCATCTAGCGTTGGCGCTTAGGCAATAACCATATTTGGATGAACATCTACATTAGCTCTGAGAAGCTTGTCACAGTTAGGGTCACATTCCACTCCCCTTGATATTTTGGTTGGGTGGGTACGTTAGCTTAATCGTCCCTTTTGAAGAGGGGCAATCGCAGCGTGTAAGGACACGGTGAAAAACAAAAATGAGCGCATACATACATTCAAGGTGGTCGCTCTTTTTTGGCTTTCAAATCTTCTTGCTCTCGAAGAGCAACGCATGAAGGGTAAATCTATGAATTACGCGTGAAAGGGGAAATGGGTCACCGCGAGAAGGCTCCATTACCCTAATCATCTCGAAATTTGTTCGATGTCGATAATTGCAAGGCGATATCTCGGTAACGTAATGGTTGCATGTTGTTGAAGGTTTTGCATTTTCCCTCCGTAAGGGTTTCAACATGGACGAGTTGTTGAAGAGCCAATTGTTCGATTCCGTCGTGAACCGGAAGCCCATCAAATTTGATGGCGAACACGGCGAGTTTACCCTCGGAATGTCGACATATAAGGCCGACACACCCGTCCCGATTAGCAAACTTGACGATGAGGTGTGCAAAGATTCAAGTAGTGGTCTTTCAACTATGCACGTTTTAGGACTCTTCGGCTTACAAGCGAAGGCATGGAACGTGATGTGGCCTGCGAATGCCGAAGGCGCAAACGCCTCAACATGAACCACGGCCTATGTTGTGCTTGACACAGATGAAGGGCAAGCCATACACCTTATTCGAGATCTATTTCTTCCTTCTACATCTCGACAAAGCCTTTTATGTGTACTTAAAGCTAGCCAATAACGATGGCGTGCGGTTCGTGCAATACTTGCACCGCGACAAAATCTTCAATGAACTCTTTCCGGGTATTTCGCAACAACAATTCAACTCTGCGTGGCTTTTGGAGTCATCCATGCCAGGTATGCAAACTCGTTTGGATCATGTCTCGTTGCGAGTTCCCACTAGTTGTAGCCCGGCAAGTTTTGTTCGCCCTCGTGAATAATTCAATGAAGGAGAGAACGCACAAGTTTCTTCCATGTCGCACCCGATGTTGCCATTCCCACCACTCATTCGTTTAGAATCCGAGCAAACTGAGAACCTTGAGCCGGCACGAAAGAAACAACGCCGTGAGATATCTCAAGACGAACTCCAAGAGTGGGATAATTACCTTAATACGTATGTTGGTGCTCAGACTCAATGATGCTGTAATTTACATGGTTGTGAATCTTGAATTCAGCGGTTCAAGTACGATCCCGGTGGTACTTTACGATTGCATTTTGGTGCAATTTCTTCTCACCTTGAAGTCCACAAAGGACATGCTCCCTCCCCTCGTTTATGACCGAATCATTTTTACCCACGTTGCGCAATATGCTTTCGGTTAGGGCTATTGTACGAAGGGTCTGGGAGTCGTAATTTACGTGTAATCTACCAAACTTCTAGGCGTAATAAAATTGAAATCCTCTTGACAAAACAATGACTCAGGGACACAATAGTGCACAATAGTTTTACCACACGGGCACACTATGACCACGAAGAACTCCTGCTAGCTCGCGGAACATTTCTTGCGCCGGACCATTATCTCCGGAAACGGTGTTCCCTTTCCAAAGCGATAGGCTGCCGCCGAACAACGTTGCCCCACTCGCTCTCCCAAACGGAGCCCATGGTGGGTGTTTGCACAAAAATTGACCTCAAAACGTTGATCATCTTTGGTCAATTTCAGGCGCAATTATCTTGAAAATCCATGATGACCGTCGTTGCGCCGAATGAATGGAAGAACTCTTTTCCCACAATCAATGAGCCATGTTAAGTCACCGTCGTGCAACACTCATGCAGTTCATGCATTCCCGTGCTTCTACATTTGATTCTTGGTGATTGCTTTGCTGTGCGTCCCATCGTGTGGCATTTCGACTACCTAATTTTGGCCGTTTGAGATGATTTGCTTTTTTTTTGATAGCCGTAGCCATTCGTGTCCCGTATGCACTCTTATTTTGCTTATTTACACGGCGGCCAACATTTGAAAGTCCTTGGGCTGCGGGTAATAGGTTGAAAATGGCGGCACGTCATGCACATGTGAGAAAAGGAGCGGCAAGCAACAAATTGTCTTTTGCAGGCGTGACGACAAGGAGACTAGTTGCACGGAAATACAACGGCATTGGCATGTCACTACGGGCCCCCCGCAGTTGCCGGATGACTTGAAGCAAGTCATAGAAGCCGATCGAGAATCGGTGGAAACGCTCAACCAATTGCAAGTATGGGCCTTGTGCGCGTTTCCATGCCTTTTTGAGGAGCGATTCGGTCGGTTAATGAGCGAGTGGTGGGTGGATGCGCTTAGGCTGCAATGCGTGGAATCCGATCCCAAACGTGCGCGATGGTTTGGATTGTAGCTTTGAAACTAATGCCCAACGTCCGGTACGACAACATACGGCATGTCCAGGTTTGGACCCCTTTCCGGGCACCTGGTGCAATCCTTTCCAAGAACTATTTGCCTATTGCTTGTTGCACACAAAAAGTCATGATTTGTGGGCGTTGAGCATTGTTTGCTTTGCTTGCTCGTAGCGCAGTTTGCCGCGTGAGTGCACAACACGGGTACCACAAGGCGTCATTTTCTTCCCATATCCTCGCTTGGGGGGCACCTCCGCATTGAAGTACCCGTTAATTGGCACTGAAAATCACCACCGCCGCGGTAGGCGTGTCGGAATGTATTGCCCACCCGCGTACCAGCGCTCCATCCCGGTACCTACTAACCAAGATTCGCGCGGTGAGATGCGAGACCGCCCTCGCACTCCCCGGGGGCACCGAGGGGTCGCCAACAAAATGATTCCTGGTAGGGCACCAATGCACTCTCGAATGATGGCCCTCGGACAAGGGTCTGAGGCCGAGCCAAGACGGGTCAAAGGGTTGGTTGGGAGATATTTCGGCTTTTTGGCACGTGGCGAGGCGCACATGACGCTAGAATGGGTCCGGGGGGGGGGGTCACACGTTGTGGCGTGTCGCGTTGTCTTGGGACATCGTCGCGGTGGAGTGATGAAATATCCACGTAACCATTTGTTGCTGCGACATGATTTTGGTTGGTTCCCTCCCAAAAGGGATGACAATGTATGCTACCTCTCCTCGTTCCACACTCTGCAACCCTTGAAAACCCTTCCCGCCTCGCCCGGAGTGTTTCCACTGACTCCGTTTTCTATTTTGTGCCCGTGGCGTGTGTAGACCTGCAGTGGCTGGCAGGCAGGATTTTTTCCCGCGACCATTGGGGGCCGCAAACTAGTCCAAGTGGGCTCGGACGTTGCGGGTCTTCTGTTTGCACATCTTTGTGGTCAGCGTCCAATCATTACAAGGATCGAAGCCATGAGAGTGTGCTCTGGCCCCCGAGTGAATTCTGCGACGTTTTTTGAAGATGTCCTTGAGATCACAAGGAGTGTGCGTGCGAAGGAGAAGAAAGGAGCTGCTCGTGCCAAACAAGAACCCATTCCTGCCAGTAGCTCGATCGTATCTTCGTCGATTGCTACCAAACCACTCAGGTGCCTATCGCTGATATGTTACGAACGCAATGTTCGGAACACAATCCTGAATGATAAAGATGGCGTTGTTTTTGGTTGTCTTGCTCCCACGGCCAGCATTTCGAGGGGGATATTTTGCGCGCATTACGTTGGACATGGCATTTGTTGTGCATCACTGTCAATTACGCTGTTTCAAAGCACCGCAGAGGGGGGCGGGTAATGTGTCCGCTGTGACAGTGCTGTGCCTGATGGGACAGCACTGTCTTGGGGTGGCTGGGCTTTGGCTGCGCGGAGTGAGAGTGATTTCGGGTTGCAGCAGTCACTGAATAGCGCCGCAGAAAGTCTGGTCAACGCGATGCAAAAAGTGCGCAGGAATAGCCATTTGGCATCCAGGGAGTGTATCAAAGCGCATGTGCTCCAACAAGTTCAGGAGGTGTGGGGGCCAGACATAGTTTGGCCATCGGCCCTGTGAGACAGCTCCTTGAGGCATTAGCCACTCCTCACGACCCCCCCGTGCCTTGACTGCAATACAGGCGGATGGAGCGCGACGTGTCCAATCCGAGGGCCACTCCCATGCACGGGATGCCTTTGGCTTTGAGGGGCAAATCGCACAGACAAAAGAAGATCATCCCGATCATCATCGTGCCTAATGCTGCCACGGCGCTGATCAATATTCACAATGCGAAGGATTTCTTAGAAGATGGTGTGCCGGCGATTCTGGGGGCTGGCAAGCCGCATGTCCTGTGTGAGAGGGCTGTTCCGCAGCCTTGGAGTTTCTCCAAAAGATCTCTGAGGGTCCATAGCCAGCGTCGAGGCAGTGGGACGTTGGGCAAATGGGAGGGAGGCGGGTCCCGCGTAATGTTTTGGCTGTGTCGAAGGCTGGTTCAGGGTACTCAGCTGTGACTGTGGTGCCTTCATCGTATGCAGTGATATGGCCACTAGTTACCCTCCCTAAACCGACCCCAAACCGGCTCAGTGCAGGCAAACCGATCATGAAATTCCAACCCAAATGAGCTCATCTCGAAATCATTATTCACCCCTTCCCACCTTAAAGTATTCATAGCCCATATTCATATTGGATGTGGCATCACAACGGAGGATCGCCCGCCAAAGGTAAGGCACACATTACCAGGAAGGAACAAAGGTCAGGGATAAACCCGGCACTACCTGAATATTTCCACCTGTTCTAATACCCCTCAAAGTTGCCTTTTTTAGTTGCCGCAGCACGCATGTGCAAGCCGGTCCATATAACCGACCCATTGCAAGCTGGAAGTATCGCAATATTTTGGGGCTGTGGCATTGCGTGCGCCCACGCGGGCCCGCCGGCAGAGCGGCGCACGTGTGCACACCGAAGTCACCTCGGTACCATGCCCCATGCCGCATTTATGCCCGTCGCTTGTCACCAATTTGGCGTCACTATTTCTGCACTTCAGTACGGTCGGGCTGTCTTCTGCCGAGCCATTCAGGGGAGCGGCTTGTCAACAGCTGCATTCATCTGCCCCATCTCAATCTGGTCGCAGGTCGCTGGATCAACCCGGGAGAAAAGAGGAAGGCGCTTGCCGCAGCGAATGGGGGCAAACTACCCCGCGAAGAAAGCGTGATCATCTCCTCCAAGCAGCTGGTCAAACCGCAGGAGCAGGTACGTCTCGTTTCGTTGGCAATTTTGACAATGCGATGCGTGCCCGGGGGTATACCCGTCGCCCCCGACCACCGACGCGATGCGCAGTCGACGAAATCTGTCACAATTGCGCACAACGTTCTCATTCTCGTCGCGTGTGCGTTTGTACACCAGTGTCCCTCCTGTTGAAGCGAAGCCCAGCCCAGCCACATGCCGGATGCAACATGTGGACGGTTCCCGGCGTACTCAGGAACACGTGGGTTTTGTTCGGGGGGCAGAGGGGGCCTTTTACTGCGTTGACGCACTGGTATTTGCCCATCGTGTTTTGGCAAGGCTTGGAATAAAAGGAGCCTGGTGATTCCAGTACGCCCAAGCCGGCATTAAGATGAGCTCGAATGCTGCATATTGGTGCTGGCATTCCCTGGAAGCAACACCCGTACCCGTACGGTACCTGGTTGTGTCATAGGGTCGGCCTAGGGCCATTGCTGCTGTTGACCCCAGCGCGATTCCGACGGACTTTCATTTTTCAGTTGGGAGTTGGTCGTGAGACGGGGGTGAAGTCGCATGCGGGCGCACCACTGGCTTTTGCATTGACTTTCATCTTCATGCATCGATACATCTGTTTTACAAACGGTGCCAATGCCCCAAAATGTTTTCGGTCACAGTTGAGCTGGTCTTGCAGCTGCGTGATGAAGCATCTGGACGTATTTCATTGCACTGCTTCTGCTGATGGGGAGGGAGAGTGCGTCATCAAAGTTGGTGCAGGATTCATGCTCTGGTGGGTCAATTCAAGCTTTCAAGCGTTCAAGTGATCGTGTAAACCCCTGAAATGATCCTGCCGCAACTTGCATTAACACCCGCGACCCCCAACCTTTGCATTTCCACTTCAAATGCCCCAACGAGACCCCTTTTTCATGGACATCGCCTCAGCCGAGCCCAAACCCATCCATGTCATTGATTCACGAACCATGTGATTTCACTGTCCCATTCATGAACTCATCACAACCAGGTGATCCCCCAGACGAGCGTCATCTTTCCGTCTTTCTGCTGATTCTCTTCCTTTTCACAGGCTCAACTTGGTGCGAAGTTCGACGTTTTTAAAGTGACCGACTCTCCACTGAAGCTGAAGGCCTCCGAATGGGATCATGTTTGTGGGTGTTTTGTCTCAGGGAATCTTTGGCAATTCGAGAGGTGGTTCTCAGGTATGTGTCTCCGTCCGATCCATTGTGATGGATCGCCCCTCGTCCCTGTCATCCCAGCGGCCACGTGCATCTCCTCTTTGAGAAGGAATGCGCGCAGGATGTTGCTGCCTTGTCATGGAACACATTTGCACCAGGGGGTGCCATAAGGACGCTCACCCTTTTTTTTTTATACTATGGCATCCACTCTCTGATGTTTGGTGGCTACCCACCAACCGCCATCGGTTACACACCAACCGCCATCGGTTACCCACCAACCGCCATCGGTTACACACCAACCGCCATCGGTTACCCACCAACCGCCATCGGTTACCCACCAGCCGCCATCGTAGGGCGTATTGGACACTCCGAGTTTTTTTTTTCTTTCATTACGGCACCCCCTGATTTGCACTAGGTTGTTCAGACCAGACCATTCAGGTGCCTGCATGGACCGAATTGACGCCGGTTGATGTACAGGGACGGCGACTACCAGCTAACCCAAAGTCCAGCAGTTGCTGTCGTGCTTCTTTTTCTTCATTTTTGCACCGAGCAGCCCTGATTCCACGCAGCCCAGCGACTCTGGTTTTGGTTTCTGCAGAGAATCCCGTGGAAATCTTCGCAAAGCTTGCGGGATTCCACTTGACCTTCGCTGAGGACCGTCCACATCAGACGACGTCCAAGTGGAGCGTCAAACAATTAAAAATCGGGAGGGCAGAGAGCGCGAGGTACGTGCGTGCCGTGCCTGGGGGCGGTGTAGGCAGCGTGTGCCTCCAAGAGAGAGGACCACTCATACTCCACGTGCCTTCCCTTCCTACGCTACAGCCACAAGAAATTGTGTTGTCACATGGGAGGGAGCTCAGACCACAGCCCCTTGCTTTCCTTTTGACCGAGTGCTGTCTGTCTGGATTCAAGTTGACCAGGGTGTTCTCGGGGTTGGCGCACATCCGATTCCACATCCGACTGCCGGCGGCGAGCACAATCACAGAAAGCCTGTGATCCAAAAAGGAAGGGTAGCCCAAGCTCGGACCCGTCGCTTGTGGTGCCTGGACCCCACACCCCCTTTGTCCTGGGCAGTGATTGAGTGGCTGTCTCCTTGGGGGTGGGTTACGTGTAGGGCCGGACCCTCCAGACCCCCCGAAGCTACGCCAATGCGGAACAGCAGTCATCATCAGTTGCCGAGTGTCTTGCACTGCTCGCCGGGTGCCTTCGCTGGTTCATTTGTTTGCGTCTGCCAGAATGTTGACCTTTAATGGACTGTCGTCTCCATACAGCCACTACAAGACCAGCCGACCCTCCGTCCCTCCGTCGCCCATTCGGCCCCTCCTTGCTATGCAGCCAGCACAGATGGGACCCCTGTCCTATCCGTGCATTCAGCCATGCCACGTGTTCTCTGCTGCAGGCACATGGACAGGAAAGTAGCAAAGGAATTCTGGAAGGCTCTCTACCATTTCCTGCGTACATCAGACACGTTCCTGCAGAGTGCTTAACCAGTCTGATGGCCGCCTTCTGCTGCTTTGAACATGCAAGTCCATCCTGAACCAGATGTCTTCCTATTAGCCCCGCTGACCCCTTCGTTTAACCTCAATTTGCCACTCACTTGTTGGTAGCTTCCGATTTTCCAGTATGCAGAGCACAGGTTTTGTTGAACATGGCCAATGAGTTGCCTGAAATCCGACCTCAATCAACTGTTGCACGGTTCACATATCATCCCACACTGTCACACTTTCTGGAACGCAGAACGAGTATTCCTGGTGCATAAGAGCACCCAACGCGCCCTTTAAGCAGACACCGTCTGGTATGGTGCTGTTCGCGGCATCTGAGGGTTAGCCGTGAAGGGTACGGGGGTAGTATTGCTGTAGATGCTGACGGGCCTACACAGCTACATGGTTTTTGGCAGCAAAGCTGCACATAGACCAGCACCTTTTCAGCGGCGTTCCCCTCGAAATGGCCCAGTCGATGGACCAAAACCCTTGAGTGCGCGCGTCGCATTCCCTTGCCAAAAGCCCCACAATCTGGCACTTGGTCCCTTGGGCGACCCCAGGGGCAGGGCGACGTGCAGAACACCCCCTGTGTAGTTGAAGTGGTGGCTCTCATAGCTCTCGGGGACGTCGGGTTTCATGCCAACACAGAGCGTTTTCGAGGGTCGGTGCCGGTGTTGCCTCATTTGCGCCCACCGTGTGTCCCAGGGGGTATGTGGGGTAGATTCGGAAAGCCCTTGAAAAGGGCTGTTTGGAACACCCTGGGTCTGCATGCTGTACTGACGGTATGTTTGAGATTTCCGTCTGGCACGAAAACCATTTGGTCAAAAATGGCCCCGTTTTCGGATGCGAAAACGGGGCCATTTTTGACCAAATGGTTTTCGTGCGGGGACCGGCATTTTCACATATTGGTGAGATAGACCCTGGCCCCAGGTTCATTTTCAAGCCCTTTTCTCACAGATTTCAAAAAGCAACACATACCCCCCCCCCCCCTTGGGGAACAACATTTTCGTGCATTGGACAAAAAATTGAGAAAACCCTGAAAAAGTGCGAATTTGCTCCGTGTTGGCAGGTTATGAATGTCCCCGAGAGATTTGTTGCCAGCGGGTGACCTCTGATTGGAAGTGTGTATTGTCAGAAGTTTTATTTCATGGGTTGGGCTGTGGGTTGTACTTGGGCAAATGGCAGCATGCAGGATTGGAACACCTCATTTTCTGGCGTGATATTCCTCCGTCAGCTGCAGCATGGCCACCTGCCAAGAGTTCAGATTTCACTGATCAATAGCTCTCAGAGTCCATTGGGGAGTTGGTATGAAGGACGTATCGTGTATGATTGGCGCTCAAAGACATAGTTGCTTGGCGAGATGCACAGAATCGTGATAAGATCCATCAACGGGCGTCCAAAAAGGGGTCCAATGGTAGCACGAAAGCAGGAGCAGTGTGTGAATTTTTGCTCTCCCCTCTCTTTCATTTCGTTGACCAGTTTATGCCGTGTTTAGTTTGTGAGATGTGCATTGGGGTGTGCGGATGTGTGTGCAGATGCGTGCAAGGCGCATCTGTCTGTCAACACTTTGATCGTGTTTGCTTGCATTGTGTTTGCCCGCGCATATTGCAGTGCATGACGGCTGTGGCAGGCAGCAGGTGCTTATGGGGAGACGAGAGATATAGTTGCACGCTGGTGTGATTACGTCTGTTTTTGGGCCTGGAGTTGCGTCATTTTATTCTGTTGAAGAGACACTAGAATACAGCAGCTTTGGGGTGGGATTGGCAACAATTTGTGTGTGGGTCTGTGTGTGGGTGGTGAGGGGGCTGGGTTCATATGGTAGAATATGAAAGAGGGGATTGTGCAAATCATGAGACACAGAGGCAGGATCAATTTATATCCGGAAACTAATGACTTGCAACTATTTAGACCACCCACGTTTTCCCAAATATGTAGTTATGGTGAGGAATGGGTGAAATTTCGTGCTTTGCATATGTTGGGCTCAGGACGTGTGGAATTGCAGTCTGGGTTTGCAGGAGGTGACTGAGTCGAGGAGCCGTTTTTCAGGATCCGAATGGTGTTGCGTTTGATGCCTAAACCAATTTCGCGATGGGTACCTTAGTTTTATCCTATTTTGAGTACTGGCTTCAAATTTGCCCTGTTGGGCCATTTTGTTGACTCCCCCCTCCAGCGGCATATTTACTTAGCTCTTGTGGCAAACGCCCCCCGCTACCAGCCCATGCGATCCCGCGCCCTCCCCCACCTCCAGGTTCTGTTGGCTTCGCCAGCACTGTACATCTCTTGAATTTTAGTATTGGAATGGATTTCACAACATGTCGGAGTTTGGTTTCCTCGGTACATTTTTTGCCCTCCTATTTTGGGATGTTGCGTTCATCTGCTGTGTCTCGCTTCGTACATTGTGTGCGCTTCTACTCATGAGAAATGGATAGAACAGTACTTAGGTCAAAGAGGCGGAACACAATAACAAAATTGTGGAATTCTCTGAGGTGCCACCGCATTACGGAACAACTGAGCTCGCTGTTCCGACATCACAGGAGCTATTCCATTCTGCAATTCTGTTGTATTGATTTGGGAAAATTGATGTCATGGAATATGATCGGCGTCTTTTTCTCATTGCAAGACAGTGATGGGTTTGCTCTGCCGGTATTGCACGAGACTAGCAAGAGCTCCGGTCTTTGCTCCTACTGCCCTGGGGCCGGGGGCCGCGGGGGGTGGGGGGGTCAACATGTGCACCTCAACACCATTGCTACGTTGCGCTGATCATTTTGAGATTGTTTTGTTGTGGTACATTTTTGCAATCAGCAATTTTCCCCTTCCCCAAATGTCGCCCCCCCATTTTTTCACATCTTTCGGCGCCCTCTTTCTGTGGCCCGCACGGCCTACGGCAGGACATCATCGGTGAACAAGGCGGGGCGCGGGGTCGCCTAGAAACCGAAGCTTTCCTGCCGTCCCCACTGCCTTTTGGGCTCCACTTTCGATGATGTTTGCCTCTCGCTGCAAAAAGTCTGTTTCCTTCCAGTGTTTCGCCGGCGCTGTCAAATTTGCCCCGTTTGTTTGGCCAGGAGCCCCCCCTGCCCCCTGCCTCCTTCTGCAGACCCAAAGGATCCCCAGGATTTGATCTGCCCTGCTCGTCAAACTCCATCATAGCCTCCTCCCCTCCCCCATGCATCCCTGCTTTTAGCCCCAAGCTTCTGCACCAGAACAGATGTATGCCTTCCTCTTCGGCCTCTAACCCCCCAGCCCATGCCATGGATGAAAAATACTCCGCTAGCCCCAATTGACCATCGAATGCATCGGATTGAGACGTCCCCATGGAACCGAACATTTGCTCATTATCCCCCAGTCCTGGACCTCATGGGGGTTTGGCCTTTGGGTTTTTGAATACTTTGCTTCCCTGCACAGCGTTCACCATTTACTTCCACCAGTACCATCACCAGAGCTGCCCCTGGGATTGAAAAACGATGGGTCCCTTGTGCATTGTCTACTGCAGTGCTTTGTTCGGTTCTATTTCTGCATGCCTATGTGGGCATGTGGGCATTGTTGTGCGGGGTGCTTGGTGGGCCTGTATGTATGGTTGCGTCCAAAAATGGGTTGCAAGCACCAGAACTCCATGAGGTTTTTGCAAGCCTGGCCTTCGATTTTTGTGGCTTTCACTGCACCCAGGAGAGTAGGGAGTTCGCTGTTGCAAGGGTTGCAATGGACGGAGTGTTTTCCCCATTTTAGGACCTCTGATGGGAATTTTGTGGAATACACAAAGAGCAGAGAAGCAGGGACTTAGGATGAATTAGGATGGAAGCAACGGACAGCATGCACAATGATTGCCACAATGAACATGGTAGCAAAAGGCGTCTGGTTTGCACATGCGCATTTAAATACAGAACTCATCTTGATTCACCAGCACTATCAACAAGCTTTGATCCCTGTAGGATAGTGAATAATTACCGGTGTGTATTTGTGTATAGCCCATGGCTTTCACAGCTTGGAAAGGAGGAGCTTCTACTTGGCCGCGTCTTGTCGTCTAAATGAGTCAGAATGTGGACACAATCCATTTCCATGTTTCTCCGGTCCTCATCTAATTGCATAAATTCAATGCCAATAGTTAACCAACACCATTGGTTTGTGTTGGGATACTTCAATGGCATAGACACGGGCATATTTGCATGGTGATCAACAACAGATGCAGATTGGGTTGTTGGTTGTGCAACGACAGGCATGCTGGGTGACAACGATTGAGGACGTGCTGGTGAAGTACAGCAAGCACAAGAGCAAATGTGCTATGACAAGAAACCCATGAACACTATGAAAAGAAAAGAAATCACATGTTGTTAAAGCCCAATAGAGGCAGCATAGCAGAAATGCAAGGCATAAACATGCTAGATTACATGCATGCACTGTGATGCCATGCTCTTACTGCAATGCTACAGCAATGTGTGAGGTGCGGCACCACCTCCTAAGCACATTGGGAAGGGTTTCTTTACATGAGGCTAGGTTCGATGGTGCAAGGTTACTAGGGCTTGCTCGGGGTTGCCCAAGGTGACGCAATAACTCCTGCCATATTGGGTCCTACGGCAGGGAACTCTTGGGTAGCTCTTGGGATAGCACTGGCTAGCGGCATTCATGTGAATGGCCAGCGTGTGCCCGGTGCACGTGTGCTTCCTTGCTCTTTTACAACATTTATGAATGACAAAGCAAGGAGGCATGGTCCCAGTCTGAGTTACATGACTAATCCTGATTTGGTGCTGTGTGTTCCTTCACCCTTTGGCAAACATATGCGAGTGTCTAGATATGGCACAAGTACGACTAGACTTGGATGTGTCATGCAAATGGCATCAACTCAAGCACATCCTCTTCTCTCACCCACTTGCTAAAAATGTGCTAAAAAATGTATTTACTGTGACTGGCATGCACATGCATCGCTATTTCCCAATTTTTTGTTGCCGCTTTTGCCGTTGTTGCTTTCGATTTTGCCTCCCTTTCTGCGCACTCTTTGGTTCCCACCTTTTTCTCCCTTCTTGTTCCACTACTTTCGTTTGGCGTCATCTGGCATCCAATACACACCACACTTATGAGCCTCGGCTTTTGCAAGGACTTCGGCATTTGGCTTCGGGACTGAGCATAAAGTCGCTGAATCGACACTATTCGAGCCTCAGAAATTCCGTACGTGCGCAGGGTTTTCCAAAGGGCAGACAAGGGGACGGAGTTAAAGGCTTTATTAAGATCTATATACAGGTGATAAAGCCGTCTCTTTGACTGCAGGGTGCGGAGGACGATGTTGTAAATGTGGTCATTATGAAGGTGCCGCCTTAGTCCACTGTGTGGCAGAGAAGGTTGCAGTCAGAAGTAATTTGAGAAATTAGGTTGCATTGCCAGGCTGAGGCGAGCTTGACAATGGACTGTATTAGGCATTTGGCCTTGTAAACGGAGGCATTCCTTGTGTCTCCTCTTTTGTACCAAAGTTAGACGCGCGCCCTTGCCCATTTTGGTGGCCACTGAGTAGGACGTGGTGAATGGCCGCCAGAAAAAGCCGCTGAATCTCCGGGGGGGGGGGGACCCACGACCACTGTCCGGTAACAACAATATCCAGACAGCCCTCCATGATATAATCAAAAAGAACAAGTGGCCGGTAAACACAGCACGCTCCCTTCCCCTCCTGTACCTCCTTGGCAAGGCAAAAATCTTAACGAAGGGCTGTATTTTGTGGCGGCCGATAGCTGCCATTGTCGAACCGCAATTGCAACGTTTCTTCTTGCGGTCAGCGGCACGCGCCTTCACCCTTTTGCTCCGCCTACTGACTGAAGAAATTTGCGCTTCCTTTTTAGTCCTCAAAATATCAGATCTGCACCCGTGGTTCCATGGTTTGCCAGACTGGGGCTGCGAAGTGATCGGAGAGTGTGACTGCTCTGGGCAGTTCAACAATGTCACACCAGCCTCCGTCATGTCCGATCTAGGTGCATCAGTTAAATGGTTAGCAGCGAGGCGTCGCTGGAACGCCCAGGAACTGGTTTGGTCAATCCACAGGGATAACAAAAAACTGGATCGTGCGGGCAAAGGGACGTCGAGCCGTTTCCACTACATCGCACACAGGGACCTCGAGAATCTGGTATACTTCTCCCTCCTCACAGACACATACACACAGGCATCGGGTCAAATATGGTCACGCACGGGTGCAATACCGATGGGCGGACCATTCAGCGCGCAAAGCGCCGATTTGCGTTCAGTATGGGGCGCCAAGACCAGGGTTGACCTTATGCGTAGACTCGGGAACCTTTCCTTCTCTCCCCGCGGACACCCGCTGTGGTCGACACCACGGGGAAACACCATTTCGTTAGCACAGTTCCGAGATAATGTGGTAGTGGGTGCACGTGGGCCCACAGCCAAAAGCGAAATGCAGCAGGTATGCAACACCCTGTCTGAGGTCTGGACCCTCCCTGTCTTGTGTGACTGCATGACGGTCGACAACAGGAGTTGCAAGGGGGCATGCATGAGCATGAGCTTAACTGCCATGGGCATGACCACACACCTCAAAGGAACACACCCACCACTTATTTATGCACAGCCTGCGGGCCTGACATCAGACTGGCACCTGAAATACACCGTAACCATGCAAACACCGACAACACATGCCCATAAGCATATTTCTGGTATCATTGTTAGTGCAGTTTTGAATGTGCATCCCTTCCTTCACACCTGGCTGGGTTGCCTGCTGAGCCTCACATCCTGGTCGCAGTTGGCTATACTATCAGGGTACAGCAGAAGTACTGTTTTGCGCGCACTGCACTCGGCGGTGCCACGCGTCATCAGCAGGACACCATGGGACGTTGACAGCACACTCCAATGGTGCTGCCATGCCACGTATATTTTACCGTGCACACGAGATACCCTATTTTTCAGGCTACACAGATGGCTACAGGGCCAGACAGTTTGGTCTGACCAGGCATATGCCTCGTGGCACATGCCACATGCTGGGCCGTGCAGCCAGTTTTGCGCCGACTGGTGCCATGATTTTCCCATCCTCTCTTACCTTACCCCATTGCTGGATCCGTCGACATCAATCCGTTTGGGGCCTCGGCCCCGGGGGGAGGGGTCTCAGGCGTTTCCTGTTGTATGTGAACTCAGTGACAGGTTGACTGATTGATCCGGTGAGGCCTGCATAGCGATGGTCTTGTACGTACCGCCGCGTCCTCACTGCAGTTCGCTTTTTCAGTGGTCCGTCCACTGGCATCTTTGCGTCCTTGTTGACAGAAAGGTACCTATGGTCTTATAGGCCACTGACGAGCCACATTTCTTTCTGCGCTTTGTGCTGATCGCGTCTTGTGCTCACGCACCATAGCCCAGAGTTCCTTCGGGGGGGCAAATCCAAATGATATGATAATTTCACTCATCCTCCCCCGTCGCCTTGCTAGGTTTCGCTGAGCATGTGATATTTTGAAGCCATTCCGCCGCGGGTAGTGGGAGGGTGGCATCACGTACCGTGGGCGGACACTTGAAGACGTAAGTGAGGCAATCATCGAGCACTGCGCCATTCACCTCGAAATCAGGGTCACCCTCCTAGGATGAGAGGCACTCCGAGAACACTCGACCTACCTCATTTAGCGTTGTAGCTAGCGTGGCGGGGTTGGTAGAGGTATCCCAGAAACTGATGGGTTCGTCTTGCCGGGGGTGCAAAACTTTGTCGGTTGTTTGTTTTATTTTTGCCCCTTTAACAAGCGAATAGTGGAGGCGCATTTTGTTGCGCTTGTCCTATTTGTGGCGCCATTTGTCGCCGAGGGTCTGTAGGCGTTTTAAAGTGGCTTTTTGTTGCAGTGACTGCGCTGACATATTGGCGAGGGCACACTTGAACTCTTTTTTGCTTTTGGTTTCCTAGTGTTGGAGCCACCCGTTCAACTAGCAGACTAATGTGGGCATCGAGCTGTTGGGGTGGAGTGTTAGGGTGCCCTTCACCCTACCCGCTCGCGCCACGACAATGCTGGTGCTTGCGGACGCTGATTTTCAGTATCTCCTGTCAAGATCCCACAGATTTCTGGGCAATTTCATGTAAAATACCATAGAATTTGGAGATTTTTCGTGCTCGGCACCAACATTTTTGCTGCTTGTGCAGAGCATTAAAAAGATCATCAGAACATCAATTTCCAGATATTTCAATGCATTCCAATATTCATCTCTTCTTTTTGGACATGTAAGAATGAAGCGGTGCCTTTTTTGCGGCTTTCCGCCAGGGTCACTTTTGACCAAAATTGGTCACCAAAATCATTTTTTTCCAAAATCTTGAGTCAATTTCAGAAATCAACTAGGTGCCCGGAGTGAGGCCCAATAGTGGCCCTTTCCATAGATAATGTGGATGGGGACTGAAACACCTGTGGTTGGTGACACGCCGCGTTGGGGGAAGACACGGGAAATGCATGGGTGTTTTTGGCTCAAAAATCACTATGTTTTGCTATTTGTCCACCCAAAACCACTGTTTTGCCCAGTTTGGGCAGGATCTCAGTGGGGATCCTGATGGCGACGATTCAAAGCTGTCAATTCTTGTGATGGCAAAGTTGTCAATTCTTTTGATGGCGGCAACGTCGTCGCCAACGCCTCAAGCCTTTTCATAAGCTATTTTATAATATAGAGGTGTTATTCATACATCTTACATGCATACTTGTTCACTATGTCTACATGTGCTTCAATCCCCTTGCTCAGGACGCCAAAGTGTGCCATGGCGGAGGCAAGGATCGCAGAATTGTTTGTGCTACCCAAACTGAGTTAATGAGGACACAAGTTCATGAGGAATTCTTGGAGTTTCAATGGGTTTGGGGTTGTGCATGCCAAGGGTATCTTGGAGGATTGACCCCAAAATGCTTCAAAAAAATCACCTCGAAGAGAGGTTGTTAGATCAAGCGCAGGCGCGGGCGTCATATACCCCCCTTTTTTGGGGTCATTCGCGTAGCATACCCCAAGGCATGATATTTGATGTCCAACCCCTTGTAAAATCATTATTTTGCCCAGTAAGACCATCCCCCAATGGATTTTTTGATTTTGAGGCCTCTACCCCCTAAAACTGGATATCACTTTTTTGGGGGGTGGGAGGGTGGGGGGGTGGTGGGGGAGGGGGGTCAAAAGTTTTTGCTTCATAGGCTACAAGCAGTGGGGACGCACAGTGCTGTTAACACGGTCAGCGGTCCAGTGGTAACACGGCTGATTCCTGACTTGCAGGCGTCGGATCGAATCCTCGTCTGCCGAATTTTAGCGCCGCCGTCGGCGGCGGCGCGAAAGTGGCCAAACTGGGGTTCGAACCGCCGACCTGCTGGTAGCGGTCGGCTGCTTTACCACTCGGCCAGGCTTGGGTTGCAGTGCAGGGCTGCTTGGGTCCGCATCTGCCACTGACAAAAAACCCAAACTGTGTGTATCTGACTGACTGCCTGCTTGCTGGCTCAGGGACTGATTGGCTGACTGTCAACCTCTCTTCGAGGTGCACTGCCGAAGGCAATAGAATTTGCCATCGCCGAAGCCACCTCCACAAACCATGACGTCGCCCAGATTGCATGATATTCGTCAACGACGTCAACGTTTGCAAGAGCTGCAATCTAGGCTATTGGCTTAGCGAAGGAGGTAATCCTTCCTTGGTTCCTATGGTGCTATTGTCCTATGGTTCTCTGACCTATGATGCAATGGAGCCCCCAAGCGCCCTGTTGAGATGACAACCATGACTACGCGATCTTTGGACCGCGATGATCTGGAGAAGGTTCCAGGCACAAGATATTTGTCGCCTGAGTGTGTGGAAGGGGCCCTACAAGATTTAAATACTGAATTTTTATGACTACACCATGCCCTTGCTAAAAATGGGCCAAATTGCATGATTCTATGTGCTTTTATGCACCCGCAGCCGGCTCTAGAGAGGTTGCAGTGCCTCTGTCCATGTAACTACAGACCTATAGTGGAGTATTGTTGGTTGGGCAACTGTCAAGCCCACAATTTTAAGACCCCAAAGACCCATTTGTCCAGCCTCTTGATCATCAAGACCTCTCAAGACCCAAGAACATCTCTCCGGGCTTGCCTTCCATTGGATGTAGGCAAGCCTTCTAAGGAGGGGGGTGAAGCGGTGGGGTGACCTCCACCCTACCCGCTATCACCACGACAATGCTGGTACTTGGGGACGCTGATTTTTAGCATATCCTATCAAGATCCCACAGATGTCTGGGGGATTTCATGTAAAATAGCCCAAAAATTGTCATTTTCGTGCTCGGCGTGGACATTTTTGCCGCGCCTGCAGAGCATTGAAAAGACAGGCACCACATCGATGACCTGAGATTATAATGAATTTTAATATTCATATACTATTTTTGGACATGCAAGAATGAAGCGGTGCCCGTTTTGCGCCTTTCCGCAAGGGTCATTTTTGACCAAAATTGGTCACCAATATCGTTTCCTCCCAAAATCCTCAGTCGATTTCAGAAATCGGCGAGGTGCCCAGAGTGAGGCCCAACCGTGGCCCTTTCCATAAATGATTGGGAGCGGGACTGACCCGCGTCGCATCGGCGATGCAGCGCGTTTTGGGGGGAGACACGGGAAATGAGTGTTTTTGGCTCAAAAATCACTGTATTTCTTTTTTTTCGACCCCAAACCGCTGTTTGGCGCATTTTTGGCAGGATCTCCGTAGAGATCTTGATGGCGGCGATCCAAAGCCGTCGGTTTTTCGGATGGCCGCGACGCCGTCGTCGACGCCTCAAGCATTTTGATAAGCTATTTTATAAGTTAGAGTTGTTACTCATACATGTTACAGTCTCCTTGGTCAGGACACAAATTGTGTCATGGCTGCGGCAAGGATCGCATAATTGTTTGTGCTATCCAAAGTGAGTCAATGAGGACACAAGTTCATGAGGAATTCTTGGAGTTTCAATGGGTTTGAGGCTGTGCATGCCAAGGGTATCTTGCAGGATGGACTCCAAAATGCTTCAAGGGGGTTGCAGAACTAAGGGGGTAATCAGAGGCCCATGCTTGCAGCGGGCGGAGTTTGTGCTTGAAATGGCCAGGCTCATCGCCGGTGAGTCTGCGGCAGAGGGTGGATGATGGGGGAGGGAGAGGGGTAGTGCGGAGTGCAAGGGAGGCGTAGGTTGCAAAAAATCGGGCGATGGTTGCAAAATCACCTCGAAGAGAGGTTGTTAGATCAAGCGCAGGCGCGAGCGGCGTATACCCCCCTTTTTTGGGGTCATTCGCGTAGCATACCCCAAGGCATGATATTGGATGTCCAACCCCTTGTAAAATCATTATTTTGCCCAATAAGACCATCCCCCAATGGATTTTTTGATTTTGAGGCCTCTACCCCCTAAAACTGGATATCACTTTTTTGGGGGGGGGGTGGGGGGGTGGTGGGGGGGGGGGGTCAAAAGTTTTCGCTCAACAGGGGTCAAGCAGTGGGGAGGCTTGCAGCTCTCACGTCAATGGCGGTCGAATGGTAACGCAACCGATGCAGGGACTAGAGTCGGTGGTTCGAATCCTGGTACGCTGACATTTGTAGCGGCGGCGCCGCTGCAAACATTCAGCGCACCAGGGTTCGAACCGACGACCAAAAAGCTGGCGGTCGCATGCATTGCCATTCGGCTACTACCGATTCTGTGTCATTGTGCTTGCTACTAACAAAAAACCCAAAGTGTGTGTTTCTGTCTGACGGACTGCTGGCCTGTCTAACTGACTGATTGGCTGACTGTCAACCTCTCTTCGATGCTGCCTGCTATGCACACCCCCAGGCATCTCACCGGCAGAGGAGGAGGTAAGAAGAGCGCCACTTTGTTTGCGGCTGACTACTTTCCGGCACACCGCAACCCTGGAGCTCCCCCCACGCGGCCCTACCGGTTGCTCCGACCTGCCAAGCGGGCGGCCCCGCCTCCACCTGATGTAGCTACAGTGGGCTCGAGTCACCAAGCGGCACTGCCGGCGGGGCGAGCGGCAGCGCCCAGCGATTTGTCTCAGCGCGTAGATGCGCTAACTCCCCCGGATGCACCTCTAGGATGGGCTCCGCCGTCGCCGTCGTCACCCCCGGTGCAGATGGAATACACCTCGGAGGAAGGGCCCTCTACCCCGGAGGTCTTCTCCTCGTCGTCCTCGTGGGAATCTGAGCCCATCAACACCGGGGGACGCTACCGACGAGCGACAGCGGGGCCCAGATGCGGCCCCGCGCGGTCCTCACCGCCACACGCAGTGCCCCGCACACGCGCTCCCAGGGCCCGATCCGTTCACAGGTCAGGGAACCCGGCGCTGAGGAAGTCACGGCGTAGGGCACCACCTGCGCGGGTGCCCCGAGGGGTCAAAAGGCGACAGTCGGTCACAGAACGGCCGGGGAGCCCACGACGCAAGCGACCCCAGCTACAGCAAGGGGATGCGCGGTCACATACGGCCCTGGAGGCCCCAGCCTGTCACGGGAGCCCAGCCGGAGCTCCCCTCCCCATGTCCAGGCATGCGCTCTCATACCTACAGCTCACAGGAGCTATCACTCCTGAGCGTGCGTCACGCATAGTGGTGGTAAGCACCCCAGAGGGGCAGCGCACCCCACTACCGATACGAAGCCCGGAGCAGCCTCCACACGAAAAGGGATGCGACATCCCCCCGGGGATAGCAAGGATGTTGCAGCAGATCCGAATGCCTCAAGCAAGGCCACAACCGCTACAGCCCCGAAGGGAACCACGGCCCAACGCGCGGACTTCACGCACCGCCGTCCTGCCCACCGGCCCTCCGATGGGGTTCAACGTAACTAGCACCCCGTCTCCGCGGGTGCTGAGTAGGCCAGGGCAATTCTCGCCATCTCCGGCATGGTCGCCGGCGGTGACTTCCAGTTGGCACTCAGTGCGGCACGTGTCCCCAGAGCATTGGTCGCCCGCATGCACACCAGGGGGGGGGTCTGACCGACAGCAGGATTCACCTCACCTGCCCCCCGTCCTGCTGGCGCCCCTATTTGAGAGCGCCATGTCTACCCCGCGAAGGGACAGCACTCAGAGTGCGTCTGATGAGGACGTGCAACAATATGCCGTCCGGTGTTCTACCCCCCCCGATCTGTCCCCCACCCTGCTGGCGCCACTTTTTGAGAGCGTTATGTCTGCCTCGCGAGCGGGCAGCACTCATCGTGAGTGCGATGAGGACATGGGTCAGTACGAAGTCCAGTACTCTACCCCACCCTCCGTGGGGGAGTGGCCCCCTAACCCCTTTACCTTTCCCTCTCTTCGCGGAGCACAGCGTCTCTGCACGGAATTGCCTGGCATGGCCCGACAGGGCCAGGGATGGGTTCGTGACCCCCATGCACGACACTCCACCATGCTGTACAGCATGCAGGAGGGTGCTCTGTCTCCCAACAGCGCGGAGGGGCTCATGAAGCATGGACGGGCCTCACGTGAGGCAACATAAAGGACGGAGGGGGGAGCCTCTTGTCATACAGGGCGGCAGCTCTCCAGAAACCCGCGCGACTTGCCCCTTGGGTGAGTTTGGGGGCTGGAATGGGTAGAAGCCCCATGGACTATTGCTCCTTAATATGATTTCCTTCCTTCCTGTCAACCTCTCTTCGAGGTGCACTGCCGAAGGCAATAGAATTTATCAAGATTGTCGATGGAAGCTTCGTAAAGACGAAGAGGGGGCAGTGAACTGATATGGGACGACAGTAGAATAAGATCAATGCGGGTGTTGCATGAGAGCAAGGGGTGCTGGTATCGCGTGAAGGCAATACGTTCGTGATGCAACGACCAGAAGGTGTCTACAGCTGCTTTTTTTCCTTCCCTGAGGGACGTGATCCAGTAGCATCTGTTTATGGTGGTTGGTACACGGTCGGTATCTAGGTGGGTGACTTGGGTGTTGAAGTCACCCCCATTACCCAATGTCGATCCTTGCTGATGATTTTATTGAGAGCTTGTTGAAGCCTTGCAGGTCGGGGTGACTGTGGGTACAGAAATAACCAACACAGGCCTGGTAGATGTAAATCACAGAGTCAGTACGAGTCGCCTGCACGGGAGCTGCAGTATTCCCTGCCGCCCGGTCCCGATCAGTGTCATGGCATGATAGGCGAGTATATGTGCATCCCCACCCCTACACCCCGCACAGTGGCAGATGAGTTGCACTCAATCCGGTCCTGCGCTAACTGCTCCCGGGCATTCCAAAGAATGAACCGACCCGACCCATGCGCTTACAGAACCACAGGGGATAGGCCCGTGTCGCAACCCCCCCCCAAAATCGATTATTTCAGCCGCATCTGGTGAATAAACCGATTGCGCTTTGTGCCGCTTGCTCCACAACGGCCGCAAAATTGTTCCACAACGGCCGCAAAATGGCGCCGCATGTGTGCGATTGTGTGGAGTCTGGCATGAGGTCAGGATCATGCTGGTTATTTGAAAACCTGACATCATGGCCCCCACCTCCCTCTGGCCCCGGGTAGTGGGCAAGGGTTATGTATGTTTGTCAAACAAAATGGTTGGAAACAAAAAGAATGATTACTGTCTGTCCAGTGGGTCCCTGTTTTGGCATGAAACAGCCCTTCTTTGACCAAAAATCCATGAATGTACAAATGAACCTGGGGCGCAAAAAAAAGCATCCCGAATCGCAGACCAGTGTGCATGCCTTTTGTTAGACTTGTGAATATGGGCTGCTTTGAATGCCTTTTGTTAGACTTGTGAATATGGGCTGCTTTGAATGCCTTTTGTTAGACTTGTGAATATGGGCTGCTTTGAATGCCTTTTGTTAGACTTGTGAATATGGGCTGCTTTGAATGCCTTTTGTTAGACTTGTGAATATGGGCTGCTTTGAATGCCTTTTGTTAGACTTGTGAATATGGGCTGCTTTGAATGCCTTTTGTTAGACTTGTGAATATGGGCTGCTTTGAATGCCTTTTGTTAGACTTGTGAATATGGGCTGCTTTGAATGCCTTTTGTTAGACTTGTGAATATGGGCTGCTTTGAATGCCTTTTGTTAGACTTGTGAATATGGGCTGCTTTGAATGCGGAGGAGGCGGATACATCGGTTGCAGCTTCTGCGATGGGATCGGGGCGATTCAGAAGGCGCAGGACTGGGAGTTCTGCTGGCACTGTGAGGGCACTGGGAGAATGCTGTGCGACTGCATTCGCCCCAAACCACACTGCTGGAAATGTCAGGGCACTGGGAGAATGCTGTGCAGCTGCCATACCTCCGGGGTGCCATTCCTTGACGCATGGAGTCGTGGACAGCCCTGTGATCATGACATTGCTGAGACCTGTGCAAGTGTGGTTGACAAGTGCGCCCGGAACGGTGAATCATGTGGTGAAGATGCGGAGCTGTCCTGTGGCCATGGCAGTGTGGAGAGTGGTGATTGGTTAGGCGACTGTTGGCAATACAGTGATGAAGCACATAGTCAAGACTGCGACGAAAATGTACGGAAGCCTTGTGATCATGATTTTTCGGTGGGATGCATATGCCCAGTGAAAGGATGGGAAGTTCCTGGCTACAGGTAGACTGTCCTTACAGGCAGCATGCTCTAATGCAGTAAGGGTACGGGCCAGGCATGCTGCAACATTTGACACCACCTGCTCACCAACAAAACTCTGTGGACTCCTTGCAAGTCACGCCATGTTTATCTTCCCAAACAAGGCGTTAGGACTAGCCTATGATGGTCTTCCACAAATGCTGTGCTCTGCTCATTTCCAATTTTAAGGTGACTTTGACAGCTGCTTCAGGAGTTTCAAGCGGGTCTGGCTGGATGGAAGTGCCGGAGTAAAAGCAAGACCCTGCATGCTTTACCAGAGGGTGCCAATGCCACAGATGCAGGGCGTGTGGAAGCAGGGCAGTCGTTGGGACTGCGTCTCACCAGTGGCTGCAAAGATATCCTGAGTCAAGAACACATAAACTGTGCTGTAGAAATAGAGGACCAGGCACATGTGATTTGATTGGTCAAGGGTGATGGCTTGCAATATATTGTATCGGTTGCAGGTTTGACAGAGTCTGCGTAGTGCATAGTTGTCAGTGAACTGCATTTGGTAAAAAAAAACAAACAAACAGTAGGGCACGTGGCGTATCACATTGTTCAGATGTGTCCAGCAGGGGCCCGAAGTATTCCATAAAAACTGAGGTTTTGGGAGGGGGGGGGGTGCAGTGGCTGAGGCTAAGACTGAGGCAGACCCCCCCCCCCTGTACTGTACAGCTGATGTTATTTTGCTGAGTGTACCTCCTGGGGACTGCTTAAATGCCGGAGGGTACCTCAAATGGATCAGCGGAGGCGGCCAGTGGGGAAAGCCGCGGGGCGAAGCGGGCCAGGCTGGCCTTCAATCGGGACGACATGGACCTGGACCCCGTCAAGACCCCCGAGTACGCGCGCTGGGAGCGGTGGCGCGACGTTGCTGCGGCTACCGCGTACGGGCTCCTCGACAGTGCGGACGCTGGCATCATGGCCGCCCAGTACCAAGAGCGCCTGATGGAGGATGGCCTGTCCGTGGCGGGCGTTGATCGGGCTGTGGAGTGGGCTGGCGGCGGCCTTGACGCCCCCACGGCCCTGATATACATGGCCCTCTTTGAGCGCTCCTCAAACCTGCGGCTTGACGTCGAGGCGGCTGCGTGGAAGGCAGTACCCCAGCCCAGTCCGCCTGCCCGGGAGCAGCAGGAGGAGCCGCCGCGGGACCATCAGTCGCAGGAGCCGCAGGGGCCGAAGGAGACCGCGGAGCAGGCCGAGATACGACGGCTGGAGGCTCGCATCCGAGAGCTCCAGCTGCCAAAGGTACCGCCCCTGTCTCAGGGAGAGCTCACCAAAATAGCGTCTGGGCAGCACCCCTGGCTCTGGCAGCAGGAGCTCATCCAGGCCTTGAACACCTGGCTCAAAACGGAGGACCCCATTGGGAAGGGCAATGCGCTTGTGGAGGCGGTGTGGAAGGTGGTCTACAGGGACTGCCAGCCCGCGCCCACCCACCCCGCTGGGGCAGCGGCACGGCCAGCGCCGCAGGGATGGTACGCCCAGGCCCAGCAGCCTGCACAGCAACAGGCCCAGACGCAGCCATCACCTCAGGCGCAGACCCCGGCCCCTGCTCCGCCCGGGGCATGCTTCCGCTGTGGCATGCACGGGCACTAGGCCAGGGACTGTGCCAGTGGTGGACAGGGGCGGGCCCCTTCCGTCGCAAGTTCCGTCGCCGGCTCGTACCGGGGGGGGTTCAGTACCGTAGGTAGCCAGAGCCTGTACAGTGCGCACAGCACGGGCCGCACCTATGACGCGACTGGCCCCCCCCCGTACCCATGTTTTCGATGCGGCCGCAACCACTGGGCCGTGGGCGGCCCGTGCCCGGCACCGCCTGCCCCGCCCCCCCCGCCCTTTCCGGCTGGGCCGGCCCCAGCGCCGGCCAACTGCTGAGGGGCCCAGTGCCCACGGCAGCGAGCGGCCCGCCAGCGAGGGGAGCGTCGATGACGAGGGGGGCGGAGCGCTCAACCTGCGATACGCGGGGTCGGCAGTGGACAGCCTATGGTGGGGCAATTACATGGAGGAGCCCCTCGCGCTGGCCATCCGGCGGTGGTCCCCGGGTACCGTGGAGCGTTGGACCGCGATCCTCAGGGATGTGGGCCGGTTCGCGGCGCACTGGCCCGAGCTGGACGCAGCGGGGGCACTGTCCCGGTACCTCGTCAGGCGCGCCGCCATGGGCCAGCAGCCTGGGACGCTGCGAGGCGTCATATCCGCCCTCCGCCTGGCAGAGAAGCTGGGCTGCATACCACCCACAGTGCGGCCCGTACACTGGCTCATGGCACGAGGCGCCGCGACCACCACTGCCGCGCCACGACCAACCCAAGTGTGGGCCGAGCTGGTCACCCTCCGGCTCATGGCCTGGAACATCAGGACCACCCTCGACTGGTTCTGCCTGGGTCTTGCCGTCATCTCCTTTGCCACTCTCCTCAGGGTGGGTGAAGCAGCCAGCGTACGACCCGTGGACATCCGGACGCGGTGCACGTTGGGGTTCTTCGATGACAAAAAGGACGACGACTGGGTCACAGTACGACTGGGGGCATGGCCCGATGCATGGCGCGCGGCGATGGCAGCCCACCCGTGGGTCTCCAGCAGGCCCGCATCGGTGCCGCTCATGGCTGCCGCGTTCGACCTTCAGGCGGCGATCCATGGCTTGCTGGCTGCCACGGGATGGGAATCCATGGGATGGCACGCCTGGAGACGTGGAGGAGCTGCGGCCATGCGGGCGTTCGGAGCCGCCGTCGCCAGCATCGCGGTGGCTGGGCGATGGGACAACGAGGCGGAGGCCAACAGGTACGCCAGCGCGCCCCCTGGGTGGGAATTCTTCCTGCCCGACAACGTGCCCTGGCCCACGGCGGGATTTGGCGTCGAAATCCGGCCGGTCCACGCGTACCAGCTCTGGGCGCTCGGCACGCTTGGGCCCCGTGGCCCCGACGGGACGGACGCCGCCCCGGCCCCACCCGATGTCCGCGCTGGGAACCGTGGCAGCCAAGGGGCCGACCTGCGTGGCGATTCCGACATGCGGGACACCATCGTACTGGGCTCCTCTAGTGACGAGTCGCCCGACACGGTGGCACGCAGGGCCGCTCGGCACCCCCGCGAGAGCCAGCGCAGGGCCTATGTGCACCGAACCGTGGCCCGCGGCCGATCGGCACCCACAGCGCGGGCGACGAGGGCTGCACCCGCCCCGAAGCCCCAGCCCAAGCACGCCGCTGGTGGAGCAGCCGACCGCCAACCCGCAGCGGCTCCCCGTTCAACGACGGTGCCCCGGGTCACGCCGGCCCGAGCCAGCACCAGAGGCACCCAAGCACCCGGAGGGGCGCCGGCGAGACGGCGCAGCGGGGCGGCTGGAGATGCAGCTGGCGGTTGCCCGGTGCGCCAGGTGCGGCCTCGACTGGAACGACCACCTGGAGGCAGCAGCTCGCCACATGGGACGCAGCCTGAAGGCCCCCGCTGACAGTGTCCTATCCCTCCTGCAGGCGTGGTGGGCAGAGTCTATCAAGTGGGCTGTGGATCGCCCAGTGTGGAAGGAGCGGGCGGCGGCCGCAGACCTGGCGCTGGCTGAGGAGGCGCTGCACCTCCTGGCGGGGGGTGAGATCCCGCTCGATGGGGGATCCTCGACGCGCCTTAACGACCAGTCGCGCGTCACTGTGGAGCTCGCTGCGCGTGGGCTGGGCGACGCGGGCCGTGTGTCGGTCCCGGCGCACGTGTGGGAGGACTGGGCTGACCCCGAGTTTGGCGGGGCGGGGGGGCGTGTCCATCCCCTCCCCCCCTCCCGCTGCCCACGAGTGGCGGCCCTCCTGTCCACCCTAGCGTCCTAGGGCCTGGTCAGCGTGGTGGGGGGGGATGCAAATGCGGAGGTGTTCGTCAAGTGGAAGTCGGAGCGCAAATGCGCCCTCATTGTGAACATGAAGATGTTCAACAAGGGGTGCAAATACAAGGCCCGCCCATTTAAGCTCCCGTCGCTGGAGGGCTTGGCGGTCCTCCTCAGGGATCTGGGGAAAAGGGGGGGCGGGGCCGGGGGGGGGGGGGGGCTGTGGGGCACCAAACTGGACATAGCAAACTGCTATTGGAGTGTGGAGCTTCCCCCCCCCCTGGCGAGCACCATCCGGGTGGCAGCCCAGGGGCGCACGTACGCTTTTCTGCGGGTGCCCTTTGGCTGGCACCAGGCGCCTGGGCTGGTCCAGGCCCTCATTTCGGACCTGCTGGGGGATCTGGGGAGGGGGGGGTGGTGGTGGTACAGTACCTAGATGATATCCTCTTTGTCGGACATGACCCGGGGGAAGTGGCCGCGGTCACCGACAGCGCGGCCCACCTCCTCCGACGTGCGGGCTTCATCATTAGTGAGAAGTCCGTGTTCACACCGCAGCGCTCCTTGCGGTGGATGGGCAAGGATGTAGATCTGCGTGGGCGCAGGATGGCACCGGCGGCTTCGGCGGTGGCAGCAGTGGTGGCGGCATGGGTAAGGCTGGCACTTAAGCCATACACCTATGTCGCCCTGAGGCGGCTACTAGGGAAGCTCGGGTGGTTGGGGAGGCCAGGGTCCCTGGGGGGGTGCTTTCTGGCGGGTGCCCGGTCCTGGCTGCGCTGGGGCCCACGCTGGGCCTGGCGCACACCACCGGCGGTGGTGCGCGGGCTCTGCGAGGCCATGGCCCAGTGCTACAGGGGCTGGGAGCCAGACACCACGACCGCTGGTCCGGCAGTGCGCGTCTTTGTGGACGCCGCCAGGTATGCCCTGACCACAGGAGCTAACCCCTCCTACTGCGTCGGCTCTTGGGGACCAGGGGGGGCAGATCTGGCGCTATGTCCAGCGTGGGTGACAACCCAGCAAGCGGCTGAGCTATGGGGGACGCTGGTGGCGCTGGACGATGCGCACGCGCGGCGAGCGCGGCGCCTCGTGCTCGTGGGGGACAACATGGGGGCGCTGGCCCAGCTGCTTTGGGGGAGGGCGGGGGCAGGCAGGGTCCAGCAGCAGCGCATCCTACGAAGGATTGCGCACCGTCTCCGCTGGACGGGGCTGCAGGTGACCCTCTGCTGGGTGCAGTCCGAGCTCAACCCAGCGGACTCCATCAGTAGAGCGTGGGACGGGAGGGGGGGCAGAGCAGCGGTGATCGAGGCGGCTGCCAAGGAGCGCCTGTGGGTCCATTCGCCACAGTGGGCAGCTTGGGGAGCAATTGCCGACCGCGACAAGGCGGTCTGCCCGTGCACAGTCCCCCTCCCTGCCTGGATGGGTGGGTGACACTCAAAAATTTTTACCCAAGGGGCCTGCAAATACTGTGGTTGACTGTGGTACAGGAGTCCTGGAGTGCAGTGCAGGAGGGTGCAGGGCAGTGCAGGGCGGTGCAGGGCAGGGCGTGCACATGCCAAAACCGAAGTTTTCCATAAAAACTGAGGTTTTGGGAGGGGGGGGGGGGTGCAGTGGCTGAGGCTAAGACTGAGGCAGACCCCCCCCCCCCCCTGTACTGTACAGCTGATGTTATTTTGCTGAGTGTACCTCCTGGGGACTGCTCGCCCGGGAGGGGTGGACATTGCACTATGTGGCGCTATAAGCGCGGCCGTGGGCCATCATCTTACCCCCAAGGGGCCTGCAAATACTGTGGTTGACTGTGGTACAGGAGTCCTGGAGTGCAGTGCAGGAGGATGCAGGGCAGTGCAGGGCGGTGCAGGGCAGGGCGTGCACATGCCAAAACAATCCTTGAGTCAGGTGCATTGTGGGTCATACCGCAGTTCCCTAGTCCATGTAAAAGCACAGTTTAGTGGTACGTTGGATTCACGGGAGGTTACTCCTCTGGGCGTGTCTGGCGTCGTGGTTGATGTTCAGGCCAGCAGCCCCTGGACCATTGCTGGCCTTTGGCAGCAATTGCACTGCACGTCCAAGTGTAGGTCCCCCAGTCATTTGGTTCGTACTGCATGGCTCTCAGCGTTGGGAGTATAAAACTTTGCCTACAGTCTGATTCTTGCATTGTCGAGACCCTGCACCAGGACTTCCTGAGTGCCGTTCGGTACAGTTTGCCCCCTCAAATCTTGGTGCACACATGTGCATGCATGCTCCACTCCAACGTGTGCATGCATGCCCCGCTGCACACACGATGGGCAGTTTGAAATTGATGCATTCCACACTACTGATACTGTGCATCTAGCCCGAGTACAGAGTACAGGCGTGCGCGCTACTTTCCTGCGCCACACCCCTCCCTCCCCCTTCCCCGTGTTTTAGTGCCCATATTTTGCGGGGGATGATGCGATTCATTGTCTTAATTCAAGGAGTGTCGACGGTCCAGAGCCCCTTCTCTTTCCCCACCATCCGTTCTTCCCTACTCGCTCTCTCACCCCGCCTGATAGATGGTTCTGGATGGCAGTAGCGCACGGGAGGTTTCCAGCCCCGCGAAATACGGAGCGTCAAATGCAACTCGCTTTTTTTGCTGGCGATTGCCAGCTGCTAGTCCATTGCTGTGAGTACGCTGCTGCCACGTGCTTGCAGCTCGCTTGCCATTGCATTTGCTCCCAAAGTCCGTTGCCGTCAGCCTGCTCATTATAAGCTCACAAACGAGTAATCTGTTGTTTGTGGGACAGCGGTCTCGAAATGTGGGATCTGCGCAGCCCCGTTCTTCTGGAACTTCGGATTGTAGTTGTGCGTTGTGAGGCCTGGTTGTGTTCCCGCTTGGTCTTAAGAGGCCTGGGTTCGTGTGGCTAAGCGAGTGCAAAGACGTCAGCGAAGCTCAAGAATTATTCTACAGCCTCCCAAACGATGGATTCCTTGTCTTAGGGGCAATGTCCAGCCCCTTGCTCCCAACCCCCTCAGTGTGAGATACCAACAATGCGTAGGAATTGTACTACCCCCCTTTTGCGCAAAGGTGTACACGGTGCATTGCTCTCCGCTCGTGTACAGAAACTGCAGAGGAAGGTCATAGCCTGCAAAAGATGCTTTGTGTTGGTGCCAGAGAGACTGGAAGGGAAACCATGAGGTGTTCTGGACTGAAGGCACAGGGCTGTGTAGTTCTTTGCCATGGCGGCCGTGCAGACGTTTTCTGTCGTGCCAGGAAGGCTTCATGGGGGCGCATAGTGCACTGCATGGCCTTTGGTGTTCCCCTAGATTCCGTTGGTGCGATGGCAGGGGATCTCCCCCCCCCCCCCCCGCGTTTGCGCAAGCACAGGCTTGTCTAAGCATGGCGACCCCGTCTGACCGGCTTTGACTGGTTTTCTCTAACCACAGTTTTAGTGGTCAGGAATGTACTGTGACGTGGTTGTGTTTCAATTCCTTCTGCTCATAACAACATTCTGCTTGGCACTGCAACCCAATGCTGTTTGTCTGGTCGGAGTCAGGGTTCGCCAGGTTTTCGCTACATGCTGTCTTTTTGTGCCACGCGGCATGCGTAAGTGGGGCCTTGTCTAAGTATGAGGACCCCATCTGACTGTCAGTTTCCTGACTTTCAGCATGCTGCAAGGAGGAGGGGATGGGAAAGGGATGTGGGATGTGGGCATGCCATTGCCTGCGCTGGTGCAACCCTCGATGCTCTTTTGCATGGCTTGGCCAAATGCCACCCCAGGTCAGATGGTGCTGCTTTCTTCTGAGTTATTGCCTGACGACCAGGGGGTTGCGGAGCAAGGCAGTGGAGCATTGCTGGTTGTTGTACAAGTGGACGGGCGGTGCACAACCGTTGCCCCCAGCCCCCGTCTATGAGTTCACGCCTGCCGTTTTCAGCCTCTGTCTCCTCCCCTTTTGTGCAATGCTATGGGAATGCTGTCTGGGTTGGTAGTCCCCACTGCGCACAATAGGCCCCAGGTCCACTGCGTGCTACCCCCCGTTGTCAGATTCAAGGATGAGGGCAGGGTAGAGCAGATGTGACCACCTCTGTCCTGCTCATCCCTCTCTCACCCAGTCCCACAATTGGGCTCCCTCCTGATGCCCCCTTCCCCATATTGCAACTGCATCTCATGGCTGTCTATTATGGGCCAAGTTGTGGTGTAAAAGCAGAAAAGCTCTCATACTTGATTCCGAGGTCTGTTCGAGTGGCTTGCAGCTGAGAAACTTTGCTCTGCGGTGCCGACTGCAAAAGAATGAATAGACGTCCTTGACTGCATTTGCAGTAGTTGTAAGCACCTGGAGGCTTTCAGGCTGCTGCTGGCAGTCCGCAGTAGCATGCGTGCTGCTGCATACAGTCGATGAGCTACAAACCAAGAACCATCTCAGAATGTGGCAGCAGCACTTTGTTAGGTCAAGAGCAATTTTCCAAATGCACACCTGCATGCACCACATCACCAGGTGCGCTACAATAATTATTTCCAGGCCACTTCCCCAATCCTTGGTGGTTTCTGCTTTGTTCTTCCAGGTGTGTTTGTTCTATTTTGGGTTGGATTGTTGTGGGTACGATATTTCACCTGCCACGCTTTGCTGTTAATGCAGCTCAGAATGCTCTGGAAGTCAGGTTTTGGTAAATATGCCCTGTCCCTTTGCAGGGGTGCCCGTGGCCCCAGCCCACCCATTCCTCCCTCATATGATTTTTGGGCAGTGATGGCAGGATGGGGGGAGGTGTTGTTTGGGACTTCCCTCATGACAACCGGCGTGCCCATGGCTGTGCCTGAAATTGGGATTGGGGCTTCTGGTGTAGTTAGAATGTACAGTCTGATGTCCCTGTGCCAACTTGTTAAACAGTTGGGGCTTGCAACGTGCAACTGTCAACTCATGCCGCTTTTGAACCGGACTGGGGCCTTGGCGTCTGGGGCTTGTTGGACGCCAGTTTAGACCCGTGCCCACGGCGTCCCATGCCTGTGCATTACAGACCAAGTTGTACCCCCCCCCCCCCTTGCGCTAACACGGGCTTGTCCAAACACGGAGACCCCGTGTTTCCGCACTTTTGGTCCTTTTTTTGACCCGTCGTTTTTGCGGTTCTGATTGAATAGAGAACGTGGTTTATAGCTTTGTGCAGGATGCAGGAAGGGTCAATATGGGTGACAAAGTGTTGCTACAGCTATAATTCCATGTGCTCTTGCACTCTGGGGTGTATGGCGGTTTGTTGGACACTCTTTCATAGTCATGAACGATTCTCTTTTCGCTGCTGGACAGCCTGTCACATACCAGCGGTACACAAACAATGGGTTTGTGCCTGCTCGAGTTTTGGGTCCCTCAACACGAGGTGAGCAGTACATTCACATTGTGTATGAGCGCAATGGGCATGAACAAGAGCATCATGCACCTCTGGAGCGTGTCTCCTTCCCCATACCATCACCTTCACTCTCGGATGGGGCTCCCTCGCCGCCTCTTTCTGCTCCCAAGGCAGCCCCGAAGCCAGCCCCAAAAGGCAAGCATGTCCAGCTCTTCAAGATGAAGCGGAAGGTTGGCAAGGGGTTCTATTCAGTGCCTGTCAATCAGAATGAAAGTGACTGAGTGACACCTGAGTTGTGTGGCTAAAGAAAAATGACTTGTGCTATCATGTTGGGAGGGTTAAGGTTGGGCTATGCCTGCAACTTGTGTTCCGCAGTATGTGCCGCGCGCTAACACGGGCTTGTCCAAACACGGGGACCCCGTGTTTCCGCACTTTTGGTCCTGGAACCAGAACCTGGCCCGTGTTTGCGCAAGGGGGGGGGGGTAGGGTAATTGCAGAACAGCTTTCATACTGCATGCCAAGGTGACAATGGCTTTGAATGGCTTTGAAAAGCTATTGCCGGTTTTAAAGTACGAGAAGGTATGCCTATAGGAATGTCGACAACTTTGCGAGGTGATAAAATGTATGGCTTCCTTGATCGTCTTATTAATTTATCTTTACCAAGGATTCGTGATTTTCAGGGGGTTAGTTCGAGTAGTTTTGATGGCTATGGGAACTATTCCTTAGGTTTATCAGAGCAATTAATGTTTCCGGAAATATCTTTTGATAAGGTAAATCAGTTGCAAGGAATGAATATTACTATAGTGACAACTTGTAAAACGGATCAAGAAGGTTTTGCATTATTGGAAGCTTTAGGTATGCCTTTTTGTTAGTGTTTTTTGATTTATTTTAAGATTTTTATCGTTGAAGTTTAAGAAGTTTAAGAAGTTTTATTAAATAAATGGTAAATGATATTGTTAGTGACATGATCACTCGGATTCGTAATGCGAGTTTGGTCAAAGCTCCAAAAGTTTATGTTCCTTATACTAAATTAACTTTTGGGATAGCTGAAATTCTTAAAAAAGAGAATTTTATTCAGAGATTTGAAATTAAGAGTTTTGTACCTGCTGCCGCCCAAGCTTAATGACCGCCTCTGCTGGCCACCTGAGCTCAATGTGCACCTTATCTTGCATGCTACCTGCGGCTGCCCATGGTCTTTTGGGGACTAGTTTTCTTGCTCAATACCCATGATGCTTGGTGTTTGACTGGATCAAACACGGACTGGCCATGCTCTACCCAATGTTACATCCTGCTTCTTGCTGCTTGGTGTTTGATTGGATCAAGCATGGAATGGGAAGCACAAGAGGAGTGCTGCGCATTTGACCTGAGAAAGCACTTTCATCCACTTGTGCATGCTCAGTGGTGCGACAAGAACTAGGATGCTGGGACTCATGGGGGCCGTTTCTGCACAGCGTGCACACAACAACCATTTTTGTGATAATTTTGATGGAACCAACCTCAAACCACCCATACACTCAAGACCCAGCACTGGACCTCACAAAGTGATGCAACCTTCATGTCCCCAAGGTTTGCGCATGGCATTCTACCAAGTATCCAAACCTTCTCCTACCCCCCCCCCCCCCCTTGCGCAAGCACTGCCTTGTCTACGCACATGAGCCTGTGTTACCGTCGTTTTGATGGAATTTTCTGACCGCGGTTTTTATGGTCAGAAATGTAACATTATGTGATTGTGCTTCGCTTGTAGAGGGAAAGGTGGGCTTGATCATGCTTGTGGTAGTTCCTCCTGCTCATACCAACATTCTGCTTGCAATTGCATAGGCCATTAAATGTGCATCTTGGTGCACTGATGTCCATCGTTTGTGAATGGGAAGGCATTGATACTACGGGAGTATGTTGCTTGGAGTGTTGTGGGGTTGACAGTGAATGGGCGGTGCTCCATGGAATCCATCTCCTTTGTCGTGCAGTATTGCAAGTATCCGCCACCATACCCCCCCCGCCTTGCGCAAGCACGCTGAAAGTCAGCAAAACGACGGTAACACGGGCTCATGTGCTTAGAGAAGGCCGTGCTTGCGCGCGACGCGCGGTACCAAAAGAACATATGTCACCGGAAACCTGCCCATACCTCACCCTAAGCACAATTGGGACTGGAGAGGGCTCTGAAGGTTCTGGGAAGGGCTGCGGATTGGGAAAAGGACACGGTCCATAGGTGCATGATGCTCAAGCTCATGCCCATTCCGCATGTACTTCACATGAATCATCCCCACGAGTAGAAGGACCAATGATTGTTCACTCTGCAGTCATTTCAGGCAGGGGGTTCCAAAAGGGTTGACGGACAGCGTGCACAGACCAGTGCACACCTTTCCTTTGAGATCTATGTGGTTCACACTTATTTTTAGGAGGGTTGAGGAGGGTTGAGGAGGGTGGAAGATGGTTGGGTAGGGTTGCTGAAGGTTACTGAGGATTGGCTACTGGGTTGATATGGCAATGTGTGTGCAGTAATCCCATTTGTAGCTTTAAACAGGATGGGTGCACATAGCTTCGGAGCCTTCTTGGCTGTCAACCAGTATGGTTTGTTTTGCAGCATGCGTTGATTTTGCACAAGGTTCGGTGCACGAAATGCCATACCATCGCATGCACGTGTGATCCCCCCCCCCCGTCAAAGCCCCCGCCCGAAAAGATCCCTGTGGATGCGGGTTGGGAACAGATTGAGGGGGAGTATTTAGTGCGCTGGGCATCTTTTTTTACCATTCTCCACCCGTGCCTGTTTTTGCCCCCCCTCACCAAACAATCTGGAGTACCTTCTCTCAGTGTCTAAGAATCTAGCCCATCCTTTGCACCCAGTTTATGATGATGGCAAGGGTGGTGGTTGGAAGTGGTGGGAGTGACATTTTGTGTTGTTGAATTCTCATATTTCGGCTTATGCAACGTGCTTTGCACGGAAGGTTTGCGGTCTAGTGCGGTGTACTTTGGGGACTTCCCGAGGTGGGGATAAACTTGGGGCTAGAGATGGGATACTTAATACAAAGATAGCACGCCGGGCAAAAATTCCCCTTGAGTCTGGCCCGAGGTCAAGACCATTCTGGTTGTTTGAAAAACTTGACGTCATAGCCTTTTGAAAGCAGAGTCCTCCCCGCACCCGACCCCCCTCAATGGCGTGCAGAGGGTGAATGTCACGGTATTTCATTGACACAGAAGTCGAGGGAGGAAGGCACAACACAAAATGGCATCACCTTCGGTGTCATTGCAACTGCACAATGGTGCAGTGGATGACCCTTGGTCGAGCTTAAGACTGCAGGTGATGCACACACCACCGCCGTTGAGCGGCATCTCCACATTTAGCCATTTTGCCATGGACACTGCACTCAGTCAGTCACTCACACAGGCAAAGGCATCATACTACACCTCCTTGCCTCGGGATGGGCAGGGCACACTGTGCCACACAAGCATGATCCCCACCTTGGCTGGTGGCCGGTATGACACACCACTACTTGCACAAACCTAAGGGAAGGAGTAGCACACCTGTGTAACACACATGGTTCATTTGAAAGATCTTTCATCACAAAGAGCCTTGATTTAAAAACATATTGACTTGGGAGAAAAAAGAGGCATACCCTCCGTATGCTTATCCGCAATTCAAACAAGCAACACCACCGCACCCCACTACACACCACGAAGCCCCACACCACACCACACCACACCCGATGTTTTGTGTAAAAACCGAGGTTGTTTTTTGGGGGGGGGGTTGTTGTGTGTGGGACATGTGACTGTGTCTGCGACAAACCCCCCCCCCCTTGCTAACAACCGATGTTCTAAGCTTGCCTGCCCTTGGGAGTCAACCATGGCTGAGAATGAGAATGGATCGGGGGACGCGGGGGCGCAGAGCCGGGCGACCAAGAGGGCTAGATTCGCCTTCAACCGTGAGGACATGGATCTGGACACGGGGGCATATGTGAGCTCTGTATCCGTTGCTTTGTGGCCCCTGCCAATTTGGCACCCCCACCGGCCAATTTGGCACCCCCCCCCCCTCGTTGCCAACTGGTTGCCTGTGACACGGGGGCGTTCGGTAGCTGAGTATCCGTTGCTTCATGGCCCTGTCAATTTTTTGTTTTTTTGTTGGTGCACAGCAGGGCAATTTTATGCACGTGTTACTTTAGGGGTATGCTGGGTTTTACAGAACTCCGTGCAGTCTCGTTGCATCGTTGTGTCAGCATGGTGCCACATCTGTGTCAGGTGTTGCTAGCTTGCTCATGGCTCCCCGATTGAAAGATGAATACACAATGCAAGGTTGTGACAAGATCTTAGAGCACGCCCTGTTGTTGGTCCCGCGCAGAGCAGAGGAAGATACTCCGAGCAACCCAAGGCCTGTTGATGCAGCCAGTAGCATGCACCTGAAGACATGGGCATGTGGAAGACACAAAACAGGAAAAGATCTGTGATCAGAACACCAGTGCTGCTGAAACAAATGAATGCTCCTGCAGGCACTCTGCTCTGCTTCGGTCTTCAGGATTCAACTGAATGCATTGATAACAAAGGTGTACAAACGTCTGGAATACAGTAGTTCTGGCACAGGCCAGTCATTACACCATGTCAGCCAACCAGGCCACCATCTCGTTGGATGCCGTGTTGATGTGAGTAGTCGGTATCAGTTCCAGACACAGGGGGGGCGACTCCGCGGGTCCTAGAACGCCAACTACCCCTGCCCCCCCCCCCCCCCCCAAGGGGCCTCCGGCCAACAGTTAGTTGGGGGGGTAGTTGGCGTCTAGAACCGAGGGGTCGCCCCCCCCCGTGGTTCCAGAAAGTTGTGGAGGATGCATTGCACTGGGGGGGACGAGGGGTATCGCTTCCACGCGCCTCCATGCAGGTGGTACTGATTCCTGGGCGGCGCACAACCGTGGCCCCCAGCCCCCGTTTATGAGTTCACGCCTGCCGTTTTCAGCCTCTGTCTCCTCCCCTTTTGTGCAATGCTATGGGAATGCTGTCTGGGTTGGCAGTCCCCACCGCGCACGATAGGCCCCAGGTCCACTGCGTGCTACCCCCTGTTGTCAGACTCTGCAGGGACCAGCAGCGTCCCTACGCACACAAGAGGAGGAAACGTGTTTTCCTCAGCGGACAGGTTCTGCTGAAGGATGGGGCAGGGCAGGGTAGAGCACATGTGACCACCTCTCTCGTGCTCCTCCCACCCTCACCCACAATTGGGCTCCCTCCTGATGCAACTGCAACTGCATCTCATGGCTGACTGTGTGTTTTTAGGGGCCTTGTCCTATGCTCCGCTTTCAAACTTATTTTGTGGTGCAGCAGCCTTCTGTTGACACCGATGTTCTGCGAAAGGCTTTCAATCTCATAGACAGGGACCGATCGGGGCGGATCAGTAATGAGGAGGTCCAGCACCTGTTCCGGGCCATGGGCACTAGTTCACTATCCGGCTGGAGGGACGATGGCGATGGGTTCATACAATTCCCTGAATTCGTGGAAATGGTCGAGTACTACAACCGCATGTACCCGCTCCTCCGAGTCCGCCACAACCTTCAGCAGTACGTGGCGACTCATCAACCTGCGGCACCACAAGGGGGTGGCTTGACAGATATGGAGATGTGCATATGGAAGGGCTATTACGAAGACGGTACGGTCTGGAGGTCCATGTCCGCAAAGTTGGAAGTCTCCTCCGGGTCCGTAAAAGGGATGGTACGACGGCCCTCTGGCGAGGCCGCATGCACTGGGTACGTCTCGTCATCCGGCAGCTTTCAGCTTCAAACAGCGGAAGATCGGTACTCAGGCGAAGTAACAAAGGAAGGTGTCGTGTCGGGTACATGGTCACGCGGCAGCTACAGATCGGGAGCGTTTCAACTGACAATGGAAAAGCAGATCAGCCGCGAGGATCTGAAGACGGTTTTTGGGATTGTGGATATGGACCGCTCGGGGACTCTGGACCGGCGAGAAGTTGTGCACTTGATGCGGGCCATGAGATGTTCTGCCCATTGGAAGGACGACGGGGATGGAAAGATGTCGTTTGAGGAGTTCGTGGACATGATTCGCGACTATGACTACCGCTGGCCCTCAATTAATGTGTCTGACAAGCTGACGATGTTCCTGGGAAGCCACAAACCCGGGGAGGGCCTGTCGGACCCGACCCCCACACCGAGTCCCCCACCGCAGCCGCAGCCATCCCCGGCGCCTTCGGCATCCTCAAAGAAGAAAGCTCTGCTTGTGGGAATCAATTACATTGGACAACAGGGGCAATTGGGAGGTTGCATCAACGATGCCAAAAACCAGCAAAGGGCTCTGACGAGCCATTTTGGATTCAGAGATCCGGACATCCTCCTTCTAACAGACGATCAGTATGACCGACAGAAAAAGCCCACGGCTGCCAACATACGGAATGGTTTCCGGTGGCTCCTGCAGGGCGCTCAGCCGGGGGATATGCTGGTGTTCCATTACAGTGGGCATGGGTCTCAGGTGCCTGACAGAACGGGTCAAGAGGCGGACGGCAAGAATGAGGTGCTAGTGCCATTGGATATGGACTGGAAGAACAATATGATCACGGATGACGAGTTGTTCCGGACTTTTGACAGTGTGCCCAGTGGAGTCCACTTGTTGTGCATCTACGACTGCTGCCATTCGGGGACCGTCTCGGATTTACCGCAAGTGCGGGGCCTTCCGGGCGCCGACGCCCCCGCAATGCGCTATTTGGAGCCTCCGTATCAGATTCAATCGGCGCTGAGCCAAATTGACGCCAACATGCAACAACGCTTCGTGCCCCAGCGCCCGCAGACTACCGTACCAGCGAGCAAAACGATTGTTACGATTTCTGGGTGCCAGGACAATCAAACCTCTGCAGATGCCACAATCCAAGGTCAGCGACAGGGCGCAATGACGTGGTCCATGTTGTCCTGTTTGACCGATTCGTCTTATCGCATTTCTTACGAAGGCTTGCTGTCAGCCATGCGGAGGAAACTCAGAGGCAGATACGAACAGGTGCCAGGCATGGCAACGACCTCTGCGAAGAATTGGAGCCTTCAGTACTTGCTGGGCGGGCACTGACAGTGTGCATGATGGTGTGGAGCGTGCAGTTGTTGACAGATATGTTCGTGGGGTCAATTGAGGCGATTGGGCATGAGCATTGATGGTCATTGACATATCGTGGGCACATTGACGGTCAGGACTGCGTCTCGTCCACAGGCTGCGATTCGGTTTGGGTCACTGGGTGGTTTCACTTCTGACACAGCATATGTTTACGGCTTCTGTAACCTTGTAGCTCAGCTCTGATTCTTTTTGATGCATCTCTGTTGCCCCCAGGTCATGTGCTGAAGCACTCTGTGTTGTTAATATTTGAGGCGGATGTACATTTAATACAAACCTATTCCCGAAACGTAGAATTTATCCAACTAGACGACCCTGACCTGGTGCACATGGTGTGGAGTGCGCGGCAATGTGCAGTGTGCTGAGTGCAATGGCCAAGGTGCGCTGCAGTCTGCAGTGTGCTGAGTGTGCAGTGTACTGTGTGCTGTGTGCAGTTGTTACATTGTAGTGTGCCCGCTGGGTCTTGTTTCATTGAATTTGTGATGTTGCTGTATTGGGAGCTGAGGGGGCAATGTAGTTCGTAGCCTGGTGTCTTCGACTGGAAAAGTGGCGTGACAGCGCACGCACTTCCTGCTACGTTACAGGCTTTTGCACCAGATCTTTCCACGGCTGACGTTTGTATGCAATTGTAACCATGCATCATAAATTACACCAGCCACCCAAACACAACAATCTGAACCCCCTGCGCTTGGCATTGTTCACAATATCATCACACTTGCACAGTCTTTATGCTTGCTTTCAGCCCTTTCCTTGCCACTGACTGTTGACGTTTTCAGTCACTGAGGCTCCGAATCACCCAACATGAAAATTGGGTCCCTGTCCGTATTCTCAACAGCCGTCTGAGCTTTCTCAACAGCCATCGCAAAGGGCTTGGTCCCCGAGTCACCCGGGCACACCAAGGGCTCTACCACAAGGTGTGGGTTGCAATTTCAGCTCAGACAGGGCAACACTACAATGTACCATGTCCAGGGTCAATTACCCTTAGCCTGCTCTAATGTCATATGCAGCGGTCCAGGTGACAGCTCAGACCCTCCATGGGTGAGGACCAGCCAGATCACCCGCTGCTCTCCCCTCTGGCCTAGTCACCCATCCCTCTAACGATTGGGCATTTTTTGTTGCCCAATCATGAGCCTTCCACTGAGGCAATATTGTCTCTGATCACTCGGACTCTGGGCATATTCCTTCAGCAGTGGTGTTTCATCAAGGCTGTACCTGGAGCATGATCCCATTGCTTGGGTCCATGACAATGCCCAGAATTTTCAGGTCCCATGGCATGGAAGAAGGTGATGGAATACTTCACTTGTCGGAGACCTTGTCATGAAGGCAAGGAACTCCTGAAGCCCAGCCGGAGACCGGTCCGCCTGAAGGTCGCCAACGGAGAGATTATGGGTGGCGACACCCATGAGGCCACCATCAGTATGGAATTCTGGGAGCATGAGCGCTTGAACCGCCCTGATCAGGCGAAGAGAAGCACTCTATCCGGGAACTTCTATGTGGCCGACATTACCGATTGGGATATGATCATGGGGTATGACTTCATGGTGGCAAACGCCATTGGAGCCCTTCCCCATCGTGCAACGCTGGTCGGGGAGGATGATGAATGCCTCACATGGCTGTCCACAAACTATGCATGCGGATCATCCCAATGGAATGCTGAGGAAGAGGATCGGATCGTCCGAGCGGTGCAAGCTGTGGGTGCCAAGTCCAGAGGAGACCGCGGAGTTCAGCTCACGGAGTATGGAATGGCGCCGCAGGTGTATGACAGGATGATCCAGACGCTGGGAGCCAAAGCGCCCGAGACGGACGTCTTCGCTTCCCGGGATGCCCCACTTCTGCGGAAGTGTAGGAGGCATTGGCATCGAGGAGACTCAGCCTGGCACAGGCATTGGGGTTTGAAGGAGTGGGGACCCATGTATTGGCATGGCTCCCTGGACAATACCAGACGTACGGTGGAGAAGATCATCGCGGATAGGGCGAAGGGGATCCTGGTCATAACCGGCATAGGATCCACCCCATGTCCGCTGGAGGGTCTCAAGTCGACGCTGGACTCCATCACCCTGAACGAGATGTCATTCGGGCCAGAGGAGGAGCTGTTCATCGACGCCAAGGGTGTATCAATGCCCTCCCCGGGTCAAGCGTGGGGTACCAAGGCTTTCCTGGTGGATGGGGCGCAAGCCCAGCCCACGGGTGATGAAGCATTCATCCGTAGGGTGGAGGCGGTGCCCATGAAAGTCATGTTTGAGCCCAAGGAGGGGACGGATCAGCCTATTGATGGCATTGACGTCCTGTCCCACGCCAAGATCGACGACGTCGTCAACTACATGCGAATGGGGATGCACGACCGTGTGGCAGCCAAGAAGAGGCGAGCCATGGTCACATCTCCGCATGTCACTGTTTGCAACCGATGCTGCACAGCCCACAGGGGTATCAACAGACCGCCCCCAATCAGGAAAGAGGCGGTATGCACCGGAGATCTAGTCTCCTTTCCAAAGAGCATTGGTACCAGATCAACATGCTCAGTTGTTTTTTTCCCCCTGTTTCTTTCACTAGCAGCCGAAACAACCCTAGTTGTGTGGTGTGTCTCTCAGGCCAAAATTTGTCTCCCATGCATCGGCCCAAAGTGGACATCCAGGGAGGAGGCGGGAGGCTGACACACGCACATCCCCTTGACCTACGCACTCGCTTCCCTGCTTTAACCCACCCACCACCCTTTTTACATGCAATAATGGTGATGTACAGCAAGACAGAGCAGCCACAGGCAAATACTTGTTCCCAAAATTGTGACTGGATGGTACATCTCAATTGTATGATTTGAAGCATGCACCTTGCACTCAATGAATTCAGCGATATGGCTGGCAATGTTGTGCAATGGATGCACTGACTGCATATTTCAAACAACAATGAATAGGCACTGAAAAGAATCCAAGAAATGGTCAATGCAGTGTTTCCAGTCCGACTGAGTGCCCTGTACAAGGCATGCTTGACTCAATTTGGTGCCTTGGCTATCGCAATCTGCACTTATAGTTGCTCATTGTGGAGTTGTGTATTACGCCATTCTGTCCCCACCTGTTCAATGTGCTTCAAAGGGAACGTTAGCCTGCCGGGCAATTTTGAAGGCCAGAATTGACCAACACTATAACATGCATTATCCAAGACTTTCCTACCCTAGGGATCCTGAGAAGGCTTTGTGGCATTGGAGTTTGGTCCCCGGGGGGGGCGGCCGGGCCCGGTCCTTGTATGCAACACCCCCCAGCCCCCCCCCCCCAGGTTTTGAAAAGCAAATGGGATCCACTCATCTTGAATCTCACTCCTCCAGTCTCAAAGCCCTGGCTAAACAGCATGGCTACAAATGCAGGGCTCGACTCTCCACCCCACACACCAGGGGAGGGGGTAGCACTGTTTTGGCAGAAGGAATGGACAGAGGTCGCCTCTGCCTCCATCTCCCCTCGCCTACTTCTGAGCAACTCGCTGAGCCCCGAAGGCCTTGTGTACACTGTTGTCTCCGCCCATTTCAGTGATAAGCCAGAAAAAAGAAAAACCCAATGGTTACAGTTGAAAGAAGCAATGGCAGTTTCCCCCTTCTCACAGCACATGCTTCTCCTTGCAGATCACAATTCAGTCATCACCCCAGGTGATGACTCCGAATATATATCAGAGCATGACAACCTCCCCCGTGCAGCGAGAGCAAGGGCTGAGGAACTCAGCACCCTCTCTGCACCCAGCATGTGTGATACGTGGCAAGAAGTCTATGGTTCAGCGCTAGACCATGACGACCCACGAAGACCCAAAGGGAAACCTCTGTTCTCTTCCCGGCGCACGAGTTGATTGGGCTACTTATGGATTTGAACATCCCCAAGAGCGGCTTCTGGCATGTGTCGGAGTTCATGAGTCGCCCGGGGGGGGGGGGGGGGGGTTACCCCGCCGCCACGGGCCTCCCATCCCGTGACCCATCCCTTCGCGTGACCACCTCACCGACACATGGAAGGCATAGGCCAAGCCCCTTGAGCTAGAGCCACCCATGTCCGTTGCGGATCCCCCTACTAGTGGCCGCTCTTGGCCGCTCCAATCTTGGGCCCGCTACATCCAATCATGTCCATTCACTAGTGGACACCATCGATTGGAACTGGCCCCTCACTTTCATCCTCCGCGGGGATGCATACCCATGTGCCGGTGGTTGGACCCAACTATCTGTTGGGCTCCTCAACCACGGCTCACGGGGGTGCTCATCCGCCTGTTTGTGGGTGATTGGAATGGTAGCAACTACATGGGCCAAGAACTTGCAGGTATGCGGCCGTTTCGTTGTTTTTTGTTTCGTTGTTTAAATCACCTCGAAGAGAGGTTGTTAGATCAAGCGCAGGCGCGGGCGTCGTATACCCCCCTTTTTTGGGGTCATTCGCGTAGCATACCCCAAGGCATGATATTGGATGTCCAACCCCTTGTAAAATCATTATTTTGCCCAATAAGACCATCCCCCAATGGATTTTTTGATTTTGAGGCCTCTACCCCCTAAAACTGGATATCACTTTTTTGAGGGGGGGGGTGGGTGGGGTGGGGGGGGGGGTCAAAAGTTTTTGCTCAAAAGGCTACAAGCAGTGGGGAAGCACAACGCCCATCACACAAACGGCGGTCCAGTGGTAAGGCAGCCGGCGCAAGGTTTGCGTTCGGCGGTTCGAACCCTGGTCTGTCCACTTTTGGCGCCGGCGGCGGCACCAAATTTGGCCGACCGGGGTTCGAACCGCCGACCAAAAGAATGCCGGCCGGCCGCATTACCACTCGGCCAATGCTTAGACTGAGGTGACAGACCTCCCCGCTGCTTGGGGCCGCATCTGCCACTGACAAAAAACCCAAACTGTGTGTATCTGTCTGACTGCCTGCTTGCTGGCTCAGGGACTGATTGGCTGACTGTCAACCTCTCTTCGAGGTGCACTGCCGAAGGCAATAGAATTTTGAATTAAATATTTAATATTTGGCAACTATTAATGGAAACCGAAAAATTAACTTCTTATTAACGGGCGGAAATTAATGCAAAAATTAACCCACCTTTTTTTCGTAGTTTTTGTCGCAGTCTATGCACGATGCACGATGCACGATGCACGATGCAAGATGTTCTATTGGGCAACGCGGTGGGTACCCAGTGAGTTGGTCATCGAGGGTGACCAACCCTCCATGTGACCTTATTGGTGTCTCCCCCGTGCGCACTGCAAGGATCCCCCCCAGACACTGTCCAACTTTCCGGAAGGCCTACTTTGCGATACAGGGGAGGCCACAAGAGAAAACGAGGCATTGAAAAATTTGGCTGCGACACGAAAGTGTGGATGTGGGAGACCAGCACCCTTAAAACATACCGCTCGGGATTACGAAAGTTATTCCAAGTGCACTGGGCTAGACTAGAGTGGAGTACTCCGAAGGCACTGATGCCCAAATCACGGCCGAACTCCGAAATGGATCATTCCCAAGTGTCATACGCACCCTCCTCTCGGCAGCAGCGTGGGCAGCAGCAGTGGGATATTTGGATGAGACCATCCCGCCAGGCATGGGGAAAATGCTCAAGGTGGCAGCAAAACGAAGGATCACTGCAGTGGGGATCTTTTGCGGTGCTCATGGAAATGGCTAAGCAGGCAAATACACCCCTAGAATGCTGTGTGGTCGCAGCAGCAGTATTGTCAACGCTTACGGCGCTACGAATTTTGGAAACAACAACACTCAAAGTCCGGAACATCAATGGATTAGCCAGGCGAAGTACCTTTTGGGATCAGAAAGTCAACCACAAGTGGTATACCAGGCCCCTCAGCTAGTATGGGCCAACCTGGGCAATGGTCCTGCACTATGTGGCATCCAAAAAATTGGGGAGGCGACCAGACCAATACATATTCTCGGGAATGAAGCAAATTGAAAGAGTCATGGCAAAACTCCTCAAACACACGGAGTACGAGTCCCTCCGGTGCCATGCATTGAACACTGGGAACCGGACAAGTCCAAGGTCAAGCCGAGACCACTGACGGAGGTGGGGAAAGTGCTGTGTATTAAGCTAATTGAAGATGGTTTCCTTGAGGCTTAGCATTTGCCGCTGGAACCAAACTGCTCCGCATTCCCAAAACCCAAAACGACGGAGAAGTGTGTTCCTTCATCCTTGGCATGAGAAGTTTGATTGAACAGCAGTCGTTCAACCCCCCCCGCCCCCCTTGCAAGATGCCCTCACTTTCTAGTGTCTTCCAGAAAGCCATGGAAATGAAGGGGGGGGGGAATGTCTACGCCACCACCATTGATGCCTCCAAATTTTATTGGTCACTGGTCATGCCCGAGAGATTTTGGAATAAATTCCGACTACTGGGGTCTTTCTACAAAACCCTGCCTTTTGGCTGGGACTTTGCCCTTGTGATTGCACATGAGCCGTTGAGGTTCCTTTTAGCTGAAATTTTCAAGGACTTCGCACCCCATGTTGTTGCAAATTTCCAATACCTTGATGACATTATTTTATTCTCTACAAACCCGGAGGTCCCCTGGGTCCTGCCTCATGCTCTGTGCAATTTCCTGAAAGCGAAGGGTCTTGTGATTTCCAAAAAGTCCTGCACTGAACCCAGCCAGACAGTCTGCTGGATTGGGAAGAAATTCAACCTGGGTGACATGAGTGTAGAAAATCTACCCAGCACTACACTGAAAAGTGTGGCGGCGGCTGTCTGGGCAGCAGTACAACCCCTGACCCCCAAATGTATTGAACGTATCACAAGACGAGTACACTGATTTTTTGGCCCCAGGGTTGGAGCAACAACTACTGTCCTCTATGGCTGGCACAGGACTAGGTAGAAAAATGTCAGGTACACTACCAGACTGTCCATGAAGCTCATTAATAGCCTGTTTGAGGCAATTGCCATTGGGGCCGTACCCTTCATGGCACCGCCCAGGCACACAGCACTGCTTTTTGCACCCATGCTCGCAGTTGATGCAGCAGCCTCGAAAGGAGGGTACAGGGTGGGGCTGTCGACACGTGCAGGACAGGCTAGAACGGCCCTCGTGAAACTTGGGAACCAGCAACTGGCTGAACTCGCTGGGGTGAACTATGCAGGTCACTTGGTGACCAATCAGAGGTGGCAGAAGCGCCAAAGTCGTGATAGACAGCATGGCTGCAATCTACTCTACAAAAAGATAGAAGCAAGCCCAAAGCACCCAAACAAACAAAAACAGACACGTGGTTATAGCCGTGCGCAAAGGTTGGGCCTTGCCGTGCGCAACCGTGCGCCATCTTCACAGCCAGCCGTGCGCAACCGTGCGCTACCCCTGCATCTAGCCGTGCGCAACCGTGCGTTCATTTTTTTGGGTTGACCGGAAAGCCCCTTAAGTGCTGGCCGGAGTCTGCCAAGATTGCAAAGACAGTGCAGAATGTTGCTGTCCGGCTGCCCCCACATCTGGTGCCACAAGTGAAGGTGATTTTCCACAATTGGGTGCTAAATTGGACTTACAAATTACAAATGGAGTCAATTATGAGCTGAGGTATGTGTGCGGCTGGGGTAGCTCAGTGGTACATGCGCTTGTTGCGCAGAGTGAGTGGTGCAGGTTCGATTCCTGGCGGACGTTTGGCGCTTTGTATGACATGTGGCTGGCGCTTTTTTTCGCTTTTTTTGACATGAGTTTGGCGGTCATGTAGCTTGTTTGGGCTGGTGGGGTGAGACGTGGCGCTTCTTTTTGCCTTTTTTCCTAAAAGGAGCTCTGACGTACAATGGTAGTCAACTGTGCGCAACCGTGCGTCGCCTTCACATCCAGCCGTGCGCAACCGTGCGTCGCCGAAGAAAGTAGCCGTGCGCAACCGTACACGCACGGCTATAACCACGTCTCTGAACAAAAATCTTGAGATGTCTTTTCAACCACCTATGGTGGTCGGGAATAGTGCTCCATCTTATCTGGACATCCACAACAGTAGGCCGAGGAGCTGCACCTTGTGCCGGAGGATTGGGGCCGCCCGTGCCACCACCCGCAAGAGTCGCAGCAATATGCGGTGTTGGCCGCCTTGGATGTGCGGTACCCGGCCACATTCGGGGCCGTGGGCGGCAGTGTGCAGGCCCATGTGTGCCCACAGCCTCATGGTGGCCACCACGCAAACGGAGCTGTCGCTGCTCCAGGTGCTGATGGCGGGCGCCACGTGGACGGCCAAGCACGCACGTGCACAGCATCATGGCGAGAGTAACCTGCCCGTACTGTGTAGGCCCCCAGAGATGGTGGCACACCTCCTCAAGGACTGCCTCCGATGGCGGGCATGGAGGGCGTAGTGGCTGCCACTGGTGTTGGCGGAGGCGGTGCCGCTACTTGCATTGGCGCTGGTGGTTGGGCACTGGGGAGGGGGCGGATGTGTTCAATGATGACGACTGTTTCGTAAACTTGGAAGATGACTCCTAAGCCGTGCCTCTCTGGGGCGGGGGCTTGCCAGGCACAAGAGTGGGAACAGCCTTCTGTTTGCGCACTCACCGTGTGCACAGCATGGCGCCCTACCGTGTCATTTGCTGACAGGTTTTATGTTGTTCTGATCCCCCATCACATGGAGAATTACACGAAGGTCCGCAATATTGGCAAAGGGAACATGGGGGCATGTGTTCTTGTGCGCCACACCCAAGAAAACAAACTGTACGTCATGAAGCTCATCGACTTGTCCAAGATGACCAGCAAAGAACGTACCGCATCCCTGAACGAGGCCCGTGTGTTGTCCTCCCTCGATCATCCTAACGTTATCAAGTACCACGACTCCTTCCTGTCGCGCAAGACAGAGCACCTCTGCATCGTAATGGAGTACGCAGAGGGGGGAGACTTGGCGCACAAAATCAAGCATGCGAAAGGCAACCCATTCTCTGAGGCGCAGGTATCATTTGCAGGACTAAACCTCCCTCTACTGGATATGCTCACAAATACATTAATAAAAATGAACTTTAATGGCAACCCCCCATTTTCTGGCGCATCGGCGAACTCCAGGCAGCTTTCGGTACTTTCAAGCCGATGCTCATAAGGCATCCCTCTCCCAAGCCGGGCCCGTGCTTGGGCAAGGGGACAGAGTTTACGTGTGAGGCTCAAAGGGAACCAACCTTCTGGTACAGCCATTCCGGTGTGGCTTTCTCCTGTGCGGCACTGGCTGTTCTTGATGCCCAGTCTCATTGTTGGCACCCCAAGTTGTGCTCATCCTCTGGGGGAGTGCTGCATAACGTGCCAGGAGTGTACCACCAGTTCCCATCGCAGGAAGATTTGCAGCACAACGTCCTCATGTCCCACTTTGCTGTGTTTATATGTGGCCTGAGACACACGACCTGCAGCGGTTCATCAATGTTTCTGTTGCTTTTCGTCTTCAATCCATTACGTGGTGTCCACCTTTTTGCATGTTTAAAGGGGTGTCGTTCTGTGGGTTACAGTCTGTGAAGGATGCCAAACCTTCGCATGGGTCGCACAGTGCATGCACTGTGCCGCAAATCCCGCTACGTCATGCAAGACTGCGGTTTGCCCCTTCCCTTGGCTTGTACAGGTCTTGGACTGGTTCCTGCAGATCTGCCTCGCCGTGAAATATTGTCACTCAAAGCGGCTACTGCACCGTGACATCAAAACGCAGAACATCTTCTTGACGTCGACAGGGGTGGTCAAGCTGGGGGACTTTGGGATCTCCCGCATTCTGCAGAACACCTTCGACTGTGCCCACACCTTCGTGGGCACGCCCTACTACCTCAGCCCAGAGCTGGTCCAGGAGAAGCCCTACAACACCCAGTCTGATGTGTGGGCCATGGGCGTTGTGCTCTACGAGCTGTTGGCGCACCGCCACCCATTCAATGCAAAGGACATGAAAGGGCTGATGTACAAGATCCTGCGTGTGATCTATGATCCTCCACCAACCACCTTTTCGCAGGTACCCCTCTGTGCTGCTGCTGCTGCTGCTGCTGCTGCTGCTGTGTGTGTGTGTGTGTGTAGTACACCAATGATGGTGTGCTGGAATGTGTGTTCATGCGTTGTGCTCGTCTGTTTGTTCGCCCACGGCCGCCCAGGGGCGCGTGACCTCACCGTGGTGTGGGGGTGTAACCGGGGGGGGGGGGGGGTCCCCGGGCTAACACGCAGCCTGGGGGCGGTCCAGGCTCAGCTACGGCGGCTGGGTTGTGGGAAGTTGGTGCGCGCCCCACCACTCGCCAGCTACCGTGGGGGAGCCACGATGGCACAGGGCGGGCTCCACCGGGGGCTGGCAGTTAGCGGGGGATCTCCGGGCCTCCCTGTGGCCCTGCCCACTCCAGGGCATGCATGTTTCCCCTCCTCTCCCCCAGCTCCTCCCTTTCCCGTCACAGGGGATCCTAGGGTCACGGGAGGACGAGATCCGAGGTGGGAATCATGAGGGGCTTCGTGAAGGCCCCTTCGGCCTCACGTTGACCACCGTGGAGCACGGGACAAGAGGAGAGGAAGGGGTCGTAGCGGACGGGAGCCGCTTCCCACCGCTGCGTCTACACTCGGATGGACGGAGGATCCCCCCCCCCCCGGGTTTGTCGCATACCGCACAGAGCTGGTAATATCCACTGGGGGGCTTGTGCATGCCGCACACAGCCGGTAATATCTACTGGAGGGCCTGTGCATGCCGCACAGAGCCGGTCATATCCACCGGAGGGCCTGTGCATGCCGCGCAGAGCCGGTCATATCCACTGGAGGACCTGTGCATGCCGCAAAGAGCTGTTCATAGCCAATGGGGGGCTTGTGCATGCCGCAAAGAGCCGGTCATATCCACCGGAGGGCCTGTGCATGCCGCAAAGAGCTGGTAATATCCACCGGAGGGCCTATGCATGCCGCACAGAGCCGGTCATATCCACCGCAGGGCCTGTGCATGCCGCAAAGAGGTGGTAATATCCACCGGAGGGCCTATGCATGCCGCACGGAGCCGGTCGTATCCACCGGAGGGCCTGTGCATGCCGCAAAGAGCTGGTCATATCCACCGGAGGGCCTGTGCATGCCGCAAAGAGCTGGTAATATCCACCGGAGGGCCTATGCATGCCGCAAAGAGCCGGTCATAGCCAATGGGGGGCTTGTGCATGCCGCACACAGCCGATCATATCCACCGGAGAGCCTGTGCATGCCGCACAGAGCCGGTCATATCCATCGGAGGGCCCGTACATGCCGCAAAGAGCCGGTCATAGCCAATGGAGGGCCTGTGCGTGCCGCACAGAGCCGGCCACATCCATCGGAGGGCCTGTACATGCCGCAAAGAGTCGGTCATAGCCAATGGGGGGCTTGTGCATGCCGCACAGGGCTTGTCATATCCACCGGAGGGCCTGTGCATACCGCACAGAGCTGGTAATATCCACCGGGGGGCTTGTGCATGCCACACACAGCCGGTCATAGCCAATGGGGGGCTTGTGCATGCCGCGCAGAGCCGGTCATATCCACATGCGTTATGCACAGGCCCTCCAGTGGATATGACTGGCTTTGTGCGGCATGCACAAGCCCCCCGTTGGCTATGACTGGCTCTTTGCGGCATGTACAGGCCCTATGATGGATATGGCCGGCTCTGTGCGGCATGCAAAGGCCCTTGGGTGGAAATGACCGGCTCTGTGCGGCATGCACAAGCCCCCCATTAGCTATGACCGGCTCTGTGCGGCATGCACAGGCCCTTCAGAGAGTTGGTAATATTCACGCGGGGGCTTGTGCATGCCGCACACAGCCGGTAATATCTACCGGGGGGCCTGTGCATGCCGCACAGAGCCGGTCATATCCACTCGCGGGCTTGTGCGCGCCGCACTGAGCCGGCCATATCCACCGGAGGACGTGTGCATGCCGCAAAGAGCCGGTCATATCCACGGGAGGGCTTGTGCATGACGCACAGAGCCGGTCATATCCAACGGAGGGCCTATGCATGCCGCACAGAGCTGGTAATATCCACTCGCGTGCTTGTGCATGCCGCACACAGCTGGTTATATCCACCGGAGGGCCTGTGCATGCCGCAAAGAGCCGGTCATATCCAGTAGAGGGCCCGTGCATGCCGCACAGAGCTGGTAATATCCACTCGCGGGCTTGTGCGTGCCGCACTGAGCCGGCCATATCCATCGGAGCACTTGTGCATGCCGCACAGAGCGAGTCATAGCCAATGGGGGGCCTATGCATGCCGCACAAAGCCGGCCATAGCCAATGGGGGGCCTGTGCATGCCGCAAAGAGCCGGTCATGTCCACCGGAGGGCCTGTGCATGCCGCACAGAGCTGGTCATATCCACTGGAGGGCCTGGGCACGCCGCAGAGAGCTGGTCATATCCACTGGAGGGCCTATGCATGCCGCAAAGAGCCGGTCATATCCACTCGGGGGCCCGCCCATGCCGCACAGAGCCGGTCATACGCACCGGAGGGCCTTCGCATACCGCAAAGAGCCGGTCACATCCACCGGAGGGCGTGTGCATGCCGCAAAGAGCTGGTCATAGCCAATGGGGGGCTTGTGCATGCCACACACAGCTGGTAATATCCACCGGGAGGCCTGCGCATGCTGCACAGAGCCGGTCATATCCACCGGAGGGCCCATGCATGCCGCACAGAGCCGGCCATATCCACCGGAGGGCCTGTGCATGCCGCAAAGAGCTGGTCATATTCACCGGAGGGCCCGTGCATGCCGCACACAGCTGATAATATCCATCGGAGGGCCTATACCTGCCGCAAAGAGCCGGTCATATCCATCGGAGGGCCTCTGCATGCCGCAAAGAGCCGGTCATAGCCAATGGGGGGCTTGTGCACGCCACACACAGCTGGGAATATCCACTGGGAGGCCTGCGCATGCTGCACAGAGCCGGTCATATCCACCGGAGGGCCTGTGCATGCCGCAAAGAGCCGGTAATATCCACCGGAGGGCCTGTGCATGCCGCACACAGCCGGCCATATCCACCGGAGGGCTTGTGCATGCCGCACAGAGCTAGTAACATCCACTGGGGGGCTTGTGCATGCCGCACACAGCTCGTAATATGCATTGGGAGGCCTGTGCATGCCGCAAAGAGCTGGTCATATCCACCGGAGGGCCTGTGCATGCCGCACAGAGCCGGTCATATCCACTGGAGGGCCTGTGCATGCCGCACAGAGCTAGTAATATCCACTGGGGGGCTTGTGCATGCCGCACACGGCCGGTAATATCCACTGGGGGGCCCGCCCATGCCGCAAAGAGCCGGTCATATGCACCGGAGGGACCGTGCATGCCGCACAGAGCCGGTCATATCCACCGGAGGGCCTGTGCATGCCGCACAGAGCTAGTAATATCCACTTGGGGGCTTGTGCATGCCGCACACAGCTCGTAATATCCGTTGGGGGGCCTGTGCATGCCGCAAAGAGCCGGTCATATCCACCGGAGGGCCTGTGCATGCCGCACATGGCATGCACACGCACTCCGGGGCCGATAACGCGAGCCGGGTCCCACACGACTGTCCACGGCCTCGCCACTTGCAAGTGTTGTGGCTGGCAACTTGTACTGCACGGTGATGATCCCTACCTACTGGAACTCGGGTACCTTCCCGGCCGGAAAGTCGCCTAGGGAGAGTGTGTCCTGGTCCACGCACGGACACCTCGGGCAGGAGTGCTGTGCGGTGGTGGGGGGGATCAGGCTATGGACCAAGCCCCCGTGACTTGCTGGCCAAACGCCCCCGAGTCGGTACTACCTGGCGGGCTAAGGGCCCACACCCCTGAGACTGTGTCCCTCTCCCCGAGGGGGGAGTGGCAGATCGTGCCGGAAGTGGAGCCGGCACTCCGCCTCACCCCCCTATCCGTCCCCTGGGGGGGTACCATCAGCATGTGGGGCCGGAGTGCGTGCGCGTTGCGTTGCGTGGGCCAGGCGGCAATGGGGAGGAGACGAAGAGGAGAACCGCCGCCATGATGCTGAGCTGGACGGGTCGGGACAGAGACCCCCTTGTCGATCGAAGGCCAGATCGATGAGGGCCGGCAGGCACCACGGGGTTGTGTGGTGGGTGCGCCCTACTGGGGGACGGCATCTCCTCCTCCTGTGTGTGTGTGTGTTCTTGAGGTGAGGGCTCCAATACATTCCCGCAGTCGTATGCGGAGCTTAAATGTCATTTCACTCTGTCCATCACAGGCCCTTGGCTTAGCGCTCTGCGCGGCTGCCGAGGGCTGGAGACGGTCGAGATCGGGTGCAGGATTTGCCTCTTCCTCTCACCCTGTACTGCAGAAAGGCGCCTAGTCCACGGGGGGGCCGGGCCCGGTCCTTGTATGCGACCCCCCCCAGCCCCCCCCCCCCCCCTCCCCCCCCCCCCGGGTTTTGAAAGATAGTGGTGCTGGGTCGGCCACCAACAAGTGTCTCTAGAGAAAACTGTCTGGCGCAAATTTTTTTTCATACTTTGTGTTTATACTCAAAATACTCAAATTTTTGTAGAGAAATCATATTTGTGTTAAAACAACAAGAAAAAATTTGGACCTGAAGGAGGGCTACAGGAGGGCTGCAGGCCCTCAGCAACCACAACCCTAGCCCTAACCCTAACGCTAGCCCTAACCCTAACCCTAACCCTAGGGCTAACCCTAACCCTAATCAAGACTGAATATTGGGACCGAGCTGGTGGGGGAGGGAACATTAGATATGAATGGTGAGGGACACCAATGAGTTACACATTGAAGGCCGTTGACAGGGTGGAATCAGCTTGCAAGTGATCCCCTTCACCACAAGGCCCACTTTCAAGGCTTTTGTGGACTTGTGAGGGGCCAAAATGCCCCAAAATGGGCTCAAAATAGGCTCATTTCACCCGTTTGTGCACTCCAAATGGTCTAGGATGAGTTTTGGAAAAATGCGTTTTTGACCCATTTTTGACCCATTTTTGGTCCCAAAGCAGCGCATCTTCAAGGCATTTTGGGATTTTCGGAGGACCAAAATGGGCCACCCCAAGCTCAAAACAGTCCAAAAACACTTGTTTTAGCATCACACATCGTCTAGGATCATTTTTGAGAAAAGTCATTTTTCTGCCCCTATTGGACCCTATTGACCCATTTGGGCACCCACCTGTTTGGGCTTGAGCTTGCAGCTTGCCGCAGCCTACTGGGCTTGGGTACGGGGGTCTAGGCGTCCATTTGGGCAATTTTGAGGGGTGGAAACCACAAAACGAGGGGGGTTGCGGGTGGATTAGGTGCCCTCGGAATCGCGTTTTGAGCCATGTAGCCAAAGATATGGCCTATTCTTGGTTTGTGGCTGTCGCCAGCCAATCTGCACAAAATTTGGGGCTTGTGGGGGCCTTTTTGGGCCGTTTCCGGGACATATGGTGGAGTCAGAGGGCCGCAAATGGCTCATTGACACAAGAAAGTCAGGCCGCACATGGAGTGCACCCACCCTTTCCCTTTCCTTGGCCGTTTTGAATGGGTTCTAGGGCTCTTTTGGCCCAAAAATGGCTGTTTTTGGCCCTAAATTGCAGTTTTTGAAACTGAGGTCCGCCACTTGCGACACCCATTCCCGGCCGCCACCGTTGAGTTTCTGGCTCAAACTTTGTGTGGTTGTCCCTCACACCCATAGGTATCATCCACCAAAATTTCAGCCGAATGTGAAGCACCACGACGGATGTCTGATTTTTCCCCATTTCGCGCGTGCTGCTTGCTGCTTGTTGCTGCTTGCTGCTTGCTGCTTGTTGCTGCTGCTGCTAAACCTGGTAGGTCCACCCTAGACCCTAAAAAGGGTTATAAAACCAAGACTGGTTCCACCAGCTCGGTGACCTTCACCCTAACCCTAACCCCCCCCCCCCCTCACCCCTGGCTGGACACCCCCATGACCCCCGGCCAGACCCCCCCCCAACCCCCGGCAGGAACACCCCCCCCCCCCGACCCCCGGGAGGAACAACCCCCCCCCCCGACCCCCGGCTGGACCCCCCCCCCCCCCCAACTGCCCCCCCCCACCCCCCCCCCCCCCGAGTTTTGAAAGATAGTTGGGGGGTGGGTCGCATCAGGACCGGTTGTAGTCACCCCCCCGTGGCCTAGTCGCTGATGGTCATGTCTTTTCTTTGACTGTTTGCGGCCTGACGAGAATCTACTTACGACCAGTGCCTGTGCCTGTCCTGTTCTTGCTGGTTCTGGGCTTTGGTCGCTTTGCGTCATCCGCGTGTGTGTGTTCTTGTTTCGCAGTTCCCAACGTGTGTATCTGCGTGTGTGTGTGCTTCGTATCATTGTACACGGTGTGCGTACCGTCACTACGTCCAGGGCCCCTCCAGCAACCGCCATTGAACTGAAGTGGGTACACATTCCCTCCTGTGCTACTGGCAGAAAGGCGCCCAGCCTCAAATATGTCTTTGTTTTGAATGGCCTGACGAGGTGTTCGGAGACTTGTTCTCAGTGACTTTTGCCCTGCAGTGCCTCATATTGGCCACACTGGGTGATTGGTTGTTGGCTCGTTGTTTCCCTTACAAAGTCTGTGTGTGCTGTTCATTGCTGGCCCTGTAATGTGCTATTTGCCCGTCCTGTGGTACCCCGCACAGCACAGCACAGCATAGCACAGCACCGCCCCAGCCTGTTGCTGAATGATGTCATATCCTACGATGTGTCACATCACCTCTTTCATCTCGAGTCCATAGGACCCGTTGGAGCAGGGGCTGATGGCTTCCATATCTTTTGAATCTCAGGCAAACGAAAAAATTCTCATTGGCACTGAAAAATGCTGAAACAGGAAACCTGATTTTCCAAAGAAAAACGGGGGCAAACGGCGGCAAATGGAGATCAGGTACCATGGGATTGGACACAGCTTTTGGGTGCTTGTCATCCCAGTTTACTTGTGGCTTGCTTGGCTCCCTGCAGTACCATTGTGTTCCAATTCTCGCAATTTCTCAGCATCACGGTGGTTCCCCCAATATATCCCCCCATGTGTATTTGCGGCGGTTTCGCGGGTCCTTGTTTTGCAGACAAGGGCGACCCTGGACATTAGCCAGGATGCCGGAATCTGATCTGATTGTTGGCAAGTTGAATTTTCGTGGCATGGAAGCTCTTGACTACTGTTGCAGGGATACGGGGCGAGGGGTGCTCGTGGTTTAGCACCACTAGCGGTTCAAACTGGGCAGCTGAGGTGCACATCCTGAGTAGCTTAGCCGCTTTCAGTGTCCCTATGCCTACATATTTTTGTAGGCGATTCGAAGATCCAACTTCATAGATTATGTCTTGTCTTCTGAAAGAGAGTACGTTAGCGCGCCGGGCAAGTTTTCCCACGCTTTGGTGTGGCCCCTCGAGTTGTGGTTAAGGACTCCCACTCTTCGGTGTGGCCACTTGAGTGGTCCGTCACGCACAAGAGGGGGATTCTTTGATTTTGAGGTGGGTGGCCATGATGGGGCTTACAAGGGTAGGGTGCATGTGATCGTTCCATTTGTGGGGCGAAAAAATGGGAAGTTATTTGATTGCCAACAGTCATACAATGTGCTTGTGCTTAGGGTTCCTGGGCTAGAGGAGGGGGTGATGTTTGGGGGTAAAGCATTGTGATAGATGGCTGGAACATTCATTTGGATGCTGGGCGCGCCGGGCAAATGTACCCTCAAACCCAGATTTGGTTGACCCGAAAATAGCATGAAATCAGCTGATTTTTGAACCATTGGATGCTCCGGTATAGCAAGTTGATTCTGTATGACCATCTGCCTTTTCGTTCTGTAGGGTCTGCAAGACATCGTCACGTCGATGTTGCAGAGAGACCCCAACCTCCGGCCCAAGGTTGCAGCCCTGCTCGACCAACCAGTCCTCAAGGAGCGTCTCCAGCAGTTGTCCCAGTTTGCCGACGACATGTGCGTCCCTGCGTCGTACATCCAGTACCTCATTGACAACGACGTCATTGAGGTCGAAGAGAACGAGTTCTCGCAGTTCAAGCACAGCCTCCACACCAGCAAGGCCCAGAGGGAGCCCGGGCCCACAAACTCCTCAGTCTCGTCGCTCCCCTCCATGTTCGGGTCCGCAGTCGCGAAGGAGAGCACGCCCAAACTGCGCCACTCGCCCGCCCCGCCGAAGCGGGAGACTGAGCGGGCGCCCACTGTGGGGACTGTGGAGACCGTGAAGCTGCCCGCAATCGGCTCCAAGCCACCGCACTCCAACAGCTCCTCTCGGGCCCCGTACCGTAGGCAGCCGGTGGGCGAGGGGAAGCGGCGGTCCTCATTGGGGTCTGCTTCGGCCAAGTCCCACCCTGTCCACCACCCGAAAGCCAACAAGTTCAACCACCAGTACTAAACGGAAAGGGTGTCTGCAGGTGCTGATGAACCCCCATCATCAGTGGTGTCAGGGTCGGATGTTGTCAGGGAGTGTGGGTGCAGCACAGGGTGTACTTGTGCTCCCTCTTCAGTGTTGTCCTCTTGGAAGCTGTCCTCGTAGTCAGAGTCACCTCAAGGAACGGTAGGGCATAGGCCCAGGCCCAGGCCCTCAGCTGTCCCCCGGTTCTCTGTGTCATGGGCGGTGAAGGTAGGAGGGTGTTGCAGCGGCCTCAGAGGGCACGATGCTTTACAGTGCTACCCTCCTGTGTGATAAGTCATGAGGACGGTGGCCGGGCTGGCGTTGGCCCATGCTTATTGTTGCTAACAGTGTGAGAACCCCAGGAAACTATGCCCTTAGCGAGCACACACCATCACCACGGGCAGAATGCCAGGGGATGCAGCGGGTCACCGATGTGTGACACCAGGTGATCCGGAACCCCCTAGCCCTGTGTTACAAAACTCGATGGAGAGCACCAAACTTCACGGCAGGGGTGGATATAATAATAACGACATTACCAAGGTTGGGGGTGGGGGGCTGGGGGGGGGTCCTGGGCCAGGAGGGTGTGACGACCAAACGACAATTACAATTGCTTTTTTTTGCTTTGCAGGTATCACACGGGGATGACAATGGTTCCAATTCCAGCGTAGACAGCTCAGACAGTTCTGACATGGACCCTGCTGAATGGCAAAGAATACTTGCCAAATGTGTGAAGAAATGATTGTGCTGGACTCAGAAATGCTACAAACCTGTCCAGTGCATTGCCTTGTGTTAGATGATCCCAAGGTCAGGGTCGATGAACGATTTCATATCACATGTGTGCAGAATGTGTCCCAGGATTGGTCAATAAAACCCATTTTCCAAAAGTGGCCCTGGTGGTCTTCCACCTTAGTACCGAGCGGGCCTAACGAAGCTTACCTTCAGAAGTCAGGCATAGTCACAGGCCCTCCCCACAGTGGCAATGCTTTTGTGTAATTATGATGAGTTGACCAAATGTGGTTGGCGCACACTGGTCCAGCCGGTGGAGCAATCGTAATCGTACTCACTGTCGGCGGGAGGGGGGGCTGGGGGGGCACCCCCCCCCCCCCCACTAAATCCACCCCTGCTTCACGGTCTAGGAATGGCTGCATGTGAAGCCTGTCAGTGCTGGCAAGGGGGCGTGGATGCCGCGTGGGCAGCATGCTACAGTCGCCAGCCCCACCCCGCCACCCCACCACCTACTTCCTGCCCACACCTACTGACCCTCCCCCCTGGGGCAAAATGAGCCGTGAACTGTAAAGAGCCATTTTAATGGACACAAAGTGCCCAAAAGCATATTTGTTCTGGAACCCCATCACACTTGGTGGGGGGGGGGGTGAAGGTGGGTGGTGGGGACAACCAGGGCCACAGCGGAGTAAAGTGCACCGTTGTGAATGAGAGTGGAATGTTCGCCCCACTGCTGGTGGTGGGGGGCGGGGGTAAAAGGTGGCGGGGGAGCTTGCCTGTGGCTGTGGCTGTGGCTGTGGCTGTGGCTGTGGCTGTGGCTGTCTTTGTGGCATACAAATGGCCATGGTCACTTGCTGGAGCCCCCTGCAAACCCGCCTCAAGTAATCACCAACGACTGCCATAAATGCCACAGCATCAGAGGTTGGGTGTCGGGGCAGCTTTGTACGAGAGTGAGAAGCCCCCCTTCCGCATTGAACCATGAACGCTGCAAATGTCAGCAAAATTGCTGGGTGCAGCCCTGGAGGTGGGGAATGCTGCCGTGTGCAGCAGGTCCCTGAGAGAAGGTCTGTCCCGTGTTGGCCTGCCACCCAATCGAATTCGGTATCAACTGTACGCTGGGACCCGAGGGTTTCAAGTGGGAGTGGTGTTGTGCTTGAATGACGAGGCTGCTTTGCAGGGCTGTGGTGCGCATGCATGGCTGCATGTTCGCATTGTGCTCTGAAGTGGATCATGGAACAGATGCGGGTGTGATGAGTGTGTGTCGATGCAGCACGTGTGCGATGACGGCCGTGCCCAAGGTATGGTGGGGCGTACCTGCTGTAGTGATTTGGCCCCCCGCCGTCCCTCACACATGGGCCTGGGGCAGGGGGGCTGCCTTCCAGCGCCATCCTTCGGACGCAAAGTTTTGCGTCGTCATTGAAGCATCGATTAGATCTGCAGGTGCGTAGTCGGGCCCCCAAAATTGTTCTGGTTGGCACCCACATGTCCCTACGGGAATCTGGTCTGTGCCAACCAAATACCCCTCCCCCCATCAACCAACACCATGGCCTCGTGCCAAAGCCCCCCCCCCCCCCATCCCCTTCTGAGCCGCGGGAGACAGGGTAGGGAAAGGGCTGGCGAGCCAGAGAGAGTGGGGAAGCGTAGAGACAAGCCCCAGTGTGCATGGTTCATGACTGACCGGCCTCAATGGGTGGGGGGGGGGGGCTGACCCAGACAGCCCAGGAAGCATTCGATAGCCACCTCGTGTGGTGAACCCAAGGCAACATTGGGCACTAGTCTGGGTTGCGCTGTGGTGCAGCAAGGCAAAACAATGCACAGAGAGAGTTGTGGCAATGACCATACGCCTGTGACACGGGGGCATACGCGGGCTCTGTATCCGTTGCTTTATGGCTGTCCCCTACTGCGCCCAAGGTGGTGCGGCTACAGCCTGCATTGATGGTTGGTGCCGGTGGCACTGGAAGAAACATTTTCAAGAAATGTGCAAGAAATGTGCATGATGCCCCCCCCCCCCCCCAACAGCATAGCGCTGCCCTGTCCCCCTCCCATGACTCCCACCCTCTGGGCCCCATGGTAGTGTCCGTTGGGTATAATAGACCCGCTCACACCGCGTTCCCGTGCATGTCACTTCCGTCCCTCTCCCTCTGCCTCGCCACACAGGTCGCCGACGCCGCAAACAGTGTCCGGTTCAATGGCATCAGCATCGAAGTCCGTTCCGCCTGGACTTGTTTGGCCAGGCGGCCTCCGGACGGCCAGAGCCATGGGGTCTGTCAAGAGCTGGAGCGCCCTCTTGACACCACATCCATCAACCGAAAGTGCCTGGCATACGAGCATCTCCGTTTGCTTCATGAAGAGTTGTTTTGTGCAGTTCGTCAGGCGGATCTAAGGGCCTGATCCGCCATATTGTGGCAGCTGTTGGGGTGCAGATGGGGTGAGGATTCAGGGGCGGGGTCTGACCACAAGCGCAAGTGGTATGTGCACTTGGGGCGGGCAGGGGGCTCCATTGACCGGGCCAGACTTGCCACTGGCATCCGTCGGGTCGGAGGTGATCAGAGGGAGCTTGGCCCCGCTGGACGGGCGATCAGAGGGAGCTCGGCCCCGCTGGATGGGCATGGGATACGGCTGATTCCTCGTGAGGACCGGACGCAACAGGAGCGGACCCTACTGAGTGGCGCATGGGACGGGGTAAGACTTGGCTCCAGTGCCCCAGACTCGGCTCCGGTGCTGGACACTGGCGGCATGTCTGGCCCGGGCCCCCTGCGGGCCCAGATAAGAAGAGGGCGCCGCCGGTGCCTCAGGAATTGTTATTGGGCAGGGGCTGAGGTGCCTGGTGCATTGCGCCACCCTCCACCCTCCCTCCCTCCGGGCCTCCCACTGATCCCTCTCCGACCCAATCCCGGTCCCCACATCCAAACGGGGCTCATAGGGCTCACGAGGTAATGGGCACAAAGCCTCCTTTGGTTTGTGCTTTGGGTCAGTTCCGGTCGAAGGCTGCGGTCCGACTGCGTGCTCTCAGCCTGACCTTCCAGGACCGCGACTGTGCACAGCTGTTCCCAAAGGCATCTGTCGTCCGGCGCCTCCCGTTGACTGCGACTCTGAAGGGGAGAGTTCGGGGGTGGTGTAAATTTTTCAATTGAGAAAAGTTCTTGTGGCACATCTGCGGAGATGATGGCCACCGTCTGAGTACAGTTCCCCCGGGAAAAGTACAGCAATGGCCTCCCTGGTCACTTTGATTGTTATCAGGTCTGAATGTTGCCTTTTGCTTTGGGTGGGGGGGGCGCCACTGTTGCCTTCAGCAGCTCCCTATTGACAACCCGGCGAATGACAGCTGCTGCAGCAGTTTGGGAATCAAGCATTTAGTGATTACAAAGAACAAACACGCGGTGGATGTGACTAAGTGCCGGGAGAGCGGACCGGTCACTCCTTTCCTTGGATTGCCCCGTAGTATTTTTTGACTGTTTTTTCTTTCGCTGTTTCCTGATTTTTCACCCCCAAATTTTCTCTGTGGGTGACTGACAGCGGTTGTGTGGTCGGCTGGCGCTTTCTTCTTCCAGCCGCATGGGTCCGGCCACTTCTTTAGCCATGAACGATAGTTCTCACAGTCACACGAAGATTCCGCCGAACAGTCCAGCCCCTTTTGGGACCATCCTCTCAGACGCGCGTCTGATGCATTATTCTGAACTGTGGGCGATGAACGTCGTGAAAGGCAGCCGCGTCATGCGCAGCCCCTGTTCAGGTCTCTTACCCCCGGGGGTCTGCACGTTTGTTGCGGTCCAAAGTTTCCCCGGCCTTCAGTGGTTCCGCCCCATCCCTTCGAAGGTGGAGTGGGCCTGTCCCAACCCCCGTGTTCCGGAGAGTCAATATCTGCGTGTCAAATCTGGGATTGGCCAACCGTGGGGTCCATCAGCAAAGGCTAGGGAATGATGTGCGTAGCGAGGAAGGAGTTGGTGCCAAATGGTGCCATGGTGGTGCTGCGAGGTCACGGTCTTGCAGCCTTGGAAGGCCCTGCCAGGATTGCCATGACAGTGCCATGTGATGCGCCCCGTCATCAGCGGGACATGCAACCATGGCGTGCCCAGTCTAGCATTCCACACACACTTACCAGTCCGTTGCAGCAGTGGGCGACCTTTGGTGCTTGCGGCCTAAGTCGCCGCAAACTGACCTCTTGGCTGTGACGTTGTTTGATTCTACTCTTTTCCTTCTGATCCTCCGAAACTAAGCCTGACCCTCCGCCATTTCAGTCATGGGCGTCCCAGAGGAGTCTTGTGGACATATGGATGGGAACCAAGCTGGACATTGTACCAGTCTTTGCTGGGGGTACACTCAGGGCTCTGTCTTCCCCCTGCACAGCCTAGAGTAACAGGTTCACTGCCATGCCACATGGACGCTCCGTACTGCATACACACAACAGTACAGTCTCACAAGTCTGATTGTGGTCGGATGCATCGTGGTGCGTTACAACCGCCTGACGCCCCCGCAGCTATGGCCACAAGGTGCATTTTATGCAGGCTTCCGCCAAAATGCAACGCTGACTTTGAGTACATGTGGTCCGTTCAAAACATCGATCGGCTGACCGCTTGTTTGCAGAGGCCTTCAGCCGCAGCCCTGAGTAAGCCCCCATTGCATCGTTGCACGTAAGAAGGTGTGGGCAGACCGTGCCCAATGACAGAGGCCACACCCTTCCGTTATACCTTCAAAAATGCCTGGAAGCATATTTGCATGTTTTGCTTTTGGACTACCCCGATGATGGTGGTGCTGATGGAAGCAAATTTTTTGTGGCTGGATCTTTTTTCTGCACCCCGCAAGAGCGATTCACTTCTGACCCACGGGGACATCCGCGAGAATTCTGGAGGGCGATGGTCACGCAATGGAAGGTGGTTATCGCGCAGTGCACAGCGGTCTTTAGTGCATCAGATATCCCGTTTGTTGGGATCCTGCCCACCAAAGGGCAGGTTTGATGGATGGATTGCTGCACTGGGCTGAGCATTTGGGCAGGCGCTCCCGAGTGCTCCTCCCATGGAACTGCGGGTTGGGTGGGTGGGGTTTTGTGGGTGGCTGTGTCTGAGCACCATCCAAGCGCAACTAAAGGCCAGTCCATGACAACCGACACAGAAAGAGAGGGAAACCATAACAAAGGAGGGCCGCACCACCGGAAACGGAAACACTGCAGAAACGCCTCCTGGAGCCCTGAAGAGTGCAAGGGCAAGTGCCACTTCCTCGATGTTCATACCTTGTCAGTTTTGTGCATGGAGGTGCGGAGGTATGGAGGAGGGTGAGGCATATGGTCTCAGAATACTGGCTTCAGTCCCCCGTTCCATCTGCATCCGCTCTATTGTCACCAGCGTTTCACCTCCGGGTGCTGCAGTCCCGTTTGTCCACTGGGTGTTACTGCAGTCGCCATCCCGCTCCGCGGGCCCGCTGCAGCCCCGATGCAATCAGAGACTACGCCAATCGAACAAATCCCATGTCGTTGTCCCATGTGCGCCACGGTGTCCGTTGCTCTCATGCGACGGCTGTTTGCCAGGCGTCGGACCGTTTGTGGTTCAGTGGCCAGCGAGTGACACCCTAACCCCAAAGTCCAACTGGATGTTGCCTCCCTCCACCGAACGTTGCCCTGGACCTGCCTGTCTTTTTCCTTTCGAAGCCAGTGGTCACCTCTCCTCCTTCGGGCCCCAAGGCTCTCACTCACACACAGCCATACCACCACCAGCCCACCACCCGCTATCTCATCCCACAGGACGCTGCCGGCCGAACGAGCGCTCGCTCAACTACCGGCCGGAAACGCTCCGCGCTCGGCTCCTGCAGAGAACTGGCCGCAGGGAACGGGGCAGCCGGCCATGCCCTGTGTATGAGGTACTGGCACAGCGTTATTCATACAATGCAAAGCGTTTCCGAGTGGCACATCTCTGTGGCAAAAAAAAACCCATCACTGGATGACATCAAGGCTTTCTCCATGTGCAGATATTGGGATCCGGATTTCCCCTCCAGCCATCTCATCGTGTCTGAGCGAGGGTACATTGCTTGGGCCACTGTGTTTCCACAGCACTCAGTGGTAGTTCTTCAGCATCCCACTGACCTCTCTTCTCACAAGAACCCCAGGCTGGGTCGGGGTGTCGGAGTGCAACTGATTCCCCCTCCTCTCATGGTTGCAGAAGATGAGACAGGGAAGCGTCAGTATCCGCCTCTGTCAACGCCAACTACTGCGCATTGGCGGTGTCCGGGGGTCTGATAACTTGGGCAGTTCGCTGACCCGCCCCTGATCACCAACCTGATCACCTGATCACCTGATCCCCAATGACCAGCCCCCGATCACGCAGAGCCACTGTTGGTATTCTGCAAATCATGAATATCGCAGGGTGAGACCTTTGTAAGGGTACTGCCTCTGTGTTTACATTGTTGCAGTAGTGCACACATGCTCTGGTGTATGCATGCGATCCAGTTCACCAGAAGCATGCAAGATCATGTCATGTCATCCTCAGCCTTTTTCTCTGCATCGCCTGGCCCGAACCGACGTGTTTGTTTGCCTCTTCCCATGAGGGGCCGCTCTGTGCAACGACCGCGCCCCAGCGTTGATGAGCAACAGGGGAGGCAAGGGCAAGGGCAAGGAAGGAGAAGGGGACAGTAGCAAAACCCTCTGTTGCAGCCTTGTATTCGCTTTGCATGGTGCGTGAGCCTGTGCTTGGCAGATCGTGCGTTGCACATCTCTGCCTCCCACAGGCGGGGGTATAAGCCGCCACAGAATGAACGAATGAATGTCATAGCTCAGGGTGCCTGTCTGTGTTGGATGCCTGGGATTGCCACTGGTGTCCAAACGCTAACAGATACTTCTGGGCCAGATTCAGACGTCGGTGGGTCTTTCCGGCTTCAGGTGGGTGCAATAGTACTCTATCATCAAATTCACAATCCTGGCACTGATCAGTCTCAAAACTGGTGGCCTGAACCACTTCTGCACCTCCTGCAGAGGCCCATGCACCGGGGGGCTCAGGGCGCATGTACCGCCAGCTACGATGGGGGTGATTCGTATCCGACCACCATGGCATATGGCAGGGGATGCATGTTAGTATGCATTGCAGGCACCTGCATGATCCCCCGTGCTCCGTGGTGCCATAGGGATGAGGATTACGTTGTCGATGGACCCTAAACAGTCTGCCGTTGTACCAACCGGGGGATTTTGGCGAGCAGTGGTAGGGTAGCGACAGGGATTCTCAGGTGCTCTGTTCCTGTCATAAAAACCAGGTGCGGCGACGCAATCGGTGTGTAACTGATGGTGTTACGCGGCAAGCAAGCTGGCATGTCATGTTAATACTCTTTTGGTGTGGAGATCAGTCTGTCTCAACGGCCTGTTAGGCCCCAGACAGTTCTTTGACGGCTCTCGTTCGCAGAAGCGGGTGCCTCTCCGAGAATTACGTTTGACCGACAGCGCACCGATGGATAATCGCCGCCGGTCAATGCCCAACTGTCAGCAGTTGGCGCGTAGCGATGGACTTGTCCAAAAGAGAAAGACAATCCGGCCACACATTTTACGTTGGGGCGTGTTACTCTCTTGGTGACCATCACTACCAGATTGCTGGATGGGGTGGTGCCAACTGTTGATTGGTTGCGAAGGTGCCCCCTCTGAGCTGTGCCGCCGAAGGCCGGGAAACTTTTTTCATGACCAACAGAAGGGAATACCGGGCATTAAATGCTGCATCTTTAGATTCCAAATAGAAACAATGTTCGGCGGGAGTCTTGACACTTTGCTTGTCTGTACATGTGCCGTCACCTCTTCATTCCATGCAGCATGCACGAACCTGCTCAGCTGCCCCATCTCCGGCGCTCTTGGCTCTCCTCTACTCCTCCGGAACTTTTGGACATCACGACTTGGGAACCGGGCAGCGAAACGGGCCCCTCGCGCAGCGTGAGCACGCCAGAGGCCGTGTGTCAGTTGGCGTTGAGTGCGCCACCCAGTCGGCGCGCGCCCCCCCCCTTTGAAGTGGCCAGCCTGCGGGAGTGCAAGTCTGGCAGCAGCAGGGGCTCGGTGTCATGCCGAGCCCCTTGACGCATGCTGGGTGCATGGACATACCCTCCAGGCAATAGGTATAGTGTCCCACTGGGAGGGGTTCCGCAGTCTTCAATACCAAGATGAAGGTTCCCTCGCGACTGGCCTCGCTGGTGGTTTTGCGGTCCCCCCCTTCCCCGTGCGCAGCGCTGTCTACACGAGGTTGGTCTAATCATTGTGTTTTCGACAACAGTTTTTGTTGCCTGGAATGTAAGATGAGACGCATGTGAGCCCTCGGCCGGTGGAAAGGGGCCTGGGTCATGCACGAAAGACTTGTTTCTGATCACAGAAACGCGCTGCCCCAGAGTGCAGCCCATTCCTGCACAAACTGGAGCAGATTGGGAACCACGAAAGGTCCGCATTCAGCTTGGAACCTGTGGCGAAGTACCTGCTTGTCACTGGGGGCGTACCGTGTGCTGTGCACGCGCTGTGCGCGCGCTGTGCGAAAAGTTGGCTGTTCTCCACCACCGGGAGTTCGGTAAGTTCAGAAGATTGAAAGGACGTCATTGAATGGCTGCTGCAGTGGACGGGGCTATAGGGGGCAGAATTTAGGTCCCTGGGACCCATGGCAAGCATCAGATGTTTGGGGGGAACGTTAGCGCGCCGGGCGCGCGCTGGGCATCTTTTGTGACCCGTGCCCTACCGGTGGACCGTTGCCGTTGATATGTTGGGCAACATTGTATGGATTTGCCCCTTGGCCCCCGGGACATCAGGAGATGTTTTGATTTGGGATGGGTATGGACCTTCTCGTGCCCGAGGTGATTTCTTTGATTTCGAAGTTGGGGGCCATGATGGTGCTTACAAGGGCCGGATTCATGTCATTGTGCCATTCATTGGAAGAAAGAATGGCACTTTGACAGCCCGCCAACAATGTTGCAATGACGTGCACGGGTGGTATAGGGCACGCATTGAGCAGCTGTTTGCTCGGTTGTGGCATGCAAGATGAGGCAGAGGATGAGGCAGAAGTGTGTGTGTTGTGTTGCCAGAACGCTCCACCGTCGCAGTTTGTGATGAGTGTAAGGAGCACTATTGTACTGAATGTATTGACACCCATACTTGTGGGACCAATGTTATGATGCAGCTCTACTGTTCGCGATACCTCAATAACGCCTGTCGCTTCTACTGGAGATTGATGCGGTTGTGCTATCCTAACCCCCCATTCTCCCAACTTGCTAAGGTGTTGACCCAGATCGCCCTTAAAGGAGCGAGAGTGGTACTGTGTACCCCAGTTTGCAACTTTCTTGAGCTGGGGCAGTTTGGGTCACCTAATTCTAAGGGTGTTTCCAAGGGGTGTGCTTGGGGGCTCTTCGGGGGGAACATGGTCTAAAAGTAGCGCGCCGGGCGCGCGCCGGGCAAACATTCCCCCTTGAATTTTTGAGTTTTGAATTGATTGTGCATGATTCCGCAGGTGGGTGGTTTTCAGGGTTGTTACCTGGATGATACCGTAATAATTGGCGCTGTGCGCGCGCTGTGCGAAAACACCTCCACTCACAACCGCGGCCTTATCAAAGCATGGGATCCCGGTCTGATCAATGTTCCCTACATGATTGCCGCCCGCATAAGGGGGAGGAGGGGGCCTGGGTCATTATCTACTGAGCTTGGCACACCTCTGCTAGAGACCCGACGGGCCTGACTGAGTTCTCATGCATGCCCTCAACTCAGGATGGGCAGAAGAATGTGAGCATTCAAAGCAATGATGTTCCGCTTTTATGGTGAGCTGAAATTCATGGTGGTCCAAAGTGTCATGAAAGTCCATTCACCCTGTCAAATAGCAAAATTTTTGTGCTCAAGGCACCTGAGCAGAATTTCAGATTCTCAGTTTTACAACAAATTTCTGACCAAGCAAGTTTGCATGCCGTGTGCATGCATAGTGCATGTGGGCTGCCAAGATGACATTCAGTATCCCTTGCAGCTCGCGTTTGGCAGCAGGTTTTCGGCGGCCAACGGTGTTGACGGCTGTCTGCAGTTTGATGATTGCAATCCACACCAACGATTGACCCCTCCTGTTGTGCCAGGTGTATTGCGTGTGCACGGTTGCAGGCAGACAACCAGTGCACAACCCAGACAATGGTGGAAGGGTTCTTCATACCTGTTCACATTCTCGGACTACTTTGCACACATTTGTAATTGCACATTTGTGCATCAGCTTCACCCTTGTTGCCAGATTCATAATTGTTTCTGTCTCATCTGGTCCATCTGCACACATCTCTGTTTGCATTGATCTAAGTTTGTTTTTGCTTGCACACCAATCTACTACCTACAACCAACATCTTTCATCCACTGCATTGGTCTGCATGTCTGGCTGTGTGTTTGACCTGATTACAGTGACCCCGAAATCTCAGCTTTTTAGTGCACTGCCATTTGTGCTTGTGGAACCCACATCCTCCATCAGCATCCAAAGAGGACCAGATGACCATGCAAAGTTTGACCTGCCCCTCCTCATTTACCTTTTCTACCGTACCTTGTTTACCCCGTTCTCCTGTGTTTGGGCACACTCTAAGCTGTGTTTCGTTCTGCTCTTCTTCTCGGCTGCAAGCAGTAGGTGTAGGCATGCTTGAGAGGTGGTACTGTTTGGATGTCTATCCGTGTCTGTTCCCTGCATATGTCTTATAAACGGGATTGTGTTGCATCATATTTCTTGTGACCCAAGCCGACCCTTACCAAATTCTACCACTGTACTTGCAGGCTCTTTTCGCAATGTTGATCAATTTCTACCAAGGCCTGCAGGCTTTTGCCATTGCTTGGTGATACTAACCCTTTGAAGCATGCATCTGCAGCTACACAACACGCTATGTATAAACATTTGGCCAGCATGTGCAAAGCCTCTATTGGCCTATTTGCATCGACTAGAACCTGTGTTCGTGCCACATGCACAGAAACCTCCTTGTTTTGGATTTATTTGGAATGGTACTCACCTTTTCCAATTTTAGGTTAGCTCCCCCTCTCATGTCCCCGGGCAGGCATGGCATGAAAAGAATCGAAAAAAAATAGACACTCAGAAAGTGGTCACCGCCGTGGAGGGGCAGCCCAGGCATGGGCGGCAGGAGCAAGGGGTCCCCTGCTGCAGCACATGGGAGGGTGGTGTACGCCATCAGTGGCAGTCTCGTATGCGACACCGAATCACGCGTGGGAGTTCGAAAGTAGACGCCGACAGCCGGTCCCGGTGCGCGAAGGAGGGGAACTCAAAGTTGTGTTCGGCGAATGGTCGGCCCTTCAGTGGTGGGGAACGTGGGTTCGGAGAGAAATTCGTGAACTCGGACGTGGCGCGACCGAGGATGGCGCGGTACTGGGAAGCGTTGACGTGGCCCGAAAGAGGAGACGAGCGAATTCGACAGGAGCAGGAGCATTCAAGTTTGACCCGGAAGCAGTGGAAGATTCGGCTGATGAGGGAGAGGGTATTGCATATGCAGGAGACCAGTGAGATGGAAGGCAGTGGGGTGCTGCAGAAATTGATCGCTTCCAGCCCGAAGCAGTTGGCGCAGGGCTGTCCTTAAGGGACGAGATTTTTTTTTGTTAAGGACACCCTTTAAGGAGAGCCCCTAGAGGCTCTTTTGCCCCGGCCCAACGTGGGCCATGTCTACCCCCCCTTTTTTGGGGATCACCGAGAAGGCAGGAGTTACGCAGCAATTCGCCCCTCTTTTGGGCACCACTTCTGATTTTGCCGCCCCGCTCTGAAGCGGTGGGGATCCCCGAGACGGCAGGGGTGACGTAGCCACTTTGCCCACAAGTGGGCCATTTCTGATTTTGCCCCCCGCTCTGAAGCGGTGGGGATCTCCGAGACGGCAGGGGTTACGTAGCCATTTTGCCCACAAGTGGGCCGCTTCTGATTTTGCCCCCACTCTGAAGCGGCGGGGATCCCCGAGACGGCAGGGGTGACACAGCCACTTTGCCCACAAGTGGGCCACTTCTGATTTTGCCCCCCGCTTTGAAGCTGTGTCGATCCCCGAGATGGCACAGGTGACGTAGCCACTTTGCCCACAAGTGGGCCACTTCTGATTTTGCCCCCCGCTCTGCAGCGGTGGGGATCCCCGAGACGGGAGGGGTGACGTAGCCACTTTGCTCACTTGTGGGCCACTTCTGATTTTGCCCCCCGCTCTGATGCGGTGGGGATTCCCGCGACGGCAGGGGTGGCGTAGCCATTTTGCCCACAAGTGGGCCACTTCTGATTTTACCCCCCGCTCTGCAGCCGTGGGGATCCCCGAGAAGGCAGGGATGCTGTAGCCACTTTGCCCACAAGTGGGCCGCTTCTGATTTTGCCCCCCGCTCTGAACCGACGGGGATCCACGAGACGGCAGGGGTGCCGTAGCCACTTTGCGCACAAGTGGGCCACTTCTGATTTTGCCCCCCGCTCTGCAGCGGTGGGGATCCCCGAGACGGCAGGGTGACGTAGCCACTTTGCGCACAAGTGGGCCACTTCTGATTTTGCCCCCCCGCTCTGAAGCGGTTGGGATCCCCGAGACGGCAGGGGTGACATAGCCACTTTGGCCACAAGTGGGCCACTTCTGATTTTGCCCCCCGCTCTGAAGCGGTGGGGATCCCCGAGACGGCAAGGGTGACGTAGCCACTTTGCCCACAAGTGGGCCACTTCTGATTTTGCCCCCCGCTTTGCAGCGGTAGGTATCCCCGAGACGACAGGGGTGACGTAGCCATTTTGCCCACAAGTGGGCCACTTCTGATTTTGCCCCCCGCTCTGAAGCGGTGGGGATCCCCGAGACGGCAGGGCTGACGCAGCCACTTTGCCCACAAGTGGGCCACTTCTGATTTTGCCCCCCTGTTCTGAAGCGGTGGGGATCCCCGAGACGGCAAGGGTGACATAGCCTCTTTGCCCACAATTGGGCCTCTTCTGATTTTGCACCCCGCTGTGCAGCGGTGGGGATCCCCGAGACGGCAGAGGGGACGTAGCCTCTTTGCCCACAATTGGGCCTCTTCTGATTTTGCCCCCCGCTCTGCAGCGGTGGGGATCCCTGAGACGGCAGGGGTGAAGTAGCCATTTTGCCCACAAGTGGGCCACTTCTGATTTTGCCCCCTGCTCGGAAGCGGTGGGGATCTCCGAGACGGTAGGGGTGACGTAGCCACTTTGCCCACAAGTGGGCCACTTCTGATTTTGCCCCCCGCTCTGACACGGTGGGGATCCCCGAGACGGCAGGGGTGACGTAGCCACTTTGCCCACAAGTGGGCCACTTCTGATTTTGCCCCTTGCTTTGAAGCGGTGGGGATCCCCGAGACGGCAAGGGTGACGTAGCCACTTTGCCCGCAAGTGGGCCACTGCTGATTTTGCCCCCCGCTTTGAAGCGGTGGGGATCCCTGAGACGGCAGTGATGACGCATCCATTTTGCCCACAAGTGGGCCACTTTTGATTTTGCCCCCCGCTATCCAGCGATGGGGACCCCCGAGACGGCAGGGGTGAAGTAAGAAAAAGTCACTGCCATGTCTTTCTTGGAGGGCTTGATCCAGGCCAAGCCTCCCTTAAAACCCTTTTGTTGATGCTAAGACTAACTTTAGTATTTTTATCTCTCTTTTGAAGCCTAAAGTACACTTTCTCAAAGTAACTAGGGTTGTAACCCTGGCCCCCCCATGAAGTTCACCCCTGCCACTCAACTGAGCGGAGGTACCTTCCTTCATGGAGGATATACCGAAATAAAATAGGCATTTCATGCTTTAGGCCTTGGTGGTTAAGCCTAGTGGTCTCTCACCCCAAGACCCCTATACTCAATTGTTTCTACCACTTATTGTGGTTCTACTTTTTAACTGTTTCTGAATTCAGTTGCTTGGCCAAGTCATTTTCTGTGTTGGCGTGACATCTATGCCCCACATTCCTTACTAGCACCATTTCACCCAAAAGAGTGCACATGAAGTGCTTGATGCTATCTTGGAGGCTAGAGTCAGTCCAGTGTTCATATAAAATCTTTTGTATTATCAGAAAGTTTTATAGTGATTTCAACACTTTGTTTGTCGTGCCTCTCCTGCTGCTTGCTGCTGGTGTAGGGTTTCCTGTTGCTTGTTTTTGATGAGGAAAATGTTTTGTTTGCTGCAATACAACCAATCCAGGATAGCCCAAGCGAGAGATAAGCAAGTAGAAGAGAATCGGGATCAAAGCATGAAGGGCTGCCGTGTACACAGTGAAAGATGAAAGGATATTCACAGAAACTGCAACTCAGGGGACATCTGATTGTATATTCACAAAGATAGCTGAAATGTTTTGGAAAAAGAGTTGGAAAACTGCCCCATGGTCACTCAATCTCCATACAGGGGGTGGTAATAGTTCGTAAGTGTAAAGGTTCGTTTTGTAGCAGTTCGTATGGGTGGTGTTCCGAATTGCTGCATGTAGAAACCGCCCGCTGTTACAAACCGCTGCAGCAACGAACTAAAAGGGAATGGCTATGCAGGACTACGGCTTAGGACTACGCGTAGGACTAAAGGATCTGCCCACATTGCGCACGCGCATCCACATCAAATTTTGACAGAACTGAAAACCTTTTTGTTTTATCACAGTACATTTGTGACAAGGGGGGAGAGATGCATCGCGTGCCAGGTTAAGGGATGTGCATTTCGTGGCGCTCTGTAGCTCTTAATTTCGCAAAACTATGTCTGCCAAAGCCACTACCACTGCTGCTTGGGACTGGAAGGACCCCGAGGACACAGACCAGGCTCCGGGTCCCCACCCAATCAGCGCAGCCATCCAAGTACCCCCATCGCCGCCCCACGACCCTCATGTGCTGCCCCCCAAAGGATTTCAGAAGCCATGGAAGGGAAAAATTGGGAAGGGAGGCAAGGAAATCGAGTTGCCGGACCAGGCGTACGAGAAGGATGCGGAGACTCCCACGGAATATTGGTGGTTACACCCGGATGGTATGTGGTTGCAAACATTTTGATTTGGTTGTGCGTTTCACGTCATTTTCATGCAAAATGCGTGCTTTCCCTATCCTACCTCCATCCTACCTATTCCTTGTGTTGCGAAAGAGGATGAGGTCGCCTTTGATGGGGCCCAACCGTGGCATGTCAATTGGTATGACAGCCTTGGCGAACGACAACGTCACGGCATCATAAATATTTTGCACCCGTTTTGCGGTGATCTCGACACCGCGGTTCCGCATGAAATGAACCACATTGCGGGGGGGCATGAAGGCTTGTCCCAAGTTCATGATTAAATCGGCATCCTCACGGGACAAATTCACCGGACCAAGGAATTTTTTTTGCTTGGCCGTTTGCGGTGGATGGTTATGGTCTAGGCGGAGTCCTTTGTGACTCACGGGCCACACCTCGCGCATGCCATCCTTCCGGCGAGAAATGTACACATCGAAGGGACAACAATCCTCCTTTGACTCCGGTGCATATGTTGGCACCGTCCTACTATCCTCGGGAAGGACCCCGGATTGGGGTGCGTTACGATTGTGCTGTTTTTGGCGGGCTACTTTGGCGCAATAAAAATATGCTTGGCCTTTGTTTTTATCGCCACGACGACTGAGAACATAGCCGTTCTTATCCGCCCAATCCTCCATGCGGTCACAAGCTTCTTGGTGACTAGAGCCGGCAAACGCATGCACAACCGGCTCCCAAGTGGCACCCATCTCCGGAAACTTCATGCTGTCATCTTCATCATCATTATCTTCCTCATCGGAGCACGCTTCATATGGGTCTTCTTCGAGGACCTCCGATTGTGCCGGGGACAAGGGAAGCAGAATGTAGTTGAGCTCAGATGATGTGTCTGACATTTGTGTCTGAAAAATAGTAGAACAGATGCGCTTGATGTTGGCATTTATAAAAATATGCTGTTCAGCCCCAGCAATCAATTAAATCAGAAAATCAATTAGATTTTTTTCCCATTTACAGTTAATTCAAGCGCAGGCGCCAGATGTGGGCAGATCCTTTAGTCCTACGCGTAGTCCTAAGCCGTAGTTCTGCATAGCCATTCCCGAACTAAAACCGCACAGATGTGTTCCGGGATTCGTCAAATCTGGGAAAGGAGAACAGAGGCTTTTGTATCGCGCTCTGTTGAGCTTCTGTGGTCATAATAGTAGTAATGTTGATGATAGTAACAATAATGATCAATAACATTCATAATTTTTCTGTCTTCAGTCATGCAGCGCTTCCTCACCCCAAGCTGGATAGCAGCGAGCGTATGATGAAGGCGCTCCTTGTAACTTGGCTTGCTGAATGGGCTGCATCCCCTTTGACAACCACACACATCCTCAGCAGCTGGAACATGGTGTTTACAGAGGTGCCAGTGACAGAATCTGTAGATGATGTGGACCTCCCCTGCCCTTCAGCAGCCATCCCCATGCCTGCACCTTTGCTGTCTGTTGTTCCTGGTCATGTTTCAGATTCAGAGGAAGCCTCAGAGGCACAGGCAGAGGCAGATGAAGCCTGTGGGGCAGAGGTGGAGGACAACATTGACGTCCTGTCAGTCCCAGACACACCACCTGTACAAAGAGCAGCAAAGAGGAGGGCTGAGACCCGGTTGGACAGACTTGCCAAAAGGTTTCGTGCTGCACCACGTGATGTACATGCTCAGCGTGTGGCCAGGGAGAACAGGCAAAGGGCAAGGGAGGCGCGGGAGGCAGTGCAGACTTCGGATGATGAAGGCACTCTGAGCCGTGCAGTGATGCTTAGCATGAGTGAAAGAGAGTAGTACCTCCTGTTTCCTCTTGAATAACAGCGAATCAATCAAATTGAATATGTGGTTCATCCTTTGCAACAGCGACATGTCCCTCAAAGGGCAGTGAAGTCTGTAGGGTTGGACGATTTGCACACGAGAGCACTTTTTTTTTTGGGCATTTTTCCTAATTCACGCGAGTTGCGCACGGCAATGGTGGTTCATAAAGAAGCAGGAACTCTGACTACTTCAGAGAAGAGAAACAATATAAAAAAAAAACCAGGATTTTCAACATAGAAGTCAGTGACAAAAAAAAAACAAACAATATTTCAGTAGGTAAAAAAAAACGGCATTTTGAATGCAGAAGTGAGTGACAAAAAGAAACAGTGTAGGTTTTTCAGCACAAAAAGGAGAGCAGGATTTGAAGAAAAAAAAAGAGATAAAACATTTTACACAAATAGCAAGAGTGCAAGGTGTAGAAAAAAAAAGTGTAATGTTTTGAAAAAACGAGGAGAGAGAAATAGTACCAGTGTTGTACAAATACAAAGAAACATTAAGGTAATCAAAAGAAGAGGATGTCGGTACCAACCTTTACATGGAAAAACACCAGCCCTTTATCAACCGCTGCATGAAAAACACGTCTAAAATCACCTTTTACCAACCGCTGCATATATGAACTATTACCACCCCCTGTAGTGCCATCTCAGGAGATGTGCACTCTTTGTTTTGGGTCCCATATGTGCTGAGGTGGCAGGGCATGTGGCGATGAGGTTACTGCCATGTCACATGGGATCTTCCTACTTAGCTAGGCTGACCGGAAATTGAACCCAGGACCTCTCAAAAAGAGCCCCCTAGGGTGCATACCACTATGGTAGCTAAGAATTCATGAGAAAACATAGATGAATTCATAGGCTCTGCCCTGGATATGTCACTTCTCAGTCGACCCAGGAAAAGATGAATTGCCTCACATTGATAGGGGATTAAGGGGTCCACTCCATAACCTGATTTAGTGTTTGGTTCCATAGGTCAAAATGTGTTATCACCACTTTTGGTTGGGCCAATACTAAGATAGAAATGCCTGTGTGCTTGGTGCACCTCTACTACAACTAGAGTATACCCTAAAGCATTGGAAAAGCACTTTTTCTTACTCCCCCCTTGTGCTGTGGTGGCCACCACTGTCGCATTTTCAGGAAAAAGGGATTTTTTCTTGGCCTTTCCTTGGTTTCCACATCTACTTTAAAATACCTATAGCTTCCCTCACACAGAAAAATGGGCGCTCACCATGGCTGGCGCCTTTTTGCTGCTTTGTTCGTGACATTTCCTACAGAAAGCTCAGCGCTCAAGGCGCTGCCGGGGTTCCTGTGGCTTGGTTGGGTTAGTTTGGGAGCATGCCAAAAACATGTGCATGTGCATCCCTCCCTCCAAGACGCAGCGCGACACTAACCCAACGCCAGACTCTGTATGGACATCCGCTCTGGTTGTTAAAACCTGCTGGCGACCTGCTGTCCTGATCTTCGGGCGAAGGGAGTCGTCAAGAAATTAAATTGCCCCTTGGTGGGGTCTTTGGTTCTGCTCAGTCTCCTGGCTGCTGCTTTTCAGCCCAGAAAGCGGCCTACTCAGCGACGCTTTCGGGAGGATATCTGCAAAGGCAGGAATGGGAGAATTATGGACGAATCCACGCAAACCCGAAGCGACAACACCTAAATCCGTCAAATGACGGCCTAGAATTTTTCTAACACAACACACCTGAGCAGAATCCAATTGTGCATCAGAAGCACATTTTTATACAAATTGTAGTCATCTCTCGATTTTTTAAATCAAGAAATTCCTACGCATAAAAAGGCGGCGCGCAGGAGCGGCTCCTAGCGAAGCGCCGGAAAGTACAGAAATAATGAGATTATAAACGTATGTCTCACGTAGACTGGAAAATGACGAGACACACATACAGATTCCACACACACTGATAGAAAGAATCAAAAATCCAAGAATTCCAAAATCAACGAAAAGACTTCAATGAATCAGGTATAAACCTCAGGTGTGCTCGTCTCGTACGCAGCATGCACATTGCTCGTCTCGTGTCTCTGTGAACGAGTCTTGTAGCAGCGCTAACAAACGATAGAGGGCTAGATTAGAAAGATTGCAGATGATTAGACATACACACAAGTGCATAGCGACGTTTTTCGCTTGCGCCTCGTTTTTCTCCTCACCTTGCTTCACTCTCCAGCGGTAGGTAAGGTAGGTAAGCCCAGGTGGGGCCACCCCCTGGTGGAGTTCGTGATCGTGGGTTAGATTTGTAGGAAAAACAGTGATTGGAACAGGTTTTTCGCAAACTCGTGCATGCTCGTGCATTCGCACACGCATTAAAGGGTGGGCCACGCGAAATGCGCACGGTAAACCTTGTTTAGGTTATCCAGGGGCTCCTCGGTACGTTCTTTAAGAGAACCTGAGGAGTCTCTTAACGCTTGCTTGCTTGACACGGCGTGTTTGAGGACAGTGTATTATAGGTCACACTAAGAAGCGTATAATACGTGGTGTGTGGCTTGGTTCCTCAGCCGCAAACACCCCTTCATTGGCCTTTGCTTTACAGGTGGGCAGGTAGGGTGATTGGTGCAGCGTCCCATTTTTTTCTTGCCCTGCTAAGCAAGGGCGCTGATCACACAAACAATTGACTGCACCTCCGCCAGGAGTGGCGAGGGCAGTTCGACTCCATCGACATCCACGCTGTGCACCCATCAAGAGCACCTCTTCCCTCCAAGCCCTAGCAGGGGAAACGCGTTGTGGCGTCCCCTGTTAGGCCACAGTTGCTTAGCAGCGCTGTGTTCTCTTGTCTTCTTCACAGGAAGGTCATTAGGACTCACGACTTGACATCCAACAACACCCAGTAGAGCGTGAGTGTAGGAGTGGTAATCCTGAGTGGGGGCTTGAGCCAGTTGCAGAAGTGCTCGCCCACCAGGATGGTGCCACTGTAGGTAGGGTGTGTAGTGTATTGGTGTCTCCTGTCCCGCGTGCTTTTCCTCGTGGGCAGGGGAGTGCGTTAGCTTTTGGCCTGTAGCTAAAATGGGCGTTTTGTATGCCCTTAGCACACTTGGCCACCCCTCCCCTCTAGTAGGTAGGGCTTTTGCCGTCTTCCCCGAAGGATAGGCGCCAGCACAGAAATTGGGCGCCATAGGAGTGGTACCAGTACCTGACTAGGACCTTCGGTCCGACATCAGCGAAGCCCGGTCTCCGGGAGCCACGCCCGGGAGAGAAGTGAGACACACGCAGACATACGTCGCACACTTAGGGGTAAGGTGCAGTCCCTAGCTTTAGTCTTGGAGGCAAGCGTCTCAGCGAGCCTCAGCAACTCACCAAGGTTGTTGTGGGACACGTAGTCAACCAGAACTGAGTTTAGGCGTCCCTCAGGTAGAACAAACGCAGAGAAGGGCTCCCAGGTGGCCTCTTCGACTCCAAACCCTTCCCAGAGGGTGAGGAAGCGCCAACCCTGGTGATAGCGGTGGCGTAGGACAGACTTCACCAGGTAGAAGCCCTCCTTAGCCATCTCCTCGGCGTTCATGTCGGGGAGTTCCCCTTCAACTTCCATAGGGCTGGCAGCCCCTTGTAGGTCTAGGGCGGCGATTTCCTCGTCGTTCAGCTCCCACTCCTCCCCACAGAGGTCTTCAGGATCATAGTAGCGCTTCAGGTGTTGAGCAGCGCACACCAGGGTCCTCCCTAGACGGGGAGAACACCGCACGGTGATACGGTGTCCATCCACTGATAGAATCTTGCAGGGCCCGAAGTATGGGTCATCGCTGGTAGAGCGTGGCCAGGCGGATAGTCGACTGTGGTGCACCAACACCCAGTCCCCCTCTTGGTAGGTGGCCGGTACTCGGTGCTTGTTCTTCTTGTTCCACTGACGCTCCCTCACTCTCTGGAGCATGGACTTGGCCTTGTCCACCTTCGCTTGTTGCTCTTGGACCCATTCACCCACAGAAGAATGGGTGTCCTCTGGATAGGGGGCATGTAGGAACCACGCCGGGCGCCCTAGGAGTAGCTCATGGGGCGAGTACCCAGTAGCTGAACTCTCTTGGGAGTTCATCATCAAGGATATGACGGGGAGTAGTCTCACCCAGTCTCTGGTGCGTTCAGTTTTGCACCATATCCTTACATACTCCTTGAGGACACGGATCTGTTGCTCACATAGGGGGTTGCTCGTGTGCGAGTAGGGGATCCCCGTAGACACCTGGACATTGAGGGATCTCAGGACCCATTTGTACCAACCGGTATCTGAGCGTACTCGTACGTCCTCATCGGAGTTGATCTCCTTGGGCGCCCCATAGACACAAAACCACTCCACCAGGAGTATCTTGATAGTCTCCTCCCCGGTAATGTGCTTGGTACATGGGAACACCCTGGTAAACCTGGTCAACCCGCAGGTTACAACGAGGGCGAAGTCATAGCCCCCGAACTTCGGCATCTTCGTGTAGTCCACGCATAGAACACTGTTAGCACAGTGAGGGATGGGCAGGGTCGAGTAGAGACCTCTGTCCCTGATATCCCCTGGTTTGCAGGACCTGCACGGGCACTTGTCCACGATAGGCTGGAGGGTTTTCCGCAGTTGGTCGTCAGTCCACGTAGTGTGGAACCACTGCTTGAACAGCCTCAGGGTACGGTCAGCACCCACAGGACCGCTGGACTCATGGGTCCACTTCAGCAGCGCTGGGACTCTGTCACTAGGCACCACGATGCGGTCCTCGTGCCAGAGGTAGCTCTTGTCCCTCTTCCACTGATCTTGGTTGACCAGGAGGGGTTCAAGGCGTTTCTCCAGGCGCTTGTAGATATCCCCAAACTCCTTGGGGTACTCCGACTGTTGGAGTCCATCCAGGGGGCGTATCATCGTCATGTTGAGGTCCAAGTGGACGTCCATACGGCTGAACGCCTCTTTAGCCAGCGCTTCAGACCGGGCACCAATCAGGGCGTCGAAGTTGTTGCGGCTGATGTAGTCTGCACACTCCTTCTTCACTCCCTGGATATGGTGTACCGTCAGCCGTAGCTGACTGAGGTAGGTCCACCAGCGCCGGAGCTTGGCCTTCTCAGGTGGGGGGCCCTTCTGGAAACTGCGGACCGGTTCTTGGTCGCACAGCCAGACCACAGGGTTACTCCCCAGCAGTCGTGCTTGTGAGGATAGCACTAGCATACCCGCGAGCAACTCCCGCTCATAAGTGGAGTAGTTCCCCCTGGCCTGGTTCCATTTCCAGTTCCAGTGGCCCAGAGGTACTAGGACCCACTTGTCATCAGGGTAGCTGTGCTTGAGGGTTCCATCTCGGTTGAGACCTTCCGTCCCCCATTGGGAAATGGCCGAGTCGAACTCCTCCTTCTCTAGTGCTTGCCATTGGAACAAGGTTCCACCACCGCCCACATTGCTTGCGTCGGTCACCAGGATAATCTCCCCTTGTGCCCTAGGCACGCCCAAGCACTTAGCGTTGGCCACCTTCTCTTTGAGCTTGTCAAACGCTTGTTGCTCTTGTGGGCCCCAGCGCCAAGTAGTACTCTTCTTGATCAAGTCCGTCAGAATGGCGCTGGTGTAGGTGAAGTTTTTGATATGGCGGCGATAGAAGTTGCACGCCCCAATAAAACTGCGTACATCATGAAGTCCTTTCTTGGGGTCTTCGTGTCGTACCTTAGCATCCATCAGGGGTTTCGCCTTAGAGGCCGCTGGGGTCCACCACCCATAGCCAACGTCAAACCCCAGGTACTGCATGGTCTCCTGCATGAACTCACACTTCTCCACCTTGAGTCGTGTGTGGTTCTCCTGGCAGACCGCAAAGAACTCACCCAAGAGGATTAGGTGGTCCTCCTGGCAATGAGTCCCGAGGCATACATCGTCGATGTGAGCTTCCATCTGGGCCCCACGGGATATAAGCTCCTGCACCTTAGGTCTCCTTCGTAGGATGGACAAGATCTTGTTCATCAGCTCTTGGAATAGAGCGGGTGCGTTGGCCACGCCAAATGGCATGACCTTCCACTTGAACACCCTCCCCTGAGGGGTGATGAAGGCCAGTAGCTCCTGAGCGTTGGGCGTCAGGTCCACTTGCCAGAATCCGCTCCTCTTGTCCATCTTGGTCTTGTAGCGACAGGAGGCTATCTTCTTAAGGGTAGACTCCATATTAGGAATGGACCCTGAGTGGTTCAGCGTTTTCTTGTTCAGCTCTCCGTAGTCCACTACCAGCCGTTTTGCTGTAGACCCAGGTTTAGCCACCAGGAAACAGGGGCTGCAGTGTAGGGGGTAGTCCCCGTCCTTGTACTCCAGGACTAGGCCAGCGTCGATACATTCTTGTATCTGTCGCTCGATCTCGTCGGCCTGCTCTTTAGGAGCTGGATAGGGTCTCCTCCGGATCTTGTGACCAACGAACTCGGGTTTCAGCTTGAGGTCCATCTGTACCAGCTTGTCACATGAGGCTCGAGGGGGTAGTTCTCCGAACACCTCCAGATAGGTCCTTATAAGCTTCTGTACCCGCGGGTCCAATAGCTTGATCTTGTCCTCCATGTCCTCGTCAGAGTGTAAGTTGCTTGCCCCCTGAGTAATAGACGTCGGGAGGTGATCCTCCACCGACTCTCCGCCCTTGGTAGTGTCCTTCAACCCTTGGTAGGCATATAGGAGGTCTTGTTCAACCATCTCCGATGGACGATGGCAACATAGGCACGCTTGAGGGGGTTCACAAACACATTCCTCCGAGAGGTCGTCCTCCTCTGGGGTCCTCACATGGGCGCCCCACACGCTCTTCTTGAGCTTAAGATCTACCTCCCTTTGCCAGGTGGTGATCTTCTGTTCGAGGTCCTCCTTCAATTGGGATAGATCTCCCATACATCCTTGCTTCAGTGGCCATGAGCTGCGGGTAGGCTTAGCGTAGCATAGCTTTTTCGCCACCAACTTCCTCTTGGAGTCCACATACTCCCTTAGCCTGGATCGAGGGTCCAGCTCTTCGTCCACGGGGTCTTCCACCCTCATGGAGAGTAGGGGTTTCAGTCAGGCGACGTACTCGGCGTTCTCCACTTCCTCCACACAGGTCTGCACGAAGAAGGCGTCGTGCTCAGTTTCGTCATCTGAGTGGATAGAGCTAGGTAGCTCGGATAGTCCACATTCAGAGACTCCATCAGGAACAGGTACATGGCAGGGTAAGTTTGGGGCGTTGGTGTCAGTCACGACGTACTCATTTCCTCCGGGTATAGTCTCAATAGCATCTTGAGGTCGTAGTCGATCCTTCAAGTCACCCAAGGCGAGTCCATCGCTTTCTCGTTGTATAGCCTGGACCAGAGTCGGGTGCAGATCCTCCCAGGGGATGGAGGTAAGACCTCCGTCCACCACGCTGAGCATACTCCCCCATCCGGGTGCCCCAAAAGGCGTCTTACGCCCCAGAGGCACGTAGATGGCCTCATCAGGTAACCGAACAGAGCTGATAGTCAGCCTGTCCAGGAGGTTTCGCCAGTACTGGTTGCCCCCATGGGCTCCCCAATTGGGGGAACAAAGGACCATACAGAAACGTTCCAAGGCCACCTTGGTCAGGACCTTCCCCAGTTCGCTGAACCTGGGGTTCCCGTAGGCCATCCCGAAAGAGGGCCAGTAAAATTTGTAGCTGCAGTTCTTTGCCTTGCTGCAGTAAAGGTCCAGTACATGCTGCTTGTCGCTGGCGAACAACTCCACATTCAGGTCTTCTCTAGAGTAACCCAACTCCTTCAGACCTTGGTCTAGGACTTCCCCCCATAATTGATAGTCCTCAGTTTTGGAGGCCGCCATCATGTTTGAAGGCTCCCCCTTCGATAGCCTCAGGTAGCTCGAGGTGTGTTCCGACTGCTCCGGTGGCACAGACTCTCTGCCACTGCCGTGGTCCACGTAGAAGAGGTAGGGCGCTTGCAGCGTCAGGGATTGTATCTGGGAGTGCTGCACGAAGAATTCAGTCCCCAATACAAAGTCGAAGGACTCAGTGTCCATCACATAGAACCGATGGGCGATAGTCCGGGAGCCCATAGGTACCTCCACTTCACAGTCCCCGCAGCTGTGCACCACATGTCCATCCCCCATTCGTATAGCCGCGGTGGTCATGGTGTTCTTCAGGCTCCCACAAGCTAAAATTTTCTTGGCCACAATGGATATGGTGGCGCCAGTATCCAATACCCCCAGGTATTCGCGTCCCCCTAGTCGGATACGTACCCAAAACACCAGGTCCTGGGTGCCACCGGAGCGTCCCCGTCAGAACTCCGCGGGACAGGTCACCTGGAACTCCTTGTTCCGCAGCTTGCGGGCCATCCTCATGAAACGGCTTCTCTTCTTAGCGTTGCCGTCATCACCACCTTCGTGCTCCCGCTTGGCCCCTTGTTCTTTCTTGGCCTGCGTCTGTGAGCGTGTGGTAGGACCAGACTGCCCTCCAGAGGGCTCGGAGTTCCCCCCTGGATTAGGGTTGGGGTTGCATCCGTTCTTGTCCGTCTTCTTGTTGTCCTTGTCTGGCTGGCGGTTAGCGCCTCCTCCTCGTCCACCTTGACTCTTGTCTTGTCCTTGTCCACGTCCTTTCGACTTGCCCTTGCCGGAGTCGTTGCCTTTGCCTTTGCCCCCACCTTTGCCTGAGCCTTTGCCAGGATCCTCACCCTTAAGCTTCGCCGATAGGCGTTGCTTGTGGTAGCACTCATCCTCGTAGTGCTTCCTCTTCTCACAGAAGGCACACGTGATGGTGCACCTGTAATGATCTGGCAGCTTCGCTTTGGCGCCGGTGTTCTTCTCCTGCTGCTTCCCCTGGACTACGAAGCAGTCTCGCTGCTCGCAGTCAGGGGCGTGCTGCAGGTGTCCCTGCTCGTCCCTGGCATCACACCAGAAGAGCTCCTTGACGTTTTCCATGATACGGGCGTGGGCGTGTTTGGGGGTAGTCCCGTGCCCAGGTCTGCATCCTTGGTACCCTTTGCCATGGCTTCCAGAGCCTCCACCTCCAGGACGGTAGTTGTTCAGGTGCTGGTCGCTTTCTTTCTCCAGCGCCAGCTCCAGGAGTAGCACGCATAGATCCTCGTAGCGGAGGGATCTAGCCTTGCGCTCTGCCGTCGAACGGCACTCGTCCCACAGCTCTTGAGGGAGCTTAGCCACCAACCAGAAAAGCAGGTCGTTGCTGCTGTAGGAACCGGGCGTCAATGGTCCAGCCCAGTGATCCAGGTCAGCCAACAGCTCAGAGACCCTGCCAGGTTTGGGGTTGTTGGGCAGCACGGACAGGTTCCGGATCTCGGCCCTGATGGAGAGGTCGGTCTCATAGGTCGGGTACTGCCTCTCCAAGGCAACCAACACATCGGCAAAGGTGGAAAATTAGTCACGATCTGTCTGACCTGCTTCTCCAGGTACTTGGTCTTGCAGCACTGCAGGAGCAGATCGCACTTGACCCGTCCACTAGCGTGGGTTTGGCCGGTCAATCGGAAAAACAAGCCAAAATTCTCAGCGAACTCACTGAGGTCCTAGCCTGTGAACTCAGGCAGGTTCACCAGGATCTTGGAGGTCCCAATAGCCTTAGCCTCCTGAGACCTGCGTCCCTCAGGGCGTCGGGTCTTCCTCTTCTTCTTTTTCTTCTTCCAAATTGGGTTCTCGGCGTCCTACGGGTCGTCGACCTCCGAGGGCGAAGCGGAAGTCATCGACGGCGGCTCATCATCGGAGGGGTCTCCGCCTAGATCACTAGAGCCATAGGGCTCCACGTCAACCATTGCCCTCAAGGCTGTCAGCCCCAGCCGGTCCAGCTCGGCTCTCGTAGAATTCGTCACGTGGCTGTAGGGCGGCTGGGCCGTTCTCGGTACGAAAGGGCTTCTCGGTATCGCTGCAGGGGTCGGCATCGGTCGGCTCCTCAGGCTCCCCAGGGTGTTTGTCAGCCCTGCCACCAGGTGGTTGGCCTGTACTCGATGGGGTGACACTCCCACAGTGGTAGCTGACGCTTGGGGCGGTATCATCAGGGGCTCCAGTTTATCTCGAACCTCTTGAGTGAGGTCGCCCACAATTTTAGAGGTGGCTCCTCGGAGCACCTCGTTGATCTCCGACCGCGTCAGGGACCTGTTGGAGGATCTGCCTGATCCTCTACTTCTTCCTCCAAGAGACTCAGGCCCTCTCCTCAACCCACTCAAGGTTGCATACCCGGGAGCATCCACATAGGCCCCCGTAGCGGGTAGAGGAATGTGATAGTCAGCCGCATACCATCGCGGCGCAGAACTGGAGATCACCGGCTCACTGGCAGTAGTTGCCTCAGGGAACGCAGTGGTAGGTGGGCCCATACCATAGGCAGGGTAGGTAGGCATACCAGTAAAGCCTGCGCCCTCAGCCATAGGCGGGTTGGTTATGGGTGTGGATGTTGCAGCGGCTGGGTCTGGAATTGGGAGTGTTGTGGTTATAGGAGAGGGTGATGCGTGGAGGCCAGAAGCGCTTGGTGCACCCTCGAAGGTAGGATTATTCGTCGGGTCTTGCCCTTGGTCTGCTCCTTCGTCTGCTTCGTCTCCAGCATCCTTCTCTCTCTCTCTCTTTCTCTTCACAGGTTGAGTGTCCACCTCCTCGACTGAGAGGCCCCGGAAGGCCGACTGGAGTACTTCCAGCGAATCCTCCGCCACGTCCACTGGCCCATGTAAGGGCTCCGAAGGTACAGCGCTAGGTCCAGGTCGGGGTTCACCAGGTGCTGGCATTGCTGGTACCTCAGGCGCTGTCTTCACGTCGGTGTCCTCTTTCTTTGTGTCCATCTTCGTTCGCCCTTCTGCTTATATATGACTGATCTCGGCGCACTGGTTGTACGGCACGGGGTTGCTGCCGGTACGCAGAGACAGTCTGCCTCATGCTACCAGAAGGTTTTATAGTGATTTCAACACTGTGTTTGTTGTGCCTCTCCTGCTGCTTGCTGCTGGTGTAGGGTTTCCTGCTGCTTGTTTTTGATGAGGAAAATGTTTTGTTTGCTGAAATACAACCAATCCAGGATAGCCCAAGCCAGAGATAAGCAAGTAGAGGAGAATCAGGATCAAGGCATGAAGGGCTGCAGCGTACACAGTGAAAGATGTTAGGATATTCACAGAGACTGCAACTCAGGGCAGATCTGATTGTATATTCACAAAGATAGCTGAAATGTTTGGGAAAAAGAGTTGGAAAACTGCCCCATGGTCACTCGATCTCCATAGTGCCATCTCAGGAGATGTGCACTCTTTGTTTTGGGTCCCATATGTGCTGAGGTGGCAGGGCATGTGGCGATGAGGCCACTGCCATGTCACATGGGATCTTCCTACTTAGCTAGGCTGACCAGGAATTGAACCCAGGACCTCTCAAAAAGAGGTGCCCAGCCCCCTAGGGTGCATACCACTAGGATAGCTAAGTATTTATGAGAAAACATAGATAAATTCATAGGCTCTGCCCTGGATATGTCAGTTCTTGAGAGAGGACACAGAGTAAAGATCGCTAGTGCGATCGCGTGTGTCGCGCATGCGTAGCATAGGCCAGATCAGAATAAAGTAGGCATATCAGAAAGCATAAATTGGGTATGTATTTTACACTCAAAATGTTTGTACAGACTGATGGGATGATATTAAGTTTTGGTTATTGTTCTTGAGTGTTTCGCAGACGTTAGAAGGAGACCAAGGACAAAAACCATTACAATCCCGTCAATCGAAAAATTTTTTTTCTTTTCTTTCTCTTCTTTTGCTTTGCACAGGTGCAAAGACGTTCAAGACAACGAGCGACACAGAACGCGGGAGCAGAGCACTTCAGGTGTGTTTCTGCTGCTCTGCAGTGTTGGGTTGTTTGTGCGCGAGCGGTTGCTTTGCATTGCTTTTCTGCGCTTCCGGTCTTTTCGTTTTTTTTTTCCTCTCTCCTTGTTTCTTTGCCTTGCTTGCTCTGCAGACTACAGCTCCAATGAAGACAGAAAACAAGTGAAGACAGAACTCAGAAGTCTGGTTAATCAGGTTAATGGGTTTTTGTACTTTACTTCAGGTTTGAAAAACTTCTGAGAAGTTTTAAGAAGAGAAAAATTTTTATGTGGTGCTGTTACTGTCTGCAGGGTTGCAGGTGCAGGGATACAAATTTTTATTTGTAAAATATTCTAACCTTTTCAGGCAGGCAGAAAATTGTTACAGATTTTCTGACAGCCCCCCCCCCCGCCTCCTCTGCACAAGGTCTAGTGCAGTGTGATGCCTGGTTAGCCATTGCTGCAGGCAGTTAGCTGTTTGTAGGCAGGTTAGTATTGTAGGGTTGCTGCGCAACTTAGGCCACCTACATTTCTACCCCCACACCCACTCTAACAAGCATGTAGGGCTGCAGTGCACTCTTGCACTGCAGCACACCACAGTAAATTTTTTCAGGGTGTGTGTTTGACAGTTTGTTTTTTTGACAACCTGCTCTGGGCTGTCTACAGCAGCTCAGCCCCCCCCACCCCCACAACTAGTGTAAAGATCTGAGTGTCTATTTTCCTTAGTCAGCCATTTGCTGAGGTAAACCCCAGCAAGCAGCTTGGGAAGGGAGTGTAATAGAACACAGAGTAAAGATCGCTAGTCCAATCGCGTGTGTCGCGCATGCGTAGCATAGGCCAGATCAGAATAAAGTAGGCATATCAGAAAGCATAAATTAGGTATGTATTTTGCACTCAAAATGTTTGTACAGACTGACGGGATGATATTAAGTTTTGGTTATTGTTCTTGAGTGCTTCGCAGACGTTAGAAGGAGACCAAGGACAAAAACCATTACATTCTCAGTCGACTCAGGAAAAGATGAATTGCCTCACATTGATAGGGCATTAAGGGGTCCACTCCATAACCTGATTTAGTGTTTGGTTCCATAGGTCAAAATGTGTTATCACCACTTTTGGTTGGGCCAATACTAAGATAGAAATGCCTGTGTGCTTGGAGCACCTCTAATACAACTAGAGTATACCCTAAAGCATTGGAAAAGCACTTTTTCTTACTTCATCCATTTGTGATTGAATCTTTGTGTTTATACCTGCATTGTCTATCTGCAGCTCTTCTGTGTTACACTGGATTTCAAAACTATTCATTGATTCGATCCACATCCTGTTCTTGCTCTACTTGCTGCTTTGGTTTGTGTTTTTCAACTTCAAAACCTGCAGGATTTCATCAAAATATCTAGGGCATTAATCAAGGACATCTTTCCCGTAGCAGAGACAGTCCCTTGTGACCTTTGAAACCGACCCTGAGAAGAAGTGCAGCACACAAAGCTCAACAACAAGTTCATCATGTCCACGCCAAGCGTCAGGACCTGGCCCATAAGAACTGTCCAAGTACAAATGGGCAGCATGGCCCACCCTATGAGTGAACCACCTCACTGAGCTCCTCATCTCAGTGTCGCATCTGGGTCCCAAGGAGATCCAGATCGCAGAAGGGCGGAAGAAAATATAATCCTTACCACCGAGGCCTTAGCGGCCCACGGTGGAGACAGCCTGCATCATCTCCACAGGCGCGTAGGAGCCTCAGTCTCCCGATCCGCCTGTCCGGCATCATCCTCAACAGCGATTGGAGGCCCTGAGGAATACGAGGAACTGAGGAAGAAAATGGATGAATACAGCCTCCATGAGGAGTACTACAAATCCATTCGTGGAGAAGATGGGGAGGAGCCATTGGCAGTACACGGATCCAGACCACGTGCAGGCCTAGGGTCCTACACGCACTCTGGCCCGCCGTCCGACAGAGCCGAGACAGCATCCCTGCCAAGACGACCGGGACCCGAGTATCCAAGAGCATGTTGTCCAACCCCAAGGGCTCCCGAAGTAGGCCCGACTCGAGTGGAGGGACAACATCATCCAAGGCCAACCTACGGTGCCCTGGATCATACGGCCGAACTGCTGGCCAAACTTCTGTCTGGATCAGAAGATCCACATGTGACGGCCCTATCAGAGGACGTTAAGGCGAAACTGGGTATTGCAGAATCCTTACCCAAGCCAGAGTTGTCCTCCCCCTCCCCCGGACTGAGTACCCTGGCCGAAGATCTTAAGAGATTAAGGGTCTCAAGGCTGTTGCCTAAGGTCACCTGCCCCAGCCCGTTTCACCCCCGTGCCAGGACAGTGCCGATGGCTGAACTACAGGAAGTGCCTGTGACAGAGACTGAGAAAAGAGGGCTGTCAGCCCTGGCACCTCTTGCCGGCGTATCACCTTCTGGCCTAACTCCGGGGGGTGGGAAGACGGGCAGACCTATTGCCCAGGCGAACATCCAGCTGGAACTGCCGGAGTTCGACCCCAAAAATCTGCCCCAATGGGCAGAAGAATTTGCTGAGTTTCTTTTGCTGACTGGCCAATCCCATGTGGATGTGGCCACCAAATGCTCACTGCTGAAACACTCATGCAAAAAGAAATTTTTGCAAAAACAGGCGAAACAGATTGTGAAAACCTGCTCCACCTGGGCAGAGGTACTCCAGAGGTTGGAGAAAACGTTCCCAGTCTATGAGACTGACCTCAGTGTGCGCACACAGATAGAGGAGCTACCTATGCTCCCTGAGTTTCCATCCGCTGCGCGAATCTCTGAATACGTGTGCGACTTGGAGTATCTGTTTTCGCGGATGAACGTGGGCTCCTACGGAGCCACTGAACCCCACCTGTTGCTCATGAGTAAGATCCCCCAACGTACGTGGGATGATTGCTGCTCTACCTCTGAGAGGAAGAGTCGGACCCACTCGTACGACGAACTGGTGGACCTCCTGATTGAGCTAGCTCTTGAGAGGGAGAATGACTCCCACATGGAGAAATTCCTCAAGAAGCACTTGGGTCGAGGGGGTAACCCAACCCCCGAAAGTGGCGAAGGGAAAGGGGCTAAAAATCCCACTAACGCCAACCAGGGAGGTGGTAAAGGAAGGGGTAACCTACGTGCCATGAATGAGGTTAAACCTGAGGCAGGTACACCCCATTTGTTCTACTGCAAACCTGTCAATGACAAGGGGGGGCCTTATCATGCCCCTGACTGCGATCAACGCAGTAGCTGTATGCTGCGGATGAAACGACAGCAGCGTGCCAAGGATGGGAAACCTGTGACCCATCAGGATCATTTCAGGTGTACCATCACCTGTGGCTATTGTGGCAAACGTCGTCACTACGAAGACGAATGTCACATAAAGACACGCGAGAGTGAGAACTCAATCGTCAGGAGGCCGAACGCCAGAAGACCCAAACACCCACCAAAAACCCCCAGAATGGGGATAAAGGTGGTAAAGGAGGTGGCAAGCGGGGTGGCAAAAATAGACCCTCTAACCCCTAGAGGGGCTCATCAGCGCCCGTTGCTACACCCTCTCCTGCTGCTACACCCCCTCCTGCCGCAGGTGATCCCAAGAAGCGCTCCCAGGGGGATAACGCTACCCCTGAGGGGAATAACTCCAAGAAGAGGCGCTTGGCCTGGATGGCCAGGTCCCTCATAGCTGCAGGGGTGGATGTCAAGTTCCCTGATGAGGAGTAGGGGGGCAGCTCCGAAGAGGAGGACTTGGTTTTCTGGATCCTCGTGAAAATCAGGGATCAAGTTTTTCGAGCAGTGCTTGACACCGGTGCAACACTTTCCATAGTGGCCCGGCGCCTGCTAAACACTTTCAAGAAAACTAAGACCGTGGCCATAAGAGTAGGGGATGGGCGTACCATCCACTCCTTTGGGGGGGGTGGATGTGACTATATGCCTCAGCGACAAAACCGTGACCCAACACTGCAGAGTTCTGGACACCGACGCCTTTGACATCGTCATTGGTACAGACTTCCTACGAAGAAACCCCCGGGTAGAAATGCTGTCTCTCCAGGGCCCCTATTCTTTGCACTGCGACTTTGGCAGTGGGCTGTTCTCCGTACCTGTGGAGCTGTCAGGACGAAAAGAGTCTGGACTGCGCTACGCATCCAAGACTAACTATCGGACTGAAAACTACCAATTGGCCCGTCACGTTCTTGAAAATGGACTGGCGGCCCTTCAGGTGAACCTGGATGAGATCCAGGTGGAATTGTTTGCGAGCCAACAACAGCACATCATGCAGTTGTACTGCTCGAAACAATTGAACAATGCTTTCCGTTTCTTCTGGAAAGCAATGGGCCTAGCGTATGCTAACCCTCCCTTCTCCCTGCTCCCGAAGGTTCTAACCAAAATGGCTTATGAGGGAGGAAGGGTTGTCATGTGCACCCCTGACTGGGGCTGCTCTGGTGAACATGCTTACTGGCGCCGTATGCTAGATCCAATGACCGTGGGAAGAGTGCAACTCCCCGACGGCCCCATCTATATGCCTGAGGACTCAGACACAGCTATGCAGGCCCCTGAGTGGGCCAGTTTCCTGTCCATCGTTGATGGATCTCTCAATCCTGTACCCCTGTGTGATCCTGACCAGGTGCCACTGAAAGAGGTCATGGCCAAAAATCGTGGCCTGACCCTTTCTGATCTCAAAAATCGATCTCCTGAGCACCTATCTGCCACACTTACAGGGTGTGAGTCTCCCGATGGCTATCTGGAACCTGCAGCTGTAAAGGGGGATGCTGACGACCAACTGTCTGAGATCGCCAGCACTATTCCTCCTGTTGATCCCAGCTGTGTTGACCTAAAACACAGTGCCTTCCTAGCCCAGCTGTTGCTAGAGGAGGTAGATCTAGAGTCAACCTCTGAACCCGCTTCCCCTGTTGGGAAGCCAGTGCTACACATGCAGCCTATGCACACAGGTGAACCCCTGGCCCGGAGTGCTGATGCTCTGGCGCGGCCTGCTTCTAATAACATGCCATTGTCTGAGCATGACACTCAGGAACTCCGGCGGCTGTTGTACTTGGAGGCCGAAGGTATTGAGCGCCAAGAGCGGCTGCAATACCTCAGACAGACCTGGAAATCCTCCATCTGGTCTGAGGAGGACGATGATTCCTATACGCTACCTGATCCTGACATACCGCTAGTGTATTCTCTGCACTATGGGCAGCAATGTTCCCCTGAGTGGGACGATGGTTCTGAGCGCGCCGAAACTGCTGATCGGCAGAAAAACAAAGAACATGGAAAGAGCAACCTCCATGCTGAGGAGGATTTGCTGCACAAACTCGAGAGTCTTAGCCTTGACCCCCGACTGAAGAAACTGCTGATAACCTATGAGGAGGTGTTCGGCGCCTTGCCGCCTCCCCTCTCTTGTAAAAAACTGGTCCAGATGGACCTGAAACTGAAACCTGAATTTGAAAAGACGCGAGTGAGGCGTCGTCCCTATCCCGCTCGACAGGAACAGGTTGAAGAAATCGAGCGCCGGATCCAGGAATGTATAGATGCTGGCCTCGTTGAAGAATATAAGAAGGCAGACTACCCCCATCACTGCAGTCCCTGTTTCCTGGTTGCCAAACCAGGGTCGACTGCCCTACGACGGGTTGTAGACTATGGTGAGGTCAACAAGAAAACCCAGAACCACTCAAGGAGTATTCCTAACATGGAAAATACCCTGGAGCGTATTGCCAAATGCAGGTACAAGACCAAAATGGACAAACGCTCTGGTTTCTGGCAGGTAGACCTAACCGCCGCAGCTCAGGAGCTGCTGGCTTTTATAACCCCTAAGGGCCGTGTCTTTAAGTTGAAGGTTATGCCTTTCGGGGTGGCTAATGCCCAAGCGCTCTTCCAGGAGCTAATGAACAAAATTTTGTATATACTGAGGCGCAGGCCTCTAGTACAGGAGTTGATTTCTCGGGGTGCAGAAATGGAGGCTCACATCGACGACGTGAGTTTGGGTACTAATACCCAAGAGGACCATGTCCTTCTCCTCCGTGAACGTTTCATTGTCTGTCAAGAAAACCATCTCCGAATCAAACTCCAAAAATGTGAGTTTATGAAAGAGGAGACGGAATACTTAGGTTTCGACGTGGGGTATGGTTGGTGGAAACCAGCCGCGTCTAAGATGCAGCCCCTACAGGACATGCAGATTCGCGATGACCCTAAGAAGGTTCTACACGACGTGAGGAGTTTTGTGGGCGCCTGTAATTTCTTTCGGTGTCACATCCACAATTTTACTTACTCCTCTGCCCCCCTCACTGACCTAATCAAGAAAACTACTCCCTGGAGGTGGACCGCCAGAGAGGAAGAGTGTTTCCAGGAGTTGAAGAAGAAGATTGCCTCCTCCAACTGCCTGGGAGTACCCCGCCCTAAGGGCGAGATAGTCCTGATCACTGATGCCAGTGATGTAGGGGGGGGTGGTACGATCTACCAATGGCAGGAGCTGAACCCCGCTGAACTAACCCACTGCCATTATTGTACTAGTGGACTGAACTGTGATGGTTCGTTGAAACATGACTATCCTACCAGTGAGTGGCGACTGGTGCCACTGGGACACTGGAATTGGAAATGGAACCAAGCGCGTTCCAATTACAGCATCTATGACCAGGAACTCCTGGCCGGTATGTTGGTGCTTTCGCGACAATCCCGACTCCTGGGATCTAACCCTATTGTCTGGCTGTGTGACCAGGAGCCTGTGAAGTCTTTTCAGAAGGGCCCACCACCAGAGAAAGCTAAGCTAAAGTGGTGGTGGACTTACCTGAGCCAGTTCAGGCTGACAGTGCATCATATCCCCGGAATAAAGAATGAACTGTCTGACTATATATCGCGCAACAACTTCCATGCGCTTGTAGGTGAGAGCTCTGAGGCGCTCGCCAGAGAGGCTTTCCAGCGTATGGATATCCAGCTTGACCTGTCAATGCGCACTGCTGGAATCCTGGAGGGTTGGAGTCTAACCGACTATCAGTCAGAGTACATAGAAATTCTCCAAACCCTGAGCACTGGTCTCGAACCCCGTGTCATTGACGGGCACCAGTGGTATAAAAACAATCAGTACCTCTTCTACGAGGACCGAATTGTGGTGCCTGAGGCACGACTGGATGGGTGCCTACAGTGGTACCATCTCAGTTCTGGTCACACTGGCGCTAATCGCTCAGTGGACTTCTTCCGTGAGTGTTTCTACTCTAGTCTAACCCTGACTGAACTGAGGTCGCGTATGCAGACCATTGTGGATCCTTGTGGCTGTCATGCCAGCAAGCAGAGCGACAGTAGGGATAGGGGCCTGATCTCCAGCTTACCCATACCCCATTGTGCTAACTCTCTTCTCTACGTGGATTTCAACACCGGCCTACCACGCTTCGGCGGCTATGATAGTTGCCTAGTGGTCACCTGTGGCCTATCTCGCTTCACCCGTGTGTTCCCTTGCAATAAGAACATCACAGGTGAGCAGACTGTGAAACTGTTGGTCGAACAATGGTTCGAACCCTATGGGGCACCTAAGCAGGTGCACTCTGATGAGGATGTACGCATCGGCAGTGACACTGGGTGGTACAAACGAGTGCTAAATGCCCTCAACGTGGAGGTAACCACAGGTGTGCCCTATACCCACACGTCTAACCCTCTCTGTGAGAGACAGAACCGTGTGTTGGAGCAAAACTTAAGAATCCTGATGAAACAGGAGCGTACCAAGGACTGGGTACGCCTAGTGCCCTGGGCAGTGCTGACCATGAACTCACAGCAGAGCTCTTCCACGGGTTTCACCCCCCACGAACTGTTCCATGGAGGACGACCTGCTTGGTCCTTCAAAACCACCTTTCCTGAGGACTTCAAGAGCCCTGTGGGAGATTGGCTGGAACACAAGCAGTCTCTGGCTAAGCAGGCTGGGACTAACCTGGGACACATCCGTGACCGTGAACTGAGCCGACGGAACCGCCTACGGCGACCTGCCAGCATCAAGGTTGGTGACCTTGTTTTGGTACACCATTCACGCCTACCCTCATGGCCACGTAACTGCCTGCAGGACTCTTTTTTTGGACCCTATCGTATCATCAGGATAGATGGATCCAGGATCCGTGTCAGGTGCAGTCCACGTCTAGGTGGTGAACTGCTGTGTGCACCTAAACAGTTGAGGCACTATCACTCCCCTGACGATTTGTCTTCGGATGAGTGGCGCCTCAGCGACAGTGAGGTCGAGCGTATAGACCTAGAGAACGCTGCCAGTCCAGAGGAGGCAGACGAACTCGAAGAGATGACTGCCGATGAAATGGCAGTCGATGGTTACTACGTGGTTGCAGGTATTGCTCGCCACGAGTATAAACAGGCCTGTAAATTCCTAACCCTGTGGGATGGCTATGGGTTCTCTGAGGCGACCTGGGAACCTATGTCAGCCTTCATACAACCAGACGGGAGTATCTACCCCATCTTCCGCACCTACCTCGTTGAGAACAACGAGGGGCAGCTCCTCATCCGTGCTGAGACTATGTCCCAGCGTAAAAAGCGAAACTAAATTCCCTGTGTCAGTCTACTGACAGGTGCAGTGAGCACTCTTCTGCAGACGTGCCTGTGTATGGGTTTAAGAGCAGTTGTCACAGTTGCCCCGCATTGCATCGCAGGACAGGACCGTTAGCCCCCCGTGACAACCACTTCCTGGCCGAAGGCCATTGGTTTTTCACAGACTACTGCTTACTGAGCACTGCACTGACCCTGTCTGTGCCCTGCAGACCCATGCCTATGGTTTCCAGCGTGGGCCAGGTGGCCGCTTATCAGGATTGCAGCCACCCAGCGAGTGTATGCCTTGTTGACCATGTGTTGCATGGGGACTGCCCTGATGTAATGTCCTTGGGGAGCCAACGAAGAACGGTGGCTTATTACACCAGGGGGGGAATGACAAGCAAGGTGTTATGAGGCAAGGTGTGTCTTCCCTCCTTGGGGACAAGCGAGCCCACAGTTAGGACCCCTGACTGGTCCAGACCCGTGGGGTCCTACCCTTCCTTACAGGGTTTACCATACCCCTATGTGTGCTACGTATGTCTGTGTGTGTCTCACTTCTCTCCCCGGCGTGGCTCCCAGAGACCGGGCTTCGCTGACGTCGGACCGAAGGTCCTAATCAGGTACTATTACCACTCCTATGGCGCCCAATTTCTGTGCTGGCGCCCATCCTTGGGGGAAGACGGCAAAAGCCCTACCTACTAGAGGGGAGGGGTGGCCAAGTGTGCTAAGGGCATACAAAACGCCCATTTTAGCTACAGGCCAAAAGCTAACGCACTCCCCTGCCCACAAGGAAAATCACGCGGGACAGGAGACACCACTACACTACACTCCCTAACGCCAGCACCGGCCTTCGAAGGCAGGGTGAGCACTCATCACCTGCACTCAACTCCTGCCAGGCCTGCTGACCCTAACCCCTACACACGCTACTTGGTGTTTTTTTTTGAGGCATGGCGGTTTCCTGCCGAAAGTGTAACAACAAACTGAGTTCAGTGCTGGGTGGGTGGCAGTGACATAGGAGTCTCCCATGCTAATCCGCCATTTCCCTAGTTTACAGAATAAATGAACACTGAAGTGCCGGAAAAACACTGAGTATCTGAATTCCTGCCCTGAGAAGTTGAAGATACAATGCACTGCCCTAATGGCAACAGAGGCTTGCAAACGTTCTAGGAGGCCACACAGTGGCTGGCTGCAGGGACCTGAAACTTCAGTTGAAAATCCTGCTGCTCAGAAAGTCCCGCTGTTATGTTTGTATTTCTAGCAATGTGGTCGTGGTGGAAATGACTTGTTGTGCCAATGTTAAGAAGAAAACGAAAAAGCAAAGAAAAACCAACCGTATCCTCACTCCACCCTGCAGGGCATGCACTGGACCATTGATGCAAAGAAACCACTTATCACAGCATCCCACAGTGTCTCATGGTGTCTGCGGCGATGGAAGCTTGAAGTACAGCTGTACTGGGTGTTGGTCCTGAATTCTAATGTATCAGATTGACTGAGAGATAGTGTATTTACGGCGTCTGAGAAGTAGTTCGGCATGTCGTGCAGAGAATGGCTTCGATTCTTCAAGTGAGTCGTTGGTGAATTGCCAAGCATCCCAAAAGGCGTAGTTGTGATTGTCATCGTGGATCGCTTGTTGCAGTTTTTGGAGTAATTCTTGATCTTTGAATCCCGAATCGTTTAATGAACAGTACTTGGTAGGGATCTCTGCTTGGTCGTGTGCTTGATGATTTTTCTGATGTTCGAAGAATTCAGCATCGTTGCCTCCCATGAATTCGTAGTCTCTCTGGGCATCGGTTTGTGGCTTGTCAGCGTGGTAGCCGTCGTCCTCTTCTTCGGAGTCATCTTCGAACCTTGGTATGGACTTGTGCGTGCCTTCGGATTCTCGGTCTCGAGGTGCGCTTCCTTCGGTTTGAGATTCGCTTCCGCCGTCTTCATCCTCGGATTCTTGGTCTCGAGATTCGTTTTCGTCGTCCTCATCTTCAGTTTGAGGGTCATCTTCAGACATTGTTGCTGGTAGCTTGTTCATCTCGTTGCATTCTTTGTCGTTGCCGTGTTTGGATTCATCGTGACTTGATGTCTCTGAGGGCGGCGAGGAGGAAGTTTTAGGTGACTCTTGACTGCGTGTTGACAGTGGCGATGTCCATTTGGGAGTGTTGAGTGAACTTTGATATTCGGTGATCTTGGCTGGTGTCGGTTCCTTTGATAGAGCGTGTTGTTTTCTGCGAGCACGGCACGATTCGCAACGCAGTGGGACATTGAGTGATCTTGATAAGAACCAGTTGATGGTATCAGGAGAGAGGCGGAATTTTTCCGAACAGTCCCTGCAAGTGGGTTGATGATCGGTTCGCTCTTTGTCATAAATGACTCGAGGGTGCAGTTTTTTATGTACTTCGTGCCAGGTGCCATTTGCGGAGCTTGTGCTTCCTGCATTGCTTCGGAGTACAGGCGGCGATGTGGTCAATTGTTCTTGAATTACATTGATTGAGACATTGATGCTTGGTGGTGAAGTGGGCTCTGAAGGCTGCGCTTGGCGTGGAGTTGTAGCTCGAGTTTGTGGCGCTGTGGATGAGGAGGTAGTTATTGGAATATATAGATCGAATGGTCCAGTGACTGCAGGGCAGGTAGGAGAGATACCTTGGTCGGATTTGGCAGTCGTTGTTGAACGCTCTGCGACTGGTTGGTGTGGTGGTTGAGTCTGAGCGACATAGTGTCTTTGGGAAAAGGAAGGTGAAGGAGCATAGGGATTTCGAGTGTGAATATACCAGCAGCGATCTTCAAAGCGGCATGCGTTTTGGAACGCACAGGTTTTATTCTTTGCTAAGTGTTCAGAAGCTGCTTTCAGGGTCATTACTATGACTTCTAACAGCGAGTCTTCTGGCAACAGCGTTAGCGCTTTTGAGAGTGTCTGAATAATATCCGAGGTCGACATTGAAGGTTACCGTGATCTGGCGATATCGGGTCTTCGAGTAATTGAAATGATTGTCTTCTGTAGTGGTATTTGCCACTAGCGCGGCGCTTAGTTGCAGTTGCTGGCCTCATCGTTTTGAGATTGCGATAACATTGTTGAGGAGAAAAAAAACGCGCGCGCGCATTTTTTACACGCTACTTGGTGTTGCTGTCAATGAGGTCTCGGGTCCTAATGACCCTCCTGTGAGTAAGACAAGAGGACACAGCGCTGCTAAGCAACTGTGGCCTAACAGGGACGTCAGAACACGTTTCTCTGCTAGGGCTTTGAGGGAAGGGGTTCTCTTGTTGCGTGCACAGCGCGGATGTAGATGGAGTCGAACTGCCCACGTCACTCCTGGCTGAGGCGCAGTCAATTGATTGTGTGATCAGCGACCCTGTTTAGCTGGGGCAGAAAAATGGGATAGCCGCCGAAGGCAGCTGCTGCGTGCACCAATCACCCTGAACCTCTCCCACCTGTACAACAAAGGCCAATGAAGGGGTGTTTGCGGCTGAGGAACCAAGCCACACTCCACGTATTTTACGCTTCTCAGTGTGACCTATAATACGCTGTCCTCAAACACCCCTGTCAAGCAAGCAAGCGTTAAGAGACTCCTCAGGTTCTCTTAGAGAACGTACCGAGGAGCCCCTGGGTAACCTAAACAAGGTTTACCGTGCGCATTTCGCGTGGCCTACCCTTTAATGCATCGTGTGCACGCATGCAGGGAAGGGAGGCGAAACCATGACCACACTGACTCAACCAGGAGGTGAGCTCCTCCTGGGCTTACCTACCTTACTCACCATGCATCGTGTGAATGCCGAAGTGAAGCGAACGCAAAACAACCCTATTGCGAGTTATAACCAAGCCTAAGCGTTTTAAGCAACCCTACTTTAACGCTACGGCTACACACGAGCAAACACTTTCTTTTCTTACCTGTGAAGAGAGAACAAGGATGAATTGGGGTACAGGGAAAGCGTCACAGCCTGTTAATGCCTCAATTAGGCACATGCATCGCAAGCACAGCGCATATTTTAACCATACGTGCGCGCTGCGCGCTCCATTCGCATTGCATACCTTTCATTCCTGTTTTGACCTGTGCAGAGCAAAGGAGATGAAGGCCCGAACCCCCAACGAACACAGCGTTGACAACCCTAACGTTTTAACGAAGCAACCGACACGAACGCAATGCATGCGTGTGAGATGACACTGGCATACCTGAGAGGTGGGTTGTCCAGCTGCTCTGTGGTGCGGGTTGAGTTTGAATACTTTTCTCTAAAGATTCTAAAATTTTGATGCAACTGTGCAAAAATTTCTTTCAGAACTTGAAAAACTACGGCTCATACCTTCTTTTTCAAAAGCCGTTTACGCTTGCGCAACCTTGTTTTTGAAGTCCGCTTCCTTTGCGCTTGTCTGCGACTTTGGGTTTGGTGTAAAAATGACGATTTCTCGCGTGATTTCGTCATTTTTTAGCGATTTGACTTGTTAAATCGCTACCCTTTTAGCTAAACCGCAGGAATCACTCCCTGTTGGTTACATTTTCTATTTTTTTCAGCTCCTGGAGATTGGTGTCCTCCATTGGGAGTATTGCTCCGCCTTGGCCCTTGGTCAGGATATTTACTAAAACGCTGTTTATACAGCGATAGCCGGCCGCATCAGAGCGGTCGACTGTACCCTAGTGGGCAAGCACGTGTGCTCTAGGGAGGGAGTCCTGGGTTCGAACCCCACTACCCCCAGATTTTTACCAAAAGGTTTCGTCGCACGCCGGCGACTTTTGAGGAATGCCCCATCGAGAGGACATCATACACGGAACATTACACTGTTTTTCGAGGGTACCTACAGTGTGATAGGCTTCTATGAACTGATGAGGATGTTTTTGGTAAGTTTAATGCATTTTCTGAGGTAATTTTGGGAATGTTTGAACCTTTTTCCTTGGTCCTACTAGCTTAGCTAACTAGTACTCCAGGGGGGAGTAAGAAAAGGTCACTGCCATTTTTTGGTGCATGGGGGTTGCCCCCCGGCGAGCATAACACAAAAGCGGCCTAACCACGGGCAAGTGAGCGTTCATGGCAGGCCGAAGTTCATGGAAGGACAGCAGCCATATGTCACTGCCAAAGTCACTGCCATGTCTTTCTTGGAGGGCTTGATCCAGGCCAAGCCCCCCTTAAAACCCTTTTGTCGATGCTAAGACTAACTTAAGTATTTTTATCTCTCTTTTGAAGCCTAAAATACACTTTCTCAAAGTAACTAGGGTTGTAACCCTACCCCGCCCATGAAGTTCACCCCTGCCACTCAACTGAGCGGAGGTACCTTCCTTCATGGAGGATATACCGCAATAAAATAGGCGTTTCATGCTTTAGGCCCTGGTGGTTAATTCTAGTGGTCTCTCACCCCAAGACCCCTATACTCAATTGTTTCTACCACTTATTGTGGTTCTACGTTTTAACTGTTTCTGAATTCAGTTGCTTGGCCAAGTCATTTTCTGTGTTGGCCTGACATCTATGCCCCACGGTCCTTACCAGCACCATTTCACCCAAAAGAGTGCACATGAAGTGCTTGATGCTATCTTGGAGGCTAGAGTCAGTCCAGTTTTCATATAAAATCTTTTGTATTATCCATTTGTGATTGAATCTTTGTGTTCATACCTGCATTGTCTATCTGCAGCCCTTCTTTGTTACACTGGATTTCAAAACTATTCATTGATTCGATCCACATCCTGTTCTTGCTCTACTTGCTGCTTTGGTTTGGGGTTTCAACTTCAAAACCTGCAGGATTTGGTCAAAATATCTAGGGCATTAATCAAGGACATCTTTCTGGTGACGTAGCCACTTTGCCCACAAGTGGGCCACTTCTGATTTCCCCCCCCCCTCTGCAGCGGTGGGGATCCCGAAGACAGCAGGGGTGGCATAGCCATTTTGACCACAAGTGGGCCACTTCTCATTTTGCTGCCCGCTCTGCACCAGTGCCAATCTCCGAGACGGCAGGGTTGACGCAGTCATTTTGCCCACAAGTGGGCCACTTTTGATTTTGCCCCCCGCTCTCCAGCGATGGGGACCCCCGAGACGGCAGGGCTGACGTAGCCACCTTGCCCACAAGTGGGCCACTTCTGATTTTGCCCCCCGCTCTGAAGCGGTGGGGATCCCCGACACGAAAGGGGTGACGTAGCGATTTTGACCACAAGTGGGCCACTTCTCATTTTGACCCCCGCTCTGCACCGGTGGGGATCCCCGAGACGGCAGGGTTGACATAGCCATTTTGCCCACAAGTGGGCCACTTCTGATTTTGCCCCCCGCTCTGAAGCGGTGGGGATCCCGGAGACGGCAGGGGTGACGTAGCCATTTTGCCCACAAGTTGGCGACTTGTGATTTTGCCCCCCCGCTCTGCACCGGTGGGGATCCCTGCGACGGCGAGACGGCAGGGGTGACGTACCCACTTTGCCTACAAGGGGGCCACTTCTGATTTTGCCCCCGCTCTGAAGCAATGGGGATCCCCGAGACGGCAAGGGTGACGTAGCCACTTTGCCCACAAGTGGGCCTCTTCTGATTTTGCCCCCCGCTCTGCAGCGGTGGGCATCCCAGAGACAGCAGGGGTGACGTAGCCACTTTGCCCACAAGTGGGCCACTTCTGATTTTGGCCCCCGCTCTGCAGCGGCGGGATCCCCGAGACGGCAGGGCTGACGTAGCCATATTGCCCACAAGGGGGCCACTTTTGATTTTGCCCCCCGCTTTGAAGCGGTAGGGATCCCCGAGACGGCAGGGGTGATGTAGCCATTTTGCCCACTTGTGGGCCACTTCTGATTTTGCCCCCCGCTCTAACGCGGTGGGGATCCTCGAGACGGCAGGGGTGACGTAGCCACTTTGCCCACTTGTGGGCCACTTCTGATTTTGCCCCCCGCTCTAACGCGGTTGGGATCCCCGTGACGGCAGGGGTGACGTAGCCATTTTGCCCACAAGGGGGCCACTTCCGATTCTGCCCTCCTCTCTGACGCGGTGGGGATCCCCGAGACGGCAAGGGTGACGTAGCCATTTTGCCCACAAGTGGGCCACTTCCAATTTTGCCCCCCGCTCTGTCGCGGTCGGAAGGTAAGGAACTCATTGTTCGGGTGAAGGATGCGGCATATTGCTTGATGCGAGCGATCAGCATTGAAAGGGAAAGGTCAAGTTGTGGTACGATGCTCTGGATGATCTAGTGTCCTTCTTTGCCTGCTTCTACAGGACGAGCTCCAAGCGCATGCGGGGGTTGTGACGCAAGGGGAGGAAGTCTTGTTTCTCCCGCCGCACTGGTGTGCGTTGGGTAGAAGCGATGTTCCACGAGCTGGATATTGTGCTAGAGAATTTGCCTGCTGTTATGGAACACCTGCCCGAGTACATTAGTCATGAGGCTGACCTGGGGCGGAGGGAGAAGGCCCAGGGCTTGTTCGATGCACTTTCGCACCCCCTCTTCAAGTTGACGGCGGCCTTTTTTTGCGATCTTTTTGCTATGGTTTGTGCCACAAGCAAGAAAGTTCAAGCGACCAAGGGGGCACGGGTCGCCGCCGTCCAGGTTTTGATGAACGTGATGTGCACACAGCTGTTGCACACCATGCGTCATGTCATTCCAGGGGTGTGGGAGGAATCGTTGGGTGTTGACGTAGGGAGTAGCCTCATCAAGGGTAGCCGGATGAAGTTTCTTCGCAGTTTGATTGAGGACGTGCAGACACGATTCAAGCGAGCTGAGTGGGATTGTAGTGCTAACGTGGAGGATTGGGTTGAGGCAAGCTCGTGTTCGTGTGAGAGAGTGTTTAGCTATGTGACGGCTACGGACTTTGGCCAAACCACAGAGCGCATGTGTGAGACGCTGTGGGTAAGGTGCAATGGGGAGGCACCAGAGGATTGGGGGCCCTTTGAGGTTTTTGATGACCTTTGCAAGACCCCTTTCCGCCCGCGCAAACGGAAGCAAGGGCATGCGGTTGAGGTGGAAGATGGTGGTTTGCTTGGGTTTGCGGCTTTCAAGGATTTGGCATTTTCTTTGGAAGAGGATGGTGAGGCAGAGGTTCAGTTGGACATTCAAGATTTGTGGGTTGTCCCCAAGAGGGCAACACGTGACACCGACATCGGCGATGTGTATGGGGTTGGGTTGGAGGGTGAGGACGAAGACAGTGAGGACGAGGATTTGGAGCAGGCAGGTGCAGTTGCCAGTAGCTCCTCTTCTGACCTTCGCAACCCCTCAGCTGTCCCCTCCACCTGTTCTAAACGTGCCGCGCAGTTGGTGTTTCGGTATGATGTGGATGAGGCGGTGTTGAAGGCAATGGAGAGGGGGAGGTTGCATGAGTGGACTAAAGGTGAGTTTAACGCCATTTCCAGGAAACATGGTTTGAGTGTGAGCGGAGGGAAGGGTGAGCTTATGGAGCGTGTCAGGGTGCACTTCCAGAGGTTGTACCAGCAGTAGGAAGTTTGTTATCAGCTGTGCCACCGGGGATGGAACATTCGGGTGGTCGAATGCTGCATCACTGTATTTGATCAGAAAAAGTATTGCTCTTGTTCATGTTGAATTGTGCAGGGTGTGAGGTAGGGTTCTGATTCTATCATGCAACACATGTGGGGCTAGGATCATATGGTTGTGTGCAGAGACCAATTTGGGGCTAGGGACTCATGGTTGCACAATTGGGAACACCGGGGTGAAGACATGTACTGTCCGCGGGCTCTTTTGAAATTACCTGGTTTTGGAAAAACTTTTTTTTGCGTTAAGGACAGCCCTGAGTTGGCGCATGACTTGGAGGAAGGAATATTGGTACTGCTGTGAAGGGTGATGGAGGTGGCAGGAGATCAGGCTTTGGGATCAGTGAGGTCTGTGCTGCAGGCTCTGGATGCGATGCCGAGAGATAACTTGGAGGAAGAGGATGACGAGAGTAAGAAAAAGTCACTGCCATGTCTTTCTTGGAGGGCTTGATCCAGGCCAAGCCCCCCTTAAAACCCTTTTGTCGATGCTAAGACTAACTTAAGTATTTTTATCTCTCTTTTGAAGCCTAAAGTACCCTTTCTCAAAGTAACTAGGGTTGTAACCCTAGCCCCCCCATGAAGTTCACCCCTACCACTCAATTGAGCAGAGGTACCTTCCTTCATGGAGGATATACCGAAATAAAATAGGCGTTTCATGCTTTAGGCCCTGGTGGTTAATCCTAGTGGTCTCTCATCCCAAGACCCCTATACTCAATTGTTTCTACCACTTATTGTGGTTCTACGTTTTAACTGTTTCTGAATTCAGTTGCTTGGCCAAGTCATTTTCTGTGTTGGCCTGACATCTATGCCCCACATTCCTAACCAGCACCATTTCACCCAAAAGAGTGCACATGAAGTGCCTGATGCTCTCTTTGGAGGCCAGAGTCAGTCCAGTTTTCATATAAAATCTTTTGTCTTATCCATTTGTGATTGAATCTTTGTGTTCATACCTGCATTGTCTATCTGCAGCCCTTCTGTGTTACACTGGATTTCAAAACTATTCATTGATTCGTTCGACATCCTGTTCTTGCTCTACTTGCTGCTTTGGTTTGGGGTTTTCAACTTCAAAACCTGCAGGATTTCATCAAAATATCTAGGGCATTAATCAAGGACATCTTTCCCGTAGCAGAGACAGTTCCTTGTGACCTTTGGAACCGACCCTGAGAAGAAGTGCAGCACACAAAGCTCAACAACAATTTCATCATGTCCACGCCAAGCGTCAGGACCTGGCCCATAAGAACTGTCCAAGTACAAATGGGCAGCATGGCCCACCCTATGAGTGAACCACCTTACCGAGCACCACATCTCAGTGTCGCATCTGGGTCCCAAGGAGATCCAGATCGCAGAAGGGTGGAAGAAAATACAATCCCTACCACCAAGGCCTTAGCGTCCCACGCTGGAGACAGCCTTCATCATCTCCACAGGCGCGTAGCAGCCTCAGTCTCCCCATGCGCCTGTCCGGCACCATCCCCAACAGCGATTGGAGGCCCTGAGGAATACGAGGAACTGAGGAAGAAAATGGATGAATACATCCTCCATGAGGAGTACTACAAATCCATTCGTGGAGAAGATGGGGAGGAGCCATTGGCAGTACACGGATCCAGACCACGTACAGACCTAGGGTCCTACACGCACTCTGGGGCGCCGTCCGACAGAGCCGAGACAGCATCCCTGCCAAGACGACCGAGACCCGAGTATCCAAGAGCATGTTGTCCAACCCAAAGGGCTCCCGAAGTAGGCCCGACTCGAGTTGAGGGACAACATCATCCAAGGCCAACCTACGGTGCCCTGGATCATACGGCCGAACTGCTGGCCAAACTTCTGTCTAGATCAGAAGATCCAGATGTGACAGCCCTATCGGAGGCCATTAAGGCGAAACTGGGTATTGCAGAACCCTTACCCAAGCCAGAGTTGTCCTCCCCCTCCCCCGGACTGAGTACCCTGGCCAAAGATCTTAAGAGATCAAGGGTCTCAAGGCTGTTGCCTAAAGTCACCTGCCCCAGCCCCTTTCACCCCCGTGCCAGGACAGTGCCCATGGCTGAACTACAGGACGTGCCTGTGACAGAGACTGAGAAAAGAGGGCTGTCAGCCCTGGCACCTCTTGCCGGCGTATCACCTTCTGGCCTAACTCCGGGGGGTGGGAAGACGGGCAGACCTATTGCCCAGGCGAACATCCAGCTGGAACTGCCGGAGTTCGACCCCAAAAATCTGCCCCAATGGGCAGAAGAATTTGCTGAGTTTCTTTTGCTGACTGGCCAATCCCATGTGGATGTGCCACCAAATGCTCACTTCTGAAACGCTCATGCAAAAAGAAATTTTTGCAAAAACAGGTGAAACAGATTGAGAAAACCTGTTCCACCTGGGCAGAGGTACTCCAGAGGTTGGAGAAAACGTTCCCAGTCTGTGAGACTGACCTCAGTGTGCGCACACAGATAGAGGAGCTACCTATGCTCCCTGAGTTTCCATCCGCTGCGCGAATCTCTGAATACGTGTGCGACTTGGAGTATCTGTTTTCGCGGATGAACGTGGGCTCCTACGGAGCCACTGAACCCCACCTGTTGCTCATGCGTAAGATCCCGTAACGTACGTGGGATGATTGCCGCTCTACCTCTGAGAGGAAGAGTCGGACCCACTCGTACGATGAACTGGTGGACCTCCTGATTGAGCTAGCTCTTGAGAGGGAGAATGACTCCCACATGGAGAAATTCCTCAACAAGCACTTGGGTCGAGGGGGTAACCCAACCCCCGAACGTGGCGAAGGGAAAGGGGCTGAAAATCCCACTAACGCCAACGAGGGAGGTGGTAAAGGAAGGGGTAACCTACGTGCCATGAATGAGGTTAAACCTGAGGCAGGTACACCCCCTTTGTTCTACTGCAAACCTGTCAATGACAAGGGGGGGCCTTGTCATGCCCCTGACTGCGATCAACGCAGTAGCTGTATGTTGCAGATGAAACAACAGCAGCATACCAAGGATGGGAAAACTGTGACCCATCAGGATCATTTCAGGTGTACCATCACCTGTGGCTATTGTGGCAAACGTCGTCACTACGAAGACGAATGTCAGATAAAGAAACGCGAGAGTGATAAACTCAAGCGTCAGGAGGCCGAACGCCAGAAGACCCAAACACCCACCAAAAGCCCCCAGAATGGGGATAAAGGTGGTAAAGGAGGTGGCAAGGAGGGTGGCAAAAATGGACCCCCTAACCCCCAGAGGCGCTCATCAGCGCCCGTTGCTACCCCCTCTCCTGCTGCTACACCCCCTCCTGCCGCAGGTGATCCCAAGAAGCGCCCCCAGGGGGATAACGCTACCCCTGAGGGGAATAACTCCAAGAAGAGTGTTTCAAAGAGGTGCTTGGCCTGGATGGCCAGGTCCCTCATAGCTGCAGGGGTGGATGTCAAGTTCCCTGATGAGGATTAGCGGGGCGGCTCAGAAGAAGAGGACTTGGTTTTCTGGATCCTCGTGAAAATCGGGGATCAAGTTTTTCGAGCGGTGCTTGACACCGGTGCAACACTTTCCATAGTGGCCCGGCGCCTGCTAAAGACTTTCAAGAAAACTAAGACCGTGGCCATAAGAGTAGGGGATGGGCGTACCATCCATTCCTTGGGGGGGGTCGATGTGACTATATGCCTGGGCGACAAAACCGTGACCCAACACTGCAGAGTGCTGGACACCGACGCCTTTGACATCGTCATTGGTACAGACTTCCTATGAAGAAACCCCCAGGTAAAAATGCTGTCTCTCCAGCGCCCCTATTCTTTGCACTGCGACTTTGGCAGTGGGCTGTTCTCCGTACCTTTGGAGCTGTCAGGACGAAAAGAGTCTGGGCTGCGCTATGCATCCAAGAATAACTATTGTACTGAAAACTACCAATTGGCCCGTCACGTTCTTGAAAATGGACTGGAGGCCCTTCAGGTAAACCTGGATGAGATCCAGGTGGAATTGTTTGCGAGCCAACAACAGCACATCATGCAGTTGTACTGCTCGAAACAACTGAACAATGCTTTCCGTTTCTTCTGGAAAGCAATGGGCCTAGCGTATGCTAACCCTCCCTTCTCCCTGCTCGGGTGGGTTCTAACCAAAATCACTTATGAGGGAGGAAGGGTTGTCATGTGCACCCCTGACTGGGGCTGCTCTGGTGAACATGCTTACTGGCGCCGTATGCGAGATCGAATGACCGTGGGAAGAGTGCACGGGACGAGGTGAAAGCGGCCTACACCAGACACACCGCCCTCCTCCTTCACCGCATGCCCCACAACCACTCACCAGAAGTCCCCGAGGTCACCACAATCCGCCTCCAAGCCGCACAACGGGCCCGCAACACATGCCCGCGCTGGGTACTCCACCAGACGGGCATGCCCACCGACATGAACACGTGCCTGTGGAACCACCTGCAGCTTCTCCTCCCATCCCCACACCACGCCATACTCACCAACCACACGTGCCCAGAGGAAGGGCCTCTAGCGGTCCTCTGCGGGGACCTCCACCATCACCCCAAGGGCACCATCCACACCATAGACCCTGTCGGGGTCTCCATCACCGTAGTATACGTCACCCTCCCCCAAATGCGGGTCCTGCACCACAGCGGGGCACACCACACCCCCTTTCTACAGCTTCCCGAATGGCCTCAATACCGCCTCTTCCACCAGTACCTCACGCAGACGGCGCGAGCAGCGGGACACACTCTGCCGGGAAGCAAAGACATGCAAGCAGTCTACCGAGAGTTCAAAAAGCAACACCCCAGACCCATCCCAGTGACACCGCCCTACGCACCCACCGGCTCGAGTCACAAACCCGTCCCCCCGGTGACGGGCCCAGTCCGACCACTAACCCTACTACTGGCCCCGAATGAGGCCAAACCCACGCAGACCACCGTCATCCACCACGGGGCAAAATGGCGCATACCAAAACACCACATGACCGCCCGAGACCTACCACGGGTCCCCCATGACTCCCAGAGCATGCCACGCACATGTTGGGCCTGTGACCCCGAGGCACCAACCACACCATGGCCCGTACTACACCTCATAGCACGCCACCACACCCACCCCACAACCCACCTACCACCACAGGCCTACGCATGGGTAGCCCCATGGTTCCACCGCACCGACACTAACCCCACGGTAGCGTGGAACCCCGACCACGCGCCCAAATGGCTCTTCACCACTACTGAAGCGGTACCCAGAACCTATGGCCCATGGCCCGCAGGCCTGTGAGCCGTCACACCCGTCTGGAAGCCGTTGACACCGGCTGTCAGCGGGATATCCCTGTTCTCTAATTCGCGGGATCTGGAATCCGATCCTTAACCATTAAATCAATGTAGAATTACCATAACTTTATTGTCCTAGGCGATTTTCGGTCGGAAATCGGTGAAATACCCGATTTCTACCGCGATTTCCAATTGTCGTGAAATCGCCGCAGTCGCGCCGCCTGTCGTCGCCTGTTCCGTGGACTGCATTAGATAATTCTGTAGAACGATCTTTCTTGAAGTTAAGACTGAAACAGTCTTCGAGTGATCCGCAATTTTTTCCTTGATATAACGGATCGCGTCCCAGATTTTTCCCAGAAAATCTGGGCAGCCGAAGGCGCTTTGAACCCCCAAGTGGAATAACAAGGGTTACGAGCGTTCAAGCGCCCAAGGACGAACTAACGTGCCTCATAGGCACTGTGTATGAGGTTTTGCCCCCCATAGTCATAGGATGAGACCAAGGGATCCCAACTCCATAGGCCCAAAGGGTTATTTATTTTGAGTGTTCTCCAAGAAGTGCGCTTTTTCACGTACTTGGCGTCCAAGTACGTGTAGAAGTATGTTGAGTTGGCGTTTTCTCCCTCTTTGCTTGCCTCTACATCCGGGGCATTTCACATGTCTTCCCCGGATAGTGCATATATGATCTCCATATATATATATTGGCAATATACTTTGCGTGCATGCTAAAATTCGGCTTTCCGAAAGGAGGTCGATTTTCGACCAAAGCACTTGCATGCGTGTTAAGGGACCAAAGTTACATTAGAATATAGGCATACTTTGATTCTAGGCCACTAGGTTGGATGTAGAAGGCATGGGTAGGGTTGTATGCCATATTTGGTGTCATATCACGTGCCCATTTGGCGGGTGCACCATTCCAAGACTAACCCGCCAATGGACCCCATATCGCACGAGGCCCTTCATTGTACTCCCAACCAACACTCGCAAGCCTAACCTTCGTGAAGGGACGCTTCAGGAGCACTCCCGAAGCGATGCGTTGCGAGCAAGGTGTGTTTTTTGCAATATTCCATTTTTGCATGTGCCCACTTGGGAGGCAGCGCGCGCGACCTTCCAAAGCGCCCCAAGTGGAGCACATAGGTGGAATCAAAGGTGATTGGTGTCAAGTCATTGTGTTTAGAAGGATTGGTCGATTACTCAATCCAAGCCGAAGATATTATAATATATTTGTGCGCCTTTCAAGGCACTTTTGGGTTTTTTTCGCCAATATTGCTGTTTTTTGCCCGTCATGATGTCAAGTGGCGACCGTGTATCTCAACGTTGCGCTCAATTGACATCATGACTTAGTTATGTTATGAGGCTACATACTTCGGTGCCCAACATATCTTGGACCCGGCGATTAACTCCTCTTGGGCTCGGCATACCGTGGCCGCCATGTTGGCAATTTGGGACGATCCCAAATCATGGGCTCACTTGGCGACCCTGCGATTCCCAAAACCGGAGGGGTTGGGCGATGCCCAAAAGATATGTTGGACGCATATGACTTGATACCAATCCTATGGCACACTCCCGTCCAAGTCGGGCATGTGCGTCATTTGCCCCAACCATGAGTGTGCGCATTTTCGGCCATTTTGAGCAATTTTCCACATTCTCTGCCCGCCGTGCACCATGTTCAGCCCCCTCGTGCACGCCGGACGCATGGACCAATGGGCCATATATGACATGGGTGTTATGGACATTGGTCCCCATGGTTCACATACCACGTGGGCGAAGCGGAGCAACCTTCGTTAAGGTGCTAGCCCAAGGTGAGTGTGGACAATTTTTCCATTTTGGCATTTGTGGACCCAATTGGGATTGTCACCACGCCGAGTGGCATGGAGATCTTTGAGAGCTAAGGGCATGGAAGTCTCCGTTGGACTCCTGAAGAGGTTGGGGGGAGGGCAACCTCCAAGCTTCCCTTGGCATGCACGACCCCAATCCCATGAAATTCAAAACTTCCTCTTGTTTTCTTGCTGATCTTCCATCAGTTTGGGTTTCTCCAAAGAATTCTGTGATCCTTGCCTCAGCCATGACACAATCTGGCGTCCTAGGCAAAGAGATGAAGGTATATGTAGACAACATAAACATGTAGACAAGTAATATGTATATTGAAGCGGTACCCAGAACCCCATGGCCAGGTTACGGCATACAACCGGTCTCCGGTCCACTAACCCCATGTACGGCGTGTTCCGTGCCGTAAAGCCCCGCATCGGCAACCGATGCACCGCCAGCGGAGATTTGTGTATCAGAATATCAGGAATCAACAGGGTTTTATTTTCATATTGTTTCCGTCAATTTTTACGCTTCTGTTCGGATATTCACTATTTTGACTGCTGGCGGTTGGATCGCGAATTTACCGTAACCGCCAGTTTAACTGTTTATAATGGAAATTTTAACGCAATCCGTCACGAAGGCTCCAAAGTCGCCAGGAACTGCATGGATGCTTCCGCAATTTTCACAATTAATACTCGCAACCTTAATCCGAATTTTTCAGGATGTCGAAATCGGATTTTCGACTTCGACATCCCCGCACTTGATTTGACCTCCTTCGAGTGGACCTACGTGCTTCCCTATGCACGAATCAACTTTCCTTTTCTCTTGCCCCCCATTTGTCTCAAAGATATGGGCAAAACAAAGTTGATTCGTGAGGCCACTTGTGAAGGTCATATCTCGTGTTGTTTGCGAGGAATGACAATAAGAAAACGTGGGATGTATTCACAATACTCCCGACGTAATTTAGGAAGCATCATATGCCTTGCGTTTCCACACGTGCGCGCTAGTGTAATGGATCATGGTCAAGAGGGTAGAGTTTGCGTTATAACTCTTGGGCCATGACATTGCGTGCGTTAAGATAACTTTCGAGTGTAGCGCGCAAGTGTTGGTGTTGCATAGGAACTCTCCTTGAGTTCCTATGAGCGATTGACACAAAGTTATGCCCTTGGAGGGGCATGACATATCGTGGTGGGAGATACCTTTTTGGGCAATATGTGGTATGTGCCATGTGTTGTGTTGCGTGCCCATTTGGCGGGTCCATTGCTCCAAGCCGAACCCGCCAATGGACCTCATATTGTGCAAGCCCCTTCTCCATACTCCCTACGGTCAATTGCATGCCTAACCTTCGTGAAGGGAAGCTTGTGTGGTGATCCCGAAGCGATGCGTTGGGAGCAAGGTGTGTGTTTTACAATTTTCCATATTTTCATGTGCCCACTTGGGAAGTAGCGCTCGTAACCTTTCAAGGCGCCCCAAGTGGAGCACATATGTGGGATCGAAGGTCAATGGTGTCAAGTCATTGTGTTTAGAAGGATTAAGTGATTGCACGATCCAAGCCGGAGATATTATAATATAATTGTAGACCTTTCAAGGCACTTTTGTGTGTCATTGTGCCAATTTTGCCATTTTTGGCTCGTCATGATGTCAAGTGGCGACCGTGTATCTCAACGTTGCGCTCAATTGACATCATGACCTAAGTATGTTATGAGGGTACATACTTCGGTAGCCAACATATCTTGGACCCGGCGAATAACTCCTCTTAGGCTTGGCATACCGTGGCCGCCATGTTGGCGATTTGGGACTATCCCAAATCATGGGCTCACTTGGCGACCCTGCCATTCCCAATACCGGAGGAGTTGGGCGACGCCCAAAAGATATGTTGGACCAACATGACTTGATACCCATCCTATGGCACACTCCGGTCCGAGTCGGGCATGTGCCTCATTTGCCTTAACCATGAGTGTGCGCATTTTTGGCCATTTTGAGCAATTTTCCACTTTTGCTGCCCGCCGTGCACTATGTTCTAACCCTCGTGCACGCCGGACGCATGGACCAATGGACCATATATGACATGGGTGTTATGGGCAATGGTCCCCATGGTCCACACACCACGTGGGCGAAGCGGAGCCGCCTTCGTTAAGGCGCTAGGCCAAATTGAGTATGGGCAATTTTGCCATTTTGGCATTTGTGGACCCAATTGGGATCGTCACCACGCCAAGCAGCATGGAGATCTATGAGAGCCAAAGGCATGGGAGTCTCTGTTGGACTCCCGGTGGATCGCGTATGGAATGGCGGATCCGATCTCCAAGCCGGCGTGGAGATATACTATTGGGAGCACACCAAATTTTGGCTCATTTCAAGCAGCCAAAATGACCCAATTTTGGGACCCCAATTTCCCCCTTCCGTGTGGTCAATTGGCGGCCCCATTTCTCTAAGCCCATAGGGGGCCCGGACCTAAATTCAAGTTGTACACTCAGATATGAGTCCTAGGTCCTGCCTCCCACCCTGTGAGCCATTGGCCTTACCTTGGCCGGGCGAGCCACGCGTGGGAATGACGCCAATTTTGGTGATTTTGGCATCATGACCCCACTTGACTCATCCGTGTTGCCCTGATGCCGGGACCTCAGAGGGAACCAGGTTGGGTGAGGGCTCCAGGGAGTTCGTACTCGAAGGGCATAGGGTCAGTTGCCTCGTCCCTACCTCTGGCGGGTCCGGACGAGGGGTCAATTTTGGAGTCTTTCAAGCTAATTTCAGTTTGGGCTGAAACAGCCCATTTTCAGCTACGAACTCTTGAGGGATAATGGCGGGGCCATATCTCTGGCTCAGAGTGGAGTTGGGACCTGCCGTTAAGGGAGCATAGGGAGCCACTGTCGGTTGACCTCGGAGCTCATTGGTTCCCAGGAACTCGCCTGTGGCTGGGCGGGACACCTCCCCTATTGGCAGGGTTTCAGGGTCCGGACTGAGCAGGGCATGGGTTGTGTTTGAGCCCCCGCCCCCATCAGCCACTGAGAGGGTCGGACCTGGGATTGGGATACGAGTTGGGACTGAGTGTCTATGGTCCTGTGATGCCCGTACCCCAGTCCAGTCTTGACCCCATGTGTACATATCCTGATGTGTTGTTGTACATACTTTTGTTCCCTCTTTGCAGAGTGGCAAGGATTCTGAAACGCTTTGTCACATGACACAGGCGTATTGATGCCCTTGTGAGCGTAGTGCCTTGCCTGCCTGCTCACCTGTGCGTGTCACCGCAGCGTCCCGTGGCCGGCCCCCCACGGGAACGCGTCAAAAGCGTTTCACCGCCGCGGGGTTACCCAGCCCTCGCGTGCCACTCGGGGCCACCAACCCCGAGCAGCGCGTCGCAGCAGCGCGGCGCAGCTCGCAGCTCGCAGCGCAGCGCAGCGTCTCGCAGCGCAGCGCAGCAGCTCGCAGCGCCACTCAGCGACAGCGCCGAGTTCGTCACGGAGCCCGCAGCGCCGTCCAGAGCATCGCCCTGACCGCGCAGCGCCCGTGGAAGAGGTGCACAAACCAGGACTCCTGCATCAGCCCCATCGGCCGACCCGGAGTCCCATCGGCCGACCAGCAAGGCCGCGTCAACCACCTCCACAACCACCGGCTGACCAGCACCAGCCGCACTTCCAATCCAGTGCTACAGCACCCTCCTCAACAACCACAACCAGTTCGTTGAGTTGAACGAGTGCACATCAAGGACCTCAAGACCAACTACACCCCCGCTGCCATGGTGAATTGGCAAGAAGCGGGTAGGAGGTGGCCGCAGCCCCACCCCCATGTGGCGCGCCTGCTGAGCGGATTGCTGTGGGACCAGCAATACCGCTACAGCAATCCCCAGTGCGAAGGCGGCATGCCCGGGAGCTTCGAGCTCCGGGAGGACATGGGGGAGGACCGCCTGCGGGCAGTGGAGGAGTGGCTGCGGGCGGAAGGGTACGAGTACCGCTTCCGCCGCAAGCGCTGGAGGACGTGGACCCGGCCGGACAGGCCCGGCGAAGGGCTGCGCCCCGACGGGATTGAGGAGGACGAGGACCCCAACGCCTACCCGTCGGGCGCCTCGATCAACGTCTCCCTGTGGGACGTGATCGAGAAGAAGTTCCCGGAACCGGGGAGCCAGCGCAGGCTGCAGGGCAGCGGCAGCGCGTCTCCGGCGACGGAGAAGCGGTCCGCCGGGGACAAGAAGCGGGACCGGAAGTGGCGGGAGTACCAGGAGTCCCTGGCCGCCGAAGCCGCCCAAGGCGCCAAGGGCGGAACCCCAGCCCCCAGTCCCCAACGGGCCAATGGTGGTCACCACCCCGGCTCCACCACCCTTGGCGACTACATCCAAGTCGCCAAGCAGACCCAGGCCAAGCCCCGTCCGCTGCTCCTGAGGGCCCGGCAGGCCCCAGCAGGCCCCAGCAGCGACGTGGAGTCGGCCCACCGCGGGAGGATGCCGGCCGACCAGGCCAGCTCCAGCAGCAGCGTCGCTCCCGAAAGGGACGTGGCGCGCGCCTGTGAGCGCGCCTGTGGTGTGCCCTGCAACCGTCGGGTTGCCCGGCAACGGGCCAGGCAGTACAGCGCTGCCGTGGAGGGCGCCGCCGGCATCGCCCAGGAGGAGGCTGCGGAGTGGGCGCATGGCATGGCCATCCACACCCAGACCGTGGCGGCCATTGCGGCCGGACTCACGGCCGTAGCCGCCCATGGGCCAGCGACTGCCCAGGTCAACGGTGAGTTGGCGGCAGCCGACGAGGAAGCCCGCCTGACGCAGGAGGCCATTGCCTGCAAGGAGGCCGAGGTGAAGGCGCTGGAAGAGGCGCTTGCCCAAGAGAGGGCAAAGAAGGAGGCGGAGGAAAGGGCCCACGCCGAAGCGACGGCTAAGGCCCAGGAGGACGCCGCCAAGAAGGAAGCCATCGAGGCCGCGCGACGGAAGGTCGCTGAGGAGAAGGCCAAGACGGAAGCGGAGCTGGCAGCGTTGGAAGCGCAGAAGGCGCGGCTGCTGCAGGCCCGGGAAGCCGAGGCGGCTCGTGCTCGGGAGGAAGCCGAGGCGCGAGCTGCCGCAGCCACCGCCGCCGCAATGGAGGAGGCAGAGGCCAAACTCCGCCGTGAGACTCCCCCGGGAGCATCACGAGTGGAGACCCTTCGAAAGCTTTTCGAAGGGGAGGCCTCCTCCAGGATGGCGCTGGATGAGGCCGACACGGGCAGCAGTGGGAGCAGTGGCACCACCGCCCGTCGACGGAGGAAGGGCAAGGGGAAGACCCCCGAGAGGCCGCGGAGGCCAGCGGGTGGGCACCCCCACGACAGTGACCCCTTCTTCACCGCCAGTGACGGGGATGAACGAGGCCGTCGACATCGCCAAGTGGTGGCTTGGACGGGCGGAGGCGGCGGAGACGTTCCCATGGAACCGGAAGGTGAGGATGAGGATCTCCCTCCTCCCTACCGGAGCTCGGAGTCCTCCGTGACCGAGACGCCCAGGTGGGGCGACATGGACGAGGATGACGACATGGAGTTTGGCATCACGAGGAAGCGCCCATCCTCGGACCCACCGAGGCGACCCGGCGGAGACCCACCGGGACCCCCTGGCGGAGGACCATCAGGACCCCCTGGAGGACGCCCACCAAGTGGACCCCCTGGAGACGGACCAACGGGCGGGGGAGGACCCCCTGGACCGGGCGGACCCGGCGGAGGCCCTCCTGGAGGACCCCCTGGGGACCCCGACGACCCACCAGGGAACGGCGACCCGGATACCACCTGGCGGTGGATTGTCTACCTCCGCAGGAGGGTCTTTGCCCTCGAGTGCGAGGTAGACACGGGCAAGGTCGAGATGGCTCGCATCTCCGGGGTCGCCGCGCGCGCGCAGAAGGACCTGGACATCGCCAGGGCCGAGACCAAGTCGCTGACCAACGTCGTCAGCGGCCTGCAGGAGAGGCTGGACGCGCTGGAAGCCCGTGGGAGCGTCGGCAGCGACCACCCACCCCTGGAGTCTGGCTCGTCGGACGACGGCTGGGGACCCGGACCAGGTCCAGGCAGACCCCACGCCCCCGGCGGAGCCCCCAGGAGTCGCCCCAGCGCCAGTGCCCCCTCTCTCACCGCCCCCTCTCACCACGGCGCGGGCCGCCGCAACGAGCGCGTGCCGCCCGGCAGTGGCAGTGAGGAATGGCGCGATGAGTGGCTCAGCGCGGACTACCACAACCGCCGTGCTCCACCGCGGACGCCTGTACGCCCCTGACGCCCGCCACCAGCCCCGGTGCCAATCCCCAGGGCTGGAGGACGTTATGGTGGACTCAGGGATGAGGTCCCCAGAGGAGACGTGGAGTGGGATGTCGGCGAGGGTGAGGACCTGGACCTGGACCTGGACCTGGAGGAGTTCGACATCAGCCCGCCGCGTGGTGTACGACGGGAGGCCGCTGAACACAGCCGCCGGCGCCGTGATGAGGATGCGTACATGGATGCAGTACGGCGTGAACATTTTGGTTCAGCGTACGTGGAGGAACCGCGGCGTAGCCACAGGGACTCCATGGAGGAGATGGACGTGGCGGCCGTGGGAGTCCGTGGGCGAGGCCGATGGGAACCTCGGTCGACCTCGCGGCCGGCGTTCATGGTCTCTAAGGCCGCGGACGCCGCCGTGTGGGAAGACTTGAAGGACATCAAGCCCCCCATGTACGATGGCAACCCCCTCAACCTCGACCGCTTCTTGGAGAAGCTGGACGATTGGGGGCTGACCGTCACTGAAGACCTACCTCCCGCGGATGCGGAGAGATATGTCTTCAAACGGTTCAGGTACCGCCTGCCGGAAGTGCTCGGCGAGCTATACTTCGTGGCGACCAAGGAGGGGAAAATCAAGACCCTCAAGGACGCCAAGAAGTGGCTCAACGAGCAGGAGCGGGTCGACGCTCCGCAGGTGGCTGCCAAGCGCTGGAAGTCCATCAAGCTTGAGCATGATGGACGGGAGATCCGCCTACGGGACTGGCGTGACTTCCGAGGGAAATACACCCTCTTCCGCCGCAATGTGGAGGATTGGAACGAGGGTGACGAGCAGGCTCGCCTGCTCTCCATGCTGCCGGAAGCATGGATCAAGAGGGTCACCAAGGAGGAATCCAAGAGGGCCAAGTCCCACCACACGGTCAAGATGATGCTCCCCAAGGAGTATCATACGAACGTGGTGTCTTGGGCGAAGAAGAACGTGGCCCGGGATGTCAAACGGCACTCCCTGCCGAACGCCCTTCTCATCACCGTCTCGGGCGATCGCGAGAAGACCGCGATGTGGCGCCTTGACGATTGTGAGTTGAGCGGCCAGACCATCCGTCTGCAGCCCATCCTGGCGCGGATGCGCTGCGACGAGATCCTGGAGTGGGTTGGCGAGGAAGTACTCAAGGAGTACCGAAACCTCCACCACACCCGCGGGTTGAGGCCCGGCGACCGCGACGTCAACTACGTTGGCGAGGGACCTGGCGGGGAATCTGCCATGGACCCAGCGGGAGCCGGCGGCGATGAGACTCTCGTCGACGATGACGACGACGATGAGCCCGCCGAAGTGGCCGTTTGTGCCTTCGTGGCCAAGAACCTGAACACGGGGAGCAAGCCGGGAAACTGGAAGCCCCTGCAGCAGGGTTGGAGGAAGCAGGAGAAGAGGGACCCTCGCCGCATTGGCGACCCTCCGCTGTCCTTTGGGGAGTTCATACGAGCTCACCCGCAGGGCTGTTTCGTGTGTTATGGGAGGAAGAAAGGCTTCAACCATGACCACCGAACATGCCCCGTCCACAAGGCCGACACGGAGGCTTACAAGAAGGCGCACGGGTCGAAGAAGCGTGCGCCCGCGGGTATCCGGGAAGCCAAAATGGAGGTCGACAAGGACGAGCTGGCCAAGCTGATGTCGTCGGTGGGGACCGAGTTGGCCAAGGAGATCCAGGAGATCAAGCGGAACTGGGTCCCCAGGTCGGACAACAAGAACAAGGAGAACAACCAGAATGACCAGAACAAGGACAAGGACAAGAAGGGTAAAGGAGGAGGTAAAGGGGGAAGAAAGAAGGGCGTCAACGACGTTGAGGCCGAGGAGAACACCCCCTCTTCCACAACCGACGCCCCCTAGCGGAGCCCCTGCAGCCAAGGGCCCCAGCTAGGGCGGTCGCAGGATGGTGACGTGGGAAGCGCCGAACCATCCCAGTCGGGAGTCGATAAGCACAAGGGGACAGCCGCGGGCGGAAGGCCCGGTCCGGCGCCCAGTCGCGGAGGCGGGGTGAGGGCAAGTGAAGGCACGAACCCTTGCACCCGTCCGTCCTTCGCGACCAAGAATGTGTTTGATGTACTACAGGATCTATCCGAGAGTATCGAAGGATCACCCGGACCGCAGCTGGATGCTGCAGATGGGCAGCCTGAGCCCATTGTCCACGACCTGCACCAGTCGCTTGTGGAGCTTCTGGAACGGCCGGAGATCCTGAGTTTGCACGCCGTGCGCCGTGTCGGTCGCGAGCGGCAGTTGCATCTTAAGGTCCGTGCCTTATGCGGGGAAGTGGAAAAGGTTTTCGACGTGTTGGTCGACACGGGAGCTCAGGTCAGCTTGGTCAAGGCTGGCCTACTTCCACCAGAGTGTCTCACCGACAGTCGGAAACCTGTCAAGCTGAAGGTGGCGAACGGCCAGTACATGGTGGGAGGCACGAAGGAAGCGGCCATTGGGCTGCAGTTCGTGAACCATCGTGAGCTGAGCCGCCCAGACCTCGGCAAGGAAATCCTCCTGCACGGTCGCTTCTACGAGGCCGAGATGGACTGGGACATGATCGTCGGGTACGACTTCATGATGGAGACGGACTCCGGCGTCCTCCCGGCCCAGGCCTCCATGACCCTGTACCAGGACGACCAGCTCTCGTGGCTCTCGTCACCTGAGCACCATGTGGAATGCCAATGGATCCACCCCGAACGCAATCAGCTCGAAGTGGCCGCGCTGGACACTGAGCCCACTGGGCCAGCAAACCAGGAGTACGGCGTAAGGCCGGAAGTGGCGAGCCGAGTGGTCGTGGACCTGGGAGCGTCGGATCTGGCCCTGGATGCGTTCTCTTCAGGAACCTCCGCCCATCTGCGGGTGTGTGAGAAGTACTGGAGCGCCCAGGACTCCGCGTGGAAGAAGCACTGGGGTCCGCATCAGGGACTGATGTGGATCCATTGCCCCCGTTGGGACATTCCAAGAGCGATAGCGAAGATTCGCAAGGACCGTTCCAAGGCAGTGCTGGTTGTTCCTATGGGATGCACCGAGGAGGAAAGTACCCGACATTGGGTAGCCTCATTGACCAACATGACCTTAAACAAGGTCGTCCTACCGGCTGGAGAGAGTGTCTATCAGGACGCTAAGGGACAGCCCATGCCACCCCAGAGATGGCCAACGGAATTCCACTATGTGGATGGGGGCCTTGATCAGGCCGACACCACGGACTTCGTGTGTGTCAACCGTATCATAGCAGAGCCTTGGAGGCAATGCTTTGCGGTTCCCCCTGTTGACATCGAAGAATCGGACTCCGAAGACCCCCTCACCGAAGAGGAGTGGGATCTGGTTCAGGGGTATATGGATCAGCCCTTTCACGACTGGGGAAACCAGCGTGAGGGCAAAGGCCAGGACAAAGCCTGGTGGGAAGTGGATTCAATCGTCTCTGGTTCCTATGACGGGAATACCTTCGTACAGAGGGTGCTGGATCACATGTCCAGCCAAGACGAGCCGCCTGGCGGTAACCCACCCACCTACGGCGATCTGTTCCGAGGCAAGACCAGAGATGGCCCTTTGGGCCACCTGGGAAGACCACCTGAGCCGAAAGCGAGCGGAGTAGCTACCCCTCAAGTAAGCTCCGTGGTTCAAGTGCCCGGAAAAGCCAAGGCGGAGTCCGATGACTGCCCCAAGATCCAGGCGTTGAGGGCCAGGCTGAAGCAGAAGTATGGCGAGACATTCTTCAGCGGAAAACCTGTGTTCCCCCCACCGGTGCGTGGACCGTATGGCGAGGCCAAGATACGACTGAAGCAGGACCCCCGTGTGTATCGTCACCGGGAGTTTGCCCTGAGGGGCGAGAGGAAAGAGGCCATGGAGAAGATCCTCCGTGACTTCATCCAGAGAGGCTGGCTTGAGCCGTGCCACTCCGAGTGGGCCTCTCCCTGTTTCGTCGTCCCCAAGAAGGTTGCCGGTGAGTGGCGGCTCGTGGTCGACTACCGCGGCCTGAACGCCCAAACGCAGCACGACAGCTATACGCTGCCCCTCATAGAGGACATGCTGCAAAAGCAACACCGGCGGAGGATCTTCACGGTGATTGACCTGAAACATGGTTATCATCAGATGCGTCTCGCCGAGGAGTCCCGTGCCTGCACAGCCATGAGCACCCCACTTGGACCTCTCCAGTGGAAGGTGATGCCCATGGGCGTTACCAACGGCAATGCGGCTTTTCAGCGGATGCTGGAGAACCTGCTTGAGCCGGTGCGCGACTGTGCGGACCCCTTCGTGGACGACGTGATCATCGCGTCCGGGGACCCCAGCATGAGCTACGAGGAGCTCCTGGAGGCACACGAGAGGGACGTCACTCGAGTGCTGGACCTTCTGGTTCGGCACAAACTCACGGGCAGCAGTGACAAGGCCACCATTGCGGTAAGCGAGGTGGTCTTCGCTGGCCACGTAGTTGGGAACGGGCAGCGAAAGCCCATACCTGGCAAAGTGGCCGCGATTGAGCACTGGGAAAAGCCCAAAACGGTCTCTGAGCTACGGGCGTATCTGGGGTTCTGCAATTACTACTCGGGGTATATCAAGATGTATGCCGAGTATGCAGCCCCCATGACGACCATGCTCAAGGGCAACCGAGAGGAGACCAAGAAGGGGTCCAAGAAGGCTCTGGTCTGGACTGAAGAGTCCGACCGTGCCTTTGAGGGGATGAAGCAGGCGCTGCTATCCGCAGTGGGTCTGCACCTCGTGGATCCCGACCGAGGGTTCGTCCTACGCACCGACGCTTCCGACTACGCCATTGGCGCTGTGTTGGAGCAAGTGCTTGACGACGGGAGGCACGTGCCCGTGGCCTTCTGGAGCCGAGTCCTGGCGGAAGGCCAGAGACGGACGTGGACGCCCCGTGAAAAGGAGGCGTATGCCATCGTCATGGCTCTCAGGAAATGGGCTGGGTACATAGCCCTCCATCCCGTCACCGTCTGCACCGACCATCAGAGTCTGCAGTCGTGGCACAAGGAGCACGTGGACACCCCCTCAGGTCCCGCCTCCCGACGGGCAAGATGGCATGAGACCTTGGCCAAGTTCGACCTTACGGTTGTTTACATTCCTGGAAAGGATAACACCGTGGCGGACTGTCTCAGTAGGTGCGCCTATCCAGCCAGCAAGGGCATGCAGGATATCTCTGCCCATGGCGACGAGGCTGAGACCGCTGAAGCCAAGAGGATCATCGAAATGGAGCGCCTGATGGAGGAGGAGGGTGCCAAATGCTTCGTCGTCATGGCCGCAGATGCCCCCCTCGCTTCGAGGGTGAGCAGAACGGTCAGTGTACTCGCCCCTGTGGGTGCCGCGGGCGGAAGGCCCGGTCCGGCACCCCCTGTGGGAACCGAGTCCGACAAGCACCTCTTCCCAGAGTCTTGCCTCCAGGACGACTGGACCGACGACTACGCCACGTCTGAGGCCTTTGCGGCCGAATATAGGGCTGTGACCGACCCTGACGACGGGCAGAAGTGGCCGAAGGGGCTGACTGAGGAAGATGGCAAGCTCTACCGGAATGGTAAGCTGCTAGTCCCAGAGTCCCGGGTGCTCGAGCTGTGTGAAGCTTGGCACCACCACATGCTGCACCCAGGGGTCAAGAAGCAAGCCCTAGACATGCAGCGTCGGTTCGAGATCGACCATATCGTTCTCTACACCGCCATCAAGAAGGTCAGGAAGGGTTGCTCGGTCTGCCAGGCCTGCAATCCCGATAACCGGAACGTCAAGGGGGAACCCCAATGGACCCCGGTTCCTGACCAGCCCATGGAGAGCGTGGCCATGGACGTCTTCTCCATGCCCGAAGTGCACATTGGCAAGGAGACCTTTGACTGTGTGGTTCTCTGTGTGGACCGCCACAGCGGCTACGTTGTAGCCGTTCCGGCACGCAAAAAGGGGTTGCTTGCCAAGGAAGTGGCAGTCATGATGATTCGTCATTGGCTGACCGTCTTTGACATCCCCCGCACCATTTGCAGTGACCGAGGGCCCCAGTTTACTGGTGGCTGGTTCAAGGCTATGTGTTCCCTCATGGGGATACGTCATGCCAAGAGCGTCGCCTATCTCAGCCGGTCTAACGGCCGTGCTGAAGTGGCTGGACGGCAGCTGTTCGAGAAGCTGCGCAAGATCCACATCACCAATCCACGGCGGAACTGGTTCGAGGAGATGTGGCCTGCTCTGAAGGCCCATCATGACACCCCCACTCCGGGCGGTTTGTCCCCTCACCAGATTCTGTTTGGCAGGGACCCCCTGGGTAGGGGACTTCCCTTGTCTGGTGATGGCATGGCTATGGATGCCAAGGAGTTCTTCGCGCGGCAAGAGCAAACGGCGCGGGACATCCGCCAGCAGCTTGAGAAGGAGCATGCTGAGCGTCAGAAGTCCGCCCCGAGCTCGACAGCGCAGAAGTTCAGGGTGGGAGACCCGGTGTGGGTGATCAGACCCCGCCCCATGGGCACCCACCGCACCAAGACCTGGTTCACACCCGGCGAGGTGGTCCGCAGGATTGGTGAGGACACCTACCGCGTCAAGGTGGGTCACGGACAGTTCCGGGAGCGCCACGAGAGTCAACTCCGTGTGCGGGAACCCGACCTCCGTGGCCGACATGTGTCCCTGGACTACGCCAAACATGAGGCCGATTCAGACGACGACTATGCTGAGCAGGACGACTATACCGTCGAGAATATCCTGGCTCAGCGTCCGAAGGCCTCGGCACCCGGAGGTCTGGAGTTCAAGGTTCGTTGGCGAGGCTATGGGCCGTCCCACGACACCTGGGAACCCGTCTTCTCATTTGTGCCGCGGGTCAATACTCCCTTCATGGAGTACATCCGCAAGCACAAGACCAAGATCCACGTTTCGGACTTGGCAGCACTCACCCGGGCGATTGCAGCCAGGGGTGCCTGATCAGCGCCCTGGGCTCTCCCCTGATGTGTTGTGAGCGCTTGTGAGGCCGACGAATCGTCCCTCACTTGCTTGCTCTCTTCCATCTTTCGGTGACAGAGTGGCCATATACCCCCCCCTGCTGAATCCAGAGGAGGATGGCCCCTCTCTTCTTCTACTCGTCACTCCCCCCCCTGCTGAATCCTTGGGAAACCAGGTAGGGCGACTGACCTTCATAATTCTGAGCTCTTGGGGCCTTGAAGCCCATACGACGTTGCGCAACGGATGCCGCTGTCATCGGCATTGCAATTTTTGAGTGTGTGGTCTGGTTCCATGGCACCTGCGGAATCCAGACCAGTCGACGTGTGTCTCGAGACTATATATGCCTGAACTCAGGCGTTGTCCTGTCCATCCTCCTGCATTTACCTTATCCTGACCGTGGCGTGGTTTGGCACTCTGTCCAGAGTGTGTTTACACGCCTATTTACCCAGATTATTGCTTGTTTTTCTGCCCTCCAGGATATGTGCATCTGTATGTTAAGTGTCATCAGCCCATCGCTGAGAGATGGACTGTTTTTCACCACGAATCGGGATACAGAGGCGCCTTGAGCCGCCGTGTACATGTTCATACGGCCTGGTCCAGCCTGGACCAGTACTTGAATACAGATTCCACTGTTTGAGTGCCCGTGATACCGTGTTGCCCTATTTGCTGTGTATGTGGAGATCCTGATGGCGCCAGGCGGGAAGCCCAGTTGCCTGACTACACTCCCAGCGGTTCGCCACTGTCAGTCCCAGTGTGAGCCTACCGATTCGCAGACGCACTTGCATTCGGATGGCGGCCTCCGGTGCTCCTGACCTCGGTCAGTCTGCCTGGGAAACTGGTGGTTTGAGGAGTCGACGCCTCCGCCCACACTGCATGAGGACTCCCTCATGTATGGCCTTCGTGGCAGTAGGGCGAGGGAAAAGACGGCCTTGATGCCCGATCCCTTCAGGAGGAGTTCCCTTACGATCTGGGGTTCGTAAGGAGTTCGACTATGGCACTCTGGACTCGCGTCATATGGATATGGACATGGTGCGCCCGAGGAAGGACCCGTGGGGACTCTCCCCAGTCGGCGGGCCTTGGGAAGCTTGGGGTAGCCTGATGGATCTTTGTGGTCGCTGTCGACTTGTGGGACCACCTCGGTCGTCGTGTGTCGCCTATGTTGGCCGTGTATGCCACTGCCACTGTGGTGGTGACCGTAGCAGCCGGCACCCGGTGCGCCTGGTATGGGTTAACGGGTCCTTTGGATGCCGAACAATCGCCGCCAGGACCCGGGACTTGATACTTGATACTATACATGTGCTACGAGCTGTTACAGCAGCATACCTATCCCACTGTGGGATACCTATCTTACTGTGACTTACTGAGGTGAGGAGGTGACACCCCCCCCCCCCTTCAGGAAGTGGTCCTGGGTACCCGCTGCCATGCTTGGGTGTTATCGAGCCCCCCCCAGGGTTTGCTCTAAGGAGGGGGGTGAAGCGGTACCCAGAACCCCATGGCCAGGTTACGGCATACAACCGGTCTCCGGTCCACTAACCCCATGTACGGCGTGTTCCGTGCCGTAAAGCCCCGCATCGGCAACCGATGCACCGCCAGCGGAGATTTGTGTATCAGAATATCAGGAATCAACAGGGTTTTATTTTCATATTGTTTCCGTCAATTTTTACGCTTCCGTTCGGATATTCACTATTTTGACTGCTGGCGGTTGGATCGCGAATTTACCGTAACCGCCAGTTTAACTGTTTATAATGGAAATTTTAACGCAATCCGTCACGAAGGCTCCAAAGTCGCCAGGAACTGCATGGATGCTTCCGCAATTTTCACAATTAATACTCGCAACCTTAATCCGAATTTTTCAGGATGTCGAAATCGGATTTTCGACTTCGACATCCCCGCACTTGATTTGACCTCCTTCGAGTGGACCTACGTGCTTCCCTATGCACGAATCAACTTTCCTTTTCTCTTGCCCCCCATTTGTCTCAAAGATATGGGCAAAACAAAGTTGATTCGTGAGGCCACTTGTGAAGATCATATCTCGTGTTGTTTGCGAGGAATGACAATAAGAAAACGTGGGATGTATTCACAATACTCCCGACGTAATTTAGGAAGCATCATATGCCTTGCGTTTCCACACGTGCGCGCTAGTGTAATGGATCATGGTCAAGAGGGTAGAGTTTGCGTTATAACTCTTGGGCCATGACATTGCGTGCGTTAAGATAACTTTCGAGTGTAGCGCGCAAGTGTTGGTGTTGCATAGGAACTCTCCTGGAGTTCCTATGAGCGATTGACACAAAGTTATGCCCTTGGAGGGGCATGACATATCGTGGTGGGAGATACCTTTTTGGGCAATATGTGGTATGTGCCATGTGTTGTGTTGCGTGCCCATTTGGCGGGTCCATTGCTCCAAGCCGAACCCGCCAATGGACCTCATATTGTGCAAGCCCCTTCTCCATACTCCCTACGGTCAATTGCATGCCTAACCTTCGTGAAGGGAAGCTTGTGTGGTGATCCCGAAGCGATGCGTTGGGAGCAAGGTGTGTGTTTTACAATTTTCCATATTTTCATGTGCCCACTTGGGAAGTAGCGCTCGTAACCTTTCAAGGCGCCCCAAGTGGAGCACATATGTGGGATCGAAGGTCAATGGTGTCAAGTCATTGTGTTTAGAAGGATTAAGTGATTGCACGATCCAAGCCGGAGATATTATAATATAATTGTAGACCTTTCAAGGCACTTTTGTGTGTCATTGTGCCAATTTTGCCATTTTTGGCTCGTCATGATGTCAAGTGGCGACCGTGTATCTCAACGTTGCGCTCAATTGACATCATGACCTAAGTATGTTATGAGGGTACATACTTCGGTAGCCAACATATCTTGGACCCGGCGAATAACTCCTCTTAGGCTTGGCATACCATGGCCGCCATGTTGGCGATTTGGGACTATCCCAAATCATGGGCTCACTTGGCGACCCTGCCATTCCCAATACCGGAGGAGTTGGGCGACGCCCAAAAGATATGTTGGACCAACATGACTTGATACCAATCCTATGGCACACTCCGGTCCGAGTCGGGCATGTGCCTCATTTGCCTTAACCATGAGTGTGCGCATTTTTGGCCATTTTGAGCAATTTTCCACTTTTGCTGCCCGCCGTGCACTATGTTCTAACCCTCGTGCACGCCGGACGCATGGACCAATGGACCATATATGACATGGGTGTTATGGGCAATGGTCCCCATGGTCCACACACCACGTGGGCGAAGCGGAGCCGCCTTCGTTAAGGCGCTAGGCCAAATTGAGTATGGGCAATTTTGCCATTTTGGCATTTGTGGACCCAATTGGGATCGTCACCACGCCAAGCAGCATGGAGATCTGTGAGAGCCAAAGGCATGGGAGTCTCTGTTGGACTCCCGGTGGATCGCGTATGGAATGGCGGATCCGATCTCCAAGCCGGCGTGGAGATATACTATTGGGAGCACACCAAATTTTGGCTCATTTCAAGCAGCCAAAATGACCCAATTTTGGGACCCCAATTTCCCCCTTCCGTGTGGTCAATTGGCGGCCCCATTTCTCTAAGCCCATAGGGGGCCCGGACCTAAATTCAAGTTGTACACTCAGATATAAGTCCTAGGTCCTGCCTCCTACCCTGTGAGCCATTGGCCTTACCTTGGCCGGGCGAGCCACGCGTGGGAATGACGCCAATTTTGGTGATTTTGGCATCATGACCCCACTTGACTCATCCGTGTTGCCCTGATGCCGGGACCTCAGAGGGAACCAGGTTGGGTGAGGGCTCCAGGGAGTTCGTACTCGAAGGGCATAGGGTCAGTTGCCTCGTCCCTACCTCTGGCGGGTGCATTTGAAAGGCAAATTAGCTCCCTTTGCCTTTCATTGCCGCTGCACAAGCGCGCACAGCGCCAATCCTTCCCCTGCCTGCGTGTCCCTGTAGCCCCAAACTGCACATTGTGCACTTGTACACCCAAGATGTGCACCTTGCGGTACACCAACTCTCGGCATAAAGCTGCAAGGGCGGGGTTGGATGGGGGTAGTCATTGCGGCTTTGGGGGCAGGCCACGTGCTGGGGACGTGGACTGACTGCCCTGACTCCCACTGCCCTGACTGCCAGACCCTTGGGGTGGGGGTGCACTCCGTGTGACACTATGGGCCACAATGGACCTCGCCCACTCCTCGTTGGCCTTGGCCGCTTGGAGTTGCGTCTCCAACTCCTTGGCCTTGAGGTGCCAGTCATGGGCACTTGTGGTGGCATCGGCCAACCTGGTCTCCAGGTCCGCAATCCTCTTGTCCTTGGCGTCACCCTCAGCATGGGCAACCTTCAGCTCCTCCTTGAGGCAGGCATTGGCCTCCCTCAAGGAGGTCAGGGAAGTCCGGCTGAACTCCCCGATGTCTCGGGAGATGTTCAGCCGGGACTTCCCCAAGCCCGCCACAACACCGCTGACAATGTCAGCGGTGCTGGGCACATCGAGGTCCCCCAGGGCCTCGCATGTGCCACGGCGGGCAGCTGCTTCAATCCCCCCCACCCCCCCAAACCCCTCAAGCCCCCCCGAGCCAACAGCAACAGCAGCGGCACCAGACCCGGAAGGCTTGGGGGCCTTCCGGGTGGGGGTGGGTGCAGGGGTGGCCCTTGGCTCAGCGGGCTCATCATGAGCCCGCTTCAGCCCCCTCCCCCCAAGCTGTTTCCCCGCCCTCGAGGCCAACTCGGCCTGGAGGGCGAGGGAGTGCTCCCCGGGGACAGGCTCCCCCCCTAAACTTTGGAGCACCATAATGGAGTCCGAAATGCTCCATTTTTCCCCCGTGGTGCTCAAAAAAACCCGCACCTTCCCGGAGCTCTTGCTCCACACCGCAGCCCCCCAAATGGCCTCCACAACCCCCCCCCCCCTTTCCGACATTCGCCAATACCCTAATGGGCAGGCGAATGTCGTAAAGTGCACCACTGGCACGGACATTCAATCGGGAATAGTATCCCGTGTCCTTGCCAGTGGTGCACGCCAGGTCGGAGGGCGCACTGGCAACATCCCCCCGACCCACAGGAATGGGGTCCACGTACTCCCGACCGGAGATCACTTGCCCTGCGGCAGCCTTTGGCGCCACCAACTCCACCTCGGGCTCGGCCACCTCGTAATCGGTGATGCTCCGCAGTGGCCAGGGATCATACTGGACCTGAATGGGAAGAAAGGGTGGAATTCTAACAAAGAACTAGGCAAAATAGATCGAAATTGGCAACAAATACTATGAGTATACGGCCGTATACCTCCGAGTATACGGCCGTATACCTCGGAGTATACGGCCGTATACTCAAAATGGGTGGGCAGGTATACGGCCGTATACTCGCGGTATACGGCCGTATACTGGAAGTATACGGCCGTATACCGTGGGTATACGGCCGTATACACAAGGTATACGGCCGTATTCCAAGACCATGGCACTGGGTGGGTGAGAGGTATGCATGCTACACTTGCAAACGAAACGTTCCTGGTTCAAACCCCACTGCCCTCAAACATGCAAAAACATGTGTAGGCCATTGAAGAATCCTGGGAAGAAGTTGAAGAGGTTGATGATCAATTCAATTCAACTCAACCTGAAGAACTGCAACCATATAGGGAGGCGCTGAAGACAGGCCAAACAAAAAAACCCACCAGTGACCCTACCTTTTGAGATAAAGGGGACTTAATGAATATTGTGTTGTACTGTGTTGTTAATAACAACAACACAGTTCAACCCATGCCCGGATCCCACAAATACCTGATTGCAGATGCACCACAGCTCGTTCTTCTCCTCTTCCTCCTCCTCCACGTCCTCATCTTCTTCTCCGGCCTTATCCTTGCCCTTCCTTGACTTTGCCTTGGGCTTCGGCTTCGACTTCTTCTTCCTCGAAACCGTCTTAAATGGCCACCACTTCACCCAACCATAGCTCTCCGCCAGTGCAACATCCATGAGGTGGTGCTTGTGCCCAAGTGCAAACCAATGCAAAACCCCGCCAATTGTGGTATCGGTGGAAGCCAAAGCAACACCACCAATCAAACCCCGCGAAACCACCAATGAACCGGGGGGACAAGCAAGGAAAGTGCCATCCGAGCCCACAGAAGGCAAGGGGTTAGCATGCATTTGCCGCAATGGGCACTCCTCATATGAAGGGTGACCCTCAACCCCAACTCGAAGGGGGCTAGGGGACAAATGTTCATGAACTGCAAAAAAAGTAGCCCCATCAACGGGCATGTAGAACTGCAGTGGGGCCGGACAACGACCCCATGCAACACCACTGTGTTGCGTCATTGTCTCACCCTGATTCCAAGCGCCCTCCGCACAGGCACCACACTGTCCCTCCACGGCGTGGGTGGCACACAATGGCACGTTACCACATGTAACACAAAAAACTGTGGTAGCATCACTCACATCCAACAACACCTCACAACCAACTGCACCACAAGTGGCATGAGGGCCTTGAGACCCTTCGGGGGATGCAGCCGCTTTGCCGGCCCAAGGGGGAACAACAACAGGGCAAGTGTTGTTGTAGTCGAACCTGGAGGTACCAACCGAAATGAAACCAAAAACACGGGGCCGATGGGGGTTTGAGGTAGGGCAAATACCTCCGCGATGCACAGTCAGTGCATTGCCCAACCACACATCCCCGATGTCCAATGGGGCCATTGGGGCCACCACCCAAGGGTCGGGGAGGCCCGTGTGGGATGCAACCACAAAATCCCCAGCACAACCATCATCGGGTGTGGGGGAGAACATCGGAAACAAGCAAATAACATGGTGTTGGTCCGGGCCGGCAACATAGCTGAGGTTAATGTCACGGTGCCAACACTGTTTTTTTTCCACATCCACTGTACCGGCCTTCACCACAATAAAGGTGGTAACATTCACGACCGGACACTTCCAACCCAAATGAGTCTCCAAATGGGGTATGAGGACCTCCCTTGCGAAACTGTACATTGCACCCCCCTCCGGTGGAGTCATTGTGCGGCGGGTGTCACTGTCCCCTGCACGAGTCTCGGCTGGCCAATCCTCATTAAAAATATTGAGCCCCGCATCTGCCCTAAGTTCCCCATACTCATCCTGAAGCTTGTCCATCCAATTGACAGAAATGAAGCCAGATTGGAAAGCATGGCCCCATTGGGGCAATTCCTTGAGGTCATCGACATGACGATGATCGACGACGTCAACGGGGACGGAGACACGATGGTGTTCAACACCAAAAAGGGGGGTGGTGGTGAGGGGGAAGAAAAGGGAGGGGTGCATCCCAGTACCCTTGTACCAGGTGGGGAGGGTGTGGCCCTCCAAATCGGCATGCCAGGACCATGGCGATTGGGAGTGGAGGGAGTAGAGGGGGGCGGTGTCCTCCCAATGCCCCCGCTGCACTTGCTGGGCCTTGCACTCCCATTTGCGCCACCCAGCGGCCACGTCCCCCGAGACATGAATCCCCGGAGAGCCGTCCTGCATCTCCCATTCCCTCAAATACAAACTCATCCCCCTATTGGGCCCCCCACAGCTTTTTTTAACATGCTCCACGACAGCGCGGGCATCCGAATCATGGAGCTGCAACACAATAGCTTGCAGATTAGGGTTGTTGTCAAACAACGACAACAAAGGGTCAGTGAGGCTGTGGGGTTGGGCAACGCCGGGGTGCGTTAGCTTCACCAGGGCCACAGGGGTGTCCAAGGTGGACCAAGCACAATTCTCAAGAGAAGACCAAGACACGGTGCGTGTGCTGTCGGGGCTGTAAACACCTCTGTGCACTGTGCGGAGAGCTACGGCATCGGCCCACTTCTTCAACAAGGCATGAGTGCCCGCATCAGTCATGGTGGCAGAAAAAGAGGGTCTGGGAGAGCAAGAAGCAACATAATATGGATTGGAATGGACACATATGGAGACATACATTGCAATCATGAGTGAAGTATGAGCCTAGATTGGTTTCAAGTGGTGTGCAATTGTTGGGCAAAGGCAAAGAATGCAACAAGATGGGCACAAAAGGCACAACAATGGAATTTTTCGACTTGAAACAACCACATGGTGCAAACAAATACCCCCAGTATACGGCCGTATACTCTAAGTATACGGCCGTATACTCCAGAGTATACGGCCGTATACTGAGGTATTGGAGCCTTGAGTATACGGCCGTATACCCCAAGAGCCCAAAATGGGGTATTTTCAAACACAAAATTGATCATCACAATTGGCAAACTAGAGGTATTCCCCAACCCACCTATGCATGCATTGTGCATTATACATTCGTACCCACCTGTACATGCCACATACCCCTTTCTCCCAAAACCCCCTTTTTTACCCGTATACTCCCAGGTATTCCTGGTATGCCAGGTTATGCTCACCATAATAGCACCATATCTTACACCGCACCGCATTTCGCATACCCAATACAACCCACCTCATGTCCCGTACCTCATATCACGTGCCACCTGACTCATGTCTCAAACATCATATCCCGTACTCTATGAGTGAAATTTACCCCTCCTAAACTGTATTTACCGTGCGAATGCCCGCGCTTGAAGCGCGGGCCATATCACCATATCACCATAGCACCATATCTCACACCGCACCGCATTTCGCATACCCAATACAACACACCTCATGTCCCGTACCTCATATCCCGTGCCACCTGACTCATGTCTCAAACATCATATCCCGTACTCTATGAGTGAAACTTACTAAACTGTACTCTGACACCACATTTGACACCGCGATTCGCATAATCCATATTTCCAAACACATCACCCATACCTCACACTGTGTACAACATACCGCATATCCCGTACCTCGTATTCCGTACCACACTCAAACATCATATCCCGTACTCTATGAGTGAAATTTACCCCTCCTAAATTGTACTCTGACACCACATTTGACACCGCGATTCGCATAATCCATATTTCCAAACACATCACCCATGCCTCACACTGTGTACAACATACCGCATGTCCAGTACGTCGTATCCCGTACCTCATGACTCATGTCTCAAACCTCACATCCCGTACTCTATAAGCGAGAGAACTGTCGCCACTGCTGCCTGTTGGCCAAAATTGCCAAAAGTCAACAGGCGGGATTATTCGTGCAGATACCCGGATAATCGATTGTACAGTACATTCAGATTACATGAATCCATGATTTCAGATCGATTTGTCGTGCCAGAAATCGAAATCGCAAATCCGCCAGATGCCATTTGACGGGCACGCGCGCGCGCCAGCTGCAGCGTGCACAATTGGGAGGATTTTTTGGATATGGTATGACGAACGACGACGAACGAACGTCCATACCACAATTAAATATATTAAGATGGGGAGGACTTTTTGGATATGGTATGACGAACGACGACGAACGAACGTCCATACCACAATTAAATATATTAAGACTAGTGCGAATGCCCGCACACCTCATGTCCCGTACCTCATATCCCGTGCCACATGACTCATGTCTCAAACATCATATCCCGTACTCTATGAGGGAAATTTACCCCTCCTAAACTGTACTCTGGCACCACATTTGACACCGCGATTCGCATAATCCACATTTCCAAACACATCACCCATACCTCACACTGTGTACAACATACCGCATATCCCGTACCTCGTATCCCGTACCTCATGACTCATGTCTCAAACCTCATATCCCGTACGCTATAAGCGAGAGAACTGTCGCCACTGCTGCCTGTTGGCTAAAATCGCCAAAAGTCAACAGGCGGGATTATTCCTGCAGATACCCGGATAATCGATTGTACGGTACATACAGATTTTTAGAACACATGATTCCATGATTTCAGATGGATTTCTCGTGTGAGATATCGAAATCGCAAATCCGCCAGGCAGCACGCGCGCGCGCCAGCAGCAGCGTGCACAATTGGGCGGATTTTTTGGGTATGACGAACGACAACGAACGAACGTCCATACCACAATTAAATATATTAACTAGTGCGAATGCCCGCGCTTGAAGCGCGGGCCATATCACCATATCACCATAGCACCATATCTCACACCGCACCGCATTTTGCATACCCAATACAACACACCTCATGTCCCGTACCTCATATCCCGTGCCACCTGACTCATGTCTCAAACATCATATCCCGTACTCTATGAGTGAAACTTACGCCTCCTAAACTGTATTTACCGTGCGAATGCCCGCGCTTGAAGTGCGGGCCATATCACCATATCACCATAGCACCATATCTCACACCGCACCGCATTTCGCATACCCAATACAACACACCTCATGTCCCGTACCTCATATCCCGTGCCACCTGACTCATGTCTCAAACATCATATCCCGTACTCTATGAGTGAAACCTACCCCTCCTAAACTGTACTCTGACACCACATTTGACACCGCGATTCGCATAATCCATATTTCCAAACACATCACCCATACCTCACACTGTGTACAACATACCGCATATCCCGTACCTCGTATCCCGTACTACACTCAAACATCATATCCCGTACTCTATGAGTCAAATTTACCCCTCCTAAACTGTACTCAGACACCACATTTGACCCCGCGATTCGCATAATCCATATTTCCAAACACATCACCCATGCCTCACACTGTGTACAACATACCGCATATCCCGTACCTCGTATCCCGTACCTCATGACTCATGTCTCAAACCTCATATCCCGTACTCTATAAGCGAGAGCGCCACTGCTGCCTGTTGGCTAAAATCGCCAAAAGTCAACAGGCGGGATTATTCGTGCAGATACCCGGATAATCGATTGTGCAGTACATACAGATTTTTGAAACACATGATTCAATGATTTCAGATCGATTTCTCGTGCCAGAAATCGAAATCGCAAATCCGCCAGATGCCATTTGACGGGCACGCGCGCGCGCCAGCAGCAGCGTGCACAATTGGGAGGATTTTTTGGGTATGACGAACGACGACGACGACAAACGACGACAACGAACGAACCTTACCACAATTCACAATTGGGAGGAATTTTTGGGGATGACGAACGACGACCACGACGACGAACGTCCATACCACAATTAAATATATTAAGACTAGTGCGAATGCCCGCGCTTGAAGCGCGGGCCATATCACCATATCACCATAGCACCATATCTCACACCGCACCGCATTTCGCATACCCAATACAACACACCTCATGTCCCGTACCTCATATCCCGTGCCACATGACTCATGTCTCAAACATCATATCCCGTACTCTATGAGTAAAATCTACCCCTCCTAAACTGTACTCTGACACCACATTTGACACCGCGATTCGCATAATCCATATTTCGAAACACATCACCCATACCTCACACTGTGTACAACATACCGCATATCCCGTACCTGGTATCCCGTACCTCATGACTCATGTCTCAAACCTCACATCCCGTACTCTATAAGCGACAAAACTGTCGCCACTGCTGCCTGTGGGCTAAAATCGCCAAAAGTCAACAGGCGGGATTATTCGTGCAGATACCCAGATAATCGATTGTACAGTACTTAAAGATTTTTAAAACACATGATTCCATGATTTCGGATCGATTTCTCGTGCCAGAAATCGAAATCGCAAATCCGCCAGATGCCATTTGACGGGCACGCGCGCGCGCCAGCAGCAGCGTGCACAATTGGGCGGATTTTTTGGGTATGACGAACGACAACGAACGAACGTCCATACCACAATTAAATATATTAACTAGTGCGAATGCCCGCGCTTGAAGCGCGGGCCATATCACCATATCACCATAGCACCATATCTCACACCGCACCGCATTTCGCATACCCAATACAACCCACCTCATGTCCCGTACCTCATATCACGTGCCACCTGACTCATGTCTCAAACATCATATCCCGTACTCTATGAGTGAAATTTACCCCTCCTAAACTGTATTTACCGTGCGAATGCCCGCGCTTGAAGCGCGGGCCATATCACCATATCACCATAGCACCATATCTCACACCGCACCGCATTTCGCATACCCAATACAACACACCTCATGTCCCGTACCTCATATCCCGTGCCACCTGACTCATGTCTCAAACATCATATCCCGTACTCTATGAGTGAAACTTACGCCTCCTAAACTGTACTCTGACACCACATTTGACACCGCGATTCGCATAATCCATATTTCCAAACACATCACCCATACCTCACACTGTGTACAACATACCGCATATCCCGTACCTCGTATCCCGTACCACACTCAAACATCATATCCCGTACTCTATGAGTGAAATTTACCCCTCCTAAACTGTACTCTGACACCACATTTGACACCGCGATTCGCATAATCCATATTTCCAAACACATCACCCATACCTCACACTGTGTACAACATACCGCATGTCCCGTACCTCGTATCCCGTACCTCATGACTCATGTCTCAAACCTCACATCCCGTACTCTATAAGCGAGAGAACTGTCGCCACTGCTGCCTGTTGGCTAAAATCGCCAAAAGTCAACAGGCCGGATTATTCGTGCAGATACCCGGATAATCGATTGTACAGTACATTCAGATTACATGAATCCATGATTTCGGATCGATTTGTCGTGCCAGAAATCGAAATCGCAAATCCGCCAGATGCCATTTGACGGGCACGCGCATGCGCGCGCGCCAGCAGCAGCGAGCACAATTGGGAGGATTTTTTGCACAGCATTCTTGCAGGGCATCAAGGCCAGAGTGCAACCTTCTTCAGCATTTATGACTACCTCACCCTCAAAATGCGTGTGGCTGGTAAAGTGCGTGCCGGCGGCGTGTTGCAGAAGTATAGACACCTTGCCTCCCCTCCTGTAGAGAATGTCCCTCCCAAACCTCCTGGAACTGTGGTGAAAGTCATAAGGCCTCCACTTCGAACTTTGTCAGAGGTCCAGGCAGATGCGGCCAGGTATGTTCAGGATGACTCAGCTCACCTAGGCCCTGCCCCTCTTGATGGAGTTGCCTACCGGAGTATTACGAAACCTCCCCTTCTCTTCCTGGGTGCCAATTACACCCTCGCAGCCCCTGTACATAACAATATAGGAGTTGTGACAGACATTGTGCGAGAGCTAGAAGAAGAGTGCCAACATCTCGACTTGCAAGGCCTGGGCGGTGCCACTGAGGCAGTGAAAAGGCATAGAGAGAGCTGTCAGGCAGAGGTCGACAAGTGCGACCAAACTGTGCTACACCTTAAGGAACTCCACACCACACAGCAAGCTGTTGTCGCCACTCTGATGGACACTGTGGTCCGCGTGCGTAACCGTGTGGCTGACGCTGTGTCCTCATCCGAGTCCGAATCCTCCGACGAGGAGGGAAATGCTAGAGCGAATGCACGACAGGCACGCAGGGAGGCTGAGGGTATGGGGTGGTTGCCCACTCGTCGACAACAGACGCGCGGTCGACGGCGTCGACTGGCCACACGCGAAGCTGCGCGACAATTGCGTCTGCGTGAGAGCGAGCAAGAGCTGTCGACGGCACAAGGAGAGCTGGCGGTGACCGAACAGAAGTTGCACAAGGCCGAGAAACTGTTAATTACTGCAAAGCACAATCTGAAGAAGGTTCGAGGTGATAGAATGCGTCTGCTAGAGAAAGCGTTGCTGGAGTTAGGTTTACGAAAGACGTGCTACTTTGGGCACGCATACATTGGTAAACACTGCAAAAGACTATGCGAATCTGAGGTCGCAGTGGCCATCACTGCCCCTCTGTTGTTTGGCTTCTCTCCCACTGATCGTCGTGAGCGCACTGATGCGTGGGTGCGTGCATGTCAAAGGCGTGAGGCGTGGGTCCTTAGATTGACCAAGTGGGGTGCTGTGCAGCAGCTTTTGGGAGGTAGCTACGACTTTGCTGCCATGCCCCACCTGCTGCCTCAGCTGGTTGTCCGTGCAGCCAGCTTTGCAGGATTTGTTGCCTCCCATTTCCCTTCCCACCGGCCCACTCCAAAAGAACTGTTTGCTGTCAGCCAAGGTGTGTATTTTGTGCAAAGGAATCTGTTTTCAGGCTTGGCGGATGAAGAGCCAATGGAGGCACAGCACCTGGATTGGCTGCGCCGATGGGCCAGGTGGAAGCATTGCAGGGACAGGAAGCAAGCTGTGGAGAAGTGCCTGACCCATTTGCACATTAGAAACAATGCCATATGCCTCATCCAAAGCTTTGTTGGTCCTGGACCTGATGCTAATGCTGGCGGATGATGTGTGTTCAGCTGTAGCATTGATTGTCCCATTGCTGTGCCATCTAATTTTGATTGTCCATTTGCATGCCTGAAGCCTTATGTGCCTGTGGTTCTCAGTCAAGTGTTTGGCAGAGGTGGGTTGAATATTGAGGAACCCCTGTTTTTTGCCCTTGATTTTTGCCCTTGGCCCTGCACCCCCCTATGAGCCCACAGGGTGAGTACCTTCGTTGGGGGAATGGGGGAGGAAGTGTCTTTGGGGTCCCCTAGACCCATAGACCTTATTTAGACCTTGTCCCCCACTAAGTACTTTTTTTCCTCCCAACCAAGGGGCGGTGGGGTAGTGTTTTGGGTATGACGAACGACGACGACGACGACGACGAACGTCCATACCACAATTAAATATATTAAGAGAGAGAGAGAGAGAGAGAGAGAGAGAGATAAGAGAGAGAGATGTAATACAAAGTTTTGGATCTGTGGCCTCAGATATGGGGGACGGGATATGAGGTATCGTACTTGGTGTGGCTTAGATATGTGGCCTGCGATATGGGGTACAGGATATGCGGTATGTTGTACTCGGTGTGCCGCAGGATCTATAGGCCCGTGCTTCAAGCACGGGCATCCACGCTAGTGTCTTTTTAAGAGTAAGAAAGTAATTTCTTTTACCAAATGAACTTACAATATTTTCATACAGAATGATTTCTTCGTCTGCAAACAGTTTTTATATTTTCTCCTTCAATAACCAGCTTTGTTCTTCGGTGAATAATCCAAGCCAACTTAGGAAATCTTGGTTGCGAAAACGTTGCACTCGGTCCCCTTCTCGACACACGTAACTTCAAGTGTTCGCAGTCTCATTGCAAAGTGCCATCGCTCTTTTAAGGCCTTGACAAGGGTGTCACTTGATTGTTCCTGTTGCTAATTTTGCATGGCCATCTTTCCGAAAGGGGTGACTTGGTTCCTTTTCGCCCTTTTGATGACAAACTACAAAGCAGATGCAGGTCTGTGCCACGTGTGTCCTCACAACGCTAACTCTGAGTGATTTCCAGGATGAAAACCATGACATGCGCATGACACCACGGCCCTCACCTTTTCCTCACATTAAACCAATGTTTGTGATTTGTCTGTGATGTTACATCATATGTGCCCCAAGTATACTACCTTGGCCAAGGGTAATGCCAAGCGAAAGCAAAGGGCGGAAGGGTAACTAGCATGGATGACATGAAGTGCATGTGCACGGAATTCCCAACGCTTGATACACTTCACAGCTCATGTGCACGTGACCGGCTTTTGTGTTTGCGCTCTTGCTCCCCTTGGCCCTCTGACAACAAGGGTGCTGGCGAAGGTGTGGACGAGAAGAACCCACCATTCCTCGTCACGAGCAACCATCGCCATTGAATGAATTTTCGCCCGTCATCCAACCTTCCAACCTTGAAAACATCGCGTGCCAATTTGGCCAACGTGTCCCCTCGCAACCCGGTGCGATGGGCAAAGACGAGAATATTATACCTGTGGGTGTCATAAGGAGATTGTTGTTGTGGTACATTCTTCAAGGTAAACCAAGAGGTCTATGACACAATGCGTAGCAAGCGAGCAAGGCTCATACATCCAATATGTACCTTGGTGTACCCGGATTTAGACAAATGACGGGTATGGAAGTTACTTTGGAGCAGGTGGGCACCACAATTGAGTTTCTGGGGTGTACACTACAGGACCCCACTGGAGACTGCCCAATTGCTGTGCGAAACCCGCTGTCCAAAAACTCCACGTCCACACCACAACAAACACTGAAAATGCTCAGCCCACTGGCGCCGAATACACAATCTGCACTCAAGTCGATGGTACCCAACGACGTCAAGAAGTCACAGCACCTCAGGATGACCCATACAGCAGTGTTGCGAAACCTGCAGGGATATGTTGACCTGTACAAAGCCATGGGATACCCTGCAGCCTGGTGGGAGCCCCTGTTTTGCAAATGCTGCCAGAAATGGGGCCTGCCCACTAGCCTGGCGAGAGATCCTGCAGAGTGACGGTACCCCAGGGGCCCTGCCCTGTGCAGGGCCCCTTGGGGGGCTCCTTCGCGGCTCCTATGCCCGCCGCTCAGTCGCCCGCCAAGAGTGACGTGTGTGTGTAGAGCAAGTAGTGTAGCGTAAGGATGGTACATGACTCCACTTCATGACTGTGTTTTTAGGCACGGACAGAAGACGAACATGTACGGAAGAGATGTTTGCCATTAGGGAAAAAGCATAGTGTGCATATCCTGTGTCATTCAAAACACGAGATTTCATGCATGTGCTTCATCAATCAACCCGCGGTCACAGAAATTTGTTGCAACATTTTGTGGCATCTTTGTCTGCATTCTCCTTGCACACAACTTGCCCGTCTATTGCCACCTGATGACGCGTCCCGGGTTCCCTGAAGGCCTCAATTCTGATATATGAGCACCAGTACGGGGGTCTAGGTGTCCGTTTGGTGAATTTGGAGGGTTGGAAACCACAAAAAGTGGGGGGTTGCGGGTGGTCTATGCCCCCTCGGGTTGCGATTTTGAGCGACATAGCTCAAGATATGGCTTGTTCTTAGTTTGGGGCTGTCGATGTGTGAAATCCGGCAGAAAACGGCCGTTTTTTTGGCACAAAAACGGCCATAGCAGTGGCACCGTGCCCTCCCTCTTTGAGGTACGTATGGCCAGACACTCTACTGTTTGCCGCACAAAGCGTTGCTATGACAAAAAGAATGATGCATGCATGCCCCCCCCTGCACAGACACATACTCACTCTCTCTGCCTCACACACAACCTCTCCCACACACAAGAGCAATCGGTTGAGGGTTACGCGGGCGTTCAGATATGGGCCAAAAGCCTGTTGACAGAGTGTGCAGATTTGTTTTGGGGGATTTGAGGATTCACTGCTGGTTCACTGCACTGTTTTTGCCGGAGCGGGGCAACTATCTACATTGATTCATTCGTCCTCAACAACCGCTGAGCACCCCCAAGTGCCTGCCGAGCCTCACTGATGCCTGAACAGGGGTGGGCTGTAGCATATGCCACTTTCCTCTGACAGGGAATGCTTTGGTGAATCTCGGTGGATCGGGATGTACGCAAGGCTCGCCATGCAGCTATTGCCACGGAGATTGCGACTCTGATGCTGACTGTGCTCCGGGACTGAGGTGTTTTCAACGAGGGGCTCATGAAACGGTGCCGGGCTGTTTAACTGGTGGCTCTGGTGACGTGAGGGGTTACGACTACTGCTATTACGGTTTGTTTCTCCTGCTTTTTAGCTCCTGTGCTTGTCCATCCGGTAACCCTTTTTTCTAGATCTATATTGATTCATTCGTCCTCAACAACCGCTGAGCACCCCCAAGTGCCTGCCTAACCTTGAGCCTCACTGATGCTTGAACAGGGCTGGGCTGTAGCATATGCCACTTTCCTCTGACAGTCAATGCTTTGGTGAATCTCGGTGGATCGGGATGTACGCAAGGCTCGCCATGCAGCTTTTGCCACGGAGATTGCGACTCTGATGCTGACTGTGCTCCGGGACTGAAGTGTTTTCAACGAGGGGCTCGTGAAACGGTGCCGGGCTGTTCAGCTGGTGGCTCTGGTGACGTGACGGGTTACGACTACTGCTATTACGACGAACCTGGTATTGTGACGTGGTGCCACACTGTGTAGTGGGGGTTTGTTGAGTAGTGTTCCAGCAGGGTACATTGCATGCACAAGGGGATGGGCTGGAGCTATGGCAGCAGCACAGGGCACGAAAGCCCATGAATGGGGTGCCCCAGATGCATAGGAAGAGGAAGCATCGCTTAACAACGATGTGCGGCTCACCTATGCATCCCCCATTGTCCAGGCTCCAGCCACTCTCCCGGTATTATCCCACCATTATCGATCCGCAAACCTCTCATGCAGCAATTTGCATAGCTATTTCGACCTTCATCCGAATTTTCCTCTCACACCATGCAACACAGGGCACACCACAGTGCACAATGCGACACAGGGCACACCACAGTGCACAATGCAACACAGGGTACACGGGTACACCACCGTGCACAATGCAAAACAGGGCACACCACAGTGCACAATGCGACACACGGCACACCACAGTGCGCAATGCAACACAGGGCACACCACAGTGCACAATGCGACATAGGGCACACCACAGTGCACAATGCGACACAGGGCACACCACAGTGCACAATGCGACACAGGGCACACCACAGTGCACAATGCAATACAGGGCACACCAGGGGAGACCACCGTGCACAATGCAACACAGGGCACACCACAGTGCACAATGCAATACAGGGCACACCAGGGCACACCACAGTGCACAATGCGACACAGGGCACACCACAGTGCACCATGTGAGACAGGGCACACCACAGTGCACAGTGCAACACAGCGCACACCACAGTGCACAATGCAACACAGGGCACACCACAGTGCACAATGCGACACAGGGCACAGCACAGTGCACCGTGTGACACACGGCACACCACAGTGCACAATGCGACCCACGGCACTCTGCAGTGCGCAATGCGACACACGGCACACCACAGTGTACAATGCAACACAGGGCACACCATATTGCACAATGCGACACAGGCCGCACCACAGTGCACCATGTGAGACAGGACACCACAGTGCACAATGCGACACAGGGCACACCACAGTGCAGAATGCAACACATGGCACACCTCAGTGCGCAATGCGACACAGGGCACACCACAGTGCACCATGTGAGACACGGCACACCACAGTGCACAGTGCAACACAGCGCACACCACAGTGCACAATGGAACACAGGGCACACCACAGTGCACAATGCGACCCACGGCACTCTGCAGTGCGCAATGCGACACAGGGCACACCACAGTGCACAATGCAACACATGACACACCTCAGTGCGCAATGCGACACAGGGCACACCACGGTGCACCATGTGAGACAGGGCACACCACAGTGCACAGTGCAACACAGCGCACACCACAGTGCACACTACGACACAGGGCACACCACAGTGCACAATGCGACCCACGGCACTCTGCAGTGCGCAATGCAACACATGGCACACCTCAGTGCGCAATGCGACACAGGGCACACCACAGTGCACCATTTGACAGAGGGCACACCACAGTGCACAGTGCAACACAGCGCACACCACAGTGCACACTACGACACAGGGCACACCACAGTGCACAATGCGACCCACGGCACTCTGCAGTGCGCAATGCAACACATGGCACACCTCAGTGCGCAATGCGACACAGGGCACACCACGGTGCACCATTTGACAGAGGGCACACCACAGTGCACAGTGCAACACAGCGCACACCACAGTGCACAATGCAACACACGGCACACCACAGTGCACAATGCGACCCACAGCACTCTGCAGTGCGCAATGCAACACAGGGCACACCACAGTGCACAATGCAACACAGGGCACACCACAGTGCACAATGCATCACAGGGCATCCCACAGTGCACAATCCAACACACGGCACACCACAATGCACAATGCGACACACGGCACACCACAGTGCACAATGCGACACATGGCACACCACAGTGCACAATGCGACACAGGGCACAGCACAGTGCACAATGCCTCACAGGGAACACCACAGTGCACAATGCGACACAGGGCACACCACATTGCACAATGGGGAAAAGGGCACACCAAAGTGCAGAATGGCACACACGGCACACCACAGTGCGCAATGCGACACAGGGCACACCATATTGCACAATGGCACACAGGGCACACCACAGTACACAATGCCATGCAGGGCACACCATAGTGGACCATGTGACGCAGGGCACACCACAGTGCACAATGCAACACAAGGCACACCACAGTGCACAATGCGACACAGGGCAGATCACAGTGCACAATGCGACACAGGGCACACCACAGGGCACAATGCAATACACGGCACACCGCAGTGCACCATGTGACATAGGGCACACCACAGTGCACAATGCAACACAGGGCACACCACAGTGCACAATGCGACACACGGCACACGACAGTGCACAATGCATCACAGGGCACACCACAGTGCACACTGCCATGCAGGGCACACCACTGTGCCCCATGTGACAGAGCGCACACCACGGGGCACAATGCAACACAGGGCAAACCACAGTGCACCATGCAACACACGGGACAGCGCAGTGCACGATGCGACACACGGCACACCACAGTGCAGAATGCGACGCGCGGCACAGCACAGTACACAATGCGACACAGGGCACACTACAGTGCGCAATGCCACACACGGCACACCACAATGCACAATGCGGACACACGGCACACCCCAGGGCACAATGCGCCACAGGGCACCCCGCAGTGCACAATGTGACATAGGGCACACCACAGCACACAATGCGACACAGGGCACACCACAGGGCACAATGCAACACAGGGCACACCACAGTGCACAATGCAACCCAGGGCACAGCACAGTGCACAATGCAACACAGGGCACACCACAGTTGGCAATGCAACACCGTGCACACCACAGTGCACACTGCAACACAGGGCACACCACAGTGCACAATGCCACATAGGGCACACCACTGTGCACAGTACGGCACAGGGCACACCACTGTGCACAATGCGGCACAAGGCACACCACATTGCACAATGCAACACAGGCCACACCACAGAGCACAATGCGACACAGGGCACACCACATTGCACAATTGGAAAAAGGGCACACCGAAGTGCACAATGGCACACACGGCACACCACAGTGCACAATGCGACACAGGGCACACCATATTGCACAATGCCACACAGGGCACACCACGGTGCACAATGCGAGACAGGGCACACCACAAGGCACAATGCGACCCACAGCACTCTGCAGTGCGCAATGCGACACAGGCCACACCACAGTGCACAATGCAACACAGGCCACACCACAGTGTAAAATGGGCACAGGGCGCACCACAGTTCACAATACAACACACGGCACACCACAGTGCACAATGCGACATAGGGCACACCACTGTGCACAGTACGACACAGGGCACACCACAGTGCACAATGCGACACGAGACACACCACAGTACAAAATGCAACACAGGGCACACCACAGTGCACAATGCATCACAGGCCACCCCACAGTGCACAACCCAACACACGGCACACCACAATGCACAATGCGACACAGGGCACACCACAGTGCACAATGCGACACACGGCACACCACAGTGCACAATGCGACACAGGGCACAGCACAGTGCACAATGCCACACAGGGAACACCACAGTGCACAATGCGACACAGGGCTCACCACATTGCACAAACCAATATAGGCCACGCCACAATTGACAATGCGACACAGGGCACACCACATTGCACAATTGGAAAAAGGGCACACCGAAGTGCACAATGGCAGACACGGCACATCACAGTGTGCAATGCGACACAGGGCACACCATATTGCACAATGCCACACAGGGCACACCACGGTGCACAATACCATGCAGGGCACACCACAGTTCACAATGCGACACAGGGCAGATCACAGTGCACAATGCGACACAGGGCACACCACAGGGCACAATGCAATACACGGCACACCGCAGTGCACCATGTGACATAGGGCACACCACAGTGCACAATGCAACACAGCGCACACCACAGGGCACAATGCGACACAGGGCACACCACAGTGCACAATGCGACCCACAGCACTCTGCAGTGCGCAATGCGACACAGGCCACACCACAGTGCACAATGCAACACAGGGCACACCACAGTGTAAAATGGGCACAGGGCGCACCACAGTTCACAATACAACACACGGCACACCACAGTGCACAATGCGACATAGGGCACACCACTGTGCACAGTACGACACAGGGCACACCACAGTGCACAATGCGACACGAGACACACCACAGTACAAAATGCAACACAGGGCACACCACAGTGCACAATGCATCACAGGCCACCCCACAGTGCACAACCCAACACACGGCACACCACAATGCACAATGCGACACAGGGCACACCACAGTGCACAATCCGACACACGGCACCCCACAGTGCACAATGCGACACAGGGCACAGCACAGTGCACAATGCCACACAGGGAACACCACAGTGCACAATGCGACACACGGCACACCACATTGCACAATCCAATATAGGCCACGCCACAATTGACAATGCGACACAGGGCACACCACATTGCACAATTGGAAAAAGGGCACACCGAAGTGCACAATGGCACACACGGCACATCACAGTGCGCAATGCGACACAGGGCACACCATATTGCACAATGCCACACAGGGCACACCACGGTGCACAATACCATGCAGGGCACACCACAGTGCACAATGCGACACCGGGCACACCATATTGCGCAATGCCACACAGGCCACACAGTGCACAATGCCATGCAGGGCACACCATAGTGGAACATGTGACGCAGGGCACACCACAGTGCACAATGCAACACAGGGCACACCACAGTGCACAATGCGACACAGGGCAGATCACAGTGCACAATGCGACACAGGGCACACCACAGAGCACAATGCAATACACGGCACACCGCAGTGCACCGTCTGACACAGGGCACACCACGGTGCACAATGCAACACAGGGCACACCAGGTTGCACAATGCGACACACGGCACACGACAGTGCACAATGCAACACAGGGCACACCACAGTGCACACTGCCATGCAGGGCACACCACTCTGCCCGATGTGACACAGCCACACCACTGGGCACAATGCAACACAGGGCAAACCACAGTGCACCATGCAACACACGGGACAGCGCAGTGCACAATGCGACACAGGGCACACCACAGTGCACAATGCGACGCACGGCACACCACAGTACACAATGCGACGCGCGGCACAGCACAGTGCACAATGCGACCCAGGGCACACTACAGTGCGCAATGCCACACACGGCACACCACAATGCACAATGCGACACACGGCACACCCCAGGGCACAATGCGCCACAGGGCACGCCACAGTGCACAATGCAACACAGGGCACACTACAGTGCCCAATGCGACACAGGGCATAGCACACTGCACAATGCGACACAGGGCAGACCACCGTGCACAATGCGACATAGGGCACAGCACAGTGCACAATGCGACATAGGGCACACCACAGTGCACAATGCGACACAGGGCACACCACAGCGCACAATGCGACACAGGGCACACCACAGGGCACAATGCAACACAGGGCACCCCACAGTGCACAATGCAACCCAGGGCACAGCACAGTGCACAATGCCACACAGGGCACACCACAGTTGGCAATGCGACACACGGCACACCACTGTGCACAGTACGACACAGGGCACACCACAGTGCACAATGCGACACACGGCACACCACATTGCACAATGCGACACACGGCACACCACCGTGCACAATGCGACACACGGCACACCACAGTGCACAATGCGACACAGGGCACACCGCATTGCACAATGCGGCACACGGCACACCACATTGCACAATGGGAAAAAGGGCACACCGAAGTGCACAATGCGGCACACGGCACAGCACATTGCACAATGCGACACAGGGCACACCATATTGCACAATGCCATGCTGGGCACACCACAGTGCACAACGCGACACACGGCACACCATATTGCACAATGCCTTGCAGGGCACACCATAGTGCACCATGTGACGCAGGGCACACCACAGTGCACAATGCCATGCAGGGCACACCATAGTGCACCATGTGACGCAGGGCAGATCACAGTGCACAATGCGACACAGGGCACACCACCGGGCACAATGCAATACACGGCACACCGCAGTGCACCATGTGACACAGGGCACACCACAGTGTACCATGCAACACACGGGACAGCGCAGTGCACAATGCGACACACGGCACACCACAGTGCACAATGCGACGCACGGCACACCACAGTGCACAATGCGACGCGCCGCACAGCACAGTGCGCAATGCGACACAGGGCATACTACAGTGCGCAATGCCACACACGGAACACCACAATGCACAATGCGACGCACGGCACACCCCAGGGGACAATGCGCCACAGGGCACACCACAATGCACAATGTAACACACGGCACACCGCAGTGCACCATGTGACACAGGGCACACCACAGTGCGCAATGCGACGCACGGCACACCCCATGGCACAATGCGACATAGGGCACACCACATCGCGCAATGCGACACACGGCACTCTGCAGTGCGCAATGCGACACACGGCACACCACAGTGCACCATGCGACACAGGGCACACCACAGTGCACAATGCGACACACCGCACACCACACTGCACAATGCGACACCGGGCACACAACAGTGCACAATGCGACACACGCCACACCACAGTGCACAGTACGACACAGGGCATACTACAGTGCACAATGCCCCACAGGGCACGCCACAGTGCGCAATCCAACACACGGCACACCACAATGCACAATGCGACACACGGCACACCACAGTGCACAATGCGACACACCGCACACCACAGGACACAATGCAACACAGGGCACACCGCAGTGAACAATGCGACACACGGCACACCACAGTGCACCGTACGACGCACTGCACACCCCGGGCACAATGCGACACAGTGCACAATGCGACACAAGGCACACCACATTGCACAATGCGACACAATGCACACCACAGTCCACAATGCGACACACGGCACATCCCAAGGCACAATGCAACACACAGCACACCACAGTGCACAGTACAACACAGGGGACACCACAGTGCACACTGCAGCAAAGGGTACACCACAGTGCACAATGCAACACAGGGCACACCACAGTGCACCATGTGACACAGGGCACACCACAGCGCACAATGCGACACAGGGCATACCACAGTGCACAATGCATCATAGGGCATACCACAGTGCACAATGCTTCACACGGCACACCACACAGCACAATGTGATGCACAGCACACCACAGTGCACAATGCGACACACGGCACACCACAGTGCACCGCACGACGCACGGCACACCCCAGGCACAATGCGACACAGGGCACACCACAGTGCACAATGCGAAACAGGTCACACCAGGGGGCATAATGCGACACACGGCACACGACGGGGCACAATGCGACACAGGGGACACCGCAGTGCACAATGCCACACACGGCACACGACAGTGCACAATGCGACACATGGCACACCGCACACCACAGGACACAATGCAACACATGGCACGCCACATCGCGCAATGTGACACACGGCACAGCCCGGGCACAATGCGACACACGGCACACCACAGTGCACAGTACGACACACGGCACACCCCAGGACACAATGCGACACACGGCACACCCCAGGGCACAATGCGAAACAGGGCACACCACAGTGCACAGTACGACACACGGCACACCCCAGGACACAATGCGACACACGGCACACCCCAGGGCACAATGCGAAACAGGGCACACCGCACTGCACAATGCAACACACGGCACACCACAGTGCACAATGCGACACACGGCACACAGCACACCACAGGACACAATGCAACACATGGCACGCCACATCGCGCGATGCGACACACGGCACACCACAGGGACAATGCGACACAGGGCACAGCACAGTGCACAATGCAACACAGGGCACACCACAATGCACAATGAGACGCACGGCACACCACAGTCCACAATGCGACACACGGCACACCACAATGCACAATGCAATACAGTGCACACCACCATGCACAATGCGACACACGGCACACCACAGAGCACAATGCAACACTGGGCACACCGCAGTGCACCATTTAACATAGGGCAAAACACAGTGCACAATGCAACACAGGGCAGACCACCATGCACAATGCTACACACGGCACACCACAGTGCACAATGCGTCACAGGGCACACCCACAGTGCACAATGCGACACAGGGCATACCACAGTGCACCATGAGACACAGGGCACACCGCATCGACACACCGCACACCACAGTGCACAATGCGACACACGGCACACCTCAGGGCACCATGCGACACAGGCCACACCGCAGTGCACAATGCGACACACGGCACACCACGGTGCACAATGCGACACACGGCACACCACAGTGCACAGTACGACACAGGGCACACCACAGTGCACAACACGACACAGGGCACAATGCGACACAGGGCACACCTCAGTGCATATTGCGACACATGGCACACGCCAGGGCACAATGCGACACAGTGCACACCACAGTGCACAATGCGACACACGGCACACCACAGTGCACAGTACGACACACGGCACACCACAGTGCACAATGCGACACAGGGCACACCACAGTGCACAATGCGACACACGGAACGCCACAATGCACAGTGCGACACACCGCACACCACGGGACACAATGCAACACAGGGCACACCACATCGCCCAATGCTACACACGGCACGCCACAGTTCACAATGTGACACACGGCACACCCCAGGGCACAATGCGACACAGGGCACACCGCAGTGCGCAATGCGACACCCGGCACACCCCAGGGCACAATGCGACAGAGTGCACAGCACAGTGCACAATGCGACACACGTCACACCACAGTGCACAATACGACACAGGCCACACCACAATGTGCACCACGACACAGGGCACAGCACAATGCACAATGCGACACAGGGCACACCACAGTGCACAATGCAACACAGTGCACACCACAGTGCACAATGCGAGACACACAACACCACAGTGCATAGTACGACACAGGGCACACCACAGTGCACAACACGACACAGGGCACAGCACAATGCACAATGCGACACAGGGCACACCACAGTGCACAATGCAACACAGCGCACTCCGCAGTGCACCATGTGACACAGGGCACAATGCGCCACGGGGCACACCGCAATCCACCATGTGACACCGGGCACAATGCAACACAGTGCACAATGCGACACACCACACACCACAGGACACAATGCAACACAGGGCACACCACATCGCGCAATGCTACACACTGCACGCCACAGTGCACAATGTGACACACGGCACACCCCAGGGCACAAGGCGACACAGGGCACACCACAGTGCACAATACGACACACGGCACACGACAGTGCACATTGCGACACACCGCACACCACGGGACACAGTGCAACACAGCGCACACTACAGCGCGCAATGCGACACACGGCAGCCCGGCGTGCACAATGCGACACACGGCACACCCCAGGACACAGTGCGACACAGGGCACACCACAGTGCACAATGCGACACTCGGCAGACCACAGGGCAAAACGCGACACAGGGCACACCGCAGTGCACAATGTGACACGTGGCTCACCACAGTGCACACTACGACACACGGCACACCACAGTGCACAATGCCACACAGGGCACACCACAACGCACAATGCGACACACGGCACACCACAGTGCACAATGCAACACAGGGCGCCCCACAGTGCACAATGCGACACACGGCACACCATATGGCACCATGTGACACGGGGCACACCACAGGGCACAATGCAACACAGGGCACACCACATCGCACAATGCGACACAGGGCACACCACACGGCACAATGCAACACAGGGCACACCACAACGCACAATGCGACACACGGCACACCACAGTGCACAATGCAACACAGGGCGCCCCACAGTGCACAATGCGACACACGGCACACCATATGGCACCATGTGACACGGGGCACACCACAGGGCACAATGCAACACAGGGCACACCACATCGCACAATGCAACACAGGGCACACCACACGGCACAATGCAACACAGGGCACACCACAGTGCACAGTACCACACAGGGCACACCACCGTGCACAATGCGACACAGGGCACAGCACAACGCACAATGCAACACAGGGCACACCACAGTGTACAATGTAACACAGGGCACACCACAGTGCAGCATGTTACACGGGGCACACCACAGTGCACAATGCATCACAGGGCACACCCCAGTGCCGCAGGTGACACAGAGCACACCACAGTGCAGCATGTGACACGGGGCACACCATAGTGCACAATGCATCACAGGGCACACCACAGTGCACCCTGTGACACAGGGCACAACACGCTGCACAATTCGCCGCAGGGCGCAACACAGTGCACAATGCGACACACAGCACACCACAGGGCACAATGTTACACAGGGCACACCACAGTCCATGATGCAATACACGGCACACCACAGGGCACACTGCGACACAGGGCACACCACAGTGCACATTACGACACAGGGCACAACAGAGTCCACAATGCGCCACACGGCACACCACAGTGGACAATGCGTCACGGGGCAAACCACAGTGCACAATGCAACACAGGGCACACCACAATGCACAATGCAGCACAGGGCACACCCCAGTGCACAATGCGACACACTGCACACCACAGGACACAATGCGACACACGGCACACCACATGACACAATGCAACACATGGCACACATCGCGTAATGCGGCGCACAGCACACCACAGTGCACAATGCGACACAGGGCACACCACAATGCACAATGCAACACAGGTCACACCACAGTGCACAATGCGACACAGCGCACCCCACAGTGCACAATGCGACACACAGCACACCACACTGCACAATGCAACACAGGGCACACCACAGTGCACAGTACGACACAGGGCACACCACAGTGCACAGTACGACACAAGGCACACCACAGTGCGCAATGCGACACATGGCACACCACAGGGCACACCACAGTGCACAATGCGACACACTGCACACCACAGGACACAATGCAACACACGGCACACCCCAGGGCACAATGCGAAACAGGGCACACTGCAGTGCACAATGCAACACACGGCACACCACAGTGCACAATGCGACACACGGCAAACCGCACACCACAGGACACAATGGAACACATGGCACGCCACATCGCGCAATGCAACACACGGCACACCACAGGCCACAATACGACACAGGGGACACCAGAGTGCACAATGTGACACGGGGCACAATACAATGCACAATGCAACACAGTGCACACCACAGTGCACAATGCGACACAAGGCACACCACAATGCACAGTACGACACAGGGCACACCACAGGGCACAATGCAATACACGGCACACCACAATGCACAATGCGAGACACGGCTCACCACAGTGTACACTACGACATAGAGCACACCACACTGCACAAGGCAACACAGGGCACACCACAGTGCACAATGCGACACAGGGCACACTACAGTGCACCATGTGAAACAGGGCGCACCACAGTGAACAATGCAACACAGGGCACCCCACATTGCACAATGCGACACACGGCACACCAAGGGATTCGCCTTTAGGCGAATAATAGGATTCACCCCATAATGCCACTCACATGCTGTTCCACTATAGAATCTTTTAAAGATTTTTGGGTTCTCGGGCTCGTTAGGCCACGTACATGGAACCTCACAAAATGCCCGCTATCGATATGGAGTCCCTCACCTTCAAAGACTTCGTCTCCAAAGGCCAGTTTGAAGTCTACAAGTGCACCTTCCCTGAAGACCACTTGGCGAGGGCGGTGGTGGAAATCATGCAGCGCATAAGAGAAGCGGGAGTGGACCACGACAACTGGCTGCAGGACCTCAAGGCCGCCTCGGGCTGGGAGGGGGAGCCGATCCAAGTCCTACACGCCATTGCAGGGTATGAGAGCTGCTGCTGATGCACCATCCGCACGGGAGAGTTCCAGATGAAAAAGGAGACAGAGCTGGCGGTCAATGACGAAATTAGGGCACGAGTCAAGTCGTTTTTGGAGTCGCAGTGGACCACTTTTGAGAAACTCTGCTCCAGTGCCGAAATCGCCAAGGCAGGCATGGCGGTGACACAGCTGGCAGCAACGCACCGCCTGGCAATCAAAGAAATAGCTGACAGCATCCCGGAAACTCAGAGGCCAGACGACCCCGAATTCGTGCTTCGGGCGATGGGAGCGCTGGCCCTCTTTGACAATTTCAAGTGGGTAATGGTCTGGGAGGGCCCAAAGCTAAACCTGACGACGACCGAGGCATCAGATGGCGGGAAACCAGACGCACCTGTGGACCCAGAACAGTTGGAGATCTCAAAACAAATGGAGGCACTCAAGGTGAGAATGGAGAACAAGCGGAGAGCCAAAATCGTACGCCGTTTGACCCCTGCGGCGCTGGACGAGTTCGTTGAAGCCCCGGGTAATGCCAAATTGATGCGTGAAATGACTTGCTCACTGAAGAGATTCCTGGGCTCAAACGAGGGGGACAAAGGGGAAACACTCGCCAAAGAGCTGTGGGAGGTGATGCTGGTCTCCAAGCACGGCTACAAGGAAAAATACCCTAGCGGGGGCCACAGTGTGACTAGTGGCTCGCACAAGGGCGCCGGGAAGCAACCCCAATCCCGAGTCGCGACAAGGTCCGTCAAGGAGTTGGAAAGATTGGGAGCCCGAACATGGGTTGAAGCGACCCGTAAAGGGAGATTCAGGTTTGCGGAATTGGAGGGCATCGCCTACTACTGCATGGCGAGAGGCGACAACGCGTATGACGTGGCAAAGGGCCCCCGTGGACCCTGTGGAGAATGTGGCGACAGCCACTGGATATGGGACTACGAAGGATGACTCCCCCGGGACAGAAGGGGGTGGAAAGGGGGCGTGGCCGAGGGTGCCCCGAGCCAGACCGTTGGAGATGATGGGGAATTGGAGGTTGAAAGTGAAGAAGACGTGATTACCGTGCAGACAGACGGGCATATGCTGCGTTGTGTCGAGCCCAGGCGGACAACAAGGAGGGAGTGCTGGGGAACAACCGGCAAATCCTTGCAAGCTCCCGTGGTACAACATCACAGGTACGTACAAAACCGGGATGCGTCGACTCTGACAAACACATATGGCTAGACCGGAGTGGGGACCATATAGGGTCGTGGGGCAAGTCGTCCCTGACGCCATTCGCGAAGGGAAAGGTAGCAGTTCAGTCAAAACAGTCCCCAGTGCAGCTGCCATGGCGTACACAATGGGATTGGTCGACGAACCAGTCCCAAAACGATTATGGAAAGCGTTCAAGGCGGCGCAGCGACTGGAAGAGAAGTCCACACAGGAGTGGGGCAGTTTTGAAGCATTGCAGATCATGGCACACCAGGCGGATTCAGAGCTGGATTGGTGGGTGGTGGGACTCGCGATACTTTCGACGCTATTGGGGCTCCGGGTCGGCGAGGCGGCCAGCATCAGCTTCCAAAGGTTGCGGGTTCTGGCGGGAACGATCGAGTTCTATGACCGCAAAGTCCACCGGGCTTGGATCACCCATACGGTTTCAGGAGTGGCCCTCAAATGGATGCAGTTCTGCGCCTGGATTGCGCAAAGACGTTGGAGCCTCGACAAGTTCCAGCAGCTGGTCTCTGAGGACAAACAGCAGAACGTCATGGCGAACCTATTGCGGTGCTCCAAATGGAGAGAACTCAAATGGCATGCATTCAGACGCCTAGGCCCGGCGACCATGTGCAAGGCTGGGGGAAAACTCCCCAGCATCAAAACATGGTTCAGGTGGCGGAGCACAAGAACGACCATGGCCTATATCAACTGCCCGCACCCCGGGCGCATCCGGCACCCGTTCACAGCACCCACCCCCCCCGCAGTTACCTCAAGAAGAGGCCATTGGTTTGTGGAACAGAAACCATGCGATGCACGGAATTCTGGGCACCTCAGGCCTACGATATCCCTGAGAGGGACACCCCAGAGAGCGACTCTGGGGATTCCACATGCACTGGGTCATCCTCGGACAGCCCCTCACCTCGGAAGATCGATGGCAGGAGGGGAAAGACGAGGCGTAGTGTGTGATGGATTTAATGTCGGGCAGGGCTATGGAGCGGAGGGGGAGGGTGGGGTACTGGGACGTGTGTTGCACGGCCGCAAAGTGGATGGGCAGCACAAGCCGAAGAGTTCAAGGACGCTCATGGGTGTGGGGCGGGGATGTGGAACAGGAGCGTGGGTGTCGTATAAGCAGGCGCGATGGTATGCGTGGTCGACCTCAAGGCGTGTAGAACAGGTTTCAGGTATCCCGTGGAGTGAGCCGTTCCGGGCAAATCTAGTGGTAACCCTCCGAGCGCGAGAGAGACTCAGAGATGTGGAAGGGGGACAGGCGCACCTGGACAAACTATTGGATCATATGGGTGCTCTGCACCTGCTGAATTGGTACTTGCTAGGCCAGGACTATGACGGTTATGATGGGGATGGTCCATCGGGGAGATCTCGGATGTTATGATTGATGTGGGCCTCGGAGAGAGGGGCAGCCTGGATATCCCCTTGGATATATGGAACAACAACATCCCGACGCGCCTCATTTGGGATATACGAAATTGGAGGTCGGGAACGGAATGTGGGAGATATGATGTGTGGGAACTGTCTTTGCACACCAGGCGCATGATCGGAGTGCTTGTGGGTAACGGGTTCCTATGCCGTGACCCAGAGCGTCTGGGAACCTCCCAGGCGGCAAGCCTCCCAGACAATGTGTCGGCGTTTGTCAAACCCAAAAATGATGTGAAGTGCTCTTTCATCATTTATATGCGAAATCTGAATGATTGCTCGAAGGTACCATTGCGCAAGGTCAGACTTCCGTCTATACATACAGTCTTCCGGACCATACAAAGGGATATGCGCCGAGGGGCACCTCTGTGGGGCATTACTTTGGACATATCAAACTTCTATTGGAGCCTGCAAGTCCCGGCTGAACACAGGGGGTTGTTCCGCATAACAGGAGCGCACTTCCACTGACTCCCATTTGGGTGGAAATTTTCCCCGGTACTGGCATGGGACACGTTGGCGTTGTTGTTGCAGGAGTTCTTTCACAACTATGCGGTGGGGCTCAACATACATTGTTTCCACTACTTGGATGACCTCCTGGTGCTATCGCGTGACAGGACATGCCTCGAAAGACTAGGTCCGCGGCTGGCGACATTCCTGACGGAGAAGGGACTATGCATCTCTACCAAATCCTGCCTCACACCCCATCAGCATGTCCTATGGCCGGGGAAAGTTTTCAACCTGGCTAAAGGGGAGGTGGAAAATGCAGACAAGATGCTCACAAAGTGTTTGGGGATTGCCATAAAAATGGCCTGCTCACCCATATCTCCGAAGGTAGCGGAACCGGTCACAGGGAAGATGCAGTGGGCGTTTGGACCAAGAAAGGGTGCCACCCTGTTTCTACAAGGCTGGCATAGGTTCCGCTGGGGACATCATCGCTTTGAACACTGCCCGAGCCCGGCCCTAATTTCAGCATTGTTGGATGCGCTGGCAATCTCCTATGTGCCCACCACGGTTGACCCAGTACCTGGACACTTTGGATTTGCACCATTCTTGTCGGTGGATGCAGCGGAGACTACCGCAAGGTACCGCCTAGGCATATCTGCACGAAGCGATGTCATGCGAACGCGGGTCGTCCCGGCGCAAAACCAACAACAGGCGGAACTTAGCGGTGTCCTACATGCCTGTAGGTTTGCGGTGACGCAGAAGTGGCACAGGGTCTCAATGTTTGTGGACAATGTGGCTGCCTGCTACGGTGCGACGAATATGAGGGCGTCGACGCGGGCATGTGTGCAGGTGAAGATCCTCCGTGCTCTTTGGAACTTGTTGTGGCACACCGGCATGGTCTTGAATGTTGTCTGGGTTGACACTCCTCGCATGCCTGCTGATGTTGTGTCCCGCTTACCAGACCTGACGCCCACAAGCGTTACCAAGGCGAAGATTCAGGCGGCAGACAAGTGGAGCGCGTTGTGCGGGGAACCGCACCTGGTGCAGTACTTTGGGTCGGTTCGGCTGTAGTTAGGGGACACAACCCTCGCATAGGCGATGGCACGAGTGGCCCGCTCTTTCACTACAGCTAACCCCGGCAACATGTCTGAATGGCAAGACCAAGATGAGGATGAGCCCCATGACGAGGAGAAGGTGGGATCGAAGCGGCCACGTGGAACACGAGGCCCGGAGGGCAAACTGGCGCAGAAGGCGCGAACGCTGCGACGAAGGGCCGAGAGAGCGGAAGGACACCTCAATGCAGCAAAGGCCAAATACAGGCTGGGGACGATGACAGAGCAGTCCTTCGAGCTAGTGCTGTGCCACCCAACGCCAAAACGGGACCTCTACAACGCCTGGCAGACCTTCTGTGGTTGGATCACGCGCCGCGCCCTGGAGCGGTATGCAATGGCAAGAGTCGAGCCGGCTCAGAAGGGCAAAGACCAAACCCAAAGTCACCTTTACCTCGTCCGCCACGAGCTACGAGTGGCGCCGGGGGTCAGGCTGACGAAGTCCTTCACCCACAATGCCACAGCCGTGCAAAGAGTCACCGTCAACGGCAAGGCTCATAAAAGATGTTTTCGAGCTTGTGAAGGACGACCTGGAACAGGAGGACTTCGACTGATCCGAGGCTGGCAAGGGGATGGCTATCACTGCTGCACAGACCTTCCATGGCATTCCAGAGTCCAAGTAAGGAACGAGTAATGCTGCAGGGGGGGGGCACACATGTGTGCTGACAAAACATGGATATGCCCAGGGTATATAAAAGAGAGCTCCCCTCGCATGTTCGATGAATGAGACAGCAGCGTCATGCTGCAGCGAACGAGCACGCACACTTATATTGTCGCCACGAGAGCCTCATCTTGGCGCGGGGAGTCAGAGATGGACTACGCTGCCCTTCGGGCCTTGCGCGCCAGTGAAGGAGCAAGCATTAGTGTTGGTTTTGTGTGTGTGTATGTATGAGCTGTGGATGTCAGGGGGTAAGGGGGGAATCAAGGGATTCGCCTTTAGGCGAATCACAGGATTCACCCCATAATGCCACTCACATGCTGTTCCACTATAGAATCTGTTAAAGATTTTTGGGCCCGCCCACCCGCCCAGACACTTTACGCACACTTCAGTGACACCATTGATGACTATCATGGAGAAGTGTATCATAGATCCACGGCACACGAGACTACCAGTGCCAGTGAAGGAGCAAGCATTAGTGTTGGTTTTGTGTTTGTGTATGTATGAGCCGTGGATGTCAGAGGGTAAGGGGGAAATCATATGGCACAATGCGACACACAGCACACCACAGGGCACAATGCAACACAGGGCACACCACAATGCACAATGCGACACACGGCACACCACAGTGCACAGTGCAATAGAGGGCACAGCACCGTGCACAATGCGACACAGGGCACCCTACAGTGCACAATGCGACACAGGGCACACCACGGTGCACAATGCGACACAGGGCGCACCACAGTGCACAATGCGACACACGGCACACCACAGTGCACAATGCGACACAGGGGACACCACAGTGCACAATGCGACACAGGGCACCACAATGCACAATGCAATGCAGGGCACACCACGGTGCACAATGCGACACAGGGCACACCACAGTGCACAATGCAACACAGGACACACCACAGTGCACAATGCGACACAGGGAAGGCCACAGTGCACCATGTGAAATAGGGCACAGCACAGTGAACAATGCAACACAGGGCACCCCACAGTGCACAATGCGACACACGGCACACCATATGGCACAATGCGACACACAACACACCACAGTGCACAATGCAACACACGGCACACCACAATGCACAATGCGACACAGGGCACAACACAATGCACAATGCAACACAGGGCACACCACAGTGGACAATATAACACAGGGCACACCACAGCGCACCATTTGACACAGGGCACACCACAGTGTACAATGCATCAAAGGGCACACCACAGTGCACCATGTGAGACAGGGAACAACACAGTGCACAATTCACCGCAGGGCCCACCACAGTGCACAATGCAACACACGGCACACCACAGTGCACAATGCGACACACGGCACACCACAGGGCACAATGTTACACAGGGCACACCATAGTGCACAATGCAATACACGGCAAATCACAGGGCACACTGCGACACAGGGCACACCACAGTGCACAGTACGACACAGGGCACACCGCAGTGCACAGTACGACACACGGCACACCACAGTGCACAGTGCGACACACGGCACACCAAACCACACTATGCGACACACGGCACACCACAATGCACAATGCGACACACGGCACACCACAGTGCACAATGGGATACACGGCACACCACCAGGCACAATGCCACACGGGGCTACCACAGTCCATCATGTGATGCAGGGCACAGCACAGTGCACAATGCAACACACGGCAGAACACAATGCACAATGCGACACATGGCACACCACAGGGCACGATGCTACCCACGGCACACCACAGTGCACAGTACGACACAGGGCACACCACAGTGCACAATGCGACACACAACACAACACAGTGCACAATGCAACACAGGGCACACCAAAACACACAATGCAAGACACGGCACCCCACAATGCACAATGCGGCACAAGGCACACTACAAGGCACAATGCGACACAGGGCACACCACAGTGCACCATTTGACACAGGGCACACCACAGTGCACAATGCATCACCGGGCACACCACAGTGCACCATGTGACACAGGGCACAACACAGTGCACAGTTCACCGCAGGGCCCACCACAACTGCACAATGGAACACACGGCACACCACAGTGCACAATGCGACACACGGCAAATCACAGTGCACAATGCGACACGCGGCACACCACAGTGCACAGTACGACACAGGGCACACCACAGTGCACAGTGCGACCCACGGCACACCAAACCACACTATGCGACACACGGCACACCACAATGCACAATGCGACACACGGCACACCACAGTGCACAATGGGATACACGGCACACCACCAGGCACAATGCTACACGGGGCTACCACAGTCCACCATGTGACGCAGGGCACAGCACAGTGCACAATGCAACACACGGCAAGACACAATGCACAATGCGACACATGGCACACCACAGGGCACGATGCTACCCACGGCACACCACAGTGCACAGTACGACACAGGGCACACCACGGTGCACAATGCGACACAGGGCACACCACAGTGCACAATGCATCAAAGGGCACACCACAGTGCACCATGTGACACAGGGCACAACACAGTGCACAATTCACCGCAGGGCCCACCACAACTGCGCAATGGAACACACGGCACACCACAGTGCACAATGCGACACACGGCAAACCCCAGGGCACAATGTTACACAGGGCACACCATAGTGCACAATGCAATACACGGCAAATCACAGGGCACACTGCGACACAGGGCACACCACAGTGCACAGTACGACACAGGGCACACCACAGTGCACAGTGCAACACACGGCACACCAAACCACACTATGCGACACACGGCACACCACAATGCACAATGCAACACACGGCACACCACAGTGCACAATGAGATACACGGCACACCACCAGGCACAATGCCACACGGGGCTACCACAGTCCACCATGTGACGCAGGGCACAGCACAGTGCACAATGCAACACACGGCAGGACACAATGCACAATGCGACACAGGGCACACCACAGGGCACGATGCTACCCACGGCACACCACAGTGCACAGTACGACACAGGGCACACCACAGTGCACAATGCGACACACAACACACCACAGTGCACAATGTAACACAGGGCACACCAAAACACACAATGCAAGACACGGCACCCCAGAATGCACAATGCGACACAGGGCACACTACAAGGCACAATGCGACACAGGGCACACCACAGTCCACCATTTGGCACAGGGCACACCACATTGCACAATGCATCACAGGGCACACCACAGTGCACCATGTGACACAGGGCACAACACAGTGCACAATTCACCGCAGGGCCCACCACAGTGCACAATGCAACACACGGCACACCACAGTGCACAATGCGACACACGGCACACCACAGGGCACAATGTTACACAGGGCACACCATAGTGCACAATGCAATACACGGCAAATCACAGGGCACACTGTGACACAGGGCACACCACAGTGCACAGTACGACACAGGGCACACCACAGTGCACAGTGCGACACACGGCACACGAAACCACACTATGCGACACACGGCACACCACAATGCACAATGCGACACACGGCACACCACAGTGCACAATGGGATACACGGCACACCACAAGGCACAATGCGACACGGGGCTACCACAGTCCACCATGTGATGCAGGGCACAGCACAGTGCACAATGCAACACACGGCAGAACACAATGCACAATGCGACACATGGCACACCACAGTGCACGATGCTACCCACGGCACACCACAGTGCACAGTACGACACAGGGCACACCACAGTGCACAATGCGACACACAACACACCACAGTGCACAATGCAACACAGGGCACACCAAAACACACAATGCAAGACACGGCACCCCACAATGCACAATGCGACACAAGGCACACTACAAGGCACAATGCGACACAGGGCACACCACAGTGCACCATTTGACACAGGGCACACCACAGTGCACAATGCATCACAGGGCACACCACAATGCACAATGCAACACAGGGCACACCACAGTGCGCAATGCGCCACACGGCACCGTAGAATGTACAATGCAACACACGGCACACCACAGTGCACAATGCGACACACGGCACACCACAGTCCACAATGCGACAGACGGCACACCACAATGCACAATGCGACATACGGCACACCACAGTGCACACTACGACACAGGGCATATCACAGTGCACAATGCAGCAGAGGGCACACCACAGTGCACAATGCAACACGCGGCACATCACAGTGCACAATGCAAAACAGGGCACACCACAGGGCACCATGTGAGACACGCACACCACAGTGCACAATGCAACACAGGGCACCCCACAGTGCACAATGCGACACACGGCACCGTAGAATGTACATTGCAACACACGGCACACCACAAGGCACAATGCGACACACGGCACACCACAGTGCACACTACGACACAGGGCATATCACAGTGCACAATGCAGCACAGGGCACACCACAGTGCACAATGCGACACAGGGCACACCACAGTGCACAATGCAAAACAGGGCACACCACAGGGCACCACGTGAGACACGCACACCACAGTGCACAATGCGACACAGGCCACACCACAGTGCACAATGCGACACACGGCACACCACAATGCACAATGCAATACAGGGCCCACAACAATGCACAATCTAACACAGGGCACACCACAAGGCACAATGCGACACACGGCACACCACAGTGCACACTACGACACAGGGCATATCACAGTGCACAATGCAGCACAGGGCACACCACAGTGCACAATGCGACACAGGGCACACCACAATGCACAATGCGACACACGTCACACCACAGTGCACAATGCAATACAGGGCCCACAACAATGCACAATCGAACACAGGGCACACCACAATGCACAATGCGACACACGGCACACCACAGTGCACCATGCGACGCAGGGCACACCACAGTGCACAATGCGACACAAGGCACACCACAACGCACAATGCAACACACAGCACACCACGGTGTACAATGCAACACAGGGCACACCACAGTGCAGAATGCCGCACACGGCACACCACAGTGCACAATGCGAGACAGGGCACACCACAAGGCACCATGTGAAACACGGCACACCACAGTGCACACTACGACACAGGGCATATCACAGTGCACAATGCAGCACAGGGCACACCAAGGGGCATAATGCGACACAGGGCAAACCACAGTGCCCCATGTGAGACACACACACGACAGTGCACAATGCAACACAGGGCACACCACAGTGCACAATGCGACGCACGGCACACCACAGTGCACAATGCAACACAGGGCACACCACAGTGCACAATGCAACACAGGGCAGACCACAGTGCACAATGCGACACAGGGCACACCACAGTGCACAATGCGACGCACGGCACACCACAGTGCACAATCAGACACACGGCACACCACAGTGCACAGTACGACGCAGGGCACACCACAGTGCACAATGCGACACAGGGCACACCACAATGCACAATGTGAAACAGGGCGCACCACAGTGCACAATGCGTCCCAGGGCACACCACAGTGCACGAATCAACACAGGGCACACCACAATGCACAATGCAACACAGGGCACACCACAGTGCACAATGCGACACAGGGCACACCATATGGCACAATGCGACACACAGCACACCACAGGGCACAATGCAACACAGGGCACCCCACAATGCACAATGCGACACAGGGCACAACACAGTGCACAATGCGAGACAAGGCACACCACAAGGCACCATGCGAAACACGGCACACCACAATGCACACTACGACACAGGGCATACCACAGTGCACAATGCAGCACGGAGCACACCAAAGGGCATAATGTGACACAGGGCAAACCACAGTGCACAATGCAAAACAGGGCATACCACAGTGCCCCATGTGAGACACACACACCACAGTGCACAATGAAACAGAGGGCACACCACAGTGCAGAATGTGACCCACGGCACACCACAATGCACAATGCAACACAGGGCACACCACAGTGCACAATGCGACACACGGCACACCACAGTGCACCATGCGACGCAGGGCACACAGTGCACAATGCGACACACGGCACACCACAGTGCACAGTACGACGCAGGGCACACCACAGTGCACAATGCGACACAGGGCACACCACAGTGCACCATTTGAAACACGGCGCACCACAGTGCACAATGCAAGACAGGGCACACCACAAGGCACCATGCGAAACACGGCACACCACAGTGCACCATGTGAGACACACACACCACAGTTCACAATGCAACACAGGGCACACCACAGTGCACAATGCGACACACGGCGCACGATAATGCACAATGCAACATAGGGCACACCACAGTGCACATTGCGACACAGGGCACACCGCAGTGCACCATGTGAAACAGGGCGCACCACAGTGCACAATGAGACACATGGCACACCACAGTGCACCGTAAGACGCAGGGCACACCACAGTGCACAACGCAACACAGGGCACACCACAGTGCACCATTTGAAACAGCGCGCACCACAGTGCACAATGCAACACAGGGCACACCACAGTGCACAATGCGTCCCAGGGCACACCACAATGCACAATGCAACACAGGGCACACCACACTGCAAAATGCGCCACAGCGCACCCCACTGTGCACAATGCAACACACGGCACACGACAGTGCACAATGCGACACACGACAACCCACAGTGCACAATGCGACCCAGGGCACACCACAGTGCACAATGCAACACAGGGCACACCACAGGACACAATGCGACACAGGGCACACCACAGTGCACAATGCGACACACTGCACACCACAGGACACAATGCAACACACGGCACACCCCAGGGCACAATGCGAAACAGGGCACACCACAGTGCACAATGCAACACACGGCACACCACAGTGCACAATGCGACACACGGGACACCGCACACCACAGGACACAACGCAACACATGGCACGCCACATCGCGCAATGCGGCACACGGCACACCACAGTGCACAATACGACACACGGCACACCTCAGTGCACAATGCCACACACGGCACACCACAGTGCACCATGTGAAACAGGGTACACCACAGTGAACAATGCAACACAGGGCACCCCACAGTGCACAATGCGACACACAGCACACCATATGTCACAATGCCACACACAGCATGCCACAGGGCACAATGCAACACAGGGCACACCACAATGCACAATGCGACACACGGCACACCACAAGGCACAATGCAACACAGGGCACACCACAGTCCACAGTACGACACAGGGCACACCACAATGCACAATGCATCACCGGGCACACCACAGTGCACCATGTGACACAGGGCACTACACAGTGCACAATTCACCGCAGGGCCCACCACAGTGCACAATGCAACACAGGGCACACCACAGTGCACAATGCAACACACGGCACACCACAGGGCACAATGTTACACAGGGCACACCACAGTGCACAATGCAATACACGGCAAACCACAGTACAAACTGCGACACAGGGCACACCACAGTGCACAGTACGACACAGGGCATACCACAGTGCACGGTGCGACACACGGCACACCAAACCGCACAATGCGACACACGGCACACCACAATGCACAATGCGACACACGGCACACCGCAGTGCACAATGGGATACACGGCACACCACAAGGCACAATGCGACACGGGGCTACCACAGTCCACCATGTGACGCAGGGCACACCACAGTGCACAATGCAACACACGGCAGAACACAATGCACAATGCGACACACGGCACACCACAGTGCACGATGCTACCACGGCACACGACAGTGCACAGTGCGACACAGGGCACACCACAGTGCACAATGCGACACACAACACACCACAGTGCACAATGCAACACAGGGCACACCACAGTGCACAATGCAACACAGGGCACACCACAGTGCACATTGCGACACACGGCACACCAAAACAGACAATGCAACACACGGCACTCCACAATGCACAATGCGACACAAGGCACACTACAAGGCACAATGCAACACATCGCACACCACAGTGCACAATGCAACACAGGGCACACCACAGTGCACAATGCGACACACGGCACACCACAGTGCACAATGCGACACACGGCACACCACAAGGCACAATCCGACACACGGCACACCACAGTGCACACTACGACACAGGGCACAACACAGTGCACAATGCAAAACAGGGCACAGCACAGGGCACCATGTGAGGCACGCAAACCACAGTGCACGATGCGACACAGGGCACACCACAGTGCACAATGCAATACAGGGCCCACGACAGTGCACAATGGAACACAGGGCACATCACAGCGCACAATGGGCACACCACAGTGCACAATCCGACACCCAGCAAACCACAGGGCACGATGCGACACACACGGCAGGCCCCAGGGCACAATGCGACACACGGCACACCACTGTGCACAATGCGACACACGGCACACCACAGTGGACAATGCGACACAGGGCACACCACAGTGCACAATGCGACACACGGCACACCAGAACGCACAATGCGACACACCGCACACCACAGTGCACAATGCAACACAGGCCACACCACAGTGCATAATGCGACACAGGGCACACCACAGTGCACAATGTGACACACGGCACACCACAAGGCACCATGCGAAACACGGCACACCACAGTGCACACTACGACACAGGGCATATCACAGTGCACAATGCAGCACAGGGCACACCACAGTGCACAATGCGACACAGGGCAAGCCACAGTGCACAATGCAAAACAGGGCACACCACAGTGCCCCATTTGAGACACACACACCGAAGTGCACAGTGCAACACAGGGCACACCACAGTGCACAATGCGACACACGGCACACCACAGTGCACAATGGGCACACCACAGTGCACAATGGGACACACGGCACACCATAGTGCACAGTACGACGCAGGGCACACCACAGTGCACAATGCGACACAGGGCACACCACAGTGCACCATGTGACACACGGCACACCACAGTGCACAATTCAACACAGGGCCCACCACAGTGCACAATGCGACACACGGCATATCACAGGGCACCATGTGACACAGGGCACAACACAGTGCACAATGCGACACAGGGCACACCACAATGCACAGTACGACGTAGGGCACACCACAGTGCACAATGCGACACGGTGAACAACACAGTGCACAATGCGACACAGGGCACATCAGAGTGCTCCATGTGACACAGGCGACACCGAACCGATGCAACACAGGGCACACCACAGTGCACAATGCAACACAGTGCTCACCACACTGCACAATGCGACACACGGCACACCGCAGTGCACAATGGGACACAGGGCACACCACATTGCACAATGCAACACATGGCACACCACAATGCAAAATGCAACACAGGGCACACCACAGTGCACAATGCAATACACGGCAGACCACAATGGACAATGCGACACATGGCACACCACAGTGCACAATGCGACACACGGCACACCACAATGCACAATGCGACACACGGCACACCGCCGGGCAGGATGCGACACAAGGCACACCACAGTGCACAATACGACACACAGCACACCACAGTGCACAATGTGACACAGGGCACACCCCGGGGCATAATGCGACACACGGCACACCACAGTGCACAATGTGACACACGGCACACAAAAACGCACAATCCAACACACTGCACACCACTGGGCACGATGCAACACAGGGCACATCACAGTGCACAGTACGACACAGCGCACACCACCGTGCATAATGCGACACACAGCACACCACACTACACCATGCAACACAGGGCACACCACAGTGCACAATGCGACACAGGGCACACCACAGTGCACAAGGCGACACAGGGCACACCACAATGCACAATTCAACACAGGGCCCACCACAGTGCACAATGCGACACACGGCATATCACAGGGCACCATGTGACACAGGGCACACCACAGTGCACAATGCGACACAGGGCACACCACAATGCACAGTACGACGTAGGGCACACCACAGTGCACAATGCGACACGGTGAACAACACAGTGCACAATGCGACACAGGGCACATCAGAGTGCTCCATGTAACACAGGCGACACTGAAGTGCACGATGCAACACAGGGCACACCACACTGCACAATGCGACACACGGCACACCGCAGTGCACCGTGTGACACAGGGCACACCACAGTGCACAATGGGACACAGGGCACACCACATTGCACAATGCAACACATGGCACACCACAATGCAAAATGCAACACAGGGCACACCACAGTGCACAATGCAATACACGGCAGACCACAATGGACAATGCGACACACGGCACACCACAGTGCACAATGCGACACACGGCACACCACAATGCACAATGCGACACACGGCACACCGCCGGGCAGGATGCGACACAAGGCACACCACAGTGCACAATACGACACACAGCACACCACAGTGCACAATGTGACACAGGGCACACCCCGGGGCATAATGCGACACACGGCACACCACAGTGCACAATGTGACACACGGCACACAAAAACGCACAATCCAACACACTGCACACCACTGGGCACGATGCAACACAGGGCACACCACAGTGCACAGTACGACACAGCGCACACCACCGTGCATAATGCGACACACAGCACACCACACTACACCATGCAACACAGGGCACACCACAGTGCACAATGCAACACACGGCACACCACAGTGCACAATGGGCACACCACAGTGCACAATGGGACACATGGCACACCACAGTGCACAGTACGACGCAGGGCACACCACAGTGCACAATGCGACACAGGGCACACCACAGTGCACAATGCGACACACGGCACACCACAGTGCACAATTCAACACAGGGCCCACCACAGTGCACAATGCGACACACGGCACACCACAGTGCACAGTACGACATAGGGTATATCACAGGGCACCATGTGACACAGGGCACAACACAGTGCACAATGCGACACAGGGCACACCACAATGCACAGTACGACGTAGGGCACACCACAGTGCACAATGCGACACGGTGAACAACACAGTGCACAATGCGACACAGGGCACATCAGAGTGCTCCATGTGACACAGGCGACACCGAAGTGCACAATGTGACACAGGGCACACCCCGGGGCATAATGCGACACACGGCACACCACAGTGCACAACGTGACACACGGCACACAAAAACGCACAATCCAACACACTGCACACCACTGGGCACGATGCAACACAGGGCACACCACAGTGCACAGTACGACACAGCGCACACCACCGTGCATAATGCGACACACAGCACACCACACTACACCATGCAACACAGGGCACACCACAGTGCACAATGCGACACAGGGCACACCACCTCGCGCAATACAACACATGGCACACCACAATGCACGATGTGACACACTGCATACCACAGTGTGCAATGCAAGACAGGGCACACCACAGTGCACAGTACGACACAGGGCACACCACAGTGCACAATGGGAAACAGGGCACACCACAGTGCACAATGCGACACAGGGCACACCACAGTGCAGAATAAAACAGACGGCACACCACAGTGCATAATGCGACACACGGCCCACCACAGTGCACAATGCAACACAGGGCACACCACAGTGCACAATGCAACACAGGGCAGACCGCAGTTCACAGTTCGACACAGGGCACACCACAGTGCACAATGCGACACAGCGTACACCACAGTGCACAATGCGACACAGGGCACAATGCAACACAGCGTACACCACAGTGCACAATGTGACACGTGGCACACCACAGTGGACAGTGGGACACAGGGCACACCACAGTGCACAATGCGATACAGGGCACACGGGCACACTACAGTGCACAAGGCGACACAGGGCAAAGCACAGTGCACAATGCGACAGAGGTCACACCACAGTGCACAATGCGACACAGGGCACACCACACTGCACCACGTGACAGAGGGCACAGCACAATGTACAATGCATCACAGGGCACGCCACAGTGCACAATGCAACACAGGGCACACCACAAGGCACCATGTGACACAGGGCACACCACAGTGCACAATGTGACACAGGACACACCACAGTGCACAATGCAACACAGGGCACACCACAGGGCACAATGCAACACACAGTGCACAATACGACACAGGACGCACCACAATGCACAATGCGACACAGGGCACACCACATTGCACAGTACGACACAGGGCACACCACAGTGCACAATGCGACACAGGGCACACCACACTGCACCACGTGACACAGGGCACAGCACAATGCACAATGCATCACAGGGCACACCACAGTGCACCATGTGACACAGGGCACACCACAGTGCACAATGTGACACAGGGCACACCACAATTAACAATGCGACACAGGGCACACCACAGGGCACAATGCAACACACAGTGCACAATGCGACACAGGGCACTCCACAGTGAACACTACGACACAGGGCACACCACAGTGCACAATGCAACACACGGCACACCACAGTGCACAATGCAACACAGGGCACAACACAACACAGGGCACAATGAAACACACAGTTCACCATGCGACACAGGGCACACCACAGTGCACAATGCAACACAGGGCACACCACAGTGCACAATGCGACACAGGGCACACCACCCCGCGCAATACAACACATGGCACACCACAATGCACGATGTGACACACTGCATACCACAGTGTGCAATGCAAGACAGGGCACACCACAGTGCACAATGCATCACAGGGCACACCACAGTGCACAATGCGACAGACAGCACACCACAGGGCACAATGCGACACAGGGCACACTACAGTGCACCATGCGACACACGGCACACCACAGTGCACAGTACGCCACAGGGCACACCACAGTGCACAGTACGACACAGGGCACACCACAGTGCACAATGGGAAACAGGGCACACCACAGTGCACAATGCGACAGACGGCACACCACAGGGCACAATGCGACACAGAGCACACCACAGTGCAGAATAAGACAGACGGCACACCACAGTGCATAATGCGACACACGGCCCACCACAGTGCACAATGCAACACAGGGCAGAGCACAGTGCACAATGCGACACACGGCCCATCACAGTGCGCAATGCGACACAGGGCACACCACAGTGCACAATGCGACACAGGGCACACCACAGTGCACAATGCAACACAGGGCAGACCACAGTGCACAGTTCGACACAGGGCACACCACAGTGCACAATGCGACACAGCGTACACCACAGTGCACAATGCGGCACAGGGCACAATGCAACGCAGCGTACACCACAGTGCACACTGTGACACGTGGCACACCACAGTGGACAGTAGGACACAGGGCACACCAGGGTTTTGCTTAATGTCCGTCCTACCCTACCCTGGGGGGGGGGTGGGTGGCACACCACAGTTCACAATGCAATACAGGGCACACGGGCACACTACAGTGCACAAGGCGACACAGGGCACAGCACAGTGCACAATGCGACAGAGGTCACACCACAGTGCACAATGCAACACAGGGCACACCACAGTTTGCAATCCGACACAGGGCACTCTGCAGTACAGAATGCATCACACGGCACATCACAGTGAGCAATGCAACACAGGGGGACACCACAGTGCACAATACGACACAGGGCACACCACAGTGCACACTGCCACACAGGGCACAGTACAGTGGACAATGGGACACAGGGCACACCACGGTGCACAAGGCGACACAGGGCACACCACAGTGCACAATGCGACACAGGGCACACCACAGTACAGAATGCAACATACGGCACGCCACAGTGAGCAATGTAACACATGGCACCCGGCAGAGCACAATGCAACACGGGCACACCACAGAACACAATGCAACAGAGGGCACACCACAGTGCACAATGCGAGACATGGCACACCACAGTGCACAGGACGACACAGGGCACAGCACAGTGCACAATGCGGCACATGGCACACCACAGTCCAGAATGCGACGCGGGGCACACCACCATGCACAATGCAACACAGGGCCCACCACCATGCACAATGCGACACACGGCACACCACAGTGCACAATGCGACACAGGGCGCACCACAGTGCACCATGCGACACAGGGCACACCACAGTGCACAAGGCGACACAGGGCACACCACCGTGCACAACACGGCACAGGGCACACCACAGTGCACAATCCGACACAGGGCGCACCACAGTGCACCATGCGACACAGGGCACCACAGGGCACACCACATTGCACAATGCAACACAGACACACCACCGTGCACAATTGCACGCAGGGCACACCACAGTGCGACACAGGGCACAGCACAATGCACAATGCAACACAGGGCACACCACAGTGCACAAAGCGACACACGGCACAACACAGTGCAAAATGCAACACAGAGCACACATCACAGCGCACAATGTGACGCAGGGCACATCACATTGTGCAATGCAACACAGGGCACACCACAGTGCACAATGCGACACAAGGCACACCACAACGCACAATGCGACACACCGCACACCACAGGGCACAATGCAACACAGGGCACGCCACAGTGCTCAATGCGACACAGGGGACACCACAGTGCACAAGGTAACACAGGGCAGAGCACAGTGCACAATGCGACACACGGCCCATCACAGTGCGCAATGCGACACAGGGCACACCACAGTGCACAATGCCACACAGGGCACACCACATTGCACAATGCAACACAGGGCAGACCACAGTGCACAGTTCGACACAGCGTACACCACAGTGCACAATGCGACACAGGGCGCAACGCAGGGCACAATGCAACGCAGGGCACACCACAGTGCCCAATGCGACACACGGCACACCACAGTGCACAACGCGACACAGGGCACAAAGCAGGGCACAATGGAACACAGGGCACACCACCGTGTTACATTGCTCGCTGTGGCGTGCCGTGTGTTGCATTCTCTACTGTGGTGTGCCCTGTGTTGGATTGCAAACTGTGGTGTGCCCTGTGCCGCCTTGTGCACACAGGGCACACCACAGTACATAATGCGCTACATGTACACCACAGTGCACAATGCAACCCAGGGCATACCACAGTGCACAAGGCGGCACAGGGCACACCACAGTGCACAATGCGACACAGGGCACACCACAGTGCACAAGGCGACACAGGGCACACCACAGTGCACAAGGCGAAACAGGGCACACCACAGTGCACAACGCGGCACAGGGCACATCACATTTTGCAATCCAACACAGGGCACACCACAGTACAGAATGCAACACACGGTACGCCACAGTGAGCGATGTAACACATGGCCCCCCACAGAGCACACTGCAACACAGGGCACACCACAGAGCACAATGCAACAGAGGGCACACCGCAGTGCACAATGTGACACAGGGCACACCACAGTGCACAGGACGTCAGAGCACAATGCAACACAGGGTACACCAAAGAGCACAATGCAACAGAGGGCACACCACAGTGCACAATGCGACACAGGGCACACCACAGTGCACAATGCAACACAGGGCACACCACAGTGCACAATGCAACACAGGGCACACCACAGTGCACAATGAGACACACGGCCCATCACAGTGCGCAATGCGACGCAGGGCACACCACAGTGGACAATGCGACACAGGGCACACCACAGTGCACAATGCAACACAGGGCAGACCACAGTGCACAATGCGACACAGGGCGCAATGCAGGGCACAATGCAACACAGGGCACACCACAGTTCCCAATGCGACACAGGGCACACCACAGTGCACAACGCGACACAGGACACAAAGCAGGGCACAATGCAACACAGGGCACACCACAGTCATTTTCTCTTCTGGTCAAAAACATTCAAACAAAAGTCAATGGAGTGATCACGGACTTGTCCTTATTTGCTTCTTTGCAACCGGACCCTAGCTTGGGCCGATGGTTCCATAAGTGGAAGTTTGCTACCCTTTTGAAGGTTGAAGCCACGAGTCGAACATCGGAGACCCAAGCCGCCTTATTGGACCTTGGGGAATATGGAGAGGGCGGCACATAACACCACATTGTGATGTTGTGGAGCTGTAGGTAAACCGGTATGACATGGAATGCGCATAGTGAAGCACAGGCGCCCAACACATAGATCGCCCGCTCTTTCACTGTGATTCAATTTCGTGTTGACGCTATTGTCTTCGAATTTGTGAATAATTATTGCGATCTGTTGTGTTTTCACACATTTCAATGTGATTTACACACTTGCCTGCACATTCCATATTTTAAGACTGATGAGGGGTTTGTGATAAACCCTAAACCAGTATAAGCAAGGACACGTGATTGGCGTTGATGGTCGTGGATTTCTACCAGTGGTGAGGACTTTGAGTCGTGCCCGATTTCGTCCCCATTCCCTGAGGTTTTAGGCGCTTTCAAACAATTTTGGGAGTAGTACTGCATTTTATTCAACAGGGCACAAAGCAGGGCACAATGCAACACAGGGCACACCACAGTGCACAATGCCACACAGGGCACACCTCAGCGCACAATGCGACACAAGGCACACCACAGTGCACAATGCGACACAGGGCACACCACAGTGCACAATGCGACACAGGGCACACCACAGTGCACAAGGCTACACAGGGCACAACACAAGGCACAACGCGACAGAGGTGACACCACAGTGCACCATGCGACACAGGCCACACCACAGTACAGAACGCAACTCACGGCACACCACAGTGAGCAATGCAATACAGGGCACACCACAGTGCACAATGCAACACAGGGCACACCACAGTGCACAATGCGACATACGGCACACCACAGTACAGAGTGCAACACACGGCACACCACAGTGCACAGTTCAACACAGGGCGCACCACAGTGCACATTGCAACACAGGGCGCACCACAGTGCACAATGCAGCACACGGCACACCACAGTGCACAATGCAGCACACGGCACACCACAATGCACAATACAACACACGGCACACCACAGGGCACAATGCGACACAAGGCACACCACAGTGCACAGGACGACACAGGGCACACCACAGTGCACAATACAACACACGGCACACCACAGTGCACAATGCGACACAAGGCACACCACAGTGCACAATGCGACACAGGGGCACACCACAGGGCACAATGCGACTGAGGGCATAACACAGGGCACAATGCGACACAGGGTACACCACAGTGCACAATGCAACGCAGGGCACACCACAGTGCACAATGCGACACGGGGCACACCACAATGTGCAATCCGACACAGGGCACACCACAGTGCACAATGAGACACAGGGCACACCACAGGGCACAATGCGACTGAGGGCACAACGCAGGGCACAATGCGACACAGGCCACACCACAGTGGATAATGCGGCACAGGGCACACCACAGTGCATAATGCGATACATGCACACCACAGTGCACAATGCAACACAGGGCACACCACAGTGCACAATGCGACACAGGGCACACCACAGTGCACAATGCGACACAGGGCACACCACAGTGCACAATGGGAATCAGCGCACACCACAGGGCACAATGCGCCACGGGGCACACCACAGGGCACAATGCGACACACGGCACACCACATTGCACAATGCGACACAGGCCACACCACAGTGCACAATGCGACACATGGCACACCACAGTGCACACTGCGACACAGGCCACACAACACAATGCAAACGCGCCATTGAACAGCCATATTCCAACCTGGGACTTCGTCCTTGGGCTATTTTAGTGTTGAAAATCTGCTATCTTGCCCGTGTTTCAACCCCCAAATTCACGACAGAACTTCTTCTGTGTTGCGGGTTACTGCTTCCAAAAAAAGAATCCTCCTTTTTTTCCCACAATGAATCTCGTCTAATCCTCCCCTGGCCTTGGGAAATCAACACTGGTTAATGAAACGAAAGCTTGTTGACCACATTCTGTTCATCTTTCTGATGTTGTGTTTGCTGCAGAGCCTGTTATCATTGATCCTTCGAGCGGAATTTGTCCACCAGATCAAACGTTTACTCAACAACAATGTCAGGCACTAGCCACTGGCCACCCATGGGGTGGCGCTGGCTCGTGGGGGTCAGAGTCTTGTGGATGTTATATCGATCAAAATGGAAAAAGATATTTCAATCAATACACTACTTGGGCATGCAATCGACCGGATGCAGGAGAGAAGCTGGTTTGTAAGCCAGGAGGTTTGTTCCCAATCAAGTCCAGTTTATTCTCAATCTTGTGTTCAACGTTTGTACAAGTTTATGATTTTCAGATGTGCAATGGACGCTTTTAAAGTTTTTGCGAGCGTTTATAGCTGGTTCTTGGGCTTGTGGAGGGTGAGAAAGGGTTGAAGGCATGGGGTCATGTTCCACATGCTTCAGATGGCACTCATTGTGCATCCGGCTATAGCTGTGGGTGTGCCCTGCGTCGCATTGTGCACTGTGGTGTGCCCTGTGTCGCATCCGTGAACTGTGGTGTGCCCTATATCCGGGTTGACAGGCATGGGGCTGCATTTCGTGACGTGCATTAGTCATGCCGTTCACGCCAGGCAGAGCACTACGCATGAGAAACCTAGAAATGCTATGTGCTCTGGTTGGGGCTTCATGGCTCTGCTGTGTTTAGTATAACGTGCTGGCGATGTCTAATGGAACCTGCAGTCTGGAATGCAAACCTGAGATCGGACCCCCTTCAGAGCCCATGCAAAGCTGAACGCGAAGGTTCCTCTTCGAAAAGAATGCTTCAGGATGCTTTTCCACCCTTTCCTGCATGGCATCTTCAGAAGTGCACGCCAGTGGGTTCATTTTGCTTTACCCCTGCCCCGGCACAATGCAACACAGGGCAAACCACAGTGCACAATGCCACACAAGGCACACCACAGTGCACAATGCAACACAGGGCACACCACAGTGCACAATGCGACATCCCGCACACCATTGGGTACAATGTAACACGGGGCATACCAAAGTGCACAATGCAGCAGGGCACACCGCAGTGCACAATGTGACACATGGCACACCACAGTGCACAATGGGACACAGGGCACAGCACAGTGCACAATGTGACACATGGCACACCACAGTGCACATTGCGACACAGGGCACACCACAGTGCACAATGCAACACAGGGCACACCACAGTGCACAATGCGACATATGACACACCACAGTGCACCATGTGACACAGGGCACACCAGAGTGCACAATGCGACATAGCGCACACCATTTGGCACAATGTAACACACGGCACACCAAAGTGCACAATGCAGCAGGGCACACCGCAGTGCACAATGTGAGACATGGCACACCACAGTGCACAATGGGACACAGGGCACAGCACAGTGCCCAATGTGACACAGGGCACACCACAGTGCACAATGCGACATATGACACACCACAGTGCACCATGTGACACAGGGCACACCAGAGTGCACAATGCGACATAGCGCACACCATTTGGCACAATGTAACACACGGCACACCAAAGTGCACAATGCAGCAGGGCACACCGCAGTGCACAATGTGAGACATGGCACACCACAGTGCACAATGGGACACAGGGCACAGCACAGTGCACAATGTGACACAGGGCACACCACAGTGCACATTGCGACACAGGGCACACCACAGTGCACAATGCGACGGACGGCACACCACAGTGCACAATGCGACATATGGCACACCACAGTGCACCATGTGACACAGGTCACCCCAGAGTGCACAATGCGACATAGCGCACACCATTGGGCACAATGCAACACAGCGCACACCAAGTGCACAATGTGACACATGGCACACCACTCTGCACAATGCGACACAGGGCACACCACAGCGCACAACGTAAATGAGGGCACACCACAGTGCACAACGTAAGTCAGGGCACACCACAGTGCACAATTGGACACAGGGCAGACCACAGTGCATAATGCGACACAGGCTACCCCACAGTGCACAATGTAACACCGGGCACGTCACAGTGCATAATGCGGCACAGTGCTCACCACAGTGTGCAGTATCAAGTATCCAACCATGCAGGCGATAAATGATGGAAAGGCATGGAGCTGAAACGATTATGTGTAACAAATGCAGGACTGATACAATGGAGAACTATGATTGAGGAGGACCTCATTGATGGGTGTAGTACCTGATTTGCTAAAATCCATCAGAAGCCACACTGCACAAAGCGAAACAGGGCACACCACAGTGCACAATGCGACACAGGGCGCACTGCAGTGCACAAAGTGTCACAGGGCACACTATAGTGCACAATATGACGCAGGGCACACCACAGTGCACAATGCGACACAGGGCACACCACAGGGCTCAATGCGGGAGAGGGCATGTACTGTCCTTCTGTCCCCCCCCTCCTGCTCTCCGACTTTGTCTAGAATTCTAAGGACGCAAAAGGGCCTGAAAATGGCCATTTTTCACCCCTTTTTTTTGGCCCCGAGAACCACCACTGTGAACCGGGTTGAGAAAAGCTGCCATTTGACATGGCTATCATCATGCAAAAGCAATGGTTCGATTTTGAAACATTATGTTGAAGGAACAATTTTTCCGACTGCTTGCTTGTTGTTGCTTGCTTGTCACCCAGAAATTATCAACCCGTAGGGAGGACTTTAACTAGATATGGCCGCCATGTACATTCCAAATTTCTCCTCCAAATTCCTCCCTCCTCCTCCCCCTCATCGTTGTTCGTCACCCATGTCCTTATTAATGTACATTAGATCAACAACCTCTTTTTGATACCATTGATGCCACCTCCATTTGGAAACAGCAACACGGCATGTAAATCTCTGTCCTAAACTGTCCCCACAAAATGTGCCTCAAATAGGCTGAAAATGGCCTTCAAAACGTGCCTCAAACAGGCTGAAAATGACCTTCCTTTGGCACTAAAGCAACCCTAGTGCGGCGCCAACGCTTGCAACATGGCCCAGCAATGGGTTGATTGCATCGCATTGATGGTGAAAAAAGAATGGTTGGAGTTGGAAACGACCGGTAGGCATAGTAGCCTCCGTCCTAAATTCTCAGGACAAGGTTGCCTAAAACAGGCTGAAAATGGCCGATTTTGCCCCTAAAACGGCCATACGTAGCCACATCCGGCAATACGTCTCAAATATGGCGCATTCCATCGCCTCATTGTTTCATTCCATTGATTGTGAAAAAGGAATGCTTCCATTTCGAAACCCTTGCGTCCATGTCTAGTTTAAGTCCTCCCGGTGCAATAATAATGGTTTTGCATCAAGCAAGCAAGCAAGCAAGCAAGCAAGCCTCCAATAAAAATTATTTCTCTCGCATACCTTTTCAAAACCGAACCATTAGTTTTGCATTTCGATGGCCGTATCAAAAGGCATCTTCACCCCGCTTGGCATCCCAGATGGACACACTTGTTGCTCTCTACAGCTAAAAAAGGGTGAAAATTGGCCATTTTCAGTCGTCTGACGGTGAGAGGGGTCGGTTTGCGTACCCGTTTCACGGTGAGAGGGGTCAATTTCGGTACCCGTCTCATGTTGAGAGGGATCAATTTGGGTGCGCGTCTCACGGTGAGAGGGGTCAGTTTGGGTACCCGTCTCACGGTGAGCGGGGTCAGTTTGGCTACCCGTCTCACGGTGAGAGGGGTCCATTTGGGTACCCGTGTCACGGTGAGACGGGTCAATTTGGTACCCGTCTCACGTTGAGAGGGGTCAATTTGGGTACCCGTCTCAGGGTGACAGGGGTACCTGTCTGATGGTGAGAGGGGTCAGTTTGGGTACCCGTCTCATGGTGAGAGGGGTTATTTTGGGTAGTCGTTTGAAGGTGAGAGGGGTTATTTTGGGTACGCGTCTCCGGGTGAGAGGGGTCGATTTGGGTTCCCGTCTGACGGTGAGAGGGGTCAATTTGGGTACCCGTCTCACGGTGAGAAGGTTCAATTTGGGTACCCGTCTCACGGTGAGAGGGGTCAATTTGGGTACCCGTGTAACGATGAGAGGGGTCAATTTGGGTACTCGTCTGACGATGAGAAGGTTCAATTTGGGTACCCGTCTCACGGTGAGAGGGGTCAATTTGGGTACCCGTCTCACGGTGAGAGGGGTGATTTTGGTTACCCGTCTCACGGGACAAGGGATCAGCTTGGGTACCCGTCTCACGGTGAGAAGGGTTAATTTGGGTACCGGGCTCACGGTGAGAGGGGTCATTTGGGGTACCCGGCTTACGGTGAGAGGGGTCAATTTGGGTACCCGGCTCACGGTAAGAGCAGTCAATTTGGGTACCTTTCTCACGGTGAGAGGGGTCAATTTGGATACCCGTCTCACTGTGAGAGGGGTCAGTTTGGGTACCCGTCTCACGGTGAGAGGGGTCAATTTGGTTACCCGTCTCATGGAGACGGGGGCCAATTTGGGTACCCGTGCCATGGTGAGAGGCGTCAATCTGGGTACTCATATCTCACGGTGAGAGGGGTCAATTTGGGTACCCGTCTCACGGTGAGAGGGGTCATTTTGGGTACCTGTCTCATGGTGACCGCAGTCAGTTTGGGTACCCGTCTCACGGTGAGACGGGTCAATTTGCGTACCCGCCTCACGGTGAGAGGGGTCATTTTGCGTACCCGTCTCACGGTGAGAGGGGTCAGTTTGGGTACCCGTCTCGTGATGAGAGGGGTCATTTTGGGTACCTGTCTCACGGTGAGAGAGGTCAGTTTGGGTACCAGTCTCACGGTGCGAGGGGTTATTTTGGGTACCCGTCTCACGCTGAGAGGGGTCAATTTGGGTACCCGTCTCACGGTGAGAGGGGTCATTTTGCGTACGCGTCTCACGGTGAGAGGGGTCATTTTGGGTCCCCGTCTCACGGTGACAGGGGTCATTTTGGGTACCCATCTCACGGAGAGGGGGGCCAATTTGGGTACCCGTCTCACGGTTAGAGGTGTCACTTTGGGTCCCCGTCTCACGGTGACAGGGGTCATTTTGGGTACCCATCTCACGGAGAGGGGGGCCAATTTGGGTACCCGTGTCATGGTGAGAGGGGTCAATGTGAGTACTCATCTCACGGTGAGAGGCGGCAATTTAGGTAGCCGTCTCACGGTGAGAGGCGTCAGTTTGGGTACCCATCTCACGGTGTGAGCGGTGACTTTGGGTACCCGTCTCGCGATGAGATGGGTTATTTTGGGTACCCGTCTCACGGAGAGAGGGGTCAATTGGGGTACCGGTCTCACGGTGAGAGGGGTCAATTTGGGTACCCGTGTCACGGTGAGAGGGGTCAATTTGGGTACCCGTCTCATGCTGAGAGGGCTCATTTTGGGTACCCGTCTCACGGTAAGAGGGGTCATTTTGGGTACCCGTCTCACGCTGAGAGTGGTCATTTTGGGTACCCGTCTCAGGCAGAGGGGGGCCAATTTGGTTACCCGTGTCATGGTGAGAGGGGTCTTTTTGGATACCCGTCTCGCGATGAGAGGGGTCATTTTGGCTACCCGTCTCGCGATGAGAGGGGTCGGTTTGGGTACCCGTCTCACGGTGAGAGGGGTCAATTTGGGTACCCGTCTCACGTTGAGAGGGGTCAATTTGGGTACATGTGTCACGATGAGAGGGGTCAATTTTGGTACCCGTCTCACGGTGTGAGCGGTCATTTGGGGTACCTGTCTAACAGTCCGAGGGGCCATTTTGGGTACCCGTCTTACGGTCAGAGGGGTTAGTTTGGGTACCCGTCTCAAGGTGAGAAGGGTCATTTTGCGTACCCGTCTCACGGTGAGAGGGGTCATTTTGCGGACCCGTCTCATGGTGAGAGACGTCAGGTTGGGTACCCGTCTCACGGTGAGAGGGGTCATTTTGCGTACGCGTCTCACGGTGAGAGGCGTCAGTTTGGGTACCCGTCTCACGGTTAGAGGTGTCACTTTGGGTCCCCGTCTCACGGTGACAGGGGTCATTTGGGTACCCATGTCACGGAGAGGGGGGCCAATTTGGGTACCCGTGTAATGGTGAGAGAGGTCAATCTGAGTACTCATCTCACGGTGAGAGCCGGCAATTTAGGTAGCCGTCTCACAGTGAGAGGCGTCAGTTTGGGTACCCATCTCACGGTGTGAGCGGTGACTTTGCGTACCCGTCTCGCGATGAGATGGGTTATTTTGGGTACCCGTCTCACGGAGAGAGGGGTCAATTGGGGTACCGGTCTCACGGTGAGAGGGGTCAATTTGGGTACCCGTGTCACGGTGAGTGGGGTCAATTTGGGTACCCGTCTCATGCTGAGAGGTCTCATTTTGGGTACCCGTCTCACGGTAAGAGGGGTCAATTTGGGTACCCGTCTCACGCCGAGAGTGGTCATTTTGGGTACCCGTCTCAGGCAGAGGGGGGCCAATTTGGTTACCCGTGTCATGGTGAGAGGGGTCTTTTTGGCTACCCGTCTCGCGATGAGAGGGGTCAGTTTGGGTACCCGTCTCACGGTGAGAGGGGTCAATTTGGGTACCCGTCTCACGTTGAGAGGGGTCAATTTTGGTACATGTCTCACGATGAGAGGGGTCAATTTGGGTACCCGTCTCACGGTGTGAGGGGTCATTTGGGGTACCTGTCTAACAGTCCGAGGGGCCATTTTGGGTACCCGTCTTACGGTGAGAGGGGTCATTTTGCGTACCCGTCTCATGGTGAGAGACGTTAGTTTGGGTACCCGTCTCACGGTTAGAGGGGTCACTTTGGGTTCCCCTCTCACGGTGACAGGGGTCATTTTAGGTACCCGTCTCACGGAGAGGGGGGCCAATTTGGGTACCCGTCTCACGGTGAGAGGGGTCATTTTGTGTACCCGTCTCACGGTGAGAGGGGTCAATTTGGGTACATGTCTCACGATGAGAGGGGTCAATTTGGGTACATGTCTCACGGTGCGAGGGGTCATTTGAGGTACCCGTCTAACAGTACGAGGGGCCATTTTGGGTACCCGTCTCACGGTGAGAGGGATCATTTTGGGTACCCGTCTCACGGAGAGGGGGGCCAATTTGGGTACCCGTCGCACGGTGAGAGGGGTCAGTTTGCGTACCCGTCTCACGGTGAGAGGGGTCAATTTGGGTACCCGTCGCACGGTTAGAGGGGTCACTTTGGGTACCCGTCTCACGGAGAGGGGGGCCAATTTGGGTACCCGTCTCACGGCGAGAGGGGTCAATTTGGGTACCGGTCTGACGGTGAGAGGGGTCAATCTGGGTACCTGTCTCACGGTGAGAGGGGTCATTTTGGGTACCCGTCTCACGGTGAGAGGGGTCATTTTGCGTACCCGTCTCACGGTGAGAGGGGTCAATTTGGGTACCCGTCGCACGGTTAGAGGGGTCACTTTGGGTACCCGTCTCACCGAGAGGGGGGCCTATTTGGGTACCCGTCTCACGGTGAGAGGGGTCGATCTGGCTAATCGTCTCACGGTGAGAGAGGCCATTTTGCGTACCCGTCTCACGGTTAGAGGGGTCAATTTGGGTACCCGTCTTATGGAGAGGGGGGCCAATTTGGGTACCCGTGTCATGGTGAGAGGGGTCAATCTGAGTACTCATCTCACGGTGAGAGGGGTTAATTTGGGTACCCGTCTCACGCTGCGAGGGGTCATTTGGGGTACCCGTCTCACCATACGAGGCGTCATTTTGGGTACCCGTCTCATGGTGAGAGTGGTCAGTTTGCGTACCCCTCTCAAGGTTAGAGGGGTCAATTTGGGTACCCGTCTCACGGTGAGATGGGTTATTTCGAGTACCCGTATCACGGTGAGAGGGGTTATTTTGTGTACCCGTCTTATGGTGCGAGGGGTCAGCTTGGGTACCCGCCTCACGGTGAGAGGGGTCCATTTGGGTACCCGTGTCATGGTGAGATGGGTCAATTTGGGTACCCGTCTCACGGTGAGAGGGGTCATTTAGGGTACCAGTCTCACGGTGAGAGGGGTCAATTTGGGTACCCGTCTCACGGTGAGAGGGGTCAGTATGGGTACCCGTCTCACGGTGAGAGGGGTCAGTTTTGGTACCCGTCTCACGGTAAGAGGTGTCATTTTTGGTACCCGTCTCACGATGAGAGGGGTTATTTTGGGTATCCGTCTCACGGAGAGAGGGGTCAATTTGGGTACTCGTCTCACGGTGAGAAGGGTCAATTTGGGTACCCGTCTCACGGTGAGAGGGGTTATTTTGGGTACCCGTCTCACGGCGAGAGGGGTCATTTTGGGTACCCGTCTCACGGTGATAGGGGTCATTTTGGGTGCCCGTCTCACGGAGAGGGGGGGCAATTAGGGTGCTCGTCTCACACAGAGGGGGGCCAATTTGGGTACCCGTGTCATGGTGAGAGGGATCAATCTGGGTACTCGTCTCACGGTGAGAGGGGTCATTTTGGGTACGCGTCTCACGGTGAGAGGGGTCAATTTGGGTACCCGTCTCACGGTGAGTGGGGTCCTTTTGTGTACGCGTCTCACGGTGAGAGGGCTCAGTTTGGGTACCCGTCTGACAGAGAGGGGGGTCATTTTGGGTACGCGTCTCACGGTGAGAGGGGTCAATTTGGGTACCCGTCTCACGGTGACAGTGGTCAATTTGGCTACCCGTCTCACGGTGAGAGGCGTCACTTTGGGTACCCGTCTCACGGTGAGAGGGGTTATTTTGGGTACCGGTCTCACGGAGAGAGGGTTCAGTTTGGGTACCCGTCTCACGGTGAGAGGGGTCATTTTGGGTACCCGTCTCACGGTGAGACGGGTCAATCTGGGTACCCGTGTCATGGTGATAGGGGTCAATCTGGGTACTCGTCTCACGGTGACCCGTCTCACGTGGGGGTGCTCACTTTGGGTACCCCTCTCACGGTGAGAGGGGTCATTTCGGATACCCGTCTCACGGTGAGAGCGGTCAGTTTGGGTACCCGTCTCACGGTTAGACGGGTCACTTTGGGTACCCGCCTCACGTTGAGAGGGGTGAGTTTGGGTACCCGTCTCTCGGAGAGGGGTGTCAATTTGGGTACGTGTCTCACGGTGAGAGGGGCCATTTTGGGTACCCGTCTCACGGTGAGTGGGGTCAGTTTGGGTACCCGTCTCTAGGTAAGAGGGGTCACGTTGCGTCTCACGGTGAGAGCCGTCACTTTGGGTACCCGTCTCACGGTGAGAGGGGTCAGTTTGGGTACCCGTCTCACGGTGAGTGGGGTCATTTTTTGTACCCGTCTCACAGTGAGGGGTCAGTTTGGGTACCATTCTCACAGTGAGAGGGGTCATTTTGTGTACCCGTCTCACGGTGAGAGGGGTCATTTTGGGTGCCCGTGTCACGGAGAGGGGGGGCAATTTGGGTGCTCGTCTCACACAGAGGGGGGCCAATTTGGGTACCCGTGTCATGGTGAGAGGGATCAATCTGGGTACTCGTCTCACGGTGAGAGGGGTCATTTGGGGTACCCGTCTCATGGTGGGGGGGCTCACTTTGGGTACCCGTCTCACGGTGAGAGGGGTCATTTCGGATACCCGTCTCACGGTGATTGGGGTCATTTTGTTTACCCGTCTCACGGTGAGAGGGGTCAGTTTGGGTAGCCGTCTCACGTTGAGATGGGTCAATTTGGGTACCCGTCTCACGGTGAGACGGGTCAATTTGGTACCCGTCTCACGGTGAGAGGAGTCATTGATGGTACCCGTCTCACGGTGAGCGGGGTCAATTTGGGTACCCGTCTCGCGATGAGAGGGGTTATTTTGGGTACCCGTCTCACGGTGAGACGGGTCAATTTGGTACCCGTCTCACGGTGAGAGGGGTCATTGATGGTATCTGTCTCATGGTGCGAGGGTTCATTTTGGGTACCCGTCTCACGGTGAGAGGGGTCAATTTGGGTAGCCGTCTCACAGTGATTGGGGTCATTTTGTCTACCCGTCTCACGGTGAGAGGGGTCAGTTTGGGTACCCGTCTCACGGAGAGGGGGGTCAATTTGGGTACACGTCTCACGGTGAGAGGCGTCACTTTGGGTACGTGTCTCACGGTGAGGGGATTCAATTTGGGTACCCGTCTCACCGTGAGTGGGGTCCTTTTGTGTACCCGTCTCACGGAGAGAGGGGTGAGTTTGGGTACCCGTCTCACGGAGAGGGAGGTCAATTTGGGTACCTGTCTCACGGTGAGAGGTGTCAATTTGGGTACCCGTCTCACGGTGAGAGGGGTCAATTTGGGTACCCGTCTCACGGTGAGAGGGGTTATTTTGCCTACCCGTGTCACGGTGAGAGGGGTCAATTTGGGTACCCGTCTCACGGTGACACGGGTCAATTTGTTACCCGTCTCAAGGTGAGAGGGGTCAGTTTGGGTGCCCATGTCACGGTGACAGGGGTCATTTTTGGTACCCGTCTCATGGTAAGAGATGTCATTTTGGGTACCCGTCTCACCGTGAGACGGTTCAATCTCGCTACCCGTCTCACAGTGAGACGGGTCATTTTCGGTACACGTCTCACGGTGACAGGGGTCAATTTGGGTACCCGTCTCACGGGCACTGGGGTCGTTTTGTGTACCCGTCTCAGGGTGAGAGGGGTCAGTTTGGGTACCCGTCTCATGGTGAGAGGAGTCACTTTGGGTACCCGTCTCACGGTGAGAGGTGTCATTTTGGGTACCCGTCTCGCGATGACAGGGGTTATATTGGGTACCCGTCTCATTGTGAGAGGGGTCATTTTGGGTACCCGTCTCACGGAGAGGGGGGTCAATTTGGGTACGCGTCTCACGGTGAGAGGGGTCAATTTGGGTACCCGTGTCACGGTGAGAGGGGTCAATTTGGGTACCCGTCTCACGGTGAGTAGGGTCATTTTGTGTACCCGTCTCACGGTGAGAGGGGTCATTTTCGGTACCCGTCTCACGGTGAGAGGGGTCAATTTTGGTACCCGTCTCACGGTGAGTAGGGTCATTTTGTGTACCCGTCTCACGGTGAGAGGGGTCATTTTGGGTACCCGTCTCACGGTGAGAGGGGTCAATTTGGGTACCCGTCTCACGGTGAGAGGGGTTATTTTGTGTACCCGTCTCACGGTGAGAGGAGTCAGTTTGGGTACGCGTCTCACGGTGAGAGGGATCAATTTGGGTACCCGTCTCACCGTGTGAGGGGTCATTTTGTGTAGCCGTCTCACGGTGAGAGGGGTCAATTTTGGTACCCGTCTCACGGTGAGAGGGGTCAATTTGGGTACCCGTCTCACCGTGAGACGGCTCAATTTGGTACCCGTCTCACGGTGAGAGGGGTCAGTTTGGGTACCCGTCTCACGGTGAGAGGGGTCAATTTGGGTACTTGTCTCACGGTATGAGGAGTCACTTTGGGTACTCGTCTCACGGTGAGAGGTGTCATTCTGGGTACCCGTCTCACGGTGAGAGCGGTCAGTTTGGGCACATTTCTTACGGTGAGAGGGGTCAGTTTGGGTACCCGTCTCACGGTAAGAGGAGTCACTTTGGGTACTCGTCACCCGGTCAGAGGTGTCATTTTGGGTACCCGTCTCGCGATGAGAGGGGTTATTTTGGGTACCCGTCTCACGGTGAGGGAGGTCGGGGAGTTACCCGTCTCACGGTGAGAGGGGTCATTTTGGGTACCCCTCTCACGGTGAGAGGGGTCATTTTGGGTACCCGTCTCACGGAGAGGGGGGTCAATTTGGGTACCCGTCTCACGGAGAGGGGGGTCATTTTGGGTACCCGTCTCACGGTGAGAGGGGTTATTTTGTGTACCCGTCTCATGGTGCGAGGAGTCAGTTTGGGTACGCGTGTCACAGTGAGAGGGGTCAACTTAGGTACCCGTCTCATGGTGAGAGGGGTCATTTTGGGTTCCCGTCTCACGGTGAGAGCGGTCAGTTTGGGTAGCCGTCTCACGTTGAGGGGTTATTTAGGGTACCCGTCTCACGGTGAGAGGGGTCAATTTGGGTACCCGTCTCACAGCGAGAGGGGTCATTTTGGGTACCCGTCTCACGGAGAGAGGGGTCAGTTCGGGTACCCGTCTCACGGTGAGAGGGGTCGTTTTGGGTACCTGTTTCACGGAGAGGGGAGTCAATTCGGGTACGCGTGTCACGGAGATAGGGGGCAATTTGGGGAGCCGTCTCATGGTGAGATCGGTCATTTTGGGTTCCCGTCTCGCAGTGAGAGGGGTTATTTTGTGTACCCGTCTCACGGTGAGAGGGGTCAGTTTGGGTACCCGTCACACGGTGTGACGGGTCAATTTGGTACCCGTCTCACGGTGAGAGGGGTAAGTTTGGGTACCTGTCTCACGGTGAGAGCGGTCAATTTGGTACCCGTCTCACGGTGAGAGGGGTCAGTTTGGGTACGCGTCTCACGGTGAGAGGGGTCAATTTGGGTACCCGTCTCACGGACAGGGGGGTCATTTTGGGTACCCGTCTCACGGTGAGAGGGGTTATTTTGTGTACCCGTCTCACGGTGCGAGGAGTCAGTTTGGGTAGCCGTCTCGCGTTGAGGGGTTATTTTGGGTACCCGTCTCACGGTGAGAGGGGTTAATTTGGGTACCCGTCTCACGGAGAGGGGGGTGAATTTGGTTACACGTCTCACGGTGAGAGGGGTCATTTTGGGTACCCGTCTCACGGTGAGAGGGGTTATTTTGTGTACCCGTCTCACGGTGAGAGGAGTCAGTTTGGGTACGCCTGTCACGGTGAGAGGGGTCAATTTGGGTTCCCGTCTCATGGTTAGAGGGGTCATTTTGGGTTCCCGTCTCACGGTGAGAGGGGTCTTTTTGGGTACCCGTCTCACGGTGAGAGGCGTTATTTTGTGTACCCGTCTCACGGTGAGAGGGGTCAATTTGGGTACCCCTCTCACGGTGAGCGGGGTCAATTTGGGTACCCGTCTCACAGTGAGACGGGTCAATTTGGTACCCGTCTCACGGTGAGAGGGGTCAATTTGGGTACCCGTTTCACAGTGAGTGGGGTCATTTTGTGTACCCGTCTCATGGAGAGGGGAGTCAATTCGGGTACGCGTGTCACAGTGAGAGGGGGCAATTTGGGGAGCCGTCTCATGGTGAGAGGGGTCATTTTGGGTTTTCCTCTCACGGTGAGAGGGGTTATTTTGTGTACCCGTCTCACGGTAAGAGGGGTCAATTTGGGTACCCGTCTCACGGTGAGATGGGTCAATTTGGGTACCCGTCTCACGGTGAGACGGGTCAATTTGGGTACCTGTCTCACGGTGAGAGGGGTTATTTTGTGTACCCGTCTCACGGTGAGAGGGGTCAATTTGGGTACCCGTCTCACGGTGAGAGGGGTCAATTTGGGTACCCGTCTCACGGTGAGACGGGTCAATTTGGGTACCCGTCTCACGGTGCGAGGGGTCAGTTTGGGTACCCCTCTTACGGTGAGAGGGGTCATTTTGGGTTCCCGTCTCACGGTGAGAGGGTTCATTTTGGGTTCCCGCGTCACGATGAGAGGGGTCAGTTTGGGTACCCGTCTCACGGTGAGAGGGGTCATTTTGCGTACCCGTCTCACGGTGAGAGGGGTTACTTTGGGTACCCGTCTCACGGTTAGAGGGGTCGTTTTGGGTACCCGTCTTACGGTGAGAGGCGTCATTTTGCGTACCCGTCTCACGGAGAGGGGGGCCAATTAGGGTACACCTGTCATGGTCAGAGGGGTCAAGTAGGGTACCCGTCTCACGGTGAATTGGGTCATTTTGTGTACGCGTCTCACGGTGAGAGGGGTGAGTTTGGGTACCCGTCTCACGGAGAGGGGGGTCAATTTGGGTACCTGTCTCACAGTCAGAGGGGTCAGTTAGGGTACCCGTCTCACGGTGAGAGGGGTCAATTTGGCTACCCGTCTCACAGTGAGAGCAGTCATTTTGGGTACCCGTCTCACGGTGAGAGGGGTCAGTTTGGGTACCCGTCTCACTGTGAGAGGGGTCAATTCGGGTACGCGTCTCACGGTGAGAGGGGATATTTTGGGTACCCATCTAATGGTAAGAGGGGTCAGTTTGGGTACCCGTCTCACGGTGAGAGGTGTCAATTTGGGTACCCGTCTCACGGTAAGAGCAGTCAATCTGCGTACCTGTCTCACGGTGAGAGGCGCCAATTTGGTTACCCGTCTCACAGTGAGAGCGGTCATTTTAGATACCCGTCTCACGGTGAGAGGGGTCATTTTGGGTACCCGTCTCACGCGGAAAGGGATCAACTTGGGTACCCGTCTCACGGTGAGAGGGGTCAATTTGGGTACCGTTCTCACGGTGAGATGGGTCATTTTGGTTACCCGTCTCACACGGAAAGGGATCAGCTTGGGTACCGGTCTCATGGTCAGAGGGGTCAATTTGCGTACCCATCTCACGGTGAGAGGGATTATTTTGGGTACCCGTCTCACGGAGAGGGGGGCCAATTTGGGTACACCTGTCATGGTGAGAGGGGTCAATTTGGGTAACCGTCTCACGGAGGGAGGGGTCAATTTGGGTACCTGTCTCACGGTGAGAGGGGTCAATTTGGCTACCCGTCTCACGGTAAGAGCAGCCAATTTGGGTACCCGTCTCACGTTGAGAGGGGTCAATTTGGGTACCTGTCTCACAGTGAAGAGTGGTCATTTTCCATACCCGTCTCAAGGTGAGAGGGGTTATTTTGGGTACCCGTCTCACGGAGAAAGGGGTCAATTGGGCTACCCGTCTCACAGTCAGAGGGGTCAGTTTGCGTGCCCGTCTCACGGTGAGACGGGTCAATTTGGGTACTAGTCACACCGTGAGACAGGTGAATTTGGTAGCCGTCTCACAGTGAGAGGGGTCATTTTCGGTACCCGTCTCACGGTGAGAGCCGTCAGTTTGGGTACCCGTCTCACGGTGAGAGGGGTCAATTTGGTTCCCCCTCTCACAGTGAGAGCGGTCATTTTGGGTACCCGTCTCACGGTGAGAGGAGTCATTTTGGGTACCCGTCTCACGCGGAAAGGGATCAGCTGGGGTACCGGTCTCACGGTGAGAGGGGTCAATTTGGGGTACCCGGCTCAGAGTGAGACGGGTCAATTTGGGTACCCGTTTGACGCTGAGAGGGGTCATTTTGCGTACCCGTCTCCCGGTGAGAGGGGTCAGTTTGGGTACCCGTCTCACTGTGAGAGGGGTCAATTCGGCTAAGCGTCTCACGGTGAGAGGGGATATTTTGGGTACCCATCTAATGGTAAGAGGGGTCAGTTTGGGGACCGGTCTCACGGTGAGAGGTGTCAATTTGGGTACCCGTCCCACGGTGAGAGGGGTCATTTTGCGTACCCGTCTCACGGTACGAGCAGTCAATTTGGGTACACATCTTACGACGAGAGGCGTCAATTTGGTTACCCGTCTCACAGTGAGAGCGGTCATTTTAGATACCCGTCTCACGGTGAGAGGGGTCATTTTGGTTACCCGTCTCACGCGGAAAGGGATCAACTTGGGTACCCGTCTCACGGTGAGAGGGGTCATTTTGGTTACCCGTCTCACACGGAAAGGGATCAGCTTGCGTGCTGGTCTCACGGTGAGAGGGGTCCATTTGGGTACCCGGCTCATGGTAAGAGTTGTCATTTGGGGTACCCGTCTCACGGTGAGACGGGTCAATTTGGGTACCCGTCTGACGGTGAGAGGGGTTATTTTGCGTACCCGTCTCACGGTGAGAGTTGTCATATGGGGTACCCGGCTCACGGTGAGACGGGTCAATTTGGGTACCCGTCTAACGGTGCGAGGGGTCATTTTGGGTACCCGTCTCACGGTGAGAAGGGGCAATTTGGGTACCCGTCTCACGGTGAGAGGGGTCAATCTGGGTACTCGTGTCATGGTGAGAGGGGTTATTTTGGGTACCCATCTCGCGGAGAGAGGGGTCAGTTTGGGTACCCGACTCACGGTAAGAGGGGTCAATTTGGGTACCCGTCTCACGGTGACAGCGGTCATTTGGGGTACCCGTCTCACAGTACGAGGGGTCATTTTGGGTACCCGTCTCACGGTGAGAGGGGTCAGTTTGGTTACCCGTCTCGCGGTGAGAGGTGTCATTTTGGGTACCCGTCTCACAGTACGAGGGGTCATTTTGGGTACCCGTCTCACGGTGAGAGGGGTCAGTTTGGTTACCCGTCTCACGGTGAGAGGTGTCATTTTGGGTACCCGTCTCACGATGAGAGGGCTTATTTTGGGTACCCGTCTCAGGGAGAGAGGGGTCAGTTTGGTTCCCCGTCTCACGGTGAGAGGGGTCAATTCGGGTACCCATCTCACGATGGGAGGGGTCAGTTTGGGTACCCGTCTCACGCTGAGAGGGGTCATTTTGCGTACGCGTCTCACGGTGAAAGGGGTTATTTTGGGTACACGTCTCATGGCGAGAGGGGTCATTTTGGGTACCCGTGTCAAGGTGAGAGGGGTTATTTTGGGTACCCGTCTCACGGAGAGAGGGGTCAGTTTGGCTACCTGTCTCACAGTCAGAGGGGTCAATTTGGCTACCCGTCTCACGGTGACAGGAGTCGGTTTGGGTACCCGTCTCACGGTGAGAGGGGTTATTTTGGGTACCCATCTAATGGTAAGAGGAGTGGGACGGGTGAATTTGGTAGCCGTCTCACAGTGAGACGGGTCAATTTGGGTACCCGTCTCACGGTGAGAGGGGATATTTTGGGTACCCATCTAATGTTAAGAGGGGTCAGTTTGGGTACCCGTCCCACGGTGAGAGGTGTCAATTTGGGTACCCGTCCCACGGTGAGAGGGGTCATTTTTAGACGGGTACCCAAATTGACCCCTCTCACCGTGAGACGGGTACCCAAATTGACCCCTCTCACCGTGCGACGGGTACCCAAATCACCCCTCTGACCGTTAGATGGGTAACCAAACTGACCCCTCTCTCTATGAGACGGGTACCCAAACTCACCCCTTTCACCGTGAGACGGGTACCCAAACCGACCCCTCTCACCGTGAGACGGGTACCCAAATTGACCCGTCGCGCCGTTTGACGGGTACCCAAAATGACCCCTCTCTGCATGAGACGGGTACCCAAACTCACCCCTCCCACCGTGAGACGGGTACCCAAAATGACCCCTCTGACCGTTAGACGGCTACCCAAAATGACCCCTCTCGCCGTGAGACAGGTACCCAAATTGGCCCCTATCACCGTGAGACGGGTGCCCAAAATGACCCCTCTCCCCGTGAGACGGGTACCCAAATTGACCCCTCGCGCCGTGAGACGGGTACCCACATTGACCCCTCTCACCGTGAGACGGGTACCCAAATATGCCCCCTCTCACCGTTAGACGGGTACCCAAAATGACCCCTCTGACCGTTAGACGGCTACCCAAAATGACCCCTCTCGCCGTGAGACAGGTACCCAAATTGGCCCCTATCAGCGTGAGACGGGTGCCCAAAATGACCCCTCTCTCCGTGAGACGGGTACCCAATTGGACCCCTCTCACTGTCAGACGGATACCCAACTTGACCCCTCTCACCGTTAGACGGGTACCCAAATGACCCCTCTGACCGTTAGACGGGTACCCAAACTGACCCCTTTCTCCATGAGACGGGTACCCAAACTGACCCCTCTCACCGTGAGACGGGTACCCAAATTGACCCCTTTCACCGTGAGACGGGTACCCAAACTGACCCCTCTCACCGTGAGACGGGTACCCAAATTGACCCCTCTCACTGTGAGACGGGTACCCACATTGACCCCTCTCAGCGTGAGACGGGTACCCAAATTGACCCCTCTCACCGCGAGACAGGTACCCAAATGGACCCCTCTCACCGTGAGACAGGTACCCAAATTGACCCCTCTCACCGTGAGACGGGTACCCCAAATTGACCCGTCTCACCGTGAGACGGGTACCCAAATTAACCCCGCTCACCGTGAGACGGGTACCCAAAATGACCCCTCTCACCGTTAGACGGGTACCCAAATTGACTCCTGTGACCGTTTGACGGGTACCCAAAATGACCCCTCTCTGCATGAGACGGGTACCCAAACTCACCCCTCCCACCGTGAGACGGGTACCCAAACTGACCCCTCTCAACGTGAGACCGGTACCCAAATTGACCCCTCTCACCGTGAGACGGGTACCCAAAATGACCCCTCTCACCGTTAGACGGGTACCCAAAATGACCCCTCTCAAGGTGAGACGGGTACCCACACTCGCGCCGTGAGACGGGTACCCACATTGACCCCTCTCACCGTGAGACGGGTACCCAAATTGACCCCTCTCACCGTTAGACGGGTACCCAAAATGACCCCTCTGACCGTTAGACGGCTACCCAAAATGACCCCTCTGGCCGTGAGACAGGTACCCAAATTGGCCCCTATCACCGTGAGACGGGTGCCCAAATGGATCCCTCTCACCGTTAGACGGGTACCCAAATTGACCCCTCCCACCGTGAGACGGGTACCCAAACTGACCTCTCTCAACGTGAGACCGGTACCCAAATTGACCCCTCTCACCGTGAGACGGGTACCCAAAATGACCCCTCTCACCGTTAGACGGGTACCCAAAATGACCCCTCTCAAGGTGAGACGGGTACCCACACTCGCGCCGTGAGACGGGTACCCACATTGACCCCTCTCACCGTGAGACGGGTACCCAAATTGACCCCTCTCACTGTTAGACGGGTACCCAAAATGACCCCTCTGACCGTTAGTCGGCTACCCAAAATGACCCCTCTGGCCGTGAGACAGGTACCCAAATTGGCCCCTGTCACCGTGAGACGGGTGCCCAAAATGACCCCTCTCTCCGTGAGACGGGTACCCAAATGGATCCCTCTCACCGTTAGACGGGTACCCAAATGACCCCTCTGACCGTTAGACGGGTACCCAAACTAACCCCTCTCTCCATGAGACGGGTACCCAAACTCACCCCTTTCACCGTGAGACGGGTACCCAAACTGACCCCCCTCACCGTGAGACGGGTACCCAAAATGACCCCTCTCACCGTGAGACGGGTACCCAAACTCGCCCCTCTCACCGTCAGACGGGTACCCAAATTGACCCCTCTCACCGTGAGACGCGTACCCAAACTCGCCCCTCTCACCGTCAGACGGGTACCCAAAATGACCCCTCTCTCCGTGAGACGGGTACCCAAATGGATCCCTCTCACCGTTAGACGGGTACCCAAATGACCCCTCTGACCGTTAGACGGGTACCCAAAGTAACCCCTCTCTCCATGAGACGGGTACCCAAACTCACCCCTTTCACCGTGAGACGGGTACCCAAACTGACCCCCCTCACCGTAAGACGGGTACCCAAAATGACCCCTCTCACCGTGAGACGGGTACCCAAACTCGCCCCTCTCACCGTCAGACGGGTACCCAAAATGACCCCTCTCACCGTGAGACGGGTACCCAAACTCGCCCCTCTCACCGTCAGACGGGTACCCAAATTGACCCCTCTCACCGTGAGACGCGTACCCAAATTGACCCCTCTCACCGTGAGACGGGTACCCAAATTGACCCCTCTCACCGTGAGACGGGTGCCCAAATTGACCCCTCTCACCGTGAGACAGGTACCCAAATTGACCCCTCTCACCGTCAGACGTGTACCCAAATTGACCCCTCTCACCGCGAGACAGGTACCCAACTGGACCCCCTTCACCGTGAGATGGGTACCCCAAATGGACCTGTCTCCGCGAGACGGGTACCCAAATTGACCCCGCTCACCGTTAGACGGGTACCCTAAGTGACCCCTGTGATCGTTTGACAGGTACCCAAAATGACCCCTCTCTGCATGAGACGGGTACCCAAACTCACCCCTCCCACCGTGAGACCGGTACCCAAACTGACCCCTCTCAACGTGAGACCGGTACCCAAATTGACCCGTCTCACCGTCGAACAGGTGCCCAAATTGGCCCCTCTCACCGTGAGACGGGTACCCAAATTGACCCCTCTCACCGTGCGACGGGTACCCAAATTGACCCCTCTCCCCGCTAGACGGGTACCCAAAATGACCCCTCTCTCCGTGAGACGGGTACCCAAACTCATCCCTCTCACCGTGAGACGTGTACCCAAATTGACCCCTCTCATCTTGAGACGGGTACCCGAATTGACCCCTCTCACCGTGAGATGGGTACCCCAAACGACCCCTCTCACCGTGCGATGGGTACCCAAATTGACCCGTCTCACCGTGAGACGGGTACCCAAACCGACCCCTCTCACCGTGAGACGGGTACCCAAATTGACCCCTCCCACCTTCGGATGGGTACGCAAAATGACCCCTCTCACCGTCAAACGTGTACCCCAAAATGACCCCTCTCACCGTTAGACGGGTACCCAAAATGACCCCTCTCTCTGTTAGACGGGTGCCCAAAATGACCCCTCTCACCGTGGGACGGGTACCCAAATTGACCCCTCTCACCGTGAGATGGGTACCCAAATTGACCCCTCTCACCGTTAGACGGGTACCCAAAATGACCCCTCTCACCGTTAGACGGGTACCCCGAATGACCCCTCTCACCGTGAGTGAGACGGGTACCCAAATTGATCCCTCTCATCGTGAGACGGGTACCCAAATTGACCCCTCACACCGTGAGACGGGTACCCACATTGACCCCTCTCTCCGTGCGACGGGTACCCAAATTGACCCCTCTCTCCGTGAGACAGGTACCCAAATTGACCCCTCTCAGCGTGAGACGGGTACCCAAAATTACCCCTCTCACCGTGAGACGGGGACCCAAGCTGACCCCTCTCACTGTGACACGGGTATCCAAACTGACCCCTCTCACCGTCAGACGGGTTGCTAAAATGACCCCTCGTACTGTGTGACGGGTACTCCAAATGACCCCTCTCACCGTGAGACGGGTACCCAAAATAACCTCTCTCATCTTGAGACGGGTAGCCAAAATAACCCCTCTCCCCGTGAGACGGGTACCCAAATTGACCCCTCTCACCGTGAGACGGGTAGCCAAATTGACTCTTCTCACCGCGAGACGGGTAACCAAACTGACCCCTCTCACCGTGACACGCGTACCCAAATTGACCCCTATCTTTGTGAGACGGGTACCCAAACTGATCCCTCTCACGGTGAGACCGGTACCCAAATTGACCCCTCTCACCGTCAGACGGGTACCAAAATTAACCCCTGTCACCGTGAGACGGGTACCCAAATGGACCCCTCTCACCGTGAGACGGGTACCCAAACTGACCCCTCTCACCGTGAGACGGGTACCCAAATTGACCCCTCTCACCGTGAGACGGGTACCCAAACTGACCCCTCTCACCGTGCGACGGGTACCCAAATTGACCCCCCTCACCGCTAGACGGGTACTCAAAATGACCCCTCTCTCCGTGAGACGGGTACCCAAACTCACCCCTCTCACCGTGAGACATGTACCCAGATTGACCCCTCTCATCGTGAGACGGGTACCCAAATTGACCCCTCTCACCGTTAGACGGGTACCCAAAATGACCCCTCTCACCGTGAGACGGGTACCCAAACTGACCCCTCTCATCGTGCGACGGGTACCCAAATTGACCCCTCTCTCCGTGAGACGGTACCCAAAATGATGTCTCTGACCGTGAGACGGGTACGCAAATTGACCCCTCTCACCATGGGACGGGTACCCAAATTGACCCTCTCACCGTGAGACGGGTACCCAAATTGACCCCTCTCACCGTGAGACGGGTACCCAAATTGACGCCTCTCACCGTGAGACGGGTACGCAAAATGACCCCTCTCACCGTTAGACGGGTACCCAAAATGACCCCTCTCTCCGTGAGACGGGTACCCAAAACCACTCCTCTCACCGTGGGACGTGTACCCAAATTGAGCCCTCTCATCGTGAGACGGGTACCCAAATTGACCCCTGTCACCGTGAGACGGGTACCCAAACTGTCCCCTGTCACCGTGAGACGCGTACCCCAATTGACCCCTCTCACCGTGAGAGGGGAAACCCGAATTGACCCCTCTCAACGTGAGACGGGTACCCAAAATGACCCCTCTCTCCGTGAGACGGGTACCCAAAACCACTCCTCTCACCGTGGGACGTGTACCCAAATTGAGCCCTCTCATCGTGAGACGGGTACCCAAATTGACCCCTGTCACCGTGAGACGGGTACTCAAACTGTCCCCTGTCACCGTGAGACGCGTACCCCAATTGACCCCTCTCACCGTGAGAGGGGAAACCCGAATTGACCCCTCTCAACGTGAGACGGGTACCCAAAATGACCCGTCTCAACGTTACACGGGTACCCAAGATGACCCCTCTTACCGTGAGACGGGTACCCAAATTGACCCCTCTCACCGTGCGACGGGTACCCAAATTGACCCCTCTCACCGCTAGACGGGTACCCAAAATGACCCCTCTCTCCGTGAGACGGGTACCCAAACTCACCCCTCTCACCGTGAGACGTGTACCCAAATTGACCCCTCTCATCGTGACACGGGTACCCAAATTGACCCCTCTTACCGTGAGACGGGTACCCAACCTGACCCCTCTCACCGTGAGACGGGTACCCAAACTGTCCCCTGTCACCGTGAGACGCGTACCCCAATTGACCCCTCTCAACGTGAGAGGGGAAACCCGAATTGACCCCTCTCAACGTGAGACGGGTACCCAAAATGACCCATCTCAATGTTACACGGGTACCCAAGATGACCCCTCTCACCGTCAGACGGGTACCCATAATAACCCCTCTTACCGTGAGACGGGTACCCAAATTGACCCCTCTAACCGTGCGACGGGTACCCAAATTGACCCCTCTCCCCGCTAGACGGGTACCCAAAATGACCCCTCTCTCCGTGAGACGGGTACCCAAACTCATCCCTCTCACCGTGAGACGTGTACCCAGATTGACCCCTCTCACCGTGGTACGGGTACCCAAACTAACCCCTCTCACCGTGAAATGAGTACCCAAATGGACCCGTGTACCCAAACTGACCGCTCTCACAATGAAAGGGGTACCCAAAATGACTTCTCTCACTGTTAGACGGGTACCGAAGCTCACGCCTCTCGACGTCAGACGAGTACCCCAACTGACCCCTCTCACCGTAAGACGGGTACCCACACACCCCGAATTGACCCCTCTCAACGTGAGACGAGTATCCAAAATGACCCCTCTGAACGCCACACGGGTACCCAAGATGTCCCCTCTTACCGTGAGACAGGTACCCAAAATAACCCCTCTCGCCGTAAGACGGGTACCCAAAATAATCCGTCTCATCGTGAGACAGGTACCCAAAATGACCCCTCTCACCCTGAGACGGGTACCCACATTGACCCCTCTCACCGAGCGACGGCTACCCAAACTTGCCCCCCTCACCGAAAGATGGTCACCCAAATTTGCCCCTCTCACCGAGAGATGGTTACCCAAACTGCCCGCTCTCACCGTGAGACGGGTACCCAAATTGACCCCTCTCCACGTGAGACGGGTACCCAAATTGACCCCTGTCATCGTGAGACGGGTACCCAAATTGACCCTCTCACCGTGAGACGGGTACCCAAATTGACCCCTCTCATCGTGAGACGGGTACCCGAACTGACCCCTCTCGCCGTGATACGGGTACCCAAAATGACCCCTCTCACCGTGAGACAGGTACCCAAACTGATCCCTCTCACCGTGAGACGCATACCCAAATTGACCCCTCTCACCGTGAGACGAGTACCCAAATTGACCCCTCTCACCGGGAGATAGGTGCCCAAAATGACCCCTCTTACCGTTAGACGGGTACCGAAGCTCACGCCTCTCGACGTCGGACGAGTACCTCAACTGACACCTCTCACCGTGAGACGGGTACCCAAACCGTCCCCTGTCACCGTGAGACGGGTACACCAATTGACCCCTCTCACCGTGAGACGGTTACCGAAACTGACCGCTCTCACCATGAGACGGGTACCCAAAATAACCCCTCTCATCGTGAGCCGGGTACACAAAAGTACCCCTCTCACCGTGGGACGGGTACCCAAATGGAACAGCCTCACCGTGAGACGGGTACCCAAAATAATCCGTCTCATTGTGAGACGGGTAACCAAAATGACCCCTCTCACCCTGAGACGGGTACCCAAATTGACGCTTCTCACCATGAGATGGTTACCCAAACTGACCGCTCTCACCATGAGACGGGTACCCAAAAGAACCCCTCTCATCGTGAGCCGGGTACACAAAAGAACCCCTCTTGCCGTGAGACGGGTACCCAAAAGAACCCCTCTCACCGTAAGACGGGTACCCCAAATGACCCCTCTCATCGTGAGACGGGTACCCCAATTGACTCCCCTCACCGTCAGACGGGTACCCAAATTGACCCCTCTGACCGTGAGACGGGTACCCACACCGACCCCGCTCACTGTGAGACGGGTACCCAAATTGACCCCTCTTGCCGTGAGACTAGTACCCAAACTGACCCCTCTCACCGTGGGACGGCTACCCAAAATGACCCCTCTCACCGTTAGACGGGTACCCACATTGACCCCTCTCACCGTGAGACGGGTACTCAAATTGACCCCTCTCACCGTTAGACGGGTACCCAAACTGCCCCCCTTAACCGTGAGACGGGTACCCAAAATGACCCCTCTCACCATGAGACGGGTACTCAAACTAATCGCTCTCACCGTGAGACGGGTACCCAAAATGACCCCTCTCACGGTGAGACAGGTACCCGGACTGACCCCTCTAACCGTGAGACGGGTTCCCAAAATAACCCCTCTCACGGTAAGACGGGTACCCAAATTGACCCCTCTCACCGTGAGATGGTTACCCAAAGTGACCGCTCTCACCATGAGCCGGCTCCACAAAATGACCCCTCTCCCCGTGAGACGTGTATCCAAACTAACCCCCCTCACCGTGAGACGGGTACCCAAATCCACCCCTGTCGCCATGAGACGCGTACCCATACTGACCCCTCTCACCGTGCGACGGGTACCCACATTGACCCCTCTCACCGTGAGACGTGTCCTCACATTGACCCCTCTCACCGTGAGATGGCTACCCAATTTTACCCCTCTCACCGAGAGACGGTTACCCAAACTGACCGCTCTCACCATGAGACCGGTACCCAAAATAACCCCTCTCATCGTGAGACGGGTACCCAAAATGACCCCTCTCACCATGAGACAGGTACCCAAATTGACCCCTCTCACCGTGAGACGGGTACCCAAATTGACGCCTCTCACCGTGATACGGGTACCCAAAATGACCCCTCTCACCGTGAGACGCGTACCCAAATTGACCCCTCTCACCGTTAGACGGGTACCGAAGCTCACGCCTCTCGACGTCAGACGAGTACCCCAACTGACCCCTCTCACCGTGGGACGGGTACCCAAACCGTCCCCTGTCACCGTGAGACGGGTACACCAATTGACCCCTCTCACCGTGAGAGGGGTAACCCGAATTGACCCCTCTCAACGTTACACGGGTACCCAAGATGACCCCTCTTACCGTGAGACGGGTACCCAAACTGACCCCTCTCACCGTGGGACAGGTACCCAAAATAACCCCTCTCACCGTAAGACGGGTACCCATAATAATCCGTCTCATCGTGAGCCGGGTACACAAGAACACCCCTCTCACCGTGAGACAGGTACCCAAAATAACCCCTCTCACCGTAAGACGGGTACCTAAAATGACTGCTCTCACCGTGAGCCGGGTACCCAAGCTGACCCCACTCACCGTGGGACGGGTACCCAAAATGACCCCTCTCAACGTGAGACGGGAACCCAAATTCACCCCTCTCACCGTGAGACGGGTACCCAAACTGACCGCTCTCACCGGTGAGACAGGTACCCAAAATGACCCCTCTCACGGTGAGACAGGTACCCGAATTGACCACTCTCGCCGTGATACGGGTACCCAAAATAACTCCTCTCACCGTCAGATGGGTACCCAAATTGAACCCTCTCATCGTGAGACGGGTACCCGAACTTACCCCTGTCACGATGAAACGGGTACCCAAAATGACCCCTCTTACCGTGAGAGGGGTACCCCAAATGACCCCTCTCACCGTGAGACAGGTACCCAAATTGACCCCTCTCACCGTGAGAGGGGTAACCCGAATTGACCCCTCTCACCGTCAGACGGGTACCCAAATTGACCCCTCTCACCATGAGACGGGTACCCACATCGACCCCGCTCACCGTGAGACGGGTACCCAAAATGACCCCTCTCACCGTGAGACGGGTACCCACATTGACCCCTCTCACCGTGAGACGGGTACCCAAAGTGCCCCCTAAAACCGTGAGATGGGTACCCAAAACGACCCCTCCCAACGTGAGACGGGAACCCTAATTCACCCCTCTCACCGTGAGACGGGTACCCAAACGGACCCCTCTCACCGGTGAGATAGGTACCCAAAATGACCCCTCTCACGGTGAGACAGGTACCCGAACTGACCCCTCTCGCCGTGATACGGGTACTCAAAATAACTCCTCTCACCGTAAGACGGGTGCCCAAATTGACCCCTCTCATCGTGAGACGTGTACCCAAACTGACCACTCTCACCATGAAACGGGAATCCAAAATGACCCCTCTAACCGTAAGACGGGTACCCAAACTGACCCCTCTCACCGGGAGATAGGTGCCCAAAATGACACCTCTCACCGTGAGACGGGTACCCAAACCGTCCCCTGTCACCGTGAGACGGGTACACCAATTGACCCCTCTCACCGTGAGAGGGGAAACCCGAATTGACCCATCTCAACGTGAGACGGGTACCCAAGATGACCCCTCTTACCGTGAGACGGGTACCAAAACTGACCCCTCTCACCGTGGGACGGGTACCCAAATTGACCCCTCTCGCCCTGAGACGGGTACCCAAATTGACGCTTCTCACCATGAGACGGTTACCGAAACTGACCGCTCTCACCATGAGACGGGTACCCAAAATAACCCCTCTCATCGTGAGCCGGGTACACAAAAGTACCCCTCTCATCGTGGGACGGGTACCCAAATGGAACAGCCTCACCGTGAGACGGGTACCCAAAATAATCCGTCTCATTGTGAGACGGGTAACCAAAATGACCCGTCTCACCCTGAGACGGGTACCCAAAGTGACGCTTCTCACCATGAGATGGTTACCCAAACTGACCGCTCTCACCATGAGACGGGTACCCAAAAGAACCCCTCTCATCGTGAGCCGGGTACACAAAAGGACCCCTCTTGCCGTGAGACGGGTACCCAAAATAACCCCTCTCACCGTAAGACGGGTACCCCAAATGACCCCTCTCATCGTGAGACGGGTACCCCAATTGACTCCCCTCACCGTCAGACGGGTACCCAAATTTACCCCTCTGACCGTGAGACGGGTACCCACACCGACCCCGCTCACTGTGAGACGGGTACCCAAATTGACCCCTCTTGCCGTGAGACTAGTACCCAAACTGACCCCTCTCACCGTGGGACGGCTACCCAAAATGACCCCTCTCACCGTTAGACGGGTACCCACATTGACCCCTCTCACCGTGAGACGGGTACTCAAATTGACCCCTCTCACCGTTAGACGGGTACCCAAACTGCCCCCCTTAACCGTGAGACGGGTACCCAAAATGACCCCTCTCACCATGAGACGGGTACTCAAACTAATCGCTGTCACCGTGAGACGGGTACCCAAAATGACCCCTCTCACGGTGAGACAGGTACCCGGACTGACCCCTCTAACCGTGAGACGGGTTCCCAAAATAACCCCTCTCACGGTAAGACGGGTACCCAAATTGACCCCTCTCACCGTGAGATGGTTACCCAAAGTGACCGCTCTCACCATGAGCCGGCTCCACAAAATGACCCCTCTCCCCGTGAGACGTGTATGCAAACTAACCCCCCTCACCGTGAGACGGGTACCCAAATCCACCCCTGTCGCCATGAGACGCGTACCCATACTGACCCCTCTCACCGTGCGACGGGTACCAGCATTGACCCCTCTCACCGTGAGACGTGTACCCAAATTGACCCCTCTCACCGTGAGACGTGTCCTCACATTGACCCCTCTCACCGTGAGATGGCTACCCAAATTTACCCCTCTCACCGAGAGACGGTTACCCAAACTGACCGCTCTCACCATGAGACCGGTACCCAAAATAACCCCTCTCATCGTGAGACGGGTACCCAAAATGACCCCTCTCACCATGAGACAGGTACCCAAATTGACCCCTCTCACCGTGAGACGGGTACCCAAATTGACGCCTCTCACCTCGATACGGGTACCCAAAATGACCCCTCTCACCGTGAGACGCGTACCCAAATTGACCCCTCTCACCGTTAGACGGGTACCGAAGCTCACGCCTCTCGACGTCAGACGAGTACCCCAACTGACCCCTCTCACCGTGGGACGGGTACCCAAACCGTCCCCTGTCACCGTGAGACGGGTACACCAATTGACCCCTCTCACCGTGAGAGGGGTAACCCGAATTGACCCCTCTCAACGTTACACGGGTACCCAAGATGACCCCTCTTACCGTGAGACGGGTACCCAAACTGACCCCTCTCACGGTGAGACGGGTACCCAAATCCACCCCTGTCGCCATGAGACGCGTACCCATACTGACCCCTCTCACCGTGCGACGGGTACCCACATTGACCCCTCTCACCGTGAGACGTGTCCTCACATTGACCCCTCTCACCGTGAGATGGCTACCCAATTTTACCCCTCTCACCGAGAGACGGTTACCCAAACTGACCGCTCTCACCATGAGACCGGTACCCAAAATAACCCCTCTCATCGTGAGACGGGTACCCAAAATGACCCCTCTCACCATGAGACGGGTACCCAAATTGACCCCTCTCACCGTGAGACGGGTACCCAAATTGACGCCTCTCACCGTGATACGGGTACCCAAAATGACCCCTCTCACCGTGAGACGCGTACCCAAATTGACCCCTCTCACCGTTAGACGGGTACCGAAGCTCACGCCTCTCGACGTCAGACGAGTACCCCAACTGACCCCTCTCACCGTGGGACGGGTACCCAAACCGTCCCCTGTCACCGTGAGACGGGTACACCAATTGACCCCTCTCACCGTGAGAGGGGTAACCCGAATTGACCCCTCTCAACGTTACACGGGTACCCAAGATGACCCCTCTTACCGTGAGACGGGTACCCAAACTGACCCCTCTCACCGTCGGACGGGTACCCAAAATAACCCCTCTCACCGTAAGACGGGTACCCATAATAATCCGTCTCATCGTGAGCCGGGTACACAAGAACACCCCTCTCACCGTGAGACAGGTACCCAAAATAACCCCTCTCACCGTAAGACGGGTACCTAAAATGACTGCTCTCACCGTGAGCCGGGTACCCAAGCTGACCCCACTCACCGTGGGACGGGTACCCAAAATGACCCCTCTCAACGTGAGACGGGAACCCAAATTCACCCCTCTCACCGTGAGACGGGTACCCAAACTGACCGCTCTCACCGGTGAGACAGGTACCCAAAATGACCCCTCTCACGGTGAGACAGGTACCCGAATTGACCACTCTCGCCGTGATACGGGTACCCAAAATAACTCCTCTCACCGTCAGATGGGTACCCAAATTGAACCCTCTCATCGTGAGACGGGTACCCGAACTTACCCCTGTCACGATGAAACGGGTACCCAAAATGACCCCTCTTACCGTGAGAGGGGTACCCCAAATGACCCCTCTCACCGTGAGACAGGTACCCAAATTGACCCCTCTCACCGTGAGAGGGGTAACCCGAATTGACCCCGCTCACCGTGAGACAGGTACCCAAAATAATCCGTCTCACCGTGAGACGGGTACCCAAATTGACCCCTCTCACCGTCAGACGGGTACCCAAATTGAGCCCTCTCACCATGAGACGGGTACCCACATCGACCCCGCTCACCGTGAGACGGGTACCCAAAATGACCCCTCTCACCGTGAGACGGGTACCCACATTGACCCCTCTCACCGTGAGACGGGTACCCAAAATAACCCCTCTCACCGTAAGACGGGTACCTAAAATGACTGCTCTCACCGTGAGCCGGGTACCCAAGCTGACCCCACTCACCGTGGGACGGGTACCCAAAATGACCCCTCTCAACGTGAGACGGGAACCCTAATTCACCCCTCTCACCGTGAGACGGGTACCCAAACGGACCCCTCTCACCGGTGAGATAGGTACCCAAAATGACCCCTCTCACGGTGAGACAGGTACCCGAACTGACCCCTCTCGCCGTGATACGGGTACTCAAAATAACTCCTCTCACCGTAAGACGGGTGCCCAAATTGACCCCTCTCATCGTGTGACGTGTACCCAAACTGACCACTCTCACCATGAAACGGGAATCCAAAATGACCCCTCTAACCGTGAGAGGGGTACCCCAAACTGACCCCTCTCACCGGGAGATAGGTGCCCAAAATGACACCTCTCACCGTGAGACGGGTACCCAAACCGTCCCCTGTCACCGTGAGACGGGTACACCAATTGACCCCTCTCACCGTGAGAGGGGAAACCCGAATTGACCCATCTCAACGTTACACGGGTACCCAAGATGACCCCTCTTACCGTGAGACGGGTACCAAAACTGACCCCTCTCACCGTGGGACGGGTACCCAAATTGACCCCTCTCGCCCTGAGACGGGTACCCAAATTGACGCTTCTCACCATGAGACGGTTACCGAAACTGACCGCTCTCACCATGAGACGGGTACCCAAAATAACCCCTCTCATCGTGAGCCGGGTACACAAAAGTACCCCTCTCACCGTGGGACGGGTACCCAAATGGAACAGCCTCACCGTGAGACGGGTACCCAAAATAATCCGTCTCATTGTGAGACGGGTAACCAAAATGACCCGTCTCACCCTGAGACGGGTACCCAAAGTGACGCTTCTCACCATGAGATGGTTACCCAAACTGACCGCTCTCACCATGAGACGGGTACCCAAAAGAACCCCTCTCATCGTGAGCCGGGTACACAAAAGGACCCCTCTTGCCGTGAGACGGGTACCCAAAATAACCCCTCTCACCGTAAGACGGGTACCCCAAATGACCCCTCTCATCGTGAGACGGGTACCCCAATTGACTCCCCTCACCGTCAGACGGGTACCCAAATTTACCCCTCTGACCGTGAGACGGGTACCCACACCGACCCCGCTCACTGTGAGACGGGTACCCAAATTGACCCCTCTTGCCGTGAGACTAGTACCCAAAATGACCCCTCTCACCGTTAGACGGGTACCCACATTGACCCCTCTCACCGTGAGACGGGTACTCAAATTGACCCCGCTCACCGTTAGACGGGTACCCAAGCTGCCCCCCTTAACCGTGAGACAGGTACCCAAAATGACCCCTCTCACCATGAGACGGGTACTCAAACTAATCGCTCTCACCGTGAGACGGGTACCCAAAATGACCCCTCTCACGGTGAGACAGGTACCCGGACTGACCCCTCTAACCGTGAGACGGGTTCCCAAAATAACCCCTCTCACGGTAAGACGGGTACCCAAATTGACCCCTCTCACCGTGAGATGGTTACCCAAAGTGACCGCTCTCACCATGAGCCGGCTCCACAAAATGACCCCTCTCCCCGTGAGACGTGTATCCAAACTAACCCCCCTCACCGTGAGACGGGTACCCAAATCCACCCCTGTCGCCATGAGACGCGTACCCATACTGACCCCTCTCACCGTGCGACGGGTACCCACATTGACCCCTCTCACCGTGAGACGTGTACCCAAATTGACCCCTCTCACCGTGAGACGTGTCCTCACATTGACCCCTCTCACCGTGAGATGGCTACCCAAATTTACCCCTCTCACCGAGAGACGGTTACCCAAACTGACCGCTCTCACCATGAGACCGGTACCCAAAATAACCCCTCTCATCGTGAGACGGGTACCCAAAATGACCCCTCTCACCATGAGACAGGTACCCAAATTGACCCCTCTCACCGTGAGACGGGTACCCAAAATGACCCCTCTCACCGTGAGACGCGTACCCAAATTGACGCCTCTCACCGTGATACGGGTACCCAAAATGACCCCTCTCACCGTGAGACGCGTACCCAAATTGACCCCTCTCACCGTTAGACGGGTACCGAAGCTCACGCCTCTCGACGTCAGACGAGTACCCCAACTGACCCCTCTCACCGTGGGACGGGTACCCAAACCGTCCCCTGTCACCGTGAGACGGGTACACCAATTGACCCCTCTCACCGTGAGAGGGGTAACCCGAATTGACCCCTCTCAACGTTACACGGGTACCCAAGATGACCCCTCTTACCGTGAGACGGGTACCCAAACTGACCCCTCTCACCGTGGGACGGGTACCCAAAACCCTCTCACCGTAAGACGGGTACCCATAATAATCCGTCTCATCGTGAGCCGGGTACACAAGAACACCCCTCTCACCGTGAGACAGGTACCCAAAATAACCCCTCTCACCGTAAGACGGGTACCTAAAATGACTGCTCTCACCGTGAGCCGGGTACCCAAGCTGACCCCACTCACCGTGGGACGGGTACCCAAAATGACCCCTCTCAACGTGAGACGGGAACCCAAATTCACCCCTCTCACCGTGAGACGGGTACCCAAACTGACCGCTCTCACCGGTGAGACAGGTACCCAAAATGACCCCTCTCACGGTGAGACACGTACCCGAATTGACCACTCTCGCCGTGATACGGGTACCCAAAATAACTCCTCTCACCGTCAGATGGGTACCCAAATTGAACCCTCTCATCGTGAGACGGGTACCCGAACTTACCCCTGTCACGATGAAACGGGTACCCAAAATGACCCCTCTTACCGTGAGAGGGGTACCCCAAATGACCCCTCTCACCGTGAGACAGGTACCCAAATTGACCCCTCTCACCGTGAGAGGGGTAACCCGAATTGACCCCGCTCACCGTGAGACAGGTACCCAAAATAATCCGTCTCACCGTGAGACGGGTACCCAAATTGACCCCTCTCACCGTCAGACGGGTACCCAAATTGACCCCTCTCACCATGAGACGGGTACCCACATCGACCCCGCTCACCGTGAGACGGGTACCCAAAATGACCCCTCTCACCGTGAGACGGGTACCCACATTGACCCCTCTCACCGTGAGACGGGTACCCAAAGTGCCCCCTAAAACCGTGAGATGGGTACCCAAAACGACCCCTCCCAACGTGAGACGGGAACCCTAATTCACCCCTCTCACCGTGAGACGGGTACCCAAACGGACCCCTCTCACCGGTGAGACAGGTACCCAAAATGACCCCTCTCACGGTGAGACAGGTACCCGAACTGACCCCTCTCGCCGTGATACGGGTACTCAAAATAACTCCTCTCACCGTAAGACGGGTACCCAAAATGACCCCTCTCACGGTGAGACAGGTACCCGAACTGACCCCTCTCGCCGTGATACGGGTACTCAAAATAACTCCTCTCACCGTAAGACGGGTACCCAAAATGACCCCTCTCATCGTGAGTCGTGTACCCAAACTGACCACTCTCACCATGAAACGGGAATCCAAAATGACCCCTCTAACCGTGAGAGGGGTACCCCAAATGACCCCTCTCACCGTGAGACGGGTACCCAAATTCACTCCTCTCAGTGTGAGATAGGTACCCAAAATGACCCCTCGAACCGTGAGAGGGGTACCCCAAATGACCCCTCTCACCGTGAGACGGGTACCCAAATTCACTCCTCTCAGTGTGAGATAGGTACCCAAAATGACCCCTCTCACCGTTAGACGGGAACTAAAGCTCACGCCTCTCGACGTCAGACGAGTACCCCAACTGACCCCTCTCGCCCTGAGACGGGTACCCAAACTGTCTCCTGTCACCGTGAGACGGGCACCCAATTGACCCCTCTCACCGTGAGAGGGGTAACCCGAATTGACCCCTCTCACCGTGAGACGGGTAACCAAATTGACCCCTCTCACCCTGAGACGGGTACCCAAACTGATCCCTCTTACCGTGAGACGGCTACCCAAATTGACCCCTCTCACCATGAGACGGGTACCCAAAATAACCCCTCTCACCGTGAGACGGGTACCCAAACTGACGCCTCTCACCGTGAGACTGGTACCCAAACTGACCCCTCTCACTGTGAGACGGGTACCCCGATTGACCCCTCTCACCGTGAGACGCATACCCAAATTGACCCCTCTCTCCGTGAGACGGGTACCCAAAATAACCCCTCTCACCGTGAGGCGAGTACCCAAACTGTACGCTTCTCACGTGCAGAAGGGTCAGTTTGCCTACACGTCTCACGGAGGGAGGGGTCAATTTGGGTACCCGTCTACCGGTGAGAGGGGTCAATTTGGGTACCCGCCTCACGGTGAGAGGGGTCATCTGGGTACCCGTCTAATGGTGACAGGCGGCAATTTGGGTACCTGTCGCACGGAGAGAGGGGTCAATTTGCGTACCCGTCTCACCGCGAGAGGGGTCAATTTGGGTACCCATCTAATGGTGAGAGGGGTCAATTTGGGTACCCGTGTCACGGTGAGAGGGGTCATCTGGGTACCCGTCTCACGGTGAGAGGGGGCAATTTGGGTACCTGTCTCACGTGGAGAGGCGTCAGCTTGCGTACCCGTCTCATGGTGAGAGGGGGCAATTTGGGTACCCGTCTAAGGGTGAGAGGGGTCATTTTGGGTTCGTTTCTAACAGAGAGAGGGGTCAATTTGGGTACCCGTCTATCGATGAGAGGGGTCACTTGGGGTACCCGTCTCACGGTGAGAGGGGTCAATTTGGGTACCGGTTTGACAGTGACAGAGGTCAGTTTGGGTACCCGTCTCACGGTGAGAGGGGTTATTTGGGTACCCGTCTCACGGTGAGAGTGGTCAATTTTTGGCTACCCGTGTCACGGTGAGAGGAGTCAATTTGCGTACCCGTCTCACGGTGAGAGGGGGCAATTTCGGTACCCGTCTCAGGGTGAGAGTGGTCATTTTGGGTACCCGTCTCACGGTGAGAGGGTCAATTTGGGTACGCGTCTCACGGTGAGAGGGTCAATTTGGGTACCCGTCTCACGGTCAGAGGGGTCAATTAGGGTACCCGTCTCACGTGGAGAGAGGTTAATTTGGGTACCCGTCTCACGGTGAGAGTGGTCAATTAGGGTAACCGTCTCACGGTAAGAGGGGTCAACTTGGGTACCCATCTCACTGGGAGAGGGGTCATTTTGGGTACCGGCCTCAAGATGAGAGTGCTTATTTTGGGTACCCATCTCACCGTGAGAGGGGTCACTTTGGGTACCCGTCTCACGGTGAGAGGGGTCATTTTGGGTACCCATCTCTCGGTGAGAGGGGTCAATTTGGGGACCAATCTCACGGTGAGAGGGGTCAATTTGGGTACCCGTCTCACGTGGAGAGGGGTCGATTTGGCTACCCCTCTCATGGTGAAAGGGGTCAATATGGGTACCCGCCTCATGGTGAGAGGGCTCAGTTTGGGTACCCGTCTCACCGAGAGAGGGGTCCATTTGGGTACCCGTCTCACGGAGAGAGGGGTCAATTTGCGTACCCGTCTCACGGTAAGAGTGGGCAATTTGGGTACCCGTCTCCGTGTGAGGTGGTCATTTGGGGTACCCCTCTCAAAGTATGAGGGGTGATTTTAGGTACCCGTCTCATGGTGATAGGGGTCAATTTGGGTACCCGTCTCACGGTGCGAGGGGTCAATATGGGGACCGGTCTCACAATGAGAGCGGTTGTTTTGGGTACCCGTCTCACGGTGACAGGGGTCAATTTGGGTACCCATCTCACGGTGAGAGGGGTCATTTTGGGTACCCGTCTAACGGTGAGAGCGGTCAGTTTGGGTACCCGTCTCACGGTGACAGGGGTCAAGCTCGGTACCCGTCTCACGGTGAGAGGCGTCAATTTGGGTACCCGTCTCACGGTGGGAGGGGTCAATTTGGGTACCCGTCTCACGGTGAGAGGGGTTAACTTGCGTAGCCGTCTCACGGGGAGAGGGGTCAATTTGGGTAACCTTCTGACGCGGAGAGGGGTCAATTTGGATACCCGTCTCACGGTCAGAGCGGTCAGTTTGGGTACCCGTCTCACGTTGAGAGGGGTCAACTTGCTTACCCGTCTCACGGGGAGAGGGGTCATTTTGGGTACCCGTCTCAAGATAAGAAAGTTTAATTTGCGTACCCCTCTCACGGTGAGAGGGGTCAATTTGGGTACCCATCTCACGGTGAGAGGGGTCAATTTTGCGTACGCTTCTCACGGTGTGAGGGGTCAATTTGGGTACCCACCTCACGGTGAGAGGGGTCAATTTGGGTACGCTTCTCACGTGCAAAAGGGTCAGTTTGCCTACACGTCTCACGGTGAGAGGGGTCAATTTGGGTACCCGTCTCACGGTGAGAGGGGTCAATGTGGGTACCCGTCTCACGGTGAGAGGGGTCAACTCTGCTACCCGTGTCACGGGGAGAGGCGTCTTTTGGGTACCCGTCTCAAAATGAGAGCGTTTACTTTGGGTACCGGTCTCACGGTGAGAGGGGTCATTTCGGTCACCCGTCTCACGGTGAGAGGGGTCATTTGGGGTACACGTCTCACAGTACGAGGGGTCATTTAGCGTACCTGTCTCACGGTGAGAGGGCTCAGTTGGGCTACCCGTCTCACGGTGAAAGGGGACATTTTGGGTACCCGTCTCATGTTGAGAGCGGTCAGTTTGGGTACCTGTCTAACGGTGAGAGGGGTAAATTTTGGTACCCGTCTCATGGTGAGAGGGCTCATTTTGGGTACCCGTCTCACGGTGAGAGGGGTCAGTTTGCCTACACGTCTCACGGCAAGAGGGGTCAATTTGGGTACCCGTCTCACGGTGCGACGGGTCAATTTGCGTAACTGTCTCACCGTAAGAGGGGTCGTTTTGGGTACCCGTCTCATGGTGAGAGGTCACTGTGGGTACCCGTCTAACGGGGAGAGGGATCAATTTGGGTAGCCGTCTCATGGTAAGAGGGGTCAGTTTGGCTACCCATCTCACGGTGCGAGGGGTCAATTTGGGTACCTGTCTCACGGTGAGAGGGGTCATTTTGGGTACCCGTCTCACGGTGAGAGGGGTCAATTTGGGTACCCGTCTCACGATGACAGGGGTGAGGTTGGGTACCCGTCTCACGGTGAGAGGGGCCAGTTTGGGTACCCGTCTCACGGTGAGAGGGGTCAATTTGGGTACCCGTCTCATGATAAGAGGGGTCAGTTTGGCTACCCATCTCACGGTGAGAGGGGTCAGTTTGGGTACACGTCTCACGGTGAGAGGGGTCAGTTTGGCTACCCGTCTCACGGTGAGAGGGGTCAACTTGGGTACCCGTGTCACGGTCAGAGGGGTCAATTTGGGTACCCGTTTCACGGTGAGAGGGATCAATTTAGGTACCCGTCTCACGGTGAGAGGGCTCAGTTTTGCTACCCGTCTCACGGTAAGAGGGGTCAATTTGCGTACCCGTCTCACGGTGAGGGGGGTCAATTTGGTTACGCATCTCACGTTGAGAGCGGTCATTTTGGGTACCCGTCTCATGGTAAGAGGGGTCAGTTTGGCTACCCATCCCACGGTGAGAGGGGTCAATTTGGGTACCCGTCTCACGGTCAGAGGGGCCAGTTTGGGTACCCGTCTCACGGTGAGAGGGGTCAATTGGGGTACCCGTCTCACGGTGACAGGGGTCAGTTTGGGTACCCGTCTCAGGGTGAGAGGGGTCAATTTGGGTACCCGTCTCACGATGAGAGGGGTGAATTTGGGTCCCCGTCTGAGGGTGAGAGAGGTCATTTTGGGTACCTGTCTCACGGTGAGAGGGGTCAATTTGGGTACCCGTCTCATGGTAAGAGGGGTCAGTTTGGCTACCCATCTCACGGTGAGAGGGTCAATTTGGGTACCCGTACCACGGTGAGAGGGGTCAGTTTGGGTACCCGTCTCACGGTGAGACGGGTGAGTTTGGGTACCCGTCTCACGGTGAGAGGGGTCAATTTGGGTACCCTTTTCACGGTGAGAGTGGTCAATTTGGGTACCCGTCTTATGGTAAGAGGGGTCAGTTTGGCTACCCATCTCACGGTGAGGGGGGTCAATTATGGTACCCGTCTCACGGTGAGAGGGGTCAGTTTGGCTACCCATTTCACGGTAAGAGGGGTCAATTTGGGTACCCGTCTCACCGTGAGAGGGGTCAATTTGGGTACCCGTCTCACGGTGTGAGGGGTCAATTTGGGTACCCGTCTTACGGTGAGAGGGGTCAGTTTGGCTACCCATCTCACGGTAAGGGGGTCAATTTGGGTACCCGTCTCACGGTGAGAGGGGTCAATTTGGGTACCCGTCTCATGGTAAGAGGGGTCATTTTGGCTACCCATCTCGCGGTGAGGGGGGTCAATTTGGGTACCCGTCTCACGGTCAAAGGGGTGAATTTATGTACCGGTTTCACGGTGAGAGGGGTCAATTTGGGTACCCGTCTCATGGTGAGAGGGGTCAATTTGGGTACCCGTCTCACGGTGAGGGGGGTCAATTTGGTTACCCGTCTCACGGTGAGAGGGGTCAATTTGGGTACCCGTCTCACGGTGAGGGGGGTCAATTTGGGTACCCGTCTCACGGTGAGGGGGGTCAATTTGGTTACCCGTCTCATGGTAAGAGGGGTCAGTTTGGCTACCCATCTCACGGTAAGGGGGTCAATTTGGGTACCCGTCTCACGGTGAGAGGGGTCAATTTGGGTACCCGTCTCACGGTGAGAGGGGTCAATTTGGGTACCCGTCTCATGGTAAGAGGGGTCAGTTTGGCTACCCATCTCACCAGAGGGGGGTCAATTTGGGTACCCGTCTCACGGTCAGAGGGGTGAATTTATGTACCGGTTTCACGGTGAGAGGGGTCAATTTGGGTACCCGTCTCATGGTGAGAGGGGTCAATTTGGGTACCCGTCTCACGGTGAGGGGGGTCAATTTGGTTACCCCTCTCACGGTGAGAGGGGTCAATTTGGGTACCCGTCTCACGGTGAGAGGGGTCAATTTGGGTACCCGTCTCACGGTGAGAGGGGTCAATCTGGGTGCGCGTGTCACGTGGGGAGGCGTCAGTTTGCGTACCCGTCTAACGGTCAGAGGGGTCAATTTGGGTACCCGTCTCACGGTGAGAGGGGTCCGTTTGGGTACCAGTCTCACGTTGAGAGCGGTCAATTTGGGTACCCGTGTGACGGTGAGAGGGGTCAATTTGGGTACCCCTCTCATGGTGAGGGGGGTCAATTTGGGTACCCGCCTCACGTTGAGAAGGGTCAGTTTGGGTACCCGTCTCATGGTGAGAGGGGTCAGTTTGGGTACCCGTCTCATGGTGGGAGTCGTCCGTTTGGGTAACCGTCTAACGGTGAGAGGGGTAAATTTCTGTCCCCGTCTCATCGTGAGAGGGGTCATTTTGGGTATCCGTCTCATGGTGAGAGGGGTCAGTTTGGGTACCCGTCTCACGGTGAGAGGGGTGAGTTTGGGTACCCGTCTCACGGAGACAGGGGTCCTTTTGGGTACCCGTCTAAAGGTGAGAAGGTTAAACTTGGGTACCCGTCTCACCGTGAGAGGGGTCAGTTTGGGTACCCGTCTCACGGTGAGGGGGGTCAATTTGGTTACCCGTTTCACGGTGAGAGCGGTCAATTTGGGTACCGCTCTCACGGTGAGAGCGGTCAATTTGGTACCCGTCTCACGGTGAGAGGGGTCAGTTTGGGTACCCGTCGCACGGTGAGAGGGGTCAATTGGGGTACCCGTCTCACGGTGACAGGGGTCAGTTTGGGTACCCGTCTCAGGGTGAGAGGGGTCAATTTGGGTACCCGTCTCACGATGAGAGGGGTGAATTTGGGTCCCCGTCTGAGGGTGAGAGGGGTCATTTTGGGTACCTGTCTCACGGTGAGAGGGGTCAATTTGGGTAGCCGTCTCATGGTAAGAGGGGTCAGTTTGGCTACCCATCTCACGGTGAGAGGGTCAATTTGGGTACCCGTACCACGGTGAGAGGGGTCAGTTTGGGTACCCGTCTCACGGTGTGACGGGTGAGTTTGGGTACCCGTCTCACGGTGAGAGGGGTCAATTTGGGTACCCGTCTCACGGTGAGAGTGGTCAATTTGGGTACCCGTCTTATGGTAAGAGGGGTCAGTTTGGCTACCCATCTCACGGTGAGGGGGGTCAATTATGGTACCCGTCTCACGGTGAGAGGGGTCAGTTTGGCTACCCATTTCACGGTAAGAGGGGTCAATTTGGGTACCCGTCTCACCGTGAGAGGGGTCAGTTTGGGTACCCGTCTCACGGTGTGAGGGGTCAATTTGGGTACCCGTCTTACGGTGAGAGGGGTCAGTTTGGCTACCCATCTCACGGTGAGAGGGGTCAATTTGGGTACCCGTCTCACGGTGAGCGGGGTTAGTTTGGCTACCCATCTCACGGTAAGGGGGTCAATTTGGGTACCCGTCTCACGGTGAGAGGGGTCAATTTGGGTACCCGTCTCATGGTAAGAGGGGTCATTTTGGCTACCCATCTCGCGGTGAGGGGGGTCAATTTGGGTACCCGTCTCACGGTCAAAGGGGTGAATTTATGTACCGGTTTCACGGTGAGAGGGGTCAATTTGGGTACCCGTCTCATGGTGAGAGGGGTCAATTTGGGTACCCGTCTCACGGTGAGGGGGGTCAATTTGGTTACCCGTCTCACGGTGAGAGGGGTCAATTTGGGTACCCGTCTCACGGTGAGGGGGGGTCAATTTGGGTACCCGTCTCACGGTGAGGGGGGTCAATTTGGTTACCCGTCTCATGGTAAGAGGGGTCAGTTTGGCTACCCATCTCACGGTAAGGGGGTCAATTTGGGTACCCGTCTCACGGTGAGAGGGGTCAATTTGGGTACCCGTCTCACGGTGAGAGGGGTCAATTTGGGTACCCGTCTCATGGTAAGAGGGGTCAGTTTGGCTACCCATCTCACCAGAGGGGGGTCAATTTGGGTACCCGTCTCACGGTCAGAGGGGTGAATTTATGTACCGGTTTCACGGTGAGAGGGGTCAATTTGGGTACCCGTCTCATGGTGAGAGGGGTCAATTTGGGTACCCGTCTCACGGTGAGGGGGGTCAATTTGGTTACCCCTCTCACGGTGAGAGGGGTCAATTTGGGTACCCGTCTCACGGTGAGAGGGGTCAATCTGGGTGCGCGTGTCACGTGGGGAGGCGTCAGTTTGCGTACCCGTCTAACGGTCAGAGGGGTCAATTTGGGTACCCGTCTCACGGTGAGAGGGGTCCGTTTGGGTACCAGTCTCACGTTGAGAGCGGTCAATTTGGGTACCCGTGTGACGGTGAGAGGGGTCAATTTGGGTACCCCTCTCATGGTGAGGGGGGTCAATTTGGGTACCCGCCTCACGGTGAGAAGGGTCAGTTTGGGTACCCGTCTCATGGTGAGAGGGGTCAGTTTGGGTACCCGTCTCATGGTGGGAGTCGTCCGTTTGGGTAACCGTCTAACGGTGAGAGGGGTAAATTTCTGTCCCCGTCTCATCGTGAGAGGGGTCATTTTGGTTATCCGTCTCATGGTGAGAGGGGTCAGTTTGGGTACCCGTCTCACGGTGAGAGGGGTGAGTTTGGGTACCCGTCTCACGGAGACAGGGGTCCTTTTGGGTACCCGTCTAAAGGTGAGAAGGTTAAACTTGGGTACCCGTCTCACCGTGAGAGGGGTCAGTTTGGGTACCCGTCTCACGGTGAGGGGGGTCAATTTGGTTACCCGTTTCACGGTGAGAGCGGTCAATTTGGGTACCGCTCTCACGGTGAGAGCGGTCAATTTGGTACCCGTCTCACGGTGAGAGGGGTCAGTTTGGGTACCCGTCGCACGGTGAGAGGGGTCAATTTGTGTACCCGTCTCATGGTAAGAGGGGTCAGTTTGGCTACCCATCTCACGGTGAGAGGGGTCAATTTGGGTACCCGTCTCACGGTGAGAGGGGTCAATTTGGGTACCCGTCTCACGGTGAGGGGGGTCAATTTGGTTACCCGTCTCACGGTGAGAGCGGTCAGTTTGGGTACCCGTCTCACGGTGAGAGGGGTCAATTTGGGTACCCGTCTCACGGTGAGGGCGGTCGATTTGGTTACCCGTCTCACGGTGAGAGCGGTCAGTTTGGGTACCCGTCTCACGGTGACAGGGGTCAATTTGGGTATCCGTCTCACGGTGAGAGGGGTCAATTTGGGTACCCGTCTCACGGTCATAGGGATCAATTTGGGTACCAGTCTCACGGTGAGAGGGGTCAATTTGGCTACCCGTCTCACGATGAGAGGGGTCAATTTGTGTACCCGTCTCATGGTAAGAGGGGGCAATTTGGGGAGCCGTCTCATGGTGAGACGCGTCAATTTGGGTACCCGTCTCACGGTGAGAGGGGTCAATTTGGGTACCCGTCTCACGGTGAGAGGGGTCAATGTGGGTGCGCGTGTCACTTGGGGAGGCGTCATTTTGGGTACCCGTCTAACGGTCAGAGGGGTCAATTTGGGTACCCGTCTCACGGTGAGAGGGGTCAGTTTGGGTACCCGTCTCACGGTGAGAGGGGTCGCTTTGGGTACCCGTCTCATGGTGATAGGGGTCAATTTGGGTACCCGTCTCACGGTGAGTCGGGTTACTTTTGGTACCAGTCTCACGTTGAGAGGGGTCAATTTGGGTACCCGTGTGACGGTGAGAGGGGTCAATTTGGGTACCCGTCTCACGGTGAGAAGGGTCAGTTTGGGTACCCGTCTCATGGTGGGAGTCGTCCGTTTGGGTAACCGTCTAACGGTGAGAGGGGTAAATTTCTGTCCCCGTCTCATCGTGAGAGGGGTCATTTTGGGTACCCGTCTCATGGTGAGAGGGGTCAGTTTGGGTACCCGTCTCACGGTGAGAGGGGTGAGTTTGGGTACCCGTCTCACGGAGACAGGGGTCCTTTTGGGTACCCGTCTAAAGGTGAGAAGGTCAAACTTGGGTACCCGTCTCACCGTGAGAGGGGTCAGTTTGGATACCCGTCTCACGGTGAGGGGGGTTAATTTGGTTACCCGTCTCACGGTGAGAGCGGTCAATTTGGGTACCGCTCTCACGGTGAGAGCGGTCAATTTGGTACCCGTCTCACGGTGAGAGGGGTCAGTTTGGGTACCCGTCGCACGGTGAGAGGGGTCAATTTGTGTACCCGTCTCATGGTAAGAGGGGTCAGTTTGGCTACCCATCTCACGGTGAGAGGGGTCAATTTGGGTACCCGTCTCACGGTGAGAGGGGTCAATTTGGGTGCCCGTCTCACGGTGAGAGGGGTCAGTTTGGGTACCCGTACCACGGTGAGAGGGGTTAATTTGGGTACCCGTCTCACGGTGAGAGGGGTCAGTTTGGGTACCCGTCTAATGGTGAAAGGGGTAAATTTGGGTCCCCGTCTCATGGTGAGAGGGGTCTTTTTGGGTACCCGTCTAACGGTGAGAGTGGTCAATTTGGGTATCCGTCTCACGTTGAGACGGGTCAATTTGCGTTGCCGTCTCACCGTGAGAGGGGTCATTTTGGGTAGCCGTCTCATGGTGAGAGGGGTCAATTTGGGTACCCATCTCACGGTGAGAGGGGTCATTTTGGGTACCCGTCTCACGGTGAGAGGGGTCAGTTTGGGTACTCGTCTCATGGTGAGAGGGGTCAATTTGGGTACCCCTTTCATGGTGAGAGGGGTCAATTTGGGTCACCCGTCTCACGGTGAGAGGGGTCCGTTTGGGTACCCGTCTAACGGTGAGAGGGGTAAATTTGGGTCCCCGTCTCATGGTGAGAGGGGTCAATTTGGGTACCCGTCTAACGGTGAGAGGGGTCAATTTGGGTACCCGTCTCACGTTGAGACGGGTCAATTTGCGTACCCGTCTCACCGTGAGAGGGGTCATTTTGGGTACCCATCTCATGGTGAGAGGGGTCAGTTTGGGTACCCGTCTCACGGTGAGAGGGGTCAATTTGGGTACCCGTCTCACGGTGAGAGGGGTCAGTTTGGGTATCCGTCTCACGGTGAGAGGGGTGAGTTTGGGTACCCGTTTCACGGAGACAAGGGTCCTTTTGGGTACCCGTCTAAAGGTGAGAGGGGTTAATTTGGGTACACGTCCCACGATGAGAGGGGTCAACTTGGGTACCCGTCTCAGGGTGAGGGGTGTCAATTTGGGTACCCGTCTCACGGTGAGAGCGGTCAGTTTGGGTACCCGTGTCACGGTGAGAGGGGTCATTTTGGGTACCCGTACCACGGTGAGAGGGGTCAGTTTGGGTACCCATCTCACGGTGAGAGGGGTCATTTTGGGTACCCGTCTCACGGTGAGAGGGGTCAGTTTGGGTACACGTCTCACGGTGAGAGGGGTCAATTTGTGTACCCCTCTCATGGTGAGAGGCGTCAATTTGGGTCACCCGTCTCACGGTGAGAGGGGTCCGTTTGGGTACCCGTCTCATGGTGAGAGGGGTAAATTTGGGTCCCCGTCTCATGGTGAGAGGGGTCATTTTGGGTACCCGTCTAACGGTGAGAGGGGTCAATTGGGTACCCGTCTCACGTTGAGATGGGTCAATTTGCGTACCCGTCTCACCGTGAGAGGGGTCATTTTGGGTACCCATCTCATGGTGAGAGGGGTCAGTTTGGGTACGCATCCCACGGTGAGAGGGGTCAATTTGGGTACCCGTCTCACGGTGAGAGGGGTCAGTTTGGGTATCCGTCTCACGGTGAGAGGGGTGAGTTTGGGTACCCGTTTCACGGAGACAGGGGTCCTTTTGGGTACCCGTCTAAAGGTGAGAGGGGTTAATTTGGGTACACGTCTCACGATGAGAGGGGTCAACTTGGGTACCCGTCTCAGGGTGAGGGGTGTCAATTTGGGTACCCGTCTCACGGTGAGAGCGGTCAGTTTGGGTACCCGTGTCACGGTGAGAGGGGTCATTTTGGGTACCCGTACCACGGTGAGAGGGGTCAGTTTGGGTACCCATCTCACGGTGAGAGGGGTCATTTTGGGTACCCGTCTCACGGTGAGAGGGGTCAGTTTGGGTACACGTCTCACGGTGAGAGGGGTCAATTTGTGTACCCCTCTCATGGTGAGAGGCGTCAATTTGGGTCACCCGTCTCACGGTGAGAGGGGTCCGTTTGGGTACCCGTCTCATGGTGAGAGGGGTAAATTTGGGTCCCCGTCTCATGGTGAGAGGGGTCATTTTGGGTACCCGTCTAACGGTGAGAGGGGTCAATTGGGTACCCGTCTCACGTTGAGACGGGTCAATTTGCGTACCCGTCTCACCGTGAGAGGGGTCATTTTGGGTACCCATCTCATGGTGAGAGGGGTCAGTTTGGGTACGCATCCCACGGTGAGAGGGGTCAATTTGGGTACCCGTCTCACGGTGAGAGCGGTCAGTTTGGGTACCCGTCTCACGGTGAGAGGGGTCAATTTGGGTACCCGTCTCACGGTGAGAGGGGTCAGTTTGGGTACCCGTCTAACGGTGAAACGGGTAAATTTGGGTCCCCGTCTCATGGTGAGAGGGGTCAATTTGCGTTCCCGTCTCACCGCGAGAGGGGTCAATTTGGGTACCCCTCTCATGGGGAGAGGGGTCCGTTTGGGTACCCGTCTAACGGTGAGAGGGGTCAATTTGGGTACCCGTCTCACGTTGAGACGGGTCAATTTGCGTTCCCGTCTCACCGTGTCAGGGGTCAATTTGGGTACCCGTCTCACGGTGAGAGCGGTCAGTTTGGGTACCCGTCTCACGGTGAGAGGGGTCAATTTGGGTACCCGTCTCACGGTGAGAGGGGTCAATTTGGGTACCCGTCTCACGTGGAGAGGGGTCAGTTTGGGTACCCGTCTCACGATGAGAGGGGTGAATTTCAGTACCCGTCTCAAGGTGAGAGGGGTCATTTTGGGTACCCGTCTCACGGTGAGAGGGGTCAATTTGGGTAGCGTCTCATGGTGAGAGGGGTCAGTTTGGGTACCCATCTCACGTTGAGAGGGGTCAATTAGGGTACCCGTCTCACGGTGAGAGCGGTCAGTTTGGGTACCCGTCTCACGGTGAGAGGGCTGACTTTGGGTACCCGTCTCACGGAGACAGGGGTCAATTTGGGTAAAGTCAAGCGGTGGCACCACGCTACGGCCATTTTATTGGAAAATAATTGCCATTTTCAGACCATTTCAGCTGATTTCATCCGAAGGATTGAGGATGGAAGCTAATGTATCAAGATGGTGCCTCGGAATGCCATGGGTTATTTCCCACAATGGATGCGATACAAAACCGATGGAAATAAGCCAACCAGAAGCCAAATCCAAACCAAACCCTGACTGCATCCTAGGGCAACCTCGGTGGTGCAAAACAGCCAACGAACAAGGAGGAGGAGGCGGGAGGACAGGAGGACTTTACATAGCGCCCATGTCTAGTTCTGCAGGCAACAAGCAAAAACAAGCAACAAGCAAGCAAGCCCAAGTCAAATTCGATTTCTTGGACATACCGTTTCAAAATCGAACCACTGTTTTTGCATATCGATGAGGGCAACTTTTCTCCATGTGGCGTCCCAAACGGACCCAATAGCGGCTCCCTGCGGCTGAAAACTGGGTAACAAATTATCATTTTCAGCCTGTTTTTCGCTATTTCATCCTGAGAATTCAAGGCGGGGACACCGCCAGGCCCATGTAGCCCAGGCCATGGGCCCCCCGAAAGGTGCTATGTAAAGTGTGTATTCGGTCCTTTTTATGTGCTTTTCACCCTATTTCGGTATCCGCAGCATGGGTTTTTTTTCAGTGGCTTGCACACCCTGGGGGGTGCCCTTTAGAAAAAGGTGGGTGCCTCATTCTACCAGAACCCCCCCCCCGTGGGGGTAGGGGTAGGTCACTGGTGGGTGTCTTTTGTCCTATGTCCCTATATATTCCTGGCGCCAAAGGTGCTGGAAAAATTTATTTTCTTTCTATTTTCCCTTATGTGGTCTTGGTGGTTTGGTGGGGGGGTGCCTCCTGAGCTTGACACCCCCCCCACCATGGGGTAGCTGTGCCATCAGCCAAAAAGTGGGTGGGTGCCTGTTTCATTTACCCCACCCCCATGGCTAAGCCAACCCTTGGCCCCTATGTTACACGCTTTGCAGCCCCAATGGGACACGTTTTGCAGCCCCAAAAGGTTTGCCATGCAACCTCAGCCAAATTGTGTGCGCGGCGCTCATTGCTTTAGGGGCTGCTCTTTTTCCTCCGTTTATCAACAGGATCACCCTACACAAGCTTCGCCAATACTGTTTGCAAGAATTACCACGTCTCTGGCAATTGGGTGCGCACAGGCACCTACCGAGGTGGGCCCACTACTCCTGAAGGTTGTCATGCCATGTGTGAGGCAATCCGCGGCATAGGCAACTGCTTACATTTCTCTATGTATGAGGGAGGGGGCTGCTGGTTTTCTGGGGCATTGGATCCAGGCAGAAGCTGCGATGGTACGGCGTCAACCGGATGGACATTATGGAAATATACAGGTATGGAGGGATTGCCCTGGGTGTTATGGCTGTGCACTGTTTGCATATATCCCATGGCTAATTGGGTAGTAATTTGTTTGCTTGCAATGCGAAGCACACCAACACGGGCGGTTGATGAACAAGGTAGAATTTCCGTGTCAGATTTTCGTTTCCTCAGAGTTTTTATGGATGTTTGAGCCGTGCCTTTGCGCATGTGTACTGCACCGAACGATTTCGATTATCGTTGGTTGGTTTCCCATCCATGTTGAGAAGGTGCTGAAATAAGTAGGGCAAACATGGAACAAAAAGCAAGCAACAAGCGCCAGCCAAAAAACAGTTCTTCCATACACCGTTTCAAGATTGAACCAAATCCTTTGCCTGAACAGGTCCATTTCTTGAACATAAAACACTTTCCTGGCATGATGGCACAACAAAGCCGGGATTGATGGCAGCGATCCACTTGGTTGACCTCCAACACAGCCCAGCCCAACCCCCAAACCCCCTTGGCTGGTGAAGCACTGGGTGGCAGGAGTGTGGCCGAATGGGGCCAGCGAGAGCAAGCACGCCGATCGCGCAGCGGACGTCCACACGGAACAATGAATGCACGCCACGCCCCACCTCAGATAACTGGCAGAATGAATTTGGCGCTAAAGCCCTGAACCCATAGGCCTGAACCCTCGCCCAGCCAGGGAGGAGGGAGAAGCACTTGGGCAGACGGCAATGAATACGCCAGAACATTCTGGATCATTGAACTGAGTGAGCTGTGAAGGTCGTGGCAAGCAGGCGTGACTGGAGCTAAGTGGCGGGTCCACACCTGACCTATTGAGGCCCCTTCCCTGTACAATTCGCCAAATTCACAAATCGGACAATGAGCCTACGTTTCTGATGTGTGGGCAATCTGTCCACGCATCCAAATCACCTCGAAGAGGGTTGTCAGATCAAGCGCAGGCGCGGGTGCCATGTACCCCCCCCCCCCCTTTGGGGTCATTCGCGTAGCATACTCCAAGTTACGGTTTTGGATGCTTAACCCCTTGCAAAATCATCATTTTAGGAGACAAGATGATCCCCCAATGAAATTTTCGATTTTGAACCCCGTACCCAGATACCCCTTTGGGGGGGGGGGTGTCCAAACTTCTTTGCAGATTGCGGCCGCTGTGCATCGATTCACACCCAGGTCCTATAGGAGTTTTTCACTTGTACATGGACTTCCTAACCAATGGCGGGGGTCCCAGGTCCAAACTCTGGGTACCCCCAGCCGGCCCCCCCCTTCGGGCCTTTGCGGATGAGGACACAGCTGTTTTCACGCCGTTTTCTGGTTCGCATGTGTAGGCTGAAATTTGAATGTTCATTATTTTTCCAAAAGAGTTCCATCGCACCTGGGATGGGTTTGGGTGGCCATTTGGTGACAATACGGGTACTTGAGCACCCGTAGGGACCCTGGTTGTCACCGGTAGGCCCATGTAGCCCAGGCCATGGGGCGCTTGAAAGGTGCTATGTAAAGTGTGTATTCGGTCCTTTTTATGTGCTTTTCACCCTATTTGGGTATCAGCAGCATGGGTTTTTTTCAGTGGCTTGCACACCCTGGGGGGTGCCCTTTAGAAAAAGGTGGGTGCCTCCTTCTACCGGAACCCCCTCCCCGTGGGGGTAGGGGTAGGTCACTGGTGGGTGGGTGTCTTTTGTCCCATGTCCCTATATATTCCTGGCGCCAAAGGTGCTGGAAAAATTTAATTCCTTTCTATTTTCCCTTATGTGGTCTTGGTGGTTTGGTGGGTGGGTGCCTCCTGAGCTTGAAACCCCCCCTCCAATGGGGCTAGGCCAAGAGCTGTGCCTTCACCCAAAAAGTGGGTGGGTGCCTGTTTCATTTACCCCGCCTCTCCCGTCCCATGGCTAAGCAGACCCTTGGCCCCTATGTTACACGCTTTGCAGCCCCAATATGACACGCTTTGCAGCCCCAAAAGGTTTGCCATGCAACCTCAGCCAAATTGTGTGCGCGGCGCTCATTGCTTTAGGGGCTGCTCTTTTTCCTCCGTTTATCAACAGGCCCCTACAAGCTGACATCTCACCATACACTTTGCGCCAATTACAAGGTCTCTGGCTCTTGGGTGCGCACTGGCACGTACCACGGTGGGCCCACTACTGCTAGAGATTGTCATACCCTATGTGAGTCAGCGCGCGGCGCAGGCAACTGCCCAATGTTCTCTATGCATCCGCGAGGGACCTGCTGGTTTACGGGGCCATTGGATCCGCATAGTAGCTGCACCCAGGCAAGTGGTCATTCTGACTACAGTGTCATCAAATAATCCGGTATGGAGGGATTGCCCTGGGTGTTATGGGTATGCACTGTTTGCATATATCCCATGGCTAATTGGGTAGTAATTTGTGTGCTTGCAACGCGAAGCACACCAACACGGGCGGTTGATGAACAAGGTAGAATTTCCGTGTCAGTTTTCGTTTCCTCAGAGTTTTTATGGATGTTTAGGCCGTGCCTTTGCGCATGTGTACTGCACCGAACGATTTCGATTATTGTTGGTTGGTTTCCCATCCATGTTGAGAAGGTGCTGAAATAAGTAGGGCAAACATGGAACAAAAAGCAAGCAACAAGCGCCAGCCAAAAAACAGTTCTTCCATACACCGTTTCAAGATTGAACCAAATCCTTTGCCTGAACAGGTCCATTTCTTGTACATACAACACTTTCCTGGCATGATGGCACAACCCCCCCCCCCTCCCCTTCCCGATGCAAAGCCGGGATTGATGGCAGCGATCCACTTGGTTGACCTCCAACACAGCCCAGCCCAACCCCCAAACCCCCTTGGCTGGTGAAGCACTGGGTGGCAGGAGTGTGGCCGAATGGGGCCAGCGAGAGCAAGCACGCCGATCGCGCAGCGGACGTCCACACGGAACAATGAATGCACGCCACGCCCCACCTCAGAGAACTGGCAGAATGAATTTGGCGCTAAAGCCCTGAACCCATAGGCCTGAACCCTCGCCCAGCCAGGGAGGAGGGAGAAGCACTTGGGCAGACGGCAATGAATACGCCAGAACATTCTGGATCATTAAACTGAGTGAGCTGTGAAGGTCGTGGCAAGCAGGCGTGACTGGAGCTAAGTGGCGGGTCCACACCTGACCTATTGAGGCCCCTTCCCTGTACAATTCGCCAAATTCACAAATCGGACAATGAGCCTACGTTTCTGATGTGTGGGCAATCTGTCCACGCATCCAAATCACCTCGAAGAGGGTTGTCAGATCAAGCGCAGGCGCGGGTGCCATGTACCCCCCCCCCCCCTTTGGGGTCATTCGCGTAGCATACTCCAAGTTACGGTTTTGGATGTTTAACCCCTTGCAAAATCATCATTTTAGGAGACAAGATGATCCCCCAATGAAATTACCTCGAAGAGAGGTTGTTAGATCAAGCGCAGGCGCGAGCGTCTATACCCCCCTTTTTTGGGGTTGTTCGCGTAGCATACCCCAATGTATGGTTTCTAACGTCTAACCCCTTGTAAAATCATCATTTTAGGACGAAAAATGATCCCCCAATGATTTTTTGGATTTCGACCCCTGTACCCCCCCCGCACCGGGGTACCCTTTTTTGGGGGGGGGTGGGGGTGGGGGTGGGGGGGTGGGGGGGGGGTCAAAACTTCTTTGTGTATTGTGGCTGCTGTGTGTGTATTTTGACCTGGGTCCTCAAGAACTTTTTTCTTGTATATGGACCCCCTAACCCATGGTGGGGGTCCCGGGTCCCAACTCCGGGTACCCCTAGTCACTTCCCCCTATATGGCCCCTCGCCAATGAGGACTTAGCCGTTTTCACGCCGGATAGGCTGTTTAGTAGCACGCAGTAGGTTTTTTGAAATCACCTCGCAGAGGTTGTTAGATCAAAGCCAGGCAGGCGTATATAGGGGAAAACGCCACATACCCCCCCATTTTGGCCATTTTGGGCCTATTCGCGTACCCTACCCCAAGGGGTTGAATTGTTAGTTTAACCCCTTGTAAAATCATTATTTTGTCCAATAAATGCATCCCCCAATGAGTTTTTGGTCCGGACCCCCCCAGACCCCCCCCACTTGAAACCCACTTTTTAGGGGGGGGTGGGGGGGTGGGGGGGTGGAGGGGGGTCAAAAATGTCGAAAAAATGACCCCCCCCTTTTTTTGGGTCGAAAATCATGAATCTTTTGGTTTTTTTCGATTTTGAGCCGAAAAAGTGTTTCCGGGTCCCGACTCCATAGGGTTTGTATGGGGCGGAGTGGGACGAGCGCTTATGCAGTTTATGCACTTTTCAGCCATTTTTGTGATGTTGGCGGTTTTGGCGACCTCGGTGACCCCGTGCTACCCACCCCGAGTTGTGCGAGTGGGGAGGTTGTGACAGTATATGCCTACTAGGATATGAAAGGACGTATTTTGTGGTCTGTAGCTGTGCCGAGGGCCGGTCAAATGCCCGTGCCAACGACGCGAAATGGCTGTTTCCACCAATAATGGCCTAGTGAATGGGCCGGTACACAACCTGCTTATGCAGTTTTTCACCCCGTGCAGCTGAAAAATCACCTCGCAGAGGTTGTTAGATCAAAGCCAGGCAGGCGTATATATGGGGAAAACGCCACATACCCCCCCATTTTGGCCTTTTTGGGCCTATTCGCGTACCCTACCCCAAGGGGTTGAATTGTTAGTTTAACCCCTTGTAAAATCATTATTTTGTCCAATAAACGCATCCCCCAATGAGTTTTTGGTCCGGACCCCCCCAGACCCCCCCCACTTGAAACCCACTTTTTAGGGGGGGGTGGGGGTGGGGGGGGGGTGGGGGTGGGGGGGGGTCAAAAATGTCGAAAAAATGTCCCCCCCCTTTTTTTGGGTCGAAAATCATGAATCTTTTGGTTTTTTTCGATTTTGAGGCGAAAAAGTGTTTCCGGGTCCCGACTCTATGGGGTTTGTATGGGGCGGAGTGGGACGAGCGCTTGTGCAGTTTATGCACTTTTTGGCCATTTATGCTATGTTGGCGGTTTTGGCAACCTCGGTGAACCCGTGGTACCCATTGTGGCGACCTCAGTGACCCTGTGGTACCCACCCTGAGGGGTGCGAGTGGGGATGTTGTGACAGTATATGCCTACTAGGATACGAAAGGACGTTTTTTGCAGTCTGTAGCCTTGCTTATGGCCGTTCACAACCCGTGCCAAAGACGCGAAATGACTGTTTCCACCAATAATGGCCTAGTGAATGGGGAGGTACACAACCTGCTTATGCAGCTTTTCACGCTGGGCAGCTCAAAAATCGAAGTTTTTGAAACTTGTTTTTTTGATATTGTGACCACCCAAAATGACATTTCAAGCTATGCAAAGCATGTTTTAGGCCGTATTTACGTGTTTTTCACCCTATTTGGGTATCAGGTCGGGGGGGGGGGGGGGGGGGGGCTCCCAAGGGACGGGTGCACAGCCTGCTTATGCAGTTTTTCACCCTGGACAGCTCAAAAATCGAAGTTTTCGAACTTGTTTTTTTGATATTATGACCACCCAAAATGACCACCCAAGGTATGTAAAGCATATTCTAGGCCGTATTTACGTGTTTTTCACCCTATTTGGGTATCAGGTCGGGGGGGGGGGGGGGGGCTCCCAAGGGACGGGTGCACAACCTGCTAATGCAGTTTTTCAACCCGGACAGCTCAAAAATCGAAGTTTTCGAAACTTGTTTTTTTGATATTGTGACCACCCAAAATGACCATCCAAGGTATGTAAAGCATATTCTAGGCCGTATTTACGTGTTTTTCACCCAATTTGGGTATCAGGTCGGGGGGGGGGGGGGGGGGGGGGGCTCCCAAGGGACGGGTGCACAACCTGCTAATGCAGTTTTTCAACCCGTACAGCTCAAAAATCGAAGTTTTCGAAACTTGTTTTTTTTTGATATTGTGACCACCCAAAATGACCACCCAAGGTATGTAAAGCATGTTTTGGGCCGCATTTACGTGTTTTTCACCCTATTTGGGAATCAGGTCCGGGGGGGGGGGGGGTGGGGGGGTCCTAGGGGATTGGTACACAACCTGCTTATGCAGTTTTTCACCCCGGACAGCTCAAAAATGGAAGTTTTCGAAACTCGTTTTTGTGATATTGTGATCACCTAAAATGACCATCCAAGGTATGTAAAGCATGTTTTAGGCCGTATTTACGTGTTTTTCACCCCATTTGGTTATTAGGTCCAGGGGGGGGGGGGGGGTCTCCCAAGGGATTGGTACACAACCTGCTTATGCAGTTTGTCACCGTGGACAGCTGAAAAATCGAAGTCACCTCGCAGAGGTTGTTAGATCAAAGCCAGGCAGGCGTATATATGGGGAAAACGCCACATACCCCCCCATTTGGGCCTATTCGCGTACCCTACCCCAAGGGGTTGAATTGTTAGTTTAACCCCTTGTAAAATCATTATTTTGTCCAATAAACGCATCCCCCAATGAGTTTTTGGTCCGGACCCCCCCAGACCCCCCCACTTGAAACCCACTTTTTAGGGGGGGTGGGGGGGGGGGGGGGGGGTGGGGGTGGGGGGGGTGGGGGGGGGGTCAAAAATGTCGAAAAAATGACCCCCCTTTTTTTGGGTCGAAAATCATGAATCTTTTGGTTTTTTTCGATTTTGAGCCGAAAAATTATTTCCGGGTCCCGACTCCATAGGGTTTGTATGGGGCGGAGTGGGACGAGCGCTTATGCAGTTTATGCACTTTTCGGCCATTTATGCTATGTTGGCGGTTTTGGCGACCTCGGTGACCCCGTGGTACCCACCCTGAGGGGTGTGAGTGGGGATGTTGTGACAGTATATGCCTATTAGGATACAAAAGGACGTTTTTTGTAGTCTCTAGCCTTGCTTAGGGCCGTTCACAACCCGTGCCAAAGACGCGAAATGACTGTTTCCACCAATAATGGCCTAGTGAATGGGGAGGTACACAACATGCCGTTTTTCACCCCAGGCAGCTCAAAAATCGAAGTTTTCGAAACTTGTTTTTTTGATATTGTGACCATGCAAAATGACCATCCAAGCTATGCAAAGCATGTTTTAGGCCGTATTTACGTGTTTTTCACCCTATTTGGGGATCAGGTCGGGGGTGGGGGTCTCCCAAGGGACGGGTGCACAACCTGCTGATGCAGTTTTTCAACCCGGACAGCTCAAAAATCGAAGTTTTTGAAACTTGTTTTTTTGATATTGTGACCACCCAAAATGACCATCCAAGGTATGTAAAGCATGTTTTAGGCCGTATTTACGTGTTTTTCACCCTATTTGGGTATCAGGTCGGGGGGGGGGGGGGGGGGGGGGCTCCCAAGGGACGGGTGCACAACGTGCTTATGCAGTTTTTCACCCCGGACAGCTCAAAAATCGAAGTTTTCGAAACTTGTTTTTGTGATATTGTGATCACCTAAAATGACCATCCAAGGTATGTAAAGCATGTTTTAGGCTGTATTTACGTATATTTCACCCTATTTGGGTATTAGGTCCCGGGGGGGGGGGGGGGGTTCTCCCAAGGGATTGGTACACAACCTGCTTGTGCAGATGTCAAAAATCGAAGTTTTTGAAACTTGTTTTTTTGATACCGATATCACCTAAAATGATCATCCAAGGTATGTAAAGCATGTTTTAGCCGGTATTTATGTAGTTTCCACCCTATTTTGGGTGTGTGTTGCTCGCGGTAGATTCTCTGCGAGGTGGACTTGCCGAAGGCAATAGAATTTTTTGAAACTTGTTTTTCTGATATTGTGACCACCTAAAATCATCATCCAAGGTATGTAAAGCATATTTTAGGCCGTATGTACGTCTTTTTCACCCTATTTGGGTATTAGGTCCCGGGGTAGGGGGGGGGGGGGTCTCCCAAGGGATTGGTACACAACTTGCTAGTGCAGTTTTTCACCCTGGGCAGCTCAAAAATCGAAGTTTTCGAAACTTGTTTTTTTTGATACCGTGATCACCTAAAATGATCATCCAAGGTATGTAAAGCATGTTTTAGCCGGTAGTTATGTAGTTTCCACCCTATTTTGGGTGTGTGTTGCTCGCGGTAGATTCTCTGCGAGGTGGACTTGCCGAAGGCAATAGAATTGAAGTTTTCGAAACTTTATATTGATATGGTGACCACACAATATGACCATCCAAGCTATGTAAGGCATGTTTTAGGCCGTATTTACGCGTTTTTCACCCCATTTGGGTATTGGCCGCACGTGGGGGGGGGGGGGGGGGGGCTCCCAAGGGATTGGTACACAACCTGCTTATGCAGTTTTTCACTCTGGACAGCTCGAAAATGGAAGTTTTCGAAACTTGTTTTTTTGATATTGTGATCACCTAAAATGACCATCCAAGGTATGTAAAGCATGTTTTAGGCTGTCTTTACGTGTTTTTCACCCCATTTGGGTATTGGGTGGGGGGGAGGGTCTCCCAAGGGATTGGTACACAACCTGCTTATGCAGTTTTTCACCCTTGGTAGCTCGAAAATCGAAGTTTTGGAAACTTATTTATCTGATACCGTGATCACCTAAAATGACCCTCCAAGCTATGTAAAGCATGTTTTAGGCCGTATTTCTGTCATTTTTCCCCTATTTTGTGTGTGCGTTGCTTGGAGTAGCTTCTCTGCGAGGTGGACTTGCCGAAGGCAATAGAATTGGATGTTTCATGAAACCCTTCCGTTGCTCCGAGGATGGGTTTGGGTGATGATTTAGTGACAATTAGGTACTTGAGCATCCATGGGCAACCGCATAGTAGTTGCCAAGCCCATGTAGCCCGTGCCATGACCCCCCGCCAAAAGCCTCGAAATTGCCGTTGTGTCGGCTGTTTAGTGACACCTGCAAGATTTCCAAATCACCTCGCAGAGGTTGTTAGATCAAAGCCAGGCAGGCGTATATAAGGGAAAACGCCACATACCCCTCTTTTTGGGCCTATTCGCGTACCCTAACCCAAGGGGTTGAATTGTTAGTTTAACCCCTTGTAAAATCATTATTTTGTCCAATAAACGCATCCCCCAATGAGTTTTCGGTCCGGACCCCCCCCCAGACCCCCCCACTTGAAACCCACTTTTTAGGGGGGGGTGGGGGTGGGGGTGGGGGGGGGGGGTGGGGGGGGGGTCAAAAATGTCGAAAAAATGACCCCCCCTTTTTTTGGGTCGAAAATCACGAATCTTTTGGTTTTTTTCGATTTTGAGCCGAAAAAGTGTTTCCGGGTCTCAACTCCATAGGGTTTGTATGGGGCGGAGTGGGACGAGCGCTGATGCAGTTTATGCACTTTTCAGCCATTTTTGCTATGTTGGCGGTTTTGGCGACCTCGGTGACCCCGTGGTACCCACCCTGAGGGGTGCGAGTGGGGATGTTGTGACAGTATATGCCTACTAGGATACGAGAGGACGTTTTTTGCAGTCTCTAGCCTTGCTTAGGGCCGTTCACAACCCGTGCCAAAGACGCGAAATGACTGTTTCCACCAATAATGGCCTAGTGAATGGGCCGGGACACAACCTGCTTATGCAGTTTTTCACGCTGGGCAGCTCAAAAATCGAAGTTTTTGAAACTTACTTTTTTGATATTGTGACCACTCAAAATGACCATCCAAGGTATGTAAAGCATGTTTTAGGCCGTATTTACGTGTTTTTCACCCTATTTGGGTATTCGGTCCGGGGGGGGGGGGGGGGGGGGGGCTCCCAAGGGATTGGTACACAACCTGCTTATGCAGTTTTTCACCCCGGACAGCTCAAAAATCGAAGTTTTTGAAACTTGTTTTTTTGATACCGTGATCACCTAAAATGACCATCCAAGGTATTTAAAGCATGTTTTAGGCCGTATTTACGTGTTTCTCACCGTATTTGGGTATTAGGTCCGGAGCGGGGGGGGTGTCCCAAGGGATTGGTACACAACCTGCTTATGCAGTTTTTCACCCTAATCTGCTCAAAAATCGAAGTTTTCGAAACTTGTTTCTTTGATACCGTGATCACCTAAAATGATCATCCAAGGTATGTAAAACATGTTGTAGCCCGTATTTATGTAGTTTCCACCCTATTTTGGGTGTGTGTTGCTCGGGGTAGATTCTCTGCGAGGTGGACTTGCCGAAGGCAATAGAATCACCTCGCAGAGGTTGTTAGATCAAAGCCAGGCAGGCGTATATATGGGGAAAACGCCACATACCCCCCCATTTGGGCCTATTCGCGTACCCTACCCCAAGGGGTTGAATTGTTAGTTTAACCCCTTGTAAAATCATTATTTTGTCCAATAAACGCATCCCCCAATGAGTTTTTGGTCCGGACCCCCCTAGACCCCCCCCACTTGAAACCCACTTTTTAGGGGGGGGTGGGGGGGGGTGGGGGGGGGTGGGGGGGGGTCAAAAATGTCGAAAAAATGACCCCCCCTTTTTTTGGGTCCAAAATCATGAATCTTTTGGTTTTTTTCGATTTTGAGCCGAAAAAGTGTTTCCGGGTCCCGACTCCATAGGGTTTGTATGGGGCGGAGTGGGACGAGCGCTGATGCAGTTTATGCACTTTTCGGCCATTTATGCTATGTTGGCGGTTTTGGCGACCTTGGTGAACCTGTGGTACCCACCCTGAGGGGTGCGAGTGGGGATGTTGTGACAGTATATGCCTACTAGGATACGAGAGGACGTTTTTTGTAGTCTCTAGCCTTGCTTATGGCCGTTCACAACCCGTGCCAAAGACGCGAAATGACTGTTTCCACCAATAATGGCCTAGTGAATGGGGAGGTACACAACCTTCTTATGCAGTTTTTCACCCCGGGCAGCTCAAAAATCGAAGTTTTCAAAACTTGTTTTTTTGATATTGTGACCACCCAAAATGACCATCCAAGGTATGTAAAGCATGTTTTAGGCCGTATTTACGTGTTTTTCACCCTATTTGGGTATCCGGTCGGGGGGGGGGGGGGGGGCTCCCAAGGGACGGGTGCACAACCTGCTTCTGCAGTTTTTCACCCCGGACAGCTCAAAAATGGAAGTTTTTGAAACTTGTTTTTGTGATATTGTGATCACCTAAAATGACCATCCAAGCTATGTAAAGCATGTTTTAGGCCGTATTTACGTGTTTTTCACCCGATTTGGGTATTAGGTCCAGGGGGGGGGGGTCTCCCAATGGATTGGTACACAACCTGCTTATGCAGTTTTTCACCGTGGGCAGCTCAAAAATCGAAGTTTTTGAAACTTGTTTTTCTGATATTGTGACCACCTAAAATGATCATCCAAGGTATGTAAAGCATGTTTCAGGCCGTATGTACACCTTTTTCACCCTATATGGGTATTAGGTCCCGGGGGTGGGGGGGGGGTCTCCCAAGGGATTGGTACACAACTTGCTAGTGCAGTTTTTCACCCTGGGCAGCTCAAAAATCGAAGTTTTCGAAACTTGTTTTTTTTGATACCGATATCACCTAAAATGACCATCCAAGGTATGTAAAGCATGTTTTAGCCGGTATTTATGTAGTTTCCACCCTATTTTGGGTGTGTGTGGCTCGCGGTAGATTCTCTGCGAGGTGGACTTGCCGAAGGCAATAGAATTTGCCACTTTCCGAAACTCTTCGGCCGCCCCTAGGATGGGTTTGGGTGGTCATTTGGTGACAATACGGGTACTTGAGCACCCATGGGGACTAAATTAGTGGCCACTGGGCCTATGTAGCGCGAGTCATGGGCCCCCCAAAAGCTTTAAAATTGCCGTTTGTAGGTGGTTGAATGGCCTTTGGTGTGTGTAGGGCACACAACCTGCTTATGCATTTTTCCGGCCTTGGCAGCTTAAAAATGGAATTTTCCAAAACAGATCCTTTTGATCTTTTGACCATCCAAAATGATCAAATATCCTCTGTAAAGCATGTTTCGGGCCCTCCTCATGTGGTTTTCACCCTATTTGGGTGTGTGTGGGAGGGGGGGGGGGGGGTACCAAGGGGTCTAGGGCACACAACTTGCTTATGCATTTTTCCGGCCTCGGCAGCTCAAAAATGGAATCACCTCGCAGAGGTTGTTGGATCAAAGCCAGGCAGGCGTATATATGGGGAAAACACCACATACCCCCCCATTTTGGCCTTTTTGGGCCTATTCGCGTACCCTACCCCAAGGGGTTGAATTGTTAGGTTAACCCCTTGTAAAATCATTATTTTGTCCAATAAACGCATCCCCCAATGAGTTTTTGGTCCGGACCCCCCTAGACCCCCCCCACTTGAAACCCACTTTTTAGGGGGGGGTGGGGGGTGGGGGGGGTGGGGGGGGGTCAAAAATGTCGAAAAAATGACCCCCCCCTTTTTTGGGTCGAAAATCATGAATCTTTTGGTTTTTTTCGATTTTGAGCTGAAAAAGTGTTTCCGGGTCCCGACTCCATAGGGTTTGTATGGGGCGGAGTGGGACGAGCGCTGATGCAGTTTATGCACTTTTTGGCCATTTTTGGTATGTTGGCGGTTTTGGCGACCTTGGTGACCCCGTGGTACCCATTGTGAGGGATGCGAGTGGGGACGTTGTGACAGTATATGCCTACTAGGATACGGAAGGACGTTTTTTGCAGTCTATAGCCCCGCCGAGGGCCGGTCAAATGCCCGTGCCAAAGACGCGAAATGGCTATTTCCACCAATAATGGCCTGGTGAATGGG